>CM056200.1:86557391-87807391 GCA_029692085.1 Gymnothorax javanicus | reverse complement strand
TAATTATCCCAAGTTTACAAGTATTGTCAAAGCTCGGTGATATTTTTATTTATTTATGTATGCATTTTTCTTTATTTATTTATTGTATACTTTGGCAACACAAATGTATTGTATTTTCATGTCCAATAAAGCAAATTAAATTCAAATTGAAATAGAGAGAGAGAGAGAGAGAGAGAGAGAGAGAATTTCCCCCAGTCTGACCCCAACCAGTGACTGTCCGTGTCACGTGACGCATAAGTATTAATTGATTTCGGCGCTATCCCTGCCGACTCGACTGCGGCAAGGCAGCCAGGGGGCTCATTGAAAGGTTGAGCGGGAGGAAAGGGAGGTAAGGAAGGCTCAGCTGTAACCCACGCTCGTTTCACTAGACTGCATCAGCAGCAGTAAAATATCAGGACAACAAAATTTACACTGACCAGTCGAAGTAGTCGCATCGATATATCCCTCCCTATTCAGTTAAATAATCCCCGTTAGGCCTATTGTTTTCAGACAGGGTTCAATATGATGACCGAAGTCGAGACAACGGTATACTACAGCAATGGATATGAACAGGATGAGTATATGCTGCAAGAAGAGGAGTGGGACCGGGATCTTCTGTTGGACCCGGCTTGGGAGAAACAGCAACGAAAGGTATGATTTATGCATTTACCATAAAAGCAACATATTTCATACAATATCCGTCCTCTTAATTGGAGCCGACTAGAATTTGGAAAAAAATGATGCATGATTTGTTACAAAATACATTGTTATAATGTTGTTGCAAGTCTATTTTTACTTAAAAATAGTACTGCAGAAAAACATCATTTTTTTTGTGAATTGCCAACCGTTTTTAACTTTACCGGCTCGTTTATTGTAACTGCACACGCCCCTTTTGAATTCACCTGAAGTTTCATCGTTACGATGGTCTGCCTTCTTCTGCCTGTATTCGGCCGTACAGTAGCGATACAATTATTGCCTGCATTGAGAAGGTGTTAGTCCGAAATAAAAAGTTCCTGGCCTCACACGACATGCATGCTTTATGAAAGGATGCGGTGGGTACCAGCTAACATTAGCTCTCAGTCACGATCGGCTCTCGAGAGTTGCCGTTCCTTTGATACTCGGGGAATGAGAACTGTCGACAGATGCTAGCAACACACGATGACGTCCTGAGGATTAGAATGGAGCTATACCTAATTTTAACCGCGGACCTAGAGGGCATTATAGTTGGCTAATCCTGTGTCCTTGGTTTGGTATTAATGTGTTTATATAAAGTACACAAAAGAGTAGGGGACATATCATCATAGCCATATTTACCACAACAAACTGTGATTCCAAGAATATTAAGTTATGGTCAATGTACAAAGACAATGTTCTCATCAGCGGCATGTACTCCTATGCAACATTTCAACAATATTTCATCATTAATTTTTTTTTTTCTTTTGATTTTCATTGCTGGCCCTATTGTTAGAGGGCCACATAAGTGGGGTCTGACTCTTGTTGACAAAAGCATTTTTATAACGTGACTAAAGTTTGTGCAAACAAATTGCATTTGGAGCTCTGGAGGAGAATGCTTACAGACACTACTGTCCCTGGCACTGTAAAATTTGAAGAACTCAGAAAAAAATCAGCACATATCACCATCCTATAATACTATGCTACATCTACTCTTATGCATATTTTTTACTTGATTTTGTTTGTCTGTTTGTTGAGTCTGTTTGCAGACTGCCTCAGATCAAAAGCTACAGCTAATCTAGCATCTTAACATCCTAATTTGCCAGAATAGTAAGAAACAAAATTTTTTCATTAATAATTAAAATAGAAATATTTGAAACATGCAGTCATGTTGCTATAGGCTTCCTTAAACAAATTTAAGGAATATTAATATTCACTTTTATATTTTATTAGGAATAAATGGAGATAAATGGAGATAAATGGTCAACCTTTTTAACAGTGTGAGAACAGCATTCTTGTCCTTTGCCCATAATGTTCAAGTTTAATGAAAAAACATTTTTTAGAGAAAATGGGAGCTTTCTGTGTGCCTTATAAAAGGTTGTTGCATTGCTTTAGTTATTTGCTACTTATTTTAAGTATGGGGACAACAAGAGCTACAAGAGAAACTACTATTTTTCAGAGGTGAATACAACTGTAAAGGTGAGAAATATTTTTTGCTGAGATGTCACATAGCTGCGTATCAACATAGATGGAGCCTATAAGGTATCTGTTAATGTTAGATCACTTAAAGTTTATCCTAGTATGACAATACTTTATACAAAATGTCAATAACTTCATCTGTAATGTTTTTGTGCTCAGTTTATTCTGTCTCCAACTACATAACTTTTCTCCTTCAGTTTCTTTATTATGTAATCCAATTACCAAATTACAAGAGCAGTGCCTTCCTCGTGCCTCTTTAAGCCACAAACAGCCAGTGGAAAATGTTTGAAATTAAAACATTGTGGTAGAGGCAATATTTGTTAACTTTCTGTTAATTTGACAGCATGCAGGGCAAATCAATCTTTTTAATTTACTTGTGGAAGGCAAGGGTAGTCATAAAGAGGCCATCTTTGTCTCTTAGTTAAATGTTATTTAACCACTGCAATGTGGCCTTTGGCCAATGTCTTGAATGTAGTTAATTTGGAGTCATGCTCTCACTACCTGTCTCACTGCAGTGAGTGGTGTTTGCCCCCTGCCTTGAACTCCAAAGACTAAAGAATCTTTGGGGCATTTGTATGTGCCTCCTGACTGCTGTGGCCACTAACGTGGTGGCCTTCACCTGATCTGATCTTTTATTTTTGGTTTTGTATTCGTGACAGTGACTGCTAAAGTCATTTTTTTATCATAAGGTGTGAGCATGCCATGGTTACCTACATTTTATGTACATGTAACATATTCAATAACTAATATAATCTAGCAATCTAACATGACATGAATTTATCTGTCCTGTGTAATAAACTGATACAGAGAGACCCTGCTGGTTTAGAGCCTAGCTAAGATTACTCACTAAAATTGTGCAGGGAAGAGTGAGCCATTCTGTCAATATAGCCTGAGTAAACTTTCTTTTCCATCAGTGTATTTTGAAACCTTCCAGACAAAGCTAAATTTAAACCATTGTATCACCTGTCATGTGAAACCTTGTCTGCTTAAAAAAGACATAACCTGCTCAGTTAAACCACCAGAATACCATGGGCTTTGAGCCTGGCCTCAAGAAGTTTATTTCTGCACTCATATTCTGGAAACATGAAAAAGTGATGTCTAGGAGTTATTAAACTCTTGCTCTGGATTCTGTCTAATAGAGGGTTGTCAGTGACAGTGACTATAAGCGTGTTTTATTTTGCATTCAATACCATGTTTTAACATAAAGCCTTTGATATTGTCCTTTATGCACATAGGATCTGTCGTGGAGAATTCTATGTGACTTCTTTCATGGGAGTTGGGTCCTGTTTCATGACATGTTAATCATGGGATCAGGGACAAGTTATTTTTACAACTGCTTCACATTTTATCTGCTTAAGAAATAGAAACAGTCAAGTAATGGATGTTTTATAGACGGCAGGTGACAGAATAATGATTATCAAGCTTATGCAGTCAAAATATTGGATTATGGCTTACAATGTCACAAACTGGTTCTTGCTGATTTATTGTGAAGCTATTTGAGGTTATAATTACTCGACATACACAGTATAATTTTAGTTTAATCACTCCTGGTTTTGTCTGTGTTATGAGCAGCAGAGAATGAACCAGGTGCACATCCCTAAAAAAGCCGCTGGTGCGCTTTTTTAAGGATGAGGATTTGTAAAGCCGCAGTTGGCACTTAAATAGAGGCGCTGGGCCAAAGAATGGTCTGGAGATGGTCTGAGTCAGGCAAGGGGCGAACAGGAATACTGGAGGTCAGGCAAGTCATAGTTCAAGACTGGTCCGAGGTCAGTATTGGGAAGGTTATCCGTGGGTCACAGGGCATGCTGGACTGTGCTCACGCTCAAACCCTGAAGCTGGAGGAACTGGAAACTGTGCTTTTCGCCAGGACGGCTGACACTGGCAATACATTTCTAATAAAAAGGTTACTTAATTTCTTTAGGTTCTCTTTAAATACTGAGGACAGAAGACTTAGTGAGAAGAGACTGGCTCGAGATGAAGGATAACAAAGGAAAACAATCCAATGAGGGGGAGAAAAAATACTGGAAGTTAAATACACAAAGACCCCAATCAACAATGAGCGAGGAATGTGCACCCACAAGGAGGAACATGGAAGGAGGGGAGCAGAATGAGATATTCATGAATCAAGTAAAGCAATGGGACTGAAACTGACATGGATGGCTGGACTGCGGGAAAAAACGATTAAGGAAACACTCAGCAGGTGACCGTAGCCCCCCAGAGGGACGCCACCTGGCAGCCCTGTGGCTGATCCCGGATGCCAATGCAGGAAGCCTTAGACCAGGGAGGTGTTTAGGGTGCAACTCACCAGCAGCTAGGTCTGCTCCCTGGGGCTGTATCTCTCCCACCCAAAACTGGCGTCCAAGCCCCTTGCGACAAACATCCAGGATGCCATGCGCTGTGCAGGCAGGGTCGCCATCGATGAGCTGGAGGGGAGGCGAGGAGGGGAGAAGAGGGCTGTTATGAGAAGAACAAGCAAGTGTAATCTGGGAGAAATGAAAGACAAGATGGATGCAGCGAAGGGTATGTGGGAGGACCAGTCGAACCACTGAAGGCAATAAGACCCCGGAAATGGTAAAAGGACTAATGAACCGGGGGGTGGGTGAGCTTCTTGGATGTTGCCCTCAGGCATGTGTCCCTGGTCGCCAGTTACACCTTTTTACTAACCTGGCAGCTGGGAGCCTGGCAGCGTGGGCAGTTACGCTGCATCTGGAAGGCGAAGATGTGTCAGCAGGGTGCGACGGACCAAGGAGTGAGCCAAAGGGACCTTCACCTCTCTCTCTTCGGTCGAAAAGAGGGGGTTGGTAGCCCGGACAATACTCAAAAGGAGACATCCTGAGACCCACCACTGGGATGGAATTGTGAGTAAGTTCTACCCAAGCTAGAGGCCGTGACCACTTGGAAGAGGTACCTTCAGAAATACAGCAGTGTGTCTTGCCCACCTCCTGGTTCAGCAGCTCAAATTGACCGCTGGTCTCAGAATGGAAATCAAGCGAGAGTGGGGGGATGGTGCCCACCAGGGCACAGAGGGCCTTTCAATGGGGCACCCTAGCTGTGGCTAATGATCAGAGACAACCTACCGAGGGATGCTATGGAGGGACACCACGTTCTGAGGGAGGAGCTCTGCTGTGTCTTTGGTCATGGGCAGCCTCTCCAGAAAGACAAAGTGGGCTGCCTTCGAAAAATGGTCCACAATGGCTAAAACAGCCATCAAACCATCAGACTCAGGCAGCCCAGTCATCCAAGTCCATGGCAATGCAAGCCCAGGACTGATGGGGAATTTCCAAAAGCTGGAGGAGACTACAGGGAGGTTGGTTACTGGACTTGGGCTGGGCACAGGCATCACAGCGACATACTTCCGGGTGTCCTGCCGGATGGTAGACCACCAGAAATTCGAGCAGAGACATGGGACAGGGTCTGAGAAGCCCTGGGATGGAAAGCTAAGGGGGAGACATGGGCCCAGGCCAGGATTCTAGCTTTCACTCTTCCGGGACGAAGAGTGAGTTAACAGGCCATTCCATGGAATGGAGAAGGAAAGTAGGGCCACCTCCGTGACCTTCAATTAGGTGGCAGCCACATGTGAGGGGGAATGGGACGGAGGCCCAGACGTGACACAAGATAGGGTATCTAAAAGCCACCCACGAAATGCGAGTGACCACTAAAGGGAGAAACGGTAACAGAAAAAGGAGCGTCACTCTCCGGCAATTCTGCCAACAAAAAACAATCCAGAAAAAATGGGCGAAAATCCTCCCAGAAAATAAGAGCTCTTTCACCAGAGACAGACAGGGTAACCACCCCCTCCTGCTGGAACAGGAGCGAACCGACAGAGGTCTGCGAGCAAAGACTATGCTCCAACAAACAAGCCCTCTGCGGACAGAACATAAACTCTGACGAACAGAACAATAAATCGGATGGACAAATGCCAAATCCTACACTCTTTCAAGGAGTTTCCTCTGAGTAAACTCAAAGGGCTTTGTAGACCTCACAAGAGTGACACAAAAGCACCAGACTGCGCCGGAAGCCCCTCTTAAATAGTCTCTCCACAGCTGCAAACAATAAGCAATGAACCACCTGATCACACAGTGGGATAGCCCTCAGGTGGCGAAGAAAATGCACAGCAGGCAGCAACCCCCCAAAACCATGACACCACAAGGCAACTGTCAGGAACCACTGTCGCCGGCTTTCACTGAGGAGAGGGAGTGAAGACGGGACATGGTGTCAAGCTTCAGGTCAATTTACTGGTAGAGGGCTGGACTGCGGGGGAAAAAACAATTAAGGAAACTCTGAGGATGTGACAATCTGCTTTCATCTTACAGAAAATACTCATTTCTAAAACAATGAACATGTAATAAACAAAAAATTGCCCATAGGTAGATGACCGTTCTTGAGGCAGAAAGGTTTTGTGGTTTAAGTTGGCTCCTCTTTACGGATAAACATTTATGAATCTGTATGAATTAAAACACGGTACTTTGGCCAATTCATATTTAAGGCTTATGAATAAACCATCGCATGAAATTGATTACGTTTTCACTTTTGACAACTCTCACTAAAAGTCTATTCTTCAGTTGATTTTGAGAAGGTTGATTTCTTTGTCGTCTGTCAAATGATCAGAATGAACCGCCCTGTGGTTGTCTTTCATCGCTTGGTTTCAGAATTGCTCAGTAGATTGCAATAGCATTGCAGCACTTGGTGTGTCCTGCATGTGCTCTGCAATCTGCAATAATCATGGCCAACCTAAATGTGAGCATGGGTGTGCATGTGGTGCTGATGAAGAAAACTTTAAAGGTAAACGCTGTCTTGACTGGGTGTGTCCGAGCATCATTGGTGGAATGAGGTCTTTGCTTTTTTGTGGTATAAACCTCAGTTCTGCACTGTCAACTGAGGGGGGTGACAGAGCTCCAGGGTCTCTTATGACAATGGTAAACTTGCTCTGCTCTAGCATGAGTGCTAATCTTCAGGCTGAAATAGCAGCTATTATAAAGTTAAATATTCAATGAGCTATGAACCACAGCTTCAAAACCACCTGAAGCATTCACCTTCTACAAACACATTTAAGCTTTGTTTATGGTCACCCAATGAGGCCAAACATACCTGGAATTTTATCTGTGCGATAGGTTTCAGAATTCTTACACGCGGTGAACAAGCTGAACAACTTCATCTGAGCGCTTAGGGGCAGCTTAACTGTTGGCTGGAGTTCTGTTTACTGGCGTAGTCTCATTAAAACGGCCTTAATCATGGCAACTTGACATTAAAGCTGATGGTAGTACAGCTCTCCCTCAAAAAGTTTTTCTGATATTAATAGCTTAACTGAAATGTACCACATTATGCTATTTTTCAACAATTTAAGACAATTCCCTTAGCTTTTTCCCAGTAATGACTACATTTAATGCCAATATATAGGGGATTCTATGGGGAAAAGAGATAAACTGTCCCCAGTCTCTAATTTTCCTTCCTCAGTAACTACAGCATTTGCTGTGTGCTTTGAGTGGGTGGTGAGTCAGTGAAAATGAGGCTCTGCTCTGATTGACTATCTCATCTTGGCGCAAAATTAACGATGACTGCCAAAAATGAAACATGTCTACACTGGGCTGTACCATGCGATGGACTTCCCTTGAGACATTGATAGAGGCACCGAATCAAAATCGGTTGCTCAAAAATATTATTTCTTGGCAAGGGCACAACAGCAAAAAGGCTGAGAAAGTCTGGTTTCATTTAAAAAAAAATGTAAATTAGGACTAAAAAAGATATCGATGTGCAAGTAAAATGTGACCTTCATAGTAGGGGTAATAGGGGATCTTAATGGTTGCCATTATATATTTATATATAAATATATATGAAGGGTTTTGAACCAGAGTGGTCTAACCCACAGAACATTTTTTTTGACATTATAGATGTTTAAGTTTTTAAATATCAAAAAATAAAAAAAAAATCACCTCACCCACAATGTTGTTCTCAGGTTTAATACACATCACCGATTTTGCATCATGAATCTTATCAACATCTGTCACAATATGATCCAAACTCTAATTTTCATTTTTTGGGGTTAGACTACTCTCGCTCTCAGCTCTTTATTCTCTCTCACACACACACACACACACACACACACACACACACAAACAGAAACATTTGACCATGTACATATTGCTGTAGTGACTACATCAACCTCAGAGTAGCATGTGGAAATTGTATAAACATTTTAGTAACCAAAACCAAGTGACATCTGGAAAGAATTCTCTTCCTGTAAAATACTTCTCCTTCTGTTTGTTTTCAGGTATCAAGTATCGTCTTTTCAGTGGCTGCAGTTAATTGTACATTGAAAATGCGTATGATTCAGCACCTATATGGCACCTGTCAAAGTGCTGAATGGTGCCAGATGCTACAACTGACCATCAAGGGGTCATAATCTGTCATATGCCGATTTGGTATTGAGTGTAAACCAGGGCCGTCACTAGAGATTAATGGATATGGGGGCTAAGCCATTACCTGGATGGCAGGTCTGGCCTGTTCTCCCCCAGTATTGATAATTTAAACTAAAAGAATATGATACTAAAGAATATTATAGTCCTAGCTATGCCTCTGGTGTGAAGTATCTCATCAGTACTGACTAGAGAAGAATTTGTAGGCCAGCAGAGTTGTCTTTTAGGCTGCAGTATTTTAGCCACCTTGCCTTACTTTTGGTCGTGGATGAGTGAAGCACTTGAAGAAAAGTACTGTGAATGGGTAAACTGCTTGCGCCAACCCACTAACAGGAACTGAATTTGTTAATGGGCCAGGGCACAGATGAGTCTGGGACACTAGCGGGCCAGTTGTCCATCAAATGAAATGAAACTGTCAGGTTTTATGGAGAGTGGAGTGTATTGAAAGTGGAAAATCAGTTTCCTGAAACAAAATGGACTAAACAGAATGAAAACGTTTGGTTCCTTTTTAGATAAAGAGCAAAGAAGTTCCCTGTCTATTGCTCTTGCAAAGGCTTCCTGAGTTTGTTCAAGGATAAAGTTAAATCCAGGGAGTATGACTATTCATTTATGCCTACTCTCAGTCATTTCATGTTTCATGTGATATGCTGCAAAATACGAATTACTTTCACTCGTAATTGTATGGCTGAGGGCCAACACATTTTCAGGAGGGATTTTATATTGGAATTTTGCCACACCTACAGCTCTCTGCAAAGGTTTTAGATTTACGCACTTCTGTGAGGCAAAGATGCTTCCCAAAATCATTAAATCAAAGGATTCTGAACATCAGCAGATTTACTATTAAAAGCTGTGGCCTGTTAAAAACTAAGTCTAATCACTATTTATTATGACTACCCTTTACCTAAACATTTGGAACACTATTCTACAGATTTATAGTTTGATAAGACAGTTGGCTGTTTGGTTGTTCCAAACACTTCCTACAGCTCTTTTTCAGGCTCACAGTCTCACTTGCTTCTGTGTCTCCAGGTCATCCCAGACAGCTTTGATAATGTTGAGAGCAGGGCTCTATCAAGGCATTAAACTGTCTCTCATGAAATGTAAACTTTTTTGTCATATAATTTTTTCAAATCAGCATTTGGTGTCCAAAATGGCTTTTTTTATCTACAGCAACACAAAAAAGCAAAATATTAACATCTTAGACGAAATTTGAATAAAAAATCTTAGGTACCTAAAACTTTGGCACTTTACTCTATGTTCCTATTTATCAATCATGAGACAGCTGTGAGACAGAAGGTACTGATGCATTCATTTGTCTGATGTCATCTGGAAGCATTGAAGGCAGCCCTTGGTTATCTGTGTTTATTTCTCAGTTCTGAGGAGCTATTTCCTGCTGTTTCCTGTGTGTATTTGTGTGTATTGGTGGCGGAGACCCAGTGTCCAATCAAAGCTTGCTTTTCTTGGTGAAAGGCAATGCAGTTTGAGTTGTCGACGGAGCGCTGTCACACTAACTCTAGATTGACACGGCCTGTTTCCTGTGGCATGTGTGTTTGTTCCTCTCTGGTGGGGAGGGTTTCAGCGCCCTGTTTGATTCATGAGTCTAATGGGGTTCCTGTTAGAGTAAGTGATGGAACAAATGTTCTTGGCTTTGATGTGACACATACTGTGGTTTGTAATGAGCTGAGACAGTAAATCTAAATCTTGCTTGAAAAGAAATACAAATTTAAAAACAGTTATACTATTTGTAAAAAAAAATGGTATGGTTTGAAATACAAAGATGGAAATGCTGAGAAAACGTTTCAGGCTTTTCAAATTCAGCTTTGTTGCATAGATTGGGTGAAGTCAGGTAATTTGGGACATTGTTTGGTTGATTGCAAAGAAAACCTCCTAAAATTCTGAAGACTACCATAAATTTTACTTTGAGAGCTTATTATGAATCTGTGCGGTATTTGTATAAGGAAAATATGTTGCCAAGTAAAACACTATACAAACTTTGGAATTTCAAACACATCAAGAACCCCCACCTTACTCTGATAAAGTGTTCTTGTAAAATGGGACGCCTAGTAAGGTAAAATCAGATGCTTTGAAGGTCAGACTTCACATGAAATTTATAACTTGTATCATCACTATAAGATTGCTTGCTGGTAATAGCAACAGGACCCTTGGTCCTATTTTTTAATTTTTGCTCTGCCCATCCAAGTTATCTCAGTCAAATAAAAATGATTGTTTTATATAAAGGACATTTGTGAAACAGTGCAATAACATGAAAACGGTAGATGTCCCATTTCACCTGATGTCCCAAATTACCTGACTTCACCATCATGATATGTTGGTAAGTTTGGGAGTGTTTAATGCAGCCAATCAAATGGTTTCCCTTGGATGCATTCTCACAGTTAGTTCTTTTTCTACATGAGCAGTATGAGGTGTTTTGTCACTAAGAACCTTATTTGGAGAAAAGACTCTTAGGATGCCACATGTGGAAATACGGTTTTCACAATTTACAGCCGAAAACATAGGCAAAATTTGTAATTGTTGAAATGTGCTTATTGTTAAAGTGTCTGTTTAAACCTACACCTGTTTGGCCCCGGCTCACGTCTGACTAAGGGGCTCTCTCTTATAGACGTTTACTGCTTGGTGCAACTCTCACTTGCGGAAGGCTGGAACACAGATCGAGAACATTGAGGAGGATTTCAGGAATGGCCTAAAACTCATGCTTCTGTTGGAAGTAATTTCAGGTACAGAGCACGCATTCAGATGGCATCAGCATTGGTATGATCGACTAAAATCTCTATTTCCTTCACAAACAGCAACAAATGAGCAATGAGCACGTATAAAATGTTTCGTTTCATGTTTAGGTCATATGTCCATCGACCACGCGGATTAATAAAAAAACATAAATGTCAATTCCAAACTTGTGGCTTGTATTCAGTGAAAATTTGACTGAGTATATATTTTTATTCACATTTGTTTTTATCAGTCAAACTGCTTAGCTTTTTGTTTTTCCTGGGATTCTATGAATATAGGTATAACCTATTTAAGCACTTGTTAATTTTAAGTTGTTCCTGGGGTTCACTGAGCGATTGAGTTTTATTAAGAAAACTGAAAAAGTGCAGTATACTCACATGCATATCCACTAGCTATGATTCATATAAATTTAAATTTCAAACAGAGACATAATTGAAGAGAGAAGTGCTTAAATTATCCAAATCACATTTCCACACTCCGTGAGGATAGGAAAAAGTCTTTGATGGTTACCAAGGTCGATTTTCTCAAAAGTGACATTTTGTGACGTAAGTACTTTTAGCACTTAGGTCTTCAGTTGTTTTTAGACAAATATGTAATTTTTTTTATTTTGTATATTTCTACTATTTCATTGTCTGGGTTTTGGGTCTTTGGGCCTTGGTTTGTTGCTGAAAGTGCGTATTTTTGTTACATGCTGCCCTTTGCACTGGACTAATTTTCACAACTTGCTCTGTTCTGTTGGCTAACATACCCTCAGTATGGCTTATTGGATATCACTAACGAAAGCCAACCAAATTTATTTTACAGGCGAAAGGCTACCCAAACCAGACAGGGGGAAGATGCGTTTTCACAAAATTGCCAATGTCAACAAAGCACTGGATTACATTGCCAGCAAAGGGGTGAAACTTGTTTCCATTGGAGCTGAAGGTATTGCATTTTGTTATAAACACACAAAAATACCAGACTAGTTCACTGTCCATTTTTATTTCCAAACCAAGGTATAGTTCAGTTATATGGAAAGGATACATTTGATCCAAACTGACAGAAATTAGGAATTTTTGAAGCAGGGAGACCTCATTTAGAAATTGAGGTCTCAGGAAACTACCATATGGACCATACTTTGCATGCAGGCAGATAATGTCTCTCTTCTGTAGAAATTGTTGATGGGAATGTGAAGATGACCCTGGGAATGATATGGACTATCATCCTCCGCTTTGCCATTCAGGACATTTCAGTTGAAGGTAAACGACGTGACAAACAGAATATCAGCACAACACGAACAGAGCTCGAGTGGAATTTTGAAATGATCCCTTTGAAATATACTGAAAGCCTCAGTTTTACTATAATTTGGAAAATGAGCGTCATATGATTAAGGTAGGATAACTGCAGAACATTTTCAGATTGCAGGGCATGTGATCTCTTGCAGAAACATCAGCTAAAGAAGGCCTTCTCTTGTGGTGTCAGAGAAAGACTGCCCCCTACAGGAATGTCAATGTCCAGAACTTCCATGTTAGGTAAGGCACGTTAGCACCGAACCAATTACCGTACTTCTCACTGAAAGGGCAGAACAGATTTTGCTTGTATTTCTGTCAACACTGCGGATGGGTATCTTGTCAGTTTCTTAAGGAAAGGCTTATTTTTACAAGTTGCAACACTAGGAACTTTTCATTAAGTGTGTTTTCGCATGAAGTAATGCTTTCTGATATTGTGATCAATTCCATGGTGAAACTGATGGATTATCACTGAAGCAAAAAGTAGGTTTTCAGAATGCAAGCACATCTTAGATAATAAGTTTTCATTGTGACAGAATTGGAAACTGTGAATTACATCCTTTTGTTTTTGGGCAGCAATCAGACCTGATTTACTTCTGATTTACTTCTGTTTCCATCACTGCAATTTGGGGCTATCTCTGTCAATCACAGCTTTATAAAATGACGGAGGATGGACTCACTGGTAATTCCTCTGGGGAAATTTAGGGACACTGCCAGTTTGGACACTCATGTCAGTCACTGTCTTCTTGAACGATAATGCCGCTTTGTGGTGGGTCCAAAGGTCTTGGTAGCATGTCTTCACTGAATATGAGCTGCTTCTTCTCTCCTTGGGTGCAAAGCTGGAAGGATGGCCTGGCGTTCTGTGCCCTGATTCACAGGCACCGGCCAGATCTAATCGACTACTCCAAGCTCAATAAGGTCCAGTTGTGTGCCTGACTGCATGCTGACCTATGCCCAGGCCTGTGTGAGGAACATTGGCTCTCACCACTAACACTTTCACTCAGACTTTTCTAGCATGAGCTGAGTGTGGAGAAGCACTAAGATTGTGCAGTTCATTATGGGTTACAGCAGGATTGTCTATCCCTGTTCTTGGAGATCTCTGATCGGTATGTTCTGTAATCGCACCCTTTTTTGACAGCTACAGCTCTGCATTCAGCTGCTAAGTGGAAGAGAATCTTATGTGCTGGCTAATTAAGGGTTAAAATTAAAACCTGCTGGACTATGGGGCTCCAGGGACGGGGTTGGGCAGCCCCGGCCTTAAGTTTCAAATGCTTGGTTTAAAAAATGGTCCTCTAATCTACTTAAATTTTCTCCTATGGTTGTGTGTGGGTGTGTGTGTGTGTGTTTGTGTGTGAGAGCATGTGTATGTGTGTGTATTTATGTATGTGTGACTGTGTATATATGCTTGTGTATGTGTTAGGAGAAAAGTAACTTTCCCTATGCATGCAGACTGCTCACACTGCTCTTGTTCATGTGTTTGTAGCTGGAAGGATGGGCTTGCCTTCTGCGCCCTCATCCATAGGCACAAGCCTGAGGTCCTAAACTTTCACAGTTTGAAGGTACTAATGTGAAGTAGCCTGCCACCTTAGCCCCTGAACAACGTAGCACTGGAGCGCTCTGTAATATGCAGTAGACCCTGTAGTGTGAGAAATATCTTTCCTGGGGTTCTAAGCTCTTAGTCACCATTTATTGCCTTAGCAAACCTGCCTTAGGAACACATGCACAAGAGATGGCTAATTGCTTCTTTTGATAGAATTTAGGATTTTCAAGTGTTGGTACGCAACTGGAATTAAGCACCTATCTTAAATAAAAAAATCACTGTACAGCCTCCTATGAACTCACATGAATATACTTCCCTGGTTGCTTTGAGTATCTTCACATGTTACCATTATTTTACTGGTCATGTTGTTTTTTTATCACAGGTGTGCTCCTAATTACTTAAACCTCTATCAGTCGCAATAGTCCGTGTATGTTATCTATGAGGTAAAGGAGAAAAAAGAAATGACTGGTAGAGAGGCAAAAAGAACAGTTCAGACTTTAGAATAGCTTTTGAAATGTGACACGCATCCCATAATATTCTCAGGATTACCTCTGAAATGATTGGAAGCTATTTCACCGCCTAGGGTGGGGGTGACTCTGTGACTCTCTGAGTCAATATCTAACATGCAGATGAACTGACACCAGATCTACCTTAATGGTGACCTTTGCAAAGTGAAAAAGGAAAATCAAAGTTGGATATGGGGCATTTGAGTTGAGTAGGTGCTTTGGAATGTACTGTTGGCTTGTGCTCTGGGCTGGCTCTAATAACCTATTTCCAATAGGCAGAGGGGGGTTTAGCTGGTGGTAGGGTTGCCCTTGACCAGACCTGGGTAAGCCCAAAACTTTAGCAGTCAGAAATGTCTCTTGGACTAGGGCCGGAGGTCAGCTCTATAGAATTTGCAGCTGCTGTTGTGTGGGAATCTGCTTCACCCCTTCCGTCCATCCACATCTATTACCCACCAGGGACATGCTATATCTGTGCAATGATACCTTCCCACCTAGTTACAAAGCCCCATCGTTCTGCAGGACTTGCTGTGAATATTGCAAAATACAGTGCATGTTTGATATGGCCTTGTGTTTAAGAGTATGCAGTAGGAGCTGTATTTGATGCACATTCAAAATCTTGCAAAGGTTTTGGAAACATTTAAAATGAATCAGTGAGGCAAAGATGCTTCCAAAATCATTAAATGAAAGGTTTATTATTGTTTAAAAATGTACCACAAAGAGCCATGAACTGTTAAAACTAACTCAAATCAATATTTTGTGTGACTATGTTCAGCCTGAAATGTAGGATCACTGTCTTGTTGTTCTGAGGTTTTCTTCAATGATTGGCTTTTTGCTTATTCTCAAGCATATTGGAGAACTGGCCTCAGTTCTTCTAACTCTTTTACTTGCTTCTTGACAGATTTGATGATGTTGAGATCAGAGCTCTGTCAAGGCTATATCATTTGTATCAACTGCTGTGAGTGAAATACTATATGTTATTAATGGCTTATTTCCATATTGCCTTGGTATTGGCCTGAGGGTCGCCGTACCGCGACCCAAAGGACAATACCAAGGCAATGCGAAAATAAGCAATTTATAATATTTTTATTGATTGGTTAAGTATGTTGTGATATCATGACAATATTATGACTATGACTTCTGAAGTACGCGACTTCAAGACTCATTAAAGAGCTAAATGCTAGGTCCGTGACTGTCGTCTGCCTCTTTGAAGAGAGCGAATGCCACAGTTGCCAATGGTTACTTGTGCATGTGGTGAACTCGGCCAATACAGCGCAAGGTCGGCCAATACAGGATATATTGGCAGGCCGTTTCTACTGTATGCGAGCAATAACATACTTAACCAATTAATAAAAATATTTATTTGTAAAATGATTTATAAGTGAACATTTGGTATCTCAAATGTGCTCTTCCTTCAGCAATACTAGTGGGGAAAACAAAAAATAAATATCTAAGACCAAATTTTGATAAAAAAATTCTAGGATGCATAAAAAGTTTGAATAGTACCGTATAATGTTTACAGATCATTTGTTTCTGAAAATCTCCTGCATACGAAGGAAGTTTCCCACGTCAGTAATAATGAATCAGCAATATAGTATGACCTCAGGGGAGACTATCAATTAAAGTTCAGGACAAAGCCTAGTGAGGTTTGAATTAATTGAATTAAGAGCTCATTGTGGTGAACAGAATGGTGTTTGTGTGCTGAGCCGGAGAAACCTGGTGTTAACATGCTGCTCTGTCCTGTGCTAACCTGTCTAATCCTGACCATCCCAAACACCCAGGAAGCATGTCAGCTAGTCATAATATTACACAAATTGCCACAGTTGTAAGGGAATCGAATTTTAATCAAATTTTTTGAAATTATTTCTTAAAGTAAATAGCATGGTGAACCTGGGTAAACCTGTTCTCATGATGTTGCTACCCTTTCTAACGCTATAATTTTTTTCACGTCAAAAATTTTTTTGAAGTTGAATGTATTTCTCATCATTTAGCTTCTTGATTCATCTTTTCATATCCTAACTGCAGTTAGGTGAAGGAAGTATATGGAGTGTATATTGCTAACGGTCAACTCCTCTCTTTCCTGTGTAGGATGATCCTATTGGTAATTTGAACTTGGCATTGGAAATTGCAGAGAAGCACCTGGACATCCCCAAAATGTTAGATGCTGAAGGTAAAATAATTGTTTATTTGTTTACCCGGCATATGTGCTGTCCTTAAAACTGACTCATAAGCAGTTCCTACACTACTGACAAAGTATTAACTTTGACAGCTGACAGCATGAACAATTGATGCCAGCGATACATATAGGGCTAACTATCATCAGAACTTCATCCAAGTACATGGAGGAAAATTTCTATTTATTGGTTATTATTGTATGTTGAAATGCTGAGTATCCATTGTGACTATATGAAGTACAATTTTTTTTCTTATAAGGTGAATAAGCGTGAATTTTTTTCCATAATCTCAATCCTAATTCAATTTTCTTCATAATTATGACTGAAGATAATTTACCTTCATGATCAATATGCTAAAAAGGTTGCTGCTGGGCTTCAACCAGCGCTGCGTGTGCCTGTGCTTGTGATCCTTATTTATCCAAGCGCATAAAAGCCTCTCCATATGTGCCTTACCATTTGAATGCTGCTGAAGTGACCACTCTGGGTGACCCGAACTGATGACCTTGTTTTCTCCATGCAGATATAGTAAATGGTACCAGGCCAGATGAAAAGGCCATAATGACATATGTGTCTTGTTACTATCACGCCTTTGCTGGGGCCCAGAAGGTGAGGGAATAGTGATACCAGTTCAGTGCAGCTGCCCTTCCCAACCCCCTGTGTTGTTTGCATCCTCCTCCTGTCTTTAGTCAGAGTATCGGAACAACTGGTGCAACTGCACAAGCTGTGTTATTGGCTGGCTGTGTTTCACTGTGCTGGTTAGGGGGAAAATGACTTTTAAACCAGCTGTGTTCTCCATCTGGCGTGGACCAGAGCTTAAAGGCTTAAAATTATTGGACACTGAGTCGTGAAATAGTACCCAGCTACAGTTCCCCTACAATGCCTGGGAAGGTTCTAGCCAGTTTTTCAGCCCACACATTCCCTTTACTCTGTGCATTTTTTTTACCAACCCTGTTTTTCTTTACCCACCTTCTCTTTAGTGCCCGCTGTAGTCCCTCACCACTGCCTGCAGGGGGCTGTCTGTTCTCTCTCCTCCCTGCTGCTCTTCACCCTTTCCTCGCCTTCATCCTGCCCCCTCTCTCCTCTGTAGACATTGTGAACACCCCCAAACCTGATGAAAGGGCAATCATGACCTATGTCTCCTGCTTCTACCATGCTTTTGCTGGAGCAGAGCAGGTATACTCTGAAACTCTGTGTGGAATTACTCCTTCCTTCCTTGATCTACCCCTTTCCCCAATGATATTTGATTCAATTGACATTTTGTTTGTGTGTTTTGTCACTCATGACTTCTATTTATAATTCCAGTAAAGTAAAGAGAGGGCAGAAGTTTATCAAAATAAAAAAAAGCAACCTTTGTTAGATAAATACAAATACAGTACCAGTCAAAAGTTTGGACACACTTTGCTAATGTCACAGCACTCTGTTTTTAGACAAATTTAAACGGCTTAACTTCTCTATATAATCTCAAAAGGAATCTTGTCAGAGGTAAACATTCAGAAGTTAAAAGAGAATAATTTACTTGTTTGATTAGTGTCCGAAAATTTGGAATTCTCTAATAAGCCATATTTTTCAAAGTAAACAAAGAACAGGCGCCTTCCATTTTCCAACGGCCAAATCAAGCTGTTTTGGGACTTATTGGGCAAAAAGGTCAATGAAAAGCAAATAACCACTAGTGCAGCACATCTTTGGGAACTTAGCCACTCAGCTGCGGACTCTTTATAGCCATATAACTGCCCTAGTAAAATAAAACAAATATGAATATGCTCAGAAATTATGACAAAAAATGCTGGTTATTTTGATTGATTTAAGAATTAGATTTTTTTTTTTTCGAGATGAAGGGTGCGTGTTTCTTTATTTAACGTATGTTGTAAGAAAAATTTGGGTATGTCCAAACTTTTGACTGGTACTGTATATATCATAACTGAATAGGGGGCTAGGGGTTGTTTCAATGTTAAAAGATTTTGACTGCATGAATTCTGTGGTGTGTACTTTCAGGCTGAGACCGCTGCCAATCGGATCTGTAAAATTCTGGGTGTGAATCAGGATAATGAGAAGCTGATGGAAGAGTATGAAAAGCTGGCCAGCGAGGTAGGGATCGCACCAGAAACACACCAGGGACACGCCTGGAACATACGGAAGACATACCTGACCCAATATGTTTGGGAAAGCCGTAGAGTGATGTCATAGTGTTGGATATTCTCCATCTTCATCACAGCTCTTCTTTTCTGTCACCCATTGAATGCAGCAGGTTGTAAATATTGCAAACTTCTTTGAATGACCTTGATAATCAGACAATATGATATTAATGATGCACTGTGACCAATGCAAAGCACTAGTTTTATGTAGCACCCAAAAATTTTCATACCTGAGCACTAATAACTACTCCTTTGGAGAACCTTTGCAGAATGCTCATTTTGGAGAGAATGGAGGAGACTGGAGGACTGAGATGGCCAAACGAAAAAAGTTCCACGCGCCTTGCTTTAGTTGTCAGCTTGCTAGTTCAACATTAGCTAGTTTGACTTGTGGCTACAGACAAGGATGACACTCTCTGTCTAGCTGCTAGTGTGACTGAGTAGTGGAGTGATGGAGTTAGCTCAATTCTAACATGTAATAGGAATTACCATTAAGTTGCTAACGGAAATTACATTTGTTTTCTCTTAAATTGCATGATTCAGTTGTGATAAACAGAGCGTTATAAAGTCGCAAGCATTTTCATTGACCCCTGTTGAACACGTCAACTGCCTTCCCACTGGTAGGCTTCACCCACTGAGTGGACAAACACTCAATGGCCTCACTAGGGGGTTGATGAATTCAACATGTTAATTGATTCCTTGAGTTTCCAAAGGGTCGAACTCCAAGGAACACTGTTTTCCAGCAAAGGGAAAAAATCTTTTTTTTTAACCCATATATTACAACCCATATACGTATTTCTACAATTCCGAAATAGTTGGGACGAAGTGTAAATTGTGAATAAAATCAAAATGCAATGACTTTCAGATCACATGAGCCAATATGTTATTTACAATAGAACATAGATAACATTTCAAATGTTGAAACTGAGACATTTTACATTTTTATCCGCAAAATGAGCTTATTTCAAATTTTCTTGCTGACACAGGTCTCAAAAAAGTTGGGACACAGGCAAAAAAAGGGCTGAAAAAGCAATTAATATATAAGAGAATCAGCTGAAAGAACATTTAGCAAGTAATTACATTAACTGGCATCAGGTGTGTAACATGATTGGCTATAAAAGGGATGTCTTAGAGAGGCTGAGTCTCTCAGAAGTAAAGATGGCCAGAGGCTCTCCAACCTGTGAAGGCTTGTGTAAAAAAATTGTGGAATACTTTAAAAACAATGTTCCTCAACGTCAAATTGCAAAGGTTTTGAAGGTCTCATCATCGACTGTGCATAACATCATCAAAAGATTCAGAGAAACTGGAAAAATCTCTGTGTGTAAGGGACAAGGCCGAAGACCTTTACTGGATATCCGTGATCTTCGGACCCTCAGCCGCCGTTGCATCACTCACCAGCATGATTCTGTCATTGACATTACTAAATTACATCCTGGGCCCAGGAATACTTCAAGAAACCACTGTCTGTAAACACAGTCCGCCGTGCCATCCACAGATGCCACCTAAAACTCTATCATGCAAAAAGGAAGCCATTGTTGAGCATGATCCAGAAGCGCCGCCGTATTCTGTGGGCCAAGACTCATTTAAAATGGACTGTAGCAAAGTGGCAAAGTGTCCTGTGGTCAGACGAGACCAAATTTGACATTCTTGTTGGAATCATGGGCGTAGTGTCCTCCGGGCTAAAGAGGAGAAAGACCACCCCTCCTGTTATCAGCGTTCAGTTCAAAAGCCAGCATCTCTGATGGTATGGGGATGCATTAGTGCATATGGTGTGGGACACTTGAATGCTTTAAAAAACACCATGAATGCTGAAAGGTATATAAAGGTTTTAGAGCAACATATGCTGCCCTCCAGACGACATCTATTCCAGGGAAGGCCTTGTGTATTTCAGCAGGACAATGCAAAACCACATACTGCAGCTATTACAACAGCATGGCTTCGTAGTAGAAGAGTCCATATGCTGAACTGGCCTGCCTACAGTCTTGATCATTCACCGATTGAGAACATTTGGCGCGTAATTAAACGAAAAGTCCGTCAAAGGAGACCCAAAACTCTCCAGCAGCTGGAAGCCTGTATTAAACAAGAGTGGGATCAAATTCCAATGGATAAACTCAAGAAACTTGTCTCCTCAATGCCCAGACGCCTCCACTTTTTGTTAAAAAGAAGAGGGGATGCTACACCATGGTAAACAGGCCCCGTCCCAACTTTTTTGAGACCTGTAGCAGCCATCAAATTTGAAATGAGCTCATTTTGTGGATAAAATTGTAAAATTTCTCAGTTTCAACATTTGCTATATTGTCTCTGTTCTATTGTGAATAAAATACTGGCTGGTGTGATTTGAAAGTCATTGCATTTTGATTTTATTCACAATTTATACTTTGTCCCAACTATTTCGGAATTGGGGCTGTACTTCATTTCCTGTCAAGAGGATGTCATTGGGATACTTTTGGCTGAAATTACCAGACAGTTATCTTCTGTGTTATAAGATACGCAGACCTCTGAGTCATTGGAGTTGGGCCCTTCGGAAACTCAATGATTCAATTTCACAATGGGTACATTCATTTAAGTGCATCGTGGCTTATAAAAACTCGGTTATTTAGTGACATTTAATGAGATTTTGTTTTATTGGATATCAATTTTCTTTATTTTAGTCCTTACACAATAAAAAAAATATGTTCCATTATTTTTAATTTAGAGCCAAAGGGTCGATGATATCGTCACGTGCCATCAAGCCAAATTTGCAGGGAAATTTTAAAGGTACATTAGGACATGTTTGAGAAAAATTGGACACACTTTTCTTTGATACGCAAGGAGCTCAATGGCCATAGCTATTGCAATTTATCGGAAAACTTTAAGACAAGAATGACGAATCTATTCACTACAGCTGCAAAGGATTATGGTCCATATTCAGTTTTCCCTGCTTCCAAGGTGCCGTATATCATTGCTGGAAGGGAGCAACGAAGGAGCTAATTGCCTTAATTAAATAGACAATTCGGACGCTTCTTGTTTGGACTACCAACAAAACTATTTTTAGTTCATGTGTGTTAATGAGGAAGGTTCTTTGCTCTTTGCAGAATTTGGATGCACCGACTGTGTTTTTGGGTGTTCCTGAGTAGGTTTGCAAGTGAGTGAGATGGCGAGTGAGTATGTTAGTGAATTTCTTAATTATTTAGACGGCAGGCTCATTAGATGCTGTCCATACTCACCTGCTGTATTTTTGTGGCGCTAGTTGCTGGAATGGATCCGGAAGACGACCCCCTGGCTGGAAAACCGCACGCCGGAGAACACCATGGCGGCCATGCAGAGGAAGCTGGAGGACTTCCGGGACTATCGCCGTCTGCACAAGCCGCCCAAGGTGCAGGAGAAGTGTCAGCTGGAGATCAACTTCAATACTCTGCAGACCAAGCTCCGTATTAGCAACCGGCCTGCCTTCATGCCTTCCGAGGGCAAGATGGTCTCGGTGAGTGAGCTGGTGTTCTGACAGTTTGTGCTGCCAGCCGGTACCTGACCTTTATCTGATGCTCTTATTTAGACAAAAATACAACTCAAGAACAATCTGAGATTGCAAACCTCGCCCGAGGCTTAACAGTCCCCCATTTGTCAACATCTATGTAAATGAGTCTCTCTTTTTATGTTCTTTTTAAATAGCAGGAATCTATGTTATATCAAGAATAAATCAGTGGTGGTTGGTTGGAAGTCTATACCTTTATTAGTTACTTTACATTCACGAAACATATGATATGTATCAGTGGCGGCTGGTGAACTGGTGACAGGGGAGGCTCAAAACAATCCCTTAAAATGAATGATTGGTCACGACCTGTTTTCAATCAGTCATTTAAATTACCATTACAGAAACTCTGAAAACTCTCAACATTATCAGTTGTGGCCAGTCTTCATTTATAACGCATATCTGTCAACTCTCACACATTCGGTGTGAGTTTAAGTGGCATATTTACGTTCCTCCGCTGTAGTCAGCAATTATTCAATCAACGTGTATGTAAGAGATTCTTGTGCGGAATTGAAGTCCTTGTGCGCTGGAGGGTTTGGAAGCAATGGAATTGCATAAAGACGTTTCAAATGATCTTATTTCATTTAAACGATCATGAAACGCATGCATTGCTTCCAATCCCTGAGTAAAGAAAAGCGTGAGAAGTCCAGAGTCGTAATCGGTATGCGTTATAAATGAAAACTGGCCACACATAATGTTGAGAGTTATCAGAGTTTCTGTAATGGTAATTTAAATGAATCATTGAAAACAGGTCGTGACCAATCATTCATTTTAAGGGACTGTTTAAGCCTCCCCTGTTCCCAGTTAACGAGCCGCCACTGGTATGTATGCACCCCAGTTTTGCATAAATTGAGCTCCTGCGTTCAGGAGGATATTCTGATCCAGAGTGGTTTGTCATATTTTTTTGACAACATTGCGATATTGGTCACCCATTTTTATCATTTTAAATTGTTATGTATTTGTGAAAAATTTGAATTATAATTTCAAATTATGCCCCATCTCACAATGATGAAGAATCTTGCAGAAAAAATTTTGGATCCAGACCCGGATTGCTCTCAAAATTTAGTCACCTCTAAATTGGGCCAAGATCCACCTCTGGTAGAATTCTTAAGCAAATCTGTCAATTCGTTTTTGCGTAATCCTGCTAATTAACCAACAAACAAATGAAAGGTCCCTCTTAGAACGACGACTCACCAAAATCGAAATTTAAAAAAAGTGAAAGGATATATCATAACGTCTAAAGAACAGAATCAAAAAAATTAATTTAGCCAAAAATAGAAAAATGACGTCTTGTTGACGACCCCTAACCGCTAGAACTGCACTGCGTTGATGAAAAATATGGTGTTAGTTTCAAGTCTGTAGCTTAAAGGTGCACTATTCAAGTTTGTTTACTTTCTGCGCGATTATTTTTTTATCTCAATTTGCCGACATCTCTCCATGATCCGCTAGCTGCCTGCCCCTAAATTCACTGTAAAAAAAAACCCGGGTTCTGGAGACCGCACAGGCGTCACAGACTGCAAATAAACACAAGGGGCACAGGCTGTGCCCCATAACATAACAAACCGTCCCGGCCAATCACCGACAAGAGTTGACAGTTATGGAAGCATGGGAAGGAGGGAACTATGGCGGGCTATCTCTGTTTTGTTTGCATTCGAATGTCAACAGTAGTGAAAGTAAACGAACTTGCATAGTGCACCTTTAATTACAAAGGAAGTTGTGGATCAAAATGTGTTTTTGGCCTTTTGTGTGACCTTAACCTTTGACATAGAAACTTAAAAAAGTATAGGTCTGTGGCGAGTAACCCATTTTAACATGTCACCAAGTTTTGTACAGGATAAATGGCAAATAGTGAGTAACTAATAAACTGACGGACAAACAGACGTCTAACGCAACCATCTGATATACTTGCTGAAATCGTGTACGATTGAAAACACGAAGACTCAAACTTGAGACAGGACTAAATATATTGCCATTGGTCTCTTGTCTATCATTTGTTCTAGCGCAAGATATTGGCCAAAATGTGTCTTTTGACCTTTTCAACAACCTTGATCTTGACCTTCAAAAATTAAATTAGTCTTTCCGCTGACATATGGCTTCTTCTGGCATAAATTTCGAGTCGATACCTCAAGAATTGTGGATATTATAGTGAGCACAAACAGACGGGCAGACAGACAGACAAACATGACGATCAACATCTGCAAGTAACAAATACGACCAATCACATACCCTCCTTGGTGGAGGTTATAAAGTGCATTTGCTTCCAAAGGAATACCTGATGGACCAGCAGGGTTCACTAGATGAAGAAAAGCAATTTGCTTGAATCCATGAGCAATAACACATACTACTTCGAGGAGAATCTGTTTTTCAGCTTCAACAACCTCTTGAGAAGATTATCGTATTCATCGTCAGTATGTTTCACAATATGCAAGGTATAAATCAAGTATGACAGTCCTTGTCCTTGTCATTGTTTGATATCAGGACATTGCCAGTGCCTGGCAGGGCTTGGAGCAGGCTGAGAAGGGCTATGAGGATTGGCTACTGACCGAGATTCGCAGGCTGCAGCGTCTGGACCATCTGGCTGAAAAATTCCGGCAGAAAGCCTCCACTCATGAAGACTGGGCACAGGGTGAGTAAGTGCTTGGTCCCAGTGAAAGAGTCAGCTCTGCCCTAATGTGGTGTGATCTTCAATTATGCAATTTCACCTGCATTCCATTGTATTATGTTGTTTCAGTTTCTTTGTTATGCATCAAATATTTGTCCTTCAAAATCAAACCATTATTGGCTGTCCAGTCTCACCAATATTCTGTAAGTTTCATAACTTTTTGGACAATGACACTCAATGAAAGGGCTGTAAATTCTACTCAATTCTCACAATTTACGTCTCTTAAATTAAAAGTGTGGACTGATACATGAATAGTGAGCAAATTGTGTTGCAATTACAAGCCTTTGAATTTGTGTCTGGAGCTATAAGGGGTATTCATGGATTAGATATTGAAGTGGACACGAAGTATGGATTCCGCCCACTTTGGGGTTAGGGTTAGAGTTAGGATGAAGATCAGTGTATCCAAGTCTGTGCCCATAATTTTCTCTCAGGAAAAGATAGCTTGTTCCTTTCAATTGAGGTTGAAAACTGCCCCAGGTAGAGGAGATCACACATCTCAGGGCCCTATTCACGAGTATGGGTAACAGGGCTTGATAGATTGATTGCTGTAGCTGTGGCTGGAGTTAAGCAGGTACTGTACTAGATCTTACTGGTGAAGACCGACAAAAATCTTGATATGTGGATCTTTTTCCCCACCCTTATCTAAGGTCAAGGGCAGTATGTACAGTACAGATCACATCAAAATGGAATTCTGTCGCAGTAGGGTCGGGAGAAGGTAACGGTAACTTCAGAGCAACATGAGGGTAGAAACGCGGTAGGTTGTCTGAGAAAGTGCGGCGCAGGGATACAAAGCATTTATAAATATAGTATCCAGTCACGAAACCCTTTCAGGACACACATCACAGGAGGTCCAGCTTGTGCTGAAGAATGTTATGGTTGGCTGAGCGGCTGGTAAGCACCTCCCAGCAGGGGATGCTTTCACACGCAGTCACTGTAAATGGTGAAAACTTACCAACCCCACACTACCACGTAAGATTATTTCTTCCTATTCATATATTTATTTGCTTAAAATAGATGCTTGTCTTTGTATTTTTATTGTTGTAAATAGCTTTAAAATCGCAAGTTTTTAATCGGTAAACCATTGCATGTAAAGGATCGATGTATGAGATATAACCAGAAGTATACTGCATGACGCGTCTTGATGTGTGGGGTTTGTTTATGAGGAGAACAGCGGTGAAAAAGAGCAGTTCTTTTTTTTTGTTTTTTTGACAAAAATCATAAAGCTTTCTATGTATTTTAATGCTATTTAGTGCAGACAGGAAAATTCCTTTATTTTCGTTGTTTATTCTTAACATTCTGTGAAAATGAATGATACATGTTACCGTATAGGACACATCCGCTGTCATAGTTTAGAGAAATTTTCACTTTGTTTCTGTAATATTGTAGATTGCTGGACTTTGTGGCGCTCCTGACATTCCGAGAGAAGATTTTACTTACATTATGAACTCACACACACAGTTGACACACGTCTTCAAAAGCGAATTTCTTCCGCGCTTTCACGTGCACTATAATGCAGTTTCTCACAAGTTTTAAATTGAAAGTGCATGTTATGTTTTTGGAAGTGGCTATTCGCTCCACAGCGAATAGGAAACCACATGTGGTCAGGAACTATATTATCTTACCTGGTGCCGCCTCACGATCACTGTCGGCAGTTAAAAGGCTTACAGCATTAATCTCGGGAAACAACGAGTTAGTCTGGCGGTAGAGTAGCGATACAAAGACGGCAAGACAGCGGTAAGTTAGGGAGAGTTCTCGCGATTTTTTCCGTTTTTTCCGTTATATATATATACACACACACACACACACACACACACACGACTGTTATGAGGTTGGAAGTACATCTATTACTTGATTTTGGCACAACATTATATTTTAAAATAACGATGAAGAATCCAACCTTTACTAGACATTGATTCAACGTTAGGAGTTTTGGTAAGGTCGAAGGCTGAATGGGGTAACCTTGCATCAACGCTGAATCAACGTTGTGTGACGTCATGACCAAATGTAAACGTTGTGTGCCCGCTGGATGTGTGTTGAACTGCCAATGGCTTATTCTTAACATTAAGTTATTAGTTCTTTTCTGAAGTTAATGAGGAGAACCGGCTGCACCTGATGGTCTGGAGTGTTTTCAGAGTTCACGTCATGTCAATTTAAATAAATGATTGAATACAGGTCAAGGCAAATCATTATTTTCAAGGGCAGTTCTGTTCTTAACCAATGTTCAGTTCACCAGCCGTAACTTCGTTTCACAGAGCTTTGCACAGTAATGTGGATATCTCATTCTATGGGCGGGGTGCAGGCAAGGAGCAGATCTTGACCCGGAAAGACTACGAATCAGCATCCCTGACACAAGTGAGGGCATTGCTGCGGAAACACGAGGCCTTTGAGAGCGACCTGGCCGCCCACCAAGACAGAGTGGAGCAGATCGCTGCCATCGCCCAGGAGCTGAAGTATGTTCCATCACCTTAGACCTCAGCTGTCCCTGGCTTCCTGCTCCACTTTACCCTGAGAGAAGAGTGCGTCTTCGTGTGTGTGCATGCATTCCACTAATACTTTTTGCTTACAGCTCCATCTTTCACTTCAGGAAGTGTCACACAAAGCCTGTAACCCAGCCTGTTTGCCGCACCCATCAAAAATGATTATACAGTGAGTCAAAAAAAAAACTATACACTTTTTAACGGGTCATTTTATGATGGTGTAGCCATATACATGTATACAACATCTATTGTACTTTTACCTCAGATCTTTCCGCTGATATTGGTACCAGTTACACCTCATTAGGTTTCAGGCATGACCGCACAGAGGACAATTAAGGGACTCAAGTGAAATCTGACTTATGACCAACTGACCAGAGCTGGATATGAAATTGACCATGCATGTCATAATGGGTTGCATAGTCATTTGAACTTAAAAACAGGCATATGAATCTTGCCTGTGCGTTGGTCGTAATGACCTGGCACTGCCAAGCATGGTGCGTCCACAGTTTACCCCCAGGCAAAGGGCCTTCTTGATCACTGAAAATTTTAGGACACGGAACATGACAAATGTGCCGCGGAGTTTTCTGCATCAGTTTCCTAACGTGCCATAAATGTTTTAAGTTGACTTGAAACTTCACAGAGGGAATTTTGTTTTGTTTGCTTTGTATCAGAGCCTGATCAGTTTGCACAAGTGAAATTTCACTTAACTCCTTAAATTGTTCCACAGCAGTCATGGGTTTAATCTAACAAGGTGCAAACTGGTATCAAAAGAAGCAGAAAGAGCTGCTGAAAACATACATGTAAAAAGATGTTGTACACTGCTACAGAATATAATAATTGAACATTTAAAAAGTGTATAGTTTTTTTTTTTGACTCACTCTGTAGTCTTCAGATAAATATAGGAGAGCAATTGAATAATTAATAATATATGTTCATAATAACACACTTTTCATAACCCAAGTCACAAAGTGCTTCACTAGGCAGAAAAAACTATAGTAGACAATTAATGAGGTTTGAAGAAAACAAATAAAAACAGAGTTTAAAGAATAAATATACATATCTATATACATTCAATATTCACATATATACAAATATTTGTACATATGTATATATACACAGACATACATAGATACACACTCACAAATATACACTGATGGGACTTTAAAAACTTATAACCAGAATTGTAGCCAAACTCAGATTCAAATTTGTAACCATTTATTGACTTTACCCGTAACAACAACTCGACAAAATGTCAGATAACATCAACAAAAAAAGAACGACAAAAGAATCAACAATGACAAGTTTAACAACAAAATCAACAACAAAGATCAACTCCAATCTCAGTACCGAGTGTGACTGCCACGTGCCTGCAACAACGCCATCACTTCTCTTGGCATGGACAGCACCATTCTGTTGAGCTGTTGCTGGGGAATGGCCTGCCACTCCTGGAGAAGGGCTTCTTGGAGCTCTGCCCTGGTCCTGGGCCCTAGGGTGCGTTTCTGAACCCGCCGATCCAACTGGTCCCACACATGCTCGATGCAGTTCATGTCAGGGCTGAAAGGTGGCCATTCCATGACTCACACACCATTCTGGGCCAGGAGCTGCTGGGTCACACGTGCTGAGTGAGGTTGTGCGTTGTCTTGCATGAGCGTGACCTCAGAGTGGTCTGTGATGTAAGGAACGATGTGCGGTCTGATGACAAGGTCACAGTAGCAGGCTGCATTAAGATTTTGATTATGACCAGGTCGGACCTCCAGCCATACTGAATGGCACCCCAGTCCATCACCGAACCTCCTCCAAAGCGATCTGTCTCAGCAATGCAGGGGGCCGTGTATCTCTGACCATGTCATCTGAAGACCCTCTGTCTTTCATCATGTCGGTACAGACAAAATCTGGACTCATCACTGAAAACAACATTCTGCCAGAATCGGTTGGGGACTCGTCTCTGACCATATTCTTCAGCCCAGCAAAGCCTGGTAGCCCTGCGCTGTGCATCAAACTGCATTCCAACACATGCCCTGTGGGCTCTGATCCCTTGCTCTGCAAGTCAGCGACTCACTGTTCTTCCGCTGATCCTTGGTCTGTGGATTCCTGGGGTCTCCTGAGCCGTCCTGGTGCAAGTTCGAAACCGATTTCTCAGGTGGACGAGGCGGATCTGATTGTCCTGGGCTGGGGTCGTGACCCTAGGCTGACCAGGTCAGGGTCAATCATTGGTGCTTCCAGTCTCCTGGTAGCGAGCCACAAGGTTAGAGATTGTGGGTTGGCTTACCCCAAAACGCTGGGTGATGCGATTTTGGGATGTTCCAGCCATCCACAGCCCAATGGCTTGATCTTGTTGGGGTCTGGAAAGGCAAGGCATGGAACTTGTGGTGTCTTTGAACAAATGCTCTCGGTTTCTGGCCTTAATGACCTCAAGGATTGTTTTAAGGCATTTGACAGCATTGCAATTGTGATCAGTGAAGCCTGAAGAGGTTACATCACTAATTCCTCAAATCCTGCTCCACAGACACAAACAAGGTCATGACCTCACTCACTGTTGTGTCTCCTTACTCACAGACAACTGCATATCAATTATGTAATCATCAAATTAAAGTTCCCCTAACTCACCTTTACTATTTCTGTCTAGTCAGACTTATAAGTTTTTAAAGTCCATCGGTATATGTTTTAAAAAATGCTTAAAAATCATTAAACCTCAAGTAAAATAAGGAAATTCTGATCCTAAATGAACTTGGTTATCTTGTTGAGCAGTAAAGAATGAGACACACTGTTAGTGCATAAAAGTGAAAACAAGCGTGAAAATTTGGGTATTTAAGTCTAAATAATGCACATTTTTGAACTACTTTGAAATGGTTATTGTACGTATAAACCCATAATCAATTATACTAGCTACATGCAAAAATGAATCCCAAAATTCTGAAGGTTTAATGATCAACACAACCGTAACAGAGTTTGAAATAAGGAAAAAATTAGATTGTCCACCGGACAACCAAGGAGACAAATCAGGTTGTCCGCAAGAATTTTTAGTTGTCCCAGGTACTATCATTAGCATTTAAAAAAAAATTACACACGTTAAGTCGAATAACGCTACAAAATGCTTCAATTGGTTGTACAGGTGATATCATACATGCCAACTCTACCGCTTTTGGCGGTAGACTACCGCTTTCGGGGCGTTTCATTCTGAAAAAAACGCCCCAAAAGTGGTAGTGTACCGCCAAAAGCGGTAGAGTTGGCATGTATGTGATATTCAGAACAATGCAATAAAATATAAAACAATAAATTCTCCTGCCAAACTAAACAACTGTTAACCAAAACCACTCTCCTGCAACTCAATAGCTCAGCACTAAGCGTGCCGTTTCTTAAATATTTCTGAGCCCCGTCTTCCATCACAATCTCAGGCAAAGATCGGCCTTTATGACACTGCATTTCCCTTTCTTATCAAACTCGGCATTAGCTCGCTATATCACCAGAACAGAGCCGACCAATTTGACATAGCTTGGGACGAGTGAGAGATATACAGGCTGCATGTGCTTGAAAACAACGTAGCCAAAATGCAATCTAAAGATTCCCGCTTCCTAGGGTGTTAGATTACCAATTATAAATGAACACTTATGAAATTTTATATCAGGCTGTACAATTTCAGACAACTTACCTCTTGGTGTCAAAGGGCAGTGAAGTTTCAAGCTAGAAGAGAGCCAACCGCCACACTCACAGCAGTAATTTTGATTGAACTCTGAATACGCATACAATACGTTAACGCTTTTAATGCGAGCTCATAAAATTCACCTCAAAGGAAGATGCTTATTGTCGCATTTTCGAATCTACATTCATTTAGGTTGTTTACGGTTACATCCAGCTCGTCCATGCCACGAGTTTTCCTTGGCTAGTTCACCCAAGCCTGAATTGAAGTCTGAAGTGCGCACCGGGGTCTATCTCTACGTCGTTGTTTGCTGCGGTACTTTATTAAAAAAGAATTAAAGTTACATGCAGTAGGCCTTACATATGACCAAAATGGTCGCCTCCATTGCAGAGGGAATAAAATTTTGACAAATTCAAATTAATAAAACTGCTGGGATATTTGGTTATCCAATGGACAACCTCATGAGCAGTTTAGGTTGTCCGGATCTATTTCAGGTTGTCTAGACAACCGGATAACCACTTATTTCGAACAGTGCTTAGTAAAGTACGTTGCCATATGCTTGTAAAATGCACAGAGTGTAAAACGGAGTGTATAAGTGCAGAGTGTATGCCTCATCCTGTTGGAGAGCATGGCTCAGGCCGTAATGTACTGAATGTTCACCAGATACAGGGTCAAGGACTAAAAGAAAGGCACAGCCCTGTTGTCATTTTTTGCATGGCTTTCTTAACTCTTTTCCCCATAGACTCCCCCCTCCCTTTCCCCATAATGACTAGAAATGATGACTCCAGGGGAGGTTAGGGAAAAGGTCCATTGATTTGCATCTAGGTGTCATATATTATGGGAAAAGAGTTAACATGTTTTCACTTTGTTACCTGGGGGTATTGCAGGTGCACTGCAGCCTGGGCCAAAAAAACTCTTCCGTGTAGCAAATTCAAAGGCTATTCTCTATTTAAAAAGTATTTTTCAAAATCAATATTGATCAATGGCTGCTTGGTTAAATAGGAGACTACAGTGCATCAACCTCACCAAGTGGACCTGATTGTATCTGAACAACTAAACAAAAAAACTCAGTGTAAGTACAGCGCAGAGGACATGGTATTTCGGATTTACACATGCCGGACCTGATGACAACCCCACGCCTGTCTGGGTGCTATGCTCAGAGACACTAGCTAACGAGCCACAGAAACCGTGCACTGAGGTCACACTGTCACCTCAGAACAAATCATGTTTGCCAGCAAGCCTCAAGAATTATTTGAAAATAAAATGAAAGCATTCCAAAATTGCAAGAAAACAATTTTATCACCCTTTGTGACTAGTCACAAAAATGAAAAGGCAGTGACTGCACTGTATGCGGTATGCGGTACTGATAGCAACATCTGGAAAGCCGCACACCAGAGTTGAAGACTTGATCTTACCAGCCACCGAGCAGATGGTCATTGTAATCCTGGGAAAGAAAGCAGTTGAGCAACTAAGCTTAATTATGTTGTCTGACAACACAATGAAGTGCGGAATTGATGATATGGCTGAGAATGTGTTCCAGCAGCTGATTCGTGGAGTACGACCTTGTCGATTTTATGATATCCAAATTGACGAATCCACCAACATCGCATGCATGGCTGCCTTGCTTGTGTTCAACAGGTATGGGCATATAGATGAAATTGAAGAAGATTTTCTTTATTGTTACCTGTTTGATATTTTGAACATCCTCATAGTTTCCAGTAACTTCAGCTGTCCAAAGTGCATTGGACTCAGAAATGGTGCTCGTGCTATAATGGGACAATACAGTGGAGTTCTGAAGTGGGTCAGAAATGTGGCCCCACTGCTTACTTACATTGCTGCATTCACAGAAAGCCATTTGCTGTTGAGAGGATTCCCGTGGGCTTAATAATTGTTTTGCATGAAGCAGTCTGAATGGTCAACTATATCGAGTCATCCATGATAAGCATGCTTGTTTGCCTGCCCCTGTTGCACGAAGAGATGAAATGTACATTATACCAGCATTGCGGCTTTGACTTGCTTTGCAAATGGACTTACTTGGAGATTTTCCGCCATATGAATGGACTCAACCCGGTGCTACAGGGGATGGCAGTTGTAGTCTTCAATGTACATAACAACATTGAGGCAACTGAAGAAAACTGATCAGTGGGAGAACAGGATGGCCTGAGCAAACAATGAGTCCTTTGAAAACTTGACAAAAGAAGGGAAGTGACTTCCCGATGCGGACTTCTTCCTTGGCTTAAGTAAAGTGCACAGTTAGGTACAGTATACCTTTGCCAACCATCCCGAGAATGTCAGGTTTCGCGTTCAAGGAGCACGACAATTTTGTTGGTCTATCCTCTGAAATAGGCTTTTGGTTCAATGTGGCCACCGAATACCCAGAGCTCCCAAACAATGCAATTATGCTTCTGATGTTGTTTGCTGCAACATATCTCTGTGAAGCGGGATTTTTAGTGCTTTCACAACTTCACAGTGGACTAAGTTCACAATTAATCAATTTATTTGTGAACAGAAAGTAGCTTATCATCTGTGCCTGCAACAGACCAGCACACTCTCTCTCTCTCTCTCTCTCTCTCTCCTGCATTGAGTTGCGCCGGTCTCTGTCTCTCTCTTACCCCTCTCTTTCCCCCTCCTTCTCCCTCTCAGTTTTCATGATGTATATGCCCACGACAAAATGAGATGGTGGTGGGCCTCGAAAGTTTTGGCAATTTTTTGGTGGCCTCAAACTGTAGGAAACTCTGGTCTATGCAAAAAAATGAAAGGGGTTTTTGAAAGCTGGTGAAAATAAGGTCCATGAGTAAACATACACCATGAGCCCGAGACAGGGTACATTTTGTTTCATGAGATAATACACACATTTTCTCACAAAAAAAGACACTCCATGTCGATTAAATGTGAATGTTGCTAATGATGCGCTTTCGTGGGCAATTAGCAAACTACAAGAAGACTCCTATCTCGGTTGTCGTACACTATGTTTGAACAAGCTGATGACCTAAGACCAGTAGACTTTGAAGTTCCACGTTATTTCAACCTTAGCATGTTGATGGCGACATTTACCTTTCAGGGACTCGAAGCCTTTCATTTTTTAAAAGGTTTGGAGGATTCAACCTCTTAATCACAAAAGGGTAATGCATTTCAATTGAATCATGGACCTTATTTTTGCCGACTTTTGGAAACCCCTATCATTTTTTTGCATAGACACTGAGCTGATGAAACAGGAAACAAAAAAATGCTAAGGAAGCTGAATACAAATTTACGTCTCACGATGAGTTTCTAAACGGATGACATTTCAATTGTTTTACTTGGCTTTTCTGGCAAAGGTCATCAGGTGCCAAGACAAGTTTCAATGCAAACTACACAGAGCCAAACATTTTACTTTTGCACTTCCAAATCTATACCGTACTCCATAATCTGTAACGAAGCTTGAATCAGGATTGAGTTAGTTGGGTTGGTGAGTTATACAGTGGTGTAAAGCATTAGGGTCAGATGGTAAAACCTCTGCTGTGTTTTTATTCCAACTGTGAACTTGGCTGACTTCACAGATCACCTTTTGGCAGCAGAATTGTGCCAAACTAGGTGGGTTGAACAACATTAGGGGAGGGCCCTCTGAAACTTTATTTTCTACCACCGGCACTCCTCCTTTCTGGAATAATCTTGCCATACTTGTTTGTGGCATTGTGATGACAAAGAAAGGAAAGAGTTGTCCCTGGTTCAAAGGCTTTTGCCCCTCTAAATATACCAGGGCGGCTGGAACACCTGCTGTTTCCATTTTTTGACAGCAGCCATTGTCCTGGCCAGTGTTCTGATGTCAGTGGGCATGTGGCGGGGGCATGGCAGGGCAGCCTGGGTTACCTCTCTCTCCACACTGTCTCCAAATGCTCTCTATTTGTGGAAGCCGCTGTCGGAGAGCATTGGCGCAAACGGCATGCCACCCATCTGGACCGTTCGTGTCAAAGTTGACAGCCTCTGATGTAACCTCGTCGCAGATAAAAACAGGCCCAGCTTCTTGTCAATGAGAATTCTGGCTCAGATCTACAACAGCAGAGAGCCTCAATGCTTTCTGAGGAAATGTCAGAGATGATGTTTATTGAGTTACAGTTCCACTTAAAAAAATGGCCTTGTCCCAGCTGCAGGTGAATGGAATTGCGAAACTTAATTTCAGCTGTGAGGCAATTCATTAAAATAGACCTGTAGCTAATGGAACAGAGTTAGAGGTTGTATTCAGATTACTGTAGGGAAAATTGACTATGAGTATCACACTTTTATTCCAATTTACTCTATTGATGGTCAGCAGGAATATCGTCTGCTGCGTCACCTCAAAGCTCACTCTGGAATGAGGAGATTGTTTTACATGTGCTGTATATTTTTTACATGCATCGATAAGGCATGTTTCTTTCATCATGGATCTGGATCTGATCAATACGTCATGTTAAGGCATTTTTTCTAAAAACCCTGGTCAATGAGGAGGAGAGAGGTGGACTGCCATAATACAGAGCTAGTTCTGAGGAGGATCAATAGGCAGTGCCTCCTTGTTCATTAGAATCTCTTTGCATATCCCAATGAAGACTCTGCATTGCAAGAAATGCCTTTCTTATCGAATGCTTTCTTCTTGTAATGAGACAGTGAGGCCATTTTGTCTTATTTTCACATACTGAAAATATAGAAAAATATAGACAAAAGAATAAATAATGTCTGAATTTCTAAATATAAGAATAAAATACTTAAGTTTGACAAATGTCATGGTTTTGGCTGTGTGGAGACACAGTTTGTGAAAATGTTAATGAGGCAACTAAAAAAATGACACCAATGAGACAGACTTCTGCTTGTCAACATCACGTGATCCCCCTCAAGTTTTTGTGCAATACCAGCCAAGCAAGTGGTATTGATCAAGTTAGAAATATTGCTCAGGGAGCAGCATTTCCAACATTGCCAAATTTACAATTTTTAAATTCTTCGATGAGTTCTCAAAGGATTTCACACTTGCTATCTAGAGTTTATATCTGATTTAATATGTGAAAATAGAGCAGGTGGTCTTGGTGTACCCATTGCCCCCAAATTGTGGCAGTGGCACCTGAGCTGTCTGGCACAATCTGATCCGTCCTCAGGGGATATGAGAGGCATGGTTTTGGCGTCGTTTTGCCTGTCTCCATTTCCTATCTCTATGGAGATAGATAAGTTCAGCAGGAAAGCCTCTGAAGTCAAAACAAGATTTGGTTGACACTGTGTAAATCTCCCATTGGTACAATGCCAGTGGTGCTGACTTCACCACAGCACAACAATCCTGAGCAATCCGAGTCACTGGTTCATTCAAGTTTCTAGATTTCAAATGAAATAAACAGAAATTTTCACTCTCCAAAGTTTTCATTGTGGCACATTATATGCATTCCTACCACTTTAATATGGGCAAATAATTTTATGTCACATTGCCATTAGCTCTGGAAATAATGCATAAAATAACATAATATGTTTATCAATGTTGGTTCAGATGTATTATAAAATAGCTTGTTTATGATAGACCATATCCACCTTATTCCTGAGGGCGCTACTGTAGATATGATTATGGGTGCAACTTCCAGCGGAAGTAGTTGTGAGGGAGTGGCTTGTCAAGAACAGCGGCGTTTCTTTCAAACATAATTCAGTTAACTCAGCGATTTCGGCTCGTTTTTTTTTAACAAATTAACTTGCTTTTCTTAAAATGTCCCTTCAGAGCTCCGGCACCTGTTGTGCTGTTCGAGGCTGAACTAACAACCAGAGGAAGCTAAATTTATGGTTCGATCAACAGTGTTTTGAACATGCACCCAGAACATAGGAGATTGTCCTTGTGTTCAGCGATACGGTTTCCATCGCCTACCTAGAGAAGAGGAAGCCAGAATTTGGCTGAAAAACCTGAATATGAAAAGACCCCCGAAAACATTAGGTGCTCATTTCATTTTGTCGACAAACAACGACTCTAACTTTATGGCTAGACTCAGACAGACCGCCGCAGAGGAGACGCCGGGTGCTCAAAAGCATTTTGACAGCAGTGCCAGGAGAGCACAAGCACTTTCATGTGCAGGGAGGACAGTAATTTGTTGTATTCGTCTGGTAATGCCAGTCCGTGTAACTAACGTTTCATCCTGAACAGTTTAAGATGAGGCTGTAGAAGTAGCAATAGTCTACTGCAATTTGAAAATAGCCTACTCTGTTCCAAACAATAGTCTTGCACTCCAAACCTCAATTCACTAAAATTGAAAGTATGGGAAAAATGGACTCACAGTGTTTTACATGTTATAGTTTTGGATTAGCTGGCAACTTTATACTATATAATGTAGTTGACTGGAGTAGAGCTAACTTGACTCGTACTGTCAGATGGCTTAATTTACTCTGTATATAACAATCCATTACGTTTCATATGTAGGGCAATATTTACCGCTGAAATATAGTGTTTCCTTCATAAATATTCTCAGAAAGTACTTTTATACCTGTTTTAAGGTACAAGGTCGTACACTACCTCCTTTAACAAAACGCGACTCACCTTGTTGCTGTGGAAGTACTGCATACGCTTCGGAGCTTTGTAGATTGTTTATAGCTTAGCAGTCTGTGGCAACAGAGTCGCTAATGTAGCCAAATGCGCCAGTGTTCGTTATCTGTGACCACTGCTTCAGGTCGTTCTCCCATTCTTCGATAGTAGAAGGCAGCGGTACCATAACTTTATCCCGTCTGAGGGCTAAAAGGTGATGTTCCCTCATATATTATTTTCCAATCGCTTAAAAAAAGAGGATTAGCGTTAGCCACTACCATGGTAAACTGTTCAGTGACAGGATGCAGCGGAAGTTGCACCCATAATTTGCACAAGGGATCATGGGACGTGGGAATAAGGTGGATATAGTGCATTTCGTTACTGGGACAGATAATATTCAAATATAATGTAAATACGTGCACGTTCATAATACGTGTACACTTTTTTGTTGGTAGTGCCTATATGCTATCAGTAAGATGTGAGGGGATATGACATGCAACACAATAAGAAAATTACAGAAGTTTGTTGATAGAAGCTAAATTATTTTTTCCTCACAGTTCCGCAGTGAGACCACATGCCACGTCCACCAGACTAGTTTATGATGGCTTTTCTCATCATACAAGTCCTCAGTGAAAATGACCTCAAAGGTTTTCATAGAAGGTGGCTTCTCAGTCATTGATTGCAAACCTTGGAATGCCGCCACAGTTGCTTCTATGCAGGCAGTTGAACTTAGATCCACTGAACGTGATTGATGCATGATCTGACCATGGGGTTCTCCCAAAGAATGTAAATGTGAGGCTGTTGATTTTTGACTACAAGTGTTGTCCTCCCCAATGTCTGGAACACCTCTCTAAGTTTGGACTGATGCGGAGTCATTTGCCTGTCTGTGCTGTTGGTCATCCTAATGTTATATTTAAAGAGGGCCAAATAAAAATTGAAATAGTTTTTTTGAATTTCAGCATTTCATTATTAGCTTGTTTTCAAGAAATGAATTTGTTCAAATGGAATAATTGGTTGCTTATATTTGTTCAGCCTGATACACGAGCCTGAATTGTAAAACTGATAGCCAGTCCAGTATGATTTTCATTCAGGGAGAACAGAGTTCGTATGAGCTGTGGAAGCCAATACTTTTATGCCATGCAAAAAATGCACAGCAAGAGTGTGGTAACACAGCTGCTGCATATGTTCTTGTCAAAGAAGAAGAAATATGAAAATTGATCCAAGCACAACATCTACAACGTACTTAGAAAAAGTAAGCATTCTTTTGTACTGACATTGATTTTATTGAATGATTCTCTCCAGTTGTTTATTGAGGACTGGTGACTGTGGAGCTAATTTGAGCTATGCTACGTAAGGCCTCACTGTAGGACAAGGCTGCTGTTGGTGTAATCCTTCTGAGGAGCTCTGGGTTTTACCTCTGTTGTTGTGGGGAAAGCCTTGTCTTATCCCAGCTAACACATGAGACTGTATGGCATCAGGACAAGATGTCTCCCTAATCCCTGCGCTTATCACAGTGAGCTGGACTATCACGCTGCCGCTGTCATCAACGAGAGGTGCCAGAAGATTTGTGACTTGTGGGACCAACTGGGAACGCTGACGCAGAAGAGGAGGGAGGCCCTGGAGGTATCATGCAGTTCGTTGGGGGGGGGGGGGTCGAGAGGTCTTTATGAAGACGCTGTACTGAAGAGTCATTTAATCCTATGTAAAATGAAACTCATATGTAAACAATCCAACCTTTCATACCTGTCCTACTCATGCCGTGTTGCAAATAGGGTGTCAAATATATTGTGAGTAATATGCTTAACTAATTAGATTTTATGCTTGCTTTTTTCTGATAATTGCAAGAGCTAAAAGTCTGACACTGAAAAATTACTCTCAAAACAAAGATTGGTATCCAGTGCATGAAATCATATTTCAACACCATGCTGTTCTTTGCTGGCTCTTCTCAGAGGACAGAGAAGTTGCTGGAAACCATTGACCAGCTGTTCCTGGAGTTTGCCAAGAGAGCAGCACCCTTCAACAACTGGATGGAGGGTGCCATGGAGGACCTGCAGGACATGTTCATTGTGCACACTGTGGAGGAGATTCAGGTGTCTTTCCCGTCTTTAACAAGAACTACCTGTTCAAGCTGCTCTTTTTGAAATCAAATTTGTGCCTTGTTTGTGCGGAGGTATTTAATATTGTGTGAATAAACAGAGAGACTGTATGATGAGTAAATGCACTCCTCACAGACACAGGCAACTTTAACAAAGCGAACAGTCCTCAGGTAGCAGTCAGTTGTACTAAATTAGGACACCATAAATGCTTTACCTGTAGGGAAATATTCAGCCACTCTGCCTTTTTGCCGACCTAAATGCTAAATGCTACCACTCTCTGCCCCCAGAGCCTGATCGTAGCACATGACCAGTTCAAGGCCACCCTGCCTGAAGCTGACAGCGAGAGACAGGCCATCCTGGGAATCCAGAATGAGATTCAGAAGATCGCTCAGAGCTATGGGATTGGCATGACCTTGACCAACCCCTACACCTCAATCACCACTGCTGAGATTGGTGTCAAGTGGGACAAGGTGCAGTGCCCTCCTCCTTACAGATGATTGGCTCCTGCTCATAATTGCTGACTAGTAGCATCATGGGAAACCAGAGGCAGTTTTGGGAATGTCTTCAGTGTTGTGCCAAATGCAGTTTTGGGAATGTCTTCAGTGTCAATCTTCAGTTGCCTTATTTTTCCATTGCCTGAAGTGTCAGCTCAATACCTCTAAGTGCCAAGAATCACCCCAGCACTTTTCAATTCCTCTTGTCAGCTAAGGAGGTAAAAGCTAATTTTAAATCAGCAAGAAATTGCAAAACAAGAGCTGCATATTGATCGTTGCGCTTGGCCAGACCCTGTAGACCGTATCTGTTCAAATAACAAAGCGGGCTGTCAGTCGCAAAATTTAGTTGGAGTGTTTTCAGTTGCATTCGACACAGCACGTGCATGTCTATTCATTTTCATGGTATCATTTTTATTCGCTAAATTTCTTAGTTTTTTTGATTTCCAGGATTAGCCATAGTACATGATTCTTGCCCATATTTGGCATAAAATACATTGCTTGAACTTTAAGGTGATAGTATCAGAGCATAATAATGTGGTGAAACGTCCTGGCCTGTTTCGTTGTGTGTTCGGCACTGTTGTAATGCCATGAGTTCTGTTGGGCAGATAAAGAAGCTGGTGCCTCAGAGAGATGGCCTACTTCAGGAGGAGCTTGCCTGTCAGCATGGCAACGAACGCCTGAGACGCCAGTTTGCTGCGCAGGCCAACCTCATCGGGCCCTGGATCCAGACTAGAATGGAGGTCAGAGAGGCTGTGGTTCCATCTGCTCCCATTCTTTCACACTGCACATGATGTCAGCTATTCTTTTCACAGATATGTAATCCTCTGGAAGTAAATTTCAATACTATTGTTAACCATGCTTAGGAACTTGTACAGCAGGTATACTCACCATGAGCGCTGGCTGAGCGCTGGCTGCTGCTGTCCTGCTGTCCCGATCCAGTTCTGCACCATGCTCGACATGCCACTTCCTGGAGCTACCGATGCCACTGTTTAGATGGATTTAATGGAACCCTATTGCCATTTTAATCTATCATTACTTTATTTTGTTATTAATTAGCCAGCCCACGGAGGATGGGCTTCCCCACTATAGTTGGGTTCCTCCTGAGATTTCTTCCCACTGGGGAGTTTTTTCTCACCACTGTTAGAAGATTTTTCTCCCTACTGGGAGTTTTTTGCCTCATTTGCTGTAGTGGGGAATAGGCTGGGCACTGCCCTTTCATTTATTTAATCTCTCAACGTAAAGCGTCTTTGTGACAGTCTATCTGAGAAAAGCGCTATACAAATAAATAAATTGAATTGAATTGAATTGTATACTGAGATGTTCAGCGATTGTGTCTCTTTCTGGCAGGAGATCGGGCAAAGCTCCATGGAAATGAGTGGGAACCTGGAGGACCAGATGACCAAACTCAAGCAGTTTGAACACATCATCATTAATTACAAACCCAACATCGACAAGCTAGAAGGAGACCATCAGCTCATACAAGAATCACTAATTTTTGACAACAAGCACACCAATTACACTATGGAGGTACTAGGCTTTCAGCTGGGTTTCGATTTTTCTTAAGCCACACATTATGCTGAAGTATCACAAAATATGAAATCTTTGGAATAACTTTAGTGTGATACCTTTCAAATTACACATTTCTAGTCAAGAAGATACACTGAATGAACTCATTTAGCTGTCATTGTGCAATACATTATATTTATACCCATGAAGCATCATGAAAAGGATGCTCTGCGATAAATGCCGTCTTCTGATTTAAATTTCATTAATGTACTTACTGTATGGAGTGTCCAACTAAAGTAAAAGTTGCTTGCAGAAATAAAGTTTTCAGGGCTCAAGAGACAAGCATTGAATATGACACAATCACACTGACCCCTGCGATGAAACCACAATCTCACCAAGGCTTCCTCCAATCATGCAGCAGTGCCTCCTTTCTGGTTCACTGCTGTAGTACAAAGTGTAAAGAACATAAGAGGCCACGTTTTTGAGGGCAGTGACACTATTCTTGAGTTCCTGAATTGACCTAAAGTTGTAACATTCAGTTGAGCAAAGTAATATGATAAGGCTTTAAAGATACAGAGAAAGGGATGTTATAAGTGGAAATTTTGTAAAGATCAAACAAGTTAGTTTATCATCCACAAAGCAGCAGAGAGATAAGGGAACTCAGATTATGGAACATTTTAACATTATGGCTCTTGCTACCATGCGATTTTTGTATTGTTCCAGAACAAAACACAGTAGTTATTCTGCTATAGATAGCACCTCTGCTGATTTTAATCATATCTCCTCTTTGACGATAGCACATTCGGGTTGGTTGGGAGCTTCTTCTCACCACCATCGCCAGAACCATCAATGAGGTTGAGACTCAGATACTGACCCGAGATGCCAAGGGTATCAGTCAGCAGCAAATGAATGAGTTCCGGTCCTCTTTCAACCACTTTGACCGGGTACAGTACTGCCGGCCATTCTTAAATGGGGATGTATGCGAGGCATTTGTCGTAGCATGGTTTTCTCATGCAATGTTGCATAGACTCACCTGTTTATAAATCTTTCCTGGATGACAGTGTAAAATATATAAAATACTAAAACTTGTTAGTCTGCCGTGACCCGTTCTGCTCTGTTCTGTTTGTCTGTTCTGCTTTTCCTTTAGGCATTGTGCAGAATTAAAGGTTGTGTTCCTTAGATTGTCCTTTCTAACATATTAATCTTCTCATTCATTCAGAAGCTGAACAAGGACAAAGGGGTAATTAGTAGTGTTGAACCCAGTGTTAGATTAGCTTCAATGTCCCCACATATTGTGCTTTAATCACACTCAAGATTTCTGAAAATACACTTCAGAGTGCCTCACTTGAAAGATTACACACAAGGAAGAAGTACTGATAGATGTTATTCTGTAGTATATAGCTTTCATACCATAGCTTACTCTTGGAATCAACTTCACTTCCTCAGAATAAGTAGTGTGATTAGAGTGAGTGGTAATTCAGAACGACTTATGATTAATATTACTAATTGAATGCAACTCAATAGTGCCAAAATGGACTTGGAATTTTAGGCGGCAACTACCTAGTAAAAGCAGGCACACTTAGACAATATGCAGTCTTTAACACATTGATCCTCTTTGTAAACAAGACTAACCCATCTGCTTGTGCCTGTTGTCTTAATTCATTTCTTGAACACCACTGTGCACGGGACATCGCTTGTGTGCGGTTCGGTAGGATGTCAAAGGCAAACTGCGGCGCGATGACTTTAAAGCCTGTTTGATCAGTCTGGGCCATGTTGGCAGCGACAAGCAGGTAGTGGTCCCATTATTTGCCCACACAAGTCTCTGCCTTACCTCTCCATTAGAGGCAGGCACTGCTTCTGCCACTTGTTTTCACTATGACATCAACAATGTGCTATACACAAACCCCAAATCCTGCAGTGGCACAAAGAAAAATCGGTTTCAGTTCTCTGCCTGTAAAAATCAATTGCACATTGTATATTTTTTACAGAGCCATTCTGACACAAAAATACTTATTTTAGATTGTTTTATTTGTCTTCTTCATAGTTAGTGCATGAACTGCAGTCAATATCTTCTTTACTTGGCAAAATCTAAAATCTGTTGCTTTAAGAAGTGTGGATGCATTCCACGTAGCATGTGGCTAACAGCAGCTGCTGTCTCTGGTGGGCTTTTGTTATTTTATAGAAGGCGCTAAATGTATTTATCTTCTCTCTGTATGTATGTGTTATTTTGTGGTTACTGTTTGTATATTTTATGTCCTCCTCTTGTTGGTGTGTTACCCTGGCTGCCAATCATTGGCTGCCTGTCTGTATTGCTCTGTGTTTGTGAGCGCATTGTGTGTGTACGGATGGGCTCGTGCGCAATCGCGTGCCACCTTGGGGTCCCTACATCGTTGCCATCCCTGTCCTCTTCCCATTGAGATGTCCTCCTCCTATACTGGACTTGGCTCCCTCCTTCGCCCTGTGCCCTTGGACCCTTTCCTGAACCTGGAGACACTCCTGCTACACCCCAACCCATTCCCTTCCACCTCCAACCTCCGCTCTCCACCTCCCTACGTCACCCACAGAAGAAGAAAGGGGGAATGGAGACGGATGAGTTTAGAGCCTGCTTGATCTCCATGGGCTATGCTTTGGTAGGGATGCATATGCCAGTCGAGAAATGACAATTTGTCACCCAAAGCTCCCATTTTGTGGCATACATACTGTATCGGATACATTTTAAGTCTTCAAAATAATTCTGCCCTTTCAAATAAAAAAAACGACTATGCCTAATTACGCATCACACAAGTACCATTTGTGTTAATGGTGTAATTTATGTACTTGGGGAACACAAATAGATCACCAGGGGTAAGTTTCGCATTCAGGGAATGTTGCCACTTTAGAATAGCCAGTTGTTACTGTCAGTCAGTGCGGAACAGAGTTACCGTTACTGAGAACAGCTGGGAGCAGTAGAGCTGGCACAGGTTGGCAGACTTAACCCTGGCCACCCTGGAGGGAAAATATACATATTTATGGGAATATTTACTTACAAATACCTATAGCTGCTATTTTTTGTTGCCAGTCCATTAGAGACCAGAGAGACAATGAAGGGTTCAGTGCGATGACGTTATATGTGCCAATTTTACAGAAATCAAGATTTGGATGGTTTTGAATATTGCTTTACTTTATTTATGCAACAACAATACATGTGCCTTACAATGTCATCCTGAGCAGTACACAACATTGGTACATGGTGAAAGTATGTTCTGTGTAATACTAAAAAACATGAAATTGGCATTTGTTAACTTATTGCACTGAACCCTTCAATTGCAACCTATGACATTAAAGGCTTTTCCTTGATGTTCTGCGAAAGCTGCTTATTTTTAGGCTGGCATGAGTTCCTGAATGTGTTCCAGAAATATTCCTACTCAGAACATTCCCACCAGAGTTCCCAAAGCACAGGATCATCTGGAGTGCCATTGTTTGCAATAGTATTCTATGTTCCCCCCAGTTGAACTGAAAGGCCCTGCCAGAACTATGAAAAAGCAACTTGATACTTTGGAGTGCCCACTAAAATTACGTAGACAAAAGTACCTGTTGTTTAGGTGTAATTTCCTTGTTATTTTGGGGCTTGTTTGAACTTGGCTGTACCTGTGTAGGGCGAGGCTGAGTTTGCACGAATCATGTCAATGGTGGACCCCAACGGAACAGGAGTGGTGACCTTCCAGTCCTTTATCGATTTCATGACCCGGGAAACTGCTGACACAGACACTGCCGAGCAGGTCATTGCCTCCTTCAGGATCCTGGCAGCTGATAAGGTGGGCTATCTTCCATTCCCATAGGCTGCTGCCAGAGACAACTGGATGCCCAGTTCACCACCAGAGAGTGTGAAGTCACGATTTATATTTTGCCATGAGCTAACCTCTCATCAGATTGTACTGAAACGCTTGGCTTATTGAGCGAAGTTCAAGCAGGCCCTCCAGGAAATTGATAATGGAGGCAGCTGTAACTGTGTCAAAAGTGCATAGAGGACAATAGGGTGTTACATCACTGAAGGAAAAATAAGTTTAATTTTGTGATTAAACAAATCGAATCCACTTTCTCTTATTCTACTCTCACTAGTGTAATGCATTTGCAGTATGTCCTTGATGTAACATACCAGGAAACTTCAGCCTAAATTCACAGATACAGATTTAGCTCGGTCCTAGACTAGTACTGTTTTGAAGCTATGAAGAATCTTCAATCAAACTTGACTTCAATCAAAATGTGGACCTAACCTGGTTCTGTGAACCCTGCCCCAATTCAAACAGCAGACATGGCTTGGCCCATGCAAGCTCAGGATGCAAACGAATAGCATAAACATAGATAATAATATCTCCGCCTCCCTGAGGTGAAACAGAAGCAAAATTCAAAGTTATGGTTTCACTGGGTGTTTCTTGCTCGTATTAGATTGTAAGACCTTGGGGTGAAGCACAAACAAAACTCCTTCCCAGCTGCACAACACAGGATAGCAGTGCAGGTGCATGATGGAGCTACAAAAACTGTTTTACGTGAACCTCCTGACCAGTTTCACAAATTGTAAGGCCCCTGGTGTGAAACAAAGAGCACACTGTGGTAGTTTTACACAGAGCTCCCCTCCAATCATTGCCTGTTATGTCCTGCTGCAGCCTTACATCCTTGTGGAGGAGCTGCGCCGGGAGCTGCCATCAGAGCAGGCCGAGTACTGCATCATGAGGATGCCTCCCTACACCGGGCCTGGAAAAGTACCTGGAGCGCTGGACTACACCTCCTTCTCCACTGCTTTGTACGGAGAGAGTGACCTCTAACTGCTGTCAGCCACAGGAGGGCAGTGAAGCCACAGGCTTTTCCTCAACGTTTGATATTATCAATCACACAGTCTATTGGATGAAATCCAAGCCCTCCTGCTCCCTTTCCCAAACAATATCCAATAACAACAATAGCAAATAAAGCTATACATTGAAAGCAATAGAGACAAAGCAACAGCTTAATGCAAGATACACTTTATTTACTGTGTGGAACACCTCGGGATTTCCAATTAAAAGACAGTATTTCCCCAATGCTACATAATGCAGTTAGAAAACAGGTGTTGGTTTGATTGGTTGTGTTCAAAATCTAAAAGTAACTGCAAAACATGCTGAAAAAGTTGGATGGTAATAAAGCCGCTTTCACACTGGAGGCGAAACGAATTTTTCAATGCGTGTATTCGCATCTTTGCATTGACTTGTCAAAGTAAATATGGGGCTTGATCTTTGCAGTGCCTAAATTACGGTTAGACAGCCCATGTGAAAAGCTTAGCGGTAAATTGGATTGCTGAATGTTTGGTTATAATAATTAACTGATGAAAACCTGAACTCATACAGTTGCTCCATTAATGTGCATGTAACCTCTCAAGATTTGGTGCCCATACATTGACAAGCCACTGCCTAACACTCAAAAGATAATGCTAAATTTTTAAAAATATGTTTAAGTGTAATAATACTTTCATGCTCTAGATGCTTTATAGTGAAAAAATGTATCAAATCTAAAGCAATAAATAAATGATGGTTGTAAAATGTAAGAGTTGTTTGTACTTCTTCAGAAACTTATAAAAAAATAAACCCAATATTCAACAATGATCATTGATTCTATGTTATAATTATTTTAATGCTACTGGTTTTGGGTCTGGCAATCACTTGAAGCATAAGATTTATCCTAGTTAAGGACAAGAATCATTAATAGTGTCACAGTACAATTATTGCAAGGTAATTTATAATAGGCTTGTTCAATCTTTTTCTGATCTGTTAAAACAAATGATGAAAAGATAATGAATTAATCTCACTGAAAATTCCAGTTAAAACTAGCATGACTTGGTCAAGCTGATTTATGCTGTGTTTTGAACACAAAGCTTTGTCAACCAACTGGCAAGTCTGTAAGTTACATTCAACTGGTCCGCCTGCTGGCTTTATCCAGTGAACCAGCTAGACCTGCTAGAGGAGTCCAAAATACAGCTTGGACCATTGTTGCTTGTGACTCAGGCTGGTCATAGAATTTTCCTCCTTGATGGTGTAGCTGTAAACAAAACCTTGGCTATCAGGGCACAGTAGTATCAAAGATTTCTTGTGGAAGTCACTTCAAAGAGCCGAACGAGAACAAGCACCTAAGTTCTAGTGAGCAGGGCAGAGTTCAAAATTGTTTTTACACGGACCGACAATGCCTGCACTGATTTATAGAGTTCATTAAACAGGGAAGAAGAGATTGTCATCACTAACCACTGCCACCATGGAGTCCCGTTTTCGAACCCAATCAACGTCATGACTAGTAACACACACACACGCACGCACACACACGCACGCACACACACAATTTTATTCATCTGGGTACAGACGTTTCTGAAAAAGCTTGTCCCAACTTATACGGACGGAATAGCTCCATTGTCATAAATCCCGATTAACTTCGTAGCCGGGGCTATAAATCAATATAAAGAGCTTTCTCTAAACTACTGCACTTTGGACATGATATCGTCTGACACCACAGAGTGAAAACACGCATGCGCACTTGGCAAACTCCAACCTCGGATTTGCCTGCGGAACGCAGCCTCAATGACAGTAGCAAATTATGTATGAAGTGGGCGCAGTGTGCAATAACGTTAATACTGTCCACAGCACCCAAGAGTTGTCTGTTGTCCCATGCCCATGTTAATTCCCTGAAACGACTGCTTCATACAGAACGGAAAGTGAACGTTAGATCCGGATTAAGGATTCGAGCGATGGCTCCAACAATACACGAGTGCTCAACAACTCAAGGTATGGTTTCATTGCATCATACAGCTAGCAATCAGAGTCAAGTTAACTTGGTTAACTTACAGTTATTGGCTTCCGGGGAGCTAGCGAGTCGCCTTCCTAGTCAGCGAAATTTGCATTCAACTTGTCACGGTTCGTACACCGATTTAGCGATTTATTCTGGCACAGACACTGAGTTTACTACTAACGTAATGTAAGCTATAAACTCGTGGGAGGCTGGCAAGCAATTGTAAGAAAGTTGCAGACTCAAGTCAGTAACGTAAAATTGCCTACTCACCAAACCAACTTCCCGGAGTCTAAGTTAATCATCTAACTGTGACATAAGCTAACCAAGTTAACTAGCTAACGTAAAATACGTTAGTTAACGTTTTCTGTCACGCCAAGTTTGACGTGGCCAGCTAGCTAACCATCACGTATTGGTTGTGCAAGTTGGCTACCCTGCTAACTTCACTGAAAAATACTACAACGATAACTTGCAAATTCCCAGATCATGCTTCTAAGTTAACTGTTGACCATCTAACGTCAAGTACTTGTCACAAATTGACTGTCTCCCGCCACAAAGAAAAAATGGATGATTTGTGGCTACATTGTTCTTAAAAAAATTAAAGGACTCCATCAATGGTGCTTGACATATCACAGCAAAAGCCTTCTTTCAAAACGCATGTCACTGGGCTCTAATGGGGGCTGCGCTTCCCCAATGCAGACCTTGGTACCAAATACGAATGAAATCTGTGACATTGTTCTTGAGATATGCAGTTGACAGTAAAATAAAAAAAGATCATTTAGACCATAATGACCTTGAAAATTAAGTCAAGGTGACCATAATTTGTTGGCATCTGCATATCATCAACGTAGACCATGTGGGTGGAATGAGTTCAATACCTCAAGAATCGTTCATTTTCTATACCCGCTTATTCCTCACTAGGGTCGCAGGGCGAGCTGGAGCCTATCCCAGCTGACTACGGGCAAAGGCAGGGACCCACCGTGGACAGCTTGCCAATCCATCGCAGGGCACACACACCTCTCACAGACCATTCCCTCTCACACTCATACCTATGGGCAATTTAGTGTCTCCAATTAACCTAACATGCATGTCTTTGGACTGTGGGAGGAAACCAGAGTACCTGGAGAAAACCCATGCGAACATGCAAACTCCACACAGAAAGGCCACAGGCCGGATTCGAACCCACTACCTTCTTGCTGTGAGGCAGCAATGCTAACCACTACGCCACCGTGCCGCTATGTACATATGTATGTCCCCCTCCTCTGTCGTTAATGTGATATCTGAAGAACCGGTTATTGGAATTTCTTCAAATTTGGTAGTAAGGTGTTAGGGGAATGCGCTGACCCTGGTCGATTTTTGTGACCTAGCTGTGTCCATACGTCCCACTCAGTTGTCACCGCGATATCTCTTGAACAGGTTGATGGAATTTCTTAAAATTAGGTAGCAAGGTGTCTTAAGCCCCTTTCACACCAGGCCTCATAGGAGCGCGGAGCCGCGCGGATGGCCATATGCAACGAAAATGACAGATCTGCAGGAAACTGAGTGGAATGGAATGGAAGCACATGTTGATCACGTGCAGAACATGTATGGGCGTGTTTGTACTACGTTCAGATCACGTGTGCAATCCGCACAGGTGCGTTCTGAAGGCGTTTGTAACATGTTTCATTGCGTATGGGAGACCTCCGCAGCGGTCCACGCAAAAAATTAAACATGTTTAATTTTTGCGTTCAATGTCTGCGCACCACTGCGCATTACTGCGTACCCCTGCACATCCCCGCGGATGTCTTTTCGTTCTCCATGTATATTAACTCGTATGGCCGTCTGTGCTGCTCCCCACCCCAACGCAGCCTGGTGTGAAAAGGGCTTTAGGGGAATGCACAGCCCCAGCTCGATTTTTGTGACCTAGCTGCGCTCATGCATACGCACGTTAGTCCCGCTCTGTTTTTAACGCGACGTCTCAAGAACCGGTTCATAGACGTTTTTCAAATTTGGCAGCAAGGCGTGTTAGGGGAATGCGCAGACCCCAGTCGATTTTTGTGACCTCGCTGCTTCTGCGTGTCCATACTAGGGATGTTCTGTCAGGGGAGGCAGTGACTTCACCTTCTATGGCTGGATTTTGTCAACCTGTTTCCACGTACTATGACTGATTGACAATCAATCCATTTTTATTTTCTTTAACCGAACAGTTAAGACCTAGCCTATATGTAGCCTGTAATGATTAAGAGGTGATCATGACAAAAAGATTCATTACGTGTTCGCTTTGATTCAAGACTGCAAGGTTGAAAATCTGAATAATTCATTAGAAAAAAAATCTCAACCCTTTCGGTCATTTCGTGTATTGTTTTAACCTTTTGTTTATCGGATTATGAAAGAAGACAGAAAATAAAGTCCCCATTTGTCATGGCATTAAAAAGTATGTATTTATAGGAGAAAACATTATCATAAACTTATTGATCAAGCACTGAACACAGTGTAAGAAAGGTTTTGGCATTGTCTTGGCTTCGTGTAAGCAGACATGAGCAAATTTTCTTTGTTGTAAGCATTTCAAGTTTGATGTACTGAGCAATAATGTTATGGAAACTTAAATTGCTCCATCACTCTCCCAGTTCGTCTTCGTAAATTAGTCAATCAATCCTCTGATTTCTAATCAGGCATAATCATAGGGAGTTATCGTTTGTTTAACTGTGAGGATTCTGCCTCACCTAATTTACCTCTGACGATACGTCACTGGTCCATACATCCCGCTATGTTGTTAAAACGATATTTCCAGAACTGGTTCATGGAATTTCTTCAAGGCAGCGAAAATCGCATATAAAGGGATCCTAGTTTCACACGAAGAGAAACTGCCTAAAATAAAACAAACTGCTTTTAAAAAAGAAAGTGAAATGTATTGTTAATTGATCACTTTTTCCATTTTCTTTTTAATAATGCCCAAACATTCTTATGCATGTTGATTCCATTGTTAGCTGTTTTATTGTTTTTCCCTCACAGTTAAAATATTTTCTGTCCGTGAAAAGAGTGAAAAAATCCACGCTTTCCATTGTATGCAACGGCACGGTTTTGCCCTATGGAAACAAAATGGCTTCAATTCTTGAGTTGTTGTGACTGTTTGTGTCTTGATACTTTAGAAGAAGTCAGCAAAAAGCATTGATTGCTATGCCTCCCCCGGCCGTAGCTTCATATGCCCTAAAAGTTGATCTTTGGTTCTGCTTACTGCTGACCTTTACCTTTATGTAATGACCTTCAAAATCTAAGCAATTCAGTTACGCTTTGTGAGCAGTTATCATTTATGATTTGGTCAAAATTGATCCCATCAGTCTGTAGATATCGCGTGCTCCAGGTATGTGTGACAAACGGATAGACAGACGACTGGAAAACAATATGCCTCCCGCCCACTATTTGGGGCGGTGGCATGTTTATCACTTAACTTCTAATTGGTGAAATTGTTGACACATGGTCACTACATGAAACCATTCATGAGACATTGAACAATTCAAACATGAAGCAATTTATAATTGCCTAAACCTGTTTGTGCCATTTTTGCATTAACGTCTGGAAAAAAAAAAATTGCAAGAACTTGTTCCAAATTCAGAAACCCAGTTGACAGCTTCTTGATTTACCACTGTCTTGAAAAAAAGCTGTCTCCTGTGATGCGACTGCTTTGAATATAGCAAAATATGCAGCCCTGCTGAAAATTCCAGCTAAAATCAGCAAAAGCTGGTTTATGCTGTGTTTTGAACACTTATGGCTGATCAGCCAGCTTACTTACCTCCAGCTTATTTCACCAGCCAGGGTTGGGCTCAATTACTTTTTTCAATTACAATTGATTGCAAATACAATTACTTTCTGGACGGTATGTTCAATTACAATTACAACTACTTTTCGATAAAAAATTCAATTAAAATTCAATTACAATTACGAAAGTAATTGAAAAAAGTAATTGAACCAAACCCTGCCACCTGCTAATCCATCTTACTCAGCATTGCCTAGCAGGAGACCAACTTTGACCATGACGACCAATTATGACCGACTAGTGTCAGCCTGAAACAGACCAGCTTGGGATCTCAGCTGGAATCTTCCATTGAGAATATGAATATTTTGCTAGTCTTCTTCATTATTGCATTGCCATTTGTGCAAGATGGAGGGTAATCAATCCCTTATACGTTTAATACTTAATTAAGGAAAGTTCACGGTTAAAATTCTGGGATTACTGGCATGGGAACCTCTGGTACCTCTTCCCATGTAGTCTTCAGTTTTTCTCATTTTAATCTATGTTTTATGATGTTATTGTGTAGCCATAAGTGAATGATTCATTTGCTTCTAGGTCAGGCACTTATCACAGAGTCATTCCATGTGAAATCAACCAAATTTCAGGAACTTCCCAGTGTCAAGGTCATGGATTTCTTCTGAAATTTAATAGAATGTTGTAAATGGGGCCAAATGAAGAAATACCAAGTTTTAGCTCAATACCCCCAGCGCTTTTCATTTTCGGGGGGTGTAAAAAAAAGTGGGCGTGGCACCCTCTGATCGGGCAAAATGAATTATAGCCATTTTCATGGGGCAATAACTCAAAAACTAATACAGTTATGGACTCCTCCGATTTTTATGGAACCCAGGGTTTTCTCTAAAGCAGGGAACAGGGGTGGTGCGCCCCCTTGTTTTGGCCGCGTGCCCCCTTACCAAAATGCCAATTTAGCGTTACAACCTTATTTCCTAACATACAGCCTTCCCGGAATTCCAGTATGAAGTGATCTATTCTTCCATAAATACATCAACATGAAGCCAAAAAATAGCATGCCCATTCGTAATACAACGGAAACTCACTCATGCCCGACAACAGCTGAAGTCCCAATTTTTCTGTAATGTTTTTCCATTAAATAAACATCGAATATACCTGATTTTCTATAACGGATTTTTGCTTACATCGGACAAAATTTCCAGTCCCGTCACAATGCATTTCCATTCAAAAGCACTCGTGTATACCGGGCAAGCTGGTTTGCATATACGCAGTGGCAACGGAGCAACGAAATGAGGTTCGGCTTTCCTACACAGTTATAAACTGACTGAATTTAACCGTTAAATGAACGCATTGTCTCCTTGTCATATTAACTGTAAGTGGAGTCCTGCGCGCATTCAGCCGTGGTTTACACTGAACATGCACTGAACTCTGTGGTAAACTTATTGTAAAATTACAGTTAAAATAACTGGCAAAAAGATGCCAGTTAAATTACCTGGCAAAAAGGCTTCAGTTTATTGTTTATTCAGTTGTGTACATGTCTTCTTTACTATCCAAACTTGCTCCTTCTCCCTTCAAGGAATACACAGAAAAAAAGTAAAGTTATCCCCTTCAGAAAGCTTCAGATTGCCCCATTTTTACTTCAAATTCTCAAAAGCTTCGCACTTTCGCTTTCACCGGGTACCTCATTTGTAAGAAACTTAGCTTGCATTGTATGTCTTTCGATGACAGTCATCTGTTGACCTGCTGACTTTTCCAACAGTACAGGGGAGTGGATCAAGCGGAGGATTGGAAGTTGAAGCCATAATGTCTCTTGAGGCCATGTGCTTTAATTATTGGGTGCTGCCCCCAAATTAGAGCATCAGGTCGTGGTGCCATCTAATGAGTAACACAGTAGTACCTAAATACCTACCTACCTTTTCAGTAGAGATTGCAATGTCTTCTGAAATGTGCTGATTTTGTACATGAATATGTATGAAAACGGTACCAACACACTGTGCACGCAAACCATAAAAAGTACAACTTTTCAATACAATTTTAATAATGAAGCAATTGAGAGACCACTTTAAAACTTGTTTGTGGTGAAAGTACAGACAAAGAGCTTTCTAATGATATAGGTCCCATAAAAATCGGAGGAAACTCCCATTGAGAAAAAACGGCCCGAGAATGGGTTACCCCCCAAGACACGGGGTCATAATTGCCCCCGCCACAGAAGAACTGCAAAATATATATAAGATATCAATGTTCCAATGGAGACCTGAGTATGTGCACTTACACTAAGAGACATAACATTTTGAGATTTCTCATTCTGTTCGGGTGAAAGGGCCACCTGAAATGTGCCAAATTTTGGGTTCTGCCTGTTTTTGAACGATGACAGCATAGACATGAATGGGTTAATTTTGTTCCTTTTACTTATGCATTGTTTACTTACGGAAGGTTAATAATCCCTGAAAAAATGAAGTCCATATCTGTATTAGTGTTTGAGTTATGGCCCCATGAAAATGGCAACAATTCATTTTGCCGCATCTGAGGGTGCCACGCCCACTTTTTTGACCCCCCCCAGAAAATGAAAACTGCTGCGGGTATTGAGCTAAAACTTGGTATTTCTTCATTTTGCCCCATATACAACATTCTACCGAAATTTAAGGGAAATCCAAGACCATGACACTGGGAGTCCCGGTTGATTTCATATGGAACGACCCCTTTGCTATGCCCAATAGGTCCGGGATGGTAAAGTCTGAGGAAGATGTTGCATTAACATCATCAGATGTTACTGCTTTGCTCAGGAATTGCATTACCCTAAGCTTCTCAAGGTTAATATAATCTGTCTTGAACGGTTAAATCATAAGTTTAACTCTTATAGGGGGCAAGAAAACTACCCTTGAGGATGAACTCAGGGAGGTATTGCAGAAGAGGATCATGGTGTTGGATGGTGGAATGGGCACCATGATCCAGCAGAGAAACTTAGGAGAATCGGACTTCAGGGGAGAGGAGTTCAGGGATCACCAAAAAAGCCTGAAGGGAAACAATGATCTTCTGAGTATCACTCAGCCTGACATCATCTACCAGATTCACAAGGTACAGGGATGGTTTAGTTCACTGAACTGAGTCAGTGTGTTCCACATTCTCTGTCAATTTATGTCGTTCTCAGTCTTTGAAGACCATATGTAGAATTTTTTAAATGCTTAATATCGCACTTTTAGCATATAAAATGAAAATTGTTTCACCCTCTTTACCTAAAGAGCTGCATAACCCTTGCCACCATGGAACAGAAGCTATACTTATTTATGCCAAAATTGTGATTATTTTAAATTAACTAGACTGTGGTGCTTTAAGAAAATGATTCAGCTCCTTTTCATACTTCTTTTCTGTTTTTGCAAGTATGGCTTAAATGTGAACTTCTTTTGAAGGAGTACCTACTTGCCGGTGCCGATATAATTGAAACCAACACATTTAGCGGCACCAGTGTGGCACAGGCTGACTATGACCTGAAGAACTGGGTAAGCACCTTGAGAGACAGTGATTACCCACTGATAGTTATAAAACCTTTGCATTTCTGTTTCTTTGAGACAGTGCTACATCGGCTTAGTCATAGCTTTGTTTTATTGGTTCACATAATAACATTTTTTAGAGATCGTGAAAAATTTTTTTAGATATGATTTCTTAGCTTTGTAATATTCTGAAATTTTGATCCTTCCATTGCATGAGTGTGACTGCTAAATTTCATTTTTTTTTAACTTAATAACTTAATTTTGCACCTCTTCCACACTTCAAACCGTTTGCATTTGATCAGTTTGTTTTCTTTCATATTTAAGTATATGAATACGTTGGCTCATCACTGATACTGTTTTCTGTGGCAGGTATATCACATGAACAAGGCCTCTGCGAAGATTGCCAGGAAGGCTGCTGACGATATTGCAATCCAGTCTGGTTTGTACTGCTGTGCTCTGGCTTATAATAATACGCATTATTTATCTCTTGTTTAGAGTTACTGGAGAGCTTACAATTGCATCAATTTATTCATCAACAGGTGTTAAAAGATATGTGGCTGGAGCACTTGGACCCACCAACCGAACGCTGTCATTGTCCCCGTCTGTGGAAAAACCCGACTTCAGAAACATCAGTAAGAACTTCACCTTGTGCCTTACAAACCTGCCTTACCAATTTTAATTGTTGAAAAATAAATTTCAATGAGGCTGAGCCTGTCAATTTCTAGTCCTACCACAGAACGGCTAACTGTCTGTAACTTCAACTCTGTTTATTCACAAACTTAACGGCGATACTGTGGTCTGTTGGCATGTAGATTTCTGAAACAGAACGCATGGCGTCGACAGCCTGCTACTTTTCACTCTACAGCGTAAAGCTGTGCTCACACTTTGCGGACTGTTTGTATGTGCCTTTTAGATACAGTCTATGGGGTCCTGATCGACTATTGGAGATATAATAATTCTTTATTACTGTTAACTTCAAGGGATGCTCTCTAGGATTGAGCCCATTTGAAGGCGCAGTGCTCGTATATACGAGAAATGTCCATTTCTTGTATACCTGAAAATGGCAATATAAAACTGTTCCTTCGTCTCCTAGAATTGTATAGTTCTGGTTTGCATGAACTGATAATACTCATGATCCTAGGATTGTATATTTCTGGTATGCATGAATTGATTATAATCATGAAGAATAAGCTGTTAGATTTTTTTTCCTTCAGCTTTTTAAGTTTTGGAGTAGATTTAACTGTTCCTTTTATTTTTGCTTGCGGTTTAGGTTGAGGCTAAGGTTAAGCCTGTATCCCACTGGGGTTGCAACTATTTGGCGACATTTGCGACGGTCATTCTGCAGAATGTCAGCAGAATTTTTGTGTGTTTGTGGAGGTCGTCATGTTGTCGCGGGAATTTTGAAAAAATTGTTCAAATTGTTGTGCTCAAAAATTTGTTGGCGACTAGGTTTTGAAATGTGTGCCAAATTGTCTGCAGAATGTCTTCAGATTGTCTTGAGAATAGGGCGGCAAAAATTCATTAAACAACCGCGGAATAGTCAGCAGAATGTCTTCAGAATGTCATCAGACATTTATAAGACATTTTGAAGACTTTTTGCATAATCCCCGCCCATTGTGTGCATGCGCAGTCAGTCAGTAATGCCATCTTGACAGCATCAGACACAAAAGTACATGCCAAGACAAATCTGTTCAGTGGGACTGCAACTCTGTTCGCGTACTTTGTCTTGAAACAGTCGCCAATTTCAAGTCTGCAAACAATCTCGAACTATGGCAGGCCAGTGGGATACAGGCTTTAGTTAGGGTTATACAAAACATCTCTCGACAACGGGAATTGGACTTTTCTGGTATACGAGAAATTGACATTTGTCGTATATACGAGCAGTGCGCCATCAAATTGTCATGATGCGCTGTCTATTTCTTCAGCATTTGACGAATTGGCTGAGGCTTACGCTGAACAGGTTAGAGGCCTCTTGGATGGGGGAGCAGACATCTTGTTGGTGGAGACCATATTTGACACTGCCAATGCCAAGGTAGCCAATTTGTCTTTAATCAACTTAGTTAATGGTACAGTCATATCTGTTCTAGACAGTAATATCGGGACTAACCGCTGACATTTAATGTCATTATTTCCAAATCTATTCTTTATTTGGTAACCTTTTTCTCTTTTCCAAAGGCAGCTTTATTTGCCATCGATAAGCTCTTTGAAAAGGAGTATGAGCGAAGACCAATCATTGTAAGTATTAAAATTTAGGAAAAGAATTTTTGTCTTTTTTTTTTTTTTTATGAGAAACAAATATTTTCGCCATTGATGTTTTGGCAAAACATTATGGGCCTCATGTAAGACTATTTTCTTTTTCTTACTTTAAATCTTTCTTACTTTTATTTGTATGGTAAGTTTGCATGAATCCACCTCGTCAGATTCAACAAACTCCTGTAACTTTGGAGAACCATCCTAAATGATCATGTAAACCTGATGAATTACTTCTTTCCAAAAGAAGCGCATCCATGAGATTTAGGAAATGATATGAGACAAAAAATTCCATCTTGTTTAAGTATGACATGGCACTTTCTTTGGAAGAGTCAACCATAAAAACGAGTTAAATGATATTGATTAAGCAAAAGTGTTTTAAACCCCTGGCATTTCCTAAAAAGTTGGGACGCTGTGTAAAATTTTAATAAAAGCAGAATGCAATGCTTTGCCAAACACTTAAATTCTGTAGTTAATTAATAGTAATACTAAGACAACTTTTTAAATGTTGATAATGAGAAGTTTGTTTTTGTGAAAAACCTCTGCTCATTTTCAATTTGGTGCCTCCAGCACATCAAAAAAGTTGGGACAGGAGCAACAAAATACTGGAAAAGTTGTATGATGCTAAAAAAAAAATATGCATGGTGGAATACCTCACAGCTAAATTGGTTAATTGGATACTGGTCAGTCACATGATTGGGTCATAAAAGTCTTTCAGAGGTAAGGATGGCGAGGGCTTCACCACTCTGAAAAACTGCATGAGCAAATAGTTCAAAATAAAATTTGAAATAACTTTTCTCAATGTAAAATAGCAAAGGCTTTGGGGATTTCATCCTCTATAGAACTAAATATCATCAAAAGACTCAGAGAATCTGGAGGTATCTTTGTACTCAAGGAACATGGCCATGATCTACAGGCCTTCTGGTGACACTGTATGAAAACTGTCAGGATTCTGATGCGGATATTACTGCATGGGCTCAGGAATACTTCTGTAAACCGTTGTCCATGAACGTCATTTGTCAATGCATCCAAAAATGCAAGTTAAAACTCTGTCATGCAAATATTAAACCATGTATTGACGAGATCCAGAGATGTTGCCGTCCCTCTCTGGGCCCAAGCTCATTTAAGACGGACTGAGGTCAAGTGGGAAAACTGTCCCGTGGTCTGACAAATCAAAATATGAAATTCGTTTTGGAAATGGATGGGTGGATACCGCCTCCTCCGAGCTAAAGAGGAGAGGGACCATTTGGCTTGCCATTAGTGCACATTTTAAAAGCCAGTATCCATGGTGGTATGAGAGTGCATTAGGTCACATGCATGGGTGACTTGCGCATCAGTGAAGACACCATTTCTGCTGAACAATTTATACCAGTTCTGTAGCGGCATATACTGCCATCCAGACGTCTTTTTCTGGGAAGGCCTGGCTTATTTCAGCAAAACAATGCCTAACACCACATTCTGCATGGGTGACAACTACATGACTGCTCAGTCAAAGAGTTTGGATGCTAAACTGGCCTGCCTACCTGTCACTCACTGAAAACATTTGGAGGAAAAATATGGCAAAGGAATCTGTTAAGTATTGAGCAGCTGAAATCCTACTTCAAGCAAGAATGGAAGAACATTTTGCTTTCAAAACTACAGCATTCGGTCTCCTCAGTTCTCAAATGCTTACAGCATGTTGTTTAAAGAAGAGAGTATGCAACACAGTGATAAAAATGCCCCTGTCCCAACTTTTTAGAAAGTTGTTGCTGGCATGTATATTTTTCAAAAAACAATAAAATATCTTCCGTTTCAACATCTGATATCTTGGCTTTGTACTGTTTTCAATTAAATATTGCATTTAAATGATTTGCAAATTGTTGCATACTGTTTTCATTTACATTTTCCCAACTTTCTATCTCCCTGCACAAAGCTGATGGGGATATAGGAATGAGTGTTGTCTGTCAGTTCATCTGTCACACTTTTTTTTTCCCAGCCATAGCTCGTAATCCATCCATTATTTCTCAATGATATTTAACCCTTGAAGTGCTAAATTATTTTTTATAAAATACTAAAATAATATTTCTCACATGGGACACTTCAGCGCTGAATTGATCAGACCAGAATTTCTTGCTCCTCAAAGCCAAGAAAGTCAGCATCATTTTTGCTATCACGTTCAGCAAACGACACATCTAGGTATTCAGCATTTTCATAGTTAAACTCACTGCCATCAATTTACAAGTCCTCGAATGCCGGCATTTTAATATTGTAACAATTTGTTCATAGGATGACTATGCAGTAAAAAGAAATTGTTACAGTGAACACTCTGGGGCCCCAAGCAACCCATCCCCAATGTGGCTGCGTAAATAGTAAAATCTGATTTGTACGGTGAAACACGCCAAGCCCCCAAAATGTCTTTTTCCGCGACTAGCAGTTGTGGCTGGAAACTTCCTTGCGGCAATAACCGTGATCAGCAGCTGTTATGATTATTGTTATCGCAGCTATAGCAACGATTTGCGCTTAAACGGTTCATACATAGATGCGTCTTATTTTGTTGCAGTGCCTTTTCATACTTCTGTCCATTCTCTTGCTGTCTGTCCATCCCTCCACCGCGTTTTATTTCCAGGCCAGATATCAGCCATCCCATGGCAGGGGATCTGAGTATTTTGTGCTTGTTGGAAATTATATGTGCATACTATAGTTCCTTCATTCAGAGGCTGATAAAGCATGTCATTATTAAGTGTCAACAGCCACTTTTATGCCAAAGAGTGTAATATAAATTAGAAATAATGTTTGCACAATTTCACCCTAGGTACTTAGTTTAATATCACTGAAATTTAGTGTAAATCATTAGATATGAATAAGACTTCCAAAAAGGTCTCGGCACTGCAAGATTGTTCATTATTTACTAAATTTGGAAATGTATTAGCCTGTAATTTGAGTACAGTCCAAATGTGCCAAAAAGTAACCGAATATATTTATCTAAACTGCTTCTACCTCATCATGATTGCAAGGGTCCCGCTGTCACCACCCCACTGTAAGTAAAGATACATTTTTTCGATGAGGAGAGTCAACATATAACTTTGTGAGTGTGGATTTAAGTAAAAAAACGTTTTATGGCAAATGCACTACCTGGCCAAAAAAAGGTTTTTTGGATTAAATTAGCAAATGCTCAACAGCCTATGTTTGAATCAGCAACAATTCTTTTAATCCTGACTGAGCTCCTCATTTCTTAAACAAACATGTTGAAGGTGGTATCCCATAGATTTTACTCTCTTTCAAGAGTGGCAAATTATTGGTCTACATCAAGCAAATAAAATAATAAAGGAGATTGCTGAAATCACTTGAATTGGGTTAAGAACTGTCCAATGCATTATTAACCCCTCTGCACAGATTTAGATGCCGGCGTCTGTAAATTGTGAAATTTAATTGCAAAATAATTCTGTGATTGAATTTCCAAATGTCTTCCTTCACGGGAATAATTTTCCACAGTCTCTGTGACACAAATACTGAGTTATTAAGCCTTAAATAGGCTCATGCACAACAGGAAAAATTGGTGTTCTTCGCAAAGGGGTTAAAACCTGGAAGGGTGGTGGTGTATCATCAACTTTGCAGAAGAAATATGGCCTGAAAAATCATGAATGAGCATGATCGGAGGTCACTTAAACACTTGAAGTGTTACCATGAAGTCTCGTGGAAAAAGATCGTTAACAGACCTCATGGGTGTGTTTAATTGTGAAAGCAAAAGCATTTCCACATGCACAATACAACTGTAACTTGGGGGACTGGGACTCTTGGGAGTTAACAGCTGCACGGCCACAGGAAAGTCACCTGTTAACGAGGGAAACAAGTCAGGGAAAAAAAACAACTTCAATTTGCTAGGGAGCAGAAAGGTTGGACTGTGGAGCAGTGGAAAAAAGTCATGTGATCTAATGAGTTCAGATTTACCCTATTCCAGAGCGATAGCTTTGTCAGGGTAAGAAAGGAAGCCCATGAAGCGATGCACTCATGCTTAGTCCCTCTGGAGGCAGTGTTATGATCTGGAGTTGCTTCAGTTGGTCAGGTCTTGGCTCAGCAATGTTATGCAGCAATAAAATGAAGTCAGCAGACTACCTGAATGTACTGAATGACTAGGTTATTTCATGATGGATTTCTTAATCCCTGATGGCACACGCATGTTCCAGCATGACAATGCCAAGATTCATTGGGCTCAGATTGTGAAAGAGTGATACAGCAAGCATGAGGAATCATTTTCACACACGCATTGACCTCCACAGAGTCCTGGCCATAACAAATTGAAGGTCTTTAGGATGTGCTGGAGTCAGCTTTTCGGAGTGGTTTGACTCTCCTGTGGTCAATGCAAGATATCAGCCAAAAATTAATGCAGCTCCTCTCAGAAATGATTTTTTTTATATTGCTCAAGTTAGTCAAAACAACACTATGACAAATGTGTGCCATGATCAAAGGTAAGGGCAGTCCAACAAAATATTAGAGTGTGCAACTTTTTTTGTCCAGGCAGAGTACAATTCATTGGTCCCAACTGTTGGTTTAGTATCTGAGAGGCTTAGTGAATATTATTTGGATGACTGGTTGGGATCACTCGTACATTTTGTTTGCGCATCAGAAAAAAAAAAAAAATCTAAATGCGACTAAATTGGTGAATGCAGCAAGTTATCTGAAATCACTTGTACAAATGGTTTAAGAAGGAATCTGCTCGTACCAGTGGTTCTTGCATGAGGCCCAATGAGCCTTACTCCTCTGCTTCTGCTCCTGTCAGATTTCTGGAACCATTGTGGATAAAAGTGGGCGCACCCTCTCTGGGCAGACGGGAGAGGCCTTTGTCATCAGTGTGTCGCATGCCAAGCCCCTTTGGTGAGTGGTAAGGATGAAAAAGCTGGAAAGGATGGACTCGGGGAGGTTGACCGAGGCGTCTGGTGTCCACACGCACACATGCTGTAGCCTCAATGAAATGTAAACAAGTTATTAAAGATCAGGTATGGCTGAGCGAATTGAAGGCGAAAACTAAATTGTCCCTTAATACAACTCACATTTTGAAAGGATAATGAATCCCAACCTCTTTCATTTAATATTTTCACTGCCCCTTCATTCCCTACCAGTAATTTCCTCATTTTTAAAGGAAAATGAATGAGCCTCCAGTAATTTCCTCATTTTTAAAGGAAAATGAATGAGCCTCCTTGTAGAGTCATTATTGCAGCCCCTGGACGAAGTCGGGCAGCTACTATGGATTCTCGCATATCGCTGCCGCCGCCGTGTCTGTGGACACTTCCTTGTGGACGCTCTACAGGCTGTAATTTTTGACTGATTTCTTTCATATTTGGTGTGTACGTGTTGTACTTCACTTATGACACCTATCGATTTTGGTTGCCATGGCGACAGTATAATATGCAGATTAGTGGCGAAACAGAGATTTCCTTGTGGACACAGTACAGGCTGTAATTTTTGACCGATTACTTTGATATTTGGTATGGACATGTGTTAAACTTCACTTATGACACCCATCGATTTTTGGTTGCCATGGCGACAGTATTTGCAGAATAATATGCAAATTAGTGGCGAAACATAGAGATTTCCTTGTGGACGCAGTACAGGCTGTAATTTTTGACCGATTACTTCAATATTTGTTATGGACGTGTTATATAACATACTTCACTTATGATACCTATTGATTTTGGTTGCCATGGCGACAATATTGGCAGAATAATGCACAAAAAAGGGGAGAAGCGGACTTTCGGGGGCTTCACCCATGTGTTTGTGGCCTACTGGACTGTCTAGTCGTAGAGTAATGGTATTGTTCAACTGCTCCTGGCCATTTTAGTACATAAAAAAGGTCCTCTCGAGTGCACTCTTACTGTCAGAGAGACTGTGATCTGTTCACCTGTTTTCCTGCCTTATGAAATGTACAACGTGGTTTCAAATGGCATTTTTAACCATTTATCTCCAAAATGTGCTTTGCATATCCTGCAACCTCTGTATTGGTGCTTTATTCTACAGGATAAAGCATTTATTAGTGGATATTTATTAAAAGTAGATTTAATAATAGATATTTTCACTTGGTTTCTGTTGCAGCATTGGGTTGAACTGTGCGCTTGGAGCCACTGAAATGAGGCCTTTCATTGAAGCAATTGGAAAAAGCACCACTTCCCTCATTATTTGCTATCCCAATGCAGGTAAACTATGTCATCATTTTAATTGTAACTACACACTAAAATACGTATTTTTAGCCATAAACTTCTATGTAAAACAACATAGATATAATCATTCATGTTTTCAACGTTTGAACGCAGATATGCTGGCTATGCTGGTAATGGTTATCATCTCACTGAATCATGCTCAAAATGTCCGCACTATTTGAAATTAGCAGTGTGTTCTCATGACAATGGTTCTTATGGCATGACTCTTAATTGCGCGTGCTTATTGGAAATAGTTGTACAGGAGTCGCTCTGTTCTGCTGAGCAATTGAATCACGAGATTTTCTTGTGTGAATATATTGTAGATTTTTATTTTGCATCCATTAGTTATTGTTGTTTTTTTGTGGAGGTTTTTTTTTTGCAATAAATCATCTCAAGTGTGACTTCATCTAGATTTTGGGTTGATCAAAGTTAGCATTGGATCTTGTAAGCTCATTGTTCCGTTTTATTGCTGTTTGTAGTTAGTAGCACTTTTGGCAAACCTTTTCCAACCAGACACCCTACTTGTGTCTTCACTGTCATGCAAGTATTGCAGTTGGCAGCAAAAGACTCAACGCTGCTGCAGCATTACTCTTTAATTCCATGGTCTGTGATGTCTTTAGTGTAATTTCTTCATATTTTATGACTTTTTTAGGACTTCCGAACACTTTTGGAGGATATGATGAAACACCAGAGTTGACAGCCAAACATATGATGGTGAAGCAATTTTTTGAAAAGCTCTCTTGAAAAGGAAGCCTTTCAAATTAATTATTAACATATTCCTTGTAATTTCCTTCTTTACCTCCTTTATGAGGTTATAATCATTTTAATGCTTTGTTTTACAGGCACGAGTAGTACTTATCTTGGAACAATAGCAAGTCCTTGGCGATTTAAATCACATTGTAATGGAAAGTTCTGTGGAATTGAATATGAGCTTTCCGATCATTAACTGTTGTTTCTCCAAACATGAAATGTCTTGTCAGTACATTGAAGTATTATTATACTGCATACACTTTTCTATGAAATTTTAAATAAATGTATTTTAATTTATCTGTTTTTGAACTTGAATATTTTTATTCCTCATCAGAGTCAAACCTAACATATGTAAAAATAAATTTCCTAAAATGTAACGGGGCCCTGTGCCTGCCACTGTTTATCTCACATAGGAATTTGCCATGGATGGATTGGTGAATATTGTTGGTGGCTGTTGTGGAACCACCCCAGACCACATCAGGTAGTCTCTCCCTAACTTGATTCATTTTTGCTGTGTTCAAAACATTCACTACACCAATCTGCAGTAAAAATTAAAGTAACAGAGAAAAAGGCCTGCATATTAGTGATGATTATACTTTCTAAACTGTGAGTTTTTGGGGATATTATGGATACACCTTGGACGCTGCTGCCATCAATGGAGATCTGTTTCGATGACTGGAACAGCTTTTATGGGAATCACATGAAATTTATGTACATTTCTGGTGCATAGAGGACAAAGTGTATCATTTTGTTTGACCCTACAACAGTGATGTTGACCGGTTTTCAATTTAGTGAGTCCCCGGGATCCACAGGTGGTGATTTGAGTGTGTCCCTGGGAAATTCAATGGGTCCCCAATGAAAAAAATAATTTCTTTCTATTTCTTATATTCTTCTATTTCTTAAATTGTAGTGTTAAACTCCTTTGATGGTGGTATGGTATGATATGGTTATAATTAACGGATATATTCATGTATGTTCAAAATGTATCTGAAATTAAACAAATAAAATTCCAAATCTGAAAAGTTTATTGCAAAACAGCTGTCACAGTGGCATGACATACAAAATTCAAATATAAATAGCGTTTTTGTAGCAACATAAATAGCACCAAAATAAATTACTAAAATTCAAATGAAAACAAAATGTTGTTTGTAGTAACAAAATAAATTATCAATAAAAGTGCTGATTATAACACACAAAAAAAAAACACGCTCATCACCATGACAGAGTCAACAAATAAATTGTCACCATAATAACACCAAAATCTTCTTGTCTGAACATCAACTAGATCAAATGAACTGAGTCAATCACTGTGAAACTTTTAGCACAAAAATGAAACTTAACTAACACAGTGGAAAGTCTGTTGAGAAAAATAAAATGATGCAGATATGTATGTGGTGATAGGGTTGAAACAGTGCTTGTCTGGTCTCCGACAGCGAGATTTCTTTTGCTAGTTACTGTGATTTTAAACACGAGTTGTTGTTCACTATGGGCCGATTTCACAAAAGCATTTTAGCGTGCGTATAGCTAACATGCGTTTAAATTTTAAACGCATGTTAAAATGCCATTGTTCGCGGACAGCTAAACGAACGTTTAAACACCATTTCACAAAATGGGATCATCGCATGTTTAACTGCACGCGGATAACCTTGCGTTTAGCCCTCAGACCGAACAGGTGCGGTCAAATTGTGACAACCTGCCATTGCATAATGGGCATTTCCAAATGTAGTTATCGGTTAATAACCCCGTATGTAAGGGTAGTTGCGTTGTGGACACGCATTTCGCACAGAGATGTCGGTAAAGAAAACGTGGCGAGAATTTCACTTCGCTTCAAAGAATGTCAAACTTTCTTTGCGTGTCCTGTGGACGTGAGCAAGATGCTGACGTCAGACGCATCCTTCACCAAAATTCTTTCATCCTTTACATTTGTGATGATTTCACGCACTCATTTCTGCTTTCATTATCGGTGAAGAGTAAAAATGCAGTGCGGACTTCACTCACGGTAGCCTTTTTAGCAAATGTAAACTTAGATGTAAACGAAAAACGTGGCCTTGCGAAACCCCTCTATTAAGTGAATAAGAAACTGAAGAAAGCAACTAATTTAGGCATTCATTTAATTTATTTTACGTATGCATTTCTTTTCCAGAAAGGACGCAGGTCTAGCTCAAAATCTACCAGGCAATCAGATGAAGGCAGGGCCAACCGCGTCGGGTCACTTATTTAGGTGCAAATAAATCTGTGGTGGTAGTTTTCGCGAGTTAAACATACCCTCACGAGCGTTTAAGTTTTCTTTTGTTATTTGACCGCAGGCCTTTAAAATATTTAGACACGCGGACAGTTGCTCCTCGTGAAACGGTGATTAAAATTAAACTCATACTAAACGCGCGATTAAGAAAGTTATCCGCGAGTAAACCTTAAAAGGCTTTTGTGAAATCGGCCCAATGTATCGTTTTTCATGGGACAAATGAGGTGCGTCCCTGGGACGCATGGATAGTGAGTTTACTGCGTCCTTTCAGATTTTAATGCGTTAGGGAAGCAGGACGCGTACCTAGCAACATCACTGCTACAACCTTATCTATGGTGCCACCACTTGGTTAAACTTCACATTTCCAAGTGCACAAACATTTTTATGGGAATCGTGTCACACTTGCGAGAAGGGCTGTTATTGATGTTGGTCACCCTTTGACCTTTGCTGTAGAGCCACCGCCAGGCCAAACATTAAATTTTTGAAAAATTTCAATAACTTGAACAGCTTTAATCATATCAAATCTACTTTGAACATTCCTGGTGCATAGAGGAGGAAGCTATTGATTATGGTTGCTGTTTAATGTTATCTGTAACACCACCACTTGACAAAGTGTGACATCTTCAAATATAATGACTTTGGATGGGAGTTATGTCAAACCTTCTGCAGTTTTCCCTGGAGTATAGAGATTAGGGATGGGTTGATATTCAACTGCGATTTTTTTTAAAGCATAGCAAGACCACCTGCTACCATGGGGCGAACATCTGAGCTCGCCCTTTTCCTTTATCCAACCTGATGCAGTCTTGAACGAACGCTGCCAAAGTTGCCAAACATCAGAGGGCATGTGAAATGCTTCTGGAACAAACTTGACTGACGTCAGTATTTTTCTGGGACATGCTGAACAGAGCTAAGTAAAGGACTACAGAAGTGTCTCCTTTTAACCAATTAGGCTACTCTTATCCTGTCCCCGTTCACTTTGCTCAATTAGCAATCAAACAGTTGATTCGCTTATTTACTTTGTTGATTTTTTTTGCCGTGTTATTAGTCTGGAATGGGTTACAAACTAATTTCTAAAGCTCTGCAATTCCACCAAACCACAAAGAGAGCCCATTATCTTCAGATGGAGAAAACTTGGAACAGTGGTGAACCTTTCCAAGAGTGGTTGGCATTCCCAAATGTTTCCAAGAGTGCATCGAAAACTCATCTAGGAGGTCACGAAAGAGAACAGGCTGACACCTAAAGAACTGCAGGCATCACTTGCCTCACTTAAGGCCATTGCTAACGATTCCAGAATAAGAAAGTGATGGGAAAAATTGCATCCATGGGAGAGCTGCAGGGCGAAAACCACTGCTGATCAAAAAAAAACAAAAAAACACAAGGGCTCATCTTACATTTGCCAAAAAACATCCTGATGACCCTCAAGGCTTTTGAGGGAATAGTCTGTGGACTGAAGAGTCAAAAGTGGAATTTTTTGAAAGACAATGAACCTGTTACATCTGGTGTAAAGCTAACACTGCGCTCCACAATAAGAACATCATACCAACAGTCAAACATGTTGGTGGTAGTGTGATGGTCTGGGGCTGCTTTGCTGCTTCAAGGAAAAGGTGACTTGCCTTGATTGATGGAACCATGAATTCTGCTCTCTCCCAAAAATCCTGAAGGAGAATGTCTGGCCATCAGTTTGTGACCGAATGCTCAAGGACAGCAAGGTTATGCAGCAGCACAATGATTCGAAGCACACAATCACGTCCACCTCTGAATGGCTCATAAGAAGTTCATACTCGAAAAACCCTTCACCGTAGCTGAATTAAAACAATTTTGCAAAGAAGAGTGGGCCAAAATTCCTCCACAGCAATGTAAAAGACTCATTTCCGGTTATCACAAATGTTCGGTTGCTGTTATTGCTGCCAAGAGTGGGACGACCAGGTATTAGGTTTAAGGGGGCAATTATTTTTGAACTTGGATGACATAGGTTTTGAATAGCCCTTTATTGTCCTTTTTATTATTTAAATGAGATGTTCATTTTAAAACTTCATTTTGTGTTTGCTCGGGTTAAAATTAGTTGGATGACCTGTTACATTTAAATTTGACAGAAGAAAAAACTAAAAGAAATCGGAAAGGGGGGAAATACTGTTTCACAGCCACTGTATGTAATTACTGCCCCAGAGCGGTCCTCAGCAAATGCTAGCATTTTGTTGAAGAAAAAAAAACCATCAAATAAACTATGGTTTTATATGGAATAGTGAATAATACATGTGATAAAGATGTGTTTTGTTGAAGACCAGTGACTACAAAAAGGTCAAACCAAGGTATTTTATGGTCCCTCTCCTTTGTTACAAACTGCAATGGGGACTACTAACCGTTTGCAGTTCGTTATTGGCTAGTATTTGTGGAAGAATCCATGTTTATATTTGCAAGTGCGCAACAAATAAAAAAAAAACAGCCTAAAGAAAGCATGCGATTTGCTCTGTCTGCTTTTTTTGCGTGTGGGATGCGGATAAAAATAATAATCATGGGGTGGAAGCAGCACAAATTATTATATACTTTTATGAGAAGGGGATAGGTCCTTGCTGGGGCAGATGGGCACGGAAGTGAAAAATCCCCTCTGTGCAGTCCACTAGCTCAAAAAGCCGCAATGAGCATTAGCTGAAAACGGGGAAAAACAGTTACGTTGAGGCAAGATTTTGTGGCGTTTCATATTGCATTACAACATTTATTTTCAGTGTTTTTGTCCATTAACCATCCGATACCGATTCTGTGTATCAGTTTGGTATTTGCCCGTTGGGATAAAATATGTTTAGTGGAATTGTTTCTGTTAAAAAATATTTTTGAGCCTTCTACCTCCCCTCAAAGCAGTTTCCACCATCTTTTCCAATGACACATGATTTCATGACTGACTTTATTTTCCCCGGAACTAAATGTTTGTGTGTCCATTTTTTTTTATTGTTGATGTGATGAGACCTTGGACAATATGTTATTAATGAGACAATTATTCACTGCAATGAAAATAATCTTAGATGAAGTAATTTTTGAAAACTAAGTTAGATCGTCATTTCACCACGAAGTTTTCCTGTATTGATGCTTTTTTAATTATTCTAGTCATTTAATACAATAAGTGCACTGAAAACCATATTGGTGCTGTTTAAGGGTGTGGGAGTGAGCTATATTTGGAATGCTGACTTTTCTGTCTGATTGAAGGGCTATTGCGGAAGCAGTGAAGTCATGCAAGCCAAGAGTGCCTCCTACTGGTGTCTTCCAGGACTACATGCTGCTGTCAGGTTGCCTGTCATTCAATATTTCTTGATTTTTTCTTTCTCACAAATTCGGAAAAAGCCAAAACTGGACTTTGCAGTCAAAAGGACCTTTTTTTCAGTCCTTGGTTTCACTTACTGTGTTTGATATGTAGGTCTGGAGCCTTTTCGGATAGGACCCTATACCAACTTCATCAACATTGGCGAGCGCTGCAACGTGGCCGGGTCTCGGAGGTTTGCCAAGCTGATAATGGCGGGAAATTACGAGGTGGGCCTGATTGCACAGGGCTGCAGACCCTGCCATAGGTTATGTTATGTAACCTACCAAGTTTGCATGTTTTTGGCAGGATTGGTAGATGGGATAATTATACTGATGGGACAAGCCCCATTTTTGTTTTTTTTTTCATTGTCTTTCAACATTGTAAGCTGGATTTGACTTTGTTAGCTTGATTCAACATTGTTAGTGGATTCACTGTGATATCCCTTTGATCCCTCACAGGAAGCACTGAGCATTGCTAAGGTCCAAGTAGAATTGGGAGCGCAGGTGTTGGACATCAACATGGATGAGGGCATGCTCGATGGCCCTGCCGCCATGGCGCGGTTTTGCAACTTCATTGCCTCAGAGCCTGATATTGCCAGGGTGAGCTGGCATGTCCTCTACTGCCATACTAGGAGGGCTGTCGGAGATCGCGCTCTCCTTCCAAATTCATATCTCTGCGATCGATAATGGGAATAAGGTCTTTATGAACCTCAATATGGTGAGATCCTATGGGCTACCAATCATTTGCGTGATTTGTGTTTGTGAGTGGGAAGGCTTTTCACTTTGTAAAATGGAGTCCTATTGGGTGGTTTCACTGACCACAACTAAGTGTAATACTGATCTAATGGGGCTTATTGAATGAAGAATCTACATTGTACATATTAAGGAATTTCATTTTGATTTATCAGTTTACAGTGTGATCAGGTTTCTTTAGGTTCTCCTCTATTAGCTAAAATGGGAATTAAAAGTTTCTAGTTGCTTGTAGCGATTCTGTCTACTTTGTGGTTTGGGAAGCATAAAGCATTGAGGAGCATTATAAAGTGTTATTAATTAAAACCTAATTAACTGTGCTTAATGGACTTCAGGCCAGAGCAGACATTTCCTACTTCTCTGCAGCCATGTTTCCGTATTTGGTCCTGTTCGCTTGCAGTTTGCTGTCGTGTCTTCGTACAGCAGTGGACAGTTCAGAACTCTCCCCTCAGGTGCCCCTGTGCATTGACTCCTCCAACTTTGCGGTGATCGAGGCTGGGCTGAAATGCTGCCAGGGGAAGTGCATAGTGAACAGCATCAGCCTGAAGGAGGGGGAGGCGGAGTTCCTGCAGCGTGCCAAATGTGTCCGCCGCTACGGGGCTGCTGTTGTTGTCATGGCCTTTGACGAGGAAGGACAGGTCAGCCCCCCTGTCTATGGTGTGCTGTTAGTGGTTCCCAAATGCACTCTTGTGTAGATTTTCACACCAACCTTTACATATTATATGCCTCATTCAGCAGCAAGTGATATTGTTGGGATGCTAAGTGGTAATTAGATTGGCTAAATTAGGGTTGGAGTGGAAGCCTACGGAATGGTTGATCTCAAGGAACAGGGTTATAAACTTCTGCTTCATGTTTATGCGCTGCGTGTTTTATGTACATGCCAAAATGACATCATTTTTATTAAAACAGTGATGACACATAAGAGCTCAAGTGCAGAAGTCTTGACTGTCAAATGCTGTCCGTGTTCATCAAGATCTGCCTGCTTGTTTGTTTTCATTTTGACCCAATTTTGTCCAACGTGATTTTTTTAATTAGCAGTCGAGACCTATGGCATAGTTTGTTTGGTTGGGAATTATACACTATGTGTTTGTAGCTTTCCAGGTACAGGGTTAGGCTGCTCTGCTCTCATTGCAACACTTCAGTCATCGTTAACAAAAATCCTAATGACTGTCCTCACCTGTGTGACAAGGCCGTGTAACGGGAATGGCAAGGAGAGGACCTGTATAATTTGGTTATGATCACAGTGTTGTAGATGGAGGCATTTGTGTACTTATTACAGTTTTACCAACAATGGTCCATTGCAGAGCTGCCCAACCTTCTTGCTGGAGATCTGACTTTGAGTAGGTTTTTCGCCAGCTCTGTAAAAGTGTACCTCATTATTCAGCTGCTAGAGATTTTATGAAATACCAAGTCAGTGGGGATTCCATGGTGTGGGTATTTTCAGCGAATAAATTTGCAGCAGCATCAGTATTACCGATTACGCCGGACATTTTACTGTAAAAAAATATTCAACACCGACACTCAATATCTGTTGAGTGCATATTCTTATCTTCAAATGTGCTGTATGCGATATTCAGAACCACTAGATGTCGCACTAGAGCACCAGCATCTCAGCCTAAAGCAAATAGGCATGTCGGCCACACCTCTCCCCTCCGTTTCTGTCCTAGCATGTGCGGCTCGTCCAGCTTCCATAACAAAGAACAGAGATGCTCAGATTATGACAAACAGCGAGAGCGTGACTTCATTCGCTGCACACGATGCCCTTAGCCTCTACAAAATATCTTTAAATCGCTGATTGGTTTGTGCGATTAATTAATGTTCAAAACTTCATATATTGAGCTTTTAATGTTAGATCTTTGTATCTTCCCTTGATTTGATCAAAACTAATGCTTAGTAGGCTCGTTTGTTGGAAAAAAAAATACAACACAAAACCGACTGCAGTGACAAACTCTCCGATATCAAACATAGAAATGGGCTTAGCATGGCATACAGATTCTGTCATATAAAAAAGGCCTTATAGATGAAGTGAGAGATCTTAAAATCTTCCTCTGTTGTAATCAGTGCAGGTGTTGTAATCAGTGTGTATGCCAGAACACCATGTAACACCAACTATCACTGCAAGCCGACCATTCAGCAAACTCAATTGTACCATATTGGGGTTAAAGGGGCATTTCATATGAAAATTGGGATTTCCAAGTATTTTGCTGTTTCCATGGAGTGAACCTTAATCAAATTGATCGGTGACATAAGGAAGACAATTTACTTCCATTTACCCAGGAGACAGAGACTTGACTTAAATTGCTAGATGACCTGCAGATTCTCAGTTGAGCATTAGCATAGAAAAAAAAGTCTTAGCAGATTCATACTTCTTTTACTGTATAGGTACTGAAAAGAGGACTACCTGCCCTATAAGATGGGTAGGGTTTCTCATTCATGGGTCCTTTTGTCTGTCAGGTAGAAAGCAAAGAGATTTATTTTTCAGTATTTTTTCACGAAGCGGACCTTTAAAATGAAAATGTACATGAATTTACATCTCCAGCAACAGGGTTAGGCCTGCCAGACTGTAGAATCGTCATCATCAATTTTTGATCAGGTTCCTGCACCAAAAGCTGTGAGCTCTTCATAGTGTTTATCATATATTAAAACAAGCCTGCACGTCCTCTTCCGCAAGAGCTGTTTGTATTCTTGCGGTGTGTGCCGTGCGTTGAATAGGTAATGAAATGTGTCCCTATTTGCACCCGCTCTTATTACCTTCTCTGAAGAAGAATCATTTTCGCTTGCGGCTCGGCTCGGATTGATTTATTGTGTGGAAAAGCAGTGTTGGCAGGGGCATTCTGAAGAAAGTCCATCAAAAAACAATAAATCTATGACCCTCCCTTCCCTTCATAAGTTGTATTGACTGTTTTGGCCATGGACTCCCTGACTAAAACAAAATAAATGTTTGGTTCTGATAGTTTTGGTTTGATGATTGAATACTTTTTTGTGTGATTGCGAGTTCTGTTGAGAATAGCTTTTCAATCCCGCTGTTGAAGAACAAATAAAATGACAAAACTAGCTCTTAAATTGGGCATGACTGTGAATTATATGATTTGTCAGTACGTGTGTATCGAGTAATTGGGTCCAGTAGAGGTAATATCCACTGCACCAGATTGAACCTCCTCTCTTGTATGCTCTGTGTTTTCACAGGCAGCAGAGACAGAGCGCAAAATCCAGGTGTGCACCAGGGCTTACCACCTCCTTGTCAACGAGGTCGGCTTCAACCCTAATGACATCATCTTTGACCCCAACATCCTGACCATCGGCACAGGAATGGAGGAACACAGCGAGTACGCGGTCAACTTCATCAAGGCCATCAGGGCCATCAAGGTAGTTACATCTGCTTTATTACTCCCATCTAAACAACACTATACTGTAGAGTCAGTGCACCTTGGTAATACATAACATCATACTATTGGATTCACTAAAGTCGAATAAGCATTTCTGTGCTGAAGGTTCCTGGTAAGGATGTGTGCAAGAGAAAACGTAGGTGTGATTAGTCGTTTGTCATTTAGGTGTCTGAGGTAAGTAATCTTTTCTGCGTGGAAACCTTGATGGAGAGTCTGTGGCTATGAATGTGTCTTGCTGGCTGAGCTCCTGTATATATGTGTTTGGTAGGTGTTGTGAACTTTTGCTTATGTGTGCATGAATTAGTCCGTTGTTGGATCGGGTTTTTGTTGTAATATTTGTTTCTAAATTCAAAACTTGATGTTCTATAACCCAGTTGCTTTCAGTTACGAGTGATGATTGTTACATCAGCTCTCGACTGGCCAACCCTGTTCCTGTCCATGAGGATCTGTCTTTTCATGTGTGTACATTTTAACCAGTGTTTGGACTGGTCGTCGTACGTGTGTAGTATGTGCGGCTGCAAGGTTAGCCTGTTCCATGTAATTTCCTATAGGAGACGCTGCCAGGAGCCAGGGTCAGTGGGGGGCTGTCCAACCTGTCCTTCTCCTTCAGAGGGATGGAGGCCATAAGAGCAGCCATGCACGGGGTCTTCCTGTACCACGCCATCAAGGTACCCTGCCTCAACATTGAGCGGTAGGATTTCTACTTGTGGTTTGTGCTCTCTGGAGTGACCTGTATGTGTCCTTCTCTGTTTATTCAAGGTCGGGATGGACATGGGCATTGTTAATGCAGGGAACCTTCCTGTCTACGACGACATTGACAAGGGCCTTCTTCAGCTGTGTGAAAACCTGATCCTGAACCGAGACCCTGAGGCTACAGAGAAGTTGCTGACGTATGCTCAGGTGGGGCCTTTCTGAAACAGTGGTCTTGATAACCTTAGCCTCTCAGCCATTGGCCATAATATGGTCTATATCAGTGGTTCCCAACATCAGCACTGGGAACCCCCTTTGTACGCTGGTTATTGTGCCAAATGCAACTGCACTCACAATTTTTAACAGGTGTTAGTTTTTCTTAATTAAGTCCCTATCATGTTTAGAGGAATTGTTAATCCAATTTAGCCATATTTTCTAAACTGGCTATGGCTGTATGACTTGTGGAATAATAGTTGCAAAACATCTGCAAAAAGGATACTCATTTTTAATGAAAGACGATTGCAAATCAACAGCCAAACATTTGACCTTTTCCCCTTTTGCACTATGCAGATTTGGCTTGTTATCATTTGTCTTGTCATTTCATGTGTCATTAACTCCCAACTGACTACTTTTTAATGACCATATGTCCACATTTTCACCAATTTGAAGGCCATTAATTCTTTAATTTCATCAGTAACAATTCTGCCTTTATGCTATAAAAAACAAAATGTGAATATGGTACTCCTCATGGCATGGATTACTATTTCTGAAATAAGGGGGAACAGTCCTTATACACATGAATAATGGAATTATTTAACCAAACATCAGTGGCCAAGTGAAATGCTTCTGGGAAAGACTGTATTGAGAAGTCAGCTAATCACCAGTGAGGCTGTGCTTCTTCTCACCTTTAAACCCATGATTACCCACCTCCTGCCCCTGTGTGCTTTGCCTCAATAACAATCAAGCTATTAATTACCAGCAAATAAAAACACATTTGTAAACTATGTTGTATAATGACTAAGAAGTGATGCCGAGAAGCAGATATGGCCAACTTGGAGTACTTTCACGCCGCAAGCCTAAGTGCTCAATTCCGATTTTTTGACCGGCTGTTCACATTACTGTTTATAATGCGGCCTATACCAGACTCTAATTTGAACATATCACAACTCGAAATTGACCCGCAAGTAGAGACAATCCCTGAAGCGCCGTTGTAGATGGAAACACGAGAGGTCACGTCCAAATACCCATACATGTTCGCTGTACAGTTGACGAAAAGCTGTACGCAACATTTGTTGTTTGTCAAAATTCTCTGAATGGATCAAACTTTATGTGATAGATACCAAGATGGCCCACTGCATTTGGCTGAATTCTACTGTATATAATGATTGGACAAGATAACGGAGGAAGCGATATGCTATCTGTAGAAAGCGAGACATAAAATCCTTGATATATAAAATTGACAAAAACACTACATTAGCCTGAATAAATAAAATATGTGTAAATGCCACCTATTCTGAAGTATAGTTGTGTACTTAAATTTTCGAGGGAGTGGTTATATCTATAAGTCTATAGAGTTATTGGCTGTTACACATTTCTCCAGTAAATCAGACCTGCAAAGACAGCATAAACATAATTAAGCCATCATTCAGCGTTGCCAGATCAGTGAAAATCAATATATAAATTTTATTCTAACATAGATTATATTCTAAAAATAGTAAACTTCAACCTTTACAGGGGATTTAATACTGCTGTTATTTTTTCTAAGTTGTAATATTCTTGGATATCCAAATGGGAGGTTTATAAACTTTTGAGCAGAAAAAATCCACTATTTCTTGGCTATTTAATTCTTGTCATGCTTGATCCTCTGAAAAACAGGCTGTTTTGAGTGGTGTCCCCTCTGTGAAATGAGCACTGTTCTGATTGGCCATCTAATAACAGAACCCCTGGCCCTTTGTGCCAAAGAAGAGTGACCATGTCGAAATCCCCTGGCTACCGGCAAGTCTCTAAATAAAGATGACTGAGTAGCGAACTATTAAAATCCACAAAGTTTACACCTTTTAGACAACCCATTTCATGGATTTATTTTCATAAATATGTGCAAATATCCAAGAAACTAAATCAAAGCTACCAATAAAAAACACGAAGTCAAATCACACCTGCAGCACAAAAATCCTTGGATGAGAGTCAGCAAGAACAGCAGTCCCCACACCAGAAGCCTCTCCTCCGCTGCTGGCTCAGGAGCATTTCAGCATTGCATTTTCAGGCCATGTGCACCTTGTGAAGCAATTAGCTGTTGCACACCTGGGCAGAGCTAGAGAGGACCGGAGACAAAGAGCACTGAGACCACATACCGGCATATCACCATGTTTTAAAATTAAACTGACTTGGTTGTCTTATTTCAGAGTCTGTGTGTTGATAGGCGCTCTAGATACTTAAATGTACGTGCACAAGCACTGAAAAAGTGACTTTTTAATATTATGTTCCCTTTAATGAACAGGACACTCAATTAAAAAACAAATCTTCATTAATCTGTTTGCGCAGAGGAGCAGATTGTTGATGCTAGCATTTATGGACCTGCTCAACTGATGCATTCAGCTGTAGTATCCCAACAATATGGAGTAGATGGTAAATGTATATTGAATATTTGCAAGTAAGTGGTGCTGGTAAATTATTAAGAATATGGACATTTTAAGGCACCACTGTTTGCATGGAAATTTTATGAATTGAGCTCCTCAACCAAGCCTGGTCTGCAAACAGCGTGATACATTTGCCCGTCGCATCCATCCAGCAGTTGATAAAAATTATCTTTCATAACAAAATAATTTGGTTTTCGTCATAGCCTCCAGCTAAAGCCACAATATCCCAAAGATATGGCAGTTTATAGTGAAAAAACAGCTTTCTGAAGCAATTTTCAACATGGTATTGATACTATGTCATTCTACTGTCCAATATGGCCATATGTCCCTCGTAGGATTCAGTGGTCACTTATCACCTCGAACAAGAAATACAGTCAGAGAACTTGTTGACTTTGTTCTGCGTAAAGCACAGCTGTAGTTCATGCCCACATGAAACTCTCCTGGTAATTATCTGCTGATTGACTAGTGTTTTATCCAACAAAGGACAATATGAACTTTCCAATTGAAAGAAATTGATTGGGCCTTCAGAAAAAGTACAACCCTTGCCTAGCTGCAAGTTAGGTTGCATCTACTCAACTTTGCGCGTTTGAATTATGCAGGTGCTTTGAAAAAAAACACTACAATAAGCAACTCAGGAGTGTTCATGTTACTTTCATGAGATGGGACGGCAATACGGACATGGACACCGGGATTGAGTCCGAACGGGACAGGACCGGAGGTTTGCATGCTCGGATGTAATAAACCTATAATCCATACTGGGGAAGGTCATGATATGTCATGGGTCAGTTGATGGGTGAAATGGTGTCCGCACAGTTTGTCTGATTCTGTGCCTACAGCGTTGATGCATACACATTGTACCTACTACACTGACGGTTGTAGGTATCAGACATAATTCTGTATGCACCAATGTAGTATGAGCATTCGAATGAATTCACAGTATGGAGGTGATTGCGGCATGCAAGCTGATGTGAATATGACGTCAAAGTTGCATTCATTCCGACCTGACAGTTCAGAGTGTGATTACATTGACACAATTGAATATGAATCGGAATCTGGTATTACATATAAAAGAGACCCAAATCAGAACTGTAAATGTCGGACTCGATGTTTATTTATTTATTTTTTTGCTGTTCATTTAGTCATGGAAAAATCAGATCTGTGTCATATTTGAGGAAAAAATTTAATCTGGAACACACTTCTCTGGTTGCCACCCAAAAGTAGCCTAGACTATGATATGAGATTGTAAGAGTGGCAAGAATGTGAATATTTTAGAAAAAAATCTGAATTTTCTGCAACACCCACTGTGGCATTTTTTCAGGAGAATTTACAGATCATTCAGTAAAATTTTCAGTAAAATTCAAGCTGGCACTTGATTGAGATATTAGCATCCAAAAACATACATATATCGTGGAAAACATGACTAAACCATCGTTGTGACATATGAACTATTTTAATGTTTGCACAAAATGGCCGGACATGCTCTAAGCCAAGCAAAACACATTTCATGAGCATTTAAAGTTCAGAAAGCAAAAAACAGTAATTCAGTCTAAATATAAGTTATCCGACCCACCACTTAGTCTTTGGAATTGAGGCTATACATTTTTAAATTGCTAATCAGACAAGTTGATGGGAACAAGTCGAGAGTGAGTTTAGTTGGATTAACGGCGAGGATTCTAACTACGCTAATGTATTCCCTTCGATCAGCAGGTCACTGATGGGCACTTATGTCAGTGAAGTGCATTTCCTTGAAGCATTTCACTTGGCCTCTGATTCTTGGTCACAATTTGTTTAAGACCACTTCAGGTATGAAGGTATATTTCAAGAAAAAGACACAAAGTACCTACATGGCCCGTGGCGGCAGTTGGTCTTATTACAATAAAAAAAAAAAACATGATTCAACATAGTCACACCCCTAGTAATAGGGAGACTACTTGGGAATCTAGTCATGGAGGATGAGGTGAATTCATCCTGGGGCAATGGGCTGCTGCTCATTGTCTCCGGTGACTGTGTGGCTGCATATCTCTGTAAATGAGTGTCATGTTGGACTTGTTATTGCTCAGTCCACTCCCCACTGTGCTGGACTTTCTGTGCCATTTCTGAGACTGAAGTGTGCCTTGTGGTCAATAATAATGTTTTCCTCTCCAGAACAATGCCAGAGGTGCTAAGAAGGTGATTCAGACGGATGAATGGAGGGAGGGCAGCGTGGAGGATCGCCTTGAGTATGCGCTCATTAAGGTCTGAAACACCTTTATTGGTTTCCTTTAATTGCTGCACTGCCGAGTTATTATGCCTTTTTTAATAGTTTGTGAAAGGGAGAGGTGTGTGTGCTTGCATTGAGTTTTGTATGAGTGTGTGCTCGTGTGCTGCAGGGCATAGAGAAGTTTGTGGTGGAGGACACAGAGGAGGCCCGACTGCAGGTGGACCGGTACCCTCGTCCCCTGAACATCATTGAGGGGCCCCTGATGAATGGGATGAAGGTGGTGGGAGATCTGTTTGGTTCAGGGAAGATGTTTCTGCCACAGGTAAGTAACACACAGGATCCCTGTGCTCCTCTTTTAACTCGTGCCATTTTGTTTCAAAGTATTCTCAAAGAATTCCTCATTTTCATGTAAAAGTTGTGAAAGAACCACATTGTGAAAAAGAAACCTCCACAGAACACTACCCTGGCTGATAATAGCAGGCAGCTGCAAGATGGCGACTAACGACAGGATTTTCTTGTGCTTGTGCTAAATTTTGAATGAGCATTTTAAGTGACTTCAAGCAGAAGGCTGTGGTTGGTTTTTTGGTCCACAGCTTGCAGTGAAATATTCTTGTAGGGTTGAGGAGTTTGTGGTGCTGGGAGTTCATCACTCAGGGATATTTTTTTACTGCCGCAGGTCATCAAATCAGCCCGTGTGATGAAGAAAGCAGTGGGCCACCTGATCCCCTTCTTGGAGCAAGAGAGAGTAGAGAGGATGGCTGCTGCCGGCTCCGCAGAGGAATCGGTCAGTAACATTATAGCCTCATGTCACATCCGACCTGCAGCTCTCGTGTTTGGGTACCCTCCAGTTCTGTGCTTCCAAAGAAACGCTGAATGAAAAGGAGTAGTTCTTGTACATTAGGCTCCCGAATTATTGGCAACCCTGACTAGAATTGCTGTAGAAGTACTGTCAAAGAATAAATGATATACTTGGGATGAATTCAAAGTGCCAACATGCCAGAAATACCTTACAGCGGAACAGCTTACCCAGACCTGGGGACTAGCCTCAGTAAGGGGAGCTGGAGCTCTCTTGAGCTCAGGAAAGACTGTAATATAACTGGGGAGACTGACGTTTCAGTGTCAATTGGCGTCTTCCTTAAAGGCAAACAATGTCTTTTGACTCTGAGGAAGACATGGGTTGACTTTGTAATGTCAGTCTCCCCTGTTATATTAAAGTGTCTTTCCTGAGCTCTCGAGAGCTCCAGCTCTCCTTATTATGGGCTTGTCCCGGGGAAAAGGTCTGAGTAAGGAGGTCCGCTATATGGTCTGTTTGTCCTTGCTGTTGAGCACCGCTCCTTTTTTCTTTTTTTTATAGTGAGCTCGTAGTGCGTCTGATATCTTTTTTCTTGTCAGAAATGCAAAGTCAACCAAAGTAATTTATTCATTTAAAGATCACTGTCCTTCAAGTCCAGGTTTCACAATTAATGGCATCCCATTATCACAGTTACATCTAAAAAATTTGAACCATGAATGAAAACTTAATTATGGTTGTAGAAATTTTAAGGAATGATGTTGTGTCATTTCATCACTTAATATTTCACTAGGGTATGAAAATGAGCCAATACACGTGTAAAATCCCTTTATCACACTGCACTGTGTGGAAAACTAAAGGTTCTCAGCTCAAAAAAGACGGTCTCAGACCTTTGTAATTTTGTTAATGGCTATCAGAAGATCCACAGAAGATTAAGTATACCACTGGGCACTGACTGGGTAATAATTCAGAATTAACAAAGTTTGGAACCTGATTATTGGAAGATGCAAACACAATTTCCCCCTCAGGAAGATGGTGAGAGAAGCAAAAAAAAAAAAACCCCAAAAAAACCATGAATTACTCTCAAAGAATTATAGACTTTGTGGCATATTTGGGTCACCAGGTTTCAGAAAGTGCTGTCAGCTCTCCCATATGCCTTTTTTGCAACCTCAAGACTCAAGACACAGAGCCAAGTAATTGCAGCTTGTGAAAGGTCAATTAAATTATGGCTGGACAAAAGTGCTGTGGTCAAATGAGACCAAAATTGAACATTTTGGTCAGATACAGCATTTCCATGTTTTGTGTCAGAACAGAGACTCAAAGAAGGAAGGGCACCTCATGACCATGGTGAAATACAGTGGTGGGTCAGAGATGTTTTGGGACTGTTTTAATTTTAAAAGCATTGGTTAAGATGAATGGCTTTTAAGTGATTCCACCAAGTATCAGGCAAATCTTGCCTGACAGTCGGGTTTCCACTGCCTGAAGGTTGTGACTTGGCTGTTGGTGGACTATGACCCAAAACACAGCCTAAAATCCACCAAGAAATGATTCTAGGACCACAAGATCAATGTTCTGGTATGGCCAACATTGTCACCTAGCTTCAGTTCCATTGTAAACCTGTGGGCTGAGCTGAGGAGGACTGTTGATAAGTACAAACCTAGGAATGTGACTAATCTTGAAAGAATCAGTGGAAAGGAATGGTCTAAAATTCCTCCAGATGTGTGTCTTACCCTGTTAAACCTTGCCAGAGATGGTTGCACTGAGAATTAAACCAGGGGTCTCATTAATCATGAAACTGTAAGTTTGGTGAATGTATGTATTTATTATGATTTTGGTGGGCTCTATAACTACAGTTTGCATCTTGGCCCTTTTAAGTTTATCTCTATAATGTGATTCAGTTTTTATAGTATTTTAGTGCATTTCTAGTTAGTGATGCTGGTAATTTTTTAGCCCATTGTATACACATGGGTGCTGCTGTCTTTTTCGCCTGAGTTAAGTCCAACGCCCACCGGAGGCGTGAGACGCGTCAAAAAATAGGTTCCATTCATTTCAATGGAGCAACGCCCACTGGCGGCGTACGCGCGTCAGATTTTTAGCTTACCGGCCCTATGGGCCGATAAGCTAATGTCGTGGTGTGGCTTCCGTCGTCCGGAACATTTTTTATCTTTTTTTTGGCCTGATGAATTTTTTTGTGTAAATTTGCAATAACATACTACTAGACCATATCTCCTGATGTTTTTCTCGGATTTTTGGTTGAATTGTTTTTGTCCGTTTTATGGGCCCTTGAAATTTTGGCCCCAATGTTAAAGATAGGACTGAGAAATTTAAAAAAATTATTTCTCAAAAACTGCTCAATAAATTTTTTTTATAAATCAGGCAATCAACTTACCTTGGTACTGTCAATGTACAGTGCAAGCGCCATTTTGATTTAATCGATGGAAGTGGGTCTATTGGGGGCGCTGTACTTTATGAATATACAAGATGGCCTGTGGAGGCCAAATGGTTGCAGATAGAGATTAAGTTTATTTTATCGACATATAGGAAGTCATATGTGACTTATATTTTGGCAATATTAAATTTGACCGCAGATGACTTTGAAAGGTCAAACTTGAGGTCAGGGAATATATTAACAATGTTAAAAGATATGACTTGAAATTTCAAAAAATTATTTCTCAAAAACTGTCTGATAACTTTTTTTCTAAATCTGGCAATCAACTCACCTTGATACACTTTATGTACAGTGCGAGTGCCATTTTGACTGAATCGACGGAAGTGGGTCTAGTGGGGGCGCTGTACTTTAACATTGGGTCTCATGGAGAATGGGCCAAATTGCCTATGGAAGCTAAATGGTTGCAGATAGAGATTAAGTTTGTATTACAGACATATAGGAAGTTGTATATGACTTATATTTTAGTTGTGTTAAAGTTGACCTCAGATGACCTTGAAAGGTCAAACTTGAGGTCAAGCAAAATGTTACAATTTTCAAAGGCTTATAGGTTTGAAAATATTGAAGATTGGGAACTTATGTGCATTGAACACTTATAAGAAATCATGTATGAACTTTCATTTGGTGGCCTTGAACTTGACCTTCAGCGACCTTCGAAGGTCAAACTTCACATAGTGAAATTTCAATGACTTCTATCACCAAAACTATTACAGGTAGAGCTTAGGTTTGTATTGTGGGCATATAGGAAGTTATGTATGAAGTTTCATTTGGTGACATTGAACTTGACCTTCAGTGACCTTGAATGCCCAAACTTCACAATGAAATTTCAATGACTTAAATCAGCAAAATGGTTACAGATAGTTTCGGTTTGTATTGGTGATTTATTGGAAGTCATATGAACTTTCATTTGTTGACCTTGAACTTGACCTTCGGTGCCCTTCGAAGGTCAAACTTCACAGAGTGAAATTTCAATGACTTCTTTCACCAAAACTATTAGAGATAGAGGTTAGGTTTGTTTTGTGGGCATATAGGAAGTCATGTATGAAGTTTCATTGGGTGGCCTTGAACTTGAACTTCAGTGACCTTCAATGGCCAAACTATACAGTGAAATTTCAATGACTTATATCAGCAAAATCGTTACAGATTGAGTGTAGGTTTGTGTTTGAGACGTATAGGAAGACATGTATGAACTTTCATTTGGTGACCTTCATACTGACCTTCGAAGGTCAAACTTGACTAAGAGAAAATTCAATGACTTCTGTCGCTGAAAAGGTCACAGATGGAGCCTAAGGTTGTGTTACTGACATAGGAAGTCACATGTGAACTTTAATTTTGTGACATTCAACTTGACTGTTGGTGACATTTGAAGGTCAAACTTGACATAATACAATTACAATGACTTGTATTGCCAAAACGGTCACTGATGGAGTCTAGGTTTGTATTAGAGACATATTGGAAGTCATATATGAGCTTTCATTTGGTGACCTTCGTATTGACCTTCAAAGGTCAAATGTGACCTAGTGAAAATTCAATGACTTGTATCACTAAAATGGTCAGAGATGGAGCCTAGGTTTATGTTACTGACTTCTAGGACGTCACATATGAACTTTCATTTGGTGACATTCAACTTGAATGTCAGTGACCTTTGAGGGTCAAACTCGACAGTGAAATTACAATGACTTGTACCACCAAAATGGTCACAGATTGAGCCAAGATTTGGATAGAGACATTTAAGTTGTAGAAAGTCATATATGAAGTCCATTTACTGACCACAACTTGACATTCTGTGACCTTTAAAGTTCACAATTGACATATTGAATACATATTGACATATTTCAATGACTTGTATCACCAAAACTGCTTCAGAGCTGAGGATTGTATTACAGAAGGTCTTATAAATGTATATGAACTTTCATTTTGTGACCTTGACATTGATTTTCATTGCTTGAAATGTCAAACTTCACATGAAATTTTCATAACTTGTATCATCACTGTAAGACTGCTTGCCGGTAAGCTACAGGACCCTTGGTCCTATTTTTACTTTTCGCCATAACTCAATTTCTTGAGCGTCAACTCAATAGAAACACATTTGTCTTTCAGGTTATTTAACAATTTCGCCTTGTCATGGTTAGTGGCATACATTTAGCAGAAACCTCACGTAGTTGTCGAAACCGATATAACTGCTTTTTAACCAAGTTACGGTTTTTGAGGGAAATCAATTATTTTACGGGCATTTAAGTTATTAAGCGATCTACAGTTAGACGGAACCTAACTCAAGGTTCACTGATGAACGTCGCACTTTGCCATCACTTAAAATAAGCTTTATCAGTAGGCGTTTTCAAAATTTAAGGTTGTCTTGTTGAATATTTTGAGAGTGACACCCATGGCTTGCTTCTCGGTCCTGTTGTCTTTCGTCAATGTTGATGCTACTGACGCTTCCAGTGGGCTTTTAAAAACGTTCAGAGTTTGACGCGACGCTTTGCGGCCAGTGGGCGTTGGGCTTTAGGAATGTATATACGTTTTCAAAGCTCCTTTCGATAACTCACCCACTCTATATCACAGACCACAATTCCTGCTCTTTAGGGGATGGGATGCTATTGGTTATACAGTGCTATGACAAAAAAACCAGTTTGTTTCACTGAGATTAAGTTCCCTCGGTCTTATATCCATTCCTAGGATCCCTATCAGGGCACGGTCCTTTTGGCCACGGTGAAGGGGGATGTGCACGACATTGGTAAAAACATTGTAGGTGTGGTACTAGGCTGCAACAACTTCAGGTGAGTCCTTCAATTCTCAGCCTTCTGTTTTGATCTGTGCTTTACTGACATTACTGACTTCTCTTAATAGCCTGAATTATGATTTTTTTTTTTTTTTTGATGAAATCAAGGAAGATAAATTGGTTTTAGTAAATAGTTTACTTTGGTGTGGAATTGACTTCTCATGCAGCAAGTGTGTTACATGAATGAAATTGCTTTTGCCTTATAAAGAAAGTCAAATAAAAGGTGGTATCAGCCTACAAGTGTTCATCTTTTGACTGCCCTTTCTCCTGCTCAGAGTGATTGACCTGGGCGTGATGACTCCGTGTGATACAATACTGAGGGCGGCGATTGAGCGGAAAGCAGGTTTGTCACCCTTAAGGGGCAATAAGATCTCCATTGGTCATTACGAATGCGCTTTGGCAGAAGTGCAAAACACTTGTGTAATTATTGATGAGGCACATTTCCTGATTCAGTTAATGGTCAGAACTTCCTGAATCATTCTGCTGTCCTGGATGGCAGGTTATTATATATGCATTAAATCCCTCTAATGTACTGTAATGATGCTCAAAATGTATTAATTGATCTGTGATGAACTAAAATATAATTACATCCAGTCATATTCAGTGATGAAGGAATGCAAGCATTCTTAACTAAAAGTAGTTATTTTGCAATGTTTGTGAAGAAGTAGTATATCGCTTGTGTTTTCCATGTTGGTCAAAGTTAAGGACATTTTCTTATTGACTGGGCCCAGGCTGCTCATGTCATGTGATGCTAATTTAGGCTATTTCTTTAGCCACAGTTCAGCATAGCTCTTTTTCAAAAACCTGTACTTGTAATATTGTTGGTCACCGAATTTCAACAAGCTGTCAATTTTGATTATTAGTTGGTTTCATATTTAGAGGGATTATTTAACCTCTTAGACCAAATGGTTGACTCTCTTCAACAATGTTACCACATAAACGGCTCTGTTTTCTCATAAGTATTAAAGCCTGGCGTTGATAGCCTGTTTATTTTCTGATATTCCGAGAAACTGCTGTACAGGTGGCAACATTTTTCAACTAATTAAATTCTAGACCAGGGTGAAACAATAACCTGTAAGTTTAAGTTTTTGAACTCAAATGTCTAAGTTCTTTGAAAATGGAACATTTGGTTGTTCTCTTAAATGAAATACTGCAAACTTGGGTTTAAAGTGTCTGCTTTGGGTCCTCCCGTTTCCCCTCTTCCTGTTCACCAGACATCGTTGGCCTGTCTGGACTGATCACGCCTTCACTGGATGAGATGATATACGTTGCCAGGGAAATGGAGCGGCTGGGGATGAAGATCCCCCTCCTCATCGGAGGGGCCACCACATCCAAGTAGCCAAAACATACCGCTAACATTTGCCTAGTATTTGATCAGTTCAGAACAAATATTTACGACACAACTGAATAGTTTTACGGCGCTGTAATCAAGCTGAAGTTGGAGCTTCCCGTCTCTGTATATCCGATCTCAATGATCGCCATTGCAGCAGTTTTACCTGTCTGTATTCAAACTGTTTGGAAGATTTGCCAGTTGCTGCTCATCATGTCACAAATCTTTGGCCTAAATAGTGGTTTTGACTGACCAGATTCACATGTCCACTTGCATAACTCTGAAAGCTCTGACCTTATCAGTGAAGCTTAAATATTCCTATGTAAGGCATTGTGTTAATGGTCATGAATAGGGTGTGGCAGTGTATGTTCCATGGGTTTGGCTTTAAAAGCTAGTTTTTCTAATACTCATTTTCTGGAATATTGCGACAGTTTGTATATTTCTAGATGGTACACAGCAGTTATACGGTCTGCTGCGGGGGTCCTCAATCTTATCCAGCAAGGGCTGGTTTGGGTGCAGGCTTTCATTCCAACCAATCAGTTACTAACCTGATTCTACTAATCAAGCCCTGGAGTCTTTGCAAAATTCCTAGATCAGTAGGTTCAGGTGTCTAATTGATTAGTTGGAATGAAAGCCTTCACCCACACTGGCCCTTTCTGGGTAAGACTGAGACCCCTGGTCTACTTTCTGCTTGTGTGAGTTCATAAATTTGGGGAAATGGAACTTGCTCAGTATTCATGGTTATTACTGTATGCTGGTGAGGGCCTAGAATTTGGGAGACTTAACATTTTTCAAACAGTTAAAAAGACCCTTGCATTGGTGCTTTAGGCCAGTGTAGGCTCTTTATCAGTGAGACAGTGGCAGCAGAGTGAGGCATTCTGATCCACTCTGTTCTGGCAGGACCCACACGGCGGTGAAGATTTCCCCGCAGTACTCCTCTCCTGTGGTTCACGTCCTGGACGCCTCACGCAGCGTGGTAGTGGTGAGTACCCCCCACCACCCACCAAAAAAAAAACCCCCTGACCTCCTCTGCATGGTTCTGCCGGGACTCTAGACTAACTGATTCGCATACTGTTTATACATAGAACCTGAGGGGATTTTGGGGAGGAGAGATGCAACTTGGTGACAAGTCATGAATTGTACAATCAACTGTTTTTGCCTGTAATGCATCATGCTGCTCTCCCATGAGCTTACATGTCAAAATAGTGTTCAGAAGCAATATAATCTTTTGTATTCTTGTACATTAGGCTTCTTGTGCAGACTTGCCAGTATTTTTGTGATTGAGCATCTCAATGGATTGTTCTTGAGTTGTATATTTACATGTCTCTACTGAAACCCACTTGCCATGTTTTGAGCAGTCCTGAATGTGCATTTCAGATATTTAAAATATTTGGATGTACAGTTTTAGCGAGACAATGAGCTTATTTCATGTATTAACCTTCCTTTGATTGCACTTAATGGTTCTTTGGTTCTTTTCCAAATGATGGTCTGTTTACTCTTAGTAAGAGTTACAAAATATTCGTATATTTGTCATCACAGCTAATATTTACTCTCAGTATTTACTTGTATGACTTAATGATCCAGTGTTACTGCAATTCTTCTTTCACTGGACTTCTCTCTTAGTCATTCATAACAAGTGGTGGTTAGAATTTGGCTTCAAAATCCATTTTGTGAGATTTAGTGACTTTCTAAAATAGCTGTTCTCAAATGGGAGTTTCAGGAACCATTAACTATTTGAAATGGGATTTTTGAGTGTACTTGGGTCCTAGAGCATTTATTTACTATTTCCAGTGAACGGAATGACCTCTGAGTTAGTCTTGTTAGGTTTCACGCAAGTACCATATTGAGATGTAGGAACTAAAATAAGATTTTAAAGAATATTTGGCCGGTTTCATTGACAGAGGTTTAGTCTGGAATCTCATTTTTTTAATCCTGCCTTCAACCAGCCCTCCTCTGCATGTGCAAATCTAGTCTATTATTACTTATGTGGTTTATTCCTGACAGGGGTGTGTAAGTAAACCCTCACTCTTTCTGTTTTCTGATTGACTGTGTTCCTCTGTTGCAGTGCTCTCAGCTCTTGGATGAAAATCTGAAGGAGGATTTCTTTGAGGAAATCACTGAAGAATATGAGGACATAAGACAGGACCACTACGACTCTCTGAAGGTAGGAGGTGCATTGCTTGTTGTATTATGTTGAGTCCTGACTGAAGGCAAGGGGGGGTTCAAAGATGGACATTTCAGGGGTCAGAAAGTAAAAGTCCTGCCATGTTTTATCCCCTGCTTGAGCTCAGTCAGCTGATATCACTCAGTAGGTGGACCTATTGGCTGAAGTGTTGATCTGATTGGCTAATCCAGGTGGGTGGAACAAAATGCTGGAAGGAAATTAAACTTTTTGAACCTGGATTGTCCACTTCTGAGAGGGTTTTCTTCACTCCCAAGGTCATTCCCCTGCTGACGTGCTGTCATATGGGAGCTTTCGATTTCACAACGCTAGGCAGAGAGGATGGTCAGTCGACCGAGAAATCGATCTGCGCATGCGCGAAACCTAAAATCTCACTGTCGTGTTCATTTTCAGGACAGTTCTTGAGTGAAATAGCCTTCGGTCTGAAAACAGGACGGTAGCTGTATGTAGTGTACGTAAACACAGCGTGCGGGAATTTTAACGTCTTAGCGACAGCTACATAATTAGCGTTATTTTTTTCAAACTTGAAATCAGACTTACCAGGAGCGTTTATGTGATAGAGAAGTAAAAATTCTTCGTCATCCAAAATGTTGCATACATAGGCACTGACAAGTGTGTCTCTAAGTCAGCGCAGATTCGCCATATTGATGGTTATCAAATTGTAATGATAAAGGGCGTTTGCATTGCAATTACCTGATGTCACGCGCGGGTCACCGTCTTCATCAGATTAGATAGAAACAGTTTACAAATCAGGACGGTGCTTATGTGCGACGGCCATCACGGTTGGTTGAACTCCCCGTCTTGTTGGCTCTACCGTCCCGAATCGAAAGCTCTCCACTATCTCCTTTGAATGGGGTTGTGACTGGCAAACTGAAGTGTGGGACTACGTTTCCCAGGACCGCCGTTTCCTGACGCTGGAACAGGCCCGGGAGAGGAAGCTGCGCATAGACTGGCACTCTCAGACACGCCCAGGTGAGAGCACATCGCTCCTGTACTCCTGGGCTTTCATGTTTGATGTATGTAGAGTGCTCTCTGTTAGTCTGCTTTTGAGGAAGAGCATTCAAAATCTGTTGTGTAGTCTTTAAATGGAACACATGCCATCTGTAAATATGGCTTTGGCATTCTTGAGTATAGTGTTCATAATCCATTTTTCTGGTAAGTTGGGCAGCTCATGGCACAAGTTGTATGTGGTAAAATATGCTGCTGCTACATAAAGGTTAGCGCTTTATTTGAATCACTCACAATGCCATAGAACTTGCTGGAATCATCAAATCCCTGAGCGCACTGTCAATTTAGTCAACTTTCCAATTAGTCAGGGTGAATGTTCCTGTTAACATATCTTGCTGTTAAACTTCGTGCAATACAATGCAATGCTATGCATGAGATTGACTTCTGCCCCTGCACTCCTGTCAGTGTGCCCACAGGTCATTGGCACCCATGTATTTAAGGACTATGACCTGGGCAGGCTGTTGGACTATATTGACTGGAAACCCTTCTTTGATGTCTGGCAGCTCAGGGGAAAGTACCCTAACAGAGGGTACCCTAAAATCTTCAAAGACAAGACTGTGGGTGCGTGGAATGTTCTTACCTTTCCAGTTTGCTCTTGCCGGTTGTTATTTATCAAGATCATGCATGCATTCTTGCACAGTCTGAACCCTTCCTTAACTCGATAATGATGAGATATTAGATTCTGCAGCTTTTCCCTTTACAGCGAGATGTCTCTGCTTTAGCTTCCAGTGAGTTACATTTCATTTTTAATTTTATAGATTAACCATTTTCTAAATTAACAAATTGAAATCGGCCCATAATGCTTTACCAGGTCTTTTGTTCTTAATTGAAGCGAAACTGAATTGTCCTCATCCTGATACCTGCATTTCCTAATCCTCAAATCACTGCTCAAATCTGCTGCTGATGTAGGGCTTAGCAGGCTTCCTGTCCCTCTGCCAGAGAGCACACCTCTCAGCCTTGGGTTAAGGGACCCATTTGTGCGAGCAGCGGTTAATCCCACAGCTTTGGAGACACTTCATCTGTTAAGCAGTGTGTGGTAAAGGTGGCATTAGAGCAGTGCTTTCATTTTCAGCAGGTTGTTACCCTGTCTGAACCAGTAGTAGCTGGTGTTTGAGTAGTAGGTCAGATGTGCACTGTGCATTTGTCTGGATGTGACATTCATTACCCTTTGGTTCCCAATAGGATAATTGCACTGTATTTGAATGGAGGGATGTTTATTTGATTATGAATGTATTGAATATGAAGTGATAGAGTATGTCCTCAAGGTGCATAAAAGTAATGCAGGGAAACTCCTGGATTTTACGTGGCAGCCATTTTGAAGCATTGCATTAAACACAAAAGGAGGTAGAGTGAGGGAGCAGTCAGTTAAACTCATAGACTGTATGAAAAGATGGACGCAGCACCCGGGTCTGAAAACTGAGGCCAATGCGGAAATCTCTAAAATTTGCATTCTATTTAATGGCCAACAGATAGCAGCGTCGGTGGTTGCAGAAAGAAGTTCAATGCTATTGAAGTCTATGAGAAAATGATCCTACTTTCGCACTGGATTTATTATCTCAATAATGATTTTCCTCATTACTTTATGGTATCTATCACAAGTTTCAAGTCTCCTTCGATGTCATGATCTTCATTTTTGTAAATTATGGTCCCAAATAGACTAGAATAAAGGATAAAGCCAGAATATGCTTTTAGGGCGTGGCTATCCTCTGGTCCACATCTGATACGGTCAGATCCACCCATAGATCCACCCCTCGCTCCTCCCTGGATCTTCAATTCATGCTCTCGTCCAATAGGAATCACATCCGGTTTCAAAATAACAAAATGGCACTGTTCAAATTGCCAAAATCGAGGCTTCCTGTACGGTATGCTGAAACCAATGGGTGACGTCACGGTTGCTTCATCCATCTGTTTATACAGTCTATGGTTAAACTGTGTTGGGGTGGGAGAATTGAGTTTCTTCCTGTGCAGAATGGTAAATGTAGCTCCCCCTGCAGGAGAGGAGGCCAGGAAAGTATTTGATGATGCTCAGAAGCTCCTGACCAGACTGATGGAGGAAAAGAGGCTGCAGGCCCGAGGCATTCTGGGATTCTGGCCCGCGCAGAGTGTCGGGGACGACATCTACGTCTATGCACCAGATACGGTGCCCCAGAACTCTGAGCCTGTGGCCACATTCCACGGATTACGCCAGCAGGTGACTGAAAACCGGGGACTTCATCAGTGTTATCCAGCTACTGACCGTCAGTAATGCTTGGCCTGGATTGCCAACATTTGCCACCGTTTTTGACTCTGTAATGAAATACCATTTCTCATTCGCCCCATTACTTCAAACATTAATTGTTTATCTCTTCAGACTTGGAGGTCTTTGCAGATCTTTAGCATAGGTGTAAAACTAATTACAAATGGTTGGTCATATATATCATTTGTCTTTATGATTCTCTTTGTGCTAAAAGTTTTAATGGTTGCTAAAGTTGCTGTTAAATCAGGCCCCTAACATGTTCAAAGCAGTGATGCCATGCAGACTTGACATTATGGAGTGCTGCCTCAGATGATCATGGCAGATGTTGGTCACAAATAAAGGCAAACTGCTCTGCTTGGGCTGTACCTCTCTTCTTGAATGGGTAGCTGCATAAGGTGCACAGGAGCTTTGAGTGGAGTAGTGGATGGTTTTTGTAACGTGTCAGGACTTGCGATTGCAATAAAGTTGTGTCATTGCATGCGCAGGCAGAGAAGGAGGCCTCGAGCACAGAGCCGTACCTGTGCTTGTCAGACTTTGTGGCGCCGTTGGACAGCGAAGTTCCTGACTACATTGGCATGTTCGTGGTGAGCTGCTTTGGGGCCGAGGAGCTGAGCCGCGAGTTTGAGGCTCAGGGGGATGACTACAGCAGCATCATGGTCAAAGCACTGACCGACCGCCTCGCTGAGGTGAGACTGGCTCTCATATTATGCTCTGGGCCGAGCTTCTTGATTAGGCTTTACTGCAATAGTCTCCTATTACTGCTTGACCATTGTTCGCTCTTCTTACAGCTTTATTATAGACTTGTGTCTTGGTGCCTGATGGATGGATGGATAGCATTCACATGTGTTGTATCTCTTCAGTGTGTGATGTTTAGACAAATGCGTGGTACACCAATCGCCCACCATGCTCTGACTGATGTGTAAGGCTTTGGCTGATGTACAGTGTTCAGGCAAGTGTGTATGGCTAACCTGTGCAAAGCATGGCCTGATGTGTCGGAGTGTTGACATTTGTAATTTTTGGACTTGCATGTAATATTCAAACGTGCGTGTAGTGTTCAGATATGTTGCTACTTGCATCCTATTAGACATTTTGCGTTCAGTGCTTGTGTAGTGTCGTTATCTGACTTGTTTTAAGTTGTGGAAACGCATACTGCTGAGACATGTGGACGGTGTGGAGAGTGTTGGCTCTCAGCAGTTTGTCTTTCCTTCCCTCCCCAGGCGTTTGCTGAGGAACTGCATGCCAGGGTCCGTAAAGACTTCTGGAGCTACAGCTCAGATGAAGACCTGAAAGTGTCGGACATGCACAGAATCCGATACGCGGGAATCCGACCCGCTGCCGGCTACCCCAGCCAACCGGACCACACGGAAAAGATCACTATGTGGAGGCTCGCTGCGGTGGAGGAGAAGACGGGTAGCTAGCATCACCTTTTGTTTTGTCGGTTTATCTGCGACTGCGTCACCCTCAGGCCGAGCCGGCGGTGGTTGTGCTAAAGCTCTCTCTGTTCTGTCTGGTATTGGTTTGTAAAGGTATCACGCTGACTGAATCCCTGGCCATGACTCCTGCTGCCTCTGTCTCTGGACTGTACTTCTCTAACCCCAAGTCCTCCTACTTCGCAGTGGGGAAGATAACCAAGGAACAGGTGCTGTCCCTTACCACCGAGTTCATCCTGTCTTCCTGTTATTGTGTCATGAAGAATCGAAGACATGATATCGCTTTGTCACGTGACTAATTAGAGACTCTTACCTGCTTTTGTCATCTGAAGTAATGTATCACATCTAAGTGTCATGGTAAGCATTTATGAAGGCTTTGTTCCCGGTGCACAAAAGGCATGATTTATGAAGAGCCAGAACCTTTTCACAAACGCAAAACCAAGAACAACCACTGTTCCCATGTCCGGTCATATTATAAGTTTGGCAAATGCTGAAGGTCCTTGTAAATCAGGCCCTTTGTGAGTTAAGAGGCAATGAGTTCTTGCGCACTTGCCGTGTTACTTGCCTGTTAAGATGACCTCCACTGAAGTTCTTGATTTTCCTACATTGCCCTAAACGATTTTAATCCCTATACTTATATTAGATGTGTTGAGGACACATGTATCTAACCAAATGAAAATACTAAAGAATGGAGTCCCTCATTTGTGCTGTGAATTGAACCCCCCAGGTGGAAGATTACGCTCAGAGGAAGAAGATGGCCCTCGAAGAGGTGGAGCGATGGCTAGGGCCCATCCTGGGGTATGAGGTGGATTGACGCACTGAGATCGGCCAGGGAACCAAGAGATGCTAATCCCCTATCCCCTGAGAGAGACATTATGGTGCCTGGGCTTAGCCAATGTTTACATTTCAGCACCTAAACTTAAAACTAAACGTCACCCCACTTTTAAAACTTGTCTTTTATTGATATTATTTTAAAGATCTTTTTTTTTTTAGGTAAGATAACTTTTAGATCTGTTTTGGATCTGGAATTTTTTCTGTGGTAGATTATCACAATCGAAAAATTGACATGCTTCACCTTTTCTTAATGACTTTAAAGCATGCTTTGAAAGTAGCTTGTTGATCAGAATACGCAGATCAGCCATGACATTATGACCACCTACCTTTTGCCGCTAAAACAGCCCTGATCCATTGAGGCACGGACTCCACTAGACCTCTGAAGGTGTGCTGTTGTATCTGGCACCAAGACGTTTGCTGCAGATCCTTAAATCCCATAGTGACGAGAACCGCATATACGCGGGCAGCGGCGCTGGTTACTGAGTGCACGCTGCAGACAGAATTATTTTCGAACTGACTGGCGTGCTACAGGGGATAACCGCACTTGTATTCATTCTCACATATACGCGTTTCCTCACTGACAGGCCAGTGACCCAGAATGTATTCCGTATACTTGGCACTCGCACAGTCGCGAGAACTGGAAATTGGAGGGGGGGCACAGATACATCCCTTTTAAACAATTATTAATCCTGACTTGTTCTCAATCATTTTCTAAATTAACAATACATTCACTCTGAAAACACTCCACACTATCAAGTGTTGCTTGTTCTCCCCGTTAAGGTAAGACGACAATCATTCATTTGGACGCGCAATTTGGTGCGTTTAAATCCGCTTTATTCAAAAATGCATATCTGTCAACGCTCAGACATATGGCCTGAGTCTCGCACTTTTTAGTGGCATGTCACATTCTCATGCCGTAGTCAGCAATCTTACACTTAATAACAAAAGCTAAGATTGAAAATTTAATTTGGCAACCAAAATTATATTGAATTGCCGAGTCCCACTTTTTAATCAACCCATGCTGTACCGAGAGTGGAAGGCGATATTTCTTTGGAACGTGGATCAGTCATTATTCAATCACCCGTATTTAAGAGATTCTCACGGGGAATTGAAGTCCTCGTGCATGGAAGTTTTTCAGTTTTACGTGCGTTATGGTAGATTTCACCACTAGTAACATGGAAACCGATTATGACTCTGGACTTCTTACGCTGGTCTATTTTTAGGGGTTAGAAGCTATGAAATTGCATAAAAATGTTTCAAATGGTCTTTTATTTCATTAAAATGATCATGAAGCGCAAGTTAAATCGCCTGATGTGCGGAAAAGGTAGCACGGAATTTTCAGAGCAGTTTGTCTTTCGTAAAGCATTGGCCTATGTTTGAGTAAATTATTTTTCTGTTCGGAATTTAGCCAATTATTTAGTCGCCGATGGATCGCATGGAGAGAGAAGCCGTGACTTTGATTGCCAATGGATTGTTATTGTGATTGGAAAATGTGTTAATAAAGGAAAATGATTGAGAACAAGCTAGGACTAATAATTGTTGTAAAGGGATGTTCTGGGCCCCACCAGTTTTCGGTTCTGGCTACGCCACTGCACTCGCAGGTGTAAAGCTCCCCATCTTAAAGGGGTTATTTTCTTCAGCTGTCAGTGGTCATAGTGTTATGGGTCATCAGTTTAGTTTGATTGCTTTTAATATTTGGTTTTATTATGGACTTTTTATTTGATGGGACAATATCATTATGCTTTTATCAATGTAATTCAGAAGAATTTTGGTGGCTAATTTTAAGTTATTTTGCTTGCAACTGACATTGCATGTATTCTATGATTCCCTTGGGTGTTGTTCAATATTTTTGTTTATGGAATTTTAATTCACACCTACATTTCAAATCTCTTAAGTTGGCTAGAATAAGTTTACTTAAAAAAAAAATTTGAAAGTTGCTACTACGTCTTTGTATGGTAACAGTGCTACTACGATATTGTGGAATGTTTTGGTGCTGTATGAAAGGCTAATGGAGAGAAGTGTTTTCTCATTGTTTATAGTAGGGTGCCTTAACTTTTTCTTTCCTCTGTAGCCTTGAGGGTACAACTGCCACTTCCCTTGAGAAAACAAATGTCTCTCTTTGTATGCATTCTTTACCTGTGACTCAAAATTTCAAAAGCAATACATTGAGAGAACCTGAATTTAGGAAACTGAGGTTTTAAGGTCTAGTTTATAGACAGTGATCTGGTTCTGATTTTGACAGCTCACTGGAAACTTAGCCTCTTGTTGTTATTATCTGACTGATAATGCTGTTTCACTGCAATTAATCAATGGCACATTCTGCTACTGGGCCTAACCTTCTTTAATAGACTTAGATTGTCTCTAAACTGTAAATACTGGCAAACAAAAAAAAAAAAAGTTCAATTTTGTGTTGTTTATTTTTTTTAATACATCTTTGGTAGCAGTGCGATATCTGAAGTCAGGATTCATTTGATTCATATGATGCTCTTTGTGCCTATTATTTCAGATGGATGGCAATACTCAGGCTCCATCCAGCCTATTGATTGTTCTGCCTTGTGCCCAAGCAACCAGACTGTTTCTTTGTCCTGTCTAGACTGAAGTCTCATCATGTAAAACCCATAAGCAGTTTTGTACACTACCAGTCTAAAGTTTTTGTACACCCCAATATTTTCTGGAATTGTTACAATTTTTATATTTTGTTCTTGTGTCATAGTCTCATATTGGTTGTATAACAGAGAGATAGGAAAACTGAAGCCCGATTTATGAACCATGTATATAATAAAACAAATTAAGAAAAACCAGGATCAGTCATTTTGTCAATATTTAAGCAGATCAGAACCGATGGTCTAATCCAGTGCTTCTCAAACCTCTCCTGGAGTACCACCTGTCCTGCATGTTTTAGATCTCTCCCTGCTCCAGCACAGATGATTTATATGATCTACTCATTATCAAGCAGCTTCAGGGGTTAGATAGCGAGCTGATCATTTCAATCACTTATGCTGGATTCCTTGTGGATTTTTCTTGTAAATTTATTATTTGTAATAAACAACTAATGGGTTCCAGTGATTTCTTCGTTGTAAACACACATGCAAGATAAAGACTTGACAAGATCTTATGGTGTGCAAAAACTTTTGACTGGTAGTGTGTGTTTGGAGGGCACAATTCCATGCTGGGAAATCCAGTTGAGCAGGTAGCTAGTAACCAGTTTGAGCTGGGCTTTTGACAGCTGCTTAGTCAGCTACGAGCTACTATTTTGACCACCTACCAGTTTATTTTCTTAACTACCAGCTGCTATTTTTTTCCAAGTTCCAGCTCCTGTTTTTACCAGCTACTGGCTCCTATTTTTTTTTAGTAGTCTCCAGCTCTTATGTTTACTAGCTACCAGCCCTTATTTTTTATCAGCCACCTGCTCCTGTTTTTACTAACTTCCTTCTCTTATATTTTCCAGCTAACAGCTTAGATTCTTACCAGTAACCATCTGAGATCTTTACCAGTTACCTGTTCATATTGGTGAGATGAGTACCTGCTAAAATCCAAAAATAGAATAAATGCACGCACATCCAAAATCAGATATCACAGTTGCAGGACCCAAAAAAACAGTAGAAAAAAGAAATAAAAATCCGCACAAGGTTTTGAGTTGCTCCCAGAAACTTTATTCCTCGCACAAGTTTTCTGGGAGCAACTCAAACAGTGTGCGGACTTTTTATTCTTCTTTTTTCTATTCTGTTAAAATCCACCAGCTTGTCAAAACTATTTTTACAATCTTGTGGTTCAAGGGTTATTCCATGTTGACACCATTGTTCATTTACTTACAATGTTGGTATTTGGATTTACCAGTTAAATAAATTTTCTTTGATGTCCAACCATGTTTTTTGATGTTTGTCATTCGTAAAAATAACCAAAAAATGTACTTAACAACTTGTACTACACTTTCATCACCACCTAGTCTGTTATCTCTGACCTGGACTGGTGCACCAGCATGACCATGCTGTTCTGAAACCATCCGAACAGTTACACCAGAAAAGGCCATGCTGATCTGCCATCGTTTGACCAGTTGCACCAGCTTTTCCATGCTGTTCAGCAACCATCTGATCAGCTGGACCAGCATGGCCATTCTGGTCAGCAACCATCTGACCATTTACACCTGCAAGGTCATGCTAGTCTGTCATTTCTCAACCAGCCCTGCAAAAATGGTCTACCAGCTGATCTCCAGTTAAACCAGCTTTGCCAAATTAGCTCACCAGCTAAATCCAGCAACACCGTGCTGGATATTTCAGCAGGAGTCAGTATGAATTCATTCGGTGACAACTGCAGAAGTTCCACTTACTGTAATTACAGCAGTGTCATGGTAATAACCCCCTGGCTCTGTTACAATACAAACTGTTGAAATCAAGGCATCTTGTTTATGTTAGGGCTATTTACTCAACTAATTGTCATTAATCGCCTCTCAACAACTGAGTATCCTCACTAAACAGTCTTTGCCTACATACTTTTCAGAACATCCAGGGCCTTATTTAAAAAAAAAAAAAAAAAGCTTGTAGATTTCAGACCTAAATATTACATATGCTTAAAAAGAAAAATGGCGTAAAATAACACACCTACTAATTTATGCATCAATGGGTGAGCGAAACTGCATGAACTTTTTATATAAGTAATCAGGATTTTTTTCCTATTTGTGCAATCTTTGTAATTTTGCATGTTTTTTGTGACGTTTGTTTTTATAAATCTGAAATCTGTAACTAAAGCAACTTAATCATCATTTCTGTGCCAACACACCGGCTATAAATAAGGCCCCATGCCCATAGTGATGGCGAAACTGATGTAAAGAAGGACAAATTAGAGCGTTAGGAACTGACTTGAATAGTTTTTGACGTAAATTGAATGATTGCTTTCAACTTATAAAATTCAATTCGCATGCATTCTTGCGACAATTCAGAGGGAAGAACCTGATGCGTGCGTGTATGTATATGCGTTCGTGCATTTGTGTGTATGTGCGTGTATATGTGCGTGTGTGTGTGTGTGTGTGTGTGTGTGTGCGTATGGTGGGGGTGGGGGGGGGGGGAGATTATTGGCCTTGAAAATTAAGATATGCTTTCCCCATGTATGTATTTTACATTATTTCAATGAATTGGCCAGTTTTGACAGTATCTTGTGTATTTGACCCGTCAGTGACTGAAATTTGCGATTGCACGAATCCGTTAGGATCAAATGCTTCCTATGGCAGTGCGCGCTTGACTTGCTGATATTGGGTACTGTGGTCAATATGGTGTCAGGCTTGTACTGTCCAGTAGGAGGAGCAGTGTGTACGACACAAGACTAGTTTAACGGTACACCTGACGAACTCCTCCCTTTGGGTCTACTTTTCGTCCAATGAGAATGCATTGGAAGGCATTTGCTACATCGCTACAGCGTTCAACCTGCTGCCGCCTCCACAACTCTCCGTCCGGCTATCTTAACTACGGGAAATCATGGCTGAAGGAGGAGAAGGCGAGGATGAAATCCAGTTTTTACGAACTGTAAGTACCGGCGATTTGACATTATTCTGGTGGAGAGCGGACGGTGAAAGTAGACTTCGGCATCGCGGGTACCATGTCCGGTGTGGTCTATGCAGCTAAAGGGAGTCACCGTGAGCTGCAGTACATTTTATGTGACATCCAAATAGCCTATGCATCAAATATTGCGAAATATGCTGTTGGCAAAATTTGCACATACTGGAACTGGAAACGTTTAACTGGCATGACTACATTTCTCGTCGACAAGACCATCTGTTGGCTTTGGAAGTCTGTAATGCGATGATGAATGTCTTTCGCAAAGACCCCCGGTTTGTCGCAAAGGGATGTACACGTCGGTGATGCTGAAATCCGTACTGATAGTTTGCGGCAAAGATGCACTGGATTCATAGTTCGATTTTCGTTTGTCGATTGTACCCTGTCAGTGAGTTTTTAGATCGGAATGACCACAGTTCGCCTACTTAAGGACGAGGGTGGTACAGACACACTGGGTATGAACACTGCCCGAGTTGACACTCGGTGCGCGCATTACATGACACGGAGCGTCTCCGCAAACCAAGTCTACACTGCAGATAGACTGGTGTGGGCTGCGCTGTCAGCCCGCAAACCTTGAAAGGAATATCACAGCCATTTACTGTTTGATTGTTACTAAACCCGCTGTTCGTTGCATCGTAGCGATGCAATTTGTTCTGCATCAGTTGGCACAGGCTATGTACTGGTGTAACCCATTAACATGCATTTTTTCCACGCACAGTTTATCACTGTTTTCTCTTCGGCTATTTAGGAAGCTTTTGATCCATGCATTTGTATTGATCATATTAGCACAATTGAATCGAAGACAGTATCTGGATCAGTTAATTTTTCGGGTAATAGCGTTCATGATCCTGCTGAGAAATTTTGAGCGAGATGCACAGTTGTCTATTTTTATTTAATTATTTAGACCAGTTGCAGCGCAGTGGCTGCTTTTTTGCATTATGCAGCGCGTTTGTTCGTCAAAAATACCAAACGCATCCCATTGGGTCTGAAGCCTGTTGTAGCCTTGGCTACTATTTGTGGCATTTGTCTTTACTTTTTGAGAATATTAGTAAAATTTATTGATCTAGTTTGCATAAGTTTTTTTTCCCCATTGACCCCCCCACACACACACACACACACACACACACACGTCCCCAAACACACCACCACCATCACCACCCTGTAAAGCATTACTTCAAATGCATAATTTCAAGCGAATTTCTTACAAAATGACTCTGTTTACGTTCATGACAAGAAATTTGACTTGATGTTCAGATATGCTGCGTTGCATTTCCTCCGGCTGATCGAAATCATTAAACTGTTCGACACATCCTAAGATATCAAACTTGAAATAAAAATAGTAATGCGAATAGTAGTGGTTTGTGTTTTATTATTATTATTATTATTATTATTAATTATTATTATTAATAAGAATAATAAATAATCCTAACACTTTTATCCCGGTGGATCAGAATTCAGAATTACGTCATGCCTGGTTTGGTTGGAAGCTCCTAAGGATTGACAATCGATGGTTATTTGGTTCTGTTCTTGGCGTAGGATTGGCTACGATACTTGTCAAATCTGTCTCTGAGTTATCGGTATTCGAAACTATCCTGGATATGGCTTTCAGAAGTTAGGCTCTGTCATGCTTGGGACCACAGGGAGACGATGGTTTTTGGCCCGTAAGATTAGGTTTCCCTCCTGCAGGATTATCTCCTGAACGCTCCCTCTGGCACGCGCTATGGCATTACCCTGACTGCGCAGACTACCTATTCAATGGTTTTTTTTTTTTTTCTTGACCATAAGAAGTAATGTTTTTATCATGAAGGCTATTTAAACTTGAAAAAGGGAAGAAATGACCGTAGAAGTGCCGAGCCATAGGCCCTATATCTTTTCGAGACTTCACTATGATGACTGATTTGTGGTGATTTCAATTAATTACTGTCGTGGTAAATAATTTTGTTGGAGTTAGGAAATGGGCTAAATGTTAGTGCCGCGCTAAAGTTTGTCTTTCTGATTAGTTTCTCTGGCACACAGGCCCCTAATTGCTTTCAGTGCTGTTAATTTGAGGTTGTCAATATTTTCAAATTGCTGGTGCTCAAAGGATCTAGGGTTAGGGAACCACTGACATGCTAAAGTAGCCTAATCATAAGAAAAGATGTGGTTTGGTATATGGAGTTTGCTGAAAACATCGTGTCTGTTATTAAACATGCAGGCTGGAACCACAGATGTTCAAGAAGTTCGATAAAGATTGATGAAGTTCAAGTGTCTGGGCCACACACCATGTTGATTGATTTATGCTGAGATTTTTATTCTTATTTATTTATTTATTTATTTATTTATTTATTCAAAGGCACTGCACTGTGATGTGTTGCTGTGTTTAGGAAATTAAATGAACTTAATTGAGAATGATCCTGTGGAATGACTGAATACCTTCTGATGTGCTTGCATGCACTGTACATGTAAAAGCAACACAATTAACATGGTGTAATTATCTTGGCACTTGACAGTTTTCCTATTCCCTGTCAATAAAAACTCATATTAACTTTTAAATTATGTGAGATATGGCTTTCTAAAGCGCACATTATTGTTCCGCCAAAGATGTTTTCTCTTTGGCTGTTCTGTTTTTATGCTTTCAAGATGATTATGTATATTCTGTTTTTCTTTGGGTCTTCAGTCTGAGATGGTTGTTAAGTATTCTTTCTCGTGGAAATGCTGATATTCATCATGCAGGACAGAGGCAGCCGCCTGGAAAACCTGACTGCCACAGCTCTGCATCACAGAAACATCCTCTCTCAGTTTCTGCAGAGATGTCCTCAGCATATTAATCTTTAATGAGAGTCCTCCCAGTTACATAAACATTGTCTTTAATGTGCTTCATTCTCAATATGTTTGTGGCTCGGTGGAGAGATTTGGCTGGTGAATTCACGGACAGCGGTCCGCTCTTTTCACCTGATGGTCACTGTCTTGGAGCTGTGATGGGCTCTCAGCCCTGCTGATCATAGTTGGTGTGATGACACTTGGTTGTCCCCTGGTAGGTAACTTCTGTGCAAAGCTAAAAATGTTTTTTCTTGGCGCCTTGATTTGTGCTTTCAAGATGACCCTCATGTCCTGGCGTAACCTTCCTTCCTAAACTATGTAGAGGGAGCCAATCCAGCTGAGTTACTTTGGGACCATTTTTAAAGCTGCTGGCTTTGAAACAGCTCTCAGTTATCACAGCAATGGAATGAGAAGGACAAGGAGGAGAAGAAGCAGGTGAATATGGGTCTTGCTGTTCTAGCTTCATGCAGCATATTGATGGATGGAGAGCTGTTTGTATTAGAGGGCAACAATAAACATCCTGCAGTTGGTTGCTTGAAATGTCCATCTTCCTCCCTCCTTCTCATACAAGCACACAGTCACACATGCTTGTACTTTCATCCTTGTGAGGACATTACTTTGACTTCCATTCTTTCTTTCTGTGTCTCTATAGCCTTTCTAATTTAAACCTTAATCAACGCGTGCCTAACCTCAGCCCTTACCCTTACCTTATTCTAATTCTAACCTTACCCCTAACCTACCAATAATTCATAATTTGCCTTTGTAGTTGTAGTTGCCAAAAATGTCCTCACTCTCTAAAAATGTCCCCACTCTGTTGATTTATTTTTTGCTGGTCCTCACTGTATAGCAAGTACAGTTACAAACACTTGCACACCGACACACTCATGGGCACATAGTCTTTATCTCGCATACTCGCTTCCGTAGCTATCTTGCATACCTCTTTCAAGGGTTGAAACTGCTTTTAGTGCGGCATTTAGTATGACATTTCAGTCGAAGATTCTTATTAAAATATGAAATACTCATTTCACCCCTTCAGTCTCCACTATCTCTCAGATCACAACGCAAGTATACGCCGTGTATACATTAATGCATTAATGTATTTTGGCCACCTGAACATTGGCTCTCCTTCACTTGCTATTTCAGCTGGCCCTCTGCTTCTGGTGCATCAGGCTGTGCATGGGGTCTCTATTTCCCTAATAGAGTTGGTGAGGTTGCACCACAGTAGCTGCCTGATTCACTTTGTAATTAAGAGGAGCGTTGAGCCTACAGTAGGAACCCGGGCTGCTGAGCGTATCCTCTGCTGCATGACTTTGATCTATTGCTGTTGTAAGAGCCCAATTTCCTTGTGGCTCCTTCTCCATCCTGCGCCTCATACAATACCGGCGACGGTCCCAAGCCGTGGACATGCTCATCCGGGATTGTGAGGACAGCCTGTACACGGAGGGTGGAGGGGACACGGTGGTAATGCATTTAAAAGCTTTATGTGCGAGCTGTCCCAAGATGCCAGTGGGAGGGAGCGGCGGCGAGACGAACACGAACAGGAGCATCCATCATTGTGTCAGAAGACATCAGCAGCGTGGATCTCCTCCTATACCCTTCTCTGCTGTGACACTGCAGTGTGTCAGTAGACGGTTAGCTGCTCAATTGAGATGGAGCACTGAATGTTCTCTGTGGAAATGACAGTATGTCTCGGCTGACTGGTCGCCCTACCTTAGTTGAACTGTAGCACAGATTCTGCAGGATCACCTCCGCATGAGGGAAATTGTACAATTAACATCTGATAATTGAATTCTCACATTTTAATCTCTAACAGAAGAATGCTCACCTATCAAAACAGGTTTCTTATCTTCTGTTATATCTGCTTTATTTCTCCGATCGCATATTTTGTGGAGCAAATACGTTGTGTTGAAACGTCCAGTAAACTATCACCCCTCTTCAGATTGCTTTTATGTGGGAACAGTGCAAAGACAATATGAAAAAGCAAAAGTGGTAATGGAGTAACTGTGTTTTTAGTTTTTATGGCTGTTTTTGTGTGTATGTTATGAAAGGTGCTACCTGTCACATCCACCTATATGTCATAGCATTGCACTCTCAATAGCAAAATGGAGGACTTTGGCTGTTACAGTCAGTTGCTGGTGGTTGAACTGGGTGATGGTCAGTTCTTGTCCTTGAGGCTGCTTAGACACTGGACATTCTGCTGGTTCGGGCTCTCAGAGCCAAAAGCAAGGCTGACAAAGGTAAATATCTGGGCAAAAGATGTAGCAAATGAGCCAGTGTTTCCTTAAAGTCTTACTGGTGCAAAAAAAGACTGAATCCTTAAATTTATCAAAAGTAATTATTCTGTCTAGGAAGACAAAACCACACTGCAGTAAAAATACTTACCGAAACATTAGTCCCCTTATACTATAAGGGAATAGTATAAGGTATAGGAATATCCCTGCTATGTAGGTTCCAGCACAGTTATTGACATTAATACCACAACTTGTCCTTTACGAGGAAAAGACTGGAAATAACTGGTCTAATGAAGATATGGAATTCAAGTGGAATTTGTGGACTTCAGAAACACTAATGTTAACTGTTTAAGTGCAAAAATCAGATGTATTTGGAAATTACACCAATCAGCCACAACATTAAAACGACCTGCTTAATATTGTGTTGGTCCCCTTCTTGCAGCCAATTTGGCTCCGTCAAACTGATGTCTACTTGAATTCCTGAACCTGGGGTTTCCCAGTGGAGCATTTCCCAGATTACCACACTCCCTCCCCCAGCTTGTCTTCTCTTCACAGTGGATTATGGTGCCACATCTCTTCGCCGAGTAAATGATGCACATGTACTTGGCCAATGCACATGATATAAAGGAAATGGGACCCACTGGACCATTTGACCTTCTTCAGTTGCTCCGAGGTCCTCTTCCTGTAGGGCTTTTTGCAGTAGACTGATGTTAGAATGGGCACTCTGACTGCTCTGCAGCTACAAACCACTAAACGCAGTTGGGTATGATGCACTGTGCATTGTGACACATTCCTCTCGTAAGTAACACTAAAATTCTCTGCGACTTTTTCACTTTTTTCACTGTAGCCCTTTTGTGAGTTTGTGCCTGATGGGATAGCTCTCATTGCCCCTGTGCATCGATGAGCCTTGGTTGCCAGATATCCTGTCGCGTTCATGGTTTGTCCATCCTTGGGCCGCTCTATCAATGCTGACAGGGAACACACTGGAAGCTTGCCTCTCATGAGATACTCTGACCCACTCATCTGGCCATAATAATTTATCCCTTGTAAAAATCGCGGAAGTCCCATTTCTCCTTCATTCATCATGACAACTGTGAGAACCGCCTGTTCTGTCTGCCAGCCTTGACATGCGCTGTTGTTTTGAAAAATAATACTTCTTTCTTCATCCGTGAGTGGTTTTAATGTTTTGGCTCAGTGATGTATACACAGGACTTGACTTACTTTTTGCTCTCTACCCCTGTTCAAATATTGTCTCCTAATGTCTGTTTCCCTCACATGCAAAAAGTGCTTATTATCCACATCTCACTTTTTAATGACCAAAACTTCCGATATTGTGTAATATTCATGATGTGAATTTTAATTGTACTACCCATTTTTCCATCTTTCTGTTCAGGCAATTAAACAGCATTTTTAGGAGCAGCGGACTCTCTCTGCTTAATGCCGAACCTCAGAAATTTTTTTGCCCTGACAAAGCTGTGATACTTCACTCATAATACTGTTTCTGTCCTTTCTTCTGTTATTTCTCCTGTTTCTTCTGACTGTTAGGATTGAGATGAATGTACCGAAAATAAAAACAAAAGAACTCCTTAATGTTTGGATGAATTTTCTTTATAATGGCTCACAAAAACATTTTTACTGGTAATCTCTCGATCATGCAGCTTGAGAGAAATTTTAAAATATTTTTTTTGAGTTGAAAGCATGAGTGCTCAAGTACAAGTAGAGAAGGGTCTAGCAGAATGGAAGTTTGGGATTGTGGGGTCTGGAGTTAATCCCAAAATTTTGTGAGATGTTCATTTTCCTTAATGAGTTTTTTCAGGTTAGAAGGATGTTTCTACCACATAAACTTTATCATAACAAATACAGAAATTCATTCCATGATGTTGAAAAGCCCACAGTTAATATTGTGAATATCTTGCAGTCAGATTGTGAAACCAGTCATTTCGTGAAATTACTAAATATTTTCAGTCATTTTTAGTCATTTCTTGAAATAACGGAAGTGTAGCCCTAGCCATTTCATGAAATGACTGAATTTTTTAGTCATATCTTGAAATGACTGGTTTCACAATCTGACTGTAACATAAACACTGCAATTTTCAAATATTTAACTGCACTGGAGGTGGCATTGTTTTTTGACTGATTAAAATCTGTGAGCAGTTAGGTTGTTGACACAGGTGAGCTTTCTTTATGGTTCTGCAAAAACCAAACACAAAAAAGTTGCACAAAACAGGTTTGACTCATAACAGTTTGCCTTTTCTTTGAATTCTTCATTACCTTATTAAAACAGTTAATTTTGGTGACCATGTGTCCTCAGTTTCATCAAATAGAGACCAATTAATTATTTCATTTTCAAAAAATACAATACAATAAAAAGTCAATTTCAGTCCAGCACAATATGAGTATTTAACTTCAATTCTTCAAAGCATACATAACTATTTTTGACGTGTGGCCATAAATGACCCCAATAAATGTGGTGCGATTAAGAACAATAAATTATTCATTAGCATTCAGAGGTTGCAGTTATGGTTGGAACAAAAACCAGCATACGTAGTGGTATCCCAATATTGCATTTGAGAACCACTTTCCTTGATAATGTGGCGTACTTGGATGTGCAATAGGTACCCGGACCTAGAGGCTAACCCATTGCCCGAGGCTCTGATATGGTGCTTACCATGCTGAGGAACTGTGAATACAATGAAAGCGAGACTCACACTGCAAAAAGTGAAAGATAAAAATACTAGGTGAGATGAATTTACTTATTTTAAGACTTAAAACACTTATTTCTATCAAAATTTTTCTTAATAAGACAAAAAATTTGTCCTTATTTGAGGTAATTTTGACTAGCTTGCCAATGGAATAAGAAAATTTCACTTGTCAAGCAAATAGGAACTTATTTTAAGTTACTATTTGCTTGACAAGTGAAAATTTTAAGTTACTATTTGCTTGACAAGTGAAAATTTCTTATTCCATTGGCAAGCTAGTCAAAATTACCTCAAATCAGGACACATTTTTTGTCTTACTAAGAAAAATTATGATAGAAATATCTTTTAAGTCTTAAAATAAGTAAATTCATCTTGCCTAGTATTTTTATCTTTCACTTTTTGCAGTGCAGTGTTACTCTAATACTCAGGCTAGCAACAGACTTCCATGTGCATAGGTATGAGATTTTGTAAAGTTGTATAATTTCTGAAATACTCATAAGCTCTCTTTTATGAAAGCCATTGGCTTTTGCTTTCAAATGCAAAGTCATCTCCTCTCATCCCAGTGTAGCCAATGAATAAACCCTGTCAGCTGTGAGTGAGCCTCTCCAAATTTTAAGTTGTTCAATAATTCAGACTGGCAGCCTGCAGGACCCTCCACAATTCAAATTGTCATGTATATCAACCTTATTTGCATGGCTTAAAATAAATCTGATGGAACTTATAGGACTATCCCATACTATGGTAAGATACTGCATGATGCTGTATTGTAATCACCTCCAGTAAGCGACTGTTAATTTATTTTTGAATACAGGTTTTGATAGAGGAGCTGGGCTCATAAAGACTGTTGGCGTTGCCTCCCAGGTTGTTGTTTGAGATCTGACTGCCGGTCCCCTGGGTCCAGCCTGCATCGCCTTATGCAGACTGAAGTTTGTTGAGTCTTTCAGTTGGGCCACTTTTAGTGCTCTGTCACAACCGTAACAGTGCTCACCCTGGTGTCTGTGTTTCCAGAAGCTTCTTGCATGCAGAGCAGACCTGGAAAGCCTTTGTAGTGACGATAGGGCCTTGGCGAAAACACAATATGCCCATGAACCTCTGTTCATTCTTCTTTGTGCCCATTTTCCAGAACGTATCCAGTTGACGCAGGACATTGGTGTGCTTTTTTTGGGTTATTGATATTAAACTACAAAATCTAGCCTGTTGGGACTGAATTAGATGTGCGGTGGCTTCCCTTTGGTTAGAAAAATGGAAATGTCAGCAAGCTTTTTCTTCTCAGTCTTGCAACTATTTGTGGGTAAAATTCAATCTAGCCAACATTTTCTGAAGTCTCAAACTGAGCCCATGCTTCCAAAGAAACACTGTTTTTCCTTGTGATGTGAGATAATTAATACCACGTGCTGACCTGTTATGTCATGTGTCTGAATGGCCTTCAGATGAGTTTCTCCATTGGGATAAAAACTTAGGCTATAGGTGTCTGAAGAGTTTCAGAGCTGAGTAAAAAGCGACACATTGTGGCTGTGCCCTTGAACATGGTATATGTGTTACCTGAGCTGCTTTGCTGCTCTTTTTTGCTTATGTCTGTTGACTGCATTTGCCTGCTTTGTCCAAATGCCTTAAGCTCTTATTTTAAGGTAATGTGTCATTATAGATGTGTTGTAAATGTGTTATATGTGTCTTAGCCATATATTTGTCATTATATCGGGGAACACCCTGTGCAGACTAGCTCCATTTCAAGCAGTGATCGTCTGAGGAAACAGTTTTTATGTTGATGCATGACTGGGCAGTCTTCACTGTCATAACAGCTTAAAAAGAAATCAAACACCGGAATGTTCTGAGCACATTTTCACGTGATCAGTTTGATCCGGTTGAAGCTCTGAGAACAAGGGCGCAACTGATCACTCTGTTCATTCCTAATGTTTGACAGTCCAGGGCAGTTTTCACTGTGGCAGAGAGTTAATCGCTGCCTGAACCGTTGGTTGTAAATGGAAGAAGGTGTGATGCGAAGCACTGAGCATCAATTCCCTGGGCCTTGGGTGGACTCCTTCATGTTCATGCTGTGGTGATTTAGTTCCTGAGGTGCTGCCTCCAGATTCTGGTGTGCATTTAAGTGCTGTGAGTTATTATGTGGTCTGTTAATATGGCTGAGTAGGAGATACTGCAGTCACCTCGTGTGGGGTGGTGCTGGAGTTAGGGTTTTGACCACAACACGGCAGTGGGAAGCAGAGGAAAAACTGCTGTGCGTTTCCGTTTGAAGTTCAGCAAGCTTTGAACCTGACCTTTCTCACTGATTGAAGAGAGCTGGACAGGCTGGAACAGTCTGACCTTTTCTGTTTAAGGATCAGCACTTGTTGTCAAAACTCTGAGAAGACTCCATTTGTGCATCATCATGATGACCGGTCTTGAAAAATATGGAAATAAATATATTGTGGTCCAAGAAAGCTCGGTTCCACTGGATTGAACCTTGAATTTGAGTCTCTTTATTTTGGAAAGAATTGGACAAAGAACAAGCAAAAAAGAAGAACGCGCTGACATTTTTTGTGAGTAGAAAGCCTTATGGTTGTTTTAAGACTGGCACATTCGCGCTACCTGGCTCCTTTATCAGTGCAGGGCAGTTTAATTGCCTCTGTGCTAGGGGATGAAACACTCACGGAAGAACCAATTCACTTAGCAGCCTTTCGGACTGAAAGGTGCTTCGGCTGGACGGAGAGAGATCATGTCCTCGTGCTGCTTGTCTGGAACTCGTGTGGCAGTCATTTGAGACTTATTATTTGAAACCTTAAAGGAGCTGTGTCACGATTACTGTGCATGCTGACAACTGTGAATGAAGTAAATTTGCTCAACTGCAAGTCAAAATCTGGAGGGTATTTTTCTTCTATGATTATTGATGATGGCAACCAGCTTTCATTCTTTGTATCCCTTGCTTAAAGCTTAAAATAGTGCTTTGAACCCTCAAATTTCCATAGAAAGCTCCTTAATATAAATCAAAGTGGCACTATTGTTAACTCCTGGACAAGCTGATTGTGAATCTTAGCACCCGTGTTCGTGCTTACGGCAAATTGATTGATTGATTGATTAGTGAGTCACGCTCAAGTCTCATCACAACACTCCTTCCTAAGCATCGCTTATCTAGGAGTAAAAAGCATAATGTCAGAGTAATTAAAATATATAAATACAATGCAAAACGAAGATGGATTGGCAAGGATAGAATCAGATTATGACTTGCAGCCAAGCAGATTCACTTTCTTAGGATGTGAGTTCAGAGCATGCGCAGTAATCGTGACACACCTCCTCTGAGCAAGTTATTGTTACCCACAGAGGAGGGTCTCACGGCAGTGAAAGGAAATGCCGATTGCTGACAGCCAGCCCCTGCCTGAGATAGGATTCAGGCATCCCTCATCTAGATGGGAGAGGGAACAGGTAGGTCTTTGGAGGAAGGGTAGGGAATGATTAAAATAACTAGATCATTTTGCTTCGCCTCATTCAGATGTTTTCAGATTACTTCACTGCTCACACAATCGAGTATTGATCATGTTTGGTGTGTTGGTGCATGATTTCTGACCTGATTTTTGCATAGATGCTGAAAAATTTCAGGTCCCTGGGAAGTAGCTTTCTCTTGTCAGTTTGGAATATTGAAAGCTTTTGAATTTTGAATGTGAAATGATTCAGCTTGAGTCTGCTGGATTCCTGTCACATTTTGTTACTATCACAAAGTCGCTAGTAATTGCTATTTGCAGAGCTGAATAGTCTAGTACGGTATATATGCTAATATTTCCTTTTGCTCTGCATGAACTGCTAAAAATTTAAACATTTAAAATCAATCAAATTGTGGTTTTGATGCAGTTGTGTGGGTGTTATCAATCAAGTGACAGTTCCCCGGAGGTTACACGACAGTGAGGGGGATGCCCACATTTGTAGTTAAGTCACGGCATCGGGGGGCCATCAAGACCAACATGTCATTTGCTTGTTTTTCTCTCTGTGTTGTAATTATTGATTCATGATTGCAGCCATGTTCCCTGTGACTGTCCCGGTCCCCTGGCAACTGCATGAGAGCCGTCATCATTCACTGGATGTCCTCTCACAGACAATGAAGCTCAGCAAATGTGTGATGCGTCGGTGCTGTTCTGGTCTCCATCCAGGAAAATCAGCCATTTATCAAAATAACCAGAGCTTCTTAAAGAACTATCTCTATGCACAGAGGTTGCTTTTTTTTTTTCTCTTTCTGTGTTTGGCTTATCAGTTTGAGCTGTCAACTGACTAAATGATGGCTGTTTGTAGCCATTGCACTATATAAGGCCTACACAAACCCTACACCAGCCAAAATCAAGCGAGCTGATCATCAGAAACATATTAATGTATCATATCTAAAATTTCCTTAATCCTAAATAATAGCTCTCTGGGCTAATCAGTAGCATTTACTAACACTGAAATTATATTACAGAGGGTAGGAAGTATCCCTTTACTGTGGCCTAAATGCACATGCTGTTGACTCTAGGGCCTTAATAGTCAATTCACAGAATTGTCAGTTGAGCAGTCTTTGGAGGAGGCTAAAAGTTGGGACGTACCACGTGACAGTCATCAATCCACCATTAATTGAAATGTCTCAGTAGGACTTCAGACATGGGCCTGTCTATTTCAGAGTGATATTTTTTTTAAAACGATGTAAGTCCTAAGAACTTGTGAAGTCCAATTCTCAACCCTCTGCTCCATGGTTTTGTCCTTCACGTTTCATGATGAAACATCATTATTTGTCTCCAAATATTTGCCAGCACTTTCTCTAGTGGCACAGCTGTCAGGGCAGGTAAGCAGAGAGAGGAGGGCAGATAAGGGTATCACCAGTCACAGAAATCACAAGCTATGCATTGCATCTATAATAGCTGGCTCCATAAGCGCATGGTAACCTGATAAATCCATCAGCTAAAGCTATGCCTGTCTACTGTAAATAAAACAGCACAACACACTCTGTCACTGTTCACGAGAATCCCTTATGAATGGTGGCATGGCATACTCTCTCCTGTATATTAGCAGGCTGAATAATTTGTCCATATGGAGCCATTATGTAGCTGTAGTTTCCAGGGCACGTAATGCCATTTGTATTGAATTTGTTTCATTTTTTTAAACCTCAGTTTGTCTGGTAATCTTTAGTTTATGTGATGATTTCCTGACTGGATAATCAAATGGCTGCCTTTTTGTAAAAACCGGAAGGATATTTAATTAAGCTGGAGTCTATAAATGATCCAGGCTTTAGAGGTTGCACTTCTAGTACTTCTAACACATTGAGCTGCAGAGTCACAGAACTGCAGGAAGACATGGGACTTGAGCTCCAGTGAGGACTGCAGGAAGATTTATATCGGCCGTTCCGGCTATGGGATCTTCGAGCCTCTCCGCACCCCGATCTCTGTCCTCTCTTCAGAGGATGAATGGCTGAGAGGCTTTGAAAATGGACATCGGTGAAAGTGGGGAGAGGCCAGTGGGGCCTGGCCAATTTACTTGGTGACGGCTTCTTTTCCTCTGCAGTTTCACACCGTCGCAGCGCTCTTACGTAATCTGATTGATCTGGAGGGAACATTCCGGTGCGTAGAAAAGAAGCAGTAGTCCAAGAGAGCCTTGCCTGTTCCGAGCCCCCTGCTCTCTGTTTGGGAGGGAGGGTGAGGGGAGGAGAAGTTTAAAGCGATATTTGCCTGCCATCATCGTGTTCATCAGGGCAAAATGTTGTGTGTGTGTGTGTGTGTGTGTGTGTGTGTGTGTGTGTGTGTATACAGACAAGTTACAAGTGACAAGTTAATGGAGAACAGTCAACATGAGCAGTCTTTGTTAGGTGCTGGACCTCCACAAGCTGTCAGATCAGTTTAACGCACCTTGGCAAATAGTCTGCAAGAGTAAAATTTTATTGGAGGGATGGAGTACCTTTCTCCCTAAAGATATTCCCTCTTTTGCTGTTTTGATAATGGTGATTGAGAGCACCGTCTATCTTTTAGCACCAAAATCTCCCATAGGAGTCCAGTTGGTGTGAGATCTGGTGATTGAAAAGGCATTGGCATACAGCTAGGTCCATAAATATTAGGACAGATGCAATAGTCATTGTTTTAGTTTTGTACGTCACAATGATTGGTTTGAAAATAAACAATTGAGATGTGCTTGGAGTGCAAACTTTCGACTTAAATTTGAGTTTTTAAAAAAAAATATTGTCTGAACCCTGATTGAATTACACCCTTTTTATGCACAGCCCCCTCAGTTTTGGGGGCTCAAAAGTAATTGCAGAAACTGACCTAATCAATAATGAAATTGTTATTTTTTATACTCTGTGGCAAGCCCTTTGTCATTAATGACTGAACGAAGTATGGAACCCATAGATCAGTGTTTCCCAAACCTTTTTCTCTCGCGGCACACTGTTTACTATGAAAAAATCTCACGGCACTCTGCTATGATATTATAGCGTTCCGCTCGCGCTACCTACCCAAGAGCGCCTTGGAAAGTGACGAGACAACCACTGAGCTTTCCAACCAGGTTTCAGGCTTTTATGCAATCATAAAATAAATGACTCTATGCAGTCTTTCCAGTTCAGCCCCCACTTCTCCAGATACTCAGATGTCACTCGAAACACTTCCTCACCTGTAGTTTTCTCCGGCAAAATTTGATAAAAAAAGTAATTTTCTTTAATTGTCTCCCCATCGACATATCTGACATTGGCCAGTAATTGTGCATGTCCACTGACATCGGTTGTTTCATCCTCCTGCAGCGCAAATTTCCCACTCCCTTTTATTTTCTCCATTACAATGTCCTCTATCCACCTTATTCCCACGTCCCATGATCCCTTGTGCGAATTCTGGACGCAAATTCCGCTGCATCCTGTCACTGAACTGTTTACCATGGTAGCGGCTCAAGCGAATCCTCTTTTTTAAAGCGACTGGAAAATAATATATGAGGGAACATCACCTTTTAGCCCTCAGACGGGATAAAGTTACGGTACCGCTGCCTTCTACTATCAAAGAATGGGAGAACGACCTGAAGCAGTGGCCACACTAGTGCATTTGGCTACATTAGCGACTCCATTGCCAAAGACTGCGAAGCTATGAACAATCTACAAAGCTCCGAAGCGTATGCAGTACTTCCACAACAACAAGGTCAGTCGCGTTTTGTTAAAGGAGGTATCATACAACCTTATGTACCTTAAAACGGATATACAAGTACTTTCTGAGAATATTTATGAAGGAAACACTATATTTCAGCGGTAAATATTGCTCTACATATGAAATGTAATGGTTTGTTATACAGAGTAAATTAAGCCATCCGACAGTACGAGTCAAATTAGCTCTACTCCAGCCAACTACATTATACAGTATTAAGTTGCTAGCTAATCCAATACTATAACATGTAAAACACAGTGAATCCATTTTTCCCATATTTCTAATTTGAGTGAAATGAGGTTTGGAGTGCAAGACTATTGTTTGGAACAGAGTAGGCTATTTTCAAATTGTAGTAGACTATTGCTGCTTCTACAGCCTCATCTTAAACTGTACAGGATGAAACGTTAGTTACACTGACTGGCATTACCGGACGAATACAACAATTTTCTGTCCTCCCTACACGTGAAATCATTCCTTGTGCTCTGCTGGCACTGCTGTCAAAATGCTTCTGAGGACCCGGCGTCTCCTCTGCGGCCGTCTGTCTGAGCCTAGCCATAAAGTAGGAATCGTTGTTTGTCGACATAATGAAATGAGCACCTAATGTTTTCGGGGGTCTTTTCGAATTCAGGTTTTTCAGCCAAATTCTGGTTTCCTCTTCTGTAGGTAGGCAATGGAAACCATTTCGCTGAACACAAGGACGATCCCCTATGTTCTGTGTGCGTGTTCAAAACACTGTCGATCAAACCATAATTTAGCTTCCTCTGGTTGTTAGTTCAGCCTCGAACAGCACAATAGGTGCCGGAGCTCTGAAGGGACATTTTAAGAAAAGCAAGTTAATTTGTTAACTTAGCGATTACAGCTCGTTTTTTTAACTGAAAGAAACGCCGCTGTTCTTGACTAAAACTAATGATAAAAACTACTTCCGCCGGAAGTTGCACCCATGGTCATATCTACAGTAGTGCCCTCAGGAATAAGGTGGATATCTGCCAACATTTCTCCTATTCGGCTGCCAATGGGGACCCGCCTGGATGACATCACGAAAAACGTGAATAATCCTCACGTGATGTGGATGTGGTGATGTGGCAGGCATCGGACATCTGCCATAGAGAACCATTGAAAATAAGACGCTCTAAACTGCTTGTTATTTGTTTTTTCTCCATGGAATGAAGCGGAAATTTGTGCTTGAAGGTAGTTTAAAACTAGAATTACTCCTCTGGAGGCATATATCGATGAATATTAACTGATTACACTAAATGAATGGGCGAATGACGAGCGGTAAATTTAGTCACACTCCTCCCTTTCCCCCCCATCCTGGCTGCGACTTATGCCCATTGCCCAGGTAACCTGGTTAACCAGCTGCCTTCTGATACGTGTGTAGACCCACCAGCAGCGATAGGGGTACAAAACTCCTTTAGTAGTTTTCAAAAGCTTTGTTCCCTTGCCTAGCATTATTCTTGAACATCAACATATTTTACATACACTGCAAGGTTTAAAATAAGCGGTATCGCATCACATTTGCGATCTAAAAATGCCTACTTTCGTACCAAAATGAGCAATACCAGACAAATGAATTGCAGCCGCTGCGAAAGAAAATCCTAACAACATAGGTGGCATAACTTCAAATTCTAGCATAGAATCATACAACTAGTATATTATCAAGTAGGTTAACAAACTGTTACCAAGCTAGCTTGCCGTTACAAACCTGTCACAGGGGTCACAAACTAAAGTATGAATACGAAATCTTCCCCGTTATCCTGCCGTGATTCGAGCATTGAACACGTTGCTTTTGCATTTCTGTAGCAGGCTAAGCGCAAACGAAAAAAGGGTTGTTATTGTCGCGGTTTGTGTTATCTGGCCTGCCCCTTATCTGTGTTTCCCCGTTAGCTGTCGATGGTGAAGTGAATTTTTTCAGAGCCATTGTTGCTATTGCTCGGTCTGCTCTGCCGAGCCAGGAATGCGTTTCTCGGAAGAACAGGTGCTTATTGACAGTGAATGGACAAACTATGTAAATTGCTAGCGTAGTTAAAAAACTATGCTTTTGGGAAATGCACCCCAGTTCCCCATTGTCAACACAAGTTTGATCTAAAATAAAAGTTAATAAAATCGCCTAAAAACCTACTTTCTCTAATTCGGCACATTGCCTCCTGTTGTTCGCTTGCCTGACTTCCGGGTTTGGAGAATGACGTTCACCTTACGTACAGGGTATTCTTAGGCTGGATCGCGAATAGCGGCCAGGCCCCTATAAACGCGAATGTCGCTGAGTGAGTGAGTGAGTGACTGACTGACTGCTTGAGTGATCAAGTTTAACGATTGGCTGGCCGGCGGGGAAGAAGTTCAGCGATTGGTCGGCCGGCAGGGAAGAACTTCAACGATTGGTTGGCTGACGACTGACTTCAGCGATTGGTCGGCCGGTGGGCAAGAACTTCAACGACTGGTTGGGCGATGATTAGCTGGCTGGCTGGCCGGGCGTTTGTCACTCGTATCTCCTGCGGGGTGTACTACGAAGCAAGTTCAACATAGACAGGCTACATTTCAGTGAGCCGGCTCAACTAACCCTGAATTCGCAATCAGAGATAATTGGTACCTCAACGGTGGTTGTAATCTTTCTTTGTTCCTTTTTGTGCTTACAACACTCTACGCGCTCTCAACAAAAAAAGCGTTTCATGCGTCAACTGACCCTATTTTCGTTCATAAAATGACCAATCCCGTGCTGCACGTTCCCTGAGGACATTATCCCTGATCCAGGATCAGTAATACTTGCGGGTTGTCTCCCCCCGCGCCACCAGGGGGCACCGCCAGCGGCTTAATGGGAGACACATAGACAGGCTAAATTTCAGTGAGCCGGCTCAACAAACCCTGAACTCGCAGTCAGAGATAATTGGTACCACAATGGTGGTTGTAATCTTTCTTTGTTAATGTCGGTTTAGTGCTTTCAACACTGTACGCGCTCTCAACAAAAGGGCGTTTCATGCGGCAATTGACTCTATTTCCGTTCATAAAATGACCGATCGCGTTCTGTATGTTTCTCCCAGGAAACTATCCCTGATCCAGGATCAGTAACACTGCGGGTTATCTTCCCCCGCGCCACCAGGGGGCGCTGCCAGCGACTGAATGGGAGACCCATATGAAGTTTTACACTCATTGGTTGGACACTTGAAAGACTGCATGATTATGCATGCACATACTCAGGTGGACACTTGGGAAATGATAATTGAGGTGTATGTTAGTGCAATCATGTTGGTTGATGTTTGCACTTGCTCGTTGGATGTAATGCAAGTGGTTGCTGGGTGATTAATAAAATCTTAAAAAAAAAATAAATAAAGAAAATCTCCTAGGAGTGGGTCATCATTATGGACAGTTATGAAGAATGTAAATATATAAAAAAACAGCAAAAAGCAACGCTGTTGCTGCTAATAAGGCCAGAGAGGAATTCTGGCGGAAAATTGCTGACCGTAAGTCCTCTGATGAAGGACTAGTGGAAATCACATCAGTTTCTCAGCCAAATCAAGCAAAATGAAATTGAATTATAGAATGAACTTTCTTATTTCTCGGACAATTCTCATGATCTTGCAGTTAACTACAAGGCCTTTTCGAGAGATTTCAATAGGTCATAAATTCATTGAAATTAATTGCATTTCAATTTTTTGTCACATAGTTAACCATATTCATTCATCACCAATATCAAATAACGCTTTATGTAAACACATGGCCGCTCCTTCACTCTTACATGTTTATTAAGTGGTTTTACTTGAAACTGTGGATTCTTTGTCCATAACATGCCCAAAGACGAAACATGGGGAAAAAAGGAATCTTTGAAGTTCGTTCTTGCACCCTCACTATATAGGAACTGCTATGTGTTCACAAAAGTGACGTCACGTTCCCGGTTAGCACAACTGTAACAATAACTTTATTGTTTCATTACCATTCAGGAACATACATACATACTTTATCTGCTGTCTACATCTGCTGCTGCTGTCTCTCTCAAATTCACATTCACAAAATCAATAACTGCTACCCTTACTCCAGCTCTTTATCTATTCAAAAGTATAACTTGCTTTTGATGTTTTCCTTACTCAAGACCCCCCCACCTCCCACTCCCACTACCTCTGTAACGGAGCTGCTGGCCCGTTACTGAGACTGTTATGATTATTGAACTCTGTCCGAAAAATGTACGCCTCCCTGTCGGTTACGCGCCTGTGATTGCTGTTGTAAGTCGGCGAAAGCTGGGACAAGCGTCTTTTTAATATAATGGCATGCATCTGAATGTGTAGAGCTAAGTTTTCATAAACTGTTTTAACTTTGCGCTCACCATTAGCTTGGCCAACTAATGGGAGGGGGTGAAGCTATGGTCAAATCAACATCTAGCCAAACAGTTTTACTTTGTTCCAAATGTTTTAATGCGATGCTAAAGCAGAGGAAAAATAAGCGCTTGCTACCTGTTTGTTCGGTCAGCAGCGGGATGGTGGTTTCCGGGGTGGACGGGAAACCAAACAGAGCACTCGTACACGAGTGCATATGTAAGCAGTAAACTGTGGGGTGGAATATTCAAGCTCAGGGAATGAGCAGAAAATGCTGTAAATTACTCTGTCTGCTACAATAATAGTTGTTGTTATTTTTTAATGCTTGAAATATTATTGTTCATATGTATGTCCCAATGAATGCTTATTATTTAAGTACTGTGCTGTATAGTGGATGGCAAATGTCTTGGTTTCTCCCATCAAGGGGAAAAAGTATTTAAAGGGCTGCTAAGCGTTCAGTTGGGGTTGGTCGGGCGGAAGGTTGGTTCTGCAGTGCTTTTGTAAGGTGGGAATTATTGGACCCGTTGCAAAAATGTAGTTGTTTTTTTTCCCTTAAAAGTCTATCTTAGTTTTTTTTTATTTTTTCATCGCTTGCACTGTAAATAGCCCTCACCTTCACCTGCACCTCTGGGCAAAATAAATACAATTTTTTGCACATATTTTGGTTTGGTTGACTCCATTTTTGGATTTGGACCTTGGCTGCTTCGGGTTCCTCCTACAACCTCACACACTCTCACTCACTCCCACTCCTTCACTCACACTCTCACACTCACTCACACTCTCACTCTTTCACACCCTCACTCTCACACTCTCCCCACCCACTTCGTAAATAATTTATCAGCTCCAGCTCATTACTAAACTTGCACTTCATATAATTGCATGAGCTTTGCCTCATTTAGCACCCTTTTCTTGGGCCCACATTCTCATACAGCACTCGGCGGCCCAGCCACATACTAGGTTGCACCTAGTCTCGTTAGATATCGGGCGGGTCCCCATTGTATTGTTTGAGAGAGGAGCCTTCGATATTTCATTGGCAGCATTTTAACCCAACATGGTCCCGACGGTAGCTTTGCATGCTGGCAGAATAAGAGATTCGGCATCTTTGATTTTGCCACTAGTTCTGCGACCGGATAGCTAGCTTCTAATGCTTTTTCTGACACTGTAGCGGTTTTCATCATGAAACTAGCTCGTTCGTTCGTCTGGCTTCTCAACTGCATTAAATATTCACGGTCTTTTTTTTTTTTTTGCGAGAGAAGGGTGTTTGGTTGAAAGGTGTCTTTTTAATTTATTTGGCACCATAGCTTCGTTCGCCAGCTTTCCGCCGCAAGCAAGACACAGTGGTATTGGGGTAGCGGGATCTCCGGTGAATGTAAACCCATAAGTCAGATATTCCTCACTGTAAAGTCTGCTCACCACTTTGATTTTCTTTTTCTGGCCAGCACAGCAAGAGTGAGGTGGTTCAGGGTCTTACTTGGACGGCCTTTTCGAGGTTTTGGTCGGGAATTTATCCATTTTCGTTGTTTCGTTTCAACTAGCCAACACTGCTGTTTTAGCTTGGTTTTACTGGGGAATGTTTAATTTTCCACGTTTGACGATGTGTGATTGGCCAATCACGAGAAGGAATTGTACAGTAGAATACCTGATGCGGAAACATCGAGAAGGAATTTTAAATAGGCATTTTAATAAACTGAATTGAATGAATTGATAATGACATGAATTGTTATTTTTATATCTGGTATCAGCCGTTTTATATTATTAGGCTATCAGGAAAAAAACAGTGAGTGGGTTTTCTCGCGGCACACCTAGGAAGATCTCACAGCACACAGTTTGGGAAACACTGCCGTAGATAGCACTAGACACTGGGTTTTTTCCTTGGTGATGCTCTGCCCGGCCTTCACTGCAGCTGTCTTAAGTTACTGCCTTGTTTTTTGGGTTTATTTTATTTTTGAGATATCCAATCAGAAATATCACACAGCTAGAGGACACTCAGTCGAGCACATACCTCCGCCATGCCATATATCTGTTCTTAAGGTAACTGAATATGTTCCAGATCACTTCCAAAATTTAATTAACTCTTCCTTGTACCACCACCTATCATCCTGCCAAATTTAGTGCCAAACCGTTCAAAATGTTTTGAGATATCCGGTCAGAAATATCACACTGATGTGCATTAGACGGATACTTTTTAATTCTTCCAGATCCAGAATCCAGAATATGTTCCAGATCACTTGCAAAATTTAATCAACTCATCCTTGGACTGCCACCTATCATCTTACCAAATTTTGTGCCAAACCGTTTAGAACTATTTGAGCTATCCTGTTAACAGACAGACAGACAGGGGTGAAAACATAACCTCCTTGGCAAAGGTAATTAACATCCCGAATGCCTAAGAATTCGGCAGCGGCAATTAAATCTCATGGGAGACACTTTGGTGAGAAATAATAAATATAATGTTAAATGCTTGAAATACAAGATCACTGATCTTAAAATGCATTTAAGTTGTTTTATTCATGTAAATTCATATTCAAACACTTTTGCTAAATAATGACAAGAAGTACATAAATGCCTTATGATTCCAAACTTATGAGCGGTAGTGTATATGTGAAGACTGAGTTATATTTTGCTTAGAGGAGTTAATTGCCTGGAAAATTGGATAAAGAATGATAAAGACACTGCAGAAATCCATTGCCGAGTAAACTGTTATTTTTATTCACTGCGAAACCGCATAACGGGATATAGTGTGGTGCGTGATCTGCATTTAAAGAAGATTACCGAGAAAAACTGGATTACAGTGCAGCCACCAGTTTTTAAATTAGCATTAACACATGCGCTTCTTTGCAGATACCATGTAAAAAAAAAAAAAATCCTTGCCATAAAATTGACGATGATACAGGATGACTATCAAAAGGAGCAGAATGCTAGAAAACATATGGGATTTTCACTATCACCTACCTGCTGTAAATACCTTTCAGAATCGGTTTGCTTTGAGGCAAATGAGGATGCTCTCATCTCTGCTCTCGTCCTCCAAGTCCAAAACACATTTTGCTCAAAAAGCTGATGCCTGCTTGTATCTTTTCAGTGTACAGTACCACTAAAAGAGGTGAAAACTTTTTGGTGATTAGTTTCCATTCTGTTGTGGCTGGCTTGCTATTTGCTGAGCTATGGATTAATCAGGCGATGAATAATAAGCCTGGAGACCCTGCCTTTTTCTTCACTGACATTTGTAGGGGTATTTATATTGTGGATCTGAAAGGATGCTGAGGCATTAAAATCATGATCATGGCCCACTATCTGCCTTCTTGAGAGCATGGACATGTTCACTCTGATTTCTATTGTTTCCTCTGCCTTATCTTAATTTTTCCAATTAACCTTTAAAAGTCATTAGTGGTTCAGTTCATAATGTTCCTCCGACTTCAGATCTCTTTGGTGGGACCAGTGTACTGCTTTTGTGTTCATGTGCTGTTGGGTGACTGGCTGAGGGCTTTATATGAAATTTAGAGGTGAGAATTTACTTATTCACCACTTGGCATTCATTCATGGTCTGCACTGTGTGTACATTACATTCAGTTTCTTGATCTGTGGTCTGTGTGAGGTGTTCTCATTAGGCAGCTCCTGTATAAAGGCTGATGCTTTTGGCAATCAGTGACCACTGGGAGCAAGCGGCAACTTTAACATAAGCCCCTCGTCATAGGAAAAGGGGAAGATATTTAATACAAAGCGGCAAGCACCATAGTTCAGAAACAGGTTTTATAATGAACATAGACGCACAGCCTCCATCTTGGATGTGCAGCATGGGGCTTGGTATCTGCCTGTGTTTTGCTCTGCTTTCAAAAGGTGTCATTGAATTCACTGATAAACAAATGACTTATGCGTTGATTTTGCTATTTCTGACTGTGATGCATTCCATTTGAGCAGAAATGATGACCAGAAAGCAATGACAAAATACTTTGAAATGACGGAACCAGTTGGTATTGGATTCCCTTCCAAGCCTGCAATGGATGAGTTGAAATCATTGCAGACCTAGTGCTTTGACAATATAAAATCACTTCTGTCCAAAAATAATCATTCCCATTTAAGGTCTCCAGATTTAATTAATTTTCACTGGCGTCTCTGATGTAGATGTCCGTAACACTTATTTGAGTTTAAGTGATGATAAAATGTTTGTTCTCTGTACAACAGGTTGTGATGTTTCACCATGTTCTACTGAGTTCAAAATAGTGCCTGTTTATTGGAGACCTTTTCATATACTGGCACAGAGACCTAGGCGGTTGTGAAGCTAACCTGGGTAACATGTTATAATGAATTTGTCTGTGAAGTAGAACCACACAAAAAATAGGTGAAAAGAGGCTACAATGATTTTTTTTTTTTTATTTGGCATCTCCAATCCCACCCGAATTCAGAACGCCCAATTGGGGAATTATGTGCAAGGCTTGCTCATATGTGACCCCCTGTTGCCAATTCAGGAGAGTGTAGACAGTTTGCGGCTCTCCTCCGAAGCACGCGCCTGTCAGCCACTGCTTCTTATACACTCATTGGTTGAAACCTCGCAAGTTCAGAACGAGGGCGGAGGATACCCAAACATGAACAAGCTTAGAATCTTCCTGACGAGCGCCCGGCCGGCCAACAGGAGGCGCTTAAGCAACGAACAAAGCAACCATTTGTTTATGTAAGCCTTCCCGGCAGACCCTTCCCAATTTGTATCCCTGTAGCGCAATGGCCAATTGTGCGCTACTCTGGAAAAGCTGCCGACCACTGCTGGTTGGTACGACTGGGGCTCGAACCCACGCCGTGATAGGACTACAATGATTTTTAATTATGACTGTGCAAGAAATGTATGCCAATACAAAAACACTTCATGGAGAGAATATGAAGTATGTTTCAGTTGTCTTCCGGCTGCTCTTGATTTAAATGGATGCCCTGGCCATGTTTCACAAAGTATGATTGCTGAGTTACATGGATATGTTCATTTAGCAAAGCCTGGAGCCGTCCCAAATATGGAACATGGTCAGAAGTAAAAAGAGCTGTTATGTAAAGGCAGGCTGCTGCCCACAGAGCCACATGGTTATCTGGGACCTATCGTTCATCATGGTTGGGAGTGGGAAGTGTGGTGTGGGTCTCTGGGTTCTACGGTCAAGGGGAGATTATTTAGGGTTTGTGTTCACTTCAGCTGTATCAATGAGAGTAATTCACTGCTGACAAAGTTCAAAACTGTGCTAGGCTGGAACTGATGGACTTTTATTGCCATTAGTCTGTCTGGAAGACACTGTGTCCAGGCTTTTAATCGGGGACTTTATTTTTATTTATGTGAGTCTGCAGCTTTTAAAGCACATGAATGGGGTGGAAAATTTCAAACGCCTCCTCTTCGTCACAGAGGCATGGAATCTTGATGAGTCAATTGCAAAATGTATTGTACACATAACTAACTGGATATTAAGCCCAATATTCAAAATCGTGAAAATCCTGTTTTTATCGTGACTACAGTGCCTGACAAAAGTCTTGTCACTTATCCAAGTTGTAGGAACAACAAATAATAACCTGACTTGTAGTTGATCAATTGGAATCAAAAATGGCTTATATGTAAGGCAAAACCCTCTAGATTATGCGAAATATTTTGTACCAAAATAGAGTTTTGTGTCATTGATTGAGTTTTATAATTTAATTTGTACAGAAAGGTCAGATTTTGCTTGGACAAAAGTCTTGTCGCATTGAAAAAAAGTGTGGAAATTATACATACACTTTATTTTGAATACACAAATATGCCACTATAATATCAGAACATAAAGCCATGGTGCCTTGGAAAAAAGAATTAATATTGCATATGACTCCCATGAGCTTGGAGGACGGCATCCATACGTCTTGGCAATGACTGAGATAACTTGATGATGAAATCATCTGGAATGGCATAGAAAGCAGTCTTTCAGGACTCCCAGAGTTCATCAAGATTCTATGGTTTCATATTCCAAGCCTCCTCCTTCATCTTACCCCTGAAATGCTCAATAATGTTCATGTCAGGTGACTGGGTTGGCCAATCCTGGAGTACCTTCACCTTCTTCGCTTTCAGGAACTGTGACATGGAGGCAGAAGTATGAGAAGGAGCAGCAGTATAAGTAGGGCAGCAAGAACTTCTTGATATTTCAGGCTGTTGATGTTGCCATCCACTCTGCAGATCTTTCTCACACCCCTGTGCTGGATGTAACAACAAACCATGATTTTTCCTCCACCAAACATGATTGTTTTCTGGGAGAATCTTGGGTCCATGAGGGTTCCAACAGGTCTCGTACGGCGACTGGCATCCAGGTCAATGGATGATTCACCAGAAAAATAAACTTTCAGCCACTTTTCCAGTATCAATCCTTTCTGCGAGCTGTGGGCCTTGGCAAATGCAATGCAGGTTTTTTGTTTTCTGTTTAATGCAGACTTCTGTGTACTAATTTGGCTATGAAAACCACTTTGAGAGAGAATTTGACAAACTCTTCTTGTAGATACCGGGGTTTTTGGTGACATTTCCTCATGTAGCTTTGCTGTAGTTGAAGAAGGGTTAGCCTTGTACAGTTGAAGCAACAAACGGTCCTTTCAAATAGTTGTCATACCGGGGTCTGTCTGACCTGCACTTGCCATGAACGTCACCAGTTTCTTCAGATCTTTTTCTCCTCCCCTCCACTTGACATTTGGATACATTAAAGATGTCTGCCACCTCAGCAGCAGACTCAGTCTTCAGGCTCTTGATGATCAGCACTTTGGTCTGTGGTTGAATCTTTGGTATGTTGTCAGAGGTCTAGTCGCACCTCATATGAAAGTCTGGTGTGCTGGGGTTATTTCTATACACATCTGGGAATGTGTTAATTACAGTATTTGTCATAGGTTAAACTCTAATCTGCGATTTGTTGCATCATCTGAAGAGACGACAAGACTTTTGTCCTAGTTATGGGCTTAGCCAAGCTGTGAACATCAGAACACTTTTTGACGGTTTCATTTTGCACCAAATTATTAATGTGAAAACCCTTGACATTAAAATGGACCATTTATTGTAACAATTGATTGGTTTGAAATAAAGTTATATGCTATTTTTAGTTACTATGTCCTTATGTGACAAGACTTTTGTCAGGCACTGTAGTGCGTTAGGGAGGCAAGTCCTTGAACCCCCTTTGTGGTATCTTAACTTCTCAGTTGTTCCTTTTCGTTATCCACCTGTGTCTCTTTTCATGGTGATATTCAGGAGGAAATCTGTGCTCCCTCATTCCCATTTGTACTCCCTGTTACCTCGCTAGATTGCCCTAGATCACAGAACTGTCCATGTTTAAATAGATAGTTCACAGTCCATGTATGTAAATTTACGCTAGGACTCCTTTCCTGCTATATTCAGCAGTTTGCAACAAATGCATAATCCCATGTTAGAGGCAGAATTGTGCTAGCATTTGGCTAACAAATAAAGCTGATTAGCTGTTCACATACCCAATTTTTACCTTTTCTGGCAGCATGTGAGAAAATGTTGAACTCCACCATTTTGAAAAATCCTCCCTTTGACAACTGCGCATGCGCGAAACAACATGAACCTAAGATTCTGAGACACTGAAAACCTTTCAGAGGGGTGTAAGGGTAATAAATTTTTGTTATTTATGTGCGGTTATCAGCTATTACAAGATGAAGGAAAGGAGCTAAATTCAAACAGTCAATATAACCATATTTTTTGACCGTCTGTCAATGGGAATTTTTATTCTGAAATTTAGCTAATCAGCAGAAAATCTTGGAAGAATATATTGGAACATAGGACTGATTTAATTTTAGGATGTTTTTTGCCACCAAACCATTTTTATCATATATAGAACCTGGGCTGCTATATCTCACATAGCAGCCAACCTGGGTAAGATTGCCCCGTGGGTTGGGTGGTATTCTTTTATTTCTTGTGTACTGACCGGGTTCAAATAGTGTTGTCATTGGTACTGCCTGTTTTTGCCCACCAGCAACTACGTGTCATCAGTATGTGACGTCCGTTTTGTTTCTCCTGTTGGTGGTGGAGTTGCATGTTCAAGTCCTGATGCCTGCAATGAAATGATGCCAGAGTTGAATATTCCTCATATGATGCCTAGCAATGAGCTGGCAGTCCCAAAGAAATGTTTTTATACCTGTTAACAGCACGTATGGGAGATTCCCATATTTTCCAGGCTGTGAAATGGCAACACTTTTGGGTTCTTTTCCCTTTTTTCAGTTCCTCGTGTTACATAATGCCAATATCCTCTTACTCCACAGGAAAGCATGCAGTTTGCTCAGCCCACACAGACTTGGACACTGTATGGTGCCCAGTACTTGCTTAGCGGTGCACTGTACAGCAAGAGTGAGGGGGTTGGTTTATGTGGTAAGATGAGCCAGTCCACACTCTTTGGATGTGAGAAGACATTAGCTGCGTTCCAAATGTTTGTATCCAGTAAAGAAATAAAATCCCCTCGGCTTCCTGAAGCTTTACAACCCGCTTTGGAGTTGCCAAAAGTGCATATTCTTGCCTAAATCCATAACACCGTTGACCTCCCATTCACGCCATTGTAAAACCAACAGTCTGTGAGATATGGCTAAAATATCTTTCCATACACACAAAAAACTTCCAGTACCAATGGAAAGCATACTGTAGAGTAATACTCAGGGCTGCTCCTGGGCAAATTGGGGTCCAAAGCAGTATCTGGCTATGGTGCCCCTCCCCCACCCCACCTCACAAAATTCATGGAATTGTCTTTTGGTGCAGTGCCCGTCCAATGCACAATCGGTACAAATCACTTGGATAACAAAATTCCATTTAAATTGACAACAACAATCTTTTTTTAGTGAAGTATAAGTGAAGTTTTAGTATAAAGTATAAGTATAAAAACAGTGTGAGTCGTATTAGTCAAATAAAAGTAACTTTGTCTTGAACTTAATAAATCTGGTCACAAATGGGTCATCGATTAACAACAGGGAAAAAAAAAAAATTCAACCCTTAACGTTTTGATGTGGAGTGTGTACAAACACATGATAATGCTATGAAATCAAGTTAATGTAAGTGCTTTCTTATCGTGTAACTAAAAGAGGCTATTTATCCAAATGCTGATGCAAATTTGAAAGAATCTTTCTATTGGGCAAAGTCATTGCAATAATGGCAGTAACTGCATGCAACATGAAACTCCTTGACTATCTTCAGGCTTTTTCATGCATGTTTGCATTTAGTTTTTTGTCTGCAAGGTGTGCTGTCAGGTCACTTGTCAGGGCTCGGTCGTGCATGGCCTTTCTTAAACCATCGTCATCACCTCTCCCTACCCACCTTCACTCCTTTTGTGCATTCACATGGAGGGTTCGCCACATTAACTTCCACCCTAAACCACTTAAGAGGGGAGTGGAGGTGCGTTATAGAATCCTCCAACAACAAGTTTACATTGATGCAGGTGAACGAACACACTCAAGTGCAGCACTTCTTGAGAGTCGGGAATGGAGGAAATGCCTCATACATACAAATTTGATTTTCTTGCTGTTATGTCCAAACGATAAGTAATAAGTTGCCTGATTACAAATGGACATTTGATAGACTATTGCTGGCACATGAGACGGAACTAGTGGTTTCATTGTATTTTGCAACAAACATGCCATTGTGTACCCAAGAAAACGGTACATGTTGATTGGATTTGACTTGATTGCCTGTTTTCGGCAATTTCAGAGACTGTGGAAAAATCAAGGACCTATTCAGTCTGAGACTTGTGAACAAAATAAACACAGCCAAAGAAGCAAGGGTGTGAGTTTTCTATTTTTTTTCAATGAATAATTTTTCCTTTCACAAACTTACTACGCCATAAATGTAACTAGACAGTCAGTTGCCTGCAGGTCGACATGTATCCCTGGACGCCCTGTGGCAATCACTCCCAAAATCGATAGGCTTTGTGACCTTTTCACACACAAGGTCCGTGCCAAATATGAAATAAATCCATGAAGAACTGTGACTTGTAGAGCGCTCACAAGAAATCTCTACAGACGCAGCAGCAGACACTGCGTGACAATCGCTGATCCATAGTATCCCCGACTCATTGTCTGTGAGTTTTTCATGTCACTGTGCATACACCTTCATTTTTGTCACTGCAGTGTATATAATTATCTTTTACATAAATATTTATTCAATTACAATATCCTCTCTGAAATATTTTGGGTAAGAAGTGTATCATTAAGTAATGGTAGGTAAGGTGATGACTGCCTTTACGTCTTGTTGGGTAAAGGGCATGGGCATTTCAAAATTTGTATTTAAGCCCTCCCCCTCAATGAAGTTCCCTCCATAGTTGCAAGGGAGACTTCATACGGAGTAACACTCGGCAATGAAGTAGTGGTGGTGACGGAGCAGTTTGGTAAAGGGCCGTAGAAAGGCGCTGCACCTGGATGCTCCAAAGAGACGGGACACTTCCTCGCAAACGGACATGAACCAGTAACATTTTGGCTGGTTGTCATGACAAGGAGCATCCGAATTGTCAATTTCGTGAAGGAAAGGAGGCAATTGATTCCTTAGTTGCTTCCTTCCCACTGGAAAACACAGGACCAACCTTGGAAGAAAGGTAAGATCAAATAAAGACCAGAATAGTTTGCAGCTGTAGCAACTGGTAATGTTATTCAGCCCCAAACTTTCCAGATAAATTGTGAAGGTTATCTCCACCATTGAGCTCAAGCCATATTGAAGGGAAGGACATCCAGTTCTTCTCAAACATGCCCAATGTACCTTAAAAATTTAACTGCAACTTTCCCTCGACCCAGGTGACGTTTCCTAGTGAGGTCAAGGAAAAGTGGAGAAGAAAGGAAAGAATTCCGATGCAGTCAGGGTTTACTAAATTCCTGGAAAACAACATCAAAGATTTGTGTTTGGTTACGGAAATACCCATACAGCTGTGCAGCTCTGTGTAGCAAAGGCGGTAAAATACCATTATCGTGTTTACATGTACAGTACACACAAGCATGGGGAGGAGCGAACAAATTAAAATAAAATAAAAAAAACCCTATATTTCAATTTTGCAGACGCTACTGTGAAAACACCCTTATTTTCATAATTTGCGGACTGCGACTGCCATTACCTTTTCTCCAGAAAAATGGAAGCAGGCATGCGTAGCCAGAAATGTATTGGAGTGACACCACCAAGGTTAACAAGACTTTCAATGAATGGTAATGGCTTCCGCTAGGAAAAAAATGAATCTCCAGTCTAGGTATAGACAGACACTGAGCCTCTCTTCAATCTCACAATAGCTGAGGCATATATACTGACAAAGTTTTACATTTTTATTTTAACATACCAACCTGCAAGTGAAGCACAAGCTTATAATTTTATTTTTTTCATTTTCCTGACTGCCAACTTGTGACGTCTTTTGGTCGCCATCTCTTCACCTTTACAATAAGTACTTGAGCAGCTTGTACCCGGCGTTCCTGACCAAAGATTGGTCAGTTGTTGAATGGCAATCATTGCAGCGATGCAATGTCAAATGACAGGTCTTTTGCTGTATTGAAACTGACTTGGTACCCGACAAGCGAATGTGTTCTACACACAGCATGTGTTCTGCGTTTTGGGAGGGGGGCCGTGGTTTAGTGCTATGAATAAGTATTTGCCCCTCCACAATTTCTTTTATTTTTTCATTTTTGTCACGCTTGATTGTCTGAGATCATCAAACCAGTTTTTATTTGAGACAAAAATAACCCGAGTAAACACGAACTGCAGTTTTTAGCTTACCGGCTCTATGGGCCGATAAGCTATTGTCGTGGTGTGGCGTTCGTTGTCTGTCGTCCGGAACATTTTTTATCTATTTTTTGGCCCGATGAATTTTCTTGTAAATTTGCAATAACATACTACTAGACCATATATCCAGACGTTTTTCTCGGATTTTTGATTGAATCATTTTTGTCCGTTTTATGGGCCCTTGAAATTTTGGCTCCAATGTTAAAGATAGGACTGAGAAATTTAAAAAAATGATTTCTCAAAAACTGCGTGATAAATTTTTTTTCTAAATCAGGAAAACAACTTACCTTGGTACCGTCAATGTACAGTGCGAGCGCCATTTTGATTGAATTGACGGAAGTGGGTCTATTGGGGGCGCTGTACTTTATGAATATGCAAGATGGCACGTGGTGGCCAAATGGTTGCAGATGGAGATTAAGTTTGTATTGTCGACATATAGGAAGTCATGTATGACCGATATTTTGGCTGTGTTAAAGTTGACCTCAGATGACCTTGAAAGGTCAAACCTGAGGTCAAGCAAAATGTTACAATTTTCAAAGGCTTCTAGGCTTAAAAATATTGAAGATTGGGAACATATGTGCATTGAACACTTATAGGAAGTCATGTATGAACTTTCATTTGGTGGCCTTGAACTTCACCTTCAGCGACCTTCGAAGGTCAAACTTCAAATATTGAAATTTCAATGACTTCTATCATCAAAACTATTACAGATAGCGCTTAGGTTTGTATTGTGGGCATATAGGAAGTCATGTATGAAGTTTCATTTGGTGACATTGAACTTGACCTTCAGTGACCTTGAATGCCCAAACTTCACAAGGAAATTTCAATGACTTATATCAGCAAAATGGTTACAGATAGTTTCGGTTTGTATTGGAGATGTATTGGAAGTCATACATGAACTTTCATTTGGTGGCCTTGAACCTGACCTTCAGTGACCTTCGAAGGTCAAACTTCACATAGTGAAATTTCAATGACTTCTATCACCAAAACTATTGCAGACAGAGCTTAGGTTTGTATTGTGGGCATATAGGAAGTCACATATGAACTTTCATTTGGTGACATTCAGCTTGACTGTTGACGACATTTGAAGGTCAAACTCGACAGTGAAATTACAATGACTTGTATCACCAAAATGGTCACAGATTGAGCCAAGGTTTGTATAGAGACATTTAGAAAGTCATATATGAAGTCCATTTGCTGACCACAACTTGACATTCTGTTACCTTTAAAGTTCACAATTGACATACTGAATACATATTGGCATATTTTAATGACTTGTATCACCAAAACTGCTTCAGAGCTTAGGATTGTACTACAGAAGGTCTTATAAATGTATGTGAACTTTTATTTAGTGACCTTGACATTGATTTTCATTGATTCAAATGTCAAACTTCACATGAAATTTTTATAACTTGTATCATCGCTGTAAGACTGCTTGCCAGTAAGCTACAGGACCCTTGGTCCTATTTTTAAGTGATGATTTAATTTATTGAAGGAAAAAAGCTATCCAATCCCACCTAGCCCTATGTGAAATAGTTATTGCCCATTGTAGTAACTAAATCACCCAATTCACAATTTGATAATTGGGTACAATTTCAGTGGATGCATCCTGGCATGCTTACTGCCAGCCCTGTTGAACCTAAAAATCACTTAAACAGAATCAGGCAATGTGAGGTAGGCAAAAAGCAGCACATGATTTTGTGGTCCAAAGAGATTCAAAAACAGATAGGTAACAAAACTCTTTGACATCTATTAGTCTTGAAAGGGTTACAAGCCATTTTTAAGGCTCTTGGTCTCCAATGTACCATGGTGATAGCCATTATCGAGAAAACTTGGAACAGTGGTGAACCTTCCTTGGAGTGGCCAGCCCTCCAAAATTCTTCCCATCGACTACTCATCCAGGAGATGACAAGAGTCAAGAGTGGAACTTTTTGGAAAAAATGGGTCTCGTTACTTGTGGCGTAAAGCTGAGGCAGCATTCTAAAATGAGAACATCACACCAGCGGTCAGATGCTATGGTGTGACCAGGCAATTTAACATAGTTGATGGAACCATGAATTTTCCTTTCTACCAGAAAATCCTGAAGGAGAATGTCCGGGCATCAGTTTGAGATCAGTTCATGCTTTATGCAGCTGGACAATTATCCATAGTGTACATGCAAGTCCACCTTTGAATGGCTCAGAAGAAACAAAGTGAAGGTTTTTGAGTGACCTAGACAAAGTCCCGACTCAAATCTCATTGAGATGCTGTGGCATAACCTTAAACAGGCAGCTCATACTCAAAAACCCTCCTGTGTGGCTCAATAAGAACAATTCTGCAAAGAGGTGTAGGTCAAGATTCCTCTGTAGTGATGCAAAAGACTCATTCCCAGTTATCACAAATGGTTGATGGCAATTGTTGCAGCTAAGGGTGGCATAACCAGTTATTAGGATTAGGCAGGCAATTATTTTTCATCTGAGTAATGTGCAACCCCAATTTGGAAATAGTTGGGATAAAGTGTAAATTGCGAATAAAAGCAAAACGCAATGACTTTCAAATCACACCAGCTAGTATTTTATTCACAATAGAACAGAGATAACATATCAAATGTTGAAACTGAGAAATTTTACAATTTTATCCACAAAATGAGCTCATTTCAAATTTGATGGCTGCTACAGGTCTCAAAAAAGTTGGGACAGGGGCCTGTTTACCATGGTGTAGCATCCCCTCTTCTTTTTAATACAGAGCGGAGGCATCTGGGCATTGAGGAGACAAGTTTCTTGAGTTTAGCCATTTGAATTTGATCCCACTCTTGTTTGGTACAGGCTTCCAGCTGCTGGAGAGTTTTGGGTCGCCTTTGACGGACTTTTCGTTTAATTATACGGCAAATGTTCTCAATCGGTGAAAGATCAGGACTGAAGGCAGGGCAGTTCAGCACACGGACTCCTCTACTATGAAGCCATGCTGTTGTAATAGCTGCAGTATGTGGTTTTGCATTGTCCTGCTGAAATACGCAAGGCTGTCCCTGGAATAGATGTCGTCTGGAGGGGAGCATATGTTGCCCTAAAACCTTTATATGCCTTTCAGCATTCATGGTGCTTTTTAAAACATGCAAGTGTCCCACACCATATGCACTAATGCATCCCCATACCATCAGAGATGCTGGCTTTTGAACTGAATGCTGATAACAGGAGGGGTGGTCTTTCTCCTCTTTAGCCCGGCGAAAATGACGCCCATGATTTCCAACAAGAATGTCAAGTTTGGACTCGTCTGACCACAGGACACTTTGCCACTTTGCTACAGTCCATTTTAAATGAGCCGTGGCCCACAGAAAACGGCGGCGCTTCTGGATCATGCTCAACAATGGCTTCCTTTTTGCATGATAAAGTTTTAGGTGGCATCTGTGGATGGCACGGCGGACTATGTTTACAGACAGTGGTTTTTTGAAGTATTCCTGGGCCCAGTTAGTAATGTCAATGACAAAATCATGCCGGTGAGTGATACAGTGGCGTCTGAGGGCTGGAAGATCACGAGCATCCAGTAAAGGTCTTCGGCCTTGTCCCTTATGCACAGAGATTTTTCCAGTTTCTCTGAATCTTTTCATGATGTTATGCACTGTCGATGATGAGACCTTCAAAGCCTTTGCAATTTTTATGTTGAGGAACATTGTTTTTAAAGTATTCCACAATTTTTTTACGCAAGCCTTCACAGGTTGGAGAGCCTCTGGCCTTCTTTACTTCTGAGAGACTCAGCCTCTCTAAGACATGCCTTTTATAGCCAATCATGTTACACACCTGATGCCAGTTAACTTAATTACTTGCTAGATGTTCTTTCAGCTGATTCTCTTATATATTAATTGCTTTCTCAGCCCTTTCTTGCCTGTGTCCCAACTTTTTTGAGACATGTTACAGCCAAAAAATTTTAAATAAGCTCATTTTGTGGATAAAAATGTAAAATGTCTCAGTTTCAACATTTGAAATGTTATCTCTGTTCTATTGTAAATAACATATTGGCTCATGTGATCTGAAAGTCATTGCATTTTGATTTTATTCACAATTTACACTTCTTGCCAACGATACGATAGATGGTGGGACAGAGCCCAGATGAGAGCAGGACAGTTTAGTTCAGGTGTTTAAGGCGGAACAGTGTGGGCGCAGCCAATGCCCGGCCAGCAGCTGTCTGGGATGACTGCCAGCTGGAGTGCACACTTCACCAGCTGTCAGATGGTGCAATGGAGAAGTTTGCAGAAATGTCGTCCCAATCCTGATGACTGTAAAAGCCTCAGGAATGTGTTCCTAATGAACTGGACTGAAGAACACACTGAGAGCAGAGCCACAGGAACATGGCACCTAATCTTGGAGACCAATAAGAAAGGTTTGGGAGCTTATTCTTATGAACTAAACAAGGGTGAGTACTTCCGTTCCGTATATTACTATCGTTAAAGATTATGATTAAATTTCTGAAGACAAAAAACTTATACTAGGAAGAATTCCAAAGACAATAATGATACAGGATGAAACTGACCGACTGCTAACTGCTGTATAGCAAAAGCAACAGTCCAGACACTAGCAAACTCCAAGTAAGGGGTATGTATAGGCTTACACATATGTAACGAAATAAGGAATCAGAATGCATAACAGCTTACGGGAAAAACGCATGTGGGATATAAACCAATCACAGCAGAGAATACATGCAAAAGATCCGCTAGGTACTAGATGGGTGGAGAGAAGAAAGGGATTCACATGAGGGTTGTAACCGCAGGTTTTGAGTACCTCTATCTCCAATAAAGATAATGACTGGAAAAATTGAAGCAATTTGGAATGGGGCAAATACTTTTTTCACAACACTGTAGTCTCTACTGGGAAGGTTGTTTGCTTTCTGAACCTAGATTTTTCATTCTGGGCATCCAGTTCAAAGTGGAGAGCAGTAAAAAATGTATCATGGAGATTCCCATGTACATGCTTCAGGGACACTGCATTGTGTAACTTGATATCATCTTGGCTGCACGGGCACGAACTGGGGAAGGGCATGCCTGAGCTGTCACATTGCACTCCGGTACCAGTCAGCCATTATCTCACAATCCTGTTTCATGATGTGGCTGTTTATCACGTTTTTCCTTTTTGCTTATTGAGATCTAAAATCATAAAAGAGGCACGGAGATTATACACTGATTCCTAGTTTGCAGGGAAACACTTTTTTCAAGGAAAAGAGAGGCTGTTCTGATGCTTGTTTTCGCATTCATAGATTTCAGTGTTTTCCTTGGTGAAACAATCGATGCTCTTGCCTCGCAATGTGTGCTATGGACAAAACCTCTTGGAGCGGTGGTGCGCACCATTACTCTGGCATCAACAGAACTGCAACTCTCCTGCAGGGCCCTGGGAAGGGGAGGGTTAAAATGGAGAAGTTCACTGGCTGGTGTGGGAGGCATGTGGGCTGCCTCCACCACAGTGTATTGATTACTCTGCAAATAGAGCCATTCACGCCGTAGCACTCAGAGCCCTTGTGAGTATGTGTAGGCCTGAAAATGGGACATTTGATTTTGCATAACTCGATTCCTTTAATACATGGAACCTATGGAGTCATATATGAGTTTGCCAAATTCAGCTGCTTTAATCAAACCTCTGGCACTTATTTTAAATTCTGGTGGAGATCCCAAGGTTTCCAAAGATCCCAAATATGTCCTGATGAATTACAGGGAAATGTGTATAAGTTGATGCATCTAGAAATTTTCGATTTGATGTAATGCTGCGGCCATAAAAACACGGTGTCCAGGGTTTGAATATTTCACTTCATATTGGTGTGATTTTATTATTTTTTTTAATTTATTTATTTTCTTAAAATAAATTTGGCATCTCCAATCCCACCCGAATCTGGAATGCCCAATCCGAGAACTTTGTACAAGCCTTGCTCGTATGCAACCCTCTGTTGCCAGCTCAGGAGAGTGAGACAGTTTGCGGCTCTCCTCCGAAGCACGCATGCATGTCAGCCCCTGCATCTTTACACTCATTGGTCGAAACTATCGCAAGTTCTGAAAGAGGGCGGAGGATCCCCGAACATGAGCAAGCTTGGTATCTCACTGACGAGCGCCCGGCTGGCCAACTGGAGGCGCTTGAGCAACGAACAAGGCAATCATTTTAAATTTCCCTTCCCAGCAGTCCCTTCCCAATTTGCATCCCTACAGCGCTTTAGGCAGTCGTGCGCTGTTCTGAGGAAGCTGCCGACCACTGCTGGTTGGCACAACCGGGGATCGAACCCGCGCCGTAGTAGTCATTACAGCTCTGCCAATGCAGCGCCTTAACCGAGTGAGCTAACCCGGCAGCCGTATTGGTGTGATTTAGCGTCAGTGAAGTACTGCTCCTGGCAAATACAGAGTATATACATAACATCATCCTAAAATAAGGAATAAAATGTTTTTTTTTTTTTTTTTTTTAAGCTTTGAAATTCAAGTGAAAATCAGGGTTTAAGGGGTTAAATAAGATGTATGGAATATAAAGAACACCCATGTCTAAAATAGCTGCATTTGCATCTCCACTACATATTTCCTTGATCCTATTCGTAACACAGGGAGTAGATGGCCTTGCTCTGGCTTCTCTCTGTGCTGGTCACAGATCCAAATCAGTAAAACCTAGATTGCATTATGCGCTTCTCCCCATCCACGGTCATGATGGAGATCTGGGGGTGGGGCGGTAAAAGAAACTGAAATTGTGAATTCCAGGCAATATCAGTTATATATGAACCGCAAATCTCCTCCAGCGATATCTGCTGGACCCTCCTCACCACCCCCACCCCCAGTCTCCCTGTGCTTTCAGCACGCAGTAGCATACAGGCTCATGGATGCAGTGGAGATGAAGACAGGAGGCTAATAGAGAGGCTTGGGCCCTCCCTGCTTCTACATCTTCCCACAGAGTTGGACGCTATTGCTGGTCGTTTGTTTTGATGATACCTGAGCTGTTTGTGCAGACGACGTCCTCTCCCTGGAGCTCTCCTACTCTTGCTGATAACAGCCTCCTGTTCTGGGCACAGATTAGATCCAGCAGTCTGCGCGGGTACGCTGCCAGACGAGGAGAGAGGCCATAGCTGATGGTTAAATTCTCTAGGCTCTCACCCGCGGGCCTCATTCGGCAGCCATCATTCATTGGTTTTAATCTGGTAGATTCTCTTAAATTCCCTCATTCTTTCCCAGCAGAATGTCTTAGCTGAACATCGAGCATGTACATGCAAAAATACATGCACATCCCCCATTTGTAAACAAATGTGGATTTCATCTGTAAGATGGCAGTGATAAACAGAAAATTGTGGACCTTACTGAAAATGGCAACACCAGATTTACTTTGCATTGCTTAATGATTGAGTGAAATGGTTGTTTTGTGAAAATGTGAAATTCTGGCATACAACAGGGGGTCTGCAGACTGCCAGGGGTTAGCAAAGGTACTGCTAGGGGGTCAACAATTACATTATACACCCTCCAACCTCCCCCTCCCTACCTTAGTCTGTGATCTTCATTTGGTCGCCAGGATGCCAATGAGCCTAACTGTGGGTCTCTGGCTCAAAATGAGTTGAAAAATCATGCCTTAAAAGGATGTGCAACATATACAAACATGCTGCATGTCCCAGGTCAGTGACACAAGGTTTTGACAGAGATGGGTTGTTGGAGGGGCTGGCAGGCTTCGGTAAACCTCTGCCCTCAGCCCTTTGATCTGCAGCTGCAGCATTGCCTGCAGTGATGCAATGCTCATTGTCTCACCTCCCCGGTCACGTGACCGCGGTGCAGGCTTGTTACCCATCTATACTGGAGCTGGCTTAGAGCCATCACTGGGGAATAAAAGCAGGATGGGAAATGAGCCTCTCTCGCTTTCTCTCTGTCTTTATTTCCCTCTCCCAGTTTCTCTCTCTCTCATTCTCTCGTCTGCTCCTCTCCCTCCCTTCTTCGTTTTCACATCCTGGTGCGGAGGTATTTCACTGGCAGTGAAGTAGCCCACACACCAACCCCCCCCCCCCCACACACACACCTCCTTCCATGAGCACAATTAAAACTGCCAGGGCGCTATGTGACTAGATGTGTTGGCATCTCTGAAAGACTGTGAGTCTCAAGGTCTTTTTCCAGTAGAAGAAAAAAGAATGGGGGGTGGGGAAGGCAGGTCCATTGAGGCTAGGATTCGTTTCATGCGAATTGATCCTGAGATGCTCAAGGTTTATCTGCCCTGAACCTCATCGAGCTTCAGCCAGGGCTTCAAGTGCATGCAGCTTTCAGGGGATGCGGCGGAGGATGAGAAAGAGGGAAAGGAAGGGGTATGCTCTCATTTTTACATAGCTGCTGTATTTCAGGGCTCGGCTTTGTGTGTGTGTGTGTGTGTGTGTGTGTGCATAGAGGGGGGTGGGAATTCAGCCATCAGAAAGGCTTATGTCTCTCTTAAGCCTGAAGTTAGATACTGAGCATTTCATAGTTTCAAGAAAAGCATAAACTTACATTCCTAATGCAGGACGAACACCCCAATCCCTTGGTAAAAGAGTGTGACACGTAATTAAACCAGACACAGTCCAACATGATTGGAATGGGAAGTTGTGACATCATTTTCTTCCCCTCCTGCAGTGGTGCCTTTTTTCATTTTCTCCTCCTCAAGAATCTTTTTTTTTTTTTTTTTTTTTTTTTTTGACTGAGCTGGCAGCTCTGAGCAAAGGCTTTGAGGAGGAGACAAAGCTCTCAGATCGAGTCAATAAATAATTTGGCCCGGCAGTGGTTGGGTTGATGCAGGAACGGGCGTGAGTCAGTCCCACTGTGCAGGCCCTCCCTCAGACCACCCCCGCTCTCGCCCTGCAGCTCTGGATCCTCATTCCCAGCATCCCCTTCTCCTGCCTCCCGCTCTGCGCTATTCCTAATTATGAAAAAAAAGTTAATATTTCAAGGGTGCAATGAATAAGTCGCATAACATTTCACTCTTTCAATGGCACCCTGGGGAGGAACTATGAATATTTATAATCAATATTAATGCAGAGAACACCTGCATGCTGAATGTATCCGCTGTGGAAAATCTTGCCCCTCGTATGTACCATTTTCTGTTGGGTATGGTCTTTCTTAGCTGTCAACTTGCATTATAATTTTGTTACTCATAATGGAGTGGTATCTTTGAAGTGGGACTCATTCACCAATCCATATAATACCACTGGTATCCAGGTGAACTCGCCAACTGTCTGAACAGGCCGTGCAATCTGTGTTTCGACTGAAGTACCATATTCTGGAAATGGGATCCACTGTCAGGAATCTAGAGCAGGGGGAATGTGGTGTTGTGTACAGAGTGTCAGCTCAGCTTTGTAAATCAATAGTTTTCAAAAGCCTCGCAGACGTTGTAGGAATGACCTCTTTCGCTACCACAAAATTAATTATTTGCTCATAATTTTATCCTTAAAATATAATTATTAAAAACAAAGTGGAGTGATGTACGGACTGCCATCAGAGTCTTCTTGTCGCTAGCAGCCAATGAGCACTCGCCCTCTGAGTAAGCCTTGCGATACTTCAAGTAGGCACAGATTACTGGTGAATAAATTTGCACAAGAATTCCCTGGATGCTGCTCTACTTTTAAAGAATGTTAGACGGGTCACTATCCTAAGTGATACCTGGATTACCTGATGTAACACTCAAAGGAAATAATGTGCCGGTGTTGCTTCTTATTTAAACCACTGGTTAAAGACTTTGCCCTCGTTTAAGGGAAATGGGTTTGAACCAGGAAACACAAATTTCTGATTGCCCACAGTCCAGTCTCTGAAAAAGCTTTTGTTGTGGTGCTTTCTGGTAGGCCCATTTTACCTGATTAGCAAAGATATGTCCTATATACCCTGCTTTGTTTGCTCGTTGTTGATGCACATCCTTATTCCATCCTGATTAATGTAGTGATCAACGTGTAATATATGGTGGAATTTCTGTTTCCTGGGTGGCAAAATCAGGGAGATGTCTAATGTGGTTGCAAAACTAACTGTAAGATTCTGCGTCAAAAATCACTGGTGACTCAACTTCACACACACTGAAATGGACTGATTTACGCTGTAATTGTTTTGATCATCTTCCCTAGCTTTCACAGTGACTCACCTCTATTGTTTTTGGTGCATACAGCTGGGTATGGTCAGCTCAATACTTTCAATAAAAATGAAGGAAAAGGCTGCATATTATATTTCATTTGAGGGAACCTATTATGCTGTTTTTAAAGTTATAATATTCTTGAATGTCCAATAGGGAGGTTTATAAACTTTTTAGCCAAAAAAAAAAACATCTATAATTTTCTGCAATTTGATCCTTTCATTCCTAACTGCTCTGAGTGGGTGTCCCCTCTTTGAAATGAGCTCTGTTATGATTGGCCAGCAAACAGTTAATGGCCTTGTGTGTCAATGGCAGCGGCGTGCGGTCACATGTTCAGAGGGGCTTCAGTAACCTTACCCTTTACAGCTCAACTGTCTGCTGTTCTCATTCAAGTTCGCCTGATTAACAATCAAACAATTTATCGACTGAATGACCAAGACCAATCCATTTTCCATAATTAGAAATGATAATGAAAAAATTAATGCCTATTGCCAACATTTATATAATTGATGCAACATTGTTAGGATGGAAACATGAATGCAAAAAATCCTAAACTTTTGCTGACTTCACAGCAATTATTTTCGCCATCACTCAGCTGTGCATCATACCTAACAACGCCCTTTAGCTGTTTCTACATTCAGACTATAGAACAGGTTCTCGTGGCTTATTGCTCAATGAGCCTCGCAAACTAATTTACGCAAATCTGTGCTGTTTTACGAGATACACGAGCGCAGAAATTATAAAGACATTAATGTTTTACATCGTCATTGATGTGCGGAAGAAAACGAAAAAGCAATGGTTTCGAAATTCGCAGCCAATATAGTTACTAAATTGATTATGGGAAGGTAATATGCGCATGCTAGCAAGCTAAGCAGTTTTGAGAGTGACAATTAGCGTTCTCCCTAGCTCGCTACATCAACAACCAAGCCACACAAAATCAACAAATGTTACTCTTTGAATTCAGTTTAAATATTAGTGGAAAATTGGAAACACCCAACTAGATACAGATTATCCTCAAAAATGAAGTGAAGCCACTGCCGCTTTGTATTTTAGGTACCCTTTAATATAAATTTTGTTTCCAGTGCTGCATTAGTCATGCGAAGCTGCAAGCCCCGTTGTAAGTATGGGCACAGGGGGCCAGTGCCCTTCCAAATGCCCTAACTGCTCCACTAAACCAGCCCAGCTTCATCCCTTGTGACGGAAATACCGAGTGGGGTGGAAAGGTTGTTGTTGCAGCCAAAAGTCTCTTTAAGGTCCCATTAGTAATGTCATTGTGAAATGTCAGAAATGACAAGGTTTTCCTATAATTACCTCCGCCCTACGAAGTTGGAGGAGGTTATGTGATCATTACCGTTTGACTGTTGGTTGGTTTGTTTGTTCGTAAACAGGATTACGCAAAAAGTTAAGGATGTATTTTCATCAAATTTGGTGGAATGATTAAGTATTGTTCAAGGAAGAGGTGATTTGATTTTGGGAGGTCAAGATCAAAGGTCAAGGGCATACAAAAGGTCAAAAACACATTAAAAACATATTTGCGCGAAGACTACAGGACTGCATAAACACGGGTTGCTAGCTAATACTGGCAAAAATAACATTGAGTACATTGGCGGAGGTACTTGCGCTCTCTGAGCACAGCTCTAGTTTGTGATGAGGTATGATGGCACTTTTAGAGATATTTTTGACTTGGTGGAGGGATTCTCGAGATCATTCATTAAGCCTTTAATTTTTCTTAGATCCCTGGGACCTCTGGTCTCAAAGCAAGCCAAAAACATTAATGACCCATCTCCATATATTTGACTTTAGATATGAAGTTCTGTTTCTTGTATGTACTCCTTTTTGGCTGCTGAGCATGCTGTTGATGTGTATGGCCAAAAACTTTGGTTTTGGTTTGGTCTGACTACGCTGCTGTCTTCCAGTCATAGTTCCAATGATGGTTGGCGCTCCAGATGCTTAGTTTTGTTTTCTGTGCTCAGTTTGGTGTTTCCTCATGCAGCCCTTCACGCAAAAAGGTTTATTACAATAGAAGTGGCATGCTATGGTTGTTTCTAAAATGGCCTGAAGGGGCCACCAGTTGCTGCAATTCTGGAAATATAATCTTTGGGTTCTTTTATTACATCCCACACCATCTTCCTCAGCACCCAAGGGGACAGCATGCACTTTCATGAAGTTTTACTTTTTACCTGCACCAGGGAGGTTATGTTTTCATCTATGTTTGTCTGTTAACAGGATAACTCAAAAAGTTATGAACGGATTGGCACAAAATTTGGGTAGGATGGTACTTGGTAGTCCGAGCAGGCCCGGCGCTAGAACAGGGAATTGGGGGGCCACAGACACGTCCCTTTATGACAAGAATTAGTCCTGGCAAGTTCTCAATCATTTTCCTTTATTGACGCATTTTCTAATAATCGTAATTGGCAACTGAGGACACGGTTTCTCTCAATATGCGATCTAACAGTGATAAAATCATGGGCTAAATTCTGTACAAAAAAAATAATTTACTTATTAATAGGCCAATGCTTTGCGTTGATTGAACTGGTCTGCATTCCAATGAAATATTGCCTTTCACTCTCGGTATTGTGTGGGTTGATAAAAAAAGTGGCACTCGGCAGTTAAATAGGTTATAAAAAGCATGCGGCTCAAGCTATTTGCGCAGGTATGCAATTTTGAATAACATTGATTTAAATACAGCAAATACGCGTCCAGATGAATGATTGTTGTCTTACCTAATCGGGGAGAACAAGCAGCACCTGTTAAGTGTGGAGTGCTCTCAGAGTGAACCTCTTGTTAATCATGAAAATGACTGAGAACAGATCAGGACTAATAATTGTTTTAAACGGATGTTTTGTGCACCCCAATTATCAGTTCTGGTTCCGCCACTGTACTGAATTTAGCCCATTATTTCATCGCTGTTAGATCGCATATGGAGAGAAACCGTGTCTTCAGATGCCAATTACGATAATTGGAAAACGCGTCAATAAAGGAAAATGATGGAGAACTTGCCAGGACTAATTGTAATAAAGGAACATATCTGTGCCCCCCCAATTCCCTGTTCTAGCACCGGGCCAGAGTCCAAGGATGAGTTGATTCAGGTTTGGAAGTGATCTGGCACATATTCTAGATTCAAGATCCGGATGAATTTAAAATATACCTGAATAGAATGATTGTCCCTTATGTATTGCACAGATTTTCATAAAATTTCAGTGTTAGAATGTACACTTACGTAGAATTGATTATAGTTGTTGGTGATCTGGATAATATTCTTGTGGAACCAGAACCAATAATACTGACATATGGCATGGCGGAGGTATGTGCTCTACCGACTGCCCCTCTGGTTTGTGTGTTCATTTGTCTGACTGTCTGTCTGTTTACAGGATAACTCAAAAGTTATGAATCATTTGGCACAAAATTTGGTATGATGATAGTTGGCAGTCCATGGAAGAATTGATTACATTTTTGGAGTGATCTGGAACATATTCTGGATTCTAAATCCAGAAGAACTAAAATAAATCTGTATAGTGCAGGTCTGTGCGATATTTCTGACTGGATAACTCAAAAAGTTATGAACGGTTTGACACAAAATTTGGAAAGATGATAGGTGGCAGTCCAAGGAAGAGTTGATTTTAATTTTGAAAGTGATCCGGAACATATTCTGTAATCAAAAGAACAGAATGAGATATATGGCATGGCAGCGGTATGCGCTCTACTGAGTGCCCTCTAGTTTAATATTGCAGTACTATATACTGCTTTATAATCGTTTATGTATTTGGAACCTATTAACTCACTTTGGAAGGTCAATTGTCATTGCCCTCTTTTGAATTGATAATTCGCATATTTTACAATAAGAGGAAGTTCTGCAATCATTTTGTCATTTTTCATCAGAATTGAACAGCAAGTGATGGAATGACTCAATGTGGTTTCTTTAAGTTGAGAAGAATGTAATTTCATAAGAATACGTACAGTTGCAATCAAAATTATTCAACCCCCATTGCAAATTAGGTTTACTGGCAAAATTTACAAACTTTCAGCTGTTTGAAATGAACAAATCAAACAAGAACAATTTAAATGGCTCAACCCAACAAATATTATAAGCGGCTTCACCAAATTCAACACAAAATGCCACTTTTAATGACTACTGCAGGCTCAAAATTATTCAACCCCTTCATGACAAGAATCTTTAATACTTGGTAGAAAACCATTTTGCCGCGATGACCTGCTGGAAATGTGATGCTTAGGCAGATGTCAGCTTTTGACAGCATTCCCAAGGAATCTTAGCCCAGTCCTCACGGACAACGGCCTCCAGTTCACTGATATTATAGGGTTTGCATGCTGCAACGGTGTTCTTCAAATCCTACCAGAGATTTTTTTTATGGGGTTGAAGTGAGGCGACTGTGATGGGCACTCTAGAATCTTCCCAGACTTCTTCTGAAACCAAGCCTTGGTGGATGTTGAGGTATGCTTAGGATCATTTTGGTTTTGGAAGGTCCAATGATGCCCAAGCGTCAGCTTCCCTACAGACGGCATGGCATTTTCTCCTTGGATACCCTGGTACTTGACTGAATCCATCTCGCCCTCCACACTTTACAGATTTCCAGTGCCAGAGGAAGCAAGGCAGCCGCAGAGCATCAAAAAGCCCCCACAATTCTTCATTGTAGGCAGGGTGTACTTTTCAGCATATGCTTCTTTATTCCTCCTGCAGACATACCACTGATTCATAAGCCCGAAATATTCCAGTTTTGTTTCATCACTCCACAGAACAATATCCCCAAACTTCTGAGGCTTATTTATATGGTTTTGAGCATATTGGAGCTTGTGCTTTTAGATCAGTTGTGGTGTATGTCTTGGAGTTCTTTGACGTTTAGTATGCGCCCTACTGTGCAAACTGAAACTTCAGTGCCTCCAGTCTCCAAGTCTTGCTGCAGGTCTCCTGCAGTCACTCAAGTGTTTTTGACCACCTGTCTCTTCAGGAATCTGGTGACAGCCATTGATAGCATCCTCTTTCTGCCACATCCTGGTACTGTAGCCACTCTTCCTTTTACTCTGAACTTGCGAACTGTGCTTCCAACTGTATCTCAATGAAAATTCAGTGCCTGTGCTACCTTTTTGTATCCTTTTCCAAGTTTATGCCAGGCAATGATCGCCTCTATTAGCTTTTTGGACAATTCTTTTGACAGCCATATTTCTAATATGCAATCAAATGTCACTGTCAACAAACTCCTAGTGAGTGCAAATATTTGATGTGTTCTATCTCAAGCAAACCTGATGCAACTAATTAAGCTCTTGATTAGCTGCATTAGGTGTGCTTGAGATAACACCTGATTTGCAGATATGCTTATGAGGGATTCTGTTCGGGGGGTTGAATAATTTTGAGACTGCAGCAGTCATTAAAAATGGCATTTTGTGTTAAATGTGGAGAAACCACTTATAATATTAGTTGTGTTGAGCTATTTAAAATGTTCTTGTTTAATCTGTTCATCACAAACAGCTGAAAGTTTGTAAATTTTGCTATTAAATCCTATTTGCAATGGGGGTTGAATAATTTTGATTGCAACTGTAGTTTTCCCTATTCTTGATCTTTCTGCATTCTATCAATCAAAAATGTTCAATTGGCAATCGTAGATGTGAATGAATGACTACTGACAGCCGAAGACATCACTTGCAGACAAGCAATGGCTGCACTGCAAGATGCAAATCACTAGAGAGCTGCAAAAACTGGATGGCTAGATAAGAGCTTGCTGAAGAGAAGCCAAAATTCAGAGCTCTATGAATGGGTCCAGTGTACTGATGAGCCTAAGATCCATCCAGAGGTTCCAGAAGTCTGTAGGGCTGTTATCTGGCCAACACGTTTCCATAGCTTGTGGATGATTTGCAACTCCCAGGAATTATAGAGTTTAAATTGAAAGTTCTCCTTTTATTTTCTCTGAATAATAGTTTGGACTCAGGATGACGCAAGTGAATTTCAAAAAAACAAAGAAAACTTCAAGGAAACAATGATATGATGTCAACAGAGACTAAATTTTAGTAGTGGACTATATAATAACAATCATAAATATTGTGATAATGGTGGGATATTGAATTGAAGAGCTTTTCTTGATGTCCACTTCCGCAGTAAAAGATTTTCTTGTCAGAGGTTTTTGAGGTAACCTTACTGTCACCTAATTCACTCTAATTTATGCTAGTAAATTACCATGCAACCAATTACTTGGTTATCCTGTGTTTATGTGGGGCCAATTAATTCCCCACAAAGCCTCATCAGTTAAAGAGGGACCCCCCGCACTTCTTACATTAGCAACCCAAATTCAGTTTTGTTGGATTGTCGAATTCAGTGGCGTTTTTTGGGAAGAAACTCAACTGAGGCAGATGTGCAGAGTTCATGGCAGTTTAAGTTTTTAGTCATGACATGAAGTAGAGGGAAGCCATCTGATATTTTCAGTAGATACAGTAGGGCTCAGAGCTGTGGATGCCTGCTGTAGAGGTGACATCACACTCAAGCTAAAATAACGGTGTGATCAGTTTCGGGGACTGCTCGGGATTGCCGGTCTTTTATTCATAATTCTTTCTGTGACATGCTGATTGCTGATTTGTTATACTGGAACAGGGTTTTGCATTGATCGGAAGTCCCTCAATAAAGCCCTCAAATTGATTGATTCCTGGGGTGACTGCTTGCTTACATACACTTTGAAATATTCAACATGCGCCAACAATGGGAACTTGAGGCAACCTTGGCTGCAACGCTAGGACTGTATATCTGTGCAATAAGTGCATTGTAGGGATCAAATTATAGGAATGAGACTGAGATTTGTTGATGCAAACATACAAAACCTATTGTCTGCTAATTAGGAGTTTCCAAGATTCTGGATTTGCGTGTCATTGGTGCTACCATAATAGTGAATATATCATCATGGTTCAAATCTCAGCAGTCACTGCTACGTTTTGCAGGAATCTAATGAACAAATACAACTCCAATTCCAAAATAGTTGGGACAAAGTGTAAATTGTGAATAAAATCAAAAGGCAATGACTTTCAAATCACATGAGCCAATATGTTATTTACAGTAGAACATGGATAACATTTCAAATGTTGAAACTGAGACAATTTACATTTTTATCCTCAAAATAATCTTATTTCAAATTTTCTGGCTGCAACGGGTCTCAGAAAAGTTGGGACATGGGCAAAAAAGGGCTGACAAAGCAATTAATATATAAGAGAATCATCTGAAAGAACATTTAGCAAGTAATTAAGTTAACTGGCATTAGGTTTGTAACAAGATTGGCTGTAAAAGGGATGTCTTAGAGAGGCTGAGTCTCTCAGAAGTAAAGATGGCCAGAGGCTCTCCAACCTTTGAAGGCTAGCCTAAAAAAGTGTGGAATACTTTAAAAGCAATGTTCCTCAACATCAAATTGCAAAGGCTTTGAAGGTGTCATCATCAAAAGTGCATAACATCATCAAAAGATTCAGAGAAACTGGAAAAATCTCTGTGCGTAAGGGGTAATGTGGGATTTTAAAGAGAGTTTGCTGTATTCCTCCGTACTTTTGTAAGTAGAAAAATAAATGCAGGCACTTCTTAGTTGCAAAGTGGATAGTTTAATAGAGTAGAGGAACTAGTGGGTCTGTTCCCCAAAGTACAGATATTGAGGGAAAATGTGAACACTTATAGCTGAAAGTTCAAAGGATGCAGAGGAACAAATGGTAATTTGCCTAAAGTGATAGGAGGGGGGGGGGAGACACAAACAAGGTGAGGGGAAATTGGGGTGTGGGCTGAGAGGTGATGAGGTTAACACACAGGGCTGAAGGGTGATGAGGATAACACACAAAGGAAATGATCAAGGAATTATATACAAGAAGCATTGGGGCCAGACAAGGTTGTGTATTGGCCCTCCACAATGTGCAAAACTTCCGAGGGCCTATCTGCTATTGGCACCCATGTTTTCCAACATTCCCTACTTTTTTTTTTTTTTTAATTAGAGGGGTGTACCAATAAGAATATAACAAAAATAAACTTTTACACCAAAATGTATGGAGAATATAAGTGGTAAAAGAAAAAAACAGGCTAAACATCAAAAAAAATCTCAAGAGGTTATTTCTGAGCCATCCCACAGCTTTCTTTTGCTATCAATGGCTACTCCAACTGCTTTTTTCCTGATTATGACACCAGAAACACTGAATATGATTCCTGGGGGAAACTATATTTGCCACAATTTTCAAGTTTCAAACTGTAGTTTTCAGCAGACCATCCATATTGCCTCAGAACTGTGGCCTCTGCCTGGGCCGAGCTCACCTTTGCTTTTGCTTTGAGCCTTGCACAAAATCACTCTCTATGAGAGGGCTCTTCCTCTGAGTATGGATACCTGCACACACATTTGATGAAATAGACAGCTGGGTATCATCCCACAGGGTCAGTATGCTGATCTCACTGGCATTAGTGTATGGCTGTACACTATACACACAGTGTATTAGTGTATTAATGTATGAGTGATCCCCATCTAAACAGTGAAATTTGGTGCGAAACAGGATACAGGGAGTGACGTACATCACATATTATTAAATGGAAATCCTGTGAGCTGACTCAGAATACACCACTGAAACCTACATCCCCGCACACCCCACTCCCATCTCCTCTTTTGGCTGAACGCAGATTGCAAAGGAGGTCAGTTAACACAGACAATTTAAACAACTCCAACCTTTAAACAATTTGCAGTACTGACAGCGCCAAACTATGTAATTTGTCCAAACCTTTCAGATATTAAATATCTCAAAATAATTATCATACGGAACAGTGTATAGAGAAATCAAAAATGGTGTTAAACCAAATAACATACAACAAAATAATATGAGACCCAATAACATAAATCAATTTTAAACAGTTCAAACCTTTCACCATATTGGTCAGTGTAATCTGTCCAAATCGTAATATCTTTTCGCAATGCTGATCATGCACAGCAGTGTAATTTGAGACACCAAAAATGATATGAGATCCAATAAACTTCATGAAAATAGCATGAGACCCAAAAAAAATATATACATCATCATCCCATCTTTTTTTTTTTTTTTTTTTTTTTTTTAAAGGTCCAAAATGATGCCTTCTCTGGGAATAGGGAGCAGAAGAACATTTTCAACAAGCTTGTTTTTTTTTTTTTTTTTTTTTCTTTTTCATGTTCCAAAACTGTGTTCTTTTACAGCATTTTTTCCCCAAATTTATTTATTCTTTGACTTGAAAAAACACATACTTGTGTGTTAAGAAGGTAGGGTTACCCACCTGAGCACCAGTCCAGCTGCTTGATTTTTCCCATTTCCTCAGAGGTTGAATTTCTATATTCTTATTTCTCATTGTCATGAGCGTATAAATTTAGATGCATCATTGTTAGACAAATGAAATATATTAGTTCATGCTTCAAGACCCGTCTCCCCATGTTAAACTGCCCCTTACAGAAAACAGCATTATTACATTGTGACAATGTGTCCATTCAGTCCTTTTTTTTTTTTTTTTTAGTCCTCAGTGGTGCGTGTTCATACAGTTCACCTGAGACACTGCCTGTGTTTTGTGTGGCAGATGCTTCACCATTTTTCCCTTAAGTCTGATGTCCAAACTGCAGCCAGCGATACAGTCCTTGCTTGACATCACGTACAGGCCATGAAATTCACAGGAACCTCCCTCTTGGTGCTGATGTCCAATAAGAGCCTGCTGCAGGGCATCAGGGACAAAACTTTCATCTCCATTTATTCTGTAGGGGAGACAAAGATCAAGTGCGAGTGTATATTCCTATGCAGTTTAATTACCTTTTTTACATTGGCATTGGCATCCAGTTCATGTTTACTGTACATTTTACACTGATCCACATGATACCACAAATACTGTTTTGGTCTGCCCTACTACTAGTATCGCCAATTTCAAATTTGTTTCCCTAAGTTTGTCCATGACTTCTCAAATATCTTAGAATTTGATTGTGAACGATTGCGAATATGGCACAGGAATTTATTGCCCTCTGATAGGACCAAAGTGCTGCAGAATTCTGGTGATGAATTATGCATAATTGTCCCTTCCTAGTCATTTTGGAAATCCCCATTGCGAGAACACCTGTTCCCACAAGACATGAGCTGTAGTAGTAGGTTCCCCATAACCTTGACAGCAGACAGTAGATCTGTAAATGTGGGGGAGCCATCAGTCTGAGACTGTTCTGTCTGAGGCTCCTGTACACCCAACTGTTTTGGTCCTTTTCCTTCCTTCCCCCCTCCCTTTGACCAGCACTGTCGCTTGGAATGGCCAACACGCTGGCAATTGACACACACACGGGGACTGCTACACTCCTTCTGAATGTGGCCTAGCTTCCCACAGTTAAAACATCTGACCTGGTCCCTATTATATGACAACACAGCAATCTTTTTCTTTGACTTGTTGTGGGACTCACAGATTTGAGACTCATTCCATGCCATTAAACAGTCTTGGATATCTCTCCCTATGTGCTGTCTGATTGGCTGTGCACCCAATTCCCTATTAAACTGTAATAATAAATGTTGGCAAGTAGGGGACACGTGATGTTTGTATTTATTGATTACCAAACTCCAGAAAGCCGGGTCATCACCAGTCAGCTCTGCTCTGGCCCCCTCCAATTCTGTTCGATTGTAGACACCAACAAATGTTCTTAGAAAGTCGGTAGGATGCTGGCCCTCCTTTGGTACAAATTCAAGGATTTTGGTCATGTCTGCAACCACGCGATAATTAACAGCTTCGCACATTAATCTCAACCTAGTCTCGTGATTCGGAAAAATAACAGGACTTCCGTGACCATGCACAAATTCCAACGGAATCGAAACTGATGGAGGAAGCACTGATTGTAATAATTTACAACAGTCTTTATCTGTTAGAGAGTGCATTCGCTGTAGCACTTGCACCTTGTCAACAACTGCGGTCGGGTCGCTAACTCCATCCCATGCAGGTAGCTGTTGCTGCAGCGTACTCAATTCTGACAGAGTTAGGTCACGACACATCTCTCGGTCCTCATATTCATACGTGATCGCGCCATTCACGGGATTATGTGCCCCCCGTGTACGTACTCTGCGAGTGACTATTGGAGCAATTTTAGCACTTTTTGTCTTGACTGATTTAGTGCCTTTCGGAGGTCTAGCATTTCTTGGGACCGTTTTTCGGCAGTTGGAGTGAAGCGAGTCAGCGATAGCTGCGTTAGATTTGGTATGCCATTCCAGTTCCTCATCAGTACTTTCATTCTCACAGTCTTGCTCAGCCACATCCAACAGGGGAGCTGCCTCTGCCTGTCTAAGTTCCCAATCATCATCATCTGACTCGCTGTGCCCCACTGAAGTTCCCAAACCAAGAGCTGCTATTCGGCGTTTCATTGCCAAATTTGTTTGCTTTTTGCTGCGACATTTTTTCCTTCATCAATTTTAACTTCTGAACAATGGCCCGATCCTTATTTTCCCGGACACATTCCATAACTCTCTATATGCTATTTAGCATCCCGTAGTTGTTCCTGAGTTTTACCCAGTTCCGCAGACGTGACATTCAATTTCTCCCTCAACTGACAAATTTCCTTCGAAATTCTAAATGAGACGTGGCATGTACCATGCGCCTCAGCAGCAGAGGCCTGCAACTCCCTGGAATTTATCTCCAGTTTGCTTTCCAAACTCTCAATATTACTTAGCAAATCAGGAATCTGCACGACTTTCTCCTTCAGTAACTTAATTGTTTGGACCATAGCCATCATACAATTAGCCTTTCGCCTTTTCTTGTTTTTCTCAGTTTCATTGCGTTTTTCGCATGCAGTTTGAAGATATTCAACAACATCCACTTCCTGTGGTACATTATAAAAATTCTCCTTGCAATGCTTGGCCAAATATCCTGATTTCCAATCCTTTTCAGCCATTCTTAAACTCCTCATACAATGGACAAACTTACTTTTGGTACTTGAAAATTGTCCAAGGTCTGTGTAACTTTATACAAGCCCCCGCTTAGAACACCGCACACATGCACAGTCAATTCTAGCCACTTGTATTTTAAAACATTACACAATTTTCGTAACTATTCCTCTACAATATTACATGCAGAAATATTTCATACTCACAAATGTACGTGGTTCGTCCGTGCCCTCAAGTCTGTTACTCCTCAGTCGGGGTAGGTGAATGGATTCCAAATGTATTCCTCTTGCCGTATTCCTCTTTTGATTGCGGTGTTGATATCAAAAAAAGTGAAGTCCGCTTCCCTGTAGTCCAGTATCAAAAAATATCCCACCGTAATCAACCTCCCCAGTTTTTTTTTTTTTTAAAAACGGAACAAGAACGACAGTTTGGGCTGGCTCGCCAATAATGTGGGATTTTAAAGAGAGTTTGCTGTATTCCTCCGTACTTTTGTAAGTAGAAAAATAAATGCAGGCACTTCTTAGTTGCAAAGTGGATAGTTTAATAGAGTAGAGGAACTAGTGGGTCTGTTCCCCAAGTACAGATGAACAAGAACCAACAACTGAGGGAAAATGTGAACACTTATAGCTGAAAGTTCAAAGGATGCAGAGGAACAAATGGTAATTTGCCTAAAGTGATAGGAGGGGGGGGGAGACACAAACAAGGTGAGGGGAAATTGGGGTGTGGGCTGAGAGGTGATGAGGTTAACACACAGGGCTGAAGGGTGATGAGGATAACACACAAAGGAAATGATCAAGGAATTATATACAAGAAGCATTGGGGCCAGACAAGGTTGTGTATTGGCCCTCCACAATGTGCAAAACTTCCGAGGGCCTATCTGCTATTGGCACCCATGTTTTCCAACAAGGGGCAAGGCCGAAGACCTTTACTGGATGCCCGTGATCTTTGGGCCCTCAGACGCCACTGCATCACTCACTGGCATGATTTTGTCATTGACATTACTAAATGGGCCCAAGAATACTTCAAGAAACCGCTGTCAATAAACACAGTCCGCCGTGCCATCCACAGATGCCACCTAAAACTATCATGCGAAAAGGAAGCCAATGTTGAGCATGATCCAGAAGGGCCGCCGTGTTCTGTGGGCCAAGGCTCATTTAAAATGTACTGTAGCAAAGTGGCAAAGTGTCCTGTGGTCAGACAAGTCCTAATTTGACATTCTTGTTGGAAATCATGGGCGTTGTGTCCTCCGGGCTAAAGAGGAGAAAGACCACCCCTCCTGTTATCAGCGTTCAGTTCAAAAGCCAGCATCTCTGATGGTATGGGGATACATTAGTGCATATGGTGTGAGACACGAGCATGTTTTAAAAAGCATCATGAATGCTGAAAGGTATATAAAGGTTTTAGAGCAACATATGCTCCCCTCCAGACGACATCTATTCCAGGGAAGGCCTTGTGTATTTCAGCAGGACAATGCAAAACCACATACTGCAGCTATTACAACAGCATGGCTTCGTAGTTGAAGAGTCTGTGCTGAACTGGCCTGCCTTCAGTCCTGATCTTTCACCAATTGAGAATATTTGGCGCATAATTAAATGAAAAGTCCATCAAAGGAGACCCAAAACTCTTCAGCAGCTGGAAGCCTGTATTAAACAAGAGTGGGATCAAATTCCAATGGCTAAACTCAAGAAACTTGTCTCCTCAATGCCCAGACGCCTCCACTCTGTGTTTAAAAAGAAGAGGGATGCTGCACCATGGTAAACAGGCCCCTGTCCCAACTTTTTTGAGACCCGTAGAAGCCATCAAATTTGAAATGAGCTCATTTTGTGGATAAAATTGTAAAATTTCTCAGTTTCAACATTTGATATGTTATCTCTGTTCTATTTTGAGTAAAATACTGGCTGGTGTGATTTGAAAGTCATTGCATTTTGATTTTATTCACAAATTACACTTTGCTACAACTATTTCAGAATTGGGGTTGTACAATAAATCCCTGGGATTTTTCTATGCCACACTGGGGATTAGATCCACATTATTTGTATCAGCGTCAAGCAGTGTTCACTGTGTTTCTTACCTTTTTTCCGGTACAGTAATTTCTCAGTAACAATTTAGTCAGGTCATTAATTAACTCCTTGTATTCACCTATGCAGTGCTTTGAAAAAGTTCTTGCCCCCGTCTTAATTTATTCTATTTTTGCATATTTGTCATATTAAAATGTTTCAGATCATCATACTAATTTTAATTGTGGATGGAAAAAAACTTGAGAAAACACAAAATGAAAACACAACATGTTTTTAAATGTTTTTTTTTTTTTTTATTGATGGAAAAAAGCTTTCCAACATTACCTGGTCCTATGTGAAAAAGAACTCGCCCCCTTAGTTATTAAATCAACCAATCAAAAAAATTCAATTGATAATTGGGGTCAATTTCTCTTGGCACACCCAGGCATGCGTAATGCCAGCCCTGTTGAATCTAAATATCACTTAAATAGAACCAGTCTTGTAACATGACCTCGGCAAAAAGCCACACATGATGCTGCGATTTAAGGAAATTCAAGAACAGATGAGAAACAAAGTCTTTGGAAAGGGATACAAGGCCATTTCTAAGGTTCTGGGACTCCAGTAAACCATGATGAGGGCCATTATCTACAGATGGATAAAACTTGTAACATTGCTGAACATTCTGAGGAGTTGCCGGCCTACCAAAATCCCTCCAAGAGTGCATCAATGAGTCATCTAGGAGGTTACAAAAGAACTCAGATTAATATTTAAAGAACTGTAGGCAAAATCCACTTCTGAGGAAACAGAACAGAAAGGCTCATCTCACAGTTGCTAAAAAACATCTAGATGACCTCCATAGATAAAACTACTTCGGATAATATTCTGACAATTGATGAGTAAAAAGAGGAACTTTTCTGAAGACATCAGTCCCGGTACACCTGTCATAAAGCTATCACAACATTCCACAATTAGAACATCATACCAACAGTCAAACAAGTTGGTGGTAGTGTCATGGCTGGGGGCTGCTTTGCTGCTTCAGTACCTGGGTGGCTTTTCATAATTAATGGAATCATAAATTCTGCTCTCTACCAGAAAATCCTGACATTGAGCGTCTGGCCATCAGTTTGTGACCTAAAGCTCAAGTGGATTTGGGTTATGCAGCAGGATAATGATCTAAGGCACAAAAGCAAGTCTACCTCTGTAATGAAGCAAAATCAAGGTTTTGTTGTAGCCATTTCATAGTCCTCACTTGAGTCTGATTCCGATGCTGCGACATGACCTTAAACTGGCAATTCATGCACAAAGACCCTGTAATGTGGCTAAGTTGAAACAATTCTGCCAAGATTAGTGGGCTAATATTTCTCTGCAGCAATGTGAAAGGCTTATTGCCAGTTATTGCAAAAGTTTGATTGTGATTGTTGCAACCAAGGAAGGCACAACCAGTGATTCGGTTTTTGCGGGCAATTATTTTTTCATATGGGTAATATAAGCTTTGAACAGTGGCAGTCCGTCGGCAGTAACAAAGGCCTTCAGAAACCTCGCCCTTCAGTGCTTGATAACCTAAACCTCTCGCAGTTTACTTTTCCCGATTAGCAACAGTTGCTCAGACTAATTGGTAGAATCAATGACAGTCTAATTTATTTTTGATAGCATTGTTACACATTGCACCACAAAATTATGAGGCGTTTTCTTCCATACAAAAATGACAACGTAAAATATGATTTTGTCTTTATAATTTCTGTGCTCGTGTAGCTCGTGAAAGCGCAGATTTGCTTGAATTAGTTTGCAAGGCTCATTTAGCGATAACCCACGAGAATCTGTTCTATATTCTGAATGTAGTCACTGCTAATGGGCGTTGTCAGGCACGATGCAAAGCTGATTGATGGCGAGAATAAATGCTGCGAAGTCTGTGAAAGTTTCCGATTTTTTGCATTTATATTGCCATCCTTTCAATGCCATATCAATTATATAAATGTAGGCAATAAGCATTCATTTTTTCATTATCATTTCTCATTATAGGTCACGGATTGGTCTTGGTTGTTCAGTCGATAAATTGTTTGATTGTTCATCAGGCGAACTGGAACGAGAACAGCTTGAGGACAATCGAGTGGTAAAGGGTGAGGTTACTGAAAGCCCTCTAAACATCTGATGGCACGCCGCTGGCTTTGAATAACTCTTTATCTTCAATAAATGAAACAATCGTTCAAAAGCTGCTTTTGGTGTTCACTCATGTTGTCTTTGCCCTATATTAAAATAATTTAATTATGACAAATAAGCAAAAAATATAAGAATTTGGGAAGGAGGCAAATACTTTTTCACAGCACTGTAGCTATATTATTTTCTTGCTTGCCAATCTAATTAATTATCTAGCCAGATGGAGTAAATAGCTGAGTGACATTGAATGGCTTGGAAGTGTTGTGAATGTTCAATTATGGGCAACTGGGGTTGCATGGAAAAGGTGCTAGTGGTGTAGTGTTTTAGTGTTGAGGTGCTGTGCTTCTCAACGAAGGCAGTAGCTGTTCTGTTCAAAGTTTGATCAAACACACCTCAGTTGCCTGCAGCAAACCTCTGAGTCTCTGCTGACAGGCAGTGCAGTGCGATTCCTCTGCTCTCTCTACCTCTCTCTCTGTCTCTCTCTCTCTCTTTCCTTTACGCACACACACACACACATATGAACACACATACACTTAGGCTTTTTCTTCAGCTTTGTCTCTTTTTTACACTCTATCTTTGTTTAGTTCTGTGTCTCCATCTGTCTCCTATGCACATATAGATTCTCTAGTCCTTTCCTTTCATCTTTCTGTCATCCCATCACACAATTTTCAGCATGATTTCCTCACTGCAATTATTTTCTCTCACACTGTAGTATACCCATTCAGACCTGCTGTATATATTCATTGGTGTATGCTGTGCACTCCCCAGTGCACAGGTTTCACAAAGTCACTCACTCAGGATGAAATGATCGATTCAGTACTTGTGTGAATCCTAGTACTGCATACAAAAGAATATTATTCTAGAGTAGAGTCAGTGTATCAGATCTACCATATGCTGTGTTTTAAGCAGCAGTTTCTAACATGAAGCCAAATTTTGCAACAGATGTACTGTATTTTTTTTTTCTTCCACTGTAGAGCTCTCTGCCTCGTTACCACAAATGTGATGGCAGTGTTCATTTACTACTTGTGCATCTTGGATGATTCAGGATGAAATATTGAGAATGGCCCTATCCTTTCTGGACTACAGGCGTTCAAGACGGTGGAATCTGATTTTTGCCTGATTTTTAATCCTCTTAAAAGGATGGAATAGTTTTTTTCTTCATTTTTTTGTTGGAAAGAGGAACAGGAGACTGTTGTATTTGCTGGTCAGGGCTGCACTTATGATTGCTGGCGTGACGTGGGTGGCACAGAGGAGTTACTGACAAAAAGAGGGAAAGAAAAAAAGAGTACTGAGATGTACTCTGTGGTTTAAGCAAACCGTGTTGACAGTGATGAATGATGAGGTGTATTGTATCCCAGTTGTGTAAGATGGATGTATAGTGCTATGTAGTCTACCCGTGACGCCAGAAGTGAATGGTGAGGTATTGACCTATAATAACTGCTGGGTCCGTTTGATGTACACATCAATGTAGGTGGAGCGTGTAAACGGAAAGATACGTTTGATGAGGGTTTTTCTAATGTCTCTCGGAAGATGGATGTACTGCTCATGGTTGATTCAAACCTTATTCTGTGAGCAGCCTATTAGCAATGAGGAAATCCTGGTGCAGTCCCTTTCTGCTGTGTTACAGAATCATAAAGTGACTGCAGTGTTTCCCCAACCGTTCTACTGCCACGGTGCTGTGCCGTTGCTAAGGGGCCCCCCATCATAGCAACGGAATGGGTCATCAACTTTACTGTTGAATTTTGAGTCAAACCGGTTTTCCATTTGCAATTCTGCTGCTGGAAATTGTTTTCAGTTTTGGTTTCAAGCTACGTCCCTATGCCGGAAAAAAAACAAAAAAAACAAAACAAAAACAGGAAAACCTGCAACAAACCTTTTTTGGGGAAAGTGTTGCGTTTGACTGAGAGGGAGGGGGACAGTGCTGGAATCGTGGGATTGCGGTACAACTCTGAGTTGTCTGGCCACAATGAGCTGGTCAGTTAACCCATCATTGGAGGCTAAGTGGCTTGGTGAGCTTCTCAGTAATGGGCATGCTTGTACGCTGTGCTCTGAAATCATTCAGAATCACAGAGGAAATACCACATTTGTTCTCTTGCTGTTTCGTTTTTTTTAAGCCACTTGACTTTCCCTCCGAAACCTTTGGCTGGGAGACTGTTCTCGTAGAATCATAGTAGTTTCAGGTGAACTATGCATATTTGATTAATCCTATGGCACAATGTAGTTAGTGCATACTGTAAATGGGGTCATCTGATGACTAATACCCAGTCTTTAAACCCTTAAACTCTGCTTTTTGCTTGAATTTCCCCATAAGTATGTTAAAAGTTAGAAAAAAACATTTTTCTCTGTATTTTGGACAGAGTCACTGTTAAAAAGTAATTGCCCCTTCTCAATTTCTTCTATCATCGCATATTTTTCAGACCATCAAACTAATTTTTATACAAGACAAAGAAAACTTGAGTTAAACACCAAATGCAGTTTTCATATGATGATTTCATTTATAGATGGAAAAAAGCTATCCAACCCTACCTGGCCCTATATGAAAAAAAAAATTTGTCCCGTGAGTTACTAAATCAACCAATTAAATAAATTTAATTGATAATTGGGCTTTGTTTCACTAGACAGTAGACACACCCAGGCATGATTATTGAGGATATGTTAATAACAGGCATCTAATCTTTGAAAACAGTCAATTTGATGTTGGTGGATGGTGTCTTTTTTTTGGTATAAAATGTTAAAAATAGCACTTTTTTTTTTTTTTTTTTCATTTTCAAGCCTTAATATTTTCTAGGTTATTCATAAGAGATGGGCAGAATTAGAATAAAAAATACATGAAATGTATGGGAAGCTGTATGTGCAATACTAAATCCCCGTCTTTGAAATTGCGCTTTTTACAGTCCTTCAAACATGCTACCGCAGAGCTCAGAGTAAACTTTTCGGGCAACTTTAAGCACTCAAAAATATATGATAAACTGAAGAGACACCTTTATAAGTCCATATTCCTCAAATTATAGTAGCAGATTTTCACCCCTGAGAATTTAAAGGACTTAGCTGAAATACTTTTCTAGATATATGTGAACGTGGCTCCTCAGAAATCACTGTTCAAAAAGGGCCGGAACTTAGTTGCAAAAATATTTTTTTTATGACAGAACTATTAGGAGTTGAGAGGTAAAATTTTGGATTTCTCCTACTAAGAGGTGAATGCACCCGCTGGATTTTTTTTTTTTTTGCCAAATCTGAGATGGTCAAGTGGGAGCCATTGGGACAGTTGGCATGGAGTGACCCAAAGCCATGTCTCAGGCTCTGGGTCTCTAGTGAACCACAGTGAGAGCCATGATCTACAAATGGAGAAAACTTGAAACAGTGGTGAAATTTCCCTAGAGTGGCCAGTCTACCCAAATTCCTCCAAGAGCACATCAATGAATCATCTAGGGGGTCACAAAAGAACCCAAACTAACATCTACAGAACTACAGGCCTCACTTGCCGCAGTTCAGGTAAGTGTTTAAGATTCCACAGTCTTATCTTTGAATTCTGATATCTTCTAGAAAATCCCGAATGAGAATGTCTGGCCATCAGTTTGCGACCTAAAGCTTAAGCGCAGTTGGGTAATGGAGCAAGACAATGATCTGATGCACACATGCAAACTCACCTCTGAATATCTCAATAGAACAAAATTAAGGTTTTGGAGTGGCCTAGCCAACTTCCTGACCAGAATTCAATTGAGATGCTGTGACATAACCTTAAGAGCCAGAGTCTGTAACTATGAACCAGGGGGTGATATATCATGTTCCAGTAGGCCACTGAAGATTTTTGTGGGCGTAAATATATCGTCCAAACTGACAAAAATTATGTTTTTTAATCAGAAGATCCCTTCGGGGGGGAAATTACAGCCCTTTATAGGGTAGGGGTTAAAAGGGCCAAAATATTGACGTGGTCAAAATCTGGACGTTGTCGTTCTAATATCTTCGTGCACTCTCTGTAACCCTCCTTGATCTTATGGTATATAAATGTGTGGGTAGAGTTCTTCCATTTAGCATAATAATTTTCAAGGTTTACTGAGGGCGCCGCCTATAGGGGGCGCTTCAAATCATGACTTTCTGCATTTTGGGCTATATTTGAGACCCTCCCAGGGCCTGTGCCCTCATTAACCCTTGCTTATTTATATGTATTTGGATACATTGGGACTAGTTCTTTCCAAATTTGCATAAATGGCGGTGGTTTAGTTAGGGCGCTTTTGCATAGATGGCACTTTTTTTGGCAAGAACACGATTTTTTTTTTCTATTTTAGGCAATTTTCATTTGGCCATATCTCATTCGCCCCTATGGATTTCAGTGAAACTTGTTTTATTATGTTTGTCTATAGCTCTGCTATTCATGATAAAAATTTCAAGTAGGCTTTTTGCCTCATTAAGCCATTACACGCCAGAGTTTGACGTATGTCGCAATCAAGCACCACCTCCGAAAAATGTCCATTTTTGTTTTCGTCCCCAACAACCAGTGGGGAGAATTATTTGAGTTTTTTCAAAGCATTGAGGCAAGAGAACTTATTCAAATAAGCAACAATTTATTAAAATGTTAAAACTGAAAAGTCAGAAAAACAACAATCAAGGCACCCATATGTGCTGAAGACACTTAGGCCTTAATGGACGGCATCTTTCTGTTGGTGCCACCACCACAGAATAATGACTCAATAATTCTGGAATTGTTTGGCATGGGATAAAAACTATATAAAAATTGTACCAGTAACAGAGGCTTCTGCGTTGGTATTCCTGAAATAGTCTGAAATAAATTACTACCAGTCATTCTAAGGGACACGCTCCTCAAGAGGTTCTCAGGACAGCAACTGAATTGCACATAGTTCACAACTGACTAAAACTTTTGGACAGATTTGTCCAGAAAATCTCACAACATAGTTCAAAACTAACTGAAGGACATCCTTGTTCTAAGGTTTTAACCCACAACAACTAAAAATATTGGACAAACTTGTCCAAAAAACCTCACAACATAGTTCAAAACTAACTGAAGGGCATCCTTGTCCAGAAGGTAACCATAGTAATTTTTAGAGGGGGTTGAGGACCTTGTCTTTACATTCTGCATTGCTGCATGCATTATGCATACACACAGGCCACACCCATTAAAAAATGTGATCAGAAAATATATGATCTAATATCTTGGGAGCAAAACTAATCGTTAGCACAATATCCCACAAGGTAAAGATGGAACGATGTACCGCTCGCAGGTCTTAAAATCAGAAGATATTTGTGATAAAGCAGGATTTCCACGGCTCTATTCAGACTCTGAACATGCCATCAAAAGCGTGATCACAGCAGTGCTGCCACCTGCCATATGAGCCGCCTATAGGAGCATTGGAGAACTAACCTTTTGTCTTTCTTGATTAAAGTGGAGAGTGATCTGGTGTGAACGTTTTAGCACAAAGAGGGTTAACGAGGCAAAAAGCCTTCTTGATATTTTCATCATGAATAGCAGAGATATAGAGAAACACAATAAAAGAAGTTTCACTGAAACCCATAGAGGGCGCACTGAGATATGGCCAAATGAAAATCGCCTAAAATCGCATTCTTGCCATAAAAAGCGCCACCTATGCAAAAAGCGCCTAACTAAGCCACCGCCATTTATGCAAAATTGGAAATAACTAGTCCCAATGTATCCAAATATGCATAAATAAGCAAGGGTTAATGAGGGCGCAGGCCCTGGGAGGGTCTCAAATGTAGTCCAAAATGCAGAAAGTCATGATTTGAAGTGCCACCTATAGGCGGCGCCCTCAGTAACCCTTGAAAATTATAAAGCTAAATGGAAGAACTCTACCCATACATTTATATACCCCAAGATCAAGGAGGTTCACTGAGGGCGCCACAAAATATTCGAAGGTCAAAGTCCAGATTTTGACTATGTCAATATTTTGGCCATTTTAACCCCTACCCTAAAAAGGGCTGTAATTTCCACCCCGAAGGGATCTTCTGATTAAAAAAAGTATTTTTTGTCAGTTTGGACAATATATCTACCCCCACAAAAAACTTCAGTGGCCTACTGGAACACGATATATCACCCCCTTCTATGAGCTGGTCCAAAGTTACAGACTCTGGCTCTTAAACAGGCACTTCATGCTCAAAACCCTCCAGTGTGGCTGAATTAAAACCATTCTGCAAAGACCGATTGCCAGCTATCGTTAACGTTTGATTGCTGCTGTTGCTGCCTGAGGCAGGCACAAATAGTGACCATGTTTATATTTTCACATGGGTGATATAAGTTTTGAAGAACTCTCTACCTCCAATACGTGAAATTATAATTTAAAAGCTGCATTTTGTGTTACTCACATTGTCTTTGATTTGTAAAACCTTGTATTACAATAGGTTCGATGATCTGAAACATTTATATTTGAAAAATAAACAGAAATGGAAGAAATCGAGAAGGGGGAAAATAATTTTGCACAGTACTGTCTGAGATTTGCAGAGTTGAAGAGGTTAATATGAAATCAGTGGTATGCATTTACTGATCTTCAAATGTGGAATATGAAGTTCACGTTTCTTACTTGACACTTGGCCATCAGTCTATAACACTATTCAACAGGAAAGAATAGGCGCTTTTGTCATGAAAGAAGTACAGTGTTTTAGTCTCTACTGTGTATTCAAATGTGTGTTTTTCCAGGCTTTTTAATGCACGATATGATGGATTTATTAATCAAACTTCTTTTGTTTTGCCAGTATTTTTGCAGTATATCTGTTGGTATGTAAGTTTGGGACTCCTAGTTAGTGCATTTTAGTTAATTTGTTAAAAGCTGGTCTGGGAAAATAGGATACAGTATTCTCTTCTTTTTTTGTTTGAGCAGGCATCAGGCAGCAGATGAAATTTATGGCAGTGCCGGTATTTACTGGTACCTGACGCATGCTAGGGTTCTGGAATTTATACGCTTTCCAACTGTTCATATCAAATAATGACAGATGACAAAAGGGTACCACTGAAGCGCAGTGGCACGGAAAATCTCAAGACGGAATTTGCCAGAGAATAAAAATAGCCAATATAAATTCCATTACCAGGTGCTAAAGCCTGATCTATCGCAAATCTCGTCCTTTCCTTAGTGACTTATGAGTTTGCATTTTCCGCGGCAAAAACCACTTGAGGGAACAGGATGACATCTGGATGCTGACCTTTAGAAGTCAGAAATTTCTACATTAACATGAAGTGAAACACCCCAACATGTTTACATGTTGACGGGGAAATCTGTGGACATACTGTGGTCTCTTCTTAGGTCATATGCTGCACAGTTCATAGCAAACTGAAGGGCAAGGATCTGACTTTTATCTGCCCTTGCTGATTTTAAACATGTTTATTTGCTTAGTGTGTGTGCATGAGTGAACTAGACCTAAGTTTGTGTGACTGTTTAAGTGAGTGTGTATTTGTGCAATTGTATAGTTCTGAATTTTAGATTCTGCATTTTTTTGTGTGTGTAAGTATTCGCATACTCCTGAATCGGTGTGTGTATGTTTTTGCGCATATGCACAGTATGTGTGTGCATTTATATGTGTTAGTGAGTAAATGTCCGTTTGTATGCGTGTATGTGTGTGTGTGTGTGTGTGTGTGTGTGTTTTTATACGCGTGCACATAGAACAGGCAGAGTGGCAACGGCAAGAGCATAGCAATGCATTTGAACTATGCATCTCCACCTACACAGAGATTGCTTTCGACTAAATTCACTTGTCAATTAAAATTCACAGAGGGATTTGCACTTTAGAAGGAACTGTTCATTTTGAACTTGCTGCTGTCTTCGTGTGCACTCCGGGGGCTGGCATTTGATGTCTGGAACGAGCGTGAACACTCAACAAGGCCACTCACCTAAGGGAGTCATCAGAGTATACTATGTGAATGTGAATAACTGTGACTGTGTAGTCATGTGGGGTTTCCATACTCTGTCAGAACGTTTGAGCATTTCAACATGTTAAGGAGGCCAAGTTAGATGGTTACAGGTCAGGATGGTGCTGATCTCGGAGGAGGGTTCATTCACTAAAACGAACATAGAAGGCTTACCAATAGATATCAGGCTATTGCTGTGGGTATTTGCTTCCATTCCAGCTAGAATTGAGGTCGGGCAATGAATGGGGGGGATTAATCCTGGCAAGAAGTCGTCATTCCGTTTGATTTCAACGATGCTCGATGAGGTTCAGGATAGGGCAATGCACTGTTCAGTTTTTGGCACTCAACAAATCATGAGTCAACCATGTTCTTTGCCTGATTGCATTGCCATTTTAGAAATTGAATAAAGTATGAAATTGCAGAATCATCTGGAATGTCTTTTCCCATCAGTAGAACTATTACCTTGCCTGAACTCTGAATTAGAGCTGCAGACTACAGTTTCCACAAATGTATAGCCATGTAGCATATTTCACTTGCGGAACACAGTGCCTTAAATCAGCACAAAGGAAGCTGCATTCCCACTGATTTCTCAGCTGTGAGGTTTACAGGAAATCTACTGAGCTCGTCCGGCTTTTCAGTTGGAAGATCTGATTGAAATATGACTGTAGATATTCCTGTTTATTTATGGTTGGGCTCATTTAAAGTGGTAATCAATAAAATGAAGAATACAACAAATATTTGTTTTTTGGTGCCGTCATTGGGCTGACGGTTTGATATATCAGCTCTTGTAGTCAGTGTGTATCTTTGGAAGGGTCTGCTAGGATGTAACTGTGAATTTATGCGGGAGGAGGTATTCTGAAAGGATTGATATACAAAGTGACAGATAACGAGACAAAAGGCTTTTCTTTGCATGCGTCACCGTGTTCGATGTGTTTGTGTTCGCTCAGGCTCCGAGGTGCAAGGCTTGAGCCATCACCATCTGCAATGCAGCCTGACTCTCACTGCCAAGATCCACTGCCCCCTCCCCCCTCCCTCCATCCCCTCCCCTCCCCCGCTGCCTGCTAGTGCACAGGTTCAGGAAGGCCTCTATTAGATGCGTATGCCAGGCCCTTTAATGTGTTAATGTTACCTTGGCTGAATTCGCCCAGACAGTGAGGGGAAAACAAACAACAAAACGAGACAAAACAATTTTTATGTTGCCTGCTTGCTGCCAACACAGATCTGATGACACATAGCAGCATGATGTTTTGGCTGTGACTGTCTCGTAAAGGTCAAAGGGTCCTTCTGAAGTCCTTTAGACTCTACAGCTTGGTTTGCCTGTTCGCTCTTTTTTTGTACATTTCTGCAACTTCAAAGCAGAGATGTATGGTGCTTTCATATGATCCCCTGGCACACAGCCATGGGCCTCTGTTCTCAGCTGCCCTGCATCAGCTGTGGTCATGGTGGAACGGGAAGTGCAACGTTTCATTTTCTATTATGCAGAAAAATGATTCCGGGCTATGGATGCAAATCAATGGGAAGGTTCTCTATTGGCCATCTATCTTCAGAATATATTTTCTTGAACGTGCTTAATTAATGCAGAACCTTCTGCAACAATTTACTTTTGGTATGCAGCAAAAATGGAAAACTTAGTTTGGGGAACATTTGAGGGAACTTTCTGACTGCCTGGAATATGAATGCGTTTCTGCTGTAGCCTGTTGCTCAACATGCAGTGATTTAAAGCCTGCTGAAGGATAATTTAGGCTCTTCTTAGAAAGGCACTTGTAATACTGCCATGACATTTTCAGTAAATGCATTTTAAGAAAGATAGGATTTCTAAATACAAGCTTTCAAAATTCTAGTTTATCCTTGCTCATATTTAGCTTTTTCCTGGTAGTGTTCATCTTTCTAAGTCCTAATGTGCTTAAAACGTGTTTAATTTTGTGCAGTTAAAGTCTATTGAAGATCTCTGCCAACTGGGAGAAAATGGTCAGCAGAGCTTGTTATAATTTTTCAGTGGTATGGCAGCAATATTTTATGATGTCTTGCTTTGTCATTCCTGTAAAGATTTTGCCCATTGGAGATATATCTACAATTATGCAAAAAAAAAAAAAAATAAATAAATCAGTTGGGCTTACCCGCAGTTTTGGTCAAATTTTTTTATTGAATATAATATTAGTAATGTGCTTAGGTTTCGGGCTGTGTGGATCTGCTTCAGGTGTACACACTATGCTGCCCAACAGGGATGATGATACATTTCCCTCACTAAACTAGAGGAATGCCCGAGCCTTCCAGCACCAAAAAGCAGATGAAAACTGCAGCTGAGTCAGTGGTGGTTGTAGGAATCCTGAAGCAACGGTAGTCAGCAACACATTAAAGTTTTTGGGTTTAAGAGAGGTGTTCCACAGTGATGTGTGCACATGAATGGATCATGTGTGAATATTTATGTTATATTATTTAATCAGTATGTGATTAGTTGGTTGAGAAGCAGCTGTATATATGACTTCCGAAGCCATGTATTGGTGAAGTTCCTGCATGGCCGAAATTACCTCATTTGACGTATCGCTGTACATAAATTTTGAGTCTGTCAGAGTTTGAGCATAAATGTTTGTAGTAAAATTTGTATACGTTATGGGCATTGCCTGCATTTATTGGTTTATAGGCATTGAGTGGTAGACTGGCTGGCTGTGGGCTGGCCCTTTGTAAATGGCAGTCAGCCTATGCATTAAATGCTTTTCAGCGGTAATCACATGCACCATTAATTGAGGGCGATATTCTCTCTCTGACCCCTGCCGCAGTCAGTTTAGCTCACGGAGCAGGGATGGGAATGGGGGCCAGCGGCCGTGACCACATTTGCTCATTCTCTGCCGATGCTTCCACTGCACCGCTGCAGCCTATAGATACGACACCATCCACATTAACCACACAAGAGCCAGCAGCCATTTACCAGTCAGATAACATTGTACTCCTTATCGCTCTTTCTTTTTCTCTCTCTGTCTTCCCTACTCCTGTTTCCTCCTTTACATGAGAGAAAAGCTTGTGATAGCACATCTGTGGTGGTGGGACCGATAATTACTGTTGGTGCAGTTATAATAATGCAGTTCCCAGAGATCTGATTCAAAGGCTGGTGTGAATTAGCTGATTATGGGTGATATGGCTTGGCCCGTTTTTCTGAAGTCTATGGATGCCTACTAGAGGTCTATGTTGCCACTGTGCCTGTGCGCTGGCCTTGAGATACTTGACATTGAGGGTGAGCGACTTCATGTGCCAGGCTGTTAGCAATGTAATAGCATGGTTTGGAAACTTTGATTAGAGGCTTGTTGTTTGCTAATCAGTGTGATATTTCAATGAATGCCATCCAAGTCTCCATGATAAATAAAACGTGCAATATATGTAGTCCTAAATCCTGGACATTGGATGGTCCTTCAGTCCTGAAAGAATGGCTAGGATTAATCACCCCATCAGAAGTAAAACCCTCAGCGCCAAAAAACCTCTTTATGAACACAATCCCAAGTATGTTGCAAAGCTGAAGTTAGTCACCCTATAAGGTATACTATTGTAAATGAAGTTCTTAAGCATTCTAATACTAAGGTTATTTATACATATTTCATGTTTCCATGTTGCCATGTAGTGCATTAGGATACACCTGGAAAAAAATACAGTCCATAGACAATTTAGACATGTATATTCTGAGCAAAAAATATCCAAAATCACCTGGAGCGGAACATTCATAAATACCTGTTATTTATTGCTTCTGCATTTATTCTGTTGTCGTTGAACAATTTTTGCCTTTGTACATAACTTCAGCTGTTTTTGTGCCTTTCCAGCAGGAGAATGGTTCTCTGTTGGAAAAGCCATGACGTATCAGAAAGCTGATGCAGTGTTCAGATGAGTTGTAACAGTCAGGGAAAAAAATAACAGTTACAGTAGTGTGCAGTGATGATTATGCTCCACCACTTTTGTCTAAAAGTGCTCTCTTATATATTACTTCTCTATGATTTTTGGTGAAAATGTACTGAAAAATACTATTGTTGGCAATAAGAACAAAAACTCATTCCCACAAGTATACTGAGGTTAAAAATTTGGTTAATAAGCAAAAGCACTGAAAACATTGATTTTTTTTATAACAATTGAAGGGTGTTGCAAATTTGGTTTTTTGACTCCTGCATAGCATGAATGCATGTTTGAAGGGTCATTCCATGATTGCTGATGCTAAAAAATGTGTTTAAACTGGTTTGAGGCGACATTATTTGGTACAATCGGTCAGTTGTTTTAGGTGACCAACCTTGAGGTGACATGAACCTTGAGCAGTGTCACAGTGTTAAACACGATGGCAGGATAGAAGGAGTTCTCTGAAATTGTTCGTAGCCCAATTGTGGCCTTACATGATGCTGGCTTGTCACATAGAAAAATTTCTGAAGACCTTAAATGCTGCCATGGTACTATAAGAAACACTATCAAGCGTTTCAAAGAGACCGGTTTGCTGAAAACTGGTGGCAGTAGAGGTACATAATGGAAGTTAAGTGCCTTTGATGTTCCTTATCTGTGTATTAGAAGTAAAAAAAAAATCAGTGGTTGACTGCACAACAACTCTTTGATGATGTTTATAGAGTCAGAAGTGAAGAGATGAAAATATCAAGATCTACTATTTCCTGATGCTTGTGTTAAAATGGTCTGCTACCAAAAAATTGCTTCTTAGAGCTGGCAATATCAAAAAAAGACTTGAGTTTGAAGGATTGAAGGATTGGACACCAATGGACTGGGAACAAGTCCTTAGGGCCGATAAATCGAAATTCAAAATTTTCTCATCCAAATGCAGAACTTATGTGCGCCATAGAATTGGAGAACTTTTAAAAAATGACTGTTTAAACCCTTCAGTCAAACATGGAAGTGGTAATATTATGGTTTGAGGTTCAGTCTGCTGGAAAGTAGCCGGTGAGCTCATAAAAATCAACGGAATCCTGGATCAAAAGAAGTATCACAGCATCCTTTTGAAGCACACATTGCCATCTGGAAAGAGACTGATTGGTCGGGAATTTTATTTTCAACAAGATGATACTTCTAGGTTGTGCAAAAATTATCTCAGCCAGAAAGAATCATCTGGTGATGTAAAAGTTATGATTTGGCCTGTTCAAAATCCAGACCTTAATCCGATTGAGCAAATTCGGGATTAGCTGGATACCAAAATAAACAAAACTGTTGTAACATCAAAAGAAACCCCTTTTTTTATGAACTGCAAACTATATGGAATGCTTTAGCGAGTGAAGAAATAAAAAATATGTGAACACTATGTCCAAAAGATTAAATGCTTTAATCAAGAAGCAAAGAGTGGCCACACTAGATATTGACTTTTTCTCTCAAAAAGACAATATTATTTTTGTTTTTACTAGATATTGTTACTGTATCTGTTTACTTGTTTTCATCTGTATGATCCAATATTACACGAAATTAATACTTGAATAGTACTCAGTTTCCGATTTATCTTCATTTTGTTAAGTGTATAATCATCGCATTACTGTACCTTAAACACATGGAGATGTTCCGAGTAATGACAAGGCACCCCTTTTGCAAACACCTGTAATTCCCTCTGCCTGCTCTGTGCTTTGTTGCGGAACAAAATCACACAGGCTGTTTTCATTACCCACCATCATACAAGGCCGTTGATCGATGACACTGTGGAGAGCATCCGGCTCTTATTTGTACTTTATCTGCAGGCTTTGTTCAAATTTGTACCATTTTGTACGGGACACACATTACCACAGACAGTGGGAGAGTAGCTGTGATGGGTATATTTTAATGTACCTCCCGTATAACTTGTGGGTCTGTGAACTCTGTGGCTCTCTCTTTGAAATTTAGTATGAAGCACTGTGTCACAGAGCGCATGTGAGTGTCTGGAGTGTAAATTTGCTGTACATTTTTTGATGGTTGTTTTTGTGGGCTGTACAGTATTTGCTTGCCTGTGTCTGGATGAGTGTATGTGTTTGCCTACATGTTTGCATTTTTCTGTTTTGCTAAAAAGTATTTGGGGAAGTTGGGTCAAGGTTGGTGTTTCTGTTGACATGAATATGCATGCCTTCCGCCATTGTGGTCCATGATGACAGGTCAGCTGCTAATCTAGGGTCCTTATAATTAGAGTCAGATGATCATTATACATGATTGCATTGATCAGATCTCATGATGTTCTGTTTATGGTCATATCCTTCCAGAAAAATAAAGGGTACTGCATTTCCCATTATCGGTTCAGTGCTGGTGTCAAAATCAATAGCTGTGTCTATGGGTCAAACAAATTGGGATGTCACAACTGATAAGCTGAATGATTTTCTGCAGAGGAGAGCGAGATAATCCCTGTACAATTTTTTTTGCCTACCTGAACCTGTAAATTACGCGTTCATGGTATTCAAACTGACAGCACATGATATTTTAAGGGTAATTCTATCAGTTCTGAAGACTAAAACAACCATAAAGTAAACTGATATACTGGCATCTTCTTGGCACATACAGTAGGCCGAAATGCGCAGACATGTCGGTCACTCAGTGAGATACAAAATGGCTGAACATTTACTGTTTTGATAGTTTTTTTTTTTTTTTAATTTACCCTCCTCTGTATTTAAATCTCATGTTACTTACCTCTTTGGCTTTTAAAATTTTTATTTATATGGCTGGCAATTTTTATATAAAATGTTTGTGTAATGATGTTAATTTTGAATGGTTTTCTGCGGTATCACTTTGATTTAGAATATCTTGATTCCTCCAAGGAGTCTCTGCAGCAGTCTGAAATCCCATCTATTGTCCCATAACATGAGAGCTGAACACTTTGCAGTAGTATTAACTGTTTCTGCCTCAAAATTCTATATTGCTTTTCAAAGCGATTGCGGACATCTCATACTTCAGTATTTTTTAGTCACTCAACTGTATGCAAGCAACTGATGTACATTAATTTCACTGATTTTGTCTTCGAGACTGGAGATATTGAAGGACCATGGAACAGAGAGACTTGGAGCTATGGATGGCTGTATTATTCCACTGTTGCCCAAGACATACAGCACTCATATGGCGCTCAGACCAGGGACTCTACTATGATCCTTTCAGACAATGCCCTTTTTAAAAGGCATTATAGTACAATGAATTGTAACCCCGAACAAAGTCGAGTATGCTATGGATTGATGTTCGTCCTGCCGCTGCCATTTCCTCCTGATCTGCCACCACTGTGTCTGTGGGGGCTTCCTGCGATTGAACTGTGGGTCATTATTGCCAAATAAATTTATATATATTTGCCGTAGCCTTTAGTAGTAATGAGGTCTCTATGCTAGTCGATTTTGGTTGAAATAGGATAATAGTTTAATCTTTCTGTTGCTGTCCGAAATCCCATCTATTCCATTTTCGCAAAACATGAAAGCTGTAACTTTTAGAAAACTTTCTGGTATGAAGCAGAATATGCTGCTTTTGCCTTAACATTCTATTGTGCCTTTGAAAGAGATCAGATGTTACTGAAACCTCAAACTTGGTATTTTCCATTAACAAAAATGTTTGCAAGCAGCAGATGTACATTTATTTCACTGATCTTGCCTTTGAAACACGGTAAACCAAAGAATTATGGGACAGAGAGACTGGTATTTGGGGTTATAGAGGATGGATATATTAGTGCACAGTTACCCAAACCATGATCATAGTGGGTTCAGGCCAGCGTCTTTATAAAGCTCCATTGAGTTGAGGTCTTTTCTAAAAGATTCCTTGGAAATTAAATTTAAATTAAACCGATATTGATGGACTGGGGTTGGATTTAATGATGGGGGTTTAGATGGATGCGTCCCTGTGGTCAGACATTTTGAGTAAATATTTGTAGTTGTTACATGATAATAACAGCATTTATGCTCATGTGCCAGTGCACAGTCTACTTTCTTCTAGATTTTACTTGAAATCATCAAATTGAATCCCTGTCTCCAACAGAAGAGAGGATGCTTCCCACTGCACAAACTTGATTTGGCAAACTAGTTTTAGCAATCTTTGTACTCAGCAACCTATACTTGTGAAGAGGAGAAACACGCGTAGATATTAACTGCCCATGAAATTTCGTGACAAATGTTGTTAGTGACCCTGGTCTTTTCACATGAGAACTATGATGCAGAATGGCTGGTATTTGTGGTTATAAAATAAATGAACTTGTCACCTGTTCATGAAGGGAATGTTACTTCTTGATAGCTAAAGGACTGTGACTTTCATAACTCAAGGCGTATTCACAAATTGCAGTCAGCAGAGCCAATAGCAAATGTCCCATTTATTTTAAGAGTATGATCTAGTTTGCCACTCTGCGCATGCTCAGTCAGATGGTTGTCAGCAGACCGGAAGAAAAATAGGACTGCTGAAAATGACGCGATTAACATACCATTCAGCAAGGGACCTGAAAATCACGGCCATTCAAAATTGGATTTTGGCCCTGTCCCATGCGTGCCATGACATTTTTTCTGGATTCTCAGAATCCTAATGATATTATGTACCTAGAGCATGAAATCTCCAAATTCTTTGCAATTTTAAGTCAAAAATGTTATTCTTAAGTTGTTGAAGTATTTCCCCATGCAGTCTTTCACGGAGAGGTTAAGCCCTCACCATATTTTCCCATGAAAGACGTTTTATACCCAATCAGGTTACTGACCTGTTGCTAAATAGTCTAATTAGCTGTGAGATGTTCTGCTAGTTATCTTTATTTAGCATCATGCAACTTTTCCAGCCTTTTATAGTCCCGTCCCAACTTTTTAAAAACAAGTTGCTGTCATCAGATTCAAAAGAGCAGATTTTTTTTCAAAAAACAATAAAATTTATCAATTTCAACATTTGATATGTTGTCTTTGTCCTATTTCAATTAAATATAGGGTTTTAATTGATTTGCAAATCATTGCATTCTGTTTTATTTACATTTAACATGGCGTCCCAACTTTTTTGGAAATGGGGTTGTATTTTTACAGGATTTTGGGTGTGTCTGTGTGTGGACGATTCTTGTGAACACAATAGCATTGCAACCTTTTGCGATTCAATCACATAACATTTCACGTGAGTTTTGGGATAAAAATTAAGATTTAGATTGAAGATGGGTGTGGTCTGAGTACGTGCCCACTGACCGGGTTATAATTTGGGCTGCCACTGACAACGACATCAACATTGCTGTCGCAGCTGGTATGATCCCAGATGGCCTCTAGTTACACTTAGAATTTGGCTGTGTCCGAAATCACTCTCTCATTCACTACTCCCTAGCGTAAAGGGGACTCATATGTAGGTGACTATATAGTGAGCTCATGAGCAGAAGGAAGAAACGCTTTCGGACACTAAGTGGTTCGTTTTGTCGGCGCTGTTAATGCCATCACTGCTGTTGCACGATTAATTATTCTTCGGCTTGCGTGCAATGCATGATGGGACGTATTGCTGGGTTAGTGACCATTGGTTGGTCACTACATTACACGGTGGATTGTGGGATGTAATGAGTTCACTATATAGGGGATAATTATTCTTACAAACAATTCGGACAGCACTACAAAATGGCGAACCCTCTATAGAGTGCACTATATAGTGAGTAGTGAGTGATTTCAGACACGGCCTTAGTCTTTATTATTTAGAATCAATTGTTTGATTAGTAATCAGGCAACATAAACCAGACTAAGTTGAAAATGATCATAGATTAAAGAATGTGGTTTCTGCAAGCTTTTTATGCCTCTAGTGGCGCATAACTGGAGTGTGTGTGTGCATATGTGTGGTCATGTTTGTATGCTGGAAGTATTATCTAAGTATCCTCTCTGGGGTTGGGCGATTTCCGCACAAATACCATAATATTCATATTATTGGGATAAAGTTGAATTAAAGGGATAACTGTTGGTGCTTTCAATAAATATTCGTAAAATGTGATTTTTTTATGACGGACATTAATGATATAATGACTAGGAAGGTGGAAGAAACTACTAGTGTAGTCTAATAACAGGCAGACACCTGCATTCCAAGCAGCCTTTAAAATCATATAAGACAACACTTATGTCATATTAAGATTATATGATATCCAAAATCCCAGACAATATGTTAATCTTATATCACAATATGGATATTATATGGATATGTTGCCCAGCCCTAATCCTCCTTCTCAGACCACCCCAGTCTTCATCACAGCTGAGCCCCAGTCTGTTCCAGTCACCCCTGGCTGTTACTGAGACCAGCTGTCCGGTTTATCTTTACTTCCACATTCCATACCAAATCATTTGCTGAGAGGGTAGGGCATGAAGTTAAGAGGGGTGGTGGATGGGTGATCTGGACAGGATGTGTGCATGCATGCAGTGTCATCACAGCAGCGTGCGGTGTATATATGCCAGTATATGTTGTCTCTGCCATCTGTCAGTTCTTGCTGATCATAACTCCTCTTTTCCAGATGATGGGGACTGCCCTGGCTTGGTTTTTGGGGCCTTACCTTCACAATCCCCTCCATGCTGATGAACTGTCCGTATGAGGGATTGTCCTAGTCCCAGCTCAATGTCCAGAGACGATGCTACAGTATGTACCTTCCTCGACTTATCCACCTGACTTTGTGAATTCTTGCCTGTGGTCTGTGCCGTGGTGGAAAATCCAGGATCAGAAAGTAATAGCATTTTGCTCCACCTCTTGGATGTTTCTGCAGTCGGGTAGTAAGACTAATCGGTGAAATCAGCTGGCTGAGTTCATTGCTTGAAGAAAAACGTGGCAGGACTTTTTCATTCTGACCCCTGGGTTTTACGCCTCTGGGTCTATGAGTGAATGGGTTATTTGTAGCCTTGTGCATGAAGAATCTCAGCAGCACTGCAGAATTTGTCAATTCATTTGACTGCGTTATCCCAGCTAACCTGTAAGGCCAAGAAGAAGCATGAAGAGGCATCGAGTCAAAGCAGAGACGCATCACCACCTTCATCCCCAATGAATACTGAGCCACGCCCTCTGATTGGCGGGAAAGAAGGCCCGCCCCTCAGGCATCCTGGCCTGGCTTGTCTCCTGTCGCACAGCTTCTTATCTCTCAGGGTGGATTATGGGACATCACACCGGGGAATGCTGGCAGGCGCTGTGCTGGCGCCTTGCAGGGGGGCAAGCTCCAGACTCCATTAGGCGAGCCGCTGCGTGATATCGAGCGAGCCGTGGAGACAACCTGGCTCGTCAGTGCCTGGCGAGGTTGTACAGAGAGTGCGCTTTATTCATAATCAAGTTGAGTATTCGTATGCTGCGTCCAGTACAAATACGACAAGCTTACCCTGAGGGGATGCGCAACTCAGAAGCAGTTTCCTGCCCGGAGGCTGGCCCTTTGATCCTGCACCTCCTCTGCTAATATTCATCACTCATTAACGCCATGAGGATTCATGAATTAATGGTACTTACTACTTTTTATGAGTTTATTTTAGTGTTTTCCATTTTGTATTGCATTTACGCAAGATTAAAATCATGCTTTGTTTAGCCCATTTTGCACTCATTTTGTCTATCGAGCATGGCCGTCTGTAGTCTTATTATACTGTATACACAATGGCACAAGTGGCAACGAAAAAAATGTTGATGTAATTGGTGCAAGAAGGATCTCTTGGTTTAATATTGGCCCTGTTGCTTTTTACACACCCAATTCCTAAAAAGTTGGCTCATCATGGAAATTGCAAATAAAATAAAAAATGACTGATTGCACACATTTCTATTGGTCCTTTTTAGCTCACTGGCTGGAAGGCCATGAACCATTAGGAGAATGCGGCGTCTGGCATGGTCTTTCTCTTCGGTGGCCCTTTGCAATTTCTTTAAACATCTCCAAAACTGCTGGCTGGATTAACTTCAAATTTAGCATGGACTGTACATTGCACGTATTCACCTTAATACTGCATTAGAAAGGTTATAATTTTTCTGGATTGGTGATTGATGTAATGGTTTATCAGCTGTTCATGTCAGAGTGACCTAAAGCAATCTTAGAGACATCCATGTCTCCTTTCTTTGCCAGTGAGCTACAGGGCCCTTGGTTTTTATTTTTGACCTTGTTTGCATTTTCCATAATGTGCCAATTTTTTTGGCATTAGAATTGAACATTGGTAACATTCACTTACTGCAGTATGGTGCAACATTACGAAGCTATCATGTCAAGTAGCAATACATAATGTGCCCCTAAAAAAATCAGCACATACAGTGGGCACTGTGACTGGTGTCACCTGTTTTAGATCCACACCAGTGAGTGCTCAGAATGGGGAGGAGCGTTTGCTCATCTTCGTTAGCACGGAGAAGAGGGGACACCTGTAGGCGGGCATCTGTCAGCTGTGCTTCACACTGGGGGTCGCCTCCAGCTTTCTGTACATGAATTCGCACTGGGAAGCTGGGCTGCCCCTGTAGTTTTCTCCATGTCTGCTCTCATCTGACAAACCCTAACTTGAGATTTGCTGTGTCTGATCACATGATCGACTGCGCAGTGCATTTTTCTGAACCCTACCTGATAATCGCTAGCCTCTTACTGCTACACGCCCTCGCCCTATCTGCTGTTGGACTGCAATCCATGACCCAGTGGGTGACTTTTAATATGGCCTCAGTTTTGTGCTGCTGCAGGCCGCTGACTCGAAGTCATTCAGAGTGGATTCATAATGTCACACAGAGTCTGGTATTATTACTGGATTATTATTAGAAAGCATTAGCTTGCATTTTTAGTTTATAATAGAATATGAAACAAGATCCAGTAAATATAGTTGACATTCGCAACACATTGAAATAAACTTTAATACCCACCGTTATGTTGGCCTGGTCAGGTCACATTCTGGGAATTTGCTTGGATAATTAAGGATTTTTCTTTGTTGAAATTTCATGTTATACCACATAAGGGTCAGTGTTTAACTTCTCTCATTGAAAAGCAGTTCCATTGCCGCTCACAAATGCTGTTTTGTTGCAGTATTGATAATACAATACGTATTCGCATCCCCAAATTTCTTCTCTATCTACTGATGAGGCGTGGTATGCTTGACACAGCATGCCCTCATGCATGGTGTGTCATCGAAACAGAGGGCAGAGACTGCATTGTCATTATCCACATATTTATCCTGATAGAGAGCGTGAGAATTACCTGTTCAGATCTGTTGCGTTATGATGCAGATGGGCATGAGATTAATGCATCTGAATCAAAGCTTCTCAGGCAGAATGAAGAAGTGTTTGGTCCTCTCTTAATATGCTTTTGGAACCTTTTTTATTTTTGTGATGCCAACACAAAAGCGTTTCTGTCTCTGCAACTTAATTGCTTTATTAAACTGTTAGAGTCGCTAACTTCCCCCCATGATGAGCAAAACCATTACTAAAAGGGCACTGCTGACTTTTGGCATGGTGAATGTGTGCTTACGTGTAGGGACGAGTGTTGGGCACTGAAGGCTTAGTTTTGGTTTGTAAGGCTCAGTTCTGAAACCCTATTAGCTGCTAGCTTTTTTGTACTGGTCTTGATGAATATGCAAACCATGGAAACGCTTGTATATGTCTGTGTTTGTGTGTATTGATAGTATCTGTCTCCCACATGTGGGCATGTGCACTCTCTCTGCGATTAGTTAGGCGGAAAGGAAGGGATCCTAGTTATCTCCAGGACCCAAGGAAATGCATGGGTGTGTAGCGGCAGCCATGGTCGTTTTCAACCGTGTCCGCATCAGACTACTGGCAGGACCTGACATGGGTCCTCGGGATGATCTGAGCTGTCTGGTGAAGGATTGCCATTCTACGGTGGCCCTGAAAACAAAGAAAAAGGCAAATAAATGCTCAGACAGATTTGTTTTAGGGAAATATCAAGAGTGTTACGTTTTTCGGCAATTCGCTATGCAGCATTTACTTGCAAGTTGATGTGATGCACTTGAATTTACCTCGCCGCATGACCTCTCTTGCTGGGCGTCGAAGGCGGTTTTTCCTGCCACGATGTGGGCGGACGCCGGCGTTGAATAATTGATGGGTGGGTAGCTTCGACGTGCTGTGCACACTGGTTTTGTGTGGGAGCAGAGCTAGCTGCTGCTGTGGTGTGTGGCGTTAGCTGCCACCTAAAGGTGAGGCACAGCAGAGCAGAGGGATCTGTAGGGTGTGTGTTCTGATTTTGTGTTTGTTTGTGTGCTCTAATGTGAGTGTATGCACATTTTTTTGTGTGCGTATGTATTTGAATGTACATGCATGCTTGTTTGTGCCTGTTTTGTATATGTGTTTGTTGCTGTCTGTGTCCAGCTGGCACACGACCGACCTTCAACGTTGAAATATGGTTGAAATTATGTCAGTTGTCGTTTCAACGTTGAAACGCTATTGAAACAACGTTTAACTCTGATGGTTGTAAAAAGGTTAACAAAATGATCTCAAATCAACACTGAAATTTGAACAAGACTTGCTTCGACATTGAAACAACATTGAAACAACGTTGGGTAAGAGTACCACATACAACCTCCAGCAAAATCGAAAAAAATCGCAACTTTTTCGGCTTACCTTCATGTTTAGATACCAAGTGAAATATTCGGGTGTGGAAAAACGTCGAGCGCACATCCAGTTAAGAGAATTTACACTTCAATTTCTAGAGCGTCTGTACATGCGGCAAGCTTATAAAGGTGGCAGCCATGACACCATTGACCTAACCTTAACCCAACTCATAAGGAATGCTATCCCTATCCCTATACCTAACCTTAACCTTAACCCAACTCAGCCACAAACAATGGTTTGTTCTGCTCAAATTATTCTACCCAGGGTCAATGGATCAGCCAACTCACCAGCATGAAACACATCAAAATGGATATTCACATGACGTCTCCTCATTGACAACAATAAATAGTTGGTGTAGTGGTTAAGACCACAGTGTATGGTGTGTTTGAAATTGCTTTGTCCACAGGTTCCCAGGTTCAAATCCCACTGCAGACACTAATGTAATGTCTAACTTAAAACATGTAAACCTTTGTTCACAGCCTCATTGATGGAGAAGGAAAAAAAGAAAACACATAAAAAAGAAGGTCAGAAGCAGTTGGAGAGATTGTACACAGAGTGAATGTCACGAGGGAAGAGCACAGTGGTGGAAACTGGAATTACCGCAAAAATTTTTTTTCCTCGCGCCGCATCTACCCCTTCCTTTTAAAATTTTTCCCCCATCATTCTAAACCCCCTTCTCACTCATAAAAACCCCCCAAAAATATTTGTGCCCCCTTTTAAAATCCTTCTGGCTAAAAAAAAAACCAAAAAAGTGGAGGTTGTATATGGTTGCGAAATCAACGTTGATTCATCATTCAAAATCAAAACATAATTCAACGGTGATTCAACTATGATCCATGAAGTTGATTCAACAGTGAAAAAATGTTAAAATGCCAGCTGGGTGTACTGTATGTTGTAACAAGCATTAATATTGTGGGCGGTAGGAAGGCATAGTTTTAGTTGTAGTAGTGAAGTATTTGTTTGGTTTATGTATATGTGTAAGTGTGTATTTTGTTACAAGTAAAAGTGATCAGTTTGGACAATTCTGTGATTGAACCAGTAATTGAATGAGGTTCCTTTGTTCTTGTCTTTGGCCCAGTCAAGCCGCACACACACACTGCATAGGACAAAAACCAAATAAATTCTATTGTTGCAGTTCATGGCAATGCCGCTGAAGGCTTTCATACATGGAGCGATGTTCACACTATGGGAAGACTCCCAGATACTGTTGTCATTCTTGTTGGCTCGGGGTGAATGTCAACAGTAAAACAGGGTCACTGTGTATGAATAACCAACCACCAATGACTCAGTGGAAATGCATTAACGTCAGCAAATATGTTTTCACACAAAACATGTGTGCGCTCACACACTTTTGAAACACTCATGCATATGCACCTACACGCATGTGCGTGAACCTCTAAGAGCAAGCATGTGTGCCCCAGCACGCAGGCCCACACACACAGTCACTCACAGCTAAAGAGTGCAGACTGCATAGTGCAGAGTATGCATCACATCAGCCAAAAGTCAATGAGCATGACTCATCATCATAAAGTTTGATTGTGTCTCACCGTGAACCACAATTCTCCGCAAGATGCACTCTAAAATTGCTCCAAATTTTGTTGGAAAACAAATATCCCTGGTCAATGACATGTTTTCATAACAGTAGCCCTACCAATACACAGATGTGAGTTAATTCTCTCAGGGACTATTGACTGTCACTGTCAATAAAAAGCGAGGGAGCAATACAATCAATAGAAAGTCATTATGAATTGAGCATACAGTGATGACTTCTCTCATACGGCCTAGAAGTTTGTAAGCAAATATTGCACAAGTAAATCAGCGACGCTGTAAGATCATTATGGTGGGAATCATATCAGTAATGTCAACAGTATCCCTTCCCACCCTCACTAATGAAAGAGAAGGTTCATTAGTGAGGAAAAGGAGCGATAATAACTCGTTATTTTCAAACACGACTCAATATGGGTTCATTGGTGATGTACAAACAAGAATTCTATTTGCACGCTTGCTTCTTTGAACAGTTATCAAGTTTATGTCCATCATTGGTTCATCACTCAGCTGATGCAGCCCCCCCATGTGACTATTTTGTTGACTTAATTGTCACTTAACATTTGTACTGGTCCCTTAAGAGAGAGTCTCTGTCACAATTGCTGTTGTGGTGCTACTTTAATTAGTGAGAGGATTAGCTTTTTAATTTGGGGTTCTATCTGTCCTCTGGTCTCCCACTACCCTCCCTGTGTTCCTCTCTGCGTTGAGAGTAATTGCATGCTACATTACACCCACTCTGTGCGACGTGTGTCTTGCTTTTGTTTGCTTTTTTACGCCAGTGTCCTATCGAACAATCAGAAATGAACATAATGAACTTTAGATGTACAGAGCTGATGGATGCAACCTTGAAGCATTCAGGCAAGCGCCTTGACACAAAAAAGGCCTCCAATGCAACTGCAGCGCCCAATTGCGAAGCCCGGTTTGTTTGCGCTGCGAGAGCTGGTGTCCCGAATGAATAGCACCTAGTCTGCATTTCTATATTGTCTCAAATTCGCTAATTGTAATCTGTAATTTAGTTCCCTTCAACTGCAGTTCCTCACCTAAGGATAGAATGCACATCTCCCTAGTCAAAAAGATAGGTTTTTGTGTCCATGAAAAAGAGGGTTTTAAGACAGCTGTTTGCTGCATCTGCTGAGCTTCTGTTTAATGGCACTTCTCACAAACAAAGCACATCTGCAGTTTTTAAAACAGTCCAAAAACAGCAAAGCCTGGATTTCTTCCTGCTTGAAATGTTGGTACAATAGAAAGCCAGCCTTGATCATACTAGAGCAGGTAGATGTCACTGCAGACAGCCTCCTGGAGCATTTGCGCAGTGCCTCTAACATTGACCGCCTTCCACGCTGTGCTTGCAGTGTGGCAGTGCATCCACTCTGCTGGGTTCAATGCTGTTGGGTCAGTAATGGATTGTAGTGTCAGGACCCCTCTGAATGATTTTGTCCTGAAATAAACACAAATGAACTGGAGGCCCTACCAGCCCTGCCAGACAGGGCCTAGAGTTCAGCCCGGGCTCAACCACCGATAGCTTCGGGATGTCGCCCTTTCTCTCTTCTTCTTTAGTGCTTCAATTAAGAGTTTCCTGGGAACAATTTAAAAGTGTTGGGGAGCATGAATTAATCATGACTGCCACAAGACCTGCAGTGAATAAATTTGGCGATTTGCTATCAGCACTCGGTTGCAGTTCATCTTCTGACGGGAGTAAATTAGCTTCCTTGGAGTGTGATGCGTTTTCTCAGGCTGGGATGAGAGCGTGATGGGGAGGGGAGCAGGGGAATAGGTGTGTGGGGGGGGGGAGTTCCTGATTCAGTTTGTTAGTTGATAATGACTTGCAGTAATGACAGCAGCAGCATTAGGCTCAATTTCCCAGCCATGACCAAACCTGCACTCCCCACTCCCCACTCACCACTACACACTGCATGTGACGAGCTGTAATCTGTCAGCTGACAAGCTTTTATCTTTTCCTCATGAAAACTGTGGATGGATGTTTCAGTGTGTCCTTTGGTTAAAATTCTCCACTGACAATCACGGGAGCTTTTCGGGTGTCACTCGGAAATGGTGTCAGCCGCGTCTCCATCGACTGAGCAAAGCCTGGCCTCCGGCTCAAAGTGTTTGCCCTCGAATTCATGTGATTTCACCACGCCATGCAAAGAGAGAACCGGCCGCGTCAAGTCGCAGGACTCGGGATTGCACTGAAGCATTCCCAGAATGACTCCAGGGTCAACACCTCCGTAGCCTCAATGGAACCCCTGCCTCTTATCGGCCGCAGTTAAATACGGAAGACTGTTTTTGTGCGGCTGAAAGCCGTAGAAGGCTGACACGGATGAGCGCCGTGTGCCAGACAAACGCCAGAGCCTCTCGCTATCAGCTACGGGAAACATTAGCAGAGTTGGCGAATGGCGTTGAGTCACGGGGTGTGGTGACGGCCTGGTCTGATGTGCTCTGTGGCTCAGGGCCTGTGATCGATATGCATCTAAACGCCCCCGCAGCTGACGGATGCCTCTCCTTATATGGTCACAACATGCCATTTCCCAGTTTCCCAATTCGACGAATGCTCGAGCTGCGTTTCTGTGACAGGCGATAATATTCGATGCAGATGCCGCGCTTCATTTTCTCAGCACGATGATTTCGACGCTTCTTAATGTGCGCACTCTGAATGTTTATTTCCCTCTATGCATTAGATAGTGTTTTCTCCGACATTATTGCTTAATGAGTTACAAAAAAGCTTCAATAAACCACAACTGTATCCCAGCAAAACTGCAATATTCAAGGGGAAAAAAACAGCATTTAGATTTCATGACATTCAGTTTCCCAGTGTAAACATCAGTATTGTTTTATTCATGATTTGATGCTGTACACCCCCCTTGTGTAAACACTCCTCCCCCCTACACACACCCCAGAAGACAGAAGATGCAGATGAGAAGCAGAAGGAAGAATGTAAAGCTGTGTTCCTGTGCAAACAGCGCTGGTTCTGCAGTGTGTGTCCTCTCCCTGCTCAGATGGCCGCTGCCTTGGTGCGGTGGTGCCATGAATAATTAAAAACAATTCTTTTCTGTAATTGCGACACTTGAAAACATAATGTGCGAAACAGGTTATTCGGCTGTTGATGGCAGCCCTGTCACTGATCACCCCCCCACACACACACACACACACACACACACTATACCCCACGCTCCCTGTCATGTGTTTCCCTGCCTCACATCGGAGCCCCGAGCAGCTGACTGAGGAGTGCGGAAGGAGAAAACCTTTTCATTTGTCTCTCCTGTCTGCCCCCATACCACAGTATGGGTATGTGTGTGTGTGTTAGTGTCAGTGTGTTTGTCGGTGTGCTAATGCATCTGTGTGCGTTTCTGAGTGTATGCATATGTGCGTGTATATTTCTTTCTGCATGTGTATGTGTATTTTGCCTGTGTGGGTTTGTGCGAATGTGTCACTGTTGGTGTACGAGTATCTGTGTATCTTTGGGGATTGGTCTGCGTGAGTGTTTGTACTGGTTATTGTGCATGCGTGTGCATTTTGTGTTTTTTTTTTTTTGTGGGTGTGTGGGTGTATGTGTCTGTGTCTGTATTTGTTTGCACATTTGTGCATGTGTGAGTGTGTGTACGGGTCCGGGCGCAGCGTGTGTGAGTGCCTGTGCGTTTATGTGTAGCCTGCAGCAGGGGAATGTGCGTTATGTCAGGCAGCCGCGGCGCTAATAGGCTGCGGATGATTCAGCAGGCATCTCGGGCTCACTCAGGGGAGCCCTGCACCGTACAGCCAGCCTCCACTCCACTGCGGCACTCGCGCCTGCTGCTCTATCTCTCTCTCTCTCTCTCTCTCCCTCCCTCTCTTCCCCTCTCCCCCTCTCTCCCTTTCTCGCCACATCTCGCTCTTCCTCTATTTCTCCCTCTCTCTTCTCATCCCTCTTGTTTTTATTGCTGTTTCTGTCTTTCCCTATCCCTCCCTCTCTCTCCCTCACTCTTTATACATTTCTGTCACCATTTCTCTTTCACTCTCCCCCACTTACTCCCTCTTTTTCTCTCTCCCCTCCTCTCTTGCATTTTATTGCTCTTTCTGTCCTCTCATTCTTCCTCTGGCCTCCTTACACTCTCTTTATCCCTCTTTCTTGCCACCTCTCTTCTCTCATGCTTTTCCTCTGTCCATCCCTCTTGCTTTCTATCGCTCTTTCTTTGTCCTTCCCTCTGTCCCCTTCACACTCTTTATCTCTCTTTCTCACCACCTGTTTCTCTTCTTCTCTCCATCTCTCATTCTTTTCCTCTCTCTCCCCATCCCTCTCACTGCCTGTTGCTCTCTCAGTCTTCTCTCCGTCTCTCTCCCTCCCTCCACTTCCATTCAGCGGACTGCAGAGCAGTAGAGGCAGAGCAGTTAGCCGTTAGCTCTGAAGCTAACCGTAGCCCTAGCCGGAGTCAGTGTGGAGTCCTTGGGATCCAGTCTTGCCCACTCACTGCCAGCCAGCAGGACTACTGCACTGAGCGTGCGGGATCTCTTAAGATCCCTGGCAGAGTGTGGCCAGAGAGGGCATGCTAGGGGTTTACTGCTAAGTGGTTTAGTGCTCATTGCTATAATTTCTGCACCGAGGATTATCACACTGCTGCGACGGCTGCCAGTGCGAGGTTGATCCAAGCAGGAGTGGTGCCTTCTGTTTTGGGTCGCTGCGTTTGGTTTGCATGCGTTTCACTACAGCTGCACTGAGCTCGTAAAATGGCCCCTCGTCCAACGCTGTGCGGTCTGCTGACTTTGCTCTGGGAGTGCTGTACCAACTGAACCTTCCAGCGTCATTAAAACAACTGGACAGGCCACAGCTTTTGAGTGCCTGATTCGTAGTTGACTCATTGCAGCATTGAAACGTATTCATTTAAACAGTGGACATTCAGACATGTATGATGCAAAAAAATAAAGGAGCAGTCATTGTGTTCAGTAGGAGTTCCTTTGTTACATACACACTCACTGCCAACATGCCGAAATCACGATTACATAATGCTGGAAGTGAGGCGTTGATACTGTGCCAGACACACACAGGGACTCCATCTTACAGCATTCATTGTGCTCACTGCCAGTGATACACCTGCTTACGGCTCTAAGAGGCTTGAGCAGAAGCTGATTTGGTTCTACTACAATGGGATACACTATAGTTTTAAAACCTATAGACCATCCTTGATTGCAAAATAATTTACTTTGTGACCTCAGACGATATGTGTTGTTATATACATTATTAGCATCCATGTATTGTATCATCCCACATACCTTTGAAGCTTATAGCCCGGTTTTGCGGCTGCATAGAGAACGTGCAATAACCCAAAATGCCGGAAAACCGAGCTCCAAACATGTGACTTTGATTACATGACTTTTGGTAATCACTTGACAGTATTTATGATCGGGTGGTTTCCCCATCACAAGAAGCTTGGTTTCGGCATAGGTAGGGGTCATGACTCCCTTGCAGAATGCAGGGTTCGAAGGATTAATTATACTTTTTACTGCCACTGTCACTGCCACTGAATGGAGAACGTTCTGGTTCCTCCACCAAGGTATTCGTAACATACTCCACTTGAACTGTATTTCCCTTCAGTGAATGCCACTTTGGTAAGTGCCCATGCCTCGAAATGTCCCCGAGGACCCCTGAACCCCTGTCTGCATACAGATTCTGACCCAGAATCTCTTGCCGCTGTTGTCAATGACCACAAGTTGTTGGCTTTGTTCTATGTTCTGTTTAATGCCAATAATGACAGGGCTGTGAGCTCGATTAGCTAAGGCTACCTTCCATTAATGCTGGATATCTCATTAATGCTTGCATTGTTTTTCATTCTTAATGTTAAGTGGATTTTCAGATCTCCTGTTAGCGCTGAGCTTTGTCTTAGCTTTACATGCATCGATTGACTTCTTGTAAATTGCTCTATGACTGAAATGGGTGTCAATGAAAAACAGTGGGCAGTCATAATTTTGCAACGTGTCATTTTTAGAGCATCGGCTTACTATCCTCAATCGATCAATCAGTTATTATCATGAATGAAACTGCCTCCACTGAGCTATAGTGACACAGCATCAAATAATCTCGGAATTCTTTTCAAATCACTCTGTAACATTTATAATTTTTGAGATTTACTCTGCATTTTTGGGTGGATGATGCAATAAGGTGTCATACTAGCTTTTTGGCATGCTTTGAATTGTAAAATTGAATATTTTTGACTTCTCTCATTTTACTTATCAGAGTTTCTCATGCTGTGAAGAAAATGAGTTAAAATTTGTTATGGTTCCTTCTCTGACCTTTGAAACTGGTAAGCGTTGGTGCCTCTTTGATCTGGATAGACAGGGTGTTCCACAGTTTAACAGCAATAAAGGAACCTTCACCTGTACTTTTTAGGAGGCTACAGAGAATAGCCTCAGCACATACAACTGCACTTCTGAGCTCCAAAATTTTAATGATGAACTACAGAATGTAAATTGTGGAAATCACAAAGCAAATGAATACCCAATTATGACAGAAGACACCAGCACAGGTTTGATAGCACTGAACAGGACAATACTGCAGGCCTTTGCCTGACCTGCGCTCTCTGTCACTCTTCAGCCTTCTTTATGTTTGGTGCTGGTTCTGTGCCTTTGTATTTTACCTTTGTTTACCAAATGAATTGAGTGGGAGAATTTGCTTTCTTGTTGTCATGCTTGACAATGTCTTGTTCAAGCACGTGGTCTTCACGTGAGTCCAGGCAGGGTTTGTTTTTTTTGGCAGGGGGGAAGGGTGTTGCCAGCGAAAAAGTGGCATGCTTGCCCTCGCTGATATTTAGCTGCATTCAGGATAACAACTTTCTTGCTATCCCGGTGAATTGCTGGCATAGTGTTTTCCACTGGGGCCAAAGAGTAATGGGCGTATTGATAATCTCACTGCCTGCATGTGTGGTGTTACTACTGGCGGAGGAGTGGGCGTGAATTGCCCAGAGGGACTTCTCATTGTGGAGAGGCAGCTGGCCATTGTGTAGTTGTCACATTTATTTATTTATTTATTGGCCTGGTCCGCTGTTTGCCCATATATAATATCCTGAGATAATCTGCCATGTTTTGCCATGACTGGCGTGAAACATGCGGTGGAAACGATTTGGGAATTAGCCGTTCACTGCTGAAAGTGAACAAGTGGACTGTCAAACAGTGTGTGCTCGTTTCTTCTCGCAGCACAGGCTAAACTCTCCGCTTAGTCCTACACTGGCAAGTTTAAATTGTTAAACATTGAGGCATAATCTGCTACTGCAATGCAAGGGTGCGATCCCAGGATTCAATCCAAAATAGTGAGCTATTTTAAGGGAAGAAGTCAGTTGTAATCCATGGGTGGATTAAATGTGTGTGTGTTTTTTGTTTTGTTTTAATATTTCTTTCTTTGAAATGAGGTAGCAGTTTTCAAGTAAATCCAGGGTAAGGTGTACTGTATATCCTGTGTTACATTGGAACTGATACATGTATTGTCTAGGCAGTGGTATCTGAAGTCATGTCTGTCATATTGGATATAATATACAGTGGGGTCAAGAATTATTGGCATCCCAGACTGTAAATGTAATAAAAATACTATTAAAATTGTCTTTCCTTGCATCCGTCTTTGTCTTCATGCCAAATATGTTGATGCTGTATCTGACCAAAAAATTCAATTTTTAGTCTCATCTAACCACAGCACCTTGTGGCCAGATGACTGTGGTCAACTGAGGTGGATGACATTGATTATCTCATTACAATGACACCACTCAAAAGGTGGGATATAATAGGCTGCAAGTGACCAGTCAGTTCTGGGAGTTAATGTGTTGGAAACGGAAAAAATGGGCAAATGTAAGGATCTGAAAATCTTTGACAAAGAGCCAAATCTTTCTGGCTAGACGACTGGGTCAAAGTGTCTCGAAAACAGCAGGTCTTGTGGGGGTTTTCCTGGTATGCAGTGGTTTGTACCTACCTTGTTCGCTCTCCTGCTTTGCCTCTGCAGACAAAATGCATCTACTTGCTGCTACACTGCATTACTCTTGTCTGCTGCAAGTTAACAATTCAGCTCTACCTCAACATCCACCTGCAGGCTCTGAGTGTCCCCCAGAGAAGGGGGGGTATCCTGACACTCCCTGCTCTCTTCTCAAGCTCAGTAATAATAATATATATTAATAAACTCTATTTATAGAGCACTTTTCAAAGCAAAGTACAAAGTGCCTCAAAAGAGTAAAGGATAGAAGAAAGCAGTAGTTCATAGGGTATATCAGGGTTAGAGCCAAGACACCAAACTGTCATTATATTGACAGTATTTATTAAATATTGCAACTAACGGTTTAAGGTTTACACATGAGGTGGCTAGACAGCAATATTTCATTTATCATATTTGCTTATTTATCATTTTGTTACCTCCCCCAACTGTAAAACTTTTGTAACAACTGTGTCGTGCATGGGGAGTGGTATTCAATCTTTTCTGGACTGAGGGGTGAATTAAAAAGCTGGATAGAGAGTACCTTAATATTTCACTCTGTGCTACTTTCAGTAATGTCCCTGTTTGTGAACCACTGGATAGCAGTGGACTTCTCCATTTATTGTGACATTATTTGGCCTTCTCTTTTTCTTTTGATTTGGAGTCACTTGCTCTGCTCTTTGATTTTTCCAAATTATTAGCAAATACATATTTCTTTCCCAAAGATACATCATTGCTGTATCACGGGCAAAATCCTGTCAAACAAAATATATCATTTTTAGTCAGGAGATTTTTTTTTTTTTTTTTTTTTTTTTAGTCTTAGGGGATGAAAATCCAAATAACATGAAAAACAAAATTACATGAAAAGGTTTGAACGTAATAGAGTCTGGAATGACAGTCTACCTTTTGTGTGCGTTCAATTTAAGCCTCTGTGTGTTCCACAAATAAAGGAATACAAAAACAGATTTGAGTACTTTGTTCCGCAGAATTCATTTATGCACCCATATATATATTTATATGCATATATATATACAAACCTGTCTCTATACACGTTGGGACGCTGTGTAAAATGTAAATGAAAACAAAGCAATGATTTGCAACTCATTTAAACCCTACATTAAATTGAAAATGGAACAAAGACACATCAAATTTTGAAATTGAGAATTTTATTCTTTTTTTTTTTTTTAAATATCGACTCATTTTGAATTTGATGCCAGCAGCATATTTTTTAAAAGTTGGGACAGTATGTTTACCACTGTGTTGCATCATCGCTTCTTTTAAGTGCAGTCTGTAAGCGTTTGAGAATTGAGGAGATCAACCATTGTAATTTTGAAAGGAAAACATTTTCCCATTCTTGCTCGATTTTGGATTTCAGCTGCTCAACACTTTGCGGCCTCCTTTGTCATATCTTTCCATTCATAATGCGCCAAATGTTTTCAGTGGTTCACAGGTCTGGACTGCAGGCGGGCCACTTTAGCACCCAGACTCTTTTACTATGGAGTCACGTTGTTGTATAATGCACAGAATGTGGTTTGGCATTGCCCTGGTGAAATGAACAAGGCGTTCCCTGTAAAAGGTGTTGTCTGGATGCACCCCTGCACCATCATTGATACTGGTTTTTGAACTGTGCAGTGATTACAAGCTGATGGTCCCTGTCCTCTTTAGCTCAGAGAACACTGCGTCCATGATTCCCAAAAAGTGATTCACATTTTGATTGGTCAGACCATAAGACAGTTTCCACTTTGCCTCAGCCCATCTGAAATGCAGAAAGTGGCAGCATTTCTGGGTCTTGTTTACATATGGTTTTATCTGAGCTATTTGCCCATGCAGTCTTTCACAGAGTGGTGTAGCCCTCACCATCTTTACTTCTGAAAGACTCAGCCTCTCTGTGATGCAGTTTTTAGTACCTGATCATATTACTAACCTGTTGCCAATTAATCTTATTAGCTGTGAGATGTTCCACCAAATGTAATTTTTTAGCATCATACAACTTTTCCCGTCTTTAGTTGCCCTGTCCCCACTTTTTGCATTGTGTTGCTGGCATCAAATTCAAAATGAGCAGATATTAAAAGAAACAATGAAATTTCTCAGTTTCAACATTGGATATGTTCACTTTGTACTGTTTTCACTTAAATATTTTGTTTAATTGCTGTGCAAATCATTTAATTTTGTTTTTATTTACATTTTATGCAATGTCCCAACTTTTATGGAAATGGGATAAAGAAATGAAGACCACAAAGGAAAAATGATCAGAGTCCAAATTTTGCATTTTTGTATATTTTATATTATAATATTTGTAATAATAATATATAAAAATATGATAATATTTGACATTTTTTATATTTTTTGCATATTTTTTCAGAGCTTTGTTTCTAAGATCGTTTTGAATTTTTAGTTCATCATTTCTCCACAACATGAAAATGTGACTCTGATCATTTTTCCATTGTGATCTTCAAATGAATATGTCTACTTGACATTTAACATTTTACATTGTTTTCATTTTAATATTTGTACTCTTTAGTATCTCATTTTATCGGAGTGTATTGATGTTTTTCCTAAGGTGTGTTGTGTTTCTCATATTTGGGGGATGTAAACATCCATCTGAGACAGACTTTTGGCACAAAAAAGGCAAGTTACTCATGAGGCCATTATATAAGCCATGCTATCAGTGATTCAGAGAAAATTTCACCAGAACCTATGACTTCCTCCTCAGTCTGCCGCTGGGAAAAGCTACTTTTATTTTTATACTGAGATACTGGAGTCCTGCTTGAAGATTTGATTTGGGTTCATTAAATTGTGCATTTGCCCTCGCTGTGATGATTTGGGTTCATGAAATTGTGCATATGCCCTCGCTGTGACAACGTGTGTTTGATTGAAGCAGTTACTTTGCAGGTTTTACTTGGTGATGGGAATGGGAAGGTCCATTCTGTGTTTCACTCTGGAGAGCAGTGGGATTTCATTGGTTTATATGGCTCAGTTACTGGCAGCTCTAGGTGTCCCAGGAAAATGAGGAACGTACCTGTCCCTTCTCACTGCCTTTTGCTCATAATTAGCCTGAACATCAGTATTTGACCCTAGTCTAAGTAATCATCAGATGACTGCTCCACCAGGTGTATCAGGAAAATTAATGCGCGAATAATTGATAGAAAATGTTTATTTGTCTATTTGTGAAGACTGTTGTGACATTGGGAGCAGAGAGAATCGACCGTAAAGGTTTTGAAGCGTGGAGAAAATTGGTGTGCTGTAATGGAAAGGCTTAGTTGTGCAGTGTCATCCTTTACAATCCTCCTGTTAAAACTGATTTTTTTTTTTTAGGGATTTCTATGGCTGAGTGTTTTCAAAGGCCCAGTTCATCACAATAAAGGAGGTTTTGAGAACTGCCACTTTTTTGCAGGATTTTGGCAGTTTGGTTCAGGGTGTAGGCTCTGCATGTCCAGGGCCTTTCCAAAATCCCGACTCCTTTCTGCGGATTTAGACGTACATTATGTTGTTGGATTTGGTTCTCAGCAGAGTGTGGACGCATCTACTGGTACCAAAGTAACATTATTACACAATGGATTATGCCACTTGACCATGTCTTACAAACAGAACCCATTGCATGGGTGCATTGCAGTTGATCTGAAGTGATGTTACATTGATTGAGTTCCCTTAATGCAATAGTTTTGTGGCTTTTGTGACTTTTTCTGAGTTAAAGAAGAATTACATGAATGATTCAATCAAGAATCTTGATTCTTTTAGTCAGTGGAAAGGGTCTCCAATCTTTCATCATAGAAATTTTGTTCAAAATCACGTGGGTTATTCAAGATATCAGCAATGCATGGGTGCAGTGTCTTTGTTTGCTGCTGATGGCTTGTGAACGCATGATCCGTGGTCAGTTTGATGGCCTCTCAGGTGGCATGGCATTGTTCTCCTGGGAAAATCAGAGAGTAGCGGCCTAGTGGAGTTGTCCATCTCTGTCAATGCGGGTGATAATTGACCAATTATGCTTTCAGCCTCGATGTGTTCAAACACACATGCGTTGCTGGAGGTCATTTAATTACAGCTGAGGTGTTTGCATAATTGCCCATTTTGAAGGATAGTGGCTTTTTGTGGGCAGAGGGTGTCAAATGTTGATTTTTTTGTCAGGTTTCAAGTGAATTTAAATGAAAATTTAAAATGCTAAATTGAGGATGTCTGAAATGTAGGTGCTACATAATGAAGTTAAAAATTTTATATTGTTATATATTTTTTATATTGTTAAGTACTGAATTTCTTCAGTGTTCAAGTAATTTATTTTGTTTGTCTGTTTTGAAACTATTCAACTGACATTATGCAACACAACAGTAAGCACAGCGATAGGTATAATCTTATAATACTTCCCTAGCACCCAAAATGTAATTGCTACTTCGGATGAAAATTTGCTGACCGTGACATTGCTAGAAAATCGTGATTGAACATCAACCTTACCCTTTTGTTTCTGGAAACATCTGAAATTTTCAGGGGTTTAACAATGTTCCTAAATGTCCTAGCTGTCCTGCTGAATGTGTTATAATGCACTTTCCATTGTATTTCTGAACTGTACATGCCTGGTACCTGATTTACCTTGTCAACAAATTCAGGAGCAATATTCAAAGTCAGACTCCTAGCTGTACATCTACTCTCTCACCAATACTGTGTTTCAGCATCCACTCCAATCGAACACAGGTAGAACGCACACGCACGTGCGTGTGTACGTACAATTCATTTAAGCAGGAGAGAACATAAGAGAGAGGGAGCCTCGGAGGCAATGCGGCAAGCAAATTTTATGCTTCCTATCCTGCTCTCATCTTAAGTGCCCTCTTCTGTTTTCATGTTGCTGTGGTTTATGAGGACACTGCCTGTGTTTTCTGCTGAACAGTCTCCGGTCTTCCAGTACCTGCATGAGGATGCAGTTGGCGATTTTATAAAGGCTAATACGTGCTCTGTCAGCACAAGACTCTTATTGAGCTGCCCCTCGAGACGGAGTCTAAGTTACACACAGAGAACATCCGCGTTGGCAATATTGCACCTCTCATGAATGAACAGGCCAGATAAAATCCATACCCTTTCTCCTTTCATATTTCACTGTCATGTTCCTGTGAACTCATGGTTACAGCGTATTTATCATTTGTGGTTTATTATGACTGGGTCAGTATTGTTTTAAATGATTGCTACATATGTGCTTTGCAGCACTGGTTAAAGAAAAGGGTTCATTCCAAAATTGGTGTCTGGGCTGATCGCCCGATGGTCAATCTCTTAAGCAATCCATTTCGAATTTTATGAATGCATAGCATGTGATCTAGATTCTGAAATTTCAAAAACACAGAGTATTATCCCAGAACATCAGCTCTGTAGTCATCATCACAATAACTCCATTCATGCAGAGTGTCTGTTACTATTCGCCAGGAGCACAACATGTTGCTCAGTGACTGGCCAAGGTGTTGGGAATCACTGAAGATCTGGTCTGTTACCACAGCATGGGGGATTGTAGCATAATGCTCCATTAAGGAAGTTTTACTCAGGAGCACTGTGTTAAGTTTCATCCCATCTGCCCGCTGTTCATTCATCCTGTACAGGAAAACAGTTGGGCTTTGCCAGTCTTTAAGGGTGATAATTGCATATTAACTTTTTCCACATGAAGGGTATTGCTAAACAAGAATTTCAGAGATTTTCAAAAGCACTTAATGTCAAAATATGTACAGTGCTTAACAAATTTATTAGACCACCTGTCATAAAAATGAGAAAACACAAATATTTTAGAAATTTGTCGAAAACTTGTTTAAAACTAAAAAATATATTGTTATTTATTTGTCAAATAACAAACTGAAACAACTAAATTGTCATTCACACATAAAAACAACAAAAAAAACCGTAATATTTTGTATGGCCTCCTTTGGCCTTGATAACAGCTTGCATTCTTGCATTCAACCACTAAAACTAATTTTTATGTTCAGGAATGCAAGAAAATAACTGTCATTTGGCGTCTTTATCAAAAAATAATAATGTGCTTAACTATTTTTTTCTGCTTTTTGTAAAACCATAAATTCGAAAATTCATGGATAAAAACAATAATTCTATTTTAGAATTTAAAATATCATTTCTGTAATGGTGGATTAACCATTACAGAAACATAAAGCATGATTTTGGTAAGTACCAATGCTGTTAATTTAGGGCAGCTGTGGCATAAACCTTACATTGGGTGGCACTGTAAGTTCCTATGGTGTGGTGCTATCCAGGGGCATTTATAGACATTTGAAACATCAGGGGCTGAGCCCCAAAGACAGGACGTGATTCGGTGCAGATTGGAATTAATTAATTTGTCAATGGTATAATGAAGTCTCGCACCAGGATTAAATCAAATCGAATGTATTGGCCTAAAATTTCACATTTCGAAGAAGTGACTAATGCAAAAACCATATGTGATATTGGATATAGTACTGCACGTCAGCATTAAATGAAAAATGCCATGATGACTCCATGTCTTTTTAATGTATGCTCTAATGACCTTGCCATAGTGCTTGTATTAAAGCCCTTCCAAATCATTTAAAGCCAAAAAATGTTAATTTACAGCACCATCTTTTTGAGAGACATAGCACACAAACTGACAGTTGTTCTAAATGATTGTCCCTGGCCTCATCAGCCACTAAAGCATACATGCTGGATTCTTTCCGTTCAGCCACAATACCCTCACTGACTTCAGCACAACACTGAATGATCTGCAGCGTTGCCAACCTTCACGCATTCGGCGTGAGTTTAAGTGGCATATTCACATTCCCATGCTGTAGTCAAAAATTATTCAATCAGCACGTTTGTAAGAGATTCTCAGGTGGAATTGAAGTCCTTGTGCATGGACATTTATCAGTTTCACATGCGTTACGGTGAATTTCACCACTAGTAACATAGAAATCAATTATGACTCCTGACTGACTCACGCTTTTCTTCACTCAGGGGTTGGAAGCAATGGAATTGCATAAAAATGTTTCAAATGGTCTTATTTCATTAAAACAATTTGAATGTTCGTGAAACACACGCATTGCGTTGATTGAATAATTGCGGACTACAGCAGGGGAATGTGAATGTGGCACTAAATCTCATGCCGAATGCGTGAGTGTTGGCAGTCTTGGTTAAACCGATTTTGAATGTTTTAATAGCACGCAAGAACAATTCGTCAAAGCCACGCACTTGACGTTTTTATACTTCCTAAAGAGGTATATTAGCAGAATTGATTGCGGTGTGGGCGCAAATATTGAAAATCGGTTAAACCTGTCACAATATCCCAAGTTTTTAAAATCAGCTCGTCAAAATTTAGCGATGACAACCCGCTGATGTTAGACTACTACACCAATGTGGTTTATCAAGCTAGCTCATGTAGTGGTAGCTAGCCACAACGAGAAAAAGTTTGAAGTTCACTGTTCACTTTGCCAGATGCAAATAACATGACATTTATCAAAAATGGAAGGCTTATATCTAATAAGTAAACAGTGCCTTTATCATTTTATGTTTCTCTCAGATCCCTTTTTTTATAGCTGCACTACAAGCTGGCTCCCCAATGGCATGTTTCAGGCGTCATGAACTTTATGGATGCTAAGACCTTAAATTGGCTTATAAAGCTTCCGGGAGGAGGATTTTATCAGAACGATACAGACACATAAACGTCTCCGTAACTATGGTAACTTACCAATGCACGCCGTGAATAAATTACAATATAGGCTAAAGACTCAGTGGTTGCAAGAGCTCAAAGTTCATACTCGTCTTTTTTTTTAGCTGTAAGAAAAGACCCCGGGTTAAAGAAAAAATTCCCTGGGCTATAGCCCAGTAGCCAGGCCCTAAACACACCCCTGGTGCTATCACTATTCAGATTCAAATATAATTGCACTTCTGTTTTGTTGACAGACTGTAGTCCTGTGTGTTTCTGGGTTACGATGTGAACAGGAGCTTTCAGAGCATCACAGTCCTGATGCAGTCCAGAGCTCAGATTCCTTTTCTTGGACATGGCCTCAGTGCTGGCAGACTCACCTTTGTTAAGACTGGAAGCAACGCAACAGATTGGCATGTCTATTTATGACAAGCAAAGCTCAGAACTTGCATGTGATGAGTTGAATCACTAATGAAACATCACGGAGGTGCTCTGGCTCCATGTAAGGAGCTGCAGCCTGTGTGAGGCAGATACATTTGTTGGAGACCTTGCATATTGCAACAAAGCAATAAATTAACTGAGGAGATTGACGCACATTGCAGTGTATACTGTTATGGTGGCTACCAATGGATGAAATACATCTTCCCTTGGATTCATGACACAGCCCGTGAAATTACCCGAAGTCATAGTTACTGAATTCTGTGCTCAAACAATGGTCACTGCCATTCAGACAAAAGCTCACTAGCTGTATGCCAGCTTCTGTACACTATAAATAAAATATGGAAGGACTGCTGGAGAATGTGTCTTCAAAGCCTTCCCTTCAAATGGCCATTAGTAGGCTTTAAATCACTAAACTGTGTTTATAATCTACTGATATGCAGAATGGCATGCCGATATTCATGTTCAGCTATGGCCCTTATGCCACACTTAGTAAAAACATGCATGCATTTTTTGTTTTATTGCTGTGTAACCCCCTCTCTGCGGCTGCCTCTACAAGGTTAAGGCCATTGAGTAACAATCTGCAGTTTCAAACTCTAATCTAGATTCGATGAGGAGGCTGGTTGTTATTTACCTGCCTAACTGCTTTGGCAGACATGAACACCCCCCTGAATAATGCACATGACAACAGACTAGCTTTTGGTCAGAGTAAGGATAATGTATTACGACCGATCAAACGTCCAAAAGTCACTGTATCTCCTTGTAGAAAAGTCAACTGCAAGTGTATTGAAATCAATGGATATATTACATTGATGTATTCCCTATAACCAGACTACCCGTCAACATCTGGCAAGTTAGCAATAAAGCTGGTATTTTCAACAACTGTATTTATTATTTTACAATTGCACAAAGTGAATTTACAGTATTTTTTCACACATTGTGTCCCTTTTTTCCTTTTAAACCCTGCTGACCCACCCGAGTTAAAAAACCAGGTGATAGGCGGTTTCCAAAAAAAAAAAAAGGAAAACTGAGATGTCAGTACATTTGAATGAACCCTCTTTGATTGTTCGTATGAATTTTGAAGAGTAACAACTTTTTCATTTAATTAAATTGATGTTAGTAAGTTGCAAGGAAAATATTGCCATCAGGAAAATTAAACAAACATTTGGAAATGCCTATTGATAGGCCATGAAATGACATATGTATTGAATTTATCAATTGATAAGCAAACTAAATTTCTTATACAAATTTTTGCATGCTCTATCTTATGTGATAATATAAACCATAGTAAATTTCAAAAGGAAAGATTTAAAAATGATGCCTGGATCTAGTTTTTCTCCCACCTCTAAACAATCACATAGGTCTAGCAATTTTTATATCCCCAAAAGAAACATGGGTAAGGACGGGGGGTTGAGGGTATTCGTGAGCTCTGCTTACTTTTTCACTCATTACTTCTAGTTGTTCTGTTACCCCTCATAGATAGTCATGCATATCCATGCTAGGGAATGGGTCATTTGGACCCTGTTCCTGTTGGACCCATAGAAGTTAGACCCTGACCCGTTGAACCCCGTCCAATTGGACCCCTGACCCTAACCGTTTGGACCCCAGGCAAGTTGGACCCTAGACCAGTTAGCCCCCAGATCAGTTGGACCCCTGACCAGTTGGGTTTGGGTTAGGGTTAAGGTCTGGGGTCCAGACAACATGGGGTCCGACTGTGTAGGGTCTGGGGTCCAACTGGTCTGAGGTCCAAGTGGTCAGGGGTCCAACTGGTTTGGGTCCAAATAGTCTGTGGTCCAAGCGGTACTGGGTCCATTCAGTTAGGGTCCAACTGGTATGGGGTCTAAACGGCCTATACCCGCTATATTATATTTTAAACAAATGTGTTAAAGCTTGTATTTCTGCCACGTATGATTCAGTGGCTTGGTAAATCAATTACGCAGCTTTAATATCTGTCACAAGCCTGAATTCTATCAGTGTGTATGTTGAATAATATTGCTGCCTGAATGAAAATGTGCACAGAGATTAGATTAGTGTGAAATAAACTCCATGTGTACAGACAAGATACGTGCATATTACCGGAAAACTGCGGTACTGTTTTTCTTTTCCTCTCAGACCTTTCCCTCCACTCTTTTCTTCTAGTGTTATTCTCTCATTGTCCCTTTTCCCCCCCTTTGGTTTCCCCCATCCTCTCTCTTATTCCCTCCATACTCTTCCCGTCCCTTGTCATTGTTCTCGCTCTCTCTGTCTCTATCTCACTCACCTCATCTTTTACCTTATGCAGGACTCTGCAAAGGAAAATCCCGTATATTCTTTTGAAATGGGGTACTGTTAGTCCGCATTGTGTATTGCTGTTAATTGAAGGTTAATTAATGAAACTCTTGGTATTCCTATGGAGGAGAAGTTGCAAGGCTATGGCTGGGCTTAGCTTCCCTCTCCCGCTCTTTCCCCATTATTCTTTTCTTCCAACTTCTTGCCCTTGCCCTCCCTATTTTACTGTCTTCTTTTCCCCTCTTGCCTCTCTGTATCTCTCTTTTTCTATACTGTGCACGTCTCTGTAGACTTTGGGTGGCCATGGCTGCAGTTATTCAGGGTGCTCAGAGGCTGCTGCTGGATGATTGCATTGTTTGCTAATGCAAATTGATTCTTAACTGCAGTGTGGGGCTTTTTCGCGTTGCTGCTGATGGGTTTTGATTCATCATGTCATCTTAATGAACTGAGAGCTGAGGGTAAAAAGCCGGAGGCCAAGCCTGCTCGCTGGATTTGACAGCTGCTATTATACATTTTCCATGGAGCGATGCTGGTCCATTATAAAATATTTCTCGGCATAGGTTTTGAATACATCCAATTCAAATCGAAGGCCCCTTGGGAAGTTTGGGCAGGAAAGGAAAACTACTCAGAGGATCTTCTTGTAAACACAAAATCATCTCCTTGAATGATTTGGGTTCAAATTTGGGATTTAAGTTTTGGGAATAGTGGTTTTTAGCCTGTGGTCTGCCAACTAGAAAGATGCAATATTAAATGCAATATTATGTAGTCTCTTACTTAGTACATATGGCTCCCGATTTGACCCCTGTTTTTATTGGACTCATGTGTAGCTGGTTCTGTTTAACTGGAATTATCATTGGACATTTTATTGTGTATTTAGTTTGTTTTATTAAGGGTGAAAAAGATCATCTTAGATTGATGATATTAATGTTATTGCTTTTAGTCACAGTGCCCTGGGTTCACTTGCAGTATGTGGTCAAGCTGTAGTTGATGTTCTTTTGTGTGCTATTTTGTGCCACAGCCTCGAGAAGGATCATTACTGCAGAGCGCTGTAACAGTGACACACGTACTCACAAACACACACACATACACACGCGCACGCACGTGTGTACACGCACACATAGACACTCACACACACACATGTGGACGTAGCTATACTTGTGAGGACATTGCATTGACTTACATTCATTCTGGATAGCCTTTTCTGAACCCTAACCATCACCTAACCCTAACTGTAACCATAATCCCAACTTTAACTGATTCGCTGTAATCTTTCTGTAATCCTCTGTGAGGAGCACCCAAAATGTCCTCACAATCCCAAATGTATTCTCAAAAATGTGGTTTCTTGTGAGTGGGTTCTTACAAGTACGGCTATACAGACAGACACACACACGTGCACGCACACACACGCACACAGTCAAAAGTGCATATTCAAAAGTTTTTTGCAATCCTCCTCCATTTTAGCCACAAATGCAGTAGCCTACACTGGATTGTCACTGTTTGTTGTCGAGTCTAGATATGATATGCTTGATACACAAGAAAATTATTACACCCTTTCTTGTTCTTTGTCCATTTATGACACCTGGTTGGGGAAAACTAGACTGACCTTGTTGGCACAAGCACAGGAATTCCTACCTGTCGCAAAATCAGGTAATGACCAAAGCTGGCAACAGTCTGCTGTTTGTGTGGCAACAGAGAAACAGACATAGCCATGCTGTTAAACTGACCGAATGGTGTTTGCCATGTACTGGACTGGTATTGTGAATATGTGGCAGAGAATGTGTGCTAATAGCAGTAAGTAGATAATCAGTGGATGGGTCCATTTCTTAAGAGTGTATGCATCCTAGAAGTGACTGTAACATCCCTTGGATATGGTCAGTGAAAGTCATGAGAAAGAGAAGGACATGCAGCAGAAGGAAACGGATAATTGATTTATTTTAACAGAAGAAGAAATAATGAGGCAAAAATCAGGAAGTGCTGTGTTGGCACGAAAAACCCCAAACACAAGCTGGGTGTCAAACATTCTGCAATCGGCTCTCGTTGTTTGGTTCTCATACAAAAGAGCTCTGCCCAACAATGCCGCCTCTTTCTCGATAGCATGTTTTAAGTGTGGCCACTGCAAAACCTCCAGTCACCATCGGCAGGCAGAGCTACCAATTATCCAGTAGGCTGATTGATGAAATCCTGCAACAGACGGGCCTAAGGAGAGAGGTTCAAGGACGAGAGGCACGCACGAAACACACAGAATGTAAAGCTGCTTTCACACCGGATGCAAAATGAATTTTTCGCACGACAGATTACATTCAAAGTCAATGCAAAGACGTAATCTGTCGTGCGAAAAAAAAAAAAAAAATTCGTTTCGCGTCCGGTGTGAAAGCAGCTTAAAAGTGACACAGAATATTTGTGTTATTGACTATAGCTATGGTAGATAGTGCAGTCATGAAAACGGTTATTGTTGCAGCAGTGTTGTCAGGCACATAGAAAAGTGGCATGCTGCAATGCAAAAAATGAAAGATGAATATACTGGGTGAGATTAATTTACTTATTTTAAGACTTAAAACACATATTTCTATTACCATTTTTCTTAGTAAGACAAAAAAATTTGTTGTGATTTGAGGTAATTTTGACTAGCTTGCCAATGGAATAAGAAAATTTTCACTTGTCAAGCAAATGGTAACTTATTTTAATCATCTTTTAATTCATCTTTCATTTTTTGCAGTGTGACAATTCACAGTAATTACTCTGTGACTGTCTTCGAGATGAACCAAAGCCTGCAGTGCCATGCTGCTTTTAAAATTTTTTTATATGTATATCAAAACAATTTGTTGATTACACAATGTGTTATGTATTTTGCTAAATCACTTCCAAAGAAAACAACTGTAGTGTGATGAATTTCAGTGTGGAGTTGCACTGTTCACAAGTAGACAGCTTTGTTTGCTTTAACTGTACAGGATTTGTCATCATTGTCAAATTCAGTCTCTGCCAATCAGCATCCAGGATAAAAATGACTTTTTTCATCGGTATGCTATTTGAAAATTTGGCTTTTACTCAGTAGCTGGTTCTTCCATGAGGATGGGGTCCTGGCAGTGGCTGTCTTTGTTATGGAGGAAACCAGAGGTGTAATGTCCTGGTGTCAAAACAAAGCACTGTTACATTTTTGTTCCGCCATGACTTCAACTGTCAGATTTAACTAGTTTAGTGGCTGAAGACTTATGATTATGGGCAAATCCTGGTGAATGGAAGATGATACTGGTAAGGACTTTTGTTTTCCAGACCTGGATTCAAAACTTCTGTGCACAAATCCTCTGGAGTTACCTAATCACAGCTGGTCTGTATTAGATTTCCATCATGAGCAGCATTGTCCGCTACAGTCTCAGATTAATGTATATGCATGTATGTCCTCGGTTGCTGTGATTGAACAATAGATTTGAGATTGAAAACATTCATGAGACAGGCAATGATGAGTCTCTAATGCCTGACCCTAACACAGATGAAGCAGTGTGGGTTGTCATAAATCAATCAGTTAATGCCATCCATAGTCATCTTTTTTATCATTCATCTAAAATTACCTCGCGTCTTGAGTTATGAGCCCGTAAGACACCAAGAAGTGCTGATTAAAGCTGGAATTCTGTCAGTGAAGAGGAGGAACGTTGAAATCCCATGCCTCTTTTTACTCAGATGTGCACAGAGACAGACGGCAGTACAAACGTTCTCGTCTGTTATCGTTATCGGTTGTCTGTTATCTGCAAACAATTTTAATCATAGCCTCTCACAAATATTTATCAAATTGAACAAAACTTGGTATGCAACATCTCAGGCTCAATAACTGCTTTTGGATTGTATTTCAGCACTGCACCCCTAAGAGTGGGCATGGCAGGGAGAGCATATTGAAAAACTGAAGGTGTCCATTTTATACCTTTTTTAATATAGATAAAGAGCAGAAAATTGGTATGTAAATTGTATACGAAATTGTCTCAACATGTAAGTGATGGGTTTTCATGACTTCTGAAAAATGGTGGCTTTGTGGCCTTAGACATTTCTTCACCCATAGACAACTACTGTATTTCAATGACCCATAACCTCTAACAGTCTCACATATTGATCAGATTTGATTACATTTTGAATACAAGACCTTCTTGACATAAACTTGCTTGGTATTTAATTTCTGCCTTTGTACGCCTCTCCCCAATAGGTGTGGCAGGGTGGCTGACCAGTTGAGTTTCAGGTTTACTTGCACCTCTTGTATTTATATAACTATGAGTTGATGGTAATTTTGGACCTTGTGGAACATCAGGATCACATTTACGTGACTGTATCCTCTCGTGTAGCATTCTGTGAAGTCTCATCTAGGAAGAGCCAGTTGTTTGTTCTTCATAGTAAATGCAAAATACACAAAAGCATTGTAGATTTTTTGTTTTGTCCCATTGCATCCCGAAGTTCAGAGAAAATGGTTGGACTGTTTTGCTCTCAGCAGAACTTAATGGACCCTGTAGCCCTGCCCAAGACCATCATATTTTCTATCATGGTCCTGGATCGCTAGGCTAGTGAAGCCACCATTTTTGGCTTTAACGGCTCATAAAATTAGTTAACGGAAAAATTCTGAAAAAGTGAACGCAACAGATGCAAGATGAACTTGTCAGCTATATTTCAGGTGACTTTATACCATTGTAATATGCATGTACAGCAGCAGAAATGCAACTTATTCCCATCAGTGTATAACTTATGCACCTTACAAAGATAAAAAGTCACCTGAAATGAAGTGGACAAGTTCATCTTGCATCCATGGCATTTCGTTATCCAAAGTTCTTCTGTTAAGTAATTTTATTAGCCCTTAAAGCCGAAAATGGTTGCTTCGCTAGCCTAGTGATCCAGGACCATGATACTTCGTATGATTGTCCTGGGCAGGGCTATGGACCCTGGTGGTACTGTGGCTGGACAATACCAATAGAGCTCAAATACCCTCCCCTTAAAGGTATACTGAATCGGATTTCGCTAGAAAAAAAGGCAAAGACTCAGATAAAAAATAATTCCTCTCAATCATTATTTATGACTCACTAGAAGTGTGTGGTGGGGTCTGTATCCACAGGGACCCTGCTGTCTGCTAGTAATTTGTTATTTAGTTTCGCACAGGACATCTCTAGGAGTTATCATTTGGGCATTGGGTATGTAGCCCCCAGCCAATAACAGTGCGCAGGGTATGTGGGCTGGGTGTAAGGAAGGCTTGCTGAGCAAAGTTCCCATGAGGAAGCTCCCAAAATGACAGAGACAGTGATGTTAAAAAGGAAATGTAGCCAGGGGAAACCAAAACGAGAGTGCATCTGGGGTTAGCTTTCCCCTGCCAGCGAACATGAAAGGAGATGATTGGTATTTAGAGCGACAAGGCATTAGCTTGTTTTCTGTTGGACAATTATGTTCCAACAGTTAGCTTAGTTAGCTAGCTTTCTAAGGTGTCTGGTTTTCCTTTATGACAGATTTTAAGTCCCAAAAATAGCAGCTAGCTAACATTTTAACTTTACACACAAGCAAAGTACATATTCACTCAGCCCTATTGTGTATTGTCAACCAGTGCAGAGCTAAGTGTCTGTAACTAGCAGGTAACCTATAAAGGCTATCTGACAATAGCTAACATTACTGTTGGTTGAGTATCTTTTTTAACGCGGTAGAACTGGTATAGTAACATTGTCATATACAGCATTGCTCTAGAACCACAATACAGAGTAATTTTGAGCTTACTAGCTAGTTTGCATTAGCTACCTAAGGTTGGAACAGGATAGTAGTTTGTATCTAGCTCAGAACACGGCTCAAAATTTGATCAGGGGTCTGCATCTGGTATGGTTGAGCCACGGAGGAGGGGCCAACTTTGAATGTGTCGTGTTGTGTCCTCACGACAACTCCTACTCAGTATGCCTTTAAGGTATGATGGCTGAGGTTTGCTTCTGTCTAAAAAATTGTCATCAATGTTATGTAATATTGCTATTCTTTTACTATTTCTGAAAAAGAAACTGTGAAAACTATGCACAGCCTCAGGGAAGCATCCTCATCATCCTCCCCCTCAATTTGTAGTCAGAATTTGATTCGTGTTGAGTTGTGATAGGGCCCATTGCAGCTGAGGTGACTCCTCTCCTGCCAATGAGGCGGCAGCCGTTATCCATGCTGCAGGCTACGCAGCTTAAAAGCAGAGCTGTAGCCAATCAGAAGAGAGGCGTCTCTCTCTCTTTTTCTCTCTCTCTCTTCATCTCTCCCCTCTCTCACTATCTCTCTCTTTTTTTCCCGCTCTCCCTTTTCCCTCTACCATCTCCCCACTCTCTCTCTCCCTCTCTTCATCTCTCTACTCTCTCACCCCGTTTTTTCCCTCTCTCTTCCTCTCCGTCTTCCTACTCTCTCTCTCATCTCCCCTGTCTTTCCCTCTATCTCTCCATCTCTCCCCTCTCTCAACCCCTCATTTCTCTCTCCCTCTCTTTTGTCTCCCTCGCTCCCATTTATCTCTAATTCATCCCCCACTTCTCTCTCTCACACTCTCTCTCTCTCACTCTCTCCTTCTAATGGCGAATGGCAACTAGTGGACTGTATGCAGAGCTAATTGGCGATAACCAGGTAGAAGTTACTTGGCTGATTTGAACCGATGGCAAACATGGATGCAAACCTGCTAAGTTGTGCACCATGGTGCCTCTCTCTTAATTTCCAAAATTGGCAGCATAGCAAGACTGCAGAGGCCTTCTCATGTGAGTGGCTTTCCTACTTCAGCCTTGTAAAAGCTGCTCTCTCACAGCTGTGTGTCTGATAGCTCCATGTAGATTGAATGTACTCTATGAATCATTATACTAATAAAACTGTACCTTGCTTTTTATGTGACACAATTATGGCCTACTTAAGGATAATGTCTACCACGTGTATTCATTCTATACCACTGATTAGAATTGTGGTGGGTGATTACCACATTGACTGTCTGTTACTTACTGAGCTGAGTACGTACAGTATGGGCATGAATTACCGAATACCGACGGAGACAAAGGTCCTCAAAACATAGTTGGAAATTCAGATTTATTGTTGCTGTAATAAATGCATGAGTTTGGTGCCTTTTGGATGTAATGAATTTTTTTTGTTTTTTTTTGTAAATTGAAGGTGCTGATATTTTCGGCTTTGAAAGTTTGTGGTATTTTTGGTCATCATGGGGCAGGTGTTTTTGCAGTATGCATGGTACACATATTTTTAACACTAGTGAGAGGTACAGGGTATTTTCGTCTTTGAGAGGTTTGTAAGGGATGACTCACTACATTGTTGACTTAAGGTAGGAGCCAAACATTAATCAGCTGCTTACAGGAGGGTTTGTCTTGAGTAAGTAGTATAGGAACAGCATTTTTTGGCTAATGCGAGCGGTTTCTTTTTATGGCAGAGTTTGTGCAGAAGGTATTTTTACTGGAGTATATTGTGAAGTTGAGCAAAGTAGTTCTGCCATCCTGTCTTTTAGGGTTGTCTCATTCATACCGCCACTGGGGAATTCAGGGAGCGCTGAGGATTATTGCTAGAATGGGATTTTATGAAGTGCTGATTCTGTCAAGCCGAGTCTCCTGGGTTTGGCCACCGAGGACCTTCGTCATAGTCTTCATACTTCAGTCACTGCTACCGTAATTGACTTTAATCCACAGCAAATTGAAAGTTAAAGCCGTTCATAAAAATGAAAGCATTCCCTGCTTCAGTGATGTCCTAAGCCCTATTTGTCACACAAGCAAACCAGAATTTAATGATTGTGGCCTAATGTGTTTTTTTTTTTTTTTTTTTTAATATTCTGTCTCAAAAGTGATAATGCTCCCAGGAAAGTCTTGACCCTTTGAGCGCCGAATAAATTTTCAAGGAATTAAGAGTGTAATTATCCTGAGCTTTTGAAAAACCATCATGTGTCAACTTGCTTAAAAGAGCTCCCGTGCGGGAGCTCTTTTAAACAAGTTGCCACATAATAGGTTTTCAGCACCATCTGGTTTGATATCTTACATCATTGGGCGACTATAGTTGCCTATGGCGCTCAAAGGGTTAAAAGGTAGTGTGATGGTCCACAGCATTTTAAATTCAGGTAGAATACATAACATGTGAAAGACTGCTCTTAAAAAATGAAGGGATGAGGTTCCCTTCAAGTAGAAAAAATATAATAAACTTGATCAATGTGGCCAATTGTAGCACAATAAGGGATACAACTTCTTGCCTCCAATATGACTATATATTCTGTATTTCCTGCACACATAATCAAAGGAAAAGAGGACTTTTCTAGCAAGACACCCTACAAATATAAGCTGAACTCAAGCTGTCCCTGAATCTGGAAAATACATGTATGAGCCTGAGTACTCAGTGACACCAGAGAGCACGTCTGATCCGTGCGACACCATTTCAGAGTCTTCAAAAGATGAAGAACTGGTGAATGAACGGAGGGAGGCAGTGCCTTTGGAGGTTAATTAGGTGCTGCAAAATCCTCACCTTCTAACTCAGGATTACTCCTCTTCCCTTTGCCTTTGTTTGATTAGCAATCAAACAATTGATTGACTCAGTATATTTCCTCAGAATTATTGCTCATTTCAACTAAAATACAAAGATTTGCGTATGTTTGTTTGGCCCAGGCTTACAGTAGGTCAACGCAATAATGCCATTACAAACAAATGTTAAAGCTGTTTTTATGTTGCGTTCAATGGTTGATCATTATGTTTAAGATGTTGTTTTGCACTTTAATACACCATAATAAAAAACAATGAGGAGTTTAGTCTCGTTCATTTATCATGATCGGACGAACAAAAGCATACAAGGACACATGGAATTACCAAAAAAGTTGGTAATTTTTTCAAATTAACAATTCCTATCCGCGCCATCTCGCATTGAAGCTTAACATCATTGAATCGCTTTGTCATTATCATTATGGACTACATATTGGGCTTATTGCCAGTTATACTTGTTGACCAAAGTTGGGACTGAAAATTCTTCATTTACATGTTCAGTGTGGTGCCTGTCAAGCCGCATCATTCAAAATTGTTTAAAGGTATTTGAAATCTTTGTTTTCTTTGATTTAATATCAATAATCGCGGAGCGCATGTAAGATTGCATACATTGCAAATGTGCCAGAAATTCTAGAGTACCTATTTTAATAAAAGCATACTAAGTGAGTAAAATATGAATGAATACAGACTATCATTTCATAAAGTGGCATTAAGGAAAAAAAGAGCTGTGTCTCACTGCCAAAGGATTTTTCTTATCATTGAAAAACGTGTTTAATGAATGAACATGATTGAGAACAGGTCAGTGACTTAAAATCACTTTAAAGGGTTTAGTTTGCACCCGATTATAAGTCTGGCTTGTAATGCAATGGAACAGACAATTACTCAATCCCAAATCACCCACTACACCCGTAGCATATTAATTCCTCCTCCGTTTGCGCAGTCATGTAGAGGGACCGCCATGTTGAAGTCTGTCTCAGTCCTATTAGCGTCAAGTGGGACTGGATTGTGAAACCCTCCAACAGTGAGTTTGCATGAGTGCTGACTTTCTAATCTCACTCTCCCTTGCTGGAAGCAAGACAACGGAGGAGTCTGCATGTACTCGTACAATGCAACGTGACTATCTATAGCCTTGGTGCTGGCTTCATCCATTTACCAGTGGGCATCCCAAAGATCACAAGCTTTTTGAAGCCTTCCCCCCTAATGAGGAGTGCCCTCCACGGCTGTGAGGGAGATTTCACACAGAGTGACACTCTGCAGTGAAGTAGTAGTGGCAAGGGGACAGTTTGGGACTGGGCTAATGTTGTGTTTGAAAGCTTCAGGTACTTAATATGTCACATCGCAACACTTTTTTTTTTATATACCTGCCTGAAAAGCTTTAAAAAAAAAAAACTATCAATGATATGCTGCCATTTTAACGGATACCAGTTCCTGAAAATGAGAAAAATGGAATTGTCTGTTCCCCCTAGCATTGGTTACTTCAGCGTCTTTTTGTGGGCAAACAATGCATATGTTTCAGTTAATTAAAGATGTAAAGAGTTTTTATTGAAGAGTTTAATCAAAATATGAAAAATACTGGACCACCACAGTAGAAAATCTGTGTCACTCCAGTCCCATAAGGGAAAAGGAGGTAAGAAAACAACCTTTGTTGGTGTAATATTTTAATTATTTTTACTTTTATTGCCAGTACTGGTCAGTTTGTTAATCCATCGCAAGTTCTCATACTTGTGGGAAATTGAATGTCTCTAATGACCCGAACACGCATGTTTTTGGACTGCTGGAGGAAACCAGAGTACCTGCAGAATATGTATGTGAACTCAGGGAGAGCATGCAGTCACCTCACATGAAAGCCAAGGCAAGATTCACCATCACAATTTTCTTGCTGTAAAGCCATTTTCATACATGCCAACTCTACCGCTTTTGGCGGTAAACTACCGCTTTTGGGGTGTTTTTTTCAGAATGAAACGCCTCGAAAGTGGTAGAGTTGGCTTGTATGCATTTTACTTCTCGCTGATCCTCACAGAATCACCTCCATATTAAATGGGCTTATTGGCTAAAAGGAAGTCAGGAAGTTTGAAGAAGCCTGTCATCAGAACTCTTGTAATGGGTCCAACTGTCTATTTTATAAAAACATAATTTTTGCATTCAGAGGAGAGGGGGAAAGAGAGTGACAAAGTGACATTTATTGTAAACTTGCCATTGGTTTGTTTTGCAGTCTTGATTTTTTGCATATACTTATGTAGCCTGACTCTGCATGATTAGATCATTTGAGACCATACTGATTTTGTTGAACTGTTGTGGAATTGATTAAAATCTATAGAAAAGAGTGTGTGCCTTGCTTGCTGGCTGAGGGTTTTGCAGAGTCAAAACTACCTCGCATCTTTCTCTATCTGCATTTGTCTTATCAAAGAATGATGTGCCCTTGTGAGAGGCCAGCGATGGCAGTGTCCATGATTTCCAAAAAGAATCTCACATTTTGATCAGTCAAACCACTGGACAGTTTTCCACTTCTCCTCAGTGGATTTTAAATGAGCTTGGCCCAGGAACGGCCGCAGCGTTTCGGGATCATATTTATATTGTTTTATATTTACATGGCAGAGTTAAATTTGCATTTTTGGATGCAGCGACCAACTTTATTCACTGAAAATGGATTTCAGTAGGGTTCCTGAGCCCAGTAATTACCACTACAGAATCCTGTCTGTTTTTAATGCAGTGCTGCCTGAGGGCCTGAAGATCATGGCCATTCTGTATTAGTTTTCTGCCTTGTCTCTTGCATGCAGATATTTCTCTGGATTCATTGAATCTTTATATGATATTATGTACTATAGAGGATGGAATCCCCAAATTCTTTGCAATTTTACATTGAGAAGCGGTCTTCTTGAATTGTTGTAGTGATGAAGACTGATGAAGCCCTCGCCATCTCTACGTCTGATAGACTTGTATATCCAATCATATTACTGACCTGTAGCCAAGTAAGCTGTGAGATGTTCAATCAGGTGTACTTTTTTTCAATTCTGTTGTTGCTCCTGTCCCAACTTTGTTGAAACATGTTGCTGGAATCAAATTCAAAATAATCAGATATTTTTTATGAAACAATACAATTTCTCAGTTTCTACATTTGATATGTTGTATTTGTACTATTTTCAATTCAATATAGGGTTTAAGTGGTTTGCAAATTATTGCAATGACTGCATTTTACACAAGGTCCCAACTTTTTTGGGAACATTGGTTGTATGTGAGTGCTGCCGTCCATCTTTGTGAGTGTTTCCAGTGAGTGTGAGTGCTGCATCCTGCCCATGTATCTGAATGATGCTCTCCAGGCCAGGGCAGGCCTCTTAGACCCCCTTTAAACCTGGTATTAAAATGCATTTTTTGTGATCGGATTGCAATTGTATAGCGCTTGACCACATGAAAGTACAGGTGTAAATGCACTCAAAACACATTGAGGATGGATTGTGATCTGATCTTTCAAACCACTTCTGAAGGTGGTCAGGGACGGATTCTGGCCACTTTGAACACAAGTGTGAATGCAAATGCGTCTCCAATCCACATACAACAACTCTGTGCCCAATCATCATTCCAAAGCAAATGAATGCATCTCTTGCATATGTCATAGCCCTGTGTGCATATTTTTCATTTGATAAATGATGTCAAGGTTTGTCATTTTGATATTTGAAATCTATTCCAGATGTGTTTTGCTTATCTTTTTGGCCTGTTCACTGATAGAAAATAGATAAAACAAAGCAAGTTTTATTTTTATGTGCAGTAAAATCTGAGCCATATTTGTGTTGCCCCTGTCCAAGGACATTGAGTTAAAAACATTACTGTACAAATGGACACAGACCCTTTCGTCTTGGTGCAGAGTTGTGAGGTTCTCTTGCCAGATCCTGAATTGGAAATGGGGGCCCGGATGACAGAATCCTGGCAGGCCGCTGAGATTAGTCAGAGTAACATGTTGACTGTGTAGGCAACAGATTTTCAGGTGCCTGATTTTCTTGTCAAGTGTGTTGGATTTTCTTTCTGTGCTGTGCAGGAATAAACCCTTTGAAGAGTCCCTTTTTTAACGGTGTTTTTATTTTTTCTTTTTAAAAATTATTCACTGTTCAAGGACTATATCTATTTGAAGGATAGATTTTTTTGGGAATGTATTGTCAACATCCAATGTCATTGTTCTGAAACTCAATGCTTCCAGTTATCAGGTATGATTGTTGTTACATCCATTAAGAATGTTCAAAGCACATATTTATGATTGTACTCGGGGAAAGGTTAAAAAATAAAAAATGCTTTGCCTTTTGAATATTTTGCACCATGCAGAAATCCAGAGTGCTTTTTTGGAGTTTGATTCATCCGGGCCAAGTAGAAATTATGAATTAAGCTTGAAAACCCGGTAAATATCTTTACTAGTGAGTGATTCCTGAGGTCTGATGTGAATGTTCTCTTTCTGTGGTAGGATGATGAGGTGGTGCTCCAGTGTTCTGCCACCATTCACAAGGAGCAGCAGAAGCTATGTCTGGCAGCCGAGGGCTTTGGAAACAGACTCTGCTTCCTGGAGTCGACCTCAAACTCCAAGGTAAGACAGCCAGGCTACGTTCAGACAGCCAGTGAAGAGTGACTGATTTTTTTTTTTTTTTTCCTTGAATGTGACTTATCAGATTTTTTCATGGGAGTGTGAACATCAAGAGAACACATTGAGTCAGACATTACCAATTCTGATTTGGTCCACTTTTATGTGAGGGACCAGATTTTGATACATATCTGATTGTGTCAATGCAACCGTAATCTGAAGTATCAGGTCAGAATGAACATGACCTCGACGTCACTCACAGTCAGCATTCACGATAATTCTGCGCTGCAGGATCAACACCAGCTTGCTTGCCATAATCGCTTCCATATTTTGGATGCGTCCAAATACCAATAGTACATCAGTACGCACAGAGTTTGGTCTGATACCTTCCACTCTACAGTCGATGTAGTAAGTACACTGTGTATGCATCAGCACTGTATGCATGAAACCTGGCATACATGGCTGCCATCTCACCCTTCAAGTGTCTGGATTACCCATGACGTAGCATAACCTTACCCCCGCTAAAATTTCAGTATATTACTTTAAATCCGAATTGGTGGCATTTATATCATGTATTTTATGTATAATCAGTAACAAAAGTTTAGCACCACCTGATATGAATGCATAACAAACGAGTTAACAACAGAGAAATGTGCATTTAATTGTCTTTACCATCAGAGGGAACAATTAGACATCCATGAATGCCCGACACAGTTGCGAATCAAATTGGTGAGATGAATAACTGTCACTTAGAATGCAATAGCGTGGGTTTGCCACTTTCCCACAAGACTGTTCCTATCCCTCAGTAGCGAGTGTGGCACCCACCGGCCTGTTGAACTGCCACTCAATGCTTCTAATGAGAACCCTGATCTTGTGAAGAGTGATGGTTTCCCATTCTTGCTGAAGGGCAAGGACAAGGCCATGGACATTATTGATGTGGCGATGATTCTTCCTTAAGTGTCTCCAGAGAATATCCCGGGTGTGTTTGATAGGAACAAGATCTGGAGACCTGGCCTGCCAGTCGAGGACTTGAATGTTGTATTCTTGCAACAAATGTGGATCATGGATGTGACGTAGCGTTAACGGTATGACACTGAAGGGATGTCGGGCTCCCAAACCGCTGCATGGAGACGACTCCAAACAAGCTGTGCAGCACTTGTGTTCCTGTTGCTCGTGGAAGAGCTCGAGCAAGTTCCGGTGCACCTGTCATTCATTTACGAGGTGATGACATCACGATCAAACAATCTTGACATGCTGTTGTTATATGTGGTCTACCACTGACAGGATTGTCTTTGGCAGTCCCAGTCTGTGTTGTACATGTCTGAAGACGTGAAATGGTGCTGTGATGGACGTTAAATTGCTGCCCAACTTGTTACAAGCTTGTTACAAGCTTCTGCCCTCAACATGCCAATGGCTTCATGTCTGGCGTTTTCAGACATTCCTCTACGACGCCCCATAATTTTGACTTTGCGCTTTTCAGTGTTTTTCATTCATCAAAAGGCATCCCTTATGTGTCAACCAGGTTTAAAAGGATTTTGGTGGCGGGATTCTCGTGGGCCAGGAATTGCACAAAATCATGAGCAAAGCTCGCGTAAATTAATGTGACCAGGATTCAGCGTGGCTTGGTGTGTTGGTGCAATACATTCTGTTTAGGCAAACTACTTGGACATAATTTGCCATTTCAAATATTTTTTTCCTTTTTTCAACAATGCTTAAAATTTGGGTGTTGCTAAATTTTTGTTGCTGAGTGTATTATTTTTTACAGAGAGTAGTCGCCCCCTCCATCATCTTGGAAAGGGCCGGTCATCTCAGAATCAGTAGCCTTATGAGATAGTGCAGTGCCCATTATTTGCATATGGCTGAATTCTGCCAAATGCGATTGGCCATCTGGATAGCTTATCATTTGCATACAGTTTTCGTACAGGGAGTTCAGACCTCTTTCTAAAGCGCAGGGAAATCTCTGTCTATGTGTATGCATGTACTTGTGACTCAATAATGGTTCATCCAGTAAACTTCACACAGGGTGGGTGTATGCTGGGGACCCAAGGACCTGCAGTGTCGTATTTGGTGTGATTGGACACGCAACAAGTTCAAATAATAATTAATAAACTAACTTAGTGAACAGCACTCTGTGCGGCAGCGGGTGAGAGGCCTCAAGGCCCTGCAGAATGAGTTGAGCATGAACGGGCCCTGCGCTAGTAATACAAATTTCAAGAACAGCTTCTCGCCAACTGTTTAGCTAACAGATGTAAGTATTTGGATGCGCCTTGTTTGTTTCCATTTAGAAGGGCACATCAGGAGTGGTGTGCGCATGCGGGTCAGTTTTGTGTCCTGATGCATTCAAATTAGTGTCAGATAATTGCCCACATTTCAAGTAATAATGTGAACATCCTGATAGAAAGTTCCGTTCAGAGCAGAAAATCGGAATTGAGCAGTGAGGCTTGAAGTGTTAATATAGACTGCATATACTGTAGATGTAAAGTTGACTACTGGTTATGTAAAAAGAAAGCTGCCTCTTCCTGAAAATACTATAATCCTGAAGGTGAAACTATTTGTAAATTGTTACCGCTATATAATGTAGTCTTTATTTGAAGAATAGAAATCCACGGGATTTCATGTTGTGACTTAGCTGTTACAAAAACATCATGAGTGCCCACCCTTCTCCATTCTGATGGTTTCAAAGCATACATGTAGCCGACAAATTGAATGTGCAGGTCTGGTTCAGTACATCAGTTTTTACTAATCCCTCAGTTTACTCTATACCTGCAGGTTTAATGCCATTACAATGCAGAACCTACTACTGGACAGGCCATCATCTCAATTTTCCAAATTTCACTGGCTAATCGAGTTATCTTAAGAAGTTTTGAATAAATAGTGCCATTTGAATTTTGTGTTATTACAAAGCCAGATAATTTGAGGCATGCAACGAATGTGCACAATGTTGACTTGCTCTGGCAGTAAGTGCTGATGAGATTTTTGCTGGGCAGCCAGCCTGGCTTCAACAGGGGCATTCTATTCTCTGGGAACATCATACACTGTAACTTGTTCAGAAAACATGCATATCCAGCATGCATTCTGGAGAAGTTGCAGTTTATGCTGTATTGACAACCAAATCTGAGAAAAATGTGAAGTAATGACCAGAAAAGAGCAATTGCCTGAGCCCGCCTGAGCTGCATTACATAATTTGATCTTCTCTGAAATGGAAGCGCCATTACTCAGAGCTGGGGGCTGAGCTGTGCAACTCTTCAGATCTGTACCAAGCCCTACCTCTTCACAGCAGCAACACGCATTAGTGAACATTGGTGTGCCAGCATGCGCTTCTGACAGTTGTTATGTGACTGGTGAATGGCTCATGCAGATAAATTTTGGCAAAAATGACTGTGCGACACATTAGTCAACAGAAGTAAATGTGCTTGGCAGTAGCAGCTACTGGGCTGAAACTGAGGGGGCACAAAATATCCCTTTAGAGTAACAGTCATTACTTGTTTTCAGTCTTTTTCATATTGAACATTTCTTGAGCAATGAAAACTCTTAACTGTTTCACAAGTGGCCCATTCTCTTTTTGAAAGTAAGACAAGAAATAAAATGCTTTGTTTGGACACAATGTTATTTGAAATTGTGGAAAAATGTTGATAATCTTTGTTTTCTTTGTTGTAATTTGAACAGTCATGAAGCACTGACATTGCAAAGTGTGCTGGAACACTTGTTAATTATGAAAATTAATTTAAATGGTTCAAGACTAGAGAAATGTTTGGCTGCCTCCTCTCATTTCAGCCGCTGGTGCTTAGTGTGCATGCAACACTGAAAAATTTTCTGTGGTATATTGAAAAATGTGCATGAAATTTACCAAAACTCAGGCAATATTGTCAGTATTGTCATTGGAAAAATAACTGAAGGGTCTAAGAAATTAGAGGTTTTGAAATGTTTTATTTGGCATGTTCTGAGGTATACTTCAGAAATATACATACATAATACTATACTATACTATACATAGTATTTAAATTATTATTTACCTCATTCATTTTTGGGACTGCTCCCGTATCCATATGAAAGTGGAACAGAGCAGAGAAACAAATCACCATTTCCTCAGTAACCACCTATTTCATGGCATTTATGATATCGGTTAAGAAGCAATTGCAAATTTATCCTTGTGAATAAATGGGATGTGTTACATGTTGAATTTGGTGGTACAAAAGCTTTGGGCTTGTTTGGGCGAATTTCCCATTACTTAACTAATTCAGAAAAGAATTTTGACTGGACATTTTTTTTTGTCATTATCTGCTTCATTTGCTGCGGCCTGTCAACACCCGCTTATTTCACAGAATAAGCGTCTCATTTCTGTGTGAGAGACCAGTGAAAGTACGGATCAAGAACATACTGCTGTCAAATATGGTCTCAGTGAGCAGCTGTTTGTGTTCTTAGAAAAATGCAATGGAAAACAGCTTTTTGGCCGTGAAACTGTTGATTATTCTCACTTTGAAAATCAGTCAGATGACAACCGACATTCGTTTGCATGTACTGTATTTAATACACATTCTCCTCTGTTAAAAAGTTTTTTTTGCAAGCTTGAGTTACTGGCAGAAGTACAGAATGTAAATCAAAATTTGCAAGACCCTCTGATAATGTATGAAGATGCATTGTAATGTCTGGGGTTACTGTCAAATGAACTGGTTGTTCTCACACAATTGACAGTGAAATTGATAGACCTGAGAAACAGCAATGTCTTGTGTAGCATTTTGTGTGAGGGATTAACTTCATAGTTTGAACACATTGTCTGAATGCTTAATCCAAGGATAAAAAGTGTATTTCATCGACCAATCACTCTCTCTGATTCCTTAAATGGTGCTGATCAATACTGGCTCTGGTCCCTGCGCCATCTGACAGCGCTGTGTGTGGTGGATTGAAGGACCTGATTGATGTACTGTTGCGTCTCTGTGGCTGGTGTTGTGTTTTGCAGAATGTTCCGCCGGACCTGTCGATCTGCACCTTTGTACTGGAGCAGTCCCTGTCAGTCCGGGCCCTGCAGGAGATGCTGGCCAACACTGAGGAGAAAGCTGAAGGGGCAAGTAATCAAATACCAATTTCATTCAATTGATGATTGGCAAATAGATTACATTGTTGACCCCCCTTGAGTTTGATGGTGAGAGGGGAGGTGTATTCTTATGGTGATATTTATGTGGCATATCAGATAAAGGATCTGGCTGTCTTTAATTTGGAAAACTATTTTACTATCCGTTGTATTATTTTTTGAGAGATATATGCAAGGGAATTTTCTTCGCCTGGCTCTAGGATTATGTGCAGGCCATCCAAATTTGGTCTGATAATGAACCCGTAAATTCCTGGCCTACTGTTAGACTTTGGATTAAGACGTGGAGCTCAAAAGAGAAGAGGAAGGAACTCTGCGGACCTGATGTGCATCATCGCTGCTGAGATGAGAGAGATGCTTGATCACTGCTTCAGAACTGGCCCGCACTGTTTCAGATCTTATCCACACTGTGGTGCAGAGAGGAAGTTTCAGATCATACTCACACTGTGGTGCAACGAGGAAGTTTCAGATCTTACCCGCATTATGGAGCAGGGAGTAAATTTCAGTTTTTCCCAACTCTTTGGTTCAGGGGGAAAATATCAGATGTGACCTGCACTGTAGTTCAGACAGGAAGTCTCAGATCTTACCTTTGCTGTGGAGCAGGAAGGAAATTTCAGATTTTACCCACACTGTGATGCAGACAGAAAGCTTCTGCTCTGACCTGCACTGTGGTTCAGACTGGAAGAATCAGATCTTACCCACACTGTGGTGCAGGTAGGACGTTTCAGCTCTGACCTGCACTGTGTTGGAGATTAGAAGTCATAGATCTGACTTGCATTTTGTTGCAGAAAGGAAGTTTCTGAGCTGACGGCACTGTGGTGCAGATGGGAATTTTCAGCTTTGACCTGCACTGTGTTGCACGTGGGAAGTTTTAGATCTGACCCAAACTTTGGTGCAGATTGACAGTTTCAGATCTGACCCACACTGGTGCAGAGAAACAGTTTTAGATTTGACCCACACTGTGGTGCAGATAGGCAGTTTCCAATCTGATCTGCACTGTGGTACAGATGGGAAGTTCAGATCAGATTGTGGTGCACATGGGATGCGTCCTCATAAAAGTGCTGTTTACAGACACTATTTCACAGGCAATCTTGACTGGGAATTGTCTCTGTTCTTTGTGCTTTTGTTTTGAGGTAGTATTGAACTATATAAACAATAAAGCTAATGGTGAAATATTATCAATATTTCCGCAATTGCCTGTGTTTGTCTGAGGGCTCTTTCTGTCATCTGAGCATAGAGGATAGCTGCCTCACTCTGAAGAGGATGTGGCATTTTTATTTACTATTTTCATTGATTTCCATGAATAATACTCCTTCTGTTTCATATCCTTTTTTTCTGTATCCTCCACCATGGTTATAATGTCTGTTCTCTTCTACACAAACCAATTCTTTTTATACAATGAAATTCACATCCTTGCTTGTTGTTAGAGGGGAAATACCCAAAGGAGAATAGTGAAGTAATTATCCCGTGTTCAGGACCTCAGACGTTAATGTACATGTGTACTGTTACCTCAGAGGTTTGTTCTTTGGTCCCATATTTTGTTCTCATACAGTGTTGCAGTGTTTTGGTAGCATTTCTGTGTTTCCTTTTGGTTTAACTGCATTGCAGGGGTTTGGAGTCTCAGATTTTTGTCTATGATCAGGCAAGGCATTGCTTGACTGGATCTCTGTCATGATTCGCTCTGCGCCGTGCATTTTAAAATGATCTTCTATCATCTATCTTTATAAAACAGTAGCATCCAATTTAGATCCACACCAGAGGCGAGACGTCTTCATCTCTGATTCTGGGGAAGCAGGAGCTATCTGACTAGGGCTGCTTGTGTCGAATGCTGCATAGGGCTGGGTCTGTAATTACAGATGGACAGTAAATCCAACAATATCTGCTGTTAATGGAAAAAACCTTAGTGCTCCGCCACACCAAAAGCGAGCAATGATGCAATGTGCACTACTGCTGAGAGCACAGCCATGGCACCGTGTAACTACTGTGAGTTTAAGTGTGTACATGCGTGTGTGTGAGTGTGTATGGCTGTTATTTGTCCACAAAATATATTAAAAGGAAAGACACAAGGCTGTAAACTGCTAACCAACATGTCTTGCACAGAATTTACGGCGATGGTGCACTAATTCACCACGCTGGAGGTACTTGTGTTTGCACTGCCGCATAGTCCTCCTGGGGGGAGGGGTGTGAGAGAGCTGGAGAGAGACATACTGAGAGGCAGAGGTAGAGAAGCAGCACAGAGTGTCATAACTCATTTGTAAGCCAAGCACATCTGTGGGAAGCATATAAAGAGAGGGGAAGAGAGAGAAGATTTAAAGGAATAGAGAGGGTTTGAGATGACTGAGCCACTTGAAGCTAAGCCACGCAGCCCTGAAACAGAAAGGGGTCAAAGCGTGCTATTGCCTAAACCTATATGCTGGACCTGTGGGCTGGAATGATATTAGGTGCTCATGTATGAGGAATTAGTTAGACAAAGCATCTTTTTCATTTTTTTTTTGTCAATTCAGATCTAAAGTGCTCATTTGAAAACTATATCACTGGAGATCCATCGGTGGTCATGGAACAACTGTGAGTTTTTAAAACCGCCGCACCATTATGCCAGCAGCCATACCACTATTCGACCTGTTCCAGCCGTGTGGCTGAAGCTAAGCAGGTGTGGGCTTGGTTAGTACTTGGATGGGAGACCATCTGGGAAAACCAAGTTGCTGCTGGAAGAGGTGTTGTTGGGCCAGTCGGTTGCAAAGTCCCCCCTGGTGGAATAATCCCCAGTGCAGTGACGGGGACACTGTACTGAAGGAGACGCCATCTTTCGGATGAGACGTTAAACCTAGATCTTGACTCTGTGGTCATTAAAGATCCTATGACACTCATTGATAAGAGCAGGGGGTTCTCCGGTGTTATGGCTAAATTCCCAACCTGGCTCTTTCAACCTGCCAACTAATCATCCCCTGATCTAATTGGCTATGCAACTTGCCCTCTACCCCCCCTGGGCCCAGATTTCAATCTCAACGGGACTTCCCTGGTTAAAAAAAATAAATAAATAAAAACAGACCATTTGCAGGGAATGTAGATGATGTGTATTCCTACATGCTGCTGCACGGAAAAGGAATACAGCGAGGCAAATCTAATATGGGTTGTTCTTTGTTCATGTAATCACTGTTCCCTTCAAAGCATGGAAATGACCACAACACTTGTGACTGTGGAGGTCAAAGGGCCAGTCAGAACCCTATGATTAAGAGTGACTACCAACTAACATCAAAAAACAATTAACATAAATTAGCTTTACACAATGACTGTGGTCTGCCTGTAGTCTTGCAGCTCTGGTTGACCCAAAAAATTTGTGGTTTAAGGCTCAGTGTAACTATTATAAGTGCAGCGGTTGGGTCCTTGAACACTGGCCTTAACCCGATACAACCTATGGACTCATGTGTCCGCAAAATGTAGCTGCTGTGTTCAAACCTGTGGAACTTCAGACCTATTTTCTATTCTAGTGGACATCCAAAGGTTTCTAATGATCCTAAATATGTCCCTATGAATTATGGGGAAATGTGTATAAAATGATGAACAAGATCGAGATATTTTCCATTTGGTGTAATGCAGTGGCCGTAAAAACAGCATCCTAGGATTGAATTTTTCTCTCGATATAAGTGTGATGTAGCTTCAGTGAACCACTGCAACTAGCAGTTGTAGAATATGTGTGTGACATTGTCTTGCAATATGAAAAATTAGTTATTTTTTATTTAAAAAAAAAAAAAAACTGCTTATTTAAATTGAATGTACTTAAGGGAAAACTCAAGTGAAAAGGTTAGAGTTTATGGAGGTAACGCCACTAGTAGTAATTAGCTCATGCTTAGTTGAATGAACTTAGTTTGCTTAGGATAAAAGCTTCAGTGAAATAACTGTAATGTAATGTAATGTAATGTAATGTAATGTAATGACACGGAGGCCTGCAGCTAGCCAGGGTCCTCCAGGAGCCCAGTCTTCCTTGTGTGAATGAAACTACTGTTCTTGCCTTATGTCCTCAAGCCATGGTTTGCTGTTCCCAGCTGCCTGCCCTTGTGGGTTTCTTACAGTAATAGGCATAATACACTCATTGCCTCCACGCCTCCAATTATGTAAGGAGATAAGTGCTTTCACTTACTTATTCATCTGATAAAAAGCCAACACCCCAGCAGTGGCAGGGGATTGGGATGAGCAAACTTGCTGTAGATTCTAATATGGCTCGGATGACAGCGTGCTAAATAATATCTAATTAGTGGACTGCTCTCTGAACTTCATTTATTCCCAATTTGTTTGTTTTTTTTTTTTTTGCTTAATCACTGCAATGGGAGAGGGGACACATTCACAGTGGCTTTAAGATTTATCTTTGGTTTTAAATATTCTAAGTCTCATATTAATTGTCATTTATACTGGTGCAGTTCTGCTACCATATTTATCAGCAATCTGTAATTAGATTCTGTTTGTGATCTAATACCAGGTCCAGTAGCAAGAAGTCCAAAACATTATATTTTGTATGCGTGCAAGGTTCAAGTTCAGGTTGTCAAAGTCATTAAATGTTTTCTTGATTTTAAAGAATTGCAGAGCTTGAGGTGGTGGCTGGAAGTCAGGTTGAGCAATAAGGTGCTCGCTGCACAATGTGATTCTACTAGGATCATGATCGTGAATGAAAATGAATAAAATGTTGAGCACCGTATGCTCAGAGACTGAAGATTCAGAGAGCCATATTACAGCAGCACTGGACTGGCCTAAAAGGTGAAATTATGTTGTTTATTAAAGGATAACAAGTAATCATATCTCAATGCCAGACATGCAGTTATGGGCATCAAATGAGAGAACATTTTTATGCATTAGCAGTGACAGCTGGGTTGGGTGGCCAAAGTGTAGCTGTGCTGTGGAAGATGAATGAGATTCCTGTGCTAATGTGAAACATGGACAGGATTATTTAGCTGCTGTCTTTAGCAGAAGGAGATGAAGTACAGCGTACTTTCTGAACGACCTAACTGCACTATCTGGGTAATCGGCCCTGGATTGATGAAAGGTGGTGAAGACTGAGCTCATGTGATGTCTTGGACTTATTTTCAGTTAGCCACATCCAGACTGAGGCTAACATCCCACACGGAAAGAACCTATATAAACATATAGGTTTTAATATAGGGCCACATATAGGGTTTGCATATATGCGACATACATAAAATTGGCCGTTTTCACATATTATAGGTACATATAGGTACATATATGCACCTATTTGTACATATATGTACATATAATATATAAAAATGGCCAATTAAAACTTGAAGGTTTTTTTTTTTTTCTATTTAATTTGGCATTTCCAATCCCACCCGAATCTGGGATATCCAATTAGGGAGCTACATACAAGTTCCTAAGCTGATTCGTATGTGTGGCCCCCTGTTGACAGATTGAGCAGAATGTACACAGTCCCCAGCAGTTAGCTATAATGTTTGTTACATTTGCTGATTGAAACTTTTCAAGCTTAGATCAAGGGCAGAGGATAAACTAACATAATTGAGAAGTCAGAATCGTTTTTATCAGTGTCCATCTAGCCAACAGGACGCGCCTAGGGAAACTCTAATCTACATAACCCTTCCCAGCAGGCCCTTTGTAATTTGCATCCCTGTAGCGCATTGGCCAATGGCGCGCTACTTCTGAAGAGAGCTGCCGACCACTGCTGGTTGATACAAGGCGGGGATTAAAACCTATATGTTTATATTGGTTCTTTCCGTGTGGGAATTTAAGAATCCTTGTTATTTCATCCCTGTAGGAAAAAGTCTGGGACCTTTAGTTGCTATACAAGCATCTCAGATAAAAGACAAGTGTCTGTTCATTAAAACTGTGAGCAGAAATGTAGACTTTGTCTTCAAATTCGTTAACCACAGTGAAATGCTCAAATAGATGTGGGGATGAAAATGACTTTTGAAAGGCATGTTTACTTGAATGTATGTTCCTCTGAGTACTTTTATTTTGTTATTTTTGTTTTATTTTGCAACATTTAGACTAAGGACCTCTGAGCCATATTCATCTAGAAACTGCATTACAGACAAGATAGAAAACATTGCATGTGGTGGATGTAACAGTGTAGTGTATAACCTTTCAGTGGATGTGTATGAGCTGTAATGATGTGAATCCAATTTTATCTAATGTGGTGAATCTGGCAGTGACTTAAACTTGAAAAAATGCTTAATTGATGAAATAAACATAATCAAACCATTTTGTTTTTATACATTTCCTTCTCTTCCACAATACACAACTCAATCTTCATAGAATGGAAATAAATATGGTCAAGAAAGAATTGATGACCTTGTTATAGTTAATGTTTCAGGAAAAAAATGTAACAAATGGTATTAGATATTTGTGTTGATATCATAGCTTTTTGTCTCCTCTCACTTGCCATAGTTAATAATGACCGGTTTACACATTACATGCCGTTGTCACATGTCAACATGTATTTAGGATCAAATGCGATTCCAATTTCACGTGTTCACATGCGATTAATAAGTTATTGCGTGAAATTCTTGTTATTTCTGTAAGGGACTTTGGACTAATATGCAGATATTACCTTGAGAATAAAAATATGAGCAAGGCATCATGTATGACAGTTGCAAAAGTGAGATATGAGCTGTACAATAGGTATGACAAACAGAACCTGCCACTGGGTATATGAGCTATATAGGAGACCTATATGCCCTCTATAAGCACATATATGTGCCTGAATTTGGCCTATATGCAGCATATATGCGCATATATGTTCATATAGATTCTTTCCATGGGGATGCCTTCCATACTACTGCTGCATTTATCTGTTGTCGCCAGTGTTTTCAGTATCACTGTAGCTGGTGCCGTATACTGTGTTATTGACTCATTTTGTGTTGCCCATCATATCTGCCTAACCAGGGATGAAAACAATTTTAATTTTGGTGTGTAGAATTTTGAACTGAGCACAATATGATCATAGTGGCCTTGAATTAATTGTTGCAGAATTATTAGAGTTTAGTTATTATTAGAGTTATTAGGGTTGTTAGAGAGAATATACCATCATCTGGACCATCAGCTGAAAAAACAGTTTTTTTGATAGAGAGGTTAACAATGGAGGGTTAACAAACTGTTTGGACTTCTTTACATATATGCCCAATTTTGCCCATCCAGTGATCCCAGCTACCGTGTTATATGCTTCTGTCATTAGTAAAATAAACAAGATTTTTTTTTTTTTACTCACTGTGATGCTATTTAGATGCTTAAATCAGAAACTTATTGGTTTTAAAAACAATGTTAGTTGTGTTACCAGTACAAAGTGGGCAGTTGCAGTTGAAATATGTACTATTTTGCTTCTTCTGGCCGGAGGAACACGCAGCGCTACTGCTTGTGAAAGCCTTCACTGGACCACTGCATGTCTTCACCACCTTTTCTGGTCAGTCCACACACTGAAGAACACAGACTACATGCTGGAATTGATTTCTGTTCTCTCAGGCGTATTCAGCAGTTTCCATCTTTTCCCTCATTTCCTGAGATGTTTTTTCAGTCCAAATCAAGGCAACTTACTTTTCCTCCTCCTCTCTGTCATTTTCACAGCAAGTTGATGTGGAAAAATGGGTACGTCTGACTAACTTCACCTGGCCCATTCAGTCCACCACGTTCACCCATCTAGTATTCACAGCTCATACCTGATTGTGTTTACATTCACACTGTTTTTGGGCAACATTCTGAACATGCTACTTGTAATGCTGATGAATTCTGAGTGCTAAAAATTTCTGACAGTCCGCAGAAACTTTCATCCCGATTAAATTGCACATTTAATAATAATTTTTTTTTTTTGCATAACCCATTTCCATGGCTAGGTATTTACTGAAACAATTCTGGTTGGTTATTTTACTCAAGGATTCACTGATGGGAAGCCATTTCCCAGGCCATTATGCTACACTGCTACACACACACACTCAACACTCACATGAAAAAAGGCATATTATAAGTTACACAGTTTGTTAGCGGGCCAATACAAAAATATATGGGGTCAGTAAATGCCATATTTGGCGAGGCGTCAGCCGAGCCCTGCCATTTACTGACCCCATATATTTCCGTATTGACTTCTAACAAACTGTGTAAAAAATTTATCCCACTGAAGACCTTTTTTCACATGTATACCATTTTGGCTGCTCCAGAGATGCTAAGGGAGATAATCTACTTGCACGCCGTGTATGGGCTCAGAGACGTAATATGGGAATATACGGGGTTTCCACGTGACTGCTTTTGACCAATACCAATGACAAGTATTCTTGTCTGAGGTGGGATAAATTATCATACAGGTTCACTTGTACGTGCACCCCTGTGAGCACACACATTACCACAATTGATATGATTTTTATATACTTTTCACCAAATGAACACTGTGGCCTGGAAGTCTTTTGCTGATTAGCTTTATTGTTATTATTTACTTGTATTGTGAAAACTTGAGGACTACTTGATGCAATGGATTTCATATCTCATGGGTTTTTATTCTTTCATTATTTTTTTATGCATGTACAAGAAAGTGACTGAAGAATATTGCCCAAATATGTCTACTATATTAACCCCATATATCTGGTAATTTAAAATTTTCCAAAATTTTTGGTGTAAAGATGTTAAGATCCTTCTTTGATTGAAGCACCATATTTGCTGAAATAGCACACCTCATATGACTGAGGTATGAAGTCTGTAGGTGGGGTTGAATATGAAAGAGCAAGGAGCACAGGAACCTCCATTCATTTTACCATTATCGGAATTACGTCAATTCAGTCATTTATGCCATTTCAGACATGTTTTCAATAATTGTCATTTTTTAAAATTTAATTAATTTCAATGATTTTACATGTGTTTTTACATTTTTATTCAATCACCTTTGCTTCCCTATTTCATACTCTTTGAACTAGAAAAAAAGCTGTCCAAAGCTCTCATAAGCAAGGTTGCACATTTCTATTGCCTAAAGTAGAAAGAATCCCTTTGTGCACACTTTGGGAGACTGAGCAATAAGCTGTAGATACAGTTCAATTTGTAAGTATTTGAACACTGACACAGTTTTATTGGGCTGTAATTTCTGCATGGTTCTTTTCAGATGAGTGCAAGTAGCCCTTATGTTCTGTTTGGGGTTCCACAGACTGTCACAGCTCAAAAAACCAACTTAATATTGCTTCATGTTTGATATTTCATGAGTGCCCCTGACATTTGAAAAATACTCAGTGCCATGATCTTTAAAACAAGACTATGTTTCAACCTGGTATAAAAGATTACAAGCAACGTTTTGTTTTGAATGTGCGCCCATTAAAGTTGATTTTAACCAAACACAGGGGTCATTCTGTTATTTACATCCATAAGAATATGTCCATTTTGGCTTTTGCCATATTATAAGTAGGATTGTAGGAATTAAAACACTAAGTTCACAACATTATAAATATTAAATAAATTCTTACAACCCCATTTCCTAAAAAGTTGGGACGCTGAGTAAAATGTAAATAAAAAGACAACGCAATGATTTTCAAATCATTTAAATGTTATATTTTTTTGAAAATAGAACAAAGACAACGTATCAGATGCTGAAACTGAGATATTTTACTGCTTTTTGGAAAATAAGTGCCCATTTTGAATTTGATGCCAGCAACCCCTTTCAAAAACGTTGGCAAAAGGGCATATTTACCACTTTTTGCATCACGTCTTCTTTGATCAACACTCTGTAAGCATTTGAGAACTGCTGCAGTTTTGAAAGTTAATGTTTTCTTATTCTTGCTTTATATAGGATTTCAGATGCTCAATAATTTGCAGCCTCCTTTGTCATATTTTTCATTTCATAATGCACCAAATGTTGTCAGTGGTTGACAGGTCTGCACTGCAGGCAGACCCCTTTAGCATCCTTACTCTTTTTCTACAGAGCTATGTTGTTGTAATATGTTCAGAATATGGTGTTTGGCATGGTGATGTAGCCTGGAATCCATACTGATAAAGTGCTGGTCGCTCCCAACGGTCACTGACTTATCAGTCTGGCCTCAGTCATATAGCCAGTGTTCAGCCCTTACGTCACTAATGAAGTGAATATATGAATATTCATGTTTTTCTGCTCTTGGCGAGAACCACCAATCAATATGAGTTAGCTGGCCAGCAACGGCATTCGTGAATGTTATTTGACATGAGCTTAAAAAATTAGATTGTGGTTGGCTTATGTTTACTCTTATAGTGATTGTTAGGTTTTTGAACAGGATAATGTTTGGCCAAATCTGCATTTTGTTTATTTCAGTAGAATTCCTGGTATAATAAAGGCTAAGTTAAATAATACTCAAATGACATAACGTATTTCAACGGTAATTGGCATTATATATAGCTCGAAATTTTTGATTGCATTTTTTTTTTAAAGTGATACTCCACCCAAAAACTATAATTTGTATATCAATTACTCACCATTAGATGCCTTGAACGGACAAAGTTGTTCTTCACCTGGCGCAACTTTATGGCCACTGGAGAGTTTTCAAAAATTATCCAAATTCCTTTTTGCTGGAAGCAAATGGGGTCACTGCAGTGGCAATGGGAAAACTCCAAAAAAACGTCCGTTGACAAACTTTCAAACCATCGTCCAACGCATTGTCCAGCATAATAAAATCAACTGTAAATTTGCAGCTCCATCCAAGTCAGCTTTGTCCACTCGTATCCTCAGAACTCTAGAAACGCGTTTATTTTTTTTAAAAAATAATAAAAAACCACAGTATGCTTCAAGTTTCAAAATAACGAACGAAAGTCCCGCCTTTTAATCTTTTTAAATGCCCAGAGACTCTGCTGCCAAAAGATGAATACTCAGATAAAAAAAAGGCGGGACTTCCGTTGAATGCAGAACTAGGTTATTTTTAAAAATTTTGAAGTCTTGTAAAGGGGGACATGGGGGCACCTTGCGAAGATAATGTAATCCCAGATCTTGCATGGATTTTGTGCGAATTTTTGAAAGTCAAATGCTGGTCTACTGACTGAGGCCAGATTAAGCAAATGACCGTTGGGACCGACCAAAGCTTGATACGGATGGATTCCAGGCTAATGGTGATGCTGAAATGAGCAAGGCCTTCCCTTAAAAAAAGCATCAGTAAATGTTGCACCAAAACCTGTATATATCGCTCACAATTAATGGCGTCTCCACGGATGTGCACATGCACCCCTATACTTTCATGGATACTGGATGTTGAACTGCCTCATGGTCCCTCTCCTCTCTAGCCCAGAGGTTGTGGCATCCATGATGTCCAAAAAAAAATTTCACATTTTGATTAATCAAACCATGGGCAGGAGGACCACTTCAAACCAGTACATTTTAAATGAAGATGGGTCCACAGGAGGAGGCCGTGATTGTGGATCTTGTCTATATATGATTTAATCTCTACATGGCAGAGTTTTAACTTGCATTTGTAGATGCAGTGACATACTGTATTTACTGACAATGGTGTACAGAAGTGTTCCTGAGTTCATGCAGTGATTTCCACTAAAATCCTTTCTGTTTTTAATGGAGACACTGCCTGAGGACCTGTCTCACAGCCATTCAAAATAGGATTTTGGCTTTCCATGTATATATAGAATTTTTCTGGATTCTCTGAATCTTTTAATGATTTTATATTCCATCGAAGATAAAATCCCCAAAATCTTTTGCAATTTTATAATGGAAACATTACACTAATATTGTTCCCCACGCAGTCTTTCATAGAGTGGTTGAGCCATCACCATATTTACTAATGAAAGACTTTTTATACCCAATCATGTTACTTACCTGTTGCTAAATAAACTGATTAACTGTGAGATGTTCTGTCAGTTGTCTTTTTTTTAGCAACATACAATTTTTCCAGTCTTTCATTGTCCTGTCCCAACTTTTTTGAAATGTGTTGCTCGCATCGAATTCAAAATTTTCCAAAAAAACAATAACATACTAATTTTCAACATCTGATATATTGTCTTTGTACTATTTTTCAAATAAATGCAAAGTTTAAATGATTTGAAAAACAAACAATTCTGTTTTTTTATTTACATCTTAAATGCCCCAACTTTTTTGGAAATGGGTGAATTTTTTCTTGATTTACTGTGGTCTGACCCTCATGGTTTGCACACATTGAAATGGTATGTGAAAATTTCATTCCGTTCTAGGGACAAATCCAAAATCCACCAACAGCAAAGAACTCCGGTCAAATCCAAAATCCAGCAACAGCAAAGTAGGTGCTCCGTTTCAATCTCAAAATCCACCAACAGCAGAGTATTCCGTGACCTGCTGCAAAATTAGTTGGATGATCTGAAACATCCGTAGACCATGTAGCCTGTTTATAATGCACAGACCAGTAGTCTGCCAACCAATCGTTGAAAAAGGCCGCCGCAATAATCGCTGAACTTCTTCCCGTGTTTGAACCTGATCACCACATGTTAATGGAATAGTCAGTCAGTCACTCAGGTACTCAAAACATTTTTGTGGGCCCAATATTGCTCGGCCCAGCCCAAATACTCACAAACATGATCTTTACTTTATAACTTGTTTCAGAAGTGGTGTGCAAAAGATTACAAGCAACGTTTTGTTTGTGGCCCCATTAAAGTTGATGTTAACCAAACACAAGGGTCAGCTTGGAGGTATTTACATCCATAAGAATATGTCCATTCTGGCTTTTGCCATATTATAAGTAGGATTGTAGGAATTAAAACACTAAGTCCACAACATTATAAATATTAAATAAATTCTTACAACCCCATTTCCAAAAAAGTTGGGACGTTGAGTAAAATGTAAATAAAAAGACAACGCAGTGATTTTCAAATCATTTAAATTTTATATTTTTTTGAAAATAGAACAAAGACAGCGTATCAGATGCTGAAACTGAGATATTTTATTGTTTTTTGGAAAATAAGTGCCCATTTTGAATTTGATGCCAGAAACACTTTTCAAAAACGTTGGCAAAGGGGCATATTAACCACTTTTTGCATCACGTCTTCTTTGATCAACACTCTGTAAGCATTTGAGAACTGCTGTAGTTTTGAAAGTTAATGTTTTCTTATTCTTACTTTATGTAGGATTTCAGATGCTCAATAATTTGCAGGCTCCTTTGTCATATTTTTCATTTCATAATGCGCCAAATATTGTCAGTGGTTGACAGGTCTGCACTGCAGGCAGACCCCTTTAGCAACCTGACTTTTTTTCTACGGAGCCATGTTGTTGTAATATGTTCAGAGTATGGTGTTTGGCATGGTGATGTTGAAATGAGCAAGGCCTTCCCTTAAAAAGCATCGGTAAATGTTGCACCAAAACCTGTATATATTGTTCACAATTAATGGCGTCTCCATGGATGTGCATGTGCACCCCTATACTATCATGGATACTATTTTGTGTTGATAACAAGCCTAATGGTCCCTCTCCTCTCTAGCCCAAAGGTTGTGACATCCATGATATCCAAAAAGAATTTCACATTTTGATTAATCAAACCATCGGCAGTTTTCCACTTCGCTCAGTACATTTTAAATGAGTTTGGGTCCACAGGAGGAGGCCGTGTTTCTGGATCTTGTTTATACATGGTTTAATCTCTACATGGCAGAGTTTTAACTTGCATTTGTAGATGCAGTGACAAACTGTATTTACTGACAATGGTGTACAGAAGTGTTCCTGAGTTCATGCAGTGATTTCCACTACAGAATCCTGTCTGTTTTTAATGGAGTGCTGCCTGAGGACCTTGAAATCACAGCCATTCAAAATAGGATTTTGGCTTTCCATGCGTATAGAGATTTTTCTGGATTCTCTGAATCTTTTAATGATATTATATGCCATAGAGGATAAAATCCCCAAAATCTATTGCAATTTTATAATGGAAGCATTACACTTAAATTGTTCCCCACGCAGTCTTTCATAGAGTGGTTGAGCCTTCACCATATTTACTAATGAAAGACTTTTTATACCCAATCATGTTACTTACCTGTTGCTAAATAAACTGATTAACTGCGAGATGTTCTGTCAGTTGTCTTTTTTTTAGCAACATACAATTTTTCCAGTCTTTCATTGTCCCGTCCCAACTTTTTTGAAATGTGTTGCTCGCATCGAATTCAAAATTTTCCAAAAAACAATGCCATATCTAATTTTCAACATCTGATATATTGTCTTTGTACTATTTTCAAATAAATGCAAAGTTTAAATGATTTGAAAATCATTGCATTCTGTTTTTATTTACATCTTACACAGCGTCCCAACTTTTTTTGGAAATGGGATATTTTACTTGATTTACTGTCGCACACCCTCATGGTTTGTACTCAATGAAATGGTATGCCTCATCTTCACAAAAGAATGGGGGGCTCCTGTTTGCATGGGGTCCTTCTATTCATTACTCAGTGGTGACTCCTACCAACAGCCAAACATGGTGGAGGGTTAGTCTGATGAGTCTCAGTCTCATGTTAAAATTAGTTGGATGATCTGAAACATTTAAAGTAGACATGTATTGATTTGAAACTTTATAAAAATTGTCATATTTCGTAGCATTCGAAAAGGCATGCAATACTCTGGCTAACTATCAGTGTTTTCAACCCGGAGATGATAATGGACTAGAGTAATCAGGGAAGTAAAACGGGCATTTAGTGACCCCTAATATCGTCCTTGAACAGCACTGTGAATCAGGCCAAGAGCTGTGATGTCACTCGTGGGAGCAGTAGTGACACATAGGCTATTGTATGTGTGTTTTACATTGCAAACAAGATGTCGAAATCCACTAAAAATGTCAGAATTTTTTCAACCCCTGCTTGACTTGGACATTGAATATACATAGCCATATTTTGAGCCATTAGCAAGCCCAAATCGGGACAATTGTGATGCAAAATAACCGCCCACCAGTTCCACCGTCCGAGTTTGGGATTGGAATAATGTACTCTGGGAATCGTCCAATGTACATAAAACTTCAGATATATGTTAATAATTATATGAACTATCCCTTTATTTTAGGTTTTAAGGACTTTTTAATTTCCATGAGGTACAGTAAGGCAGACTTTTATGACCCAGAACTTTGTCAAGGAAAGTTTTACACTTCTGCTCGTCACACTGAAAAAATTCAAAAACAAGATATTACAGGGACGTGTGCTTTGCATCATCAACAATTTCATTTTTTTTTTTAATTTGGCATCTCCAAGCCCACCCAAATCTGGAATCCCCAATTTCCAAACTATGTACACAAGCTTGCTCATATGTGACCCATGTTGCCATCTCGGGAGAGCAAAGACAGTTCATGGCTCTCCTCCAAAGCACGTATCTACCAGCCACTACTTCTTTTTACACTCATAGCTTGAAACTTCACAAGCTCAGAACAACGGCGGAGGATACCTGTACATGTGCAAGCTTAGAATTTTACTGATGAGCGCCCGGGTGGCCAATAGGAGGTGCTTGAGCAACGAACAATGCTATAATCCTGTAATCCCAAACCAGCAGTCCCTCCCAATCCATTTCCCTGCAGTGCAAAGCCATTTGTGCACTGCTCTAAAGAGGCCGCCAGCCACTGCCAGCACTGGTGCAACCCGGGCTCGAACCCCGGCTGTGGTGCTCACCACTGCTCTGCAAAGTGGAGCCTAAACAGAGTGAGCTAACCTGGTAGCCCAACAATGCTATACTTTTTGACAAGAATAATTCTAATTCACTAGATAAATGAAATAAAATGAGGCAAAGAATTGAACAAATTACGACAAGCAAGCGATGGTCAATGCACTCGACTTCTTTACCATGTGTCCGTGTCTCCCACAAATTGTCATCAGAAGGGGGCTATTTTCATTCAGTCTTTTTGGGAATGTGTGTCAGTTGAAAGGGCAATTAAAATAACTATATTATTCTCTATCTACTTGAATGAGTGTCCAGAATGTGTTTTATTCATCATCTCCATGACATTAGCTTTCTGTGGTGGTATAATGTGCTCATTTCTCTGATTTATCAATACAGGTCAACTTTAAATATGATAGACGCACAAAAAATATGGGAGGGGGCAAATAATTCTTCACAGCACTGTAAGGGGTGGCTAGCTGCCTCACTCTATGGTTCCTTGAGTTTCCTGTTGCAGCAGTAGGATTGGCCGACATGTATAACTAGCCTAATCCAGACTGTGAGAATAAGGAAATGGATTTTTAAAAAAAGGAGCAAAAATTGAAGACAATTAGAATGTGAAAAGCTGAAGGAATCAAAGGACAAATAAATATTCTTCTTAATAAATGTCCACATATTTTTGTGTGGTTGAAACAAAATTGCAGAAATTAATTAGCATTTAGTCCAATGCAGCAAAATTTATCAAAAGGCAATGTTATCTTTGAAGCTTGAGGACTTTCAGATCAACTGCTGTTACCAATGCGCCCTGCTCTTTGGTATTGTCTCCCTGCACCTGAATTGTGCATTCATTGTTGTGTTCTCCTTAGAAGCCTTAATGGTCATATCAGTGCTGTTATCCTAAATGTACAGGATGCAGTAGCTGCCATGTTTCCTCTGTACATCCATTTATTTGGCTACTCTTATCTGTCCAGCTGTGCGTTTTTACCCCGTGCCCCTTGTGTGCATTTTATACCCACAAACAATATTTTGTGTGTCTTTGTCCTTATCGTCAACAGCAAGTCCCTTCCCTTTTTAATGCTGCATTTTAATCTGTACTGTGTGATGGAGTTGAGAGATTTATTGATAAACTGACACTGTCGTGACAGAAAACTCTCACAGCTCATGGTGTCGCTGTATTATATTTTCTCCAGAGTAATGTCCAAACAGAGCTTGGGCAGGAAAGGTTGGATTGAGCTGTATTTTTACAGTACAGAGACAACTTAATGTCTCTCCAGTACTTTCAATCTGAATGATAGAGATTGATTGTATCCATTTTTTTCTAACATGAGTTTAGCATGTTGCTCCAATTTGAACAGGTTCATGGCTATAATGTCAGAGCTTGAGATTTTTTAGAGGAAAAAGAAGAAGAAAGAGGTGGAACTTTGCATTTACATTTTCTCAAGTGCATATCAACTTAGTGGGGGGAGATGGGTACTTAATATTGCAGGAGAAAATCAGTTAATCCAAAGCAGTAACAGATTTCTAAATAAGTTCCATTTTTTCTGTAATTTTTTTTCTGGGAAAATAATATTGCTTCCTTCTTTTCTCTTTTTGGCTCACACACAGAAATTCATGATGAAGGTAAGTCTTCGATATCACCTTGTTTTCTGTGTATCACATTTATCTGTAGCCCACTCACTTCCTGCACTCCTCCACAACTTGTGTCACAGCTGACACGCCTTTAAGTGGAACTTGTCATCGGATCGCTGAGATGTGGCAAAGTCTCCATATTTACCCTATCTCCACCATCTGTAAATGGCAGCCCTTGTGTGTTCTCAATCAGCGGCCCAGTAAATTGGAGAGAACGCAGTGCGTCTCTCTAAATGACTTTGCCCACCTGAGAATTTGCGGAACATCTCGGTGCAGTACTTAATCGCGGCTCGTGTCATGCTGATGTTCACTGATAGATAAAACGCCATCACATGACACAGGCAGGTGATTTGCACGCGTTTGATGTCTGCCCATGTCACGCTTCGGGAGAGCGAATATTTAATGGCTTGCCGATAGGGAGGCATTAGATATGGTCTGTCTGCTTGAGCTTGTGTGTGATTCGGAGCTCTGAAAACCACAAACACTGACCTTTAGGCACAGACCGAGCTCACGATCCAGGGCTTGTAAAATGGCTTCAAAACTTGACCTTGTGCTCAGTCTCTCATTGCAGCCTAACTATTGCTCGAGTGACAAATCACCATACACTGTATATTGAATTTCATTTGTTTATTTTCCTGGGACCTTAGTCCAAAGCAATGTCCAAGACCATTATGGTGAAGAGCACCATTCAGAGCAGGCTGACCCTCTGGAAATTTGTTGCCAGACTGATGAGATATGACTGCATTATATGGATTAAAAAGATATAAATGATTATATGCACTGCGTAATACTGCAAACACTGCAACAGAACACTGAAAACTGTGGTTCAGGTGAAAACCTGTTCATTTTCCAAGCGAAATGTGAGTAAATAAAAGGAAATAAATTGGTTGGTTCATGTACAGTTTACCTGAATCAGAGGCATAATCAGTATCTAGCCATTTTGAGTGACACCTGCAATTAATGAAGCTGTTCTGTAGTTTTGGTTGATTCTGTGGATTAAAGTGATTTCATCAAGCATCATCCCTCAACCGCTATCAGTTGCAAGTTCGTATTTGGAATACGAAAGGCCTCAATTGAGCCCTCACATCAGTGGTGTGATCACTGAGTTTGAAACATGGATTTTGCTCCTTTGCTATTGTCAGACAAGCGTTGTAAACACAAATGCACAAACTTTGTCCTCAACTTTTAGAAAATATAGATATGGTCCAGCCAAGGATGGTTGGTAAGGTACAAGCCAAGGTTAAATCCAGTGATTGCAAAAAGTAAGAGGAAAAACAGGTGAAAAACAGAGAGATATTTCTGTTCTTTTCTTTTGTAATCTATGGCTCAGAATCCCAATTTCGATCATGAAGTGATCTTTTATTTGGTGCTACACTTATTTGTTCGATTGGAGTTAATTAGCCCTCTGTTTATTGCAACTCCAGCCCTTGCACAAAGCTTTGAAGTGCCACCATGCATTTTAAATGCGCCATGGATTCATTTTTAATCCCCAACCAGCTTTGAAGGAATGACCTGGAATGACATGCTTGAAAGTAAGCATGGATGATCCATTAAAAATATGTTGCTCATCAGTAGAATATGCAAACCACGACAGAACTTTTTTTTTTTTTTTTTTTCAGAAAAACATAGGGATTAAATGTGTGCGGGCTCCTGTCATGAAAGCAGGCATTAAACATGCAAACGTCTCATCCTCTTGCACAACTGAAAATTTATTGACCTCATCCACAGCTAGGAAAATCAATGTTTAATATTTATTATTATTAACCTGAAGTTGAAAACAAATGTCCCTTGTGCTATCGATCCTTGAATGGTGTCTGACCCGATCTGAGCCTTGCACAAATTGTCTCTATATTTGAACAAACATTGCATTTGAATTATTTTGGATTTTGCTCACTTATTGATTTGATTTTTATTTCATCATAATTTTGTTCTCGTGCTGCGAGTCATTGAGTTTCAGTGATGAAACATGTTGAGGAGTGTACCTTACTCTTTCCTCAGACTGCTCAGGGAGGAGGGCACCGCACCCTGCTGTATGGACATGCTGTGCTGCTGAGACACTCCTACAGCGGGATGGTGAGTCCCCTCAACCTTACAACACATCCGCCTCTCTACATTACAGGAGTATACTACGTCTATGCTCATCCAACCCTGTGACACTTCTCAGGGTTAATATGGCAGCAGAGACCAAGAGGGGCTAATAGCGCAGTAGAGACAGTATAAATCGGCCATCCATTTTGGGTCTGAATCAGGCCCGGCGCTAGAACAGGGAATTGGGGGGGGGGCACAGACACGTCCCTTTATGACAATTAGGATAGTCCTGGCTAGTTCTCAATTATTTTCCTTTATTGACGTGTTTTCCAATTATCGTAATTGGCAACTGACGACAAGGTTTCTCTCCATATGCGATCTAACAGCGATGAAATCATGGGCTAAATTTAGTAGAACTGATAATTTGGGTGCACAAAACATCCGTTTTAAACAATTATTAGTCCTGACCTGTTCTCAGTCATTTTCATGATTAACAAAAGGTTCACTCTGAGAGCACTCCACACTTAACAGGTGTTGCTTGTTGAATGATGAATGATTGTCGTCTTACCTAATCGGGGAGAACAAGCAGCACCTGTTAAGTGTGGAGTGCTCTCGGAGTGAACCTTTTGTTAATCATGAAAATGACTGAGAACAGGTCAGGACTAATAATTGTTTAAAACGGATGTTCTGTCCACCCCAATTCTCAGTTATACTGAATTTAGCCCATGATTTCATCGCTGTTAGATCGCATATGGAGAGAAACCGTGTCTTCAGTTGCCAATTACAATAATTGGAAAACGCGTCAATAAAGGAAAATGATTGAGAACTATCCAGGACTATCCTAATTATCATAAAGGGACATGTCTGTGCCCCCCCCCAATTCCCTGTTCTAGCGCCGGGCCTGGTCTGAATTTAATCATAGAAATAAAGAAATGGCTGCATAAAAAGATGTTCTTCATGGTCATAACTTCAACTGAGTAATTAATGTGGCTCAGGTTTATATTGTGATTATATTCAATGTACATTAGGCTTGAAATTGGAGAGATGTTTGACCTGCTTTTGTTCTGACCTGGGCTAACTAGCCCTAGTACTAGATGGCTTCAGGGTCTGTTGGTTGTTGTTGGTAGTCACTTAATTGATCCATTAAAGCAGAATATTGCAGAATGAGCCCTTCAACTGGGGTTTTGTGTCTCATTCTGAGTTTGTGGTTGATTTTAATGTGAAAACAAAAACTGGCAAACCCTTTGGCCCTCCACAACCAAGGCTGTGTAGCCCTAGCCCTAGATCTTTGATTTTAATGAGTTCCCTGCTGTGGTCTGACTTTCTATGTAAACAAAGCTAGTGTTCTGTGTTTTTCACTGCCTCCCAGTTTCTTATTTTTAATGGTGCTACAGTTTCAATTCAAAGCATATATGGGTGTTAACAGTTGCGTAAAAGTAGCTAATTATTATGTTTATTGTTTTAGTATTTTGTTTTTATTCAGTAATTGTATTCATTTGAATATCTTGTACTTGAGTAGCATGTTGAAGGGAATTTCTAATTTAATATTTGGCAATACTTTTCAATGTTCCAGTACCTTTGTTGTTTGTCCACGTCACGATCTTCGACAGATAAACTGGCATTTGATGTTGGGCTGCAAGAAGAAACGACAGGTGGGTTTTGACTGAGACCACTCACACTAACACAAAGGAACTTTTTATTTTATTTTTTATTTCCTGTTAATTTTGCGTAGAGGGTCCCATCGAGATTTCCACCTCTTGTTCAAGGTTGACTCTGCAAAGAGAAGCAGCAAGCAGATGTTTCACACAGAAACTACCTTACACAAAGGATAATCGATGAAGCAACACCATGTACTTTACATAATTAAAGTGGAACAATTACAAATAAAAGTCTGCAATACATCATCCAGCGGATGAAGTAATCGAGTGTAATGTCCTTCTGGAGTTGGGTCAAGGGTCAAGAAGCATAATGACCTTCTTTTCAATTTTTGCGGAAGGATGAGATGCAGAAAAATAATTTTAAATAAATGATTACATTCTGGATTCCTGAGCATACTGTTCATTTCACTGAGCCATTCATTTTCTTGGGGCGATTGTGGTAGCATTTATGATGGGAATATTTGAATTTTAATCATGTTTCTGCGGTTTTGATTATAAGTGCCCCCTGGCATGCATTGGCACTTGCTCTGGGATTGGGTTCGGTCTGGCGACAGTGCTGGTGACCAGGGCTTACCTCAATCATAAGGAGCAGAAATCCAGTCTCCAGGTCCTTAGGGCTGGGTTTTCATTCCAAGCTCATGCACATCCTGGCAGCTCTTGGTGTGCGTTAGCGTGCGTGCGCATGTGTGGGTGTGTGCATGTGTATGTACAATGTGTACTTGTGTATGTACTGTATGTGTGTGAGCTTGTGCTGTGTGCCTCTGTGTGCTTGGGTTCACACTATGTTCTCTTGGGAGTGCTAATCTTCCCTCCCGCTGATTGTTATTGTGTCTGACTCCCTGTGTTTCATCTCTCCAGGGTGTTGTGTGGGTGCTCTTGCTGAAAAAATATTCCCAAAGACACTAACACAATGTATGTGTAAATGTACATAAAACTGTACCTATGCGAGAATCGTCGTAATGTACCAGCGGGGTGACTCATCTTGCTAAGTCATTAGCTTCCACTATGCTGGATGTGCCCCATTGTTTGTTATCAAATTCACACAGTGCCAAATGTGGGCAGCTGCTCCATGATGTTGGGGAAGAGATTGCCATTGCATCACACAGGGAGGGAGTGAGAGCTGCAGTCGCATTGCTCAAGAACACCTCCTCTGGTCGAAGGGGTACTTACTGTCTGCCTGCAGTCATTTGTATATTGCCCCTGTAGCTCAGATTCTGCAGGTGGCCTGTAGAACAGGGGCAAGAGGTGCCTTCAAATGCACCACTGAAAAAAGTCTGTTGTTAACTCTATTTTTTCCACTTTTTTTTTCTTGAAGTCTTAAATATTATATTTTATGTCAGCATCCTAACCCAGTTTACAAATCTTGAAATGTCTCACAACATTGGCAGCGTTATTGTGTTTTGTAGCAAGAAGTAATGCAAGATTTAAATTAAAATCGAAGAAAAAGATTTCTTAGACTATGAATAAAATACTTGCAGAAACTGGCTGAATTTTTGGTTATTACAGTGACTATTTAAGGGAGAGCACATGGCTTCTTCCCGGGGCGAGAGACAGACTATGAGAAAATTTGACATTCACACTAGGAAAAAGCAGACAAATACTGGGAAAAACTCCTAAACCACTTTACTCCCTCCAGGTGAGGCCTGCTGGTGGACCATCCATCCAGCCTCTAAGCAGAGGTCAGAGGGCGAAAAGGTTCGTGTCGGGGATGACCTCATCCTGGTCAGCGTCTCCTCAGAGAGGTACCTGGTGAGTGAGCCAAGAAATTCAGACAACTAAGAAAGAGATGCCTCAAGGAGCACAGGACCAGAATTAGCCCTTTTTTGGCCTGATGTCTCATGCAATTTAGCTCAAACATGCCTTAAAATGTCGATTTTCTTTGTCAAAGGTGCAGTGCCGCTGGTTCTGCTACTCGTATGGAGTGGTTACAAGTTACAGCAGAATCATAGCGTTTGCTGCCAGAGCTGTGCTAGTGGAGGTCCACTGCTTTGCAGTCTCTGGAGTGTGATCTTCAATGATTGCTACTGTGACGTTAAGCAGGGAGAGTGGGCTCCGCACCGCGTGTGGCTCGTCATTCATCTGACTCTGTTTCTGGGGTCCATCTTTTCTCCAATGGCTGAGTTCCAGGGTGAAGCAGGATGAGAAAGAGGCATTAAATCTAATGGGAAAGAGGGAATTGCACTCGGTGGAGATACTTCAGGTCCTGTCGTGGAGAAGCAAAATAATAACAGTAGTGAGGCAATAGCTGGCCTTATTTTGGATGCGTGTCAAGTGTGAAATCGTGTTGTAGGACGGATCTGACGGAGCGTTTTCTGCTGAGTTCTGTCTCGTCCCAACTTAATGAGAAACATGTAAGGGTGATGAATTTGTGTCAGTCATTATCGTGTAAGGGGACCCCTGTGAAGTGCCATTACTCACGTGCAGCAAAGCTTAGAAAATCTGCAGGGATGCTGAGGAAGTGGGGCTGTCATAATTTTGTCATGATAGCGAGCTACTCGCTGAGGTCTCCTTCATTATTCTTCCAGCATTTGTCATATGGCAACGGGAGCCTGCACGTAGATGCTGCCTTCCAGCAGACCCTGTGGAGTGTGGCACCCATCTGCTCTGGGAGTGAAGTGGCACAAGGTTAGCACCTGTATCCCACCTTCCGTTGAGTCCTCTCACCGTTTTGCTGAAATTCAACTCTGTCCTCAGAAACTCATTCACTCGCCCTTTTTCTCAGACTCTGCTCTATCCTCAGGCTCTCTTTCACTCTCAAGCACTCCTTCATCCACAGAAACTCACTCAACCTCAAAGACTCCTCCATCCTCCCTTCTTCTTACACTGCTCCTGTCTGAAACACCTCTCCCAGTCCCAACCATTCCCTCATCCTCAGAAACCACTCTATCCTCAAACACCATTCCTTCCTTAGGCACTACTCTATCCTCAAATACCACTTCTTCCTCAGACAATCCTTATCCTTCAACACATTTTTACTTCAGGCTGTAGGGGAGACTGGGGTCCTATGAGCCATGGGGACCAATGCGCCATATCACTATTTTGCGATCAATCGATGCCAAAAGTGTTTAAAATAGGCAAAATAGTGATATGGCTCAATTATCCCCATGACTCATCAGTCAATGGTCAAATATTTTGCCTATTTTAAGCAGCTTTGTCATCGATTGATCGCAAAATAGTGATATGGCTCATTGGTCCCCATGGCTCATCAGACCCCAGTCTCCCCTACTGTATTCTCAGACTCCATTTCTTTCTTAGACATTCCTTACGTTTAACTTCCTGAAGCCCAACATCCCTCGCAGCAACGCCGGCGTTACAGGATTTTCAGTGGCATGCATAGTTGCTTTCAAGCTGTTCCTGTTTAAGATCGACAATTATCACACAATTTATTCACTGAATAATCAAGACCAATTAATAAGCCTTTAATTTTTAAGAAATTATGAAGAAGTGACAGAGATCACCAATGGGCTACATTGACAACATACTTAATAGTAGTTGGTAGGGATGAGGAAAAAAAAGAAAATTAATAAATCTAGTACTTTCACTGAATTCCATTTCACATTCAAGCATTTTTTTTTCAGCATTTCAACCTAATTTATTTTAAGATTGCACTTAATCAAAATGTTTTCAGCATTCAAAAGAAAAGAATAAGCTACATTTGTGGGGAGGTGCAGTAGCACACTGGCTGCTGCAAAGTGATGATAACTAATTCATTAAATTTCACCGCTTCTTACATCAAATTGTTGGTATTGAATACTTACATAAATTGGTAATAAGTGCATTGCAAAAGTTTGACACATGGCATGTATTTAAAATAATTTGAAATGCATGCCATGTTTCGAACTTTCGTTGTAGCAGAATTATTAATGAGGTGTTTATAGTCCACCTTCTGGGAAAGTTGCAGGAAGGTTACAATATGAGATTGTATGGACTGCAATTATCTAATTATTACCTCCACCAAACGAATTTGGCAGGAGGTTATGTGATCGGTGCCATTTGTTGGTTGTCGAAATCAACAACCATGTCACTTTGTTCCGTTAGTCATCTGTCTGTCTCTTTGTCTGTTTGTTGGCAGTATCTCAAAAACGGCTGCATAGATTTCAACCAATCTTTGCAGGATGTTACAGTAGCACAAGAGGAACAAGTGATTACATTTAGGCATATCTAGACCAAAGTACAGCTGAGAACTAGGCCAAAGTACAAATCCATCTATGCTGGCGGAGATAAAGTACAGCTGAGATATAGGCCAAAGTACAAATCCAGCTATACTGGCGGAGATTTGAAGTCTCGAATCAGACACCAGACGATTTCGACAACGGTCCTGCTAGGCGGGAGTCATCTGTTTGTATGTGAACAAGATAACTCAAGAAGTAATGAATGGATATCTCTGAAATTTTTGGACCCTGTTGATTTTTACCACGTTTGGTCGAACAATATGGCCACCACGGCAGTCAGCTTGAAATCCTATTGCCACAGCCTTGGCGGAGGTTTGCACTCTCGGAATGCCTCCAGTTAATTAATGAGAAGCTAAATCTAAACCTTATCTTCATGCAATCCTTAGCAGCATTTACAACATAACATTCTACTTAAAGATAGAATTTCGAGAAATTTCAGTGCATTGCCACCCATGCAATCTCATATTGTAGCCTTCCTCTTTGACGCAAAACGACATGTCTTATAATTAATGGCAACACAGCTTATTGGTTCCCTATTTGCTCAGTAAATTGATTCAATTAATAACCCAATTCTTAATCTGCATTATGGTAATATTGCTGGTTGTAGAAGAGTTTTATTTTTACATAAGCAAACTTAACACTAGGACCTGAGTCGGCAAAACTGCATTTTTAATAATGTTTTCTAAGGCGTATCAAGCCGATCGGACACTGACACAGAAAAAACAAATCTACCGTTGTGAGCAACAAGAATTCAGAGGCTTCGAAAAGACTTTGAAGTTTTATGTCACTATTAATGTGGATAGGAAAATGCTTGATAATTATTGCAATTAATAATAATGCAGGCTGAGGGGAAATGGACAGTAATTCTTAGGATTGATCCTCGCAACTGAACTTATTAACTCTTATTTGCTAATTAGGAAATGTAAATGGGAAAGGGTGTAGAGGAATAATGCACTTTAGGGCGAGGTGAGACCAGGACTATAATCCATCCGATGGCGAGTCTTAGGTGGAAGAGGTTAACACCTGTTTTACCTTTAGCACTGCGCTGTCCGATTTCTCAAACACTGAGTTTTCCTCAGACACTCATATCTTTTTACACCATTTACACTACTTCTTTCATAAACACCACCTTCCCTCAAGAACATACCCACACTCAGGCACTCCTCCATCCTCAGACACGCCTTCAGTCTTGATTACTGCATTTAGAGAGGAGCCCCTCTCTCACTAATGTTGTGACAGAGAAAATGAGATTGGATGTCAAATTTGAAGGCTGGGATGCATCAATTCTTGCACCTTTGCAGGGTACCTGATTGGTGGGGATGTCCTGAGGCTACTCCACGGTCACATGGACGAGTGCCTGACTGTCCCATCTGGAGAGCATGGAGAGGAGCAGCGCAGGTCAGTGACTGGGTCCTAATAAAGGTTTTGTATGTATGCATCCTTTCTCTCTTTGGGGCTCTAGCATTTGGTTCCTAGTTCTTTGCTGCATGTTGAGAATATTAAAAGGAAGTTTAAGGGCCTTTCTGGATGCTTATACTTTGATGTTGTTATTACATTCCTGGTCTAGGGTCAGTAAAAGTAATAGAGGAGATGGACATACAGGGGAATAACTGTTAATTGATTTATTTTATAAGAAGAAGAAATCGTTGGCTTAGCAGAAACATGGCTTGTCAGCCATCGGGCAGTGCAGTGTTGGCACCGAAAACAGTAACACAATTCCAGTCTAAAACAGTCTAAATTCAGCTGCCTTTGCTCGGCTCTCATACAAAAGTGCTCTCCCCAACAACGCCATCTCCCCCTTGAAAGCATTTTTAAATATGGTGCCTGCAAATCCTCCAATCACCACTGGTGGACGGCGCTACTTATTGTCCAGTTCACTAATTGGGAAATCCTACCACAAACTAGCCTGGGGAGGGGGAGACAATGTGCCAATATTGATTTAATTTTAAGTCTACCTGAATACGTAAGTATTTTTTATCTTTTGGAAATTAACATGTTAAAATGTTTTGTTCATAATATGAGGAATACGTGCACACCATGAAATTTACAGTAGGGTACTGTGATGATCATACACTTAACAAAATGAAGATAAATCAGAGACCACGTACTATTCAAGTATGAATTTTGTGTAATATTGGATCATATAGATGAAATTAAGTAACCAGACAACAACATGTAGTAGAAACAAGAGTAATAATGTCTTTCTGAGAGGAAAAAGTCAGTATGTAGTGTGGCCACCCTTTGCTTTGATTGCAGCATTTAATCTTTCAGGCATAGTTTTCACATTTTTTTACTTTCTATGACCATTCCGTGTGGATTGAAGTTCATTCCAAAGAGATCTTTTGACGTTACAACAGATTTGTTTATCTTGGTGTCATGCAAATCTCAGTTTTGCTCAATTGGATTAAGGTCTGGACTTTGAGCGGGCCAAGTTATAACTTTTATGTCACCAGATGATTCTTTCCCACTGAGATAATTCTTGTGCAACTTAGAAGTGCGTTTAGGGTCATTTTCTTGTTGAAAATTAAATCCCGATCAATCAGTCTCTTTCCAGATGGCAGTGCGTGCCTCCCAAGGATGCTATGATACTTCATTTGATCCATGATTCCGTCGATTTTTATGAGATCACCGGCTCCTTTCGAGCAGAGAGAACCCATATCATAAAGTTACCACCTCCATGTTTTACTTATGAGGTTAAATGGTCATTCGTGAAACATTCTCCAACGCTATGGTGCACATAAGTTCTATGTTTGGATGAGAAAATTGCGAATTTTGTTTTGTCGGTCCAAGGACTTGTTCCCAGTCCATTGGTGTCCAATCTTAATTTTTTTTGGCAAAATCAAGTCTTTTTTTTTTTTTTATATATATTGCCAGCTCTGGGCAGCAACACGACCAATCAGACCATTTTCACAGAGGCATCTGGAAATAGTAGATCTTGATACTTTCATCTCTTCACTTCTGACACTATTAATATCATCATGGAGTCGTTGAGCTGTTCACCGCCAATTTGTTTTTGGATTCGTTTACTTGTCATACACCGATAACTAACATCAGAGGCTCTTAACTTTTTTTTACGTCTATTGCCATAGTTTTCAGCGAATTGGTCTCTTTTAAACGCTTGATGGTGTTTCTCACGGTGCCATGGCAGTATTTAATATCTTCAGAAATTTTTCTAAGTGACTAACCAGCTTCATGTAAGGCTGCAATGTGACCACAAGCGACCTCCTTCCATCGTGCCATTGTGGTTAACCCTGTGAAACTGCTAAACGTTCATGTCACCTTATATACTGGAACAACTGACCATCAGAGGTAATTTTGCAAAATAATGTCGCCTCAAACCAACGTAAACATATTTTTACATATTTTATAACATTAGTAATCATGGATCAAGCCTTCAAACATGCATTCACGCTGTATTAGAGTAAAAAAAATTGCGACACCTTTCAATTTTTATAAAAAATTTATGTTTTCAGTGTTTTTGTTTATTACCCATATTTTTACCTCAGTATATTTCTGGAAATGTTTTTTTTTTTTGTTCTCATTGGCTACAATAGTGTTTTTCAATACATTTTCACCAAAAAATTATGGAAAAGTAATATATTAGGACCCCTTTTAGATGAAAGTGATGATATATAATCATCGCTATGCACTACTCTATGTGTATGAAAGCAGTTTATAAGAAATCACAGACATTGGGAAGTTAGTTTGCTCTAGAAACAAATCTGTATGTAGGGGGAATTTTGATGATGGAAACAAATCAGACTAACAAAGCATGTACTTATTGGTTACAACCTGGGTTGTCATGAACATCTTCATGAATTGAGTATTTTGAGTGATAACAGTATGGGCTTGGGGAGTTTGTAATTCCGAGTAGGAGTTTGGGGATGTCTTTTTGATGGCTTAGAGTGGAGCAGATTGATTTTCAAAAGCAAGATCATTATCAGTCTAATCTAATTACCCCTGCTCAATTTGCAAGTAAATTTTTAATTGTGGCAATGTTGTAAATGCCATGTAATAAGAGTAGTGAAATTGTGCCTCTTCAACACATCATCTGCATGAGCCACTGAAAGTTGCTGTGGTTTCAGTTCAGGAGAAGATGCACTGAATTATTCAGCATAGTAAAAATTACAAATAAAATTAGTTACGTGAGGAAAATTAGCAATGGCGGCAAATGCCAATGAAGGATCAGGACCTTAAAGCTCTACTTCCTGTTCCTTTAACATGACAGTCGTTCTGTCAGGTGATTATTTAGCACTAAAACAGTTGTATTATGCCTAATGTAACAAGTATAATACTGAGTTGAGCATCCTGCTACAAAAAACTAACTGTAGTGTGGCAGAATGTGCAGCTTTATTAAATAATGGAGCCTATTGATTCAGCACAATACACACATACCAAGCTCTGTGAACAGACCTTAGGTGGCAAGCGAACAGTCGCTTCTCATAGTTAATGAATTGGATGCAGGAGAAATGGGACCTTTGACAGGGGCCGATTTGTTATGGCCAGGTGACTGGGTTGGAACATCTTTGTATCAGAAAGGCTTGTGGGGTGCTCCGGGTCAGTATTAGTGAGTATATACTGACCGTGGTCTAAAGAGGGATATACTGTGAGCCAGCAACATGGTCTTTGGTCAATGCACAAGGGCCACAAGGTTTCTCCAGTCTGGTCAGAATTGACAGATAAGGCTGCCGGGTTAGCTCACTCGGTTAAGGCGCCGCAATTACGGTGCAGTAGTGACTACTACGGCGCGGGTTCGATCCCCGGTAGTACCAACCAGCGGTGGTCAGCAGCTTTTTCAGATTGGCGTAAGCGCTGTAGGGATGCAAATTAGGAAGGGACTGCTGGGAAGGGAAATTAAAAATGGTTGCCTTGTGCCTTGCTCAAGCGCCTCCTGTTGGCCAGCCGGGTGCTCATCAGTGAGATTGTAAACTTGCTCATGTTCGGGTATCCTCCGCCCTCATTCTGAACTTGCGATAGTTTCGACCAATGGGTGTAAAGATGCAGGGGCTGACAGGTGCGTGCTTCGGAGGAGAGCTGCAAACTGTCTCTCTCTCCTGAGCTGGCAATAGGGGGTTGTATACGAGCAAGCCTTGTACATAGTTCTCGGACTGGGCATTCCAAATTCGGGTGGGATTGGAGGTGTCAAATTAAAAAAAAAAAAAAAAGAAGAATTGACAGATAGGCTACGGTAGCACAAGTCACTGAAAATTTTAATGATTTAAGGGGTGATCTGGGGTTAATTGGGCAAAATTTGATTATTTTTCCAAAAATTTTTTTTTTTGAATAAAAATATTCTATACTATTCAAAAAAAGTAGGGGATATTGGATTTACAAGTACCATGAAATGCAGATCATGAGGTCAGGAAGGAAACAAATGACATAAAAACATTAAGGAAACATTTGTCAATTTATTCGAAACCCTGTGTACAGTCAGTAAAGGACAGATTCTCCAGAATAAGGGTCGACACAAACACAGGGTCACACAGCAAATTTACCACCATTGTGAAACAGAGTCAGTAGCGGGTAAAACCCCCTCGGTTGGCTAGACAAGCTCGAATTCGGCGTGGCATACTCCTAATGAGACGTCCCAGGTCATTTTGGGGAACGTTATTCCATTCCTGTTGCAATGCTGCAGCAAGTTCTTGGACATTGGCAGGAGGTTGTTGAAGTTGACGTAGCCGCTGTCCAAGCATGTCCCAGACATGCTCGATGGGGGAAAGGTCCGGACTGAGTGCTGGCCATGGTAATGTGGTGATATTCTGCTGCTGGAGGTAATCTGTAACGATCCTGGCCCTATGACATCTGGCATTGTCATCTTGGAAAATGAAACGGCGGCCATAACGACGTGCAAACGGCACAACATGGGGTGCCAAGATGTTGTCCCGGTAGTACTGCCCTGTGACACGTCTAGCAACAACATGCAAGTCTGTTCTGCCGGCAGCAGTGATGCCTCCCCACACCATTACAGATCCACCCCCATACGGATCATGTCTAATGACGTTAACGTCATGGAAACGTTCGTTACGTCGGCGCCAAACCCTCCTGCGTCTGTCAAGGAAGTCCACAGTGAACCTCGACTCATCTGAGAACATTACGTTGTTCCATCGGCGATTATCCCAGCGTTGATGATGACGACACCATTGGAGTCTGGCCCTAATATGACGATCCCTCAAACAGGGAATGACCGCGAGGGCGTCGGGCGTGTAAGTGAAATCTGTGCAGACGATTCCTGATGGTCTGGCCACTCACTACCAAGCCAGTATCCCCTTGAAGTTGAGACCTTATCTGATTTGCTGTTACCATACGATTTCTCAAGACAATAGTGCGGATGAATCTGTCCTGAGCCTGAGTTGTTGTCCTTGGTCGACCGGATCGTGGTCTATCCTGAACAGACCCTGTAGCACGATGTCTGGACCATAATCTGCTGATGACAGACTGGGAAACATTCATTGCCCTTGCCACAACGACCTGTCTTGTGCCAACCTGTAGCATGCCAAGGGCACGTAACCTCTCCTCCTGTGTTAGACGGCGCATGGTCTCTGTTTAATTAACGACTTCAACCACTGATAATCTGATGCTTTCTCTTCAAAATCTTCCTTTACAGTGGCTCTAACCTTCCAATTCAGAGTCATGCAAATTTGTGGCACAACCCCCTTGATCATCAATAGCATCCCGTGCAGATCGTGAGAGTGTCATTGATGTGTTTGGGTGATGAATTTCTTTGGAAATGCTTCCTCAGTAAGGAACTATACAACATGGTTTCGTATCCCTTTGTATATGTGAAAATTTTGATCTCAAAATAAAATATCCCCTACTTTTTTTGAATAGTATATAATAACCCACCTTTTAATAATCACTAACTGCTACAAAGATTAAAAACTGAATTTTGCCATAAAATCATGATTTAAAAGCAACTGTGATGATGAAATTTATGCTTTTCACTCCAGGAGAGTGATAAACATTAATCAGATAATACAGTCTGAAAAATGGGTGTAAGCCACAGGCTAAGACTGAACTCAACTTGTCGACGCGGTCTAATGCATTTTCCATTGATTTCCTAAGGTATTACTTTTTCCACGTTTCTCATGTTTGTGGCAGCCATAACTTTTTTATTTATCATTGAAAATCAATGAAATTTGGGCTGCAGGTACTTTACTTCATTAGAATTGCAATGACATAGGGAAATTTTGTCTATCTGTTACATACTTTGAATATTTTGAGTATTCATCAGATTCTGCGCAAAATAATTTCAAAATTTGAGTAAAATGCCCCAAAATCACAAAACTGATAAATTGGGCAAAGAATGGCTATGTCATTGCATTTGGATAAGCAATGGCTTTTAAATGATGAAAGAAAAACTGAACTCTATCATAGAGTTAAAGAGGAATTGATGCCAGAAGTTTTCTGCATATTTCATGAGCTTGCTCGGTTACCATGGCAACCGCATAAACAGAAAAATGCCAACATGTATCTTTTTTGGTGGTTATTACATATACCTCTTTAGATTAATTCTGAGTTGTTTCCTGGTGTCATTTTTCATTTAACCCCAGATCACCCCTTAATTACAAGAGGAATGTGTCACGACACACAGTGCATTGCATCCTTCTGTGTATGGGGCACTCATAACGACAGAAGATCACGCATCAAATATGAGGCATATGCCTCAGGTCGTGGGCAGTTCCTTCCATTCTCAACACTCTAGTGTTCTTATTGCTCAGGTCCAAGATAATTTTTGTCTTATCCTTCCGTGTGTGCTTTGGCATACATTCTGTTTAGAGGCATACCAGTTGTTTACATACTGCGGAAAAGCCCCTGTTTTTACTGGGGGCAAGTTCACTGTTCATTGTTGACACAAATGAGCCAACCTTATAGACAGTTGATCAGTCCAAAGGTTTTGTAGGTGTGTTTCTTCACCAGGGAAAGAATAGCTATATATCGAGGGTTTGGAGTGCAATGGTTATATGTCCATTTTAGAGGTTTTGAGGAAAATTGATTTTTAGGTTTCCAAGTGTTCTATTAGGTAAGATTGCTTGAAGGTAAGTTTTTTTGGAATGGAAGACAGACTATTCTGTGTTAAAATTCATGTTTATTCATCATGATGTCAATGTTTAATTCATTTAAGCAGATTTTGTTGGACATCACAAAATGAAAATGTGAATTCTGATTAAAAATGAATGCAGATGGACATATAGTTATTGTGCTCCAAGGATTAGCTGATAGAAAGCTGTGACAGGGGGTAAAAATCTCAAAACCACAAAATTTGGACATATAACCATTGTGCTCCAAACCCTCAATATCATCCAGAACATTTGTTGTCTGTGGTTTTCAGGGTCTTGTGATATTCCTGAACTCACCAGGGCATTCTTCATTTGTTAGAATATAACAGACTGTGTACTTGGCCATTGCTTATGTTTTTTTTTTCTATTTCCTTGATTTTTTTTCAGCTGATGGCTTGTCTCACTGGCAGTCATCACTCTTTGGACTTTATACTGATAGTTGTTGACAACAGATTCCAAATGCAAATACCACACTTGCACTCATCTGTGGACCTTTAATCTGCTGACTTGTAAATGAGCAGCTGAGCAGCCAATTGTCCAATGACTTTTGGTCCCTTGAACAGTGATCGGATGAAGTGTAGAAATTCTGTCATTCATACACTGCTCACCTGATTTATAATAACGTAACATTAACACGTAACATTTTTTAAAGTCTGCACTTGTAGAGCATGGTCATCATTTAGTTTCATGTCCGATATGGTGTGGTTGACCATTAAAAAAACGTTTTAAATGTCCAAACATTTATGTGCATTCATTAATGAATGAGTAAATCATAGTTTTAATGGCATGCATCCTTTTTGTGCGTGAATAGTAAAAATATTTACCAAATACACCATCAGAAACGTCATTCGCAAGATTCCCCATACGGCTTATAAAAGCAGAAATCAATGTTACAGGGATTTTTGTAATTAAATGACATACAAACATACAGTGTACTTATAAACATGGTAACATGACATAAGATTTACAACTCACCATACCAGGAGAGTTATTCTTTTAACTAATTTATTTCATCAGTTTCAAACATAATACAGCTTGGTGGTGCTGTGGGTGGCCATGTTACTTTAAATTACCTAAAATCGCTCAGAAATGTGTATGTCAGTGGCTGTGATAGTTGGTCAGAGAGGACAGGCAAACCTGGACAATAGCTTTGGCAGTGAGGGCACCAATGGTCAGACAAAAACCATATCAAGACTGGCTATATCTCCAAAATGCTGCATCAATAGTTAATGTGACTCACGGCAGTGTGCACGCATTGCTTTGAAACCCTAACCATTTTTCTCCAGTGGAGAACTATTTGGTTTTCCTCAAATTAGGAAGACACACCCATTCAACTCTCATGTCTCAGAATCAATAACGCTGATTGATTCACAACAATATACGCCAATGGAAACATTATGAGCACTCACTGATGAAGTACTTAATGTTGATTATCTCGTAACAACAGCGCACTTTAAGGTCTTCGAACAGCCCATAGACTGTAAGCAAACAATCTTTTCTCATAGTCCACATGCCGTGTGCAGGAGAAATAGAACCTGAACAACTTTGACTAGGCCCAAATCATTTTGGCCAGATGACTGGGCTGGAGTGTCCTCGAAGCCGCAAGGCTTACGGGATGCTCCCAGTCAGCTGAGTCGAGAACTTACTGAAAATGGTTTGAGGATGGGCAAACCATGAGGCGGCAAAAGGGTCTTTGGCACTCAAAGCTCATCGATGCGCAAGGGCATAGAATGCTATCCCGTTTGGTCCAAACTTACAGTGGGGCCACTTTGACAAAAGTTACAGAAAAATTGCATGATGGCTACAGGAGGAATGTGTCACAAAAAACAGTGCATTGCACCCAGCTGTGTCTTGGGATTTATAGCTGCAGAGTGGTCAGGATGCCTATCTTACTCTCTAAATCACCGACAGTCAGCACACAAGTGTCAGAACTAGGCCTTGGTGCAGCAGAAAGATGCCTGGTCTGACGATTTGCGTTTTCTTTTACATCATGTAAATTAGCCTGGTACATGTGTGACATTTAACTGGGGAAGAGATGGTGCCAGGATTCTTGGTGTGAAGATGATAAGCTGGTGAAGGGAGTGTGACACACTATGAAATGTTCTACTGGGAACCCTAGGGTCAGGGCATTCATGTGAACAGCGATTGGACTGAGCTGTTGTGCCAGCATGTGGAGGACCAACAGCATATTAGGCAAATAGTCCTAATGTTGGGTGATGTATTCCACGGCTGTGGAGACGTTACTGCATTCCAGAGGGGTCAAATTATTAGCCTGATTATTAGCCTGAATAAAGCACAGAAAACAACTAAAGAGATTGCTGAAATCACTGGTATTGGGTTTTACAGAGTGGTTCAACTCTCTCATCCCATCATCAGTCAAAGATCTCTGCCAAAAATTAATGCAACTTTTGGACGGAAGTAAATGATGCGACCTTGCTTAAGGTGGTTGATACACTGCCATGACAAATGCACGTTGCGATCAAAGGCAATCTCACAAAATGTTTGAGTGACTTTTTTTGGCCAGGTAGTGTACAAATGCATTCCCATGATCAAAACTTGATTCTCAATGTGCTGTATTTCAGTCATTACTGTAATATTGTAATGTTTGCAGCTGTGTGTTTAATATAGTAATGCTTGCAGTAAGTATGTGCTCACAGTTTTTATTTTAAAAATTGTGGTTCTGACTTCATTGCATCCCTGGCTCTGGAGGCATGTTATATGGGCCTGCAGAATCATTTGGCTTGTCTTCATTTATATTTACTCTCTGGTTGTACACATCAAAGAGATATTATTTGAAATAAGCAAACGATAGCAAAGTGTATCTACAGGAAAAAAACTGAGCTTCTAACATAATTGGACATGTAACCAGTAACTACAACATATTTCATGCATGTGTGGCCCTGTTGGACTGCGGGAGAGTCAGCCCTGTAGTGATTTCAGAAGGCGCAGATATGTGGATACTGTTAGTCCCAAAGTACTCCAACCACCGGCCGATTTCTTGAGCTCTGTGGAAGTAAGACATCGATCATGAGTGCGCCAAATCCATTTAAGGAAATTATGTTTTTCCCCGTAATTAAACCAATAAAAGCACTGTCGTTCACTGTACTAAAACTGTTATTTTCTAATATTTGTTGGTTTAAAATATGTATGTTTCAAATATAATGCCAAACATTCAGACTTAATCCCCTCATAATGCTGGTCAATGATAATAAATCACCCAGCTGCCACTGGTACCTGGTGTACAAGAAGTTCACTGCAATCTGGCAATAAGGAAGTGTGAGGCTTTACTTGGCTGTGAACTTAACCGCCCTCTGCAGTGGACATTGGCTGTTTGCCCAGAATCAGCCAGCCGGGATTGGAGACTGCTGTGGGTCTTGCACATCTACTGTTCTGCATCCAGCAATTTACTCCTTTCCTGCTGTTCTGCCCACATCTCGTAATCCTATTCATTTCAGATTGACGGTGTCAATAATTGGTGTAGATCTTGCATCTCATACATCACGCAGGAGACCAATGCCCCAGGCATGCACGTGCCCAGCCTCTCATTAATTTCACTTGCCCTGTCCTTCACTCGCTATGCCCTGCCGAGCTGTCTATGTAGTTTTATGCTAAAAAGGATGTATGCATTTGGAAGGGAAGCTTGAGGGAAGCTTGATGGTTTATCTTTTCAAATAGGGCAGGTATTGTCCTATTTAAGACTTGGGAAAAATGAAAACTTCTTCCCTGGCTCAGTATATCGTGACTGGCCCAGTTTGGGAACAGTAGACCCGTTCAGTTGGAACTTCAAGTGAGTACCTAGAGTTAACGAACATGTCTCGGAGAAGTACGGTACTGCTCCTGCTGAGTCTGGGTATGCTAGCCCCAGCACATTTTATTTTTTTAAATATAATTTTATTTTAAACTCTGTCGATGAGAAACATCCAGGTTCCATCATTTGCATTCCTAACAGGTATGCATATGAAAAAAGAAAAATATATTCAAGCAGTCTAAGTCAGAATAAAAACAATAGGTTTGCTTGAATTTGCCAGTATTGGATTCTTCCTAGTAGATGGTAAGAAAAATATCTGACTAGAACATAATATATTAAATTTCAGTTTGTTATGAGGGCAGTGGCTCGTCCAATGACAAACCTTTGCACAAACGTCTGAACAACAGCAAGCACACTGAACTGCTGTACAATGGAAATTAAGATGGAGTATAATGTCTAGCAATTATATTGAAATATTTAAGAAACAATGCATTGTTCTTTCAGTTTAATAGGCTAGCGGTTCAGTGAGTCTGCTGTGAGCTTAGGATTCTGATTGTAGCTTCTGTAGCCCTGAAGACATCCCCTGGCACTTTGATCCTTCCACAGTGTCAAAACCAGTGTCATCGCTATACTGGGTAGTGCAGACTGTGGCAGGTACTGCAGGGATTTATCATAGGTGCATTTTGCTGTAAAAGCATTATCTTAACTGAAGACCTGCTACTGATGTGCTGATGCCCTGAATAATTGGAATTTTGGGGGCAACCAGAATTTAAAATTTTAGAGAGCTTGTCTCTCTTTTTCTCTCACTTTCTCTTTTTCTCTCTCGCTTCCTCTGGTCTTTTCTCATCAGAAAAGCAAGCTAAATTGAAAGGGTTGAAAGGGTTTTATCTAACCTGTTATGCAACATGTCTATTGTGTGTGTTTATGGCCGTATGTGGGGTGGGGGTGCAGGTGGCTGCGTGTATAATTGTATGCTACTTGTCTTTAGAGCCGCATGTGAAAATCCTCTGAGCTGTGGGTGGCTGTGCGCTCCGTATGCATGGGCATGTCCTTCGGCTATAGAAATGAGCTATTGAAAGTACACTAAACCCACATTGACAGATACTGGGCAGCAGTGTCATGCTTCACATTTAAAAGAAGAGAGCTCTGAAGTCAGGGGAAGAAAAAGCAGCAGATTTTTCTGTGGGAAGGCCAACGATATGAACCTGCCTTTTAGAGACAATTTCCTGTTTACTCTTTAGTGTCTGGAAGAAATTTTTGACTGAATAAAAATGGTAAATGCAAAACCTCCATCAATTCTGCATATCGCACAAGATAATGGATATCTGCAGCTCTTCATTCTGCATTGGATTGTATTCTTTGTGATTATTGCATTTTTCCATCATCTTGGATTCAATGAAGCAATAGTCTGGAGTATAAGTGTTAAGAAAATGTTCTTTTTAAGCCGAAAAGTTGAATGTTTAGTTCCTATGCTATTGTCATGCCCTCTAATAGTGACCTTAAATATTTTTAGATTTGAGTTATTCATTTTTCCAAGGAACCGAATGCAGTTAAATGGTGTCTTGATAAAACAGTGAATACTTAGCTCTGAGCTATTTGGATTCTGACTTGTCAGTCTTTCCTCTCCCAGGGCAGCAGAGTTTGTCAATAGCACTATGCACCCTTGTGGTTTCTAAAATTTAAATTCAGAAAGTTTATTAAAAAATCTTGTCTGTCTGCTCGATTTGTGATTATAATGAGGCAAAGAGAAAGGTGTATTTTTTTTAAAAGTGAGCACTGTTGATTCTGTGAAAGTGTTGAGATATTTATTTTGTACTAAAAGCAGTGGGATTGTGGAGTCACAAGCCCTCCACCCTACGTGCATCAGTCTGTTTACAACTCTCTCCTTTTCCCATCTGTTCCCCAGGGCGGTGCACTACGAGGGGGGAGCCGTATCCATCCATGCCCGCTCCCTCTGGAGACTGGAGACTCTGCGTGTTGCGTAAGTCAGCCAAGCTCGGAAGTCACGTCTTTAAACTGATCTCATAAATTACCAGACAAATTGTCCAGTCTGCAGAAGCTGTATATCAGAAACTATTATAGAATTTGCATGTGTTTAAGTGCCAGGGTCCCTGGTGCAATTTGGTCCTGAAATACATGCACTGTAGATGCAACCTCAAATTAGCCCTGTCTGCCTTTGTAAACCTGGCAGGGTTTCAGAAACTGAAAAATGAGACAAATGTAACTATGCACAAAAACAACTAGTTAAAACTCCAAAAAGTGGACATTCAATGTAAACATTTTTGTGTACTTTATCTACTGTAGATGTCCATTTTCTTTGTGACTGCCACGAGGAGAAACATTCTTGATTTTGTTGGCTGGGTGGCTATCACAGAACTTATATGGTTTTGTATGGTAGCAGTGAATTATGCGAAGGAGTATCCAAAGCTAACAGCAAGCTGAAATTCATCCGCGCAGGTGCAATTTGAAGGCATGCGCAGTCTGAGTCAACTGGTCATCTTGAAGGGTTAGGCAGCTTGTCAGTGCAACCACATTGGAAGCGTACGGTACGACATTATATCAATTTAAGTCAGGCGTCTGTCGTTGATTACTATGCATAGCTGATGCCTTTCTAAGGACCTTATGCTATACCTTCCTTGTCTCAACCCTATGGCTTTGCCAGTTCAAGATTGTGCAACACACAGCACCATGCAAAGTTTGATGAATCAGCTGGGTAAAGCTAGCTCAGAGTCAGAGATTGAGGCAGATAAATAAAAATTTGATTAATACAAATGCTTCTGACATTTTGTAAGTGTGGCTTGAAAATTGGGGTCGGAGGCTGCAGCTTCTCTTTTTTTGAACATGATGGCTTATTGGGAGCAAAGCTATTTTCTAGTTGGTTTGATTCGGGGCTGTTTTTAAATCCTGTGCTCTGCATCTCCCTACGGCGTTCTGTCAAACTGACATTTTGGGTTCATGGCTGCATGAAGGAGGGCATGGGAGTTCAGTCATGTTACTTCAGAATGTTATTTAGAAAATGAAAGGGTTATCTGAATTGTGCTTTAATTATTTGATTGATAGTCTGCTTTTAAAACTTCTTTTTGTCATGAGAAAAAATTTTCTGTTTATGATATTTGTACAGCCCACCATCCCCTGCCCTTTCTTCAGTACATGTGCCTAATCACACAAATGAAGTTAAATAGGGATAAGTGGGTTATTTTCTTCCTTCCCTGACGTCAACCTTTCATACTTACCATAAAAATAGCTATTAAAGGGGGCATATTACAAAAAACTCATCTTTTCAGTGCTTGTACACTTACATTTCAGTATCAGGAGTAACCAGCAACCCACCCACTGTGAGACAAGACAAACTAGTCTGTTTTTTGTGGGCTGACTTTTTCATAAAATTTGGCTTTTGGCATGCTGTTCAAATTTGGCTCCCCTCCCCACGTCACATGCAGGCTTGTGAGAATTATTCCGCCCCTCATGTGAATATCACTACCCACTGCTTGAGAACTACTTTTGAGAGTGTGCGTCATTTTTTTTTTTTTTTGGCTTGGCTGGACCCGCAGGCATTATGTCATAGCAAAGAGCGAAGCACAGAAACTGCTCTGTTGTTGGCTGCAAATAATCAGCAAAAACATTTGAGTGTGTGCGATCCAATTTTTGTCCAACTGCTTAATACTACTAACCTGGGTCAGTGCAATGCAGGGCTTGCGACAAAATTTTTGTAAGAGGGGAGCTATTATGCTTTTCAGGAGATGCAAAGAAGTGGTGGCTTCCATTTATTTTCTGCAGCTATCTAGGTAGCTTTTTCCAATTTTTATCAATATTTAAATTTAATTTCTGCGGTAATGTCAGTTAATTTTGCATTGCTTGTTTGTCAGTGTTGATAGCTTTCTAGCTAAGAGCCATTCTCAAAAGTACTTAGCGAGGATGCATGTATTACCTTTCCATAATCATTGTGTAGTTTCTTTGCAAGCTAGCCAGCTACTAAATTGACTGTGAATTGAGAAACTGTTGCATGTTTACCCAGAGGCAATGTATGAGACACGTCGATAGGAACAGATAGAATGGGTGAACATTTTTAATGGAGTCCTGGGGTGAAAGAGTAGAGCAACCATTCACAATAAATGGAGTGTTAGCTAATGCCAGTCGCTACTTTACAGATGCTGGTCACATGATCGGGACTGAAGTCCATGTGCACTTATTAACTCTTATCGTGACTACCTGTAGCAGTTCTTTGTGAATGTGGCTATCATCCTTGCTTAGCCTGCTGACGTGACATTTCCGTACTCATTGTTTATTTTAATGGCTAGCTAGCAACTTATTCAGTCATTTGTGTTTAGAGACTTCACAGTAGTTGAGGGATTTTGACATCATCACTCTCCATTGACACAAACGGCTGGTGGCTCTGTTTGCTGGCCAATCAGAACAGTGCTCATTTTTATGGAGGGGACATCCACTCAGCATAGCCTGTTTTTCAGAGGGTTAGGAATGACAGGAATCAAATTGCCAAGAATTCAATGATTTTTTATGTTTTATTGTTTTTCTGAAGATTCATAAACCTCCCTTTCGGGAATCCAAGAATGTTATGACTTGGAGAAAAAAAACGGCATGATACTGAAGGTCCCCTCAAAATGTATTGTTCCAATTTTAATCATGACTGCTATAAAGACAATCAAAGTTGTTTTCAAAAATCTTTCATAGGGAATCCTAAAGCATATAATTACCTCTTCTTGGCTGGCAGATTATGACCACCAAATAGAAAAACCACTTGCAACATTCTGCACAATTGTGATTCATAGTTACAGTTTTATTAAACAATATAGAGTGTATTTATGCCTTAATTTGCATTTTTTGTATATTATTCTGTCAATTGCGGTATGTACACTGATACCACAGAAATTGCAGAACTGGATGTAATCACTCTTTCTGATGTATTTGAATACTGAACTGCCCTTTTACTTCTCAATGATTCAGAAAATACCTGCTTATTAGGTAAGCTCCCTAGTTGTTGAATGAGGTGTGGTTTGCTGCGGTTGGAGTGTAAAACTACAGGGCAATCGAGCTTCAGGAAAAGGGTTGGGTGGCCCTGTCCCAGGGAGTCTTCCACATCTCTCCCTCTCTTCCGTACCTCCTTAGGTGGAGTGGGAGCCACACCCGCTGGGGGCAGCCCTTCCGCCTGAGACATGTCACCACTGGCAAGTACCTCAGCCTCATGGAGGACAAGGGTCTTCTGCTGACGGACAAGGAGAAGGCCGACGTCAAATCTACGGCCTTTTGCTTTCGCTCATCCAAGGTTAGCGCTGATTCATTCTGTCTGAGGCCTCCAGAATGCTGATGCCCTTTCCTGTGGAATAAGTCCTCCGGGGTTTACCTCTCCTTATCTAAATGGCTGCTTTGTGATTTCATTGAAGAACACAATTTAGTTCAAGGGCTCTTTGTGAATTTTCACACTATTGGCGCTTGAGGCATGATAGAGGGCTCCAAGCAAAATTAAAGATAGCCACGCAAAGCGTGGTAATATGCCCACATGGCAGCCTTGACCGTGATGTGTCATTTGACTTCGCCGTAAAATTGAATGTGGGCTACCAAAATGAACAAATATGCAATACAAGCAATCATTTTATTGAATTTTAACTTTTTCATCCATAAGCCATGTATAGGGATGTGCTAAGTTCAGTGCCACTGTGCAGTGAAAAATTATGTGATCATTATTAAAATCAATACAGATCCTCTTAATATTGCTGTTGACCCAACAAACAAAAATTAGGAGGATTCAACAAAACTTGTGCCCAGCAGAGTGAGATCAACCTGTATATAAGCCATGTATTGGGTTTGTGTTGTGCGTAGTGCCACAAAAAAATTTTCCAATCATCACCAAAATCAGTAGGGATCCGCTTCATATTACCAGTGACTAACAAAACAAAAATGTGGAGAATCCAATGAAAATTGTGGTCAGTAGAGTGAGAGCAATAAATTGTGGATGGACCGACAGACAGACGGGCGGACCAACAGTTAGACGGAGAGGGGCGATTGCAATATGCGTCCATCTGGCGGAGTGGGTGTATAAAAATGGTTCCTCTATGGAGGACAGATAAAGGTATGACAGTGCAGAAACTAGGAACCACTTGCAGATCGAGAAATGGCATTGAAGAGCATGGAAATAGAATGTTGAAAGTCAACGTTCGGTGCACAAGAATCAGGGAGGCAAAGATAAGGTCAGGAGGGAGGCAATGATCAGAACTCGGTGAGCCAATCTGAAGGGGGTAGGAGAGGCGAAGGGTGTAGGTGAGGCAGGAGAGGCAAATGGCTGGGGCGGGGAGGGAGCAGGGCAAATAAAGGCGGCAAGAGCACAGGAACAGACAGTAACAAACATGAGAACAGACAAAGACAAAAGGCTGGTTTCATGCACAGGGGGGAAAACTGTAGGAATTGTTACAACCCTCATGTGATCTCCTTGTGTATCGCTTCGCAATTCAGCAACTTGTATGCCTATGAGGTGTATATGTCTTGTTATAGGTTTGTGTCTTGTGCGTCTCCCCGCTCGGTTGAATCTTGTTACGTGGTTGTTTCCTAATGACCATGTGACGGGTATTTAAGCCCTCTGCTTTATGTGCAAGTTGCTGGATTGTAAAGTCACATTTGTACAAAGATCCCAGTCAATGTTACCTACTAAAAGTTCTTCGTATTCATCTAATACAACTAGTACTTTAGTGGCAGCATTCTCTTTAAGTCTTTATTGTCATCTAGTTAATTCGAACAAGCTTCCGGTCCTAATCAGGGTCCAAGATTGGGAACGAGTTCAAGTCAACTGGACTCAAGCCTGTTCATCTATTCAGTTTTCAAGAACAATCTTCTAATCCTAATCAGGGCCCAGGAATGGGACTGCATTCTTGTCGACCCTTTCAAGGTTGTTCTCCATATGCAGTTTTATAGGAAGAAGCTTCCAATCCTGATCCGGGTCTCGGACTGCGTTCCCCTCGAGCAACTTCCTCATCCTCTGGAACAGTACAGTGTTGGCAAAGTCTGCTCTACATCTGGCTGCATTCCGGAAGCCACTGGGCAGCAACTGACAGCCCAGCCTTGCCTGTTACGCGTGTACTGATCTGTGCTGTCCTCATCTGGGCTTTCCCTCCCACTTCATCATCAGGGCTTCTGTCCCCAGTCTGCACCGTATTGCTGTTAATGAACTACCTGTCGGATAGTACATCTGACTCCGCTCTTGATTCCTGCTCTGGACCATAACAGGAATAAGTTGACGGAAAGGGAATGAGGAACAGGAGCGGCTAATATGCGGACAACGTGCAATGAATGAACAAAACTATGAAAAGAGACAAGGGACAAAACTCACAAATGAGCAAAAAAGGCAAAATGAACTTCGGGCTGAGAGACTCGTGACACGTAGGAAAGGATGGATTTTCTCTTAGCATGTAGTATATGCTTAAATTCCATTACCAGTAAGATACAGCATCATTGCCTTAGATTGAAAGCACAAAGTTTCAGTTTGGCCATGGGTTTACTTCTGTTGGGTAACATGAATGTCCTCATGCAATCATAACTTCTTCAGTCTGCCGAGTGGCTTCTGTGTGCCTGTAATATCACCAAATCTTTGTAATTCTCTGGTGCTGGTTTCTGAGTGCCATAGCTGAGAGCATGTTGTGTAGTGAAAAAAATATGAATACATTATGCTATTGATTTAGTTGATCTTCCATTTCCCTTTATCAGAATATAAAAAAAATCTGCCCTTCATTTTGAAATTCCCATGAAGAAAATGGAACATTAATATATTATTTTAAAGTTTATAAATTGGGGCAATCTCACTTTATTGTTTTGAGATTGGATGGAAGAAGGAGACTAAAATGAATCTAAATGGGTAAAAAGACAATTTCTCTCAATACCGTTTGGCAGAGCATGATTTGCTTATTGAATGTCATGGAATGTTTATCTCCTCGTGATGAATGGAATGCATTGCAAAGGCCCAACCAGCAGATGTTCGGCTGCCTCCGATAGCCGGTGGAGCCGTTGCTATCGGTGTGAGGCCTTTAAATCTCATTTCGTTTTTAATACACCCTTCACTGTATTCCAAACGCAACAACAAGCTTATTTGGATTTTCACTCATTCTTTACGGTGTTGTAGAACAGCAGCTGGTTCCGCATGGAAGATTTACTCATGGATTTTATTGTCTGCTAAGTGATTGAGTTTACATGTTTCTTTGTGACTGTGCGTTTTATATTCTTCTTTGTTGGGAGATTGCATTTTCTTTGTAATACTGTGCAATGTGCGAGAGAATCACCTGGCAGGTGTTAGCTGGCAGGCTTCTCCTCTCCTCAGGAGTTTATTTGTGTGGGTGCACCTCTTTTTACGAGCAATAACTGTTGTTGTGTTTGTGTCCCTGTGAATGAGGGTAATCCTTCTTTCCTCCATAAAAAAATCTCACGTATGTAATGGAGGTGCAATCACCACTTACAAAAACGTGCTTATCGAAATGCAATGTTTTTATTTGTGAATGCAATAGCATTCACTGCAGAATTGATGGTATCTTCCTTGTTTCATGCTAGGTGTAAAAAGTCATGTCATGTAAGGTGAGGCCAAGAGTCAGTCCTTAACTTTGACTTTACATTGAATGAGAGTGTTTATGAGTTCAATGGACTCGGCAAGTTAGCCAAATCAAGTTTGGGCCAAATGCATTTCAAACTATGATTACCTCCACCAAGAGGTTTTGTTTTTGATTCCGTTTGTTTATTTATTTGTTTGTCTGTCTGTTAGCAGGATATCTCAAAAAACAGCTGCATAGATTTTATCCAAACTTTGCAGGATGTTAGAGTAGCAAGAGGAACAAGTGATTAAATTCTGGCATATCTAGGCCAAAGTACAGTGGAGATATAGGCCAAAGTTCAAATCCAGCTATGCTAATGTAGGTATGGGCTCTTGCGAGTCCAGCTCTATTTTTTACTGTGTTTGTTCTTAATGTGCCACTAGTTTGTACTGTAATTTGAAATTTACTGATTTGTACTTGTCACTATGTGCACTTAATGTTGATGGGAAATGAGTTTTGCAATCTCAGCTATAAATAACATTGTCTCCTCTCTGCCTCAATCTCTGCAGGAAAAGCTGGACTTTGGCGTGAGGAAAGAGGTGGATGGAATGGGAGTCCCTGACATTAAGTACGGGGACTCAGTGTGCTACATCCAGCATGTGGACACCTGTCTGTGGCTCACCTATCAGGCCGTTGATGCCAAATGTGCGCGGATGGGCGGCGTGCAGCGTAAGGTACTGTAACAACAGGAGGCTATTTCGATAGATGATAGAGAGAAGAGGGCGCAGAAAGAAGTTTTTAATATTAGGGTTTGAACATGAGGTTCTCACACAAATCCTTTCGTAACTTCCTATGAAACAAAAGCCTTCCATTCTGCTTTTAAATTTATTGGGCGTTGAGGGGAAACACTGCAGTGTAACTTGGCACTTTTATCATATGATCTCAGCGATGAAATAAGGTAGACGATATATTGCGGCTTTGGAGGGCAAAACTGCACTGCAGCTCTAAGTTCTTTGTGACATTGTTGGCTCAGTGTCTGTTTAATGGCTTTATTCATATGAGATGCCCTTGAGTGGATTTTCTAAGGAGGTCTCATTAGGAAGACATTAAACATTGGCTTAGTCATTAGTTTTTCTGGGTGTCCAGTCGCCTGTGCAGCGCGGCGCATAGCACAGATGGATCCTCTGGGGAGACTCCTTGGGGAGAGCTGGCCTGCTGCACAGGCAGGTGGCAGTGTTGTGAAGGCCTGTCTGTGACTGACTCTTGCAGGCCATCATGCACCACGAGGGGCACATGGATGATGGACTGACGCTGTCCCGCTCGCAGCACGAGGAGTCCCGTACCGCCAGGGTGATTCGCAGCACTGTCTTCCTGTTCAACCGCTTCATCAGGTACTAAACGCCAACAGGAACTAATCTGTTGTCCCTCACTGATACGAGATTCCCTATAATTGGGGGGCCCATTGCAGTTACATTATTGGCCACCCTATCCCCAGCTCTCCATTGCTACTCCAGAAACCTTCTCACTTCTCCATTGGTAATGGGAACTCACAGCCATCCTGTTGTTGGTGGAACCCTGCAAAACTTTCTTAGGTCCCAGAGCCCCTTCTCTGCTTGACATGTTTGGGAGAACGCCATTGTAACCTTCAGTGGTTGCAGAGAGCACTAAAATGGCTTGTGAGTGATAGTTTAGCTTTTCTGAATCTTCCTTCGATCAACAAACCCATTTGTATTTTTTTTTCCAGAGGACTGGATGCCTTGAATAAGAAAGGAAAGACGTCAGCGGTAGATCTGCCAATCGAGTCTGTCAGCCTTAGTCTTCAGGATCTGATTGGCTACTTCCAGCCACCTGACGAGCACCTTGAACATGAGGACAAGCAAAATAGGCTGCGGGCATTGAAGAACAGACAAAATCTCTTCCAGGAAGAGGTAATTTGGTTACCTGGCTAACTATGTTTGAGCTGGGGTGTACTTATCACAATAATGTATTTTTTCTCTCTCTTTTAACGCCATCATTATCCCCTGATGGGAGTCCTTTTTTATTAATGATTATGAAGAAAGGCAATTAACAATACCTACAATGCTACTAAATTACAAAAAAGTCCCCACCACCCCTTGCAGAGTAGGACATCATCTTGGTCCATCTTTTTCATTTTATTATGTCTTATTACCTCCGCCAACGAAGTTGGGGCAGAGGTTATGTTTTCGCCCCTGTCTGTCTGTCTGTCTGTCTGTTTGTGAATGACATAACTCAAAAAGTAATGCACGGATTTGCCTGAAATTTTGTGGGTGCATTGCTATTACATCAAGGATGAACTCTATTGATTTTCACCGCGATCAGTGAAAGAATATGGCCGCCACGGCAGCCATCGTGAAATCGTATGACATGCGATAACTCAACTTTGCTCCCACTCATGAAGATTTGGATTGTGCTGCCTTGGCGGAGGTTTGCACTCTACGAGTGCCTCTAGTATTTATAATGAATTATTCAATTTTTTTATTTGTTTAAATATATTACCGATTCCATCCTTCAGCCTCCCTAGCTTTATTAAATCTTTTGGTGTGTGATTATCCTCCTGATTCATGTGCCATAATATGCTCAGATATACAGTGACACTTGACAAACTTCTTGAATCTCTTCTGATGTCCACCCAAAAGTAAATGGTTTTCCCTGCATTGTAATTATGTTTTATGATGCATGAGAGTGTTTGGATATATTGCCCAGTAACTACCTACAAGTTGAAGTGAAGATGAAAATGGACAACAATTTGTGATCCTTTGTCCAAAATAAGGCAACAGGACAATACCAAAACAAATGCTCCACAGACTCCACCTCTTCTTGGCAGAGATGGCATAATTGGGATGGGTCCATTCCCCAGATATTTGACGTCTTTTTCGTTTCCAAGAACTTAGAAATGAGTTGATATTAGGAACATCTTATTTTTGAATCAAGTGTAGTTTTATAAATGATTATGAAGACCTGATTCCATTGGATTGGGTTGTTTAACATTTTTTTTCCAGCTATCTAAATGTAGTCTGGTATGGCAAGTAAATTCACTTTGTGACTCCGTTACCGACCAGTTTTTTGTCGTTTTCACCCAAAATAAATCAGATGAATAAAATTAGCTATTTTGTTGTTTGAAGCAATAGGGAAGACCTACACAAAGCCATTGAAATTGTAACTCTATCTTACTTAGTTTTGAAGCTATGATACAAAATACACCAATTTTGTAACTCCGTTACCACGTCACCTGGCCCCAATGACACAATTTGTGCTTTTATGCACTTTGGATTTGAAAGAAATCAGTGCAAGGATAAAGTAGTGGGAATTATATGGGAATTGGAATTTTTTCAAAACTACGCCCCCTCAGGTTCTGCGTGCTAGATGACTGTTGTAAGTCACACGCTTCACCTCCAAACCCCGCCAGGAAAACAGTAAACACCAGAGTAATAACTGTTGAAGTTTGCTAGTTAGGGCAAAAACCACATCACATCGCTTAAATAAGACGATTATTTTCAAAGATTTTTCTTAACGTTAGCTAGCTAGCTTGATGGCTATATAATCTCAACAATAATGTAATTCGCAATTGTATATGGAACAACATAAGGCAGCTAATGATAATGTCTCTAGCCAAAGTGCATGGTTGCTGTGTTCAGCTAATGGCACTTTTCCACTACATGGTACCGGCTCTACTCTACTCGGCCCCGGTTACTTTTTTGGGGTTGCTTTTCCATTAGAGGATAGTACCGCCTCCGTGGTACCTGCTCGTTGTTGCGATGCAGCATGTTACTGCCGCGCCGCCATCCTCAGTTATATCAAGTTTACTTCGATTCCGTCGATTTTGTTAAATATGTAAGTGTTTAAATCAGGGGATGTGTACTACCGTCACCACGTTATGGCACTAAAGTCCGCGAGTGTTTAATTGTAATTTCTGTTTGACATTCTCCTGATGCGTAGGATAGCAGCTGGTGTTGTGTCTGATTCGGTTGCACATTAAATAACGTACCACCTAAAAATGCAAAGCAATGATATACCTAAAAGGCATAGAGTATTCATATCCAGGCTTCATGAAACATTTCACTTTGAAATTGAAGGCAAAACACAAAGCAAATGCGCAAATCGCAGGAGATGGCAGAGTATTAGAATTTATCGCTTTATGATGTGTCATCTCATCTGATACCTTTCCTTAGAACAAAATGCTTCATCAGCATCCGTAAAGTTATTTTCCGCAAAATTTTCGTAAAATAGGGGCAGCACAATAACTTTCTCAAGGGGAATTAGGGGAACAGAATTGGACACAACCCCGTTGCTTCTAATTTCGCTACGAACAGGGTCACAGATAAAGAAACGCATTTCATAAATGCAGCAGCTTCGGTGAACAAAAGCAACCTTGTTCGAAAAGTAAGGCAACGCACAGTATATTTACCAAGCTGCCTAAAACAACACACGTTTCAAAAACACAATTTGAAGACCTGTTTCAATGATGGCAGGTGAAGCCAGTTTCCAAGCGATAATGCGGAGGCCAGTGGTCTTTCGCAGAGACAATTCTCTCTGACCAATCAGTGGGCTCAATGTTGCACGTCACATTTTAGTACCTACTAGTACCTGGTCGGCCGTTTTTTGGAACCCCAGGAGAGCAGGTACCAGAAAAAGTATCTACTAGTACCTACTAGTACTGAGTACCAGGTACTTTTTCCTAGTGGAAAAGCAAAAAAGGCGAGTAGAGTAGAGTACAGTAGAGCAGGTACCGTGCAGTGGCGTAGCCAGAGGGTGGGCCAAGACACGTCACTTCATGACAATAATTAGTCCTGGCTAGTTCTAAATCATTTTCCTTTATTGATGTGTTTTCCAATTATCGTAATTTGCAACTGAAGACACGGTTTCTCTCCATATGCGATCTAACAGCGATTAAATCATGGGCAAAATTCAGTACAGTTGCGGAACAAGAACAGAGAATTGGGTTGCACAAAACATCCGTTTAAAACAATTATTAGTCCTGACCTGTTCTCAGTCATTTTCATAACAGAAGGTTCACTCTGAGAGCACTCCACACTGAACAGGTGCTGCTTGTTCACCCTGATTAGGTAAGGCGACAATCATTCATCTGGACGCGTATTTGCTGTATTTAAATCAACGTTATTCAAAATTGCATACCTGTCGACTCTCACACAAATAGCTTGAGCCGCAGGCTTTTAATAGCCTATTTAACTGCAGAATGCCACTTTTTTTATCAACCCACACAATACCGAGAGTGAAAGTCCGCATTTCATTGGAACACGGACCAGTTCAATCAACGCGAAGCATTGGCCTGTTAATAAGTAAATTATTTTGCTGTACTGAATTTAGCCCATGATTTCATCATTGTTAGATCGCATATGGAGAGAAACCGTGTTTTCAGTTGCCAATGTCTATAATTGTCAATGAAGGAAAATGATTGAGAACTACCCAGGAATAATTGCTGTCATAAAGGGACGTGTCTTTGCCTCCCCTCTGGCTACGCCACTGGTACTATGTAGTGGAAAAGCGCCATAACAAGAAGCTGTTAGAGGTTGTGTGGGCGTGATCGCGTTGAAAGCAACCAATCATAAGAGGGCTAGTGCCTCCCCCTATCAGCGTGTATGCCCTCCCGGGAAGCTTATTGCCTGCAAAGTCGGCTTTAACTTGTGATCAGCCAATCAGAGTTGTCAAAACTTCTCCCCTACCTCTTTTGTTTGGGAATCAACACATTCGAGCTTCGGTGCAGGTTAAACATTCAGCAAGCAGTGGTTCTCAAACTCGGTCCTGGCGCCCCACTGTGTATGCTGGTTTTTGTTCCAACCATAATTGCAATCTTAGGTTTTTAAAAAGCTGTTGATTTGTCTTAATTAGGCAAATTTACGTTTACAGCAGTTCTTTATCCTCTTCATCCATGTTTGACAAATCTATACATGCCATGAAGAATAAAAATTCCATATCCAAGTTGAGATATATTAAAAACTAGTATAAATAACTGCTGAGGGACACAATTTAACCATTCATTTAATCAATGTTAACAATTGGTTAATCAACAAACAATAGGTTTCTCACTGGTGAAGCTGTTGACACATGGTTGCAAACACTAATTATTTACTGACAAACAATGGAGTCGCACCAGTTTTGTGTCATGTTTATTAAGTTCAGGAAAATTATTTTGCAAGAACTCAAAACACCACTGTGAGCAACCTAATTTAGAGCTTACTGATTTTATCAGTCTAATCTGTTTAATAATGTTTTCACCTGCAAATCCTAACATTATAGAAAATAAGCACAATATGTTCAAGGGTTTTTATTCTTCATGGCACAATGGATATGTCCATCAAAACGCGGGTTAAGAAGATAAATAACTGCTCTTGACATGGAATGCAGCTAATTAAGACAAATAAACAGATAGTTAAAATCTTACGATTACAATTGTGGTTGGAACAAAAACCAGCATGCTCAGTGGAGCGCCAGGACCGAGTTTGAGAACCACTGGATAGGTCAACATGCTGATTTACCCAGGTAAGAAATGAACCGCTTAAGTGGTCCTGAAAACCAGATTAAACCTCAAGACACCGCGGAAATATCAAATCCTGCTTCGTAGTGCAGTCCCAGGTCAGATCTGAACAGAGACGTGCGTTCAGGGGAGGCAGTGACTTCTATTTATCGGTAGATTTTGTCAACTTGTTTCCACGTACTATGCCTGATTGACAATCAGTCAATTTCAACTGTTTTTCTTTACCAAACAATTAAGAACTAACATAGGCTTTATGTAGCCTGTAACGATTAAGAGGTGATGGTGACAAAAAAAAAAAAAATCATCTATGTCTACGCTTTGATTTGAGACTGCAAGTGTGTAAATCTTAATAATTAGATAGAAAAAACTTTAACTCCCTCGGTAATTCCGTGTATTGTTTTGACCTTTTGTTTACCGGTTTATGAAAGAAGACTGGAAATAAACTCCCCATTTTTTTGAATGGCATTAAAAAGTACGTATTTAAGGGGGAAAACATAATCATAAATATATTGACCACACATTGAACGCCGCATAAGAAAGGTTTTAATATTTGTTCATGGCATCACGTTAGCTTCCTGAAAGCAAATATGAACAAATTTGCTGTCGTGAGCATTTTAAATTTGATGCACTTAGCAATAATGTCGTGGATGAAATTGGCACGCCATTTCCGCCGTTTAGTCTTGTAAATTGGTTAATCAATCCTCAGATTGCTAATCAAGCAAAGTACTAGAGTTATCGTTAGTTTAACGGTGAGGATTCTGCCTACCCTAACTGACCTCCGATGGCACGTCACTGGATCTGAATTGCCATGACCGGGGATGAAACTATTTTGGTATTTGTTTGCTAAGCAGCTCACTTTAACAATCAAACGCCCAACTCAACTACGTTGTTTAAGGAAGTTCCTAATACTGTTTATCTACGTAGCTATCTATAAAAGAGGAAAACAAGCAGTTCCCCGCAAAACATACGTTCGTGAATTGGGTTTAATGTGACTCGCACAGTTTTTAGTCACCTGAGACGAAGTCTCAGAGTGACCTTTTCTCATCGCCTTTTGTCCGTCGTCGTCCGTCGTGCGTCCGTAAACAATTTACATTTTCGACTTCTTCTCAGAAACCGCTAATCCGATTTCAATACAATTTTGCAGGAACCTTCCTTGGTCAAATATGCACCAAAATTGTGAATTATATGGTTCCCACCCCCAGGGGCTCTGAGGGGCGGGGCTAAAACTGGTCAATACATTTTCCACTTCTTCTCAGAAAGCGCTGATCCGATTTCAATACAATTTTGCAGGACCTTCCTTGGTCAAATATGCACCAAAATTGTGAATTATATGGTGCCCACCCCCAGGGGATCTGAGGGGCGGGGCTAAAACTGGTCAATACATTTTTGACTTCTTCTCAGAAACCGCTGATCCGATTTCAGTACAATTTTGCAGGAACCTTCCTTGATCAAATATGCACCAAAATTGAGAATTATATGGTCCTCACCCCCAGGGGCTCTGAGGGGCAGGGCTAAAACTGGTCAATACATTTTCCACTTCTTCTCAGAAAGCGCTGATCCGATTTCAATAAAATTTTGCAGGAACCTTCCTTGGTCAAATATGCACCAAAATTATGAGTTATATGGTGCCCACCCCCAGGTGCTCTGAGGGGCGGGGCTTAAAGTGGTCAAATTGGCTGAAATTTTTAAAATCTTCTTCTCCAGACCCAGATATGCTGGAAACAATACTCTTCATAGATGGAAGGCTCTTGAGGTGCTTTATCAAAATTGTGAACTTCATGACCCTCGAACTCCAAGTTTGCCCCTGGCGAGGGGGTGAAATTTACTATAGTTTATATAGGAAAATGATACTTTTGGGTATATTTTGTTCATTTTCTACTGAAAATCATTCAAACTTGATTGGCATTACAACCATGAGATGACAGTTTGATACTATGACACTTTCGACCCTGTCTCTTCCCCAGGGGCTGAGGGATGGGGCCCAAATGGGGTCATATTGCCAAAATTTCAACAATCTTCTTCTCCAGTCCGAGATGGGCTGGAAGCCAATACTCTTCATAGATGGAGGGGTCTTGAGGTGCTTTATCACAATTGTTAATTTCATGGCCCTCAGCCTCCATGTTTGCTCCTGGGGAGGGGGTGAAGTTTACCATACTTTATATAGGAAAATGATACTTTTTGGTATACTTGGTTCATTGACATCAATAACATCAGTTTTTATACAACACAGGTGACCGTTAAGGCCTATGGGCCTCTTGTTTCTTCATAAAAATCTTATGTAATCCGTCTTCGGTGGGTAGGGGGTTTACACATTGCGATTCCCCAGCGTTTCTTCTTACATGCTGGCAAAGCCGACTGTCTATTTGAATGAAAGATGGGACTTGGAGAAAAGAAGCAAGGGAAAGTTGAACAGGATTTGCCACTGGCAGCTTGAGCGGGTATTATTTCCCCGAGGTCTTAGTGCGTGCATTGTTTTTTCTTTTCTTTCTTTTTTTTTAATTAGTTTTAGGACTGTGGAAAGTGGGGGGGTCCGATGCTGCCTATTCAAAAAGTGCAGGGGACATGTGCCCCGTGTCCCCCCCCGTAAACTACGCCCCTGGGTCTGAGGTCAGTAACTGGGATGGCAAGCCGAATAAATCAGGACACGCTCGACGGGCGCTCTCTCTCAGACTGGGATGAAGAAAGAACTGGGAGAACCACCACTTGTCAGGACCACAGGCATCAGGAAGAATATCCCTAATAAATAGAAACTAATTTTCTTTTGATATTCACCAAAGACAGAAGAGAATAATCCAGCAAAGGGGGGACAAAAATCAGGAACTAAAATACATAAGACTGCAATTAACTAAGATGTGAGGAATGTGCAGGCATGGGGAGGCCACATGGAGAGAGGGGAGAAGAATGAGACAGCGATTCAATAATGAGAACCAATTAAGTAAATGAAACAGAAATTGACAAGGACAGAGGGTGAAAAACTGTTAAGAAAACAATCAGGACGTGACAGATGTTGAAAAAATGAAACCGCTAACTTTCACTTGAAGAATTTAGGATAGCCACAGTAGGGAGCAGTTATTCTTATAAAACTAAAATTGATCGAATTGAATCTAAAATAGACACAAAAGTTTTATATAGTTTCATATTCATTTGTGCATTTCAGTAAAAATATGCATGTTTAAAACTCTCGATCGCAATATCCCAAATTTTTTTGTTTTTTTGAATCTTTCATTTCTTTCAGGTGTTTATTGTTCGGGCAGATGTAGTTATTTTGAAAATATGTAAAATTGAACACAAACTTGCTACAATCATATTTTAGAAATACCATAACTCTAAATTTCCAACTCAGTATTACACTACACACTGAAATGCCAGTCACTTAAACCTTGAATGTAGATATATGCTGTGGAGGAGTATCATGTGTGAGGGTGTTACACTTAGCTTGAGTGTGTTTCTGTCTCTCAGGGGATGATTAACTTGGTCCTGGAGTGTATCGACCGTTTACATGTGTACAGCAGTGCTGCTCATTTCTCCGACGTTGCTGGGAAGGAAGCTGGGGAGGCCTGGAAGTCTATACTAAACTCATTATACGAGCTACTGGGTGAGGACAACAAGCCGAGCACCCGCTGCTCTCAGTGCACTGAGCCCGATCAGGCTGGCTCAGTGCTTTTAAAATCTGTGATGCCAGTGCTTTTAGGAGCCCTGATATATGCCAGTCGGGCCTTTTTTCAATATATGTGGTGTAATATGCGTAGTTGTTTGTGGTGTCTGCAAATTCAGTATCCCAGCATCTGCTGATGGGCATGAGAGAGGGGGTCAGTCACAACACTGCTGTCTGAATCCCTAAAAAATATGCCAGCGGTTGGCTCCTGGTATCTGGATGCTTGCTGTGGCTTTCTAATTAACCCTTTTGCGCAGATATAGACGCCGGCATCAGTAAATTCTGAAATGTAATTCCTAAATAATTCTGTAATTGAATTTCCAAATGTCTTGCTTCACTGGAATAATTTTCCAGAGTCTCTATGACACATATACTGAGTTATAAAGCCTAAATAGGCTCATGCATAACAGGAAAAAATTGGCATTATTTGTATTCTGCGCAAAGGGGTTAAACTAGCTCTGAATCATATAGCGTCATAACTCGGTAATCATCTTTTTGCCATATATCAAGCCAATACAGGCTTATCAGTGTGGTGTTTGAGGTATGGTGATTGCGGGAGGAAGTTCAGGCTAACTGGATGTTTCACAGGGTTATACCTGTATCGCAATGCGATGCCAGACCTCACAGTGTGAACAATGCTCTCTGAATGTATTGTGATCTTTGCTGCATTTGCTAGAGGAATCTGATGACGCTCATGATATTTATTATTCCTCTCTTCACCCCGTCCTCGTTTCCAGCGGCATTGATAAGGGGGAACAGAAAAAACTGTGCTCAGTTTTCCGGCTCCTTGGATTGGTTGATCAGCAGGCTGGAGAGGCTGGAGGCCTCCTCGGGTATGTACTGGTGCATCCCCGCCCGAAATACCACTCCAGCTTACTTGCAGTTTTGTGGACCGTGCTGGACATGGTCCTGTGCTCTTGTAGGCTTGTCTGTCTATTCCCAGCTTATCATGGCCTTTTGTTGCATTTGCGCCCAATGAGCAACCGAGTAACAGTTCGTAATGTCAGCTGCTTCTGTTTGTTGCTAATCTGAACTGTTGGATAGACAAGCTGCAAACCCAGGGATGATTATTGGGAGATGAAATTAATGAAAATGCAATGAAGTCACATTTCATTACAGTCAAATGGGTTTCTCACATCGGTCTCCCTCGTGACTGTTTCAAAATCTCTGTTCACTACCACTAATCAGAATTTTGAACTGGTCTTATACACTTGCATAAAATGGCACACCTTTCATCCATGACATATATTTTGGTTGGGTTGGGGGAGTTTCATAACATTTCTTATCGTTAATACCGTAAGGCATCCTTTCTGTAGAAGCCGTGAGTATGCTGATTTAATCTCAGAATTAGTAATATGGGGCAGAAAGCAACATTAGAACGCGGCAGGACTTGCACTCTTGATAGATTGGCGATGTGTATTGCTCTGCGCTCCAGAACTCCCATAACAAAAAAAAAAGCGCCGCATTGATGTTGAAGAGCCAAGGGGGCTGCGGCGAACGTGGGCAGTGTGGAAATAGGCCGCGCGCTAAAGCTAGCTATTTCCGCGCGCGGCTCTCCTGCAAATTCTCACGGCCCACTTGTCAGATGCGCTTACGGACAAGGGGGGCGGGAGCTCCCGTCAGAGAGTTAGACTGCGAGTACTGGAGCCCGGGCCCCCACACGGAGAGTGGGCGGACGACAGCTGAGGAAAGGCTATTGGGCTGTGAAATCCAAGCTGATGGAGCTCTTTCTGCAATCGCGTTAGTCAGCCTGCTTCGGAGGGGAAGATGCTGGAGTTTTGATCGCCACTTTCTCGGGATTATGTAATCCAGTGATGCTACACTAAAGCGTGCCTGCTCTCGAGGCAGCCGCATCTGTTCTGTAATGTTTGATGGAGCTTTGCAGCTGCACCGAGCGCTGCCTCTGGGGGCAATTATGGAGAGTACAGCACCTGAGCCCCCATCTGTCTTCTATTCAGAGTGCTACTCCGTGCAAAAGGGTGGCAAAGTGTCCATGAAAAGAGGCAGGAATTCCGCTCACCGACTGTTAGCATGACCAAAAAGGTTTTTTTCCCCCCATTTCAGGAGAGATAAGGTGTGTCTAATAGGAATGCGTCACTAGAAGCCAGAATAAGCAGGAGAGAAGGGAGTAGTTTTCGTTTGGGTGACTTTAGAGCGCCAGCCCCGTCTCACTCTGCTTACTCAGATGGCAACAGACGGCTTTTCTGGGCACCCGCTGGCGGGCGTATGACAGAGTGCTACAGGCTCTGCTATCTGTTACCGCTAATTCCCTTCACAGGGTAACGTGAGTAATGCTCTAATCCCAGGCTTCCTTGTTAGCTGAAGGGAAAACATCTTATGTGTTTGTAAGTTATTATGCATTTGTGACCAAGCAATACTGTGGCAACAAACCTTTTTGGCTTTTGCTAAAATTTTATGATGTGTAATTGTGCAATTACCTGCTGCTCTGTCTGTTGACTGTGTTCAGGAATCCTGGAAGTTCTGCACTGTGTTCTTGTTGAGAGTCCCGAGGCCCTCAACATTATCAAAGAGGGTCACATTAAGTCTATCATCTCGCTCCTGGACAAACATGGGCGGAATCACAAGGTATGAGGGCCTCTCTCCCTGCTGCATCACATCAAGGGGCAATGTGGGGAACTCCGAGGGTAACAGTTCTATTAAAAGTATATAATCTGATAAGTTACTTGCTATTTAAGGAACACTATGGTGCGGCAAAAAGTAGCTCTAATATCACAAAGGACACCTCGAACAATGCAAGTCCACTTGTTTCCGCCTTGGCAGGGGACGCGTGTAGCAGACACAATTGATTTTGAAAATCTATTGTGCTGCCTCATGATATTCATTTTACCATTTTACTGCGCCATTGCCCAAGATCTAAAACGAAGCTGTGACGTATACCGGCACCTTGATTCAGCAGCCACTGTTTCCACTAAACAGTTATCCATTTTCCCAAATTGAGAAAAAACTTAATTTTTAACAGAAAACACATAGCCGAGATTTTCCCTAAAAATATCTATCGATAACACCAAAACTGTTCCACAATCATATAGTCTCTACGAATCCCAGCCACACCTGTGTACCGGGAGAGGGGGGTACGAAACTCGAAAGGAACTCATTTCCATCGCAGATTTAATGGCCGTGTGGCGCGCATGCAGGCAACTTCAAAATATTTAACGTTAGTTCTACAGGAAGGGATGACAGTTAAGACAACCGAGATGCCACTTTTTAACATACCATTGGACATCGTTCAGTCGTGTCAAGTTGACAGCTATACCAGAAGGCTGGCTAGGGCCAGCGGCGCTTTGGTCACTGTCACACTCGGTGTTTTCATCGTCAGCCTCTGACGCATACGGCTCGTACAAATACAGTAAGTTTCTCACTGTTTCCTCCATGCTCGCTTTTCCATTGGTGTCTGAATTATCCATTTCATACGAACCTTTTGACACTGACAAAACCAAACTTTCTTTGCCGCTCCAGCTAACTGTCGTAATCATCAATGGTTCCTGTTGCCACGGAGTCCTCACTATGACGCCATTTCAAATAGTCGCGTTGTGCTACGGTTACGTGGTTGAAGCTCGGCTACTTAATTTTAAAATTAAAATTCTGCCATTCTGAATTACCTTTTTGATATTCTTTTGTTGTCTTTCCAATATCTGTGTGTTATTGTTTACGATTGAATATGGTGGCCAAGGTGCCGGTTTACGTCATACTCGCGGGGAATCTCGCACGCTCTCGTTGGTTCGCGTGCCAATTATGGCGGCTTACACCAGCGTGAAAATTAGGCACCTGGGGCAATTTGGACTACAATTACTCATTTATTAGTGTACTGCTGAAAATTATACTGGCTGAGTAGGGTTCAGAAGGGTTCAGAATAACACAGTAGGCCATTTGTGTGCGATTCCATAGTGCTCCCTTAATACGGAGTGTAACAAGGTGAATGACAGCATCACTGAAGTATTGTAGCACAGAAAATGGCCTAAAACTGAAATGTTTCCATTTATTCTCTCCTGATGAGTTGTGAGAAAGCTGCAAATGCATTAAAACTAGGGCTGTATTGGCATGTAAGTCCTTACTTTAAGGATGTTTATAGGGAGCTAACTCCAGTAAAATCATTCCTGCTTTGAAATGAATGTACCTTACCATCTATTATATATTGAAAATATGATATCCTTGGATGCGTTGAATGGTTTCATTTTATTCCAGTGCCATCTTTCTTCAGTAATTTATTTTTGAATGAATAGTTTTCCAACTGCAGATTGACTTGCAAATTTAATGTTTATATCTACTGCAATCATGCCCTTAAGAAAATTTCAAAAGGGTTATTTCTGTTCCAAAAAGTAGAGCACCAATTATAGCTCTTGTTTGATAGTACTGCAGCGTTTAAATAGAATGAATGATTGTGTGTTTCCTGATAGTGCATACATTGCTGCACTTCAAAACCAGTATGCTGATCTGTCATACGTAGTATTCCCAAGATATGATACAAAACAGAAAATAAAATCTTTAACCCGTCCAATATAATAAAGTATCGTAGCATTTTATGAAAAATATACAGCGCTTATAATATACGCAGTACTAATATACATCGACACATCCAGAGACATAGACACTGCATACATTCATACTTTAATTTAACCTATGCATCACCAATATAAGTAGGAAGAAAATTTTCGCAGCCAGTTAGTGACAGTTGGACGCATTACGAATTGTTGGATTGCATTATTCACAAAGTACTGCACATTGGAGCACACAGTGCACGATTCACCAATTTAATAAGTGTACTGCGCTTGAAAAATGCGTACCATGACTGCTAAGGTCATATAGGCATTATCGTCTTACAAAGGTCAGACTTTTTAATTGGCATTTTAGATCAAAAATGAGTCAAGACTCTACATCTACATTATATATTTCCTGTGTGAAATCAGATTTCAGTGGAATGTTTAGGCGAAATAAGACAAGTTTATGAACTAGCCGCCATGTTTTTTATTTTTCCGAGCTAGAAAGAAACTCCTTCTCTGATTGACAGTTGTTTGTTCATGCCATGTGTCACACACAAGAGCAGCAGCAGATTAGGCAGCTTGCGTGGTCGTGCGTGAAATGACACAAGGTTTCATGTGCAGTTAGCCCGTGTTTCTCCACTTGCCTATTTCCTTAGCGGAGTTACGGGTGTTTCCGTTCACACAGTCTGTTTGTCCCTACTTTTTCACCTCTCGTCTGAAAAATGCCATGGATCCTTGTAAAATCTGGGCGCATAAGCTCTTTAGGATTGTCTCTTGCTACTTGTCTCTCAAGTAGCTAGCTTGTTGGTTCCGGGGCTACCACCGCAGTCGGTAACTTGTAGAATTTATTGTTGTGGGGGAGGTACATAGTTCTTGAAAAAAATTTAATTAAATGCAAAGGTAGTGTACTCCCACAAGTACAGGATGAGTCCTCAACATCTTCCAGTCATTTTCCAGGAAATGGAAAACTGTAAAATATAAAGAATATGTATGAAATAAGTTGGGCCAAGTACTGGCATGTCGTTGAAGTTCAGTGCATAAATTATGTGATGAAAATACTTTAACATAGATTTTGACTTCATGGGGACTTTAAATACCAGAGGTGTTGACAGGATGAGCTCTTTTATGATTTTTAGGATGCAAAATATGTTGTAGGTTTTGGTGTATAGTAAGACCTCAGCTCCCTTTAAGTGTATCTGGCGCAATTTTTCCTCATGTTTTTGGTTGTTTGAAATATGCAGTGAGCTGAAACTTAGAAATGATGAAAAAAAAATTTTTTTCTTTACTTTCTGCTGCCTGACATATTCTGATTTACCCTCTAAAATTGTCCCAGAGACTGGGTCCGAGAATGCCGTGATGTCAGTGTAATTGATAGCAGTGTCAGCGTGGCGTAGCTTTGAGTCGTTTCACTTAAATTTGCTCACCAAAATCATCGCGATGCATCTGCACAAATTTGACCCATTTTGCCCTCAAAATGAGATCTCTTGGAAACGCATTCATTACTATGCTCGGTTAGTAAAAGGAATTTATACAACCCTGGTTGTTCGGCGCTCCAGCCGCACGATATTGGCCTTCTTTCTTCACTGCCGTCCATTTGCTTTCCAGAATGTTTTGCTGTGAATCAAATCAACTGATGTCACAAGCGTAAACCACGTGACAAATTTCAAATCAAAATCGCGGTATGTTTGAACGCAAAAAACAGGCTCAATTAAATTTTTGCAGTGTTTTAATGTCAGAATGCTTTTTTACACATATCAAAGAACCAAATACCAGGAAAAAAAATGTCATGTCATATACACTTTAAAGAGAAAGACAGCTTCATATGAAGTGAACTGCAGACCAAAGAACCGATCCCAGAATAATAAAGGGAGCGACACATTGCTAGTACGGTAATACTAGTGCTAATGTAAATATCCGCTTAACATAATGAATACAAAAGATAGCTCAGATTTCATTAGCGCATACTTTGTGGAAAAAATGCTAACAATGAAAGAAAAAAGGGATTATTAATGACTCTCCTGTTGCTGAGACAACTGATACAGAAAGGGGAGCACTAGCGCATGCAATAACTAATTTAAGCTCAAAACGAGTGAGAATTTAGGAAAAAATTAGTTAAACCTATACTGACTTTGGTTAGGCTCCGTTTCTTCAACATCTCTGTCCCGTGACTGCTAAAGCGTTCCTCAGTCTGTCATTGGCTGAACCTTTTTTTGGCATGAAAAGATGGCACCCTCCAGTCTTTTTATAATTTGGTCACATTCTTGCCATTTGAAGCATTGTTCAACTTCTTTGCAAAATTTATAAAAATCCAAGGCATAATATTTGGACTCCTCATGGGTAATACTTTTCTTTAATGTTGGGTTTGCATGAGGGTTGTCTTCCCCTTTAAACCCAAGAGACAAGCCAAATAGACAAACTAGATTGATAACAAAGAAAATTGATAACAAATAATTTTGAATATGGGCTACTGCATAAATTATGACTCATGAATTCAGTATTTTGGTATTCTAAGTTTCTTGAGCTTGTTTAAAGCAATTTAATAACTAAAAAACGTTTGTAATTGTCCATTTAACATGCCTTTTCTTTTTCAGGTCTTGGATGTCCTATGCTCCTTGTGTGTGTGTCATGGTGTGGCAGTGCGCTCCAACCAGCACCTCATCTGTGATAACTTACTACCAGGGCGGGACCTGCTCCTTCAGACACGCCTGGTCAACCATGTCAGCAGGTAACACAGCACATACCCTCTTCCTGTTCCTTTGTCAACCTCGTTTGCTGCTCAGCTGCCATATTGCAATACTGACTTTGCACCCTTCAAAATACAAATCTGGGGTTACAAAACAAAAAATCCAATCCTCTCCTCATTTATTAATCCCTTTGCACAGAGGTTTTTTTTGTAAACATGAGGCATATTTTGGTTATTTCTCTGTTGGTGTGTTATACTTGCTCCTTATAGGGCATGGATAGTGTTTTTACCAGCTTGCTGTTTGCTTATTTGCTAGGTGCGTACTAGCAGGTCACCTAAATGGGGCCGAGTCACAGACGTACTGTATGTGAAAAGGCCATTAAGGGAAGGAAGTAGTGGGTATTTCAGCTCTGCTAAAGGAAGCTGAACAAGTCGTTGCACAAGTGTCGTTTTTGTGATGTCCCTCTCTGCATTTTGGCCGATTGCGTATGATTAAACAAGAGGCGTGCCCTACAGAGGAGTGGGGCATTGCAGGACTGAGTATGCAGCCTGGTGTTCCTTGTAAAGAGTTTTCACTTTTTTTCCCTTCTTTTGCATATATCCTTAAGTTCAACCCCTTGTCCACATTACTGGTGGTGGTAACAGCACACCGTTTCCTTACAGGGTAAACATTCTGACGGTAAAATAAGTTATTTTTCTTTAAATGAGCACATGTGCTGGCTAATGGGGCTCTGGTGAAAAATGGACCAATTTAAATACTTAATATTAGAGAAAAAAACAGTTTTGGGTTTGTAGAGGTTTTTGGAGACCATTGATGTTCCTCCCCACCTATTGATGGACTTATGCCAACTCCTACTTGAAAATTTTGAATTCCTATTGAGCATCATGAATCAAAATCATTGATTTGTGGTGAAATGTGATTATTTTATGATTTCATTGTGCGCCATTTGGAAAGCCACCTGGGGAGCCACTTGGAGAGCGCTCTTATTTGGCGCCTGGACAATTGTACATTTTGAATATCATACTCAGATCTGACACACTTTTAGTCAAGAGTTTATGATCCCAGAAATGTATTCTTTTTGTAACTCCGAGACATTCTAAGTACCGCTATTTTTTGGACAACTTCAATATTGAATTTTCATGAATTTGTTTGCAGTCCTGGTTCTGTAATAAAATTCTAAAAATAAACTGAAATAAGCAGGTATCCTAAATGCTAAAAGTGTCTTGTTTCATTGAAGTTATTTTTCTACTCTTATTGATGCTCAAATCTTGAAGTATTAAGCTTTAAATAGGGGAACTCATAAATTGCCTGATTTGGCCTCTGCGCAAAGGGGCTAAAAGGCTCGTTTTTGCCAAACATAAAAAGCACAGGCATGTTTTGAATAGATACCTTCATAAAAGAGTCATTAGGGGATATCAGTTTCCTCGTATACTGATGAAAACAAAGTGGAAATTTACAGCTCGAGGGTACCCAATTTTAGATGAAATGGGCAGGCGTGGGCGCATGTTTTAGCCCTGAGCGTCCATATCTGATTCTACTTATCAAGGCCTTGTTTTAAAACCGTGATAAATTACTTATATAAATCTGGATTCATAATGCTAGGTTTAAATAAAAACCTTTACTTACCGTAGCCAATTTTGGGCAATATCAGCTACCACACCTTTCAAATGACATTTTTACTTTTATTCTATTTTTTAACCATGATATTTCTCTATTATTTGCTGGGCTCTGTCTCTTTTTTTTACATGACTAATCTTTCTTCCTTCTGGACGTTATGAAGCATGAGGCCAAATATCTTCCTGGGCATCAGCGAGGGCTCAGCCCAGTACAAGAAGTGGTACTACGAGCTCATTGTGGACCATGTGGAGCCCTTTGTCACCGCGGAGGCCACCCACCTGCGAGTGGGCTGGGCCACCACCGACGGGTACTCCCCCTACCCTGGGGGTGGAGAGGGCTGGGGGGGCAACGGTGTGGGGGACGACCTTTACTCCTACAGCTTTGATGGGCTTCACCTCTGGTCAGGTAAGGAGAGATGTGAACTGCGTCTCCTCTGCAAGTGTGTTTGAATTTAGGTGACGCAATGGCACAGTTGAGGGCATTGCAATGTCATGGGTAGCACTGTCACCACACAGCAAGAAGGGTGTTGGTTCAAATAAAGCCATTCTGTGTGGCATTTGCATGTTCTTGGTCCGGGCTTTGCATGGGTTTTTTCTGGGTTCACTGGTTTCCTCCCACAGTCCAGAAACATTCATGCCAGACTAATTGTATATTCTTAATAGGCCAAAAGTATGTTAGTACAAGCGGTGTGATCCGTGAGATTGTATGACCCCTGCCATAGATTGGCGGACTGTCCAGGGTGAGTCGTGTCTTCCATCCAGTATATTGTTGGACAGACGTCCAAAACCAACTGCCTCCACAGACCCTGACTAGGCATAAGCTAATTAAATAATGGACGGATGAGTGGAGAGTGTCACAGTGGTCAGAATTAATGTTACTGTGAAGCTCTGTGAAGATGCTGGAGGCAGTAGTGTGGGTTCTGCTTCAACCGCTTGAGTGAGGAATGTCCTGTGAGGAATGTTGACCCTCTAAGAGTAATTGTTGCCTTGCATAAAGTAGGTTCTGGGCTTGGGTCGTAGCCAGCCAGGACCTCTGCATAGTTTCTAGTCTACAAACTCTGATTCCAAAAAAGTTGGGATGCAATGTAAATAAGAACAGTATACAATGATTTGCAATTCATTTTTGGTCTATATCCAGTTGAATACAATACAAAGACAAGATATTTAATGTTTCAACTGATGAACTTTTTTGTTTTTGTTTTTTTTTTGGAAATATACGCTCATTCTGAAGTTTCCTTGTGTTCATATAGATTTAAGGTTTCTACCCACAGTCCAAAAACTTGTTGCTGCAGGGCTCTCTGGCAAGAGATATGTCAATCACATTGTGAAAAAGGTTACATTATTTTTATCAAATGATTAAAAATGGAAAATTGGGTGTTTTCAGTTGATTATGACAGAGTGTGATGATGGCTTTGGCTGAAAATAGAAGTGAATGGCACAGTGAGTCACAGGACTGTTTCATGGGTCGCTGATTGAACCGTACAACCCACTGCTCATATCTCTGCTGCCTCTGATACGGAGGAGTAACAATTTTGTATTTCCATCTGGCTTTATAAATTAATATTGACTTAAATTATGCTCTCTGGACAATAGACAATATGCAATATTGATGCAAAAACAAAGATCTGGTTTTTATTGAGAGTGGGGCTATATTCGTATCATTAGCTAACTGAGATTTTTCCTCAAATTCAAGTTGAAATTTCAACTGTAGCATCCTTTAGAAAGGTACTTGTACTGATTTGCTTCATTAAAAAGAGAAATATTCCTTATAGTTGATATTCAAGGAAAAAATGTAACTATATTGTCTTGAAATTATCTACCACATGGACCAATCCAGAAATTAGTCAGCTATAGCACAAGTAAGTGGCAGAATTTTTTCTAAGAGAAAAGGTGATAGAAATAAGTGTTCTGTGCTTAAATACAAGACCAAAATGTTTGGTCAAATTTTGTTTTTGCTGTGGAGATCATCACAATGTCTTCGCCAGCTCTCCCTCTTGCCATAGGGCATAGTGCCATCTCTTCTCTAGGTACACAACACACACAACTGGCCATCCAGATATTGCAAAAAAAAAAAAAAAAAAGTGATTCGTCAGACCAGGCCACCTTCGTCCACTGCTAAATAGTCCAGTTCTGATGGTCATGTGACCACTGTAGGCGCTTTTGGCGGTGAATAGGGGTTGGCATGGGCATTGTGACTGGCCTGCGGCTGCACAGCCTCATACGCAGTGAGCTCCGATGCTCCGTGTGCTGTGGCTAGTTTCTCATAGCCACCATTAGCTTTTTCAGAATTCTGTGGTACAGTAGTTCTGTGGAATTGGACCAGAAGGGCTAGCCACATCAATGAGCCTTTGGCGCCCATGACCCTGTCACCAGTTCACCAGTTGCCCTTCATTTGACCACTTTTGGAAGATGGTAACCGCTGAATACTGGGAACACCTCACAGCATCTGCTATTTTGGAGAGGCTCTTACCCAATTTTCTTGCCATCAATATTAGGCCCTAATTAAAGTCGCTCAGATCTTTACAGTTGGCCATTTTTCATGCTTTCAATATATCAACTTCAAGAATTGACTGTTCATTTGCTGCCTATTATATCCCACCCCATTACAGGTGCCATTATAACAAGATAATCAATGTTATTTATTTCAACTGTCAGTGGTTTTAATGCTGTGGCTGATTGGTGTATTTTCCCTTCTACTGTGGGGTATATTGATATCTCCGCTTCAGGAGCAATAAGATGATAAACTCTTGTTTGGTTGGTTTTCAAGTTGTATTTGATTGGGTTTTCGTTTTTCACCTGGACAAGTAGCACACAGCTGACATAAACCAGGCCTGGCGGCTTCTGTGGATGTGGCCAATGTCCAGGAAGTCTTTGCTGCTGGCTATTGCCCTTTAAGGTGGTGACTGGAGCTGCCTCATGGACTGTGGTGTGCTCTGTTTGTATTTCCAAATTTAAAGAAGACGGCAAACTTTGCAACTCCCAGGCACCTCATCACACCAAAACAGACAATGTTTCATTCCTGTCTGGATTTCATCAGGTCTTATCCAGATGGGATCAAAATGTCTCAATGTTATGTGTTTGTATCACTCATAAAGGTTTGTTGGAGTTTTAAAGTGTGCCAACTTTTTGGATTTTGCGTTTGATTTTGATATCTCTCAGCCCAGAAACTTTCGTAGAAGGTGTGTTTATTTAGTTCTTCAGTAGCTTGTATTTGCTCTTTACGGGCAGGCTGCGTCGAGCGGACAGTGAGCTCGCCCAATCAGCATCTCCTTCGAGCGGACGATGTGGTTAGCTGCTGCCTTGATCTCAGCGCCCCCAGCATCTCCTTCCGCATCAATGGTCAGCCAGTCCAAGGCATGTTCGAGAACTTCAACGCCGATGGCCTCTTCTTCCCTGTCACCAGCTTCTCGGCGGGAGTGAAGTGAGTGTTTCCCGCCTTGGTATTTATTGGGCCTTGTAAATGCCTACATTACCGTCTTCTGGCTCCACAATGAGTCTTCTGGCTGTGGCCATTAGGCCTCGGTACTTAATCATATGCTCAACTCTTGTCCAATAATTGTTCAATTATTAATATCTCTCTGAAAAGAATTTGCACAAGAGCAGACTGACTGCTATGAATGGGGTATACTTTGTCATAATGCAATTGCACAAGTTCTCTGAAGCTCTAGGTTAATTGTTTTAGTATTGATTTCGTATTTTTCTGCTTTCATCCATACTACTGACTGAGGAAAGGTACTGTCCGATGCAGCTGCATTGTGAAACCCCTGTAAGAGGTGCAGCATCGTTAGTTTCATTGCATGGCCCATCTGTCAAACAGAGGTGTAATCCAATCGCAGAAGGGCGGTGGACAGTCAGAGGGATGAGGCTCTTAGACAAAGACCAATTTCAGTGTTGAGTTTATTGATGAAATTCCAGAAATGCCAACATCGTGTGTGGTCATATATCACTGGCCACATGTAATTACATTGCTAGAAATCATTGACAGGTACAGAGACGCAAGTCTCAGAATCCAGCTTTGCATGTTATTCACTAAACAAGAGCTAGGCAGATACTGTGTTGTATCTGTGTGCTGACCTCTTACTGAAGAATCTGGAAGCATTTTGTGGACAAATTTAAAAAGTGTGCTGTAGATAACAGTGGGGGGTAAATCGTTCTGGCACCGATGCATACTTTAGCTCAGTGAACTTCAAGCGATAGATAGCGGTTGATAACCTCTGCCAAAATCTGAACCATCCTGAAACTACCCAGGAAAAAACTGTCTTTTTTGGTTTCTTACAAAATATTTCTCCGCTTGAATGTGCCTTTTGGGGATGGTTATCAGTTTGATTTTGGTACTGCGCAAATAACTACAAATGCATCATCGACCACTTCCTCCCCACAGAGTGCGCTTCTTGTTGGGAGGACGGCACGGAGAGTTTAAATTCCTTCCACCCCCTGGGTACGCCCCATGTTTTGAGGCGGTGTTGCCTCGGGAAAAGCTAAGGGTAGAGCACAGTCAGGAGTACAAGCAGGACTATGGCGGGATGCGTGACCTTCTGGGCCCAACCGTGACCCTCACACAAGCGGCCTTCACCCCCACACCTGTGGACACCAGCCAGGTGTGACCCCTTTTTCATGGCACCTCTCACTCTGTGGCTCTATCTGGAGGCCGGCCCTGATTCAAATGTTGTCGGTCTTGTTTGCTAGATTGTTTTGCCTCCTCATTTGGAACGGATCCGGGAGAAGTTGGCGGAGAATATCCACGAGCTCTGGGTCATGAATAAGATTGAACTTGGCTGGACGTTTGGGACTGTGAGTACTAAATTAATGCTCACTTAAATGTTGGCTGCTGGTTTCTTACATTTTCTTGTGTCTGAAAGTCAAAGGAGAAGCAGTCTGTCCTTGCATCAGGTGTGGCTGTTGCTTGTTATGAATTGCATGACTGTGCTGCTTGGCACTTGGCCTTGTGCCAGGAATAAATAGGACATTCGCTACTTCATTCTTTACGTCACCATAACAAACGCCTAATGACAAAAATCATTTTGCTGCCTATATCGTATTATTTATAGCATGTAATGCAAATGAAATATAAGAAGCAAACCTGTGAACTACAGTCATGCTGCCATCAAATGACCTGCAATCTGAAGAATTAACAATCTAAGCACTGGAAGGGTATGTTCAACAAGCATTATGGAAAGTGGAGCCAGAATTTGTTTTGCACCTTGGGATGGCCCGGATTAATATCTCATCAAAAAAAAAAAAAAAACAATACGGAAGAAAAAAACAGACCTGATGCCACTTTGAAAGTTGCCAACTGTGAGTTACAGCACCCAGGCAAAAGATCCTGCCACAGCCAAAGGGATCAGTCAGGGAGGAGGCTGCCAGCTGACCAGCTGTGGATTGCCAGAGAGAGTATGAGGATCAATGGCTCATGAAGAACTCGCTGGAGCACCGGAGGAGAAAGAGGGTTCAGCTCTGGACCTGGTCCATCACCTTTAGCCAATGATGTTTGGTTGGCACAGTGACATGACAGGCTCTCAAGGCCAGAATTAGGCTTATTGATTATCTGGAAGGGTCAGCTGTCGTAGCATTGGCTATTTAATAAGCCAGGAGCAATTTATATCGGTATCACTGGACAGGCATCAAGGGCCTGATCCAAGGCTGCATTTTCGACCAACAGACCAGTCCATAAGCTTGAGGTGAAACCAGTGTCCCTCACATTGACTCTCAAATAAGAAAAGAATTTGCTCTTTCAAATACAGTTCGTGAGTTTGCCCTCCAAATGCTTAATTGTAAATCAAGTTTGAGGAAGACTGTGGATTCGTGATCAGGTAGATAAAGTGAGATATTCTTTGTAGCCCCTCAAGACGGCTCTGAATTTCAGTATTTCAGAAAGGACTGGCGAGAGAGGCGCGCAGTCTGTGTTGGCAAGAGCTTTGTTACAGCTTCTGCGTCATTAGTGTGGGCGTATGGCTCCTGGCATGTTCTCATGTTGCGTTTGCATTAAATGTGTGCTGAATGAAATCCGACTCACTCTCCCTGGGCGATTCAGTGACAGGAATGTAATCAATGGGCTGAGAAAGATGGTGTGTTTTGCTGAGTGGGACTGTGCCAAACTTTTAGGGATGGACTCAGACTGCATTTTAAAATCAGTCAGACAATTTACTAACTACTTTCCACAAAAAACTAAATTTACTGATAAAATTAGGAGGTTAGTATTGATTTAAATCAATTCATGGTATCTTTCGAAACATAATATCGCACTGCAGTATGGTAACTACTATAATTATGTGTGAAAGGATATTCCCAAAGCTGCACTGAAATTAGCCTGCGGTCTGTCGATGAAAGTGAAAGTAAAAGACATTTAAATTGTACGAGCTGTGTTGTGCTTCCTCTAGCCTCGGCAGTGCTCAAAATCATTAATTTCCGTAAACCTGATTATTGTTTGGGCTTCCATATTTCATGCTCATTCACTTTCTCAAATGACAAGTCTTTTCTGGTAGAATTCAATTTCAGTACCCTTTAACTTTGACTCCTGCAAACACTCACACACTGGCACACACAGGGTAGTGCGTACGCGCACACACACACACACACATACACACACACTCGCGCGCATACGCATACATGCACACACACACACACACACATGCATGCACTCACACACACACACACACATACACATACAAAATATGCAGAGATGCCCTGAGAGCCTAATTTACAGACATATTTCTCATTCTGTCCCTCTTTGGGTACTCCCTCAGGCCCATCTTAGTTCCCAGCACTCTGAGCACTGGAGATACATGCTGCCTCCTTGCTAATGAAGCCATCTTAGTCACACAGAACTCCCGAATACGTCACTCTCACATTTTCCTGAACACAAAATTTTCCCACTTGTAGTGGTTTTGCTGTGCCAACCCTTCAGGAACCATCTCCAAATACACAAATGGTTGGGGCCAGAATGACAAGTGGTACAGTTCTGTATAAACTTAGAGATGCTTTGGTGACTGCAGAAATGTGACATAAACCAAATTCTAGCACATGCAAATCAATAAATGCTACGGCAAAGATTATCACAATCTTTGGCCTCTTTACTTGTGTTTCAGGTACGCGATGACAACAAAAGGCAGCACCCCTGCCTGGTTGAATTCTCCAAGCTTCCAGAACAAGAGCGCAGTTACAACCTGCAGATGTCACTGGAAACCCTAAAGTAAGCCTTCAGTCCACTGAGTTCTAAAAGAAAGAGCTTTCCTGTTCAATGGAAACATGCCACCGCACAGTGGATTTATGTCCTGGCTTTTGATTGTTGTGACTGCCTGGATGTTTCATCTATATCATAATTTGCGCAGTCAATAATTATCTGTCATAATATGGCCTTTGTTTAACATATTGAAATGGGGTTTGACTGACAATATTGTGTACTCAAGATTAAGAAACATTGATGGTTCAGTGCTGAGAAGGACAAGTTGTGCATTGATGGAAAATAAGTGACATACTGTATTTCACAGCAGGAAGCAATACGGTAGGGGTGGAGGATATTATTAGGAGATAAACCTACAGTTTTTTTCGAACAGAAGGTATTTATCGTAGGATAGATACCTGGAAATTTCATTTGAAACTGAGCGCTTGCGCGAGGTTTCAAATGTAAATTTCCAGGTATCTAGCGTACGATAAATACCAAGAACGGTAGGTTTATCTCCATTCTACCATGACTCTTGTCAACACTCTAAAGTTCCGAAGTTGAAGTTTGAAGTGGGAATGTCAGACGCCATAGCAGTCGCCTTTTCAGGACATGGAAATTAATAGCTGACGTTTTCTATTGAAGCGGCTGGATAATCAAGCGAGAGCTCTTCACGCAGCGCGAGGTCTTGACCCAGTGCGAGGTAGTTTTCCGGTGAATAGATACCTGGTGTTAACCAATCAAAATGCAGAATTCGCTGGAATGAATGGTAGAATAGTGATTAATGTTACTGCATGATGTGTTTTTTTGTGGTTTTTGTGGTTTATTTTTGCCTTGGACCTTCTAGAGATCTGTCTACACCTGCCATAAAAACCATTGCAGGTTACTTGTTGTCTTCAAACAAGTGAAAACACAGAATTCAGATGTAATTATATCAGAGCGACACAGTATCGCCATAAGTGGCAGTTTTCCTTGCTGCAAGTCTTCAATTTCCAAATACTCACATCTTTCAGAGATATCACCTCATTCATTTACGTATATTGTACCTTTTAAGTTCAATACTGTGGTAGAATATTGCTATCAATATTGAAAATAAAATGTATTCTCTTAAAAGCTTTCTCGTTTTCGAGAAACAAATAAATTACTTGTATCATGATGAAAATTAAAATGTGATCCTCCACTCATCTTTACTTTCAAGTCCACAAAAGCACTTTTTATTACAAATGGAAAATTTAATACCATTCCCCATTTGCTATTTCATTCCCGAATATTGCCCCACCATATTGCTATCGAAAATTAGATGAAGTAAGAAGAAGCATTATCAGACCTGCAGTAGAAATGCCAGAAATGCAACTTCTTTTTTGCTCTCGCGAAAATGCCAGAGATCTCTTTTGGATTTCAGTGAACGTTACATATTCCAATGCACTTTTACTGTTATAATGGTAAAGAAAGTGCATCTCCTGTTTGAATTTTCATTTGTAAATCCAACTGTGACCTGTCAGTCATTCTGTGAGAAGGAGGGATTTCCACCACAAAACAAAATGGTCTCATTGTGATATCTTCTTCTCCAAAACATTTGCGATTGAAGCTGAAACTTTAATATACGCTGCCCGGTCAAAAAAAAAGTTGCACACTCAAATATTTAGTTGGAACCCCTGTAGCTTTGATTACAATACATATTCGTCTTGTCATTGTTTTGACAACTATATGCAATGCCAGAACATTTATTTTCGATCAAAAATGCCATAATTTTTGGCCGAGATCTTGTCTTCTCAACATAATGGTTGAACCACTCGGTGGTCTTTCTTGAGCACATCTCAATAACTTTTAATGTGTTTAAGGTCAGGACTTTGTGGTGGCAAATTTGTTTGTGAAAATGATTCCTCATACTTGTTTTTGTCATTCATGGTTTTCTTTGCTAAATACAGGCCAATAACTTGCCCGTTCTGAAATACTGTAACATCTTTTCCACCATCAAGGGATGTGTCTTCCGACATGATTTTTTAAGAAATGAGTAGCGACGCGCTTCATCAGTCAGGGTAAAAATGATTATTGCCAGCTGAAACATATTAATAACCGCAATTATGGTCCAATTATAGAGTTTGTTCATTGATTTCCAAACGGTGACTTTTTTTTTGGCCAGGCAGTGTATATATATATATATATATATATATATATAGTTGCAGTCTGTTTTCAAATATACATAGCTACCATGGCTGCTGTCTTGAAAATGGGATTTTGATTCATTTTTCAATAATTTCTGCAGTTTAGCTGAAATTCGGTATGTTGTTACTAAGCAGCATGACAACACATTCAGTATACTCCAGATTTTTTGGTTCATTGCATTTTGACTTTGATTAGACCTCTGACATCAGATCGTTCCTCTAATTCATAAACAGCTTAAAAAATAATTTTCTCCAAAACTGTGTGACTGATGAATCTGAAAGTTTGTAGACATCTACAAAGGACACCAAAATTCACACAAGTCTTTACAATCGGTTTTCAAATATGGCCTCCACGGCAAAATTCCATTTTGACCCACTTGCCAATAATTTTGCAGCAATTCAGCTGAAATTTGCTATGTGGGTCCTGAGTAGCATAACTCAACACATATATACCAGGTTTTTCTGTACAGTGCATTTTGACTTTGATTTGACCTATTATATTAGACTATGCCCCTAAATTTCATAAATAGTTTTTGAAACCTTCTTCAAAACTACTTGTTCAAGAAAGTTGAAACTGTATCTTCTTACCAGTAAGGACACCATTTAGAAAGTTGTCAGAATTAGTCAGCAGACAAATATCTGTTATGTTCCAGACCAGGAGTCAAATGCAGAGGTAGAGTACAGTCCAATAGGTAGGTTTATTGACAGCAGTATGATGATGACTAGGGATAGAGCCCCAATTTCACACAGATGTAATAGGCGAAGCTGGGCTGCCAATCACCAGACAGTGGCTCCTGGGATACAGCCAGGTGGAGTGCACACTTTGCCAGAACCACATTATACCACAGGAGGATGGAGCAGCTTGGGTAAACTTGAACGTGGTCCCAATCCTGGACCCTCAGTAGGCATGGAAGCTTGGCTGCGTCTGGATAGTCTTTTTTGCCAAGGAGAGTTCCTAACTCCTAAAAAATGATCCGGAAATAATAGCTTTGCAGCCATGATAAGTGCATTAGAATTCTTTAAATGTTAAGGAAAGGTGTCCCAGTACTTCCTAATATACCTCCTTCAGCATAGGGTACACAGAACCATCCTTTTCAAAAAGAAAGGAGATACAGCTTTCCCAGCAATATTTAAAGGGAGAACAATTCATCCGGCCAATCGCGAACACTATATGATGGGCAGGGGACATGATCTTTTCCACATAGGTTAAAGAAAAGTTGTTAGGAATTAATGCATAGGATGTAATTTTTTTACTATTTGGACGCAGCCCTTGTTTGAGAGAACTGAGTGAAAAGGAAAGGTTCCGCAAATAGCTGTCATTAAAGGTGACGATTCACTTAATAAAGACAAAGAGTTTTTATTAGAATACTGATCAGTTCTAAGCACAAATAGCAAATTACAATACAGCAACACGCAGTTAAAAGCGGGGAGTTTAAGTACACGTCACAGAGCCATTAGGAAGTAACAATGAAACGATACACAGCTGGGGAGGGGATTACACCCCAAGACATAAACCAATCAAACGAAACTATTTCTTTTTTTTTTTTTAATAAATTTGACATCTCCAATCCCACCTGAGTTTGGAATGCCCAATCCGAGAACCATGTACAAGGCTTGCTCGTATGCAACCCCCTGTTGCCAGCTCAGGAGAGAGAGACAGTTCGCGGCTCTCCTCCGAAGCACGCGCCTGTCAGCCCCTGCATCTTTACACTCATTGGTCGAAAGTATCGCAAGTTCAGAACGAGGGCAAAGGATACCCGAATATGAGCAAGCTTAGAATCTCACTGACGAGCGCCCGGCTGGCCAACAGGAGGCGCTTGAGCAATGAACAAGGCAATCCTTCCCAGCAGTTCCTTCCCAATTTGCATTCCCGCAGCACTTAAGCCAATCGTGCGCTGTTCTGAAAAAGCTGCCGACCACTGCTGGTTGGTTCGCCCGGGGATCACGAAACTACTTCTAATAGACACCCAAGTTGCTGAATAGGAAGAGAAACGGAAGGCATTCACACTAGGGTTGTGACAATATAAATGTTTTGATACATTTCTAACAAAAAAAAAACAACATTCTTAAACACCATGTTTGCAAATAGTATATTTAATTTTTTTTTTTGCAAGTAACGCTTTTATATTAATATGCAAGTGAATACATGCATACATTATAAGTCAGTTCTACAATGTCAGACAGTTCTTGCATGGTCCTGCTAACAATTGTTTAGAATGGTCAAAAAATTCAATGTTCCGGTGAGCTACAGCACCCGTTGCACTATTTTTAAAGGATATCACGCTCTTTAGAGGGTGAAATCGTTATGAATAGAGATCTGAGTGGCTCATAATTAAGAATTTTGTCTGGAAGCGCTGTGGTCTGGTATTCAAATCGCAGCCACACCATTACAGGAAATGGCAGGTGGTCAATATGGGCAAAGCAACAATTGACTCAGCCATGCCAGTGGTAATAGGGATTAAGCTGGTCAAAATTCATTTGTCTTATCACTCTCCAGCAGCAACTCCTGGCCGGTCAGGTGCATGCTGCAGGACAAGCAAATTGTATGCTAACTGCGTTCTCCACCAACTGCCTAGGCAGCTTGTAATTCGCAGGACCAGCTGTAGTGTGCAAAAGAAGTGAGGGCTTGTCATCACTTGAGTCTGATAAATCGCGTGTCTTGGCATCTTCCCTCTGAGTAGATGGGAGCAGGTCACTGTGGAGGAACTGTGTTCAGAGTGGGGAAAAGGCGGGAACCATCCCCAAAGTAAAAACCCCTAAAATCGTTTCAATAGCACATTATGATATGATTTTATTTAGCTGTTGGATTATGCAATCACTTGAATTTGGAAAGAGTGTGTATTTACAAAAAAAAGCTATTAAGTTGATAAGGCAAAACACAAAATACTTTGTCTTGCACCGTTTTCAATTTAATACAAGTGGATTTTCCATACCAGTCTAACTTTTTCAGAAATGAGGTTGCATGAAAATCAGTTTTTGATCTAATTGTGAGGGACGGACATGACTCCTGTCCTTTTAACTGAATCCTTGACATTTTAATGGAGCACATCATCTAACAAGAGACTTGTGGTTGGTGAAAAATTGCACCATTTGTTTATACGTCAATTTGAAGTCATTAAACCCTTCCCTCACCAACTCGTAGAACCCCCCCCAGTTAAGTGAAAAAGATTATAATATTAATACAAAATTGCTATGTGCTTCCTTGTGTGCCACACAGTGTCAACAGTCAAAGGTCGTATCACAGATTATCCAATTGAGATTTTGCTGTGGAGATGTTGTATGCCTTAGAAAGTGTTTTTTTTTTTCTCATCAAAAGCATAGACAGTATGGCATGGCTTGCATTTCAAGTGGCTGCTACCAAAACAAGTGCCAGGGACCTCATTGATGTCATGGAGGAGAATTCTCTAACAGGCTTAACTGGGTTTTCTTCAAACTTCTACGGCCAAACATCATTGTTGCTTAACTCAAAATAACTGAATCTGATGGAATATGCCTCAGGTGCGAGCCAAGCAAAGAGGGCTCTTGTCCCTTCTCACTGACTCCCGCTCCACTGCACCTCTTATTGCTCCGTAACAAGTGTCATGGTTGCCTTTATCAATTATACTGTGGTTCACCAGTCTTTTCCAGAAAAAAAATTCATGGAAAGAGCCAGTAATGTCTGGGAATTTTTAGGACCATACTTTATGGTTTGTCATATTCAATATCACTTCACTGATGCATGGTCTGTATCTAGTATAGACAGATAGGAGAAAAGAGAGGAAAAATGTGATCAAAGCCAACAGTGCCTATTGTTTTTTGGCTGACAACCTATGACCAATTGGCCATATGACAGGTCAAATATGGAACTGATGTGAAACATTCCAACAGCTCAGATATTGTCCTGCAGGCTGATGAGGTTTTTTCCTGGGACTTACATGGTTGCTATGGTTTTCTGTGTGTCTCGAATGTGAGTGCCACAGGACTTGTGGAACTCACCTTAGCCGTAGTTCATCATCCACAGGGAAGTCCTTACCAAAATATAACATTCGCAGTGAACACGTGACCAGACCCAGTGATGGTGTGGATAGTCTGCTTTTGAAAGTCATATTATGATGTTTGTCTTCACTCACTTCCTTCTCCCCTGAAGGACTCTTCTTGCACTGGGTTGCCACGTGGGTGTGTCTGATGAGCAGGCTGAGGGGAAGGTGAAGAACTTGAAGCTCTCTACCAAGTGAGTTCTGCCTGTTCTATGAATTAAACGCCTCTACTGGTGAGATGACGAGGTCTTTGTGCTGTTTGTGTGCTTGACGTAAAGTAAATGAGAATGTTGGTCTGTCCAGTTTACACAGTAATCTACAGCATGAAAAATAGCTAGACTTGGAGAGAGGACCATTTATATTTTGAGAAGAGATGATGAAATGAATGTCTGAATAAAGAAGTTGCTCCTACCTAGTTTCAGATTGGATGTTTTCGTTTGGATTCATTAATGCCGTGCATGTATTTTAACATTTACATCAGGAGTAATTGCCACTTTTGCTTTAAGTGCATGTATGCATTCATAAAGTTGTATGTTATATGTTGAATGTATTCTCGTACAAGGAAAAAATATGACATATAGCTAGTACTTTCGTATAGCATGTATCCAAAATGGACATTTTCTGTGCTCCTGCTATTTATCTGCATATAGATGTCATGGTCTGTAAATCAGGTTTCGGCACTCATAGTTTTCAACCTCCAGTGCATGACCAGCGCCCTGCAGTGTGTGGGTCCTAAACTTAAAAGGGTGGCATTGTCCTGTTTGTGCTTTTTTCAGATATGAGCTCTCGAGTGGATACAAGCCTGCCCCTATGGACCTGAGCCACATCAAGCTGGCTTCCACTCAGGAGGCCATGGTGGACAAGTTAGCAGAAAATGCCCACAATGTGTGGGCCAGGGACAGGATTCGGCAGGGCTGGACCTACGGCATCCAGCAGGTATGCTTCACAAACCTGGGCAAAGGCGCTTGCGGGAGAACTGGGTGGGGCGGTGATAAAGCTGTGGTTGGTGAGAGGTCAGAAAACTACTGGATAGAGGTCATGAAAATTGTATCAGCTCCTACATTTTTAATGCACAGGCTACAGGATGAAGCTGTTGTGGATGATGGCCTGGGTGGTATCTGGGCTGGGGGAGAGGTGTGTTCATAACAGCTTGCTCTACCACCTTTTTTCTCTCAGGGCTGGAAGTGGAGCAGGCTCAGGCATCATGCTGACTCTACAGATAATTTCCTTTATGTCCAAGCATGTGGCAGTTAGAAAGCTGGTGAATGGAATTTGAGCCCCTTGCTCAGTTAGGCCTTAATGGAAGCTGCTCATAAAATGGGGGAAAAAAAGAAAAACTCCCTTAAAGCCATGCGTGAAGGAAAACTTATCACAAGACCGGACAGAGACACCTGTTGCTGTCATAAAATTGCATTCAGAGATTCATAGAATAAAAAGGAGCTATATACAGTATACACATCCCAAGACTGGTGAAGCATTTACTCACTTTTGCTGAGCTGGCATTCTTATTCAGGCCAACTTGCAAAGTAGCTTGCAAATTACATATTATCTATTTTTTTCCAAAGAGCCACATGCTGGGTCTGTTCAGATTTATCTGTGGTACACTGCTATCGCCGTAAAAGGAAATAGCAGTGTGCCAAGTAGTGTGATTCAAACATGCAACAGTTAGCATCACTTCTACCTCACACTGCCACCCGCTGTTTTTTTTTTAAAAATTTTAATCAAATCTTGCTACTGGCTCCACGAGTGCCAGGAAGAGATAGGCCAACTACCTTCCGCCTTCGTGCTTTTCCTCTGTGTAGGATGTGAAGAACAGGAGAAATCCTCGCCTCGTTCCCTATGCGCTGCTGGATGAGCGGACAAAGAAGTCCAACAAAGACAGCCTTAGAGAGGCGGTGCGCACCCTGCTGGGGTACGGCTACAATCTGGAGGCCCCGGACCAGGATCACGGTACGCTTCAGAGACGTCTCGTCATCTTGTACGCCTTCCCTCTGCCCCAACACATTAGTGTTCTGAGTGAAAGCCACGGGGGGTCTATCCCACCATATTAAAGGCAGGATCTGTTTCCATTCATTTAGAATGACTGCATTTTCCACTGCCTGCACTTGTTCCCCTCTCTCCCAGCATGATAGAATTCACAACTTTATTACAGTCTCTCGGCAGTTTTCACTGCTACTGCATAAAGCCTCTATCTGACTCTTTATAACTTTTCTTATTCCCTGGTTCTGTGGGTTTCTGTTGGCCTTGAACTATAAATTGATGTTTTGATTCAATGATTCAACCCTGAAAAGTTGCATGCAAATGGCACTTAATTATCGCGGACTCCACATCGATCTGCAGTGACACTTAGATTTGGGTACCTGGTGGAACACAGCACACTCCCCTCTCCGCATACTCCCTATGCATGCTTTCCCCCTGAATAATCTGACTTTGAATAGCCTATACTGGTCAATATAGTCTAAACCTTTATATACAGTATGGTCAGCCAGTCCACCAGTCTGACCACCTACTGGCTATACGATCTTCAAGTTTCAAACCAACTTTGCCCTGTGTAGTTAAAATACTACTTCTAAGATATAATGGATCAATAATAAAGCCATGCTATCTGAACAGTCATTGGACAGGGTAGTAATAATTGTCAGGGATATATTTCTGTATCCTCACAGGTACCACAGTGTAATATTCAATCTCTTAAAATTAAGTCTGATTTTTTTTTTAAATCACACTAAAATTTTTAGTATTTAGTATTAGAACAATAACCAATAATTTAACAAAATATACAAGTTCTTTGGGGTGGCTCGGTGGCACAACGGGCAGCACTGCCACCTCTCAGCGAGAAGGTCATGGGTTGGAATCCAACCTGGGGCCTCTCTGAGTGGAGTTTGCATGTTCTATCTGTGTTTTTGTGGGTTTCCTCCTGGAAGTCCGGTTTCTTCCCACATACACCGATATGCAGTTCAGGTTAATTGAAGACTCTAAATTGCTTGCAGGTATGAGTGCAGTGGATGAATGGTGTGTGAATGATGCATGCACCCTGCGATGGATTGGCGAGCTTTCCAGGGTGGGTCCCAGCCTTTCACCTATAGTCAGCTGGGATAGGCTCCAGCTTCCCTGTGACTCTAATGTGGAAGAAGTGTTATAGATAGTGGATGGATGGACTGATGGATGAATCCATGGATATAAGTTTTTGGGGTGCCATGGTCATACTTTTGATGAACTGAAAACCAAAATGAACAACAGTTTTAGCTTAAATAAAATGTATTTACCAGACACAAGGATATCTGAACTAAAATAGCTACTAAATGTAGATATTGGAAATATGGACGTATAATAGGGTTGTTTCATGTGTGGGCATTTGTGAATGTTTTAATTGGCGCACATAGAATGGCAAAGGATATGGAGGGAAAATTGATTTTCGGTATTACGTGAACTGGGAATTCCGAGATGACATGTAACGGAGGTAGTTACTGAAGCTTGCTACATTTGACTCCTTCTCACATAGCAAAATTGGCCTGGCCCAATTCTGACCCATATAATGCACTTCCACTCCCAGTTCTGGCCCACATACAGCAAGATTGATGGCCCTTTTGTGACCCAGATCTGGTTTGCCGGAGCTGGCCCACACATGGGCCAGCACAGGGCCAGCTGTGAACACAATCGGCCCACATATGGCATTCCATCTCATAAATGGCGCCATCTTTGCCAGACCTGGCCCACATCCGGTTAACAGACCACTTGCCATGCCAGCAGTCGCCCAGCAGTGCCAGCTTGATGCCAAATCCGGGCCAGACCCGTCTGCTATGTGGGTTCCAGTTAACCATGTTTAAATACACCTGAGGTTGTATTTTGATTCATGGCTCAGACATGCAGAGGGAATTGCATTTGCAGTCAAAATAATGGCAGATTATATTATGTTGGAGTAGACTATACAGGTACGAAATGCTAATGATGTGACTGTGGGTATGTTACATTAAGTAGAATTGAAAATTCCATAAATTTGGCTTCACCTTTAATGAAAATACAACAGTAAAAATAAGTTTCTCTTAACTGCTGCCTGGATGTTTGGCTGGCTAAATTCTGTTTCATTGCCTGCAATGGAGGTAGCTTTGGAATGTTTCCGGAGATTTTGCCCAGCCAGCGTGGGCCATGCTTCTTTGAGAAGTGAGGTCTCCACTCGGATTTTCTTTCTCAGGCAGTGAAAGGTGTTCTTCGATTCCTGAAGTCCTTGCCGGTTGTAGGAAGATAGCCAGGCTACACATGGCTGGTTTTTACGAGAAACCCCATTTAAACGCTGGGATTAGAGCATTCTGCTCCTTCACTATTCCTGTTGGAAAATGTTATCAGTGTTGAGCATTGCTGATATAGCAGGGATCAGGAATTTGATATCACTCAGGGATTAAACTTGAGGTTTGAGCCCATTTTTCAAAGTACAAAGTGAGAACATGGTTTAAATTTGGGATTGTTCATTTGTGTAGTATATTTTGGAAGCACAACTGTTGCACGCAGAATGTGTAGTGCCAAGTGCAGAACATCTAATGTGATTTCTTGGCCATAGCCCATTCATTCTTTTTTACCTGCATTTGACTTGGCTAAATAGTGAGTCACCAAATGCTGTCTCAAATACCAATGAAAATGGAATGAAAGCCTTCCATAACAGACTCGCTTCCCAAGCTCGCTTGACCGAAGCTGACTCTTGTCCCCAGCAGACTGTTCATTTCAGAGCAGTCAATGGCAGCTGTGGTTTCACACCTGTGGGTCTGTAATGCAGGCAGCTAATGCTTCTTTCATGTTATCCCCATCTACCCCTCCCTCCCCCGCCCTTCTGCTCCCCATGTCTCAGCAGCCAGGTCCGATATCGGTAACCTGCTGGCCGAGAGGTTCCGGATTTTTCGGGCGGAGAAGACGTATTGCGTGAATGCTGGGAAGTGGTACTTTGAGTTTGAGGTGGTGACGGCAGGGGAGATGAGGGTGGGATGGGCCCGGCCGGGCTGCTTGCCTGACCAGGAGCTGGGATCTGATGAACAGGCCTTTGTGTTCGATGGCTTTAAGGTTAGTGAACCACATCCAAAAAGTAAAACAACCAATATTCGTAGCCTAAAACAACCAGATAACTGCTGCCTCTGCAACTGTAGTTACGTTTAGTAGTTTTGCTGTTAATTTTAGCCATTTTATACATTTCTATTCAGATTTACATCTTCATGAAATTTCAATTTGAGTGAACCTCTTTTGCTCAACCTTTAGCTTAAAGTAAAATATTTGCTGCTGAAACCTTTCTGGCATGCTTGTGTTGACAGCTCCACAATGGGGCTGCAAACATGTTGAATGCTGACTGCCTGAATTATACTCCTCACCGCACCACAGTCGTCTCTATGTAATTACAGGATGCTCCCACCTGCTGTTATTCCGAGATTGTATGTGAGCAGTTGAGAATTATAAAGTGGGGTTAGTTGGTTGTTGGGAGGCTGACGGCTGTGCTGGGGGGACGGGGGTATGACAACGGCATTTGTTGACACTTGGCTTTTGGGGGCTCAGGCGCAGCGATGGCACCAGGGAAACGAGCACTTTGGCCGCTCCTGGCAGCCAGGTGACGTGGTTGGCTGCATGGTGGACATGAACGAGCACACCATGATGTTCACTCTCAACGGAGAGGTGCTGCTCGACGATTCGGGCTCTGAGCTGGCCTTCAAGGATTTTGAGGTTTGGGAAGGTAGTGTCTCCCCCACACCTAACAACTACTTCAGCCTCCACTGCCGAAACTCTCTTCCCACAATATTTTTTGAATGCCAGCTTGGCTTGACCCCAGTTTACATTCATTAACTGCTGTATTATAAGTAAAGCTTATTTGCAACTTGTATATGTGCACATTCTTTAAATTAAGTCATTAATCAGGAGTATACCTCCTCTGGGAAATCAGATGTATACCTTCTTTGGGATTGCTGAGTGTACGGGACATTATGAGCGAATGAAACGCCATCTGTATTTGCCTTATGACTGTATAAAACACAGTGGGAAGACTATGTGCTGCATGCTGGAGTGTCAGGCTGCTGATGAAACAAAATGAGGGTTGCTGCTCCATCATGCAGGAAAACTTATACAGGAGTTTATATGTACTCATAAGTTCACACGTCATTTTTATGTCATGGCAGGCGATCTGTCATGAGAGGCATTTCAGCAAGCAGCATTTTATTACGCTAATGCCACCTACTGGCTGTGATAGATGCAATTGCTCACTGCTACCTGTGGCTGCCGCATCATCATTGAGAAGTTTGCCAAGGTCATCTGTGAACACTTGATGAACTGAAGGTTTATTCTTTAAAATGTCAGTTTTTTTTTTTTTAATTTTATGTAGACACTTATGATGTATGTGCCTGATCTTCTCCTGCAGGATTCATTCCAGTGTGCAGTCTGGGTGTGAGTCAGGTCGGCAGGATGAACTTTGGAAAGGACGTCAGCACTCTGAAGTATTTCACTATCTGCGGTCTGCAGGAGGGATACGAGCCCTTTGCGGTCAACATGAACCGGGACCTGACTATGTGGCTTAGCAAGAGGCTACCCCAGTTCATCCCTGTCCCTCACAACCATGAGCACATTGAAGTGAGTTTACCCTCTCTAACTGCTGCTCCAGCTCACACTGTCACACAGATATCCCAGTTTCTCCTTCCAGAATTCTGAAATTGCCAATTCAACTCTGTTCTTCTAGACTAATAGTATCCTCCAACTGATTTACCAAGTGCAAGCTTTTGTTTTCACTTCAAACTTGTGTAAATGAAATGTCCATCCTTAACCCCCTTTTCACCTCAAAAAAAGATATAAATTCTCATTTTATTTTCCTTTAGCTTGGCGCAAATGCCATCTGTGTCAAAACAATCACTTGCAGCACTGATGCAGTTGTTTTTGTTTTGTCCGTCCTGAAAAGGTTATGAGGATCGATGGGACCATTGAGAGCTCTCCGTGTTTGAAGATTATGCAGAGGTCGTTTGGGTCTCAGAATAGTAACACAGACATTGGATTTTACCGCTTAAGCATGCCTATCGAGTGTGCAGAGAGTTTTTCCAAATCACCGGGGGGCACTCTACCATCCAATGGCAGCCTTTTCTCACCAAAGAAGGAGCTGGAGGATTTTGAGACAGTCTCAGACTTTGAGGTCCTTATGAAAACAGCACATGGACACTTGGGTTCTAACGGCCCTGAGAAAGACAAGGACGAGTTCAACAACCACAAGGACTACAACCAAGAGAAGCCTTCCAAACTCAAACAAAGGTTTGGAGCTCAAATGACTTTACTATCAAACTCGTTAAGTCAATGGGACAGGCAGGGAACAGTGTTACTTACTTACAAAGCATCTACTTTGGTTTAATGAGAATATAAAGCCCAGTAAAACTTATTTTTTAATGATTCTGCCTTTGGAGGACCATACTGTATACCAGTCGAAATATTGTCAATGACTGGGTTATAGTACTGCATTATTAATAGAGCGTAAATAACATACCATCAGCAAGTAACCTCATATGGCGCAAGGTAGCATGGAAAAAATTATTTTATTCTCAGAACTGTGTCCAGAATTTTGGAATTAGTCAAAAGTCATATTTGGCAAATATATTCTTTCTGTTTTCAAATGAATGAATTTCATTGAAGTTACTTTGGTACTCATTGGACTGAAAATTCAAGGAGAAGCAACCCGCGAGTGCATCACATTTGTGGGAACTTCTACAGCCACTCTTGTGTGAACTGTCAGAATCACATGATTACCTTTGTAGAGGAAAATTATTTGAATATACTCAGCAATTATTTTTGCTAGTGGTGGTTGAGTGATCAATGATGATTTTAATTTTAGTTTTTTTTTTTAATAGTGTTTATTTCTTTTTACATTTTGGAGGTGTACTCAAAGTGAATGGTACAGTTCAGACTTACCTTTTTCTTCAGAGTTGTTTTACAGGGAAAACTCTGATTAAATGTACTGCTGATTTTAAAATTAAATATTAAAGTGAGCAATGGGCAGTATTTAAACACTCAAACTCTTAGGCGTTATTTAAGCAAGTCTTGGTGAATTCTCTTGTGAAATTTTGTTTGCGTGTCATCCTGTGGTGTGACAGGTAAGGCCAGCTTTTTCTCAGTGCCCATGCCTGTGTGTTCCAGGTTCTTGTTGAAGCGTAGCAAGCCTGACTTCAACACCAGCCACTCGTCTGCTCGCCTTTCAGAGGAAGTTCTGGCTGACGAGAGGGACGACTATGAATACCTGATGCACACCTCCACAGTAAGGGGCACAGCAGTGAGAGAACATGGCTACATGAAACTCACTGACATACAGTATGTTCTAGGGCTAGGACGATACACACTGTTCACGATTCGATACGTTTGACTGGAAAACAGATACATATCATGATAGGATACCTATTTTGATTTTTGTTCCATGATATAATATGTGTCACCATACGTATCTATATTCCAGTGAAACTTGTTAATTGATCAGTAGAGCAAGCTTGCGAGTTCAGTCAAATACTGTCGGCTAGCTGAAACAGCCAATTAGAGTTAAGTTTATTATACCCACAGTCTCATACATCTATTCAGGGTGCAAAATGTTAGAGAAAAAATGAATTGCATTTTTGGTTAAAAAGTATCAATTTTCTATGGGCAAATTACTTGATATATTTGTTGGACCAATATTTTTAGTGACACCAGAGAAAAAATGCATGACGTACAGTAGGTCATAGTTCTACATTGCATATTCCAAAAAAACAAACATTTTAGCAATGTCAAAAAAAAACTTTTCAGCAATTTTTTTTTTTTTTTAGCCTAAGTACATTGGTATTGTAGCCAAATCCATCCAGTTTTATCCAATTTATTTCAGTGTTTTCTTTGACCGTAATGGTGGTGATCATTCTTGAATTTGGACAGTGAACCGTCACTCACTCTCTGTCTGTCATCAAGATGCAGGTGCACTGTCATGTAGCTTCTTTCTGTAGGGGAATTTCCTTTCTTTCACTCCACTTACTGTATGAGGAAATTAGCAGGGACAATGGCAGCAAGAGAAGGGACCCTAAAGGCAGTGTATTCCACATCACAGATAGCTTTCTCTCAAGCAGGAGTTTGTCTGAATGCATAAACAGGTTGTGGGTGGGGGAAGGATTCTTTCAAAAATGGGTGTGTGATTGTTTTCAATATGGCCACCAAAGCAGCCATCTTGAATTTGGTTTCTGCCGGTTTTGAGGAGAATAGATGATCCATTCAAATTCAAATTTGCTGTGTGTATTGGTGGTGTGTAGAGGAAGGTTTCTTTCAAAAATAGGTGTGCTGGGATTTTCAACATGGCTGTCATGGCTGCCAGATTGAATTTGGTTTTCATCAATTTTGAAGAGAATGAATGATCGGATGTAATTCTGATTTCTTTTGTATGTTGGAGGTGGGTAGAGGAAGGTTTTTTTTCAAAATGGGTCCACTGTGATTTTAACTTGTGGCCGTCAATTTTAATTCAATATGGCCATCATGGAAACCTTCTTGAATGTGATTTTTGTTTTTTGTTGATTTAACAGAGAACATAGTATCCAATCAAATTTGACTTTGCTCTGTCTGTTGGAAGCGAGAAGTGGAAGGTTATTTTCAAAAATGGATGTACTGCGATTTCTCTTCAAGCAAAGTATCTGTCAGCCAAGTACAGAAGGATTTTGTTAATGCCTCTCGCAACATCCTCTCGGGAACTTATGCACTCAATTTCTGTACAGATCCTACAACTGCAGTGTCAGGGGCATATACCTCGCCTCATGTTGCCCTTGTTTAGAGTTCTGTGATGTTTTTACCAAAAGTTATTCACCCTTCTGATATCAATTTTATATATGCAGCTAGTTATAGAGTTCTTTATGGCATCAATCCAAATTAAGGTTAATTTAGATGTTTTCTGTTGTCATGTGGTATAGTATGATAACATCAGTGGTGTTTGAAGCATTGACAGATGACCAAGCAGTTAAAAGCAGGGGTATGCACTGCTGAAAAAGGACTGGCAGAATGTGGCTTAAAATTGATTACACTACAATATTGCTTCCAGACTGATTTTCTGTTATTTTATTATGCTATTATGTTCAATTAATTGCCTCCCACTTTACTTTCTATAATACTTACCTAACATAGGATATCACTTTGTACTGCCTTACACTTCTAAAGATACTGCAGTCACTTAATGCAGACATTGTACCTGATGATGGCCGTATTTTGAGTTTACTTAAACTTTTTTTGCTGTTATCGTCGATGCTTCCCCCCCTGTCTTCAGTACTATTATTCAGTGAGGGTCTTCCCGGGCCAGGAGCCTTCTAGTGTGTGGGTGGGCTGGGTAACCTCTGATTTCCACCAATACGACACGGCCTTCGACTTGGAGAGGGTCCGCACTGTGACTGTGACCCTGGGAGACGAGAAGGGCAAGGTGCATGAGAGGTGAGTGAAAATTTGCTGTGCACTGTAAAGACTGGGCTTCCATTAGATCCTCCCTCGCACATCAGGACAGAGGCTGAGCCGAGACCATCACTTGATTCTTGCAAGCCAGTTGGTCGCATTCACTGCATGATGCTGGTTATAAGCATTATGGGTATTGTAGGTGGATGTACTGGGGTAGAAAACATATTTGCCTGTAAGTCTGAATGTGCCATCCTTATGAGTTTGCTCCCCCCTTTTCAATTACAGTATCAAGCGAAGTAACTGCTACATGGTGTGGGCAGGAGAGAGCACCAGCCCAGGGCAGAGCCGAAACAACAATGGGCTGGAGATCGGCTGCCTGGTGGACACTGCCAACGGGCTGCTGACTTTCACCTCCAATGGCAAGGAAATCAGTACCTATTACCAGGTAAAATTTCTGAATGGGCCTCTGAGAAGTCCACATAGCTTGGGGATTTATCATAGAAAGGGTTTACATGAAGGAATCTGCGTCATGTGTGACTATACTGTCTAGCAGGCTGTGAGTTTACTCACTTGAAAAATTGTAGCTGTTACTTACACTGTTTTGGTTGTGGGTCATAAGTTTGCTGTATTTGTATGAAAAGTGACATGGCTCCTCTGTGAAGCGTGATTTGTTATTGGCTTAGCTGTGCTCTGTATACCTTGAGCTCTACGGTTGGGATATTTGTGTCTGGGTTTTTCTGTCCTGCCTCAGGTTGAGCCCAGCACCAAGCTGTTCCCTGCAGTCTTTGCTCAGGCTACCAGCCCCAACATGTTCCAGTTTGAACTGGGAAGAATAAAGGTAACTGTGCCACCATGACGGAAGATGGGCCACAAACAAAGCCGTTCTCCTCTTTGTGAGGAAATGCCTGCTTCTCACTGTCTCAGAGATCCTGGCCTGCAGCCTTTTCCCTCTGCGCTCCTGCATTGTGACAAAACCTTTTCGGCTGAAAATTACTCTAACAGAGCTATCCTACTGATATTTAACTGATCTAAATTGATTAACTGGCTGGTTACAAGACGTCATTACTTAGTCTTGGCTCTGTCTACTGTCTGGTCATTTTGCCATGTTTCTTTTGGAGAATTATATCATAAACAAATAACAATCTGCAAAGTAAAGTACGTTTTGGATTGCTGTGCTGGATATTTTTGTCAGATTTTGAATGCTATTTGCTTAACATAGCCTCTCCAAGAGTTTGAGTCGTTATAAGCCAGTTTGATCCTCAGAAGGCAAAGTTCCTGGGTCGAGAGTTAATATGACTTTATCAAGGGCATCTGTGATATTTGGTCACTCAGCGGGTAGCTCACTTATGTGGTGAATCATACTTAACAGACATTTCATCTTTGCTGAACTGTTCTTCCACAAACTGCATGGGGTCTGTAACATGCTCTTAGGACTGCACCAACTGTTTGCTGATTCTGGGCTGGATTATTGAATTGACTCTATTTAATACATACCTTGAAAAAGGTGCTTTACAAGTGATTTACAAGGAATCATGGCTAGAAGATGAGCCTGGTATCAAAATGTAGATCAAAATGACATCTTTCATATGCCATAACTTGATTTGATCATCCAATCCCACATGGTGATATGACCCCTTGAAGTTTTCCTAACATGCACTTTCTCAAGTTTTCACTGGTGAATTACAAGAAAACACATGACACATCCATGGTTCCAGTGCTAGTTTTTACTACACTATATCATAGTTATTAACTTGGTGCAGTGTTGCTATTGAAATCTCCATAGTTCCCATGATATTGAAGCTCAAAGTTGGTTACAGAACAAGTCTCATTGATGAAAATCCAGATTTTGGTTTAGGATTGTGACATCTAGAATGGGCATGCAATTGATTTAATGACGGTTTTTAACATTGCTCCAGTATGTCTTTCAGCTGTGAAATTTTTGTTCAGCTATCTCTAATACACATGAAGTTATAAGGGCTCAAAAATACTAGAAAAAATGACCCGAGAAATTTCGACCTGCCTTCGTGTACTTTTAGAGCCTGTAACTCAAAAAATATTCACAAGATCAAATTAAAATTTGGCAAGGATTCACTTAATATACTGTAGTTATTGTACTATAAAAATCAGCTGGTTCCAAGGTGGTCAGGTGGGAACTTTTTACAGATTTTGTTGATTTTATATAGAATGACTCGTGAAAAAACTGGCGAGTCAAAGTTTAATTACATATTTAGCAAGCAAGTAATGGAAATAAATCTATATAGTGTGTATATGAGTCTATAGTTAAGTTTGAATTCTTGACTAAAATATTTCCAGAGATGGACTTATTTTTAGATTTATGGAGAGTACAAATTTTGGAAACTCCATGACACTCCTGCTTTTTGTCACTTGATAATTTAAAATATGAAATGATGTGATGATGATTGCGGGAGGGCAATGTTGGTCAGTCTTGGTCATGATTGCTGCCTGTTATTTTTCTCAGAATGTAATGCCCTTGTCAGCGGGCCTGTTTAAGAGTGAGCGTAAAAACCCTGTGCCCCAGTGCCCACCGCGGCTACACGTCCAGCTCCTCACGCCTGTCCTGTGGAGCCGGGTACCCAACTACTTCCCCAAAGTGGAGACATCACGCATTAATGACCGGCACGGCTGGCTGGTGAACTGCTCTGAGCCGCTACAGTTCATGTGCCTACACATCCCCGAGGAGAACAGGTCAGAGGTCATGCTCATGGGATTTCCCTGGTAAAGGTAAAATAAATGTGCCAATTTGTTTCTATTCTGCATATCACCTCTATTTATGAGAGCTTGCTTTGTTTTACCGAATAGGTCAGTTGATATCCTGGAGTTGACAGAACAGACGGACTTGCTGAAGTTTCACTACCATACCCTGAGGCTGTATTCGGCTGTCTGCGCTCTTGTAACAACCGAGTGGCACATGCCCTCTGCAGCCACGTGGATGAGGCACAGCTGCTCTACGCCATTGAGAACAAGTACATGCCAGGCCTACTGAGGACGGGATACTACGACCTGCTCATTGACATCCACCTCCGCACCTACGCCACCGCTCGCCTCATGATGAACAACGAGTACATCGTCCCCATGACAGATGAGACCAAGAGCATCACGCTCTTCCCCGATGAGAAGAAGAAGCACGGGTTGCCAGGGATTGGCCTCAGCACCTCCCTCCGTCCCAGAATGCACTTCTCTTCGCCCAGCTTCATAAGTGTGGGCAGCGACTTCTTCCAGTACAGCCCCGAGTTCCCCTGGAGATCCTCAAGTCTAAGACCATCGAGATGCTGACGGAGGCTGTGCGGGAGGGCAGCCTGCATGTGCGAGATCCCATAGGGGGCAGCACCGAGTTCCTCTTTGTGCCCCTCATAAAGCTCTTCTACACCCTGCTCATCATGGGCGTCTTCCACAACGGTGACCTCAAGACCATCCTTCAGCTCATAGAGCCCAGCGTCTTCTCTGAGGACTTGGGCCTCCAGCACGCCGACACACCCGATGGCAGCGGCTTCAAGGGCGAGCTCCAGATAGAGCTGGTGGGGGGAGAGGACGGAGGGAGGGTGGGGAACGTCCCCAAAGAGGGACTGCTCCAGATGAAGCTTCCAGAGCCGGTCAAGCTTCAAGTGAGACTTCTGTGTATTCTGTCTTTCTATTTTTATGGTCCTCCATAACCCATTAATGAGTGCATGCTGTTTCTGCTACCGCTGTTTCTAATACCCGCTGTCAACTTCTCTTTGCTTGGAGGCAGACATGGGCAAGATTACAGATCTAAGATTACGATTATGATTACAACTGACTTGATTACAATTACGATTATGATTACATATGTATTCAAAATCTTTATTACCATTACGATTATGATTACACACTATTGAAAAATGTTGCTTACAATTACGATTACACAAACGTAATCGATTACGATTATAATCATGCACACGTCTGCTTGGAGGTGACCCTTCTGGGCAACTCCTATATTTCCCGCCTGCTACAAATACATGAGAAGACATTGACAAATAAATGCCAATGCTTTTTGAGCTAAGATAGATAGATAGATATACTTTATTCCAGACTCCAGGTCCATACAAAAAGAAACACACAACACATAAATATAAAAACAATTATAAAATAGTCTATCAACTCATTTTAGAAGGCACTTATACCAGTGCTGCCAAAACTGAGACATGCAGCGTGTGGCACTGTATGCAGTGTTCACCAGTACTTGAACAATTCGATTTTCAGAATCATTTAGCCTACAGATAAATGTATACATCAAATTTCTCAAAACCGTTTGAAGAGTGTTTACTCGAGCAGACACAAACATTTCACTGGCGCTGGTCCATCTGGGCCTTTTTAGTAGTAACCTGAGAGCATCATTGTACGCCACTTATAGTCTCTGAAGGCTCGCTTTTTTATAGTTGGAGCACAGATGTGCAGTGTACAGAGGTGTGCAATATGCTCTGAGCAGAGTCCGCTTCACTGCATCTGTGCACCAACCGAACTTACATGACAACACATTTGCTTGTACATACAACATTCGACACTGCCGATACAAATCCTTGTCATCTGTCAGCTGATCTGTGATCACATGTCCCAGATATTTAACTTCACTGCAGACATTCAGAATATTACCTGACAGCTTAAAGTCAGGAAAAGCCATATATTTATCTTCCTTAGTTCTGCAGATCATAAGAACACTTTTTGCACCATTATACTTTATGTCCTGTTGTTCCCCATACAAAGAACACACATGAAGGAGCCGCTGAAGGCCAGCTGAGCTCGGGCTAAAAATCACACAGTCATCAGCATACATAAGATGGTTCACCACTGTACTGCCAACCATACAGCCAGTTTTACATGAGTTTAACTGATTAGAGGGATCATTCATATAGAAATTAAACAAAATAGGAGATAAAATACTCCCCTGTCTGAGTCCATTGCTGACCTGAAAAGGAGCGGACACGCAGTTGACCCATTTAACCTGCATGGTCTGATGAGCATACCAATAGGACAGGATTCTAACTATATATTTAGGGACACCTGCTTGACTCAACTTTTCAAATAATTTTCCATGGTTCACACGATCAAATGCTTTAGAAGCATCTAAAAAACACATAAAAACGGATGAGTTTTTCTCTTGTAGTTACTCAACAATTCCTTTAAGGTATATATACACATGTCTGTGCCGTGTCTAGGTTTAAAACCAAATTGATTATCAGTAGAAATTATTAATTTATTGATCCTGTCCAGGAAAATTCGTTCAATGACTTTAGACAATATACTAGCAAGAGCGATAGGTCTATAATTATTAGAGCAACCCATTTTTCCTGCTTTATCCTTGAGCACAGGAACCAACAGCACTGTCATTACAGAGTCTGGAAGAAAACCATGGCCGATGAAGGCAGTGAAGCATAGGGCAAGAAAAGGAGCCAGCCTTGGACTTGCAAATTTAAGATGTTCAGCAGAGATGGAATCCATACCTGTTGTTTTATTAACTGATAAGTTTTTGATAGCTTGAAAAACCTCATGGGTCCTGATTGTATCTACACTTTCAACGTTATCTACTTGATATGATTTCATCTGTACACAGTTAAACAGTTTATTATAATGCTGTCGCCAGAGCTCAACAATTGTATTTGCACTAGAGACTCCATCTACAGTACATGGTAAGGAGGGTTTGCAGCTATTAATGAATTTTATCTCTTTCCAAAAAGCTTTACTGTCATTATATAAAAGTTTCTTGGCCATGGAGTCAGCCCTCAGAGTTAAGGTTAAGGTTAAGCTAAGGTTATTCATAGGGCCCTATCTTACGCCAGAGTCCCTAAACCCGTTATTTGGGGATTTCGCATTGCGTAAGAGGCGTTCCCCGCGAAAGTTGCTATCTTGCACACCTGCCTATATCCCTAAAACACCAGCGCTACCCGTTATATTATGCGTAGGCATGGTTTGGGCGTTACGCCAGTTAAACCAATCAGTGTGCCAGGTGCCACTGCCTTTCGGAGCAGGCTGAGCTATCCCAAATCCTCAAACCGAAGTCCGTGATGAAGAGAGGAAGGTCGCCACGTTTCTCCGTTGACAAAGTTAAATTGCCCGTGCATGAGGTCAAATCCAGTCAAGGGAGGATCTGTTTTTGTTAAGTTAATCATGAATTGTAGTATTATTATTATTATTATTATTATTATTATGTTTGGTATGTAGTTAAAAAAAAAAAAAAAAAAATCAAGCCTACCCCTTTTGTGATGGAAACATCAAAAAAAAAAAAAAAAAAAAAAAAAATGAGTTTCGCCATGCACTTCCAACTCCCTCTCCCGTCTGAAATGAAGCATAGAACAAAATCCCATTTTAGAAAAATAAAATTAGGTCAATGCACTGGCACTCAGCGACGTAACTTTTTTTCCAGCGAGGGCAGCATTTCAGAACTCTTCAGCGAATGAAGGTAATTCTGGTGACAAGTACGTGGTTTCGTCCATTTACATTTTCCAATCGGACAGCTGTCTATTTTTTTACAGCAAGTTGCGTGACCGAGCTGCAAAAACAGGTGTACATACTTGTCGCCGAAATTACCTTCATTCGCAAGAGAGTTCTGAAATGCCGCTCTCGCTGGAAAAAAAATTTCCGTTGCTGAGTGCTAGTGCATAGCGCTCTTGTGAAAGCTCAAATGCGGGTAGCGGGTGGTTTTAGGACCTGCTATATGCTTTCCCTAACGTGTGTGGTCAAGATAGCAATTGTAGGGAAAGCGCATAAACATGCCCACGGGCACACCTCCAGGCGCAAATAAAGGATGCATAGCGGGTAGTGTGGCCGCAAGATATCGTTTAGGGATAGTGGAAGCTGCTAAATGCGTAATTCAGGGGTTGCGGGTAGTGGCAACGGGTAAGGCAGTGTGAAAGATAGAGCCCATAGTGTGAAATTGTATGTTTCTTCCCTCTGACAAACTGCCCAGAGCCAATCATGCCTTACTAAGATCTGTTCTGTGCTATCTGGGCCACAGACCGATTGCTGATGATCCCTCTGTTCAAGGAACTTAAACACACGTCTCATACAGTGCAGAGCTCCGATGCCTTTGTAGATATAATTGTGGTGTTGAACTTTGCTTGCATGTTTCAGTGTCTTTGGCAGGAATAAAAATTCATTTGTATAGCTTTCAGTGATAATGGGCTTTCCTATATCTGATATCTTGGGCGTTAGGGAATGATTAATTGAATGGCTAACTTCAGCACGCATGTACCCTTAGGTGTCTTTTGGGTTTATGGTTATGTCCTGACTTGAGTTTCCTTGTGTCTTTTCTCCTGGCAGATGTGCCATCTGCTTCAATACCTGTGTGACTGCCAGGTGAGGCACAGGATAGAGGCGGTGGTCGCATTCTCCGACGACTTTGTGGCCAACCTCCAGGAAAACCAGCGCTTCCGATACAACGAGGTGATGCAGGCACTCAACATGTCTGCTGCACTTACCGCTAGGAAGACCAAAGAGTTCCGATCGCCACCACAGGAGCAGGTTAGCAGTTCTGTCCTGAGTGGTTCTGGGAATCTCTCTGGATGGGCATGCATTCCCACACCTGACCGTGTCCTTGCCCTCTTCTGACAGATCAACATGCTGCTGAATTTTAAAGATGAAAAGCAGGACTGTCCGTGTCCAGAGGACATCAGAGAGCAGCTTCTGGACTTTCACGAGGACTTAATGACACACTGTGGTAGGACCTCTCTCAAGACTCGGAGTTTTGCCTGTTGTTTTCCTTGCTCTGTATCAGTTATGGGGCTCTGATTATTAGTGCTGGTTCTGGAGCAACACTGACTCACAGTGACCACTTTACTGGACCGCTGTAACATGCATTACATATTTAGATGCAAATTTTATGGATTACTACTACATTCATGCTGTATCAAATCCTTCACCTGGATGGAATAAAACAGCTTTGTTATTTTTCTACTGAGTTGGACAAGTGTCTGCCTTTTTTGTCTATAATCTTAATATGTTCTGGGATGTGACTAACCAAAGCAAGTGACTGCAAACTTGCAGTCTAGTGTTTTTTGTATGTATGCTTCTTCAGTATGGTAATAAACTAGTATAGTACGTAGTTGTTTTTTTTTTTTGTGATCAAAAGTTTTTATTGATTTTTAGACAGGGTGCAGACAGTCACGATGGTACCAAATCATCAGCAATGGTACGATTCAGAGTGAGCAAAAGACACTGAGAGAGAGACCGAGAGAGAAAAGAAAAATGTATACATAAAAATGAATAAATGTACTTTCCGATGCTATAACCATACTGATACAATTAGAATAATATTACGCCGATTACAGCAGTAATAGTACAAAAAAGGCATGCATGTATAGTCATATTTCTACAAGCTCAGCCATTATCCCTGATCCAGGAAATGATCGTTGATAAGAATAAGTTCCAGACAGTCACAATTTGTGGTCGAGCCTTGTTGAGGTGTGCAGTGGTAAGTTTGAGGTTTACTTTGTTGACAAGACTGTGAATCTTGAATGATTTTAAATATGTCAGGTGTAAACCAGTGCTTTATAATGGTTTTCTTTGCTGAGGTAAAACCAGCAAATAAAATTTTACTTTGACTATGCTTTAGATTGAGATTAGAGTTGTCATTAAGGAGACAAAAGCCTGGATTAGGTACACATGAAATACCAAGTAAATCAGATAAAACAAAGTTCACGATTCCAGAAATCAGAGACAACAAAACCGTCCCAAAACATATGGTGAAAGGTTCCAGTTGAGGTAGAATTGCATATGTGGCAGTCATATGAAGATTGCAATTTCATGTGGGATCTCTTATATGGTGTTGTGTATGCTCTGTGTATTGTTTTGAAATGAGTAAGTTGGTGAGCTAAATTATTTGAAGTTATCTTTAAATTCGACCAAACCCTGCTCCAGTCTATCGTAAGATTTAGAGATCCGAGTTCCCTATTCCAAATACACTCAATCGAAAGAGGTTTCGAGCAGAGATCCGTTAGTTTACTGTATATAGTCGATACAGATGTTCGGCCCAATAATGGTGCAATCCAATCAAACATAGGATGTTAGTGAAGAGGAGAATTCCAAGGGAGACCATGTGCTCTTAAGGCTGATCTTAGCTGAAAGTAAGTGAAATATGAAGATGCAGGAAGGGAGAACCTTGTTCTTAAATCCTGCAGGGAACAAAGACCTGCATCATCATAAATGTCAGCATAGGTGTTAATGCCAAGTGTGGACCAGGAAGGCAGAATAAACGGTTGATTACCACTTAATAAATTTAAATTGTGCCATAAAGGTGTGTTTTGAGTAATTTTGGATGGGCAACCCTTACAACGTTCAACTTTCTTCCATACTTGAAGAGAATTTGCATAGTATAGTAGTTTTTGAACTTCTTAATCATTAGATATCTGTGTCAGGGTTGTGTGTTGTCACACATAGTATTTTGGTCATGTCTTGTTTTTGTCATAAATCCCTTTTAGGAATTGAGCTTGACGACGACAAGGCAAATGAAGCAGATGGAGATTTCACCATCAGAGGTCGTCTGCTGTCCCTCGTTGAAAAAAGTGGCCTACTTAAAGAAGAAAATGTTAGACTTACCAAAGAAAAAAAAATCAAAGAAGCCTAGTGAGTGCATCACTCTTTTTAAACACTTCATGCTCCTCATCACTGTCACTGAAGACTGTATCGACCAACCGTCTCCTTTCTGACCAGATTTTGTTCCTACTATTTTGTTTCACCTTTCATCACTCAAAGGATGCCTCCTACTGGGAACGACCGTACTGTTACACTATATGCAACATAATAAGTATGAGACTATAAAGACATTCATTTTCCGGTCTGCCACCGTAAAGCCCAATGAAGATTTATTTGTCACAGAAGAATACCTTATCCAGAAAGCCCTGGGTTCAGGCCTTCATTCCAGCCATGCAGTCACACGTTTTATTCTGGTCATCAACCCCTGGAGTCTTTGATTAAGACCTTGATTTGTGGAATCAAGTTTGTTTCTCATTTGTTGCGATGAAAGCCTAGATAGCTTCTGGCCCTATCTGGACCAAGTTTAATGCTCCTGCTGTTAGACGCAGCGCTGTAATTAGCTGGTTTGCAAACTACGACTTAAAAACTGGGAAAGTAAACAATCTGGTCTAGAAAAGCTAATAACCCCTGGCTGGCCCCCTCCTCTCATCCCCCAGGCACTCTGCAGCACCTTATCTCAGAGACCATGGTGCGCTGGGCCCAAGAGTCTGTGATCGAGGACCCGGAGCTGGTCAGGGCCATGTTCGTCCTGCTGCATCGGCAGTATGATGGCATTGGGGGCCAGGTCCGAGCCCTACCCAAGACCTACACCATCAACTCTGTGTCTGTAGAAGACACCATAAACCTGCTGGCGTCCCTGGGCCAAATCCGCTCACTGCTGAGTGTGCGCATGGGCCGCGAAGAGGAGAAGCTCATGATCCGAGGCCTGGGGTCAGTAAAGGAGACCACAGCGGCTACTCATGCTGCACCACTAGATGCTGTGAACCGGCATAGCATCGTTACTGACACTACACAAACTCTATGGGCTGAATTTACTAAGACTTGCATGTACAAAAAACCTTAGCAAATGCAAATATATGACCAGCGATTGATCATGTTCTCTGCTTTTCACCCATTATTGGTCGTGTGATTTATTTTTTCATATGCTACAAGGTTTTGCTCATGCTGATAGTCTTTGTAAATGTGACCTAGTTAGGCGTGCAGTTACACATGACTCTCAAGCTCACAGCTCCTTAGAGCTACACTGGAAATACAGTGTCATCACTGCTCACTAGACTGTTTGGTATTGTACTGGAGTCTGAGCTTAACAAGCAGGAATCACATTTCCCATACCAAGCAGACTCTAACCCCAGACCTATTCATCAGGCAATGGGTGCACTGTTTGACTCCCCTTCTGGTCCTCCAAACCAGTGCTCTGTTCCTGTAAGCCTAGATCTGCTTATTCTATGGTACACATAAACACCATCCAATATCACATATTCGCAGGGAATAAAATTGGCTGACATTAATTTCCATTTTATGGGGCTTTACAATTTTGTATTTGTAAAGTGACCAACACAATTATTTTAACCCTTTCAATACTGAACACAGTAAAACAAATTGGCGTTTCCCACTGGTGTGAGGTTTCCTGGGACTCATATGTCCCAACAGGATATTTGGAAATATTGTGGCACATACGTGTCTGGTTAGTGCTGAAAGGCTTAACTTTAAACACTTAGGTTGAGCATTTTTTTCTTCTAAAAAATGGGCAGAGATTTTTATAACCACCGAGGAAAAGTCTACTTGCTGTGATTGAAAACGTCTCAGCTGGACTTCCTCACTGTATCACAATAACATTACACCTTTACAACTGCATGGCTGTTGCCTTTAAACTACAAACTGCTTTTTTTTCCTGTATAGAGACATTATGAACAATAAAGTTTTCTACCAGCACCCAAACTTGATGAGGGCTCTGGGCATGCATGAGACCGTCATGGAGGTGATGGTGAATGTTCTGAGTGGAGGCGAATCAAAGGTAACCGGCTCTTTGAGTCCTGCTCCATATGCCAGATATAGAGCTGTTAAATCTGTCTATTGTGTGTGTAATTAATTCAGAATTGACTTACTGTATGTAATAGCCAGCCTCTCTTAAGTGAATCAATATGACTTGGCTTGTTGCAGCCAAAGTGAACTGAACTGTTGCTGACCTGTTTTAGTCTATCGCACTGTATATTGAGTATTTTCCAGAGGTAGAAGGTCCAGCGGTCAGAAAGTGAAAGTCCTGCAATTTTTTTTTTTTTGCTCACTGATGAAGCTATGAATCCACTCAGTTCATTTGACTGATTAGTTCTTCCTCCTGGACAAATAAATCAAATAATTATTAAATCCAGGCGATAAGAACAAAATACTGGGCTGCATATCCACTTTTGGAACCTGGATTTTCCACTTCTGGTGTTTTCTTCCTGAATGTCATGAATGTTTGCATTTTGCCGCTTCTCATTTCTCTGATATCTGAATGGAAATAATCAATTGTAACCAATAATAGTGTCAACCTTTTTGTTACTTTTGTTAAGGAAATCACATTTCCTAAGATGGTGGCCAACTGCTGTCGTTTTCTTTGCTACTTCTGTCGCATCAGTAGACAAAACCAAAAAGCAATGTTTGATCACCTCAGTTACCTGCTGGAAAACAGTAGCGTCGGCCTCGGTAAGAGTTTTTCTTAAAAAAATGTTGTTATTTAATTTGTCAATGATAATCCTATTAATCGTTTTATCTCTAAGATTGAGAGCTTATCTTCTGTCCTTGGAAGTTGGTAATAAAGTATCATCTCTGATATTTCTGTTTATTACTGTTATTGATAGATTTATGTAATTTGTGACACTCAGATTGATATTTTTGGAAATATAAAGTAATAACCTTACACTAAACCCTTTACACTGCATGCTGCTGTAGGTATTTTGGACAGGCCTGTTTTCTCTCTGTTCAAATAAGGGGTGCAAACCAATACCTGAAAATCACAACCTCATTCCTCCTCCCATGTCCTCCTCCATAATTACAGGAAGCAAGTGGAGGCATTTGAGTATGGGGACACACCATTAATTATTGAAAATGCTTGATGTCTTTCACGAAGAGCATGTGCTTGTGATGTCCCTTGACTATCTCGTGTTGCCTGGTGATAATGGCTCATGACATACAGTGCACACCATAATTCATTGGACAGTAATGCATTCAGTCTCCTCTTACGCATGTAAAATGCATGTTCATTTGGATTCAGATCCAGTGATTGACTCGCCCAACAGACCCAAGACAACAAAAACTGTGTTCAGTGAATTATGGTGCTCATTGTACATACATATTTCTTATTAAAAGTGCTGAATGTCTTTATCAGCCTTCAGTATGCTTGTGTATACATGCATATTCCCTGCTGTCAGATGGAGCTGTCTCGGCAGAAACGCCTTAAGCGCAATAAGCTGTGATCCCACTGAGGCTTTTGCGGCTCGTCGGCCCCCCTCTCGTATTCCCACAGCCGGCACTTGCTCCTCCACAGTCCCTGCTCTAATTCTGCGCTGTTTTTCTGCGCTCCTCCCCCCAGCGTCCCCCTCCATGAGGGGCTCCACTCCCTTGGACGTGGCTGCAGCCTCGGTGATGGATAACAATGAGCTGGCCCTGGCCCTCCGGGAGCCAGACCTGGAGAAAGTGAGTCTGGAAAAACTTCTTTTCAGGCCACTTTGTTCGGGAAATGTGCGTCTCTGTTACTAGCTTTGAAGAACTGCAATCTTTTGAATAGTTCTAGGTCACCATCTCCTCATGAATATGCAGTATACAGTTATGTGCTCCAGGAATAATTACAATTATGGCATCATGTAGATGCCTGCATCTAGGGTTTCTGTCTCCTCTGCAGAAAATGGGTAAACAAAGTCAAACCAAAACTATTGGGCTTTGTGTAAAAATTTTGTTGGGGACAAATGAGGTCTCCATTTTATCAGACATGAACATATCGAGGTCAAGGGGATTCCTGTTATTCTTCAGAATTTTCTGGTATTTCCATGATGTCCCCATTCAAAAATCTATATAAAAGATCAGAATGTATGTTATTAATGGCTTATTTCCGTATTGCCTTGGTATCGGCCTGAGGGTCGCCGTGGCCGAGGGCTAATACCGCGACCCAAAGGACAATACCAAGGCAATGCAAAAATAAGCAATTTAAAATATTTTTATTAGTTGGTTAAGTATGTTGTGCTATCATGACAATATTATGACTATGACTTCTGAAGTATGCGACTTCAAGACTCATTAAAGAGCTAAATGCTAGGTCCGCGACTGCTTGTGCGCCTGCTGAACTCAGCCAATACAGGGTCGGCCAATACAGGATATATTGGCAGGCCGTTTTTACTGTATGCGAGCAATAACATACTTAACCAATTGATAATATGTGTTATGGTAGGAACAAGTCTGGTACTATACAGAGATAATATACAATTTTGGATCAAATTTTTCAAAGTGATGTATGTTTTAAAATTGAGATATGAAGGAATTGGCCACATCCTATCTTTAACCCTTTCCCTCCCAAGTTTTCCAAAGAAACAAAATCTCAAATTTTCCTTGCTGCAAATGAATGAGCAGAACACTTCTGGTTAAAGTCTACAGTTGTCAACAGTATATATATATATATATATATATATTTGTATATATTTATCAAAAAACTAAGTTTTTAGTCCTTGAAGCCACTGAATGGATCTCTGCTGAGAATGGTTAATAGCAACTCATCCACGTTTACCATACTGAAGACTATTCGCTATTTTTTCGAAATCACAGCGATATAATACATCAGGCTGCCGTGTAAAATTCATCAACGCATTCATGCATCTCCTCTGCCTTTCCTCGTTCACAGGTGGTGAAGTACCTTGCCGGCTGTGGTTTGCAAAGCTGTCTAATGCTTGTATCTAAGGGCTACCCTGATATTGGCTGGAACCCTGTCGAAGGAGAGCGCTATTTAGATTTCCTCCGCTTCGCTGTGTTTTGCAATGGTAATTTGCAAGCTTAATTCTGTATTCTCACCATATTCTATGCTTTGAGTGTGAACTGTTTTTTTTTTACAATGCACATGGTAAATGTTTATTCTAGTTTACTCTTATTTACATCGTAGTGGTGTCCGCAGCAAAATAAGCTAAAAATGCACAGTATTTTAAATGACTGTTCAGAAACATCTGCTTAGTTGCCCCTGTATGAACATGTGATCCAGTGCCTGGCTAATTAAAAATTAATTAATTATTTGCTGTCATTTCATCGGCAGTGACTTACAGCTGACTAAAATAAGAAAGCGGAGGCCAAGCCCCACTAGAGCAACGTGGGGTTAAGGGGTCAAGGGTCAAACAGCTGCTCTTATCTTTATTGTGGCTACACTGTAGCTTGATTCACAAACCTTCTGAGTCCGAGTCCAGCACCCTATCCTCTAGACTTCCCCAGTGTAATGCCAGAATAATTAAGCTTCCAATTAAGTAATTCGGACCAGAGGTGGACCTGAAGTGTCCATGGGTTGCAAATTCATTTATCAAAGCCGTAGAATAATGCTTTCTCATCTCTAATGCTCTCTCAGGAGAAAGTGTGGAAGAAAATGCCAATGTTGTAGTGCGGCTGCTGATTCGCCGGCCTGAGTGCTTTGGGCCCGCCCTCCGGGGGGAGGGAGGAAATGGCTTACTGGCTGCCATGGAGGAGGCTATAAAGATCTCAGAGGACCCGAGCAGGGATGGCCCCTCCCCCACCTCCGAATCCAGCAGGAGCCTGTAAGCAAACCTCTCCGCGCCACTCCAATTTTATTTCGAAAAGGACTGAGACGTTTATGTCGTCTCTTTGTGTATTCTTGCGAACTTGCACCTCTTAGCACTTTCGCAGCTTACCACGTAGTCCAATCGGTGTTATTAGCACAAGTTTAATCTGCAGTGTTATAGAATCTGCAGTTTTAAGCTGTGAGCTTTGATGTCAGAGACTGAATGGACCATCTTCAGCCTACAGCATTTCACAGAGAATGTTAGTCTATTTTTTGGTGCAGTAACAGGACCTGCAGAAGTTGCTGTGGTCTGAAGGCCTTTCACTTGTGCTTTCCTGCAGTTTTGCTTTTTTGCTGCATAAGGGGTCTCTTCTTTGACTCAAATATGAATAAGATTATTGCTGAGCTCTTTGGTTCCTCCTGACTTTTTTGCTTAGAATCAGGGCAGAGCGGCCTGGATGTTATTTACGCTTTGTTTGGTTTTTCAGATAAATGAGAACGCAGTGGTGCGCTGGCAGGAGTGTTGAAGGCCTGCAAGGCCCGCCTTTCACGCTTGATTGCCCATGTTTTCGCCTGATTAACAATCAAACAATATATTTTCTGAATAATCTAAACCATTTTGAAGCCTATGATGATCAAGAAATGATGTTGACAAAATGATTGCCTGTTGTATCGTATAATGGATGTCTTATTTTAAGGACGCAAATAATCCGATCAAATGAAAAAAAATCCAAAACTTCCTTCTGTCTCTCTTTTTAGCATTTTTTCGGCAGTGTTGTTAATCATAAGATTGGTCTTGATTTCTGCAGAATGATTTAAGCATTAAAAAGGCTACATCTGAAGAGGAAGAAATCTTAGGCGTCTCAAATCATGCCAAACCTTCAGGGGGAAGGCTGTAATTACAGTCAGCCTTGCAAACTAATTTATGCAAATCTGTGCCGTTTTCTGAGCTTCAGAAGTTCAGAATCTTCAAAAAAGGCATATCTGTGTATTACGTCATCATTCATGCACATAGAAAACTGCCTCATAAGTGTGTGATGCAATGCACAATAACGCTATCAAAAATAAAATTGCCCTGCCATTCCACCAATTAGTTTTAGCAACTGAGCAAATTAATTCTCGGTTGCTAACCAGGCGAAGTAAATTGCGACAGGTTTGGCATAATTAAGTGCTGGAAGGTGAGGTCACCTGTCATACTGCTATTGGCACATCGCTGTGGGAACGAGTGCAGACTTTATGTGGAGTAGAAGTGGAGGATGAGGGTGCCCATTCTCTCCACACCACAGCCAGATACAGTCCCTCATTACTCTGCCTTGTTCTCGATCTGTCTTTCCTTGCCAGGTGTTACATAAATGGTCATGCTATTGCAGGGAAAGTCTAGTATAAATGGGCCACAGTCTCAATACATTATCCCAAGGGTACATCAACAATTTCATGCTTTTTTATCTCCATATTTTCAGAGGAAAGCTCAGACAAAGCCACAGATGATGCTGTGTTACATAGCTACCCGTTTTCCCATGGGTTTGCAGCTTTGTTTGTATTTTTTATGGCAGTTTCTCAAAGTTTGATCATTATTTCTCAGTGCCATTGAGCTAAAAAAGAAAATGAGCTCGCTGTCAGGTAATGGTGCAGTAGTGTCCCCTTGTGGCCATCTGATGGCTCACACCTTGGTTTTGCTCTGCAGCAGTGATATACTGGATGATGAGGAGGATGACACCATCCATATGGGAAACGCCATCATGACCTTCTATGCTGCTCTCATAGACCTGCTGGGTCGCTGTGCTCCGGAGATGCACGTAAGTCCCCCTTCAGGCGTGGGGCTGTACTGCGGCATGCTGGGACGGACTGTGGACTGACTAATATGATTCAGAACAGAAAAAAGGGAGAAAATGCTCATTATAAGCAGCGGTCTAATTAACCCTACGAGAAAAAGTTCCCGAAATGCAGCTGTAGCCAGATACATGTGTATTTGTTGCTCTCTGTTTTTGTGTTTGTGTGTCAGAAAAAATACAGTAAACTCACAGAAATAGGGGTAAACAGGAGTCCACTTCCATCTCTCATGGTACAGTCCATACCAATGTACCACCAAGGGGTAATTACTGGACCTCAAGATAGCTGTGTGTACCCTTCTGGAGGCTAAAAATGTATACATTTTCAAGCGTACAGTCGGCTTATGTCAGGGCATGGGTGGCCAGCCCTGGTCTGGGAGAGCCCCAGAGCGTGCTGGTTTATGGTGTTTTGCTGAATTATATTGATCAATTAAAGCAGTTGATTACATGGTTAACTCTCCTTAACTTGTTTCTTTGGTCTAAAGTGGGTGGTGAGAACAAAACCAGGGCGCCCTGGGGCTCCCCCGGACCAGGGTTGGCTACCCTTACCATAAAGAGTTCTGGTTTAGTGACTAACCATTGTATCCCTGAAGGTGCAATGCTGTGTGGTGTTCTCATTGTGTGCCTCACAATGCTTGCTAAAGCTACAGTGCTACAGTGTCGGGTGCGTGCAGTGGATAAAATGGATTCCCTCTGCTTCATGTTTTAGCTGATCCATGCTGGAAAAGGAGAGGCCATTCGAATCAGAGCCATCCTGCGCTCTCTGATCCCCATCCAGGACCTGGAGGGGGTGATCAGCATTCCCTTCCCAATGCCCACGCTGGCTAAAGGTCTGACCCTGCCCTGGCCACAGACCCAGCCCCTGTCCCATACAATACTGTAATGTCAGTAATCCAGTGAGGAATTGCTCATTTTCACTAGGATGAAGCATTTCTATTCCATGGAGTCCGTGTCAGCCACCGTGTTGTTAGTATAATCGAATATACAGACGGTGAACCTCCTTATTTGTACATTGCACTGGCGCTTAATAAGTCATTCAATGTAAAAATTGATTTTTTTTATTTGGAGAGGGGGACGATAAGCAAAGGCAATAAGTGTTTGAAATGAACTCTGGCCTGGTTAATTAGGTGTATCAAAGTGCACTCTGAGCCTGTAACCTTGATTGCTTGGTACATCCAATTAAAAGGTCTTCCTAAGTGAATTTTCTCCAGCTTTGAAATGGGATTAACTCAGCTCCTGATTGCAGTTCAAATCCACCCAAGCATAGAGATGAAGGATATGTGCACTTCTCTGGCCTGACAAATATTTACAGCAGTTATGATGCCTGTTGCTTTCTGACTGGAGCTAATGGGCCCCACATAATGGCTTTTAGAACTAAGATATAAATGTGTTTTTGTTCCAAGTCACTTATTTCATTTTCTAGGCTGGAAATCATTGCTATTAACAACTTTGAGGAATCATGGACCTCTAATGAAATGTTCTGCGTAGACTCTGATATGAAAGTCGTCAAGTAAATGGGAATGGGTCTGTGCAAACTAGTTCTCTTGGTTTTGTGTGTGTGTGTGTATGTGTGTGTGTGTGTGTGCATGGATGCTCGGGTGTGTTTGTGTTTTTTTGTGTGCGTGTGTGTGTGTGCCCTCGCACATGCGCTTGTGTGTGCTCAGATGGAACAGTGGTGGAGCCAGATATGTCAGCAGGCTTCTGTCCGGATCATAAGGCTGCTATGGTGCTGTTCTTGGACCGGGTGTATGGCATCGAGGACCAGAACTTCCTGCTCCACCTTCTGGAGGTGGGCTTCCTGCCTGATCTCCGGGCGGCTGCTTCGCTGGACACGGTAAGCCATCTCCAGGGAACCACATCAACACGAGGCAAAAAACCAGAAATACCGCCGTTCTTGCTACATACACAGAATTCCACTATGTACATGCCTTTAGGGGGAATGTCATTTTCATATTTCATTTGCAGTGATGTTCAGGAGTATTTGGTCAGTGATACAATTTTACCAGACTTTAATTCCTACATTGTCCACTCCATATGTACGTAAACACTGCAAATCAATTTGTGTGCGGTAGACTACATAACTGGGGTTTGTACATTCATATAAAGAGTAAAGTGTGTCAGAATGAAAATGAAAGCCCTTTAAAATTGGGTTTCTGCCCAAATGCTTGCAGATCAAATACTGAATGACATAGTTTACTCCTTAGGAACCTGCCCTGTGCTTTAGCTCTCATTTCAAATGCACTTAAGGACGTCACTGTACTTCAGCAGCTGGGGAAATGACCTGGCTAATGTCCTTGGCTCTCGCAGGCCGCACTGAGCGCCACGGATATGGCTCTGGCTCTGAACCGCTACCTGTGCACAGCTGTGCTGCCCCTACTGACCAAATGTGCCCCCTTGTTTGCCGGGACGGAGCCCTATGCGTCGCTCATCGACTCCCTGCTCCACACTGTGTATCGCCTGTCCAAGGGCTGCTGCCTCACCAAGGCCCAGCGAGACGCCATTGAGGAGTGCCTGCTGTCCGTGTGCGGGTGCGTCCTGCCAGCCCTCCACCAGTCCTCCTCACACTCAACGGTTTTCTCGCCGTAGTCTCACAAACTAGTCCATTTTCGGAAGTCAAACAAAGGAAAGATTCGCTGTGCCTGTCTCTACAGGTTCTGGTTGGGCAGGTAGATAGACGAGACGACAATGTTTGACCAAAACTGTCTACAAAAGGTATCTAATGTCAAAAGTGAGGCATCAAGGAAAAAGTATGAGGATTCTTTCTGTTTCCAGGTACGAAATAGATAAAAAATCCTTTAGTAAATGGCCTAGAAAAAGGCAATAGGTTTATTTAGGTTGTTTTTTTTTTGCCTTGTTCTAGCACATTCTATTAAAGCTTTCTGTCTATATTTTCACCTGGACACAGAGCACCTTGGCTTTTGTCCTTGGTGCCTTTTTTTACCTTTTGGTGGCATTGTTGGCCAACATTTGCTGTCTCAGACTCATCCATTTTTATCCTGAATTAGCAGAGAAGCTGAAGCATACAGCTGCATGCAGGGCAAATAAAATTATGTAAAAACTGGCCCAGAGGAATAACATAACAGCACAGCCAAAAACAAAGTGTTTGGTGGTATCAAGCCAAATAAATCAGAATTAGCCTGTGTTATTAGCTGGGCTATTCTGTTATAAATTCCTTGTGCTGCTTCAGTCAGGAAGCAGACTGGGCCTGTTCTGATTTGAGCAGCCTGCATTGTGGAATTTGGGTTGCAAGCCTTGCACTCACAGTGAGGCATAAATGATGGAACACTGCTGACAACAGTTTCAATGAAGCAAGGGAGATGTCTGGTCTGGAAAATGTAGCCTGTGAATGTTTTTCAAAGTAAGGTGATGACTTCAAGATTTTGAGACAAGATGCTGGTATCTCAGGAGTCCTCACTCATTTTTAGATGCGTTTATTTACTGTCTAACACTGTGTGTGTGTGTGTGTGTGTGTGTGTGTGTGTGTGTGTGTGTGTGCGCGCGCGCATGTGCGTGTCTGTGTGTGTACAATTCTGCAGTAAACTGAGACCATCAATGATGCAGCATCTGCTCAGAAGGCTGGTGTTTGATGTGCCTCTTCTGAACGAACACACAAAAATGCCTCTCAAGGTATGTAATGTTTATATTGAGCCAACAGTGGAGCATAATAGTTTAGGAACCTGGGAAGTTTGTGAGTTACATTTTTAGCTGCAATTTGCATTAGTAAAGAATTTTTCAACTTAATTAAGCACCTCTATAACTCAGGATGAATGCACAAAAATGTAATGTAGGTAGGCGCACTCCATCTTGTACTGCTTTGGTTGGTGAGTCACTCATGTATTCAGTAGCATCCTTTGTTCTGGCTTCTGGAGTTAATGGTTTCACATGATACAGCCATTCAGGTTTCTGGATTTTTCCAGCTGGGTGACACATATGTAGGTGCAGTAGCATGCCTTATAAATTTACTGGAAGGCAGGCTTTGTAGGATATGTTCCTAAAGCAATGTATATAAAACCTTATCTGAGAAGTGCTGTTTATGAAATTCTACAGAGATTGGATCTTATTAGTTTATTAGTGTTTGTCCATGAAATTTGTCAGGGATCAATACACTCTGTCTCCGATTCCAGTTGCTGACCAATCACTATGAACGCTGCTGGAAGTACTACTGCCTGTCTGGAGGCTGGGGGAGTTTTGGGGCTGCATCGGATGAGGAGTTGCATTTGTCCAGAAAGCTCTTCTGGGGAATATTTGATGCCCTGTCTCTGAAGGTTGTGGGAGTCTTGTACTCATCTCGCTTGTGAAGCACTTGTGAAGTGCTATTTATGTCCTCTTAGCTTGTGTTTTGTCGCCATCTAGTGTTATGAAAATGTTAACTGCCACAATGCTTTGTGAACCAATGACAGCATTCACTGTTAAAGGTGCACTATGCAAGTTTGTTTACTTTCACTTCTGTTGACATTCAAATTTAAACAAAACAGAGGTAGCCTGCCCCTCCGTTCCCTCCTTCCCATGCTTCCATTGCTGTCAACTCTTGTCGGTGATTGGCCGGGACTGTTATGTTATGGGGCACAGCCTGTGCCTCTTGTGTTTATTTGCAGTTTGTGACGCCTGTGCAGTCCCCAGAGCCCGGTTTTTTTTTTTTTTTTTACAGTGAATTTAGGGGCAGGCAGCTAGCGGATCGTGGAGAGATGTCGGCGAATTGAGAAAAAAATATAATCGCGCAGAAAGTAAACAAACTTGCATAGTGCACCTTTAAAGATTTTAGAGGAATAAAATGCAGATATACAATGACCCGCAATGTCTCTTGAGACCTTCTGTGGTCTATTTGTTCACAGTATACCTACCTGAATTTTTGCACGTTACACATCCCAGAAATCACAATCTGTAACTTATCATACAAAATATAAGTAAAGCTAACTAAAATATTTCATGACCATTGTCCAGTTTTCCTATGCCTTATTCCCATGTACGACTCAATTAACCTGCCTCTGAAATTCTGCGTAAATTCTGTGTCTCATGCCATGTAGTAAAATGTTCAGTGCTGAATGCACCTACGGTATATGAGGTCTTTAACATCGTCCCTGCTATACTCATGTGTGCACTGTTAGAGCTGAATGAGCCCTGAGCATATTACTGTGAACCTTCACCTGTATATGCAGTTTACAGCATTCAACCTCTCCTCCTCCCTCTTACTCTATACAGAGGTATGACCAGGAGCTCTTTAAGCTGGCCTTACCCTGCCTGAGTGCTGTGGCCGGGGCACTGCCCCCAGATTACATGGAGTCTAATTATGTGGCCATGATGGAGAAGCAGTCCTCAATGGATGCAGAGGGCAACTTCAACCCCCAGCCAGTCGACACAACGAAGTAAGAGGAGTTTGTGTTCATAAATAAATAAATGCATGTTCTGCCTCCATAAGCATGTTTTCTTTCCATGTTGTCCAAATTGAATCTTACCTGCTGTATTTATACACAACACAACACAGGCATGCATACACAGTGCAACTATATGAGTTTTTCAGTGAATGCAAGGGATTTACATGCTAACTGTCTATAAATTACCACATAATTTAATTGCAGAAAAGCTTGCTAGCTTTTCGTTTACAGTACATAATCCTTTTATTGTTAGTTATTGTAGCTTTTCAAAATGGAATTGATTGAATTAAAATGTAACTGATCCTTTATTTGTTTGTTCTTCAGTTAATTTCTCTCATGGAAATTGGGACTGAATTTTGTTATATTCTATTTCAGCATTACCGTCCCTGAAAAGCTGGACTATTTCATCAATAAATATGCAGAGCACTCCCACGAGAAGTGGTCCACGGACAAGGTGACCTGTTCAGTCTCTTTTGCTGCTGTTTAATTTTTTGAGAAAAGTGAGTGTGGCTCACACTTGGCCATGTGTGTCTTTCTGTCCAGTTCACCAATGGCTGGGTTCATGGTGATCAGCTGTGTGAGGCCTCCAAAGTGCATCCCCTCCTCAAGCCTTACAAAGGCCTATCTGAGAAGGTACTGCAGTGCCCTCGGAACCAGGAAACAGGAGAAGTATTGAGTGGAGAGCAGCACATATGGGATTGCTGTAGTGCTTGTCGAAAATGTAGCATGTTTTGATATGTGCAGGGTTCCCACGGTCATGGAAATCCTGGAAAAGTCATGGAATTTTAAAATGTCATTTTCCAGGCCTGGAAAAGTCATGGAATTTTGTAAATTCACTGAAGTTTTGGAAAAGTCATGGAATTTTATTTTCTCTAAACCGAAACTGAAGAAGTCTGAATGTATACTGAGAGGCATTAAAAACGCACAATAACATATACTGTTTTAAGTAGTGGTAAATGGTTTCTTTCGTAGTTGCAAAACACGGTCTCGGGAAACTGTGCTTTTGGTGGTGAGACTTGCCCTCACTGTTATCCTTACATTGGCAGTCAATTCAGCAGTTCTTATGCATTATCTGACAAGGCAGAAGACGTTTTATGGAATGTGTTTTTGTGGCGTCACAGATGACGCGCTTTGTCGGGGACGACAGCTGACACATCTGGTCATTCTGTGTCATCCCTGCAGTCTGGATACAGTCATTTAATGGACATTAATGCGTCCAGAATCTTTTCTTTGAGACTGACCATCATTCAACATTCAAAATGTTTGATTCTTCTGAGATTCATTTGTTTGTGGCATTTGAAGTGGGAATGATGCGACTTTGTTTATGTGTGTTTTTATTGCCCCTGATCTTCAACTTTTCATGTGCAAAATGATTTCGCCCAATGTGATTCACGACCATGATCCAGGAAACTGTGCTGCATTTAGATAATCATAAAGAGGTGTTAAACCAAGAAAGGATTCGAACCCAGACACTTGACATTTTGCAATGCTTACCATACCTGATGTTCATCATGTCAATCAGCAATAGGAAAAACGATCAGTTTTCAGATTAGACGATAAAAACCACTTTGCGTTTTTAATGCCTCTCAGTATATTATTAGGTAGGCAGGCCATTATTTTTCAAAAGTATTCGCCAGCCGCGCCACTGCTTCAGCATGACTTCTGTCATTGCGTAGCGCTCTAGAATCTTTGGTCAGAACGTAATTCTCTACTACCACCTTGCTATGTAGAAGGGAAGGGAGGGAGGGGGGCAAATTTTTTTTTTTCCCACGAGAGTTGCGGACACCAACAGAAACTTATTTGCATACAGCCAATCAGCAATCTTGTTCTGGGGCGCGTTTCCCAAAAACATAGTTGCTAACTGTTGTTAGCAACTTACTTAGGTCGTCCATTCACAGTCAATGGGCCCAACTATGCAAGTTAGCGTCTGTGATTTTGGGAAACGCACCCCTGGACCACTGAAGGAGTGTATTGAGACAGTGACATTTTTCTGTCTCTACTGGCCTTGCACTGAGGTACGGTCTCAAAACCACTCACTGCACAGTCCATGCCTGTAATACTGCTATTCCATCGTTGATGCCTGCCTTACCCTCAGTATAACTATTGGCCAAATCATTCATCTAGCCTGTCATTTACAAATGAATTGTTATGAATATAATTGTTCAAATATTTGAAGCTGGTAAAATGAGCTGGTTACAATCAATGTAGTCTAGTGGAAATATGCAACTCGCCCGCTTTTTTATACTGCAGTGATCTGGCATATTAATAGCCTAATAAACTAGTTGGTGACACCGAACAAAATCCGTTGAATATAAAGTAAAAATAGCCGAGATTGCGTCAGCTTATTCTACTTTGCTGTAGGCTGTTAATCTCAGTTGATTATAGTGCTTTCTTTCTGCATCATAGAATCATAATTTTAAGTAGACTGCTATAGCTATACTCAGGCAGAGGGGTGTGATACAGCCTAATGATTTTATATTTTAAAAGAAGTTTTGAATCATTAAAGCTCCGTGTACTTCATTTGAAAATGCGGTGGCCATTTCCGGGAATATAAATGAATAGATTAATTAAAACAAGATTGCTCGCTAGTAAGTATTATAAACTTGGTTGTAACAACAGTCACACTTTAAACACTGACCTAAGTTATTCATGGCTTATCTGGGCCGATGTACTGTACTACGATCAGTGGTAAATTGGCTTACACGATTAAGATATATTACAATCGCGGAGTGTGTTCAGTTCCATTTCTAATGGACCGCAAAAGTTGCCCTCTGCATGGGTAAAACATCCGTCCCCCTTGACAGTCTAAACATTTTTATCCTTTGCTCAGAAGGATTGAATGGTAAAACCATGAAGTCATTTTCTCGTGTTTTCTGTGAAGCCAAATTTGGTTACTTGTCAGAAACGGCCACCACATTTTCAAATGAATTACACAGAGCCATAATCAAAGCCCCATTTTAAACACAACATCATTAGGCTGTATCACACCCCTCTGCCAGAGTATAGATATAACTTTCTATTTAAAATTATGTTTCTGTGGTGCAGAAAAAAGCACAATAATTAACCGAGATTAATTAATTTATTAACATAACTTTTCAAACCTACTAATCATTTTTAGTGTTTCCAGCTAGGCTTGATAAAAATAATTTGTTCAGAGCATTCATATTTTCGAGAATAAGCTGACGCAATCTCGGTTATTTTTACTTTATAAGTGCAAGGCCAGTAAAGACAGAAAAAATTCACTGTCTGGAGACACTTCAGTGGTGCGGCACAAGGTCGCTGATTAGCTGTACCCTGTGGTGTCTGTGTGTGTGAGGGTCAGTGTGAGTAGCCCCGCGGTGTGTATTTTTGTGTGAGGGTCAGTGTGAGTGGTCCTTGTGCTGTATATTTGTGTGTGAGGGTCAGTGTTAGTGGCCCCTGTGGTATGTATTTGTGCGTGAGAGTCAGTGTGAGTGGTCCCTGAGGTTTGTGTGCTATTGAGAGACTCCACGCCGCGCCATAACTGTAAAAAAGTAATCGATAAAATGACAATCTAATTTATTTAGGTAGGTACTGTGGTTAGGTAGTGTGACACATGCTGTTCAGCCAATATAAAGAGAGAGAGAGGATAGTCGTGCAAGAGAGTCTTGTGTCCATAGGAAAAAAATGGATCCATTTTTCATTTTTAATTGCTAATTATTTATAAACCATAATTAATATCAATACGATTTCGACAAACAACAATCTACATGTATAGTAGAATCATTTGGTATGCAGCTTGTATGGGTGCTGTGAAAACTGTAGGAGGAGTTAGTGTTTACGGGACAGGAAGAATAAGAATAAGTAAAAGTATAATAATAAGTTGAAAGATCCAGGGAAATAACAATAGTTTGCATGTTTCATATGCAAACTAATAAGACAAAGTTATATTGAAAGATAAGTGGAAAAGGATAACAATCCATATTTGGCCTTTAAGTATGCAAAATTCTTTCAATGTTGGGTGCCGTTTGGTCATGGAAATTTCACAATAGGTCATGGAAAAGTTTTGAAATTTGGTCAGTGAAAAAGAGTGGGAACCCTGTATGTGTGATGTACAGTACAAAGGCTTTAAGCTTTTATAAAACGTTTTAGCTTAAATCCATCCATTATTTAAAGTGCACATACCAGGCCAAGTTCGCCAACGGGCTGTCATCTATTCCTTTATACAATCGGCAAGAAGCTAGCACCCACCCTTGACAGCGAGTTTTTGCAAGTCCATCATTGGCCATCCAGATGAATCAGATGAGGAGCCAGAATCATAAATATGCCATCATTGTCTTGTAATGCATCACCTTCCATTAAATTTGGTTTTATTTTTAGTGATAATTGCTAAACAAAGCCATTGTGTGCCATTTTTCATTCATTTTAGATTAGTTGGGAAATCAAAGTGAGGTTTTCAAAAACAGTTTGGCTATAAATTAAGGTTTAATGTAGGCATTTCAAACTATTTCCATGTCAGGTTGATATAGATCTGTTAAAGAGTCTTAAGTACTTTAGCAAATAAGGGCATCAACTTGGTTCGCCATGCAGTTGGACAAGGGCACAGACGTTTGCAAAGCAGCCATGCTCCCTTGCCACTGTCCGAGTTAAGACAAATGACAGTTATGGCAGTTTGGTTGCGCCTCATTGCAATCAAGACTATGTATACAAATACTTTGGCCTCTGAAAACACTCTGTGTGAGTTCCTGTCTCCAGTTCTTCCATGGTTTGACTGGCTAGTTGTGAGAAAACAAGCGGTAATACTTTACAATAAGGTACATAAAATTTGAGTCGTAACCTGTGAGCAAATGAGGAACAGAGGAGGAATTAACTGCAAATTAACCATTCATTTATGGGCAGTTATTGAGTGACCCAATGCAAATTGCATAGAGTAGCTAATGATTAGTTAATTAAGGAATAAACAAGGAACGAATGAAGAACTAACTGCGGGTAAACCTTTAATTAGTGGGCAGTTCTTGAGTAGCCCCTGATCAAATTGTTAAAAGTAGCAAATGATTGGGTAATTATAGAACAAAGGAGGGATGAGTGAAGAACTAACTGTGGTAATACTTTATAATAACGTACACAAAATGGTTTACACATACAGTCTTGTGCAAATTAATTGGATAAAGGTGCTTGTCAATTGGATGAGCCGAATCGAGTGCAAATAGCCGTGCCAAGTCATGGATGTTTTGCAACATACATAACCACCTCAAAGATCACTGCATAGTACCTTTTAGCAACGTTTCATTAATTTCCTTGACTTGTATGATTCAACTAATGTGATTGCATCATCAACACAGTACTGTAACTGTGTTTGACTGGCCTGTTAATTCACCTGACCTCAATTCCATTGAGAATCTCTGGTCCATCATCAAGTCAAGACTGCAGCAAAAGGACTGCACCACAAAAGCCAAAATCATTGATACAGTTGTCCAAGAAATCAAGGGAACTTGCAAAAACCTGGTCGGCTCCATGCCAATATGGGTGGAACAGCTTATCAAGAACCGTGGTGAGCACATCTCGTACTGAGTGCTGAATGTAGACACTATTGAACTATAAAACGCCTGAAGACTTTAGTTGTTTGGTTTTCCCCACTCCACCCTGCTTTATCCAGTTAATTTGCACAAGACTGTACACACAATCACCGTGATAATATTTTCATCAAGAAACATAAAAGATTAAATCACTCATGGAGCGACACTTGTGAAAATTGAAAAACACGAGACAAAACTGAGGATACTCAGATTTTCAGTATTTCCAATGGTGGCGAATAATTGTTCTGTCCATTTTAAACGTCTTAATGTCTATCAGATCAATCATTTGATGGGACAGTCATTGGATGATACTTGCACTGCATTCATTGACAGTGGCGGGTCTAGAACTGGGAATTGGGGCGGTACAGACACGTCCCTTTTAGTCCTGGCAAGTTCTCAATCATTATCTTTTATTGATGCGTTTTCCAATTATCGTAATTGACAACTGAAGACTCAGTTTCTCTCCATATGCGATCTAGCAGCGATGAAATTATGGGCTTAATTCAGTAGGCTACTGTGGCAAAGCCAGAACTGAGAATTGGTTGCACAAAATATCCATTTAAAACAATTATTAGTCCTGATCTGTTCTCAGTCATTTTCATAATTAACAAAAGGTTCACCCCGAGAGCACTCCACTCTGAACAGGTGCTGCTTGTTCTCCCCAATTAGGTAAGACGACAATCATTCATCTGGACGCGTATTTGCTGTATTTAAATCAACGTTGTTCAAAATTGTATACCTGTCGACTCTCAAGCAAATTGCTTGAGACGCAGGCTTTTTATAGCCTATTTAACTGCCGAGCAGAGGTCACGTTAACCGAATATTTTCCGTCATTGACGGATTTTTTTTTAGGCAGTTCCTACGGGTACGGTAGTTTTCCAATGCATTTCAATGTAGAGGGGTACGGCAGTCCCAATTTCAAACCCTGCCCTAACCTAACCCTGACCCCTAACCCTAACCCTAATCCTAACCATAATCCCTAATGCTTATCCTAATCCCTTCAAATCGACAGCCGTACCCATAAAACTGCCGTATCTCTAGACACTGCGTTTTTTTTTTTTTTTTTTTAACAAAGATGGAACATTTTGAAGGCCGTCCATCATTTTGACAGAATGTAATCACACCCCCGTCCAATTGGTGGTGGGTATCATATTGTCTCGAGCATTGTCTTTGATCTGTGTGACAGAGATGCCAAGTCTCACGCATTCGGCGTAGGTCTCTCGCATTTTTTAGGTTTATTCATCGTAGTTCGCAATTATTCAATGAACGCTTATTAATGAGATTCTCACGTGGAATTAAAATCCTTGTGCATTGAAGTTTCAGTTTCATTTGCGTGAAAGTGGACCACACCATAGAAAGCAATTATGACTCCGGACTTCTCGTGCTTCTCTTTACTCAGGGATTGGAAACAATGCATGTGTTTCATGATCGTTTAAATTGTTTAAATGAAATAAGACCATTTGAAACGTCTTTATGCAATTCCATTGCTTTCAATCCCTCAGTAAAGACAAGCGTGAGAATTCCCGAGTCATAATCAATTTCCGTGTCACTAGTGGGGAAATCCACCGTAATGCACGTGAAACTTATTAACTTGATGCACAATGACTTGAATTCCGCGAGTGAATTTCTACAGTTCACGTTGATTAAATAATTGCTGACTACGGCACAGGAACGTGAATGCCACTACGAGGCAAGAGACTCACGCCGAAAATGCGTGAGACTTGGCATCTCTGGACTACGATCATGTATTCCTGATATTTTTGTAATATGATCATTTGCTCTTCATTTGTAAATTATGCTGCTCTGCTGCCGGTAGACGATTGGTCATACGCTACAAACGCCGTCTCTGTTATGTGAACACGCAGATATCTAGGTCGGGAAAGCTTCGGTTGACATAACGAGTTGATAAGCAGCTTCATAGGACTGCTGAGCGAGACTGCGGTTGTTGGGGGGATGAAATCATTTATGATGTTTTATAAAGTTCATACAGCAGTAAGTTCGAAAATCCACGCAGTGCTGTATTTAACATAGTGCGCAATGTGTGTCTATATGAATCACTGTTGGCATCAGCTAATGCATTATCTATAAATTATTCAGTTTATTTTATTAAAAAAAGCGATAATCATTTAAAAAAATTAAATTACAATGACAGATAATAATTGATTATGACGGAATTTTTATGCCCCTGTCCGTCACAATGACGGACGATCAGAAAGTGTAACGCGACCTCTGCTGCCGAGTGCCACTTTTTTTTTTTTTTTTTATCAACCCATGCAGTACCGAGAGTGAAAGGCAATATTTCATTGGAACGCGGACCAGTTCAATCAACGCAAAGCATTCGCCTATTAATAAGTAAATTATTTTTCTGTACCGAATATAGCCCATGATTTCATTGCTGTTAGATCGCATATGGAGAGAAACCGTGTCTTCAGTTGCCAATTACAATAATTGGAAAAAGCGTCAATATAGAAAATGATTGAGAACTTGCCAGAACTAAAAGGGACATGTCTGTGCCACCCCAATTCCCAGTTCTAGACCCGCCACTGTTCATTGAAGAGGCTTGGTTGAAATTTTGGGAATTTACTAAGAACCCAAATATCGTAATTGGTTATTTAAAAAGTTGAAATTTGACCGTGAACTTTGGAATTCTGATGTCAATTTTTTTAACAGAAGTTGTTGTTGTGGGTCAAAATAAATTGTACTATATAGTTGTTGTGGGTCAAAATAATTGTGCTAGAAAGGACTATCCTGCCGGAACGTTTAGGCATTGGTCCCATGTCTCTAGTTTGTCTCGTTCACAAGATTTTAACCAAAATTTGATATTCACCTTTTGGTTGACCTTGACTTTGACCTTAGTCCTTTGATCTAATTTTTTAAAAAATGTGGAATTTGGTAGACCATCCATGCTTAATGAAGTGGTGTTCAGGAAAACTCATGCCCCATTATAAGAGGTAGGGATTCTTGTCACCACTGAACTGACCATATCATCGAGATGGCTTTGCAGATTTTCAAGAAATTTGGCTGGCTCCCGTAGGGCCATGATATCTACCATCCCCAGCAATCAGAAGGAAATTATTGGGTAACAAAAACTTTTTTTGGGTCACAAAAACCATCTGAATTTTGTCCCACCAAAAGTTCCAGAAGTTGATGTTGCAGGTCAAAGTTGGTGCCCACTTTTTTATGGGCCATGTGTAAAGGAATGTTTTGGTGTTGGTCGCATGTCTCTATCATTTTTCTTAAGCAAGGTATTGGTCAAATTTCTTTTTGTCCTTTTCATCAACCTTGATCATAACCTTTGACCTTGACCTTATAAAATTAAACTCCCTCTTTTTTGGATATATGGCTTCTTGTGGTATAAATTTCAAGTCAATACGTAAAGAATTGTGGATGGTAGAATCAGCACAAATAAATAGATAGACAAACATGATGATCAATATACTTACGGAAATGACAGCTTTCACCAGTAATAATGAAGGCAAAGTTTTAAGAAGTAATAATTATGATTTTGCTGTTTGCAAAGTTTTGTTGACTTTCTGTGAATAGTTTGTTTGGTAAAATTTGTGACTGGGGCGGAGGTGTCGGGATGTTGCGCCTTGGTCGCCATGGACCATAAATCCCTGAGCCCTTGAGCGATAAGGTTTGAGAAATACTGCATTAAACGGTCTTCGTAAATCCAGCCTGTAATGTTTAGCTTATTCTGGTATCAGGCAACAACAATACAGTCTGCCTGATGGCTCAGGCAGTAAGTCACTTATCACCAGTGGCCACCATTCACAGTTGCTTTTGGGCTGTTTTCTGTGTCATTACTATGCTTATTTTTATCAGATTTGCACTAAGTGCCATAGTACAACTGACATTTTCCTATGAGGAGAACCATTCAGCATAATTTTTCTACCAAGTTCTGGTGGTTACACAAACCTAATTCACAGGAAGAAGAAGGAATGAACAATTTGCAAGGGGCTGCTCTCTGTGCTGCAGGAGATTCGGCCCTAATTTTGTGATAAAAACTGCTGCATAATTGCCATCCACTCTCATGAGTGTTAACGCTTTAGCACCCAATGTGACTGCACTACATAGTGCTTGTATGGCCCAGCACACACTGGACTGAGATAGCTTGTGCCTTTTCATGACAGGTTCATCCATTTCTCATCTCACAGGATAAGGAAGTGTACCGGTGGCCCATAAAGGAGTCTCTGAAAACCATGCTGGCCTGGGGGTGGAGTATTGAGAGGACCAGAGAGGGAGACCCCGCTGGACTGCACAATCGTGCCCGCCGAATATCTCAGGCTAGCCAGGTGAGACAATCTGTCATGTGGTGTGACCTGTTGAACACTGCCGCATTGTTTTCAGACACATTTGGATGTATGTCGAGATCTGTATAACACCGTCACATTATTTTCAGCGCCATTTATTCTGTTAAACACTCACATTGTTCACAGGGACATTTGAAAACTGTGATGTGTGATAGTGCTCTATCGATCGGACCACATGACAAAATGTCTCTGAAAACAACGTGACAGTGTAACAGTCAGGCCGCATGACAAGAGACATTTGGTCCTGTGGTGTGATCTGCAAAAAAAATACTGCCACAAAATACTGTCCTGTTTTCAGGAACATTCAGTCATGAGGTGTGTTAGGAATTTCAGAGCACAGGAGCCACACACAGATCAAAGACAAGCTGCAAAGGTGTCTGTGATAGAAGACTGGAGTTTTCTAAGAGCGGATGAAGAGAGTAATCAGAACATGGTCTGAGGTCAGGAGGAAGTGAATTGGAACATTGGAGTTCAGGCTCGGCATAGTAGAAGGGATAGGTCCAAGGTCAGTTGCCGGGGTGTCTGGCCAAACGAACCAGCGAAGGCAAGGCAGAAGCGCACTCTCAGACCTGGGTGAGGAGGCACGTAACTGGGAGAAGCGCCACTTGCCAGGACCGCAGACACTGGGAAATGTTTCCGTTGTAAATGGATGCTTGCTCTCTTGACTTTCAACACCAAAAAGAGAAGACAACAGGGCTGGGGTGCAGCAACTGGTGTAAGAGGAACACTTGGCATTTTGTGGTTGTAAATCCAGATGCCGATTGCACCAATGCAGCATTTGACAAATGAGGTCGTAAATGTGGTCATGTGTTGATGTCACCTCGGGAGCTGGCATATGGGCAATTGCCGGGCCTTTACCGCCTTTACCGTAGGCGCTGGATGATATTCACCGTTGGGGGGCCTCTGCCACCCCAGTTTTGGTGCATATATATATATATATATATATATATATATAAAAGACAAAATGAAGAAGGTACATAAACAAAAAAGTCAACTTTTTAAAACTTTTTATTACCTCATATCTTCTCTACTATACGGTATTCGCTGCATCTAAGTTTATCAGAATGGTTTCATGTACAGAGGGAGGGGGAAAATGAAATAAAATTTAATTTTCTTTCAGTTTTGGGGAATTTCTGCCTCAGCGGATTCACATAACAAATACATTTTTCACCTTGGTGGATCCACAGAAGAACTTATGCAAAAAAGTGTTGCCTTTACCAAAAAAATTGAGTACCAACTGTTACCTTGCAAGGCACCCATTAAAATCAAGATGATTACCATTTTTAACATTATTGTCATCGTGAACATTTTCACCCCTATTCAAGGTGGGTCCCTCTGTGGGCTATATCCTGCATTTTTTGTGCAAAACAAGCACTGCCATAATAACTGAGCATGCATGCTCTGGGATATGCGCAGACCTCCGTGCAAGCAAAAATTCTGAAGTATATTAAGTGGAAGAGAGGATGTCTAGTCAGACTATTAAACATCAATCATGAAATAATACGTCGCATAATTTTAGGGAGTGATGTCCCTGCCCTGAAATAGCCTTATGTAAAGGGTGTGGTCTTAAAAATATGGAAAAGGAGGCACTATATAAGTATGACACACTCCCCCCACCACTGACCTATTTCTGTAAATTAGCAAAACATCCAACGTTTCATATGGAATGCCTGGCATAGAAACGCCAAAGGAGCTCTTCATTGGTGCAATTGGCGCAAGTTGGAATTAAGCGCTTTGCATTTCTACGTCCAGCATTTACCATTTCCGACCAGTGCACGTATGCCACATCGATGCAGCTCACTTCAAAGTGTTAACGAAAATCGGGAACATAAATAAACAAGGATGACAATCAACAAAGAGCAAAGAAGTGTGCTAGCACGGGCAGGAACACCGAGGGGAGTAGAATGAGACAATAGTTGAATAATTAGAATCAGTCAACAAAACCGAAACTGAAGAAGACGGCTAGAATGTGGGGAAAAACAAAGGAAAACATTTTGATGTGGGATGTGACACTGGTGTGATCTGTAAATCACTGTCATCTTGTTTTCAGAGACATTGAAGTGGTGTGATCTGTAAAACATATTCACATTATGTTCCTCAAGTCTTTGCCCATGGTGACCTACATTGGAGCTCTGCAACTTGGATTTCAAGTTGGGGAAATGTTCCTGAATTTTTGGGAATTTTCAGTCACATGCTTTAAGGGTCAATTCACTCAAAGAGGAAATTAAAGTATCTTTCACTTGCCTTGAGTGCTGTCTATCCTTTCAGATGGTTTCACTGACAAAATTAAATGAATTGTCTTGATTTAATGTGTTTTCTAGATATGGTTGACTGTCGCAGAATAAGCCTATGTTTACATGTATAGAATACATGCCTATGTTTTTATAGTGCTTTTTGTAATAAAAGTGTACTGTATACTTGTAAACAGCTGGCCAAATGAAAACTTGCGAGTTAATTAGTATACTTAACCAATTTAGCCCCCAAGAAGGTAGCTAAGTTATCAATGCGAAACTTGTGGCTATTTAGTCCAATTTAAAACTCTTTGAGCCCATTAAAGATGAACATGCACATAGATTCTGAGGAAAAAAACTATCCAGACTCTTTCTGGATCTGAAGCTGGAGTTCTCTGAGATAAGTAATTAGCCTAGATTAAGTCAAGTCAGTTTAATTTAAAGTATACTGAGGAGGATTTGTACACACAGCATTCAAAGTTGACCCCTCTTCCACACCTCAACAATACCAGATGCACACACCCCCTGACCGTAGTTCGAGCTGTGCACAAAGCTAAATACATACTATCTTTCTGTATAAACATTAGGTAGCTAGTGCAAATGTAATTTTAGATAGTTAGCACAAAATTACACCGTATTGTGGTACTACACTAATGCTGTATATTACAATGTTGCTATACTAGTTCTGCAACGTTATACAAAAATACACCGCCAACAGTAATGTTAGCTATCACCAGCTAGCCTCTATAAGATATCTGCTCATTATCATTATGGACACTTAGTAATTATGTTGGTTAACAATTGGCGCGACTGGCGTGCGTTGGACGGAAAATTGTTTTAAGATCAAACTTAGCATGACATACCTCAAGGATTATTTTCTCAACATGTAAAGTTAGGTTGTTAGGTTAGGTTAGGTTGCCGGCTGTAGGCCAGTTACCTATCGTCGTCACTTTGCGTCCGGCAGCATCGTCGGTGTTGGCGTCATCATCGGCGTCGTCCATTTAAAGTCGTATCTCAAAAGCGGTATGATGAATTTTTTTTTAATTTATGGATGTGATCAAAAGGGTCATCAAGTTAATGCCCAAGCAAAAATTTTTTTGATTGAATCGTTCATTTAGACTTGGCAGCCATTTTTGGCACTTAGGTGCAATTTTCTCAAAAACTGTCTGATTCATTTTTTTTTTTTTTTACCGCAGCAATAGAATCAGTATCATGACCTGCTTCAATGGTGTAAACGGTGTTTTGATTGAATCGCTCCTTCATAGCGCCACCTAGGCAACGTGTCTAGACTTCATCATTTTTCGGGGTGTTTTGCCACAAAATGTGCCGTAACTTGCTTATTATTGCATTTATCGTTTAGGTATTCACTGAGCATGTACAGCATATCATGCTTGCCGAGCGTTGTCGGTTGGTCGAATTTGACCTTGAACCGAAAGGTCAAGGTCAAATGGCAAAAATGTGCTATAACTCTCTTAATATAGCATTTAGAGCTTGGGTATGTTTGAGGCACCTTTTAGGAATCAGGCGTGCCGAACATTGTGAGTCAGTCATATTTGACCTTGGGCCTCAAGGTCAAGGTCAAATGGCAAAAATGTGCTATAACTCTCTTAATATAGCATTTAGAGCTTAGGTGTGTATGAGGCACCTATAGGAAATCAGGTATGCCGAACATTGTGAGTCAGTCACATTTGACCTTGGGCCTCAAGGTCAAGGCTAAATGGAAAAAATGTCCTATAACTTGCTTAATATGACATTTAGAGTTTGGATTTGTATGAGGCACCTATAGGGAATCATGTATGCCAAACATTCTCTGTTGTTCGAATTTGACCTTGAGCCTCAAGGTGAAGGTCAAATGGCAAAAATGTGTTATAACAGCTTAATGTGGCATTTAGAGCTTCGGTATGTGTGAGGCACCTATAGGGAATCATGTAAGCCAAACATTCTTGGCAAGTTGAATATGACATTGGGCGTCAATATCAAATGGAAAAAATGTGCTATAACTTGCTGGATATGGCAATTAGAGCTCAGGTATGTTTGGGGCACCTATCGGAAACCATGCATGCTGAACATTCTTAGGCTGTCAGTCAAATTTGATGTTGGGCCTCAAGGTCAAGGCTATATGACAAAAATGTCCCATATTTGTTTAATATTGTTTTTAGAGCTTAGGTATGTATTGGGCACTAATAGCAAATCATGTATGCTGGTTGTTTTCGACATATTGGATTTGACCTTGGGCAACAAGGTCCAGGTAATGACAAAAACGGCCTAAAAGTCCTGTAATGTTGGCTTTAGATCTTCGGTATGTATTGGATACCAATGAGAAATCATGTATGCTGATCAAACACACTATATTGGATTTGACTTTTGTCTTCAAGGTCAAGGTCATGTGACAAAATCAATCTATTTATTTCCTCGTTTAATAATGTCTTTAGACATTTGTATGTATTGGGCACTAACCCATATATATTCAAAATTTTAACGGGCATTGTAACTGCATGGTCGACCTTTTTTCGCGATCAATTGCGGCAATGAAAACTGGTCAAAATCCATTTTTGGATGTTTGTTCCTATTAGCATCATGGAATAGAAAGAATAATACTAATTAGACCCACTCGGTGGCAGTGTTGTGTAAAAAAAATCATTGTCTGAAAGCAGAGCAAGAACCAGAAGTGAATTGAGAAGAAGGCGCGCTTCACAAATCGACAGCAGACGACAGTGAAAGTTCAGGTTAGAAAAAAATCTAATCTGATTTCATGATGTAGACTTCTTAAAAATTATATTTTTGCTAAATGGCAGAAAAGTGACATAAAAATGTTGCTGTCTGTCACTCATGAAAAAGTGTGACCGCTCAGTCGAGTTGCCCCATAATGGTAACTAAAACCCCTTTCTCACTAAGCTGCGTTGGCCTGCGGAAGTGTGCGGCTGAAACGGTTCTCTTCTTTCGCAGAGAGGAATTGATTCGAAGAACCATGAATTGATTCGCAGTGGTACGGGACCATTTGCCATCACCGCCGAAATTCGTGAAACAGGTTTAATTAAACAGGTTTAATTTTTTCACAGATGTCCGAGCTGGAGCTTTTTAAACGCCAGTATCGTGTGGACAACGTGTTGCTTTCACAAGAATTCATGTTGGCTTCCTGTTGAATTCGCGGACTGATGCTAGTCACTTTTCTCCTGTTGGGGCTGTAACCGCCGGCAACCTTCAGGGCCCTTGGCACTCTAGTTTTATAGAATGACTTAGTTTGCATGTAAACTGCTTGTACGTAAAATTACAACACTAGCTACCTGCAACTTTTGGAATTTAGGATTTGTTTTAAAGAAGAACCAGATACTTTAGCAAGCTGACTAAGCTAATCACTGGCACTTACCAGTCTAAAAGAAAACTGGCCAATTCCATGCTGCTCTTAATTTACATGATCTCCTCTGTTTACTCTCGCTGTATTTCATTTTTTGCCCTGCGTCTGTCATTTTCTTAGCTCCCTCTCGGGAACTTAGGTCACTGTTCTTGGCTGGGGGCAACACACCCACTGCCGAATGGTTGACTGGGCAGGAACGACCAGCGCAAAGTAAAGTAACAAAATACAGGCAGACAGTAGGGTCTCTGGAGATACAGACACCCTCATACACTTCCAGTGGGCCATAAGAGATGATTGAGAGGAATTATGTTTGCATGAGGCTATACATTTTTAATTAAGAATAACTTACTCAGTATAGCTTTCAGCTTATTTTAATCTAAATATGAAATTCCCTAAACATAGACCCATCTGATTTGGTCATCAGTGAAGTAATGAGGAAAATATTGTGGGTGTATGTTTCTTCATTAGATCAGCGATCGTTACGCCGCATCCATAGAGATTGCTTCTGAACGCTCTACAGGTCACAGTTCTTCATGGATTGATTTCCTATTTGGCATGGACCTTGTGTGTGGTAAGGTCACGAAGCCTATCGATTTTGGGAGTGATTGCTGTAGGACGTCTGGGGGATATACGTTGACCTGCGGGCAATCGACTGTCTAGTTTAATATGCTTTTTGTTGGAAGAAAAATCAAACATAAATGCAGAGTAATGTAGCCAATGTGATCATGCGTTGAAATAACGTGTTCTTTTCTCCCTAAAAATGTGAGAAAAGTATTTTCAGTGGCCCCACAAAGAAGTCTAGTGTTTGAAAAGCCAATGATATACTTGCAATTTCTGAAAAATATTCTCAGTGCAAAAAACCAAAATGACCTCAAAAAAAATTATGGTACTTTGCTGCACTAACTGCAACATGACTGAATTAAAGCTCATGCACAATATTTTATGGTTTAATAGCATGTGTGATTCATAGACATTAAACAGGCTGTCTGTGAAGTCATTCTGTCTGATATTTTGTAATTCATTACATTGCCGCTAATGCCTTAGCACCTACAGTTGATTGTAGAAAGGGGGGGTTGATCCCCTTCGTGGTTCATTGTGGGGCTATAGCTGCACTGATCATAACTGTGGATACACTGGGCATGATCCACCAACCCAGTCTAACGCGCTGGGGACTGGGATACATACTGCCCCATTTTCAAAAGTTAGGAGTGAAACCCTAATTGGTTTCCTAATAATATTTTATTTGTTTAGCCATCTGTTCCAGTGCGAGCACTGCACTCATGTCTCTGTGGTGTAATTTATGTCCCACCCAGCTGTCCATCGAGGGCACTCATGGCTTCAGTCCTCGGCCGATTGATATGAGCAATGTGACCCTGTCCAGAGACCTGCATGTGAGTAACCGGCTGTGGGCCTACCCTGCCTCTACATCACTGGGGTTTCCTGCTGTGCTATTACGCTCCATTTTTGGACCCGCTGTTCTTCAGTCATAACTGTAGGGGTTTTTAACTGGCTAGGCTACACATTGTGATATGCAGAGTAAACTGTGAAGTAAAATTTTTCAGAACTGCATCTTCAGTAACACTGCAATATAGATCAATTTCAAGTTTTAATGATCGTGTGCTGGTTATGTATGACAATAAATTCAAAAGGAACAATTTGGATCTGTCATTGATTTTAATATTAGCTTTAATCGCCCAAAGACACGGCTAAAATTCCAAAAATTAATTTGTGTTTCTTTAGCACTCGTCCTGGAAATGTCTCAACCATTAATTTATGGTTGACTTGTATTTTTTCCCAGATAACCACAAACTAAAACAATAATGAGTGCCAGTCTTTTAAAGTCTGTATATTGTCTTTTTTTCAGTCCATGGCTGAGCTGCTTGCTGAGAATTATCATAATATTTGGGCGAAGAAGAAGAAGGTAGAGCTGGAGGCCAAAGGTACGGTTTTGTATTTTTCCATCTCTGGGTTTGTATTTGAGATGACAAGCCCGCTGAATTGTGCGCACATCATCGTATCTGCCGTCGCTGCCGCAAGCTGATGTGAAGGCAGCAGCACGTCTGACACATCCGAGTGCCTGTCTATCAACCGCCTCTGCCATCCTGTCTCATCACTGGGTCACACTTTACAAAGCATGTCACCACAACAGATAATAATCATTCTGAGGCCTGTCTTTGCCATTTTAGAGGCAGAGTCAGCGACAGATCGTGGCTCTGACAAAATATTGTATCTGCTGGGAAACCTATTGTTTTTCTTTGGTTGTTTAATCAATCTGTCAGTCAAGCAGTGTTCCCTTTCCTTGCACTCGAACCTCGGCAAAAAGAAAGGAGTAACAAAATTCGGTCAGCTGTATCTGGCGAAATTTTTTCTCGCGTGAACTTCTGGGAATGCGCTCTGAGTTTTGTTGCCATGCTCTCTGTCCATGTTTCTATCACATAGATGGGAGTTTAACGTTGGCTGATGAACATATGGTCACGTTCATCCCTGCTTGCCAGAATACTTGTAGCGGGACTACAATTGGACTATATTGGATGGTCGTGATCTTTGAGCCCTGAAGCGGCACTGCATTAAAAACGGGCATGATTCTGCACATTAATACACTCCATGGGCTCAGGAACACTGCCAGAAGTCATTGACTGTGAACACAGTTCGCTGTGCAATCTACAAATGCAAGCTAAAGCTGTATCATGCAAAGAAGCCGTATGTGAACACGATCCAGAAACACCAGCGTCTTCTCTGGGCCAAAGTTCAATTAAAATGGACTGAGGCAGAATGGAAAACTGTTCTGGGGTCAGATGAATCAAAATTTGAAATTCTTTCTGGAAACCACCGACGCTGTGTCGTGCGGTCTAAAGAGGAGAGGGACCACCCAGCTTGATATAAGTGCACAGTTCAAAAGCCTACATCTCTGATAGTATCAGGTTGCATTAGTGCCTATGGGGTGGGGAGCTTACATCTCTGGAAAGGCATTATCAATGCTGAAAAGTATATAGAGGTTTTACAACAACGTCTCTTTCAGGGAAGGCCTTGCAAATTTCAGCCAAACACTGCAAAACCACATACTGCATCCATCACAACAGCATGGATTTGCAGTAGAAGAGTCTGAGTGCTGAACTGGCCTACCTGCAGTCCAGAGCACTCACTAATAGCAAACATTTGGGGCATCATAAAACAAAAAATCCGGCAAAGAAGACCCAGGGCCGTTGAGCCGCTAGAATCCTACATCTGACAAGAGCGGGACAACATTCCTCTCCCAAAACTTCAGCAATTGGTCTCCTTCCTTCTCAGATGTTTACACTGTTAAAAGAAGAGGGGATACTAAACAATGGTAAACATGGCCCTACCCCAACTTTTTTGACATGTGTTGCTGCCATCAAATTCAAAATGAGCTAATATTTTTCATGAAATGGTAAAATGTCTCACTTTCAACATCTGATATATTGTTTATGTTGTATTGTGAATAAAATGTCAGTTTGAGATTTGCAAATCATTGCATTCTGTTTTTATTTACATTTTACGCAGCATCCCAACTCTTTTGGAACTGGGGTTGTAGATATGGGAATGCCGCTGTGCAAAGCTTATTTAGGAAAAACCCTCAAGCTGTCTTCTGTAATGTTTTCATAAGCTGTTGCAGTTGTTGAAATTGATGTTGATATGACCCTTTGAGCATGGGTGTAATTTCAGTTATAATGTGGCGGTGGGGCTCAAGGGACCATTGTTTTGTAAGTATAGCTGTTTGTAAAAGTTTTGAGTACATGCCTCCCCCATACATTTCTTCTGTGCTTATGAAAATGTAAATTTAGTCTAAGTTTACCTAAAAAATTAGAAAAAGGTTATCTCTTCTCATTAATAGGACTGTTAAGATCCATGGGAGGTGCACCAGTGTTTTGCCTTTCTGACCACCATCAGAATGCAAAGACTGTGCTCTGACATATTTTTGTTGTATTTGTACTATCTGCTTTCTTGTGTTCATTGCAGCACAAAGACACTCATTCAAACTACTTTGCCTGCAAGCCACCTTTGCTTTTAATAAAGGCATTAACTTTCTCTCATCCAATATCAATTTGGTGCGGTTCATGGATATTGCAAAAGGAGCATCTTGTCTATCCTAGGCTTTGAGATGAAATTTCTTGGCTTTAATATTTTCTATTTTATTCCTTATATTGGTTTCTCTTAGAGAGTATAGTCTCTCACAAGGGTTTGGGGGGTGAAACCGACCCTCTCTCCCAATGGCAATAATCACACAATATAGCACAGAAACACAATCGTATTCCAAAATGAAATGATAGCGAGGGAGAAAATCAGATTAAGAAAAGAGAATGATTGAAAAAATATGTTTGAATTATGTGCTGTATTGAAGTAGTCCTTGACTAAGCAGAAACACTACATATATTAGTGCATGCACATGACACACAGACAAATACGCCGTTGAACAAGTATACATACTGGAGTGCTCATGTAATGACGGTGCAGTGTATTCACCGGCGCAGTGGGAATGAGAGAGAGGATCCAAGTGCGAAGTTACAGTTGCCTTCAATTAGGCTGAACAATAATTCAGCATCACAGGAACAATACAGACTTAACTATTTACATACTGACGGACGCACTAGACTGATACAGTCTTACAAAACTCTGAGACTACAGAGCTACACAGAAAAGGTTTAACTAAGGCTTCGTGCGGAGAACAAAAACTAAGGGACTTAAATTGTGAAACTCATCAACGAACGCAAGTAGAAAACAGGTGGGACAAATTAACCACTTTGCACAGAAGCCAAATATGGCTATTTATGCATTACCCAATTTTAGGCTATATAATTCAAGATCTGAGCCTCACAGAGAGGGGGTAATTGGCTTTAATTATACAGGACTCCTGCCGCATTTAGATTATTAAAGTTTCTTTTCATAATTTTAGTTCAGAGTAAGGGCCACAAACACAAAAACTCTTCATGAAAATTCAGTAATGAAATTAAACAAAAAATTATACTGAGAGTTGAAAAATGGCTGGGAGTTAAAACAATACATTTCTGGGACCATAAACTCCTTGACCACAAGTGTACATGATCTGCCAGCATTTTTTTAAAAATTACCTACCATTTCTGAGCCAAATAAGGTAGCGCTCCAAGTGGCTCCCCTTGCTGTCAGAGCCCTCAAAATTACTTGCAGTCAAATCATAAAGTGATCATATGTTTATCACTAATCAACTTTTTATTCTAGAAGTTCAATATGAGTCAATGATTTTCCAGCAGAATTTAGCATGAGTTTATCAAGATAGGAGCACATGGACATCAGGAGTAATCTCTCCAAACCAAAAACATGGCTTTTCTCCACCATAGAGTTCAGAGTTTTGTCCATTTTCTACAAAGCTGCATCAGCAAGCATACGTACTGATTAAAGGAACTGCTTATTTTACAGACGGAATGTTCATCCCAAGATGGTCTGCTTGCTATTTACAATTCCCATCATACAAGGGAAACACAAGCTTGTATAAACACTTTTCACACCCAATAAGGATCAAGTATAACTCACTAACACAGTAATACCTGAAATATACCTCATTTTAACAAAATAGATTTTCCACTATCAGGAAAAAATAGTAGGCATTATGCTACTCTTGATTGAACAGAATTGGAGCAACAAACTTAGCAGGGGTTTTACCAAAGTCCTGGAACTGTTCTCATTTTAAACAAATGAAAACCTAGGCATTTGATTTTCGTTGAATGCGGCATTAAGTCTAAAACATCACCACACTGAACAAAATGCCGCCAAATACAGTATTAGTAGCAAAGGCTAACGGTTACTCATACTAACCAATGTGGCAAACAAGCTCTGTAATCATCATGGCTATGGTAAACCGCCAGCAAGCTAGCCAGCCATTAGCTTTCCATATTAATCCAATGCACTCACTCAAAAATGGGGCAAAACTTTCCATCATTGAAGTTCTCCTCCTGATAAACAGAGTAACAGAGCTTTCCAGTACGAGGAACCCTCCAGTACTGTTTCATTCAGAATAACACTCATTATCCATGTCGGTTTCAAATTGCTATCACGTAGATATAACCTACGCACTTCTAGGTTGGTTTTGGAACTCTGTTTTTACTTTGTAATCACGTCATTCTGCTGCGCACAGTTGAGAGAATACAACCTAACTTACTGTTATGCAAGAGTTTAAATACTTTTCTGAGGGTCTAATCAAAGTCCTTCCAATTATTGTGAAAAAATTATATTGTCTGGAATAGGATAAAAACATGTAAATCAAAAAATAATTACGTTATAATTCAGGTGGGCGCGAACTATAACTGTACTTTACGCAGATAAGCCTTAGCAAGCATTAGAGAGACTGGATAACATTGAGGTATTGTGTGAGGTTGTAAGGAATCACTGAATTCGTCGTAAGATGAATGTACGCATAATTGAATGGTAGGGAATCACGCATCTTTAATATCTGATGACAGTAATGGGCTCTATGCAGGGCAGCTCATGACGTATTTTCTGGTGAAGTGTAAGGCCGCTTGATAACTTCCGCCAAGCGTTAAGCCCTGTGCTGATATAGGAATGCTAGGCATATTGTCACATAAAACGATATCAATTTTCAATATATTTTATTTTATTTCTTTGAGTGTTTTATTCAGATTGGTGTGTCAATGTTTACTTTATGTCATGACCTCAAAGTGAGCGAAACTGTCTTTTCAAAGAAGCGAGGACAGCACTTCAGGACACTACTACCTTGTGCTGCAATGTACAGTTTCAGCTAAGTTTAATTCTTTCCTTAATTTCCTCACATTTCCCAAAGATAGGTGGATGGTTAAGATACAACGCTACAATTCCACCATCATGAATCACACCAGAGTCTGCAGCCAACATTTTCAGACTACAGACCTGATCCACTGTATATTACATTTGCACAATCTGAGTTTGGCTCTCAAACAATCAGCTTTTTCTTTAGCTGACGGTGGTGGAGTTACGAATCTGGGGTTACAATACATTGCCAGTGTTTTATTTCAATGCCCCACTGTGACACCAGCGTAAAAGCATTCACACACACCCGACTTACACCAGGAGCACAGGAATCAAAAAATTTTAAACATGATACGCTAGCTAAACCCATTTAGCGAAAGAATATGACGTAGTGTTTTCAGCTTGGGTGCAAACGGAAGTTCTCGCGTTTGAGAGACGATCGATTATTCAACTGGGCTAATCTGCTGCGTTGTAAAGAATAGATTAGATCCACAGTCTTTCCATTCACATTATGTACCTGCAGCTGTGATAGAGCAGGACGAAAGTTAGGCATTGTAACTAGTCCCAAAGAGCAGAGCAGGGATGCGAGGGTGTCTGTCCGATTCTCCCTGATGACTAACTTATGTTGGAGAGTGAGCGGAGACGAAAGTCACATATTGTGACAGTTACTCGAGCTCATTCAAATGTGTGGTGGGAGAGCCTGAACATCTGCTTGCTACGTAGCGCAGTTAACAAGAAACATCACGGCACGTTAATCACACTTAGTACAGTGTGAATAATTGGTAACTCAGTTACATCGCAAAGACAGAAGTGTATTAAAAAAAACAGGGAGATGTCCGACAGCAGCGACGACTCTGCCGGTTTCTTCTGCCTTCAATCTCGTAGACCGGAAGTCAGGGTGCGGCCTTAACGCGAACACGGAACTGACTCCTTGCATAGAGCCCAATGAATGATTGTGGAATAATATACAAACTAGTGTCAATACCATGTTGAATTTTGGCTTCAGAAAACTGATTTTTTTTTCACTGCTGAATTGAGATACCTTTGGCTTATTACAGCTGAAGTAGTTGCAACAAAGGACAATGATTTTTTTTCTGTCACAGGAGATAGTTTTTACTAAACACTGGATAGATACTATAGGCAAGTATATTAAGCAGTTTGCAGATCAGGCTTGGCTGAGGAGTTTAATTCACACAATTCCTGGGAAACAGGGATGGGACTTAACTCGTCCATTTTCTAAATCAGTAACAGGCAAGGCTCTGTTGTGAATATTCAATAAACAGTTCATGTGTGCCATCTATTGCTAAAATAGTGTAACTGTGTGAGTAAAAATAGCAGTTCCATGTCCACTGGCGTCTACATCTGCACAGAGGGGTTAAAGGGGAAACAGGAGCAGGCCGACTAACATTCAAGGGTGGCTGACTGATTAACAGGACAAGCAGGGGGTATGACAGCTCACTGGCATACACCTTTATCAGATATCTACATTATTCATATAATTTGAATCATCTTAACTGTTGTCTCTTTGTTTTCTTCATTTTATATTATTTTTTACTGCAAGAAGCTGTTGAACACAGCTCTCTGTGACACTCATTCGAGGGAGCAATGTTCAGAAGTATTCAATGGCTCATTGGTTTCTGTCTCAGTAGCAATGCTCTGTAAGCCTATTGTTCTGTGGGCACAGATATTATGTCTTAAATTCGAGTCTCGCACCATACCTCTTAATGAATCTCAAGGAAGTTGGAAGCATTGATTTTTCAAGAGATTAAAGTTTTAAAGCAATAAAGTGGCATTTTGGCTAATTTATTAGTGGAAAATGTTAAAGGGTTTGGGTCCATAAAATCCAATTTCTGCAGGATCATTTTCATAATGTGAGCATTTAATCTTTTTTATTGCACTCAAACTGTAGAGGTAGGCCAGGGGATGTACAATGTTTTTTTCTCAAGACACTGTCAATCGATATACCCATCAGCATGTGGGTTCCATAAAATATTCTGAATGTTTGTTTTCTTCGTACCTCATTTGTCACCAGTCCGCCATTTTGTTTTTACTTAGAAAAGCGTTCACGTTAGCAGATTCTAAGTCAAACTATTGGATAAGTCGCATATCTTGTGATCTTGTTTTCAAAATGTCTGATACATTGGTCTAATTACTATGCGTATTATTTGTTTCTCCACCAGGAGGAGGGAGCCATCCTTTATTGGTGCCCTATGACACTCTTACCGCCAAAGAGAAATCCAGAGACAGAGAAAAGGCACAAGATATTCTCAAGTTCTTTCAGATCAATGGCTACTCTGTGTCGAGGTATGGGATAGACTCTTCAGTGAGTGCGCATCCTGTGAGTTTAGCATGTACTGCTATGCTATTCATCCTCTTTTTTGGCTCTTCAGGGCTATGAAGGAGCAGGAGTTAGACACCCCCTCCATAGAGAAACGCTTCGCCTACACCTTCCTCCAGCAGCTCATAACGTATGTGGATGAGGCCCACAAGCACATGATGGAGTTAGGTGAGTAGCACAACTGGTGTTCCTTATCACCAAGGATTACATTTTAATTACCTTTGAATTTTTTTATTGTTTTTACACAACATACATTCTCTAAAAGTAAAGCTTATTGTGCTTTTTTCATTGCATAGATGTACTTATGATCCTTTTAGATTATTTCAATGGCTTCATTCCTATTCCTTGTCTGCTTAACTTGTCAGTGAACTAGTTCAAAATTACATTTAAAGTTGAGTAGATTCGATCACCCCATGGACTTTTCTTTACCTTTACAGATGTAGGCACATGGAGTAAAGGAGAGATGATTCCTCATGAACAGCAAATGAAGTTCTTTGGAAAGGTGTGACACATTTTACTTGTGCTCAATTTATCATAAAAGATGTTTTTAGTTTTCTGCTTAAACACAGTGACCTAAGTTTTGAATGGACAATGGTAACATGGCTATATGTTGTTTAAATGAGTGTAATATGGAAGTCCTCCTGCAAATCAGTGGGAATATTTAACTGCACAGTTTTACAGAGGAAAACAAGCAAAAAAAATTTCAGTGAGGTCTTCGCTGATAATTGCTCAGTCTCTCAGCTTTGTGTCTCCTTTAGCTATTATGAACTTATTTTTACTTAATGTAGTGTAATTACTGTGTTATTTTCTCTTGCAGGAAACAAATGTCCAAAATATTTCAGAAAACAGTTATTTTTATGTCGCTAGGAGAGATAATATCAATTGCTCCTCAAAACATGCATTAATGCAGTAAATAAAAGAGGTTCTGTATTAAACCAGTGTAGTCCTGAAGATGCTCAATAAATGTATCTTAGAGGAGTGTGTGCCTCTAAAAAAATAAAAAATAAATAATCAGTAGCAAACAGCAGCAAACAGAACAACATCATGTGGCCACAATTCAGCTGAAAGTTTGTTGGAGAAATAAAACGTACTGTTGTTGGGTCACAGTGCTTGTGTTTGTCCATGGGCCAATATGTTGTGAATGATTATTGTTATTACTTCTACATATTTCCTGAAGTTGTATGAAAACTTAGGAACTCCAAAATTAGTGTTGCAGCCTTGTGTATTAAAGGCACTGTCTGCCGTAGGTGGTGCTGCCCTTGGTTGATCAGTATTTTAAGAATCATCGCCTGTACTTCCTGTCTACTGCAATAAGGCCCCTCAGCAGCGGTGGTCACGCGTCTAATAAGGAGAAGGAGATGATCACCAGGTAAGGGCTAATGTTGGGAATGGCCATCATGGTGCATGGTCATATTTACTTTCAGGGCTATTGGCAGAGCTAAAGATTTATGGGATAATTTGTGGGAATCTTAGCTATATGATTGCCTTATGCAGTGCAAAAGAAATGGAAGCCTGCACTGTTATTTCATTGCTGAAATACTCATTTGTGCCCCATAGACCATCCCGTAGATTGTGTAGCATGCCAGTATTAGTTGTGAATACTTATGTATTTTATGTCTTACTGTTGTACTATGTTTTGCAGTATGTTATTGATCCTTTCCATCCATCTCAGTCCATAAACTCTCACTGCTCATGCATCCATACTCTAGAACAGTGAGGCACCCCATCTGCATTTCCCATACACTGAACCCAGCTTTGCTTCAGAAATCCCCATTACTTATCTCAAAGTAGCTGCTATATGTTTCAAGTGCTGTTGAGCCCCATTTATTGCCTTTGACATTATTCAATTAGCATATCCATCTAACCATCTAACTGTATAAGTATTTTATGCATTCTTTGCAGTAATCACATATTTCAGCTGTTTTTATTTGTACCTCTTCTCTTTCTGTTTCTCTCTTCTTCTCTTCTTTTTCCTACCTGCCCGTATCTTCAGCCTGTTCTGCAAACTTGGAGTGCTTGTCAGGCATAGGATATCACTGTTTGGTAAGGCTGGTGTGAACTTTGAACATAAAATATGGAGACTTAAAATTCTTTGTGTTGGCCTCTCTGTGGTCCTCTTTTCTCCTCCTCTCTGTTTTTGTCTGTGGCCTTGTCTGCGTGCATGACTCCAGACTTAAGCCTCACTCCGTCTTGTGTCTGTCTGACCTCTCATGGCTTTGACCAGCCAATCAGAGCGACTTCCACCACGGGAGCCTGTATGACTGTGACACATGAAGCATGTCGCTGTGCAAAGTTTCCTAAGCCGATTACTGGAGCTTTTTTTGAAGAGCATGGATTTAAAGAGATGCGAAAGCCCCTCTTTTATGAAATATAAATTGAAGTCAACTCGTTTTTTGACCTTCCTGCACTTTGTGACATCCAGCATTCTTTTAAAATGTTGAATTTTCATGATCGTCTGACAACCAAAGCAAAACTTTGGAAAAAACTTTGTCAATTTGCCATACATTGTTGTCCTTTTTGAACTCTGGAGAGAATTAATAAGAGAAAAAATATTGAAAATAATTGATTGAAGACAAGCTATTAGAGCAGTTTTTTTTAATTGCTTAGAACGGTTTGCAGTATTTATGTGTCACAAATGGCATGTTGCACTTATAGTATCAATTGTTGTGAATATCTTTGGGAGGAAGTACTTGATCATGTCTTCATTAATAGTTGCATTATTTTTATTATTATTATTCTTGCATGAGTTTGCCTTAGATGAGCACTGGCAGGAGATTTAACGGATTCGTACAGTTTTAATGAGGTATTGTATCAGTGCCTAGCACATGCTGCCTGGCTTTACTTACAGTCAGATCCATAAATATTTGGACTTTGAAAAAGTTGTAGTTTTTTTTGTTGTCAAATACAGCATACTGGATTTGAAATTGAATATGGAATATAAGCAAAAAGTGCCAACTTTCCGCTCTAATTTAAGGGTGTTAGGTCGTATTCACTGCAACACAGATGCGAGTTTCCCTCCGGAATGCTTATTAACAAAACATAGGGATACTTTTGATCCAGGTAGAGACAAGCTCTGGATGGCAAGCCAGGAACACTGGCAAACATGAGATACTCACTAGAATATTGAGAAATGCTGCATATGGCAGAATACAAAGCCAATATAGTTTTACACAAACGACGTGCTGGTGCAGGTCCCCTGAGGGAATATATAGAGGTGCAGGAACTGATGACAGGTGGTTTGTGCTGATTGAACAACTTGGCTGGTAATCAGAAAACCAGCGACGCTTCTCTCCCAACAACTGAGGCACATGCAGAAGCAGAGGCGGGTGAAATTGGGTGAATAATTTGGGAATTGCTGTGGTGTTTATATGTGGGGGACCGTTTTTAAGGTGCAAAAGCAGTTGAACTGGTCGCTCAGTCGTGCAATGGCCATATATGTTATTCCCTCATTATTTAATCTGATCTCAAGCATGGAATTTGCATGTGTTGTCTGTTGTTGTCTTGTTGTTCTGAATATAAAGCCAAAATTTTGTTTCTGCCAGATATGCAAGCGGTCCTTAGGCTGAAAAATCCACCAGAGATGGCAAAGATATCAGGGGTTCTGCTTTTGTGACTTTGCAAAAGGAAACACATGTGGCAAGAGTGTTATTCACAATTGTGTCTGTCGCAAACAGCATATTTTTTTGCCTTGTCCCAGTTTGGTGATTTTTTTTGGTCTGCGATAAAGTCATTTGAGTCACAATGGGTTGAACGGCGCATTGGGGGTGTGTCAATTAGTACAGCTGGCACTGTGCAAGTTACACATCAAAGATCTTGTTTGCATTTTGACTCACCCAGACCTTCTTATAATGCAAATACTGTTGCTCGATTGTAATTTTATGCTAATGAATCCCAGCCAGCAGAGCGGTTTGCAAATAAACACATATGAAGACCACATTGGAAAAATGATCAGAGTCACATTTTCACGTTGTGGAGAAATGATGAATTAAAAATTCAAAATGATCTTAGAAACAAAGCACTGAAAAAATATGCAAAAAATATAAAATATATAAAATATTACAATAATATATAATATTATTATATATTACTATAAATATTATATTACTATATAATATATAAAATGTATGAAAATGTGAAAATTTGGGGTCTAGTAGAAAGTGGAGGGTGAAGGGCTATTTTAACAGCTGAATATTTTCTTTGTGAGAGGAGAAATACAATTAATCAATATTTAATATATTTCTGGTACTAAATCATGAAATGATCATGATATGTTATCAGAAATCAAGGAAACTTACTAAGTTGAAATGCTGGCTTCTCTGATAACAATGCTACATCCAGTATTTTTTCCTTTGAAATTTCCATTCTGGGACAGAATGATTATTTTAGTTTTCATCCAGCCCACTGCCAAGTTTGAGGCCACTGGATGCCAGGTATGAAATATATTGGCAGGCAGACACAGCATGCTACAGCAGCAGAAGCAAGAATTGGATCTCTACCCGACCAAAAACGCTTCGACAAAAAAGCTAACCTTAACTTATTTATCACCGCAAATTGAACAGTATATCATTGGTGTCCGGAAAGTAGCAACTCCAACTCTATAGCGTTTTTTCAGGAAAATGGGTTGAGCCTCGGCTATTGTATTGTCTATAGCCAGCCAAGCATCTAGCTGACACTGCTAGAGCTAAAAAAAAAAAAAAAAAAAAAAAAATCCACATGAGCTGGTTTATAATTTGCGAAGACTAAAAGCACTGCAAACCTCTACATTAGCTGATGAACGTACAGTGTAGGACTTGTCATCGATTGTTTTGTCAAAGTTTAATGTTACGTTCATCTTTCTTGTAGGTTCAGCATCCTCAAACTGGCCACCCGTCTGAGCTTTGAGTCTGGGGCGGAGGGGGTGCGGGAAGACAATGCTCTTCAATATTTCTGACTGCTTGCTGTTTCTGTCACGTATTGTCCATTTAACTTCAGTCTCACCCCTAATTTTAATACCACGAGTGCCGTTTTGTGCTCAGTATAAATGGCCCACATCTTTTCATGCAAAGCACATTACCTGATGAACAAACATGAATCCCCCCAAACTCCTCCATGCTCTGCGTGGGGAGGGTGAGGCAGCTGTGTCCTGCGCTGGGGTGAGGGGCTCACTGTTTGATGGCTCCCCTCCAGCGGATCTGGTCTCCCACCCGCTGGACGCTGGTATTCGCTTTCCCCTTAGCATCACATCATTGAACTGCCTCCTGCAGTTTGTTATGGTTATGATGAAGTGGTTTTAAAGAGAACCACAGCAGCTGATCTGATTGGCCTTAATGGAATCAAACCCCGACCGATTCTACTGGTAGTAACTTTATCATAGACCGGTGCTTCTCAAACACCTCCTGGAGTTCCTCTTGTGCTGCATGTTTTCAGTCTCTTTCTGCCCCAGGACGGGTGATTCAAATGATCAAGTTGTTTTCAGGCACTGAAAGCTGATGGATTTGAATCACCTGTGCTGGAGCAGGGAGAGATCTAAAGCATGCAGAGCAAGAGATACTCCTGGAGAGGTTTGGGATGCACTGTCTTCGACCAACCCATTTAATGAGATGTGGGAAAGATTTAAGGGGGATTTACTTGATTCACAATGCAAATTCATTCCAAAGGTGTCCAAAAGTAAGCTGAAAAAGCAGAATCCTCAGTGGATGACCAAAAGTATTCGTAGGATTTTGAGGGAAAAAAGGAATCTTTATAAGATGTACATAAAGGATAACAATGAGAACACTAAGGCTGAATACTATAAAATACGGGCTGTGGTCAAAAAAGAGCTGAGGAATGCTTAAAGACTGTATGAAAGACAAATTGCAGAGGGGGCAAAAACTAACCCTAAGCGCTTCTTTCAGTACTGCAGCAGAAAAAGGAAAGTCAAAGAGCAGGTTAAGTGCATAAAGAATAAAAATGGATCGCTGTTATATGATAACAAGGATATTGCGGATGCCTTAAACAGTTACTTTGTTGAGAACTTTACCTCAGAGCGGGTCTTTATTCGGCCAGAGGGCATGTTAAATGCTCAAGATTATTTAACGGAAATTGAGGTTAGGGATAACGAAGTATTAGACAAGTTGCTCAAACTAAAGGCAGATAAGGCGGCGGGTCCTGATGGCTTATATCCTAGATTGCTCAGGGAAGTTGGTGAGATCATCTTTAAGCCGCTATCCGCCATCTTCATACGGTCTTTAGAAACTGGAGAAATACCAAATGATTGGAAACAGGGCAATATAATACCAATATATTAGAAAGGGGACCGTACTGAGCCAGGAAATTACAGGCCAGTCAGTTTAACTTGCATTGCGTGCAAAATATTGGAATCTATCATAAAAGATGAGCTGGACTTATTTCTTGAACGTTACAGTATCTTGAGGATAGCCAACATGGTTTCCGAAGGGAAGGTCATGCCTGACAAACCTTCTGGAATTTTTTTTTGAGAGGCCACCAAGACTTATGACCAGAGCAGGGCTTATGACATCATATACTTGGATTTTCAGAAAGCATTTGATACAGTACTGCATAAGAGACTAATTTTTAAAATGAGCTCCATTGGAGTTACAGGAGGTATTCTGGAGTGGATTCAAAACTGGTTACAGGACAGAACACAAAGAGTGGTGGTCAATGGTATCTCTTCTGAGCTAGGTATGGTGGGGAGTGGCGTCCCCCAGGGATCGGTGTTGGGACCCCTGCTGCTCCTCATCTACATTAATGACCTTGATAGGAATATTGAGAGCAGATTAGTTAAATTTGCAGATGATACTAAATTGGGGGGTTTGGCAAATAGTTTAGAGTCCACTAAAGTGATTCAGGATGATTTGGATAGAATCCAGAATTGGGCAGAAATGTGGCAAATGAAATTTAATGTAGCGAAATGTAAAGTTGTACATGTAGGTAATAAAAACATTAGACGGGATTACTTCATGGGAGGTTTAAAACTGGAATGTGCTCCACACGAGAAAGATCTGGGAGTGATTGTTGACCAAACCCTCACAGGCTCTAGCCTTTGTGCCGTAGCAGTTAAAAAAGCCAATCGGATGCTGGGATACATTGCCAATGTAAAAAAATCTTCTTTTGTACAACACATTTGTCAGACCACATCTGGAGTATTGTGTGCAGTTCTGGGGACCATACTTTAAGAAAGATATAGAGGCTCTAGAAAAAGTTCAGTGAAGAGCCACTAAGCTAATTCCAGGTATAAAAGATGAAAGCTATGAGAAGAGGCTGAAGATCCTTAATCTCTTTAGTCTTAGGAAAAGGAGACTAAGGGGTGATTTGCTTGAGGTCTTTAAATATGTTAAAGGGATTAACAAAGTGAATTATGTAGGATTCCTTCGACCAAGTGTTGTTAGTAGAACTCGGGGTCACAAATGGAAGTTGACCAAAGGTAAATTTAGCACTGATATTCGGAAATATTTCTTCACCCAAAGAGTAATTTCGATGTGGAATAGCTTTCCTGACCATATTGTTGAGGCAGAGACCTTGGGGGTTTTCAAGAGCAGGCTTGACTTAAAGCTAGATACCATTGAGTCGTTGAGTATCTGAAGGGATATATTCACAATAGTACAAAGAAACTGGCGAGCGTAGTTGGGCTGAACGGCCTGTTCTTGCCATTCATGTTATGTTATGTTATTTGACAACAGCAGCACAGTTGTGCTATCACCATGTGTCACAAAATGACCAGCATGGAGATAAACTATCCCAGTTTTTATCTGTGATATCATTAGCACTTTCCGGACTGCATCAGGGTCATCAAATAGGGGCAGTCAATTTTTGGTTTGGTTTTATTTGTATAGTGGTTTTTATGGAAGAACTGTTATAGAAACTCTTTACAGAGTAGCTGTGGGACAGATGCCTGCCTGGTCTCTCCCTAAAGAGGTGAAAGGAAAACTCCCAATAGGCAGAAAAATCCTCTAAGTGGTGAGACAAAAGCGCCCAATGGGAAGGAATTTCAGCAGGATCCCGGCTAAGGTGGGGGAGCCAATCCATTGCTGGCTGGATCAGTGAATGTTTTCTGGCCTTAATTTTAGGAAGTCTATCATAGTACATTAAAAGCCTATTATGATTATACAGATGAAAGACTTTTACCATAGAAAAAATTGGTGCCGATCCATGTATCCTGGAACAAATCAATCTCCCATACAAATGGGAGAAATTCTAGTCAAATATTATCTGTGATTATTAGCTATAGAAAGGCTGACATCATCAAGACATGTAGATGAATACTTTTGCTCATATGTGCTCTTCCAAATGAAATGAGTCCTCTTAATAGACTCACATGCATGATGCTATTTTAAGAATAAATTAATATATTTTTTGCATTTGGTAAACCCAAAAACAAATAATTTCCTTAAGCTTTAGGCCCACCTATTACCAAATATATATAAAACAGAATATAAACAAATTTTTTGTGCTGCTGCCAACTTGAATCAAGTCATTTCTGTTCACTATAGGCCTTTTCCTCGAGGGAACAGAATAAAAACTAATTCAAAACTAACAAATAAATAACCATAGCTGGCTTATTTAACTTTACATCTTACAGGTTTTTGCAGCAGCGAAGCATGGACTTAAAATCAGGGGGTAGTGATGCAGTTTTTTAAAATAAGAATGAAGAAAGGGGGTTTTTTTATACTTGGTTGCTGTTGAAAATAAAAGGCATTGTTCAAGAAATCAGTCTCTAGCTGCTGCTCTTCAGTTTAAAACCACATGAGCTAGCCACAGTATAATTAATTATGACATTGCTTTCGATAGAGTAATATTATATCATTTTTTTGTTCATACAACTAAATTATACCAGAACATGCGACAGCTAGCTACATTGTTATTTCACTTTTCAGTGCTTGGAGTATCTGAAACGTCCATTAATTGTTCCTTATGAAGAGCACCACAAGTAATATGACACCTAGCCCTGGAGTAGGTCCTCAAAGGCTGCAAACTTCTTTATTTCACCTAAATAGCCAAAATAGCTGAGTTTTCACTCAGCCGTCACAACCACAATTCACTGACTTTCACAACAGAAATGTTTTTTGGGTACAGATGTCGCATTCAGTTGTAAGAACACATATAGTTCAGAAGTCACATCAATACAGGACCTGAGCAGATCTGGCTGGCCGAACAAATCTGGTACAAACACCGTTTTGGTGATTACACAGGCTACGACATTCAATCCGAGAGTTTGCTTTACAGTCAGTATTCAATCATTGCTCGAGCTTTATCAGTGTGAAGCAGCAATGAAACAAATGTAATGGTTGTTTTGTTCATAGCATTGACTATATTGCTTATGCTTTCAGGAGAAAAAGGAAGATTTTTTAAAAATAGATGGATATGCGGAAATTAAAATTTTAGTCTATTTTAATACAATTAAGATTGTGCTTAGAGGGATTTTGCCAGGCATTGTGACAGGAAAGATTTGAATATGATGGAATTCAACAGATAAAAACATTACTGGATAATGGAAATGTGGACAGATGGGTACAATTGTACAAATGAGTAGAAATCAAATTGTAGACATGAAAATAAAAATAACACATGTGAAGATGGCAAAGTAACATGGAGTTGGGAGAGCCGTGGTGGTGCATTTGCAGGTCTATGGTGTGACCAGGCACATGGACGTGAGGCACAGAGCTGAAGTACTCAAGAGATAGGACCGCCAGGAAAAGAAACAAATGGCACACAGTGAGGTGCAATCCCAGTATCCCAAATCATCTTAAAAAGAAAGAACACTGGTGAGCTGAGGGACTACAAAACACCTGGAACACCGCAGATAAAAATTTTGGGGGATGACAGAAGAATTCTTTCCCAGTGAAGACAAACTGCTTCAAAACAGTTAGTCAGATCAGGAACGCCGTTCAGGAGGTAGGCATAGCTGTGGCTAAACCTGCTCAATCTTATGGATTAATGAGACAAAGATAAATTTGTTCTAGAAAGATGGAAGAGAAGAGAATGGAGAGGAGAAGGCACTGCTGATGAAGCAGACCACTTCAGTTGTGAAGCGTTGTAGAGGTATTATTATGGTGTTGACATGCATGGCTACCAGTGGCAGTTGGTGAACTGGCGATAGGGGAGGCTCAAAACAATCCCTTAAAATGAATGATTGGTCACGACCTGTTTTCAATCATTCATTTAAATTACCATTACAGAAACTCTGATAACTCTCAACATTATCAGGTGTGGCCAGTTTTCATTTATAACACATACTGATTATGACTCTGGACTTCTCACGCTTTTCTTTATTCAGGGATTGGAAGCAATGCATGTGTTTCATGATCATTTAAATGAAATAAGATCATTTGAAAGGTCTTTATGCAATTCCATTGCTTCCAATCCCTCCATGCACAAGGACTTCAATTCCGTGTGAGAATCTCTTACATATGCGTTAATTGAACAATTGCTGACTACAGCAGAGGAACGTAAATATGCCACAAACTGAATGCGTGAGAGTTGACAGGTATGTGTTATAAATAAAAACTGGCCACACCTGATAATGTTGAGAGTTATCAGAGTTTTTGTAATGGTAATTTAAATGACTGATTGAAAACAGATCGTGACCAATCATGAATTTTAAGGGATTGTTTTGAGACTCCCCTGTCGCTAGTTCACCAGCCGCCACTGGTGGCTACCCATGGAACAGTTTCCTTTGTATTTCTTTATAATTGCTGATGCTGTTACTGACAAAAAGCAAAAAAAGCTGCTGGATGAATTCTGAATGGTACAGGACTACTTTTTCTGTACAGGTTCAGCCAAATGCTTCAAAACTGATTGGATGGCACTTTACAGTGCAGATAGACAATGCCCCATGGCGTACGGAGAAACTAACCCAATACATTTGTAAGGCGAAGAGGTTGAATGTACTACAGTAACCCAATCAGTCCCCTGACCCGAATCCAGTGGAGCATGCATTTAATTTGCTGAAGGCAAGCTGATCAAGACACCTCAAGTGCAAGCATGGAATGAAGTTTGTGTTCTAGTACCTGAAAGCTGCAGGGATGGCCTGGCAGAGCATCATGAGGGAAGACACTCAGTGTTTGATGATGACTATAGGCTTAGACTTCAGGCCATTGTTGCAAAGGGTTTGCAACCAAATATTCAAAATGAAAAATTAATTTACAAACATGATGATGTTCCTGTGTTCAATTACTTTTAAGCCTCAGAAACTGGGAAGCTATTTATGGAAATCGCTGTAATGGTTCGTACAATATTTTTGACCAAACGTGAAATTAAAATTTAAAGTGTGCTCTTCAATCACGTCCTGATTGCTTAATTTCATATCCACTGCGGTTGCATATAGGACCAAAATGATGAAAATTGTGTCGCTGTCCAAATACTTGTGGACCTAACTATTTATAAGGAGGATGAGGTTAGACAGCATGTTCAGTTAGCAAGATGAGCCATGTAAAATATTTACATATCTTCTAATGTGTGCAGCATGGATTTAAACAATCAAAACAATCCCTTATGTGCTGTTCATCGACACTTCAAACTTGTCGCAGAAATGTAACATTTTGTTTCTTTGTTGATTATAATAGGAAATGATTCAATCTCAATCGTGAACTGCCTTCATATCCTGGGCCAGACTTTGGACGCAAGGTAGGTGGCACTGTTGCTTCTGTCTGCGAGCCTGAGAGGGATGAGTCTGTTGTCATTCAAATTCACTAAATCCTGTTTTTGTTTGAATGTGATGTTTTAGCACAGGAGAAAGCATATTCTGCTCTCAAATCACACAGCTGTGCATCAGTGCAGCAAAAAGACTATTGGCACCCAACTGCTAATATCCATATGTGATTTTAGTTGCTGATAATGGCATTATTTCCCAAATGGGCACATTTTAGAGGAGGCATTTTCTCTCTATTTTACATTCAATTTGCCTCACTTAACAATTTACATTTGCAGATGAAATCTATTTTGCAGTATTGCAGAGCCAAAGGGATGTTTGTTACCAACGGTCGAGTGTAACAAGCAGAAACTGTATTACCTATTTGCTATGCTTTCCTCCTTTGAAAAAAAAAATTACACTTATTACGATGCTTTTATACACTGCAGTTTGCGCCCTTAAATATTTGATTATGGTGCATTCATATATCCTTTATAAAAGTAACCACTCTGAAAATAATTAGGATTTGCACTGATATTTGTTAGCCTTCACAAATGAATGTTTGAAAAGGTCATTTCAGAGTGTAATATGTGACCTGCATTATAAAGAGCAGCTGATGTGACTGGGTGAGAGTGAGGCTGTGGGACCGCAAGGCTTCCTCAGAGATAAGTCAGTGCCTGTTGTTGATGTGATGTACAGATAGAGGTGGAAAATCCAGATTTAGGGAATAAAAGTCCTTCCTAGTATTTTGTTCCAGTCGCTTGTATTTGCTATAAATTACAATTATCTCAGCCAGGAGATGGAACTAATTAGTCAGAGGGACTTTTACTTTTGAACCTATGTTTTTAACCTGTGAACGGCCCCCGATAGTGCTTGGGTGGACCTCTTGGTGGCTCACGCTGTAATTGGCGACTGTGGCTTATACCTCCTGATACTTATACCAATCACTGGGATTTCCTGATTTGCACAATTCATCCACCAGGAGGTGTAACTAACCTGTGAGGTCAGCTAGCTGTGGCCATGGATGGTGTAAACACAAGGCAGGACTTCTACTTTCTGACTGCAGGATTTTCCACCTTTGTATGCAGGACTGTGATGAAAACGGGACTGGAGACGGTGAAAGCAGCACTGCGGGCGTTTTTTGAGAACGCTGCCGAGGACCTGGAGAAGACCATGGAGAACCTAAAGCAGGGCCAATTCACGCACACCAGGACCCAGCCCAAGGGTGTGACCCAGATCATCAACTACACCACTGTGGCCCTGCTGCCCGTGCTGTCCTCTCTTTTTGAGCACATTGGACAGAACCTCTTCGGCGAAGACCTCATATGTGGGTGCACCTCACACTATTCCTTGCTTAACCATTATTCCACAATCATCTGGGTGCCGATGAAGGTCAATGATTGACACATTTGTTCGACTTGAATTTTGAGCATTTTGTATTGATAATAATTTTTTAAGATTCTTTTTAGGATTTCATCCATTTACAAGTCTTAGCATGCATATTTACAATATATTTTGCTGTCTGGCTCTTCGGAGAGACATATTTTAACACCACTAAATAATCACATACTGAGGTCTTGACAAATTTGGGAAAACAAAGGAAAGGGCTTTTCTGACTGGAAGCCTCTCATTTCCTCTTTGCAGTGGATGATGTCCAGGTCTCCTGTTACAGGATTCTCAACAGCCTATATTCGCTTGGAACCAGCAAAAGCATCTATGTGGAAAGGTGGTGATTATGATTATGTCTATGTGTACTTTGTCCCGTTGAAGTTGAAACGTCCAATTTTTAGCTGAAAAACATTTTAAATGCAAAATAATTCCATGTTGGATTATTAGGATACTTGGTTTTTCCATTCTCATTTTAATGACTGAAATAATATCTCAAAGCTTGTGAATCATGTTAGTAAAAACATTTTCTGTTGGTCTGACTGGTTGGAAAAACAAGTGTTTTATTGCCAATTTATTTCCCATTGGTGAAAGACGTTCCTGTCACTAGTGGGTTTTGTTAGTAGAGCAAGGGTTAGGGCTTTGGTGTCTTTTCAGCACCTGACTTCCCTGTTACCTCCAGGCAGCGTCCTGCACTGGGCGAATGCCTGGCAGCATTTTCTGCAGCTTTTCCTGTGTCCTTCTTGGAGCCACACCTGAACAAGTACAACACGTACTCCATCTACAACACCAGAACTTCCCGTGAAAGGGCAGGTAAGCACTCACACTTGCCTTTCGCACACTTGCACACTCGCAACCCCTTGCACTTGAGTGCACACACACATTCACATACACACACATTCACATACACACACCACTGCAAAGTTCTGGCTTGAGTTTTCAAGACTGTTCTGTTCACAGCGAGTCTTCTCACCCGACTTTATTAAATGCATTCCAGCCAGATGGAAGCACAAACAATCTTGTGAGGAATACAAATCATTTGCCTGTTTTGACAAAGTTTGGTAGACTTTTGGAACAGGTTTGCCTGAAATAATCCTCAACATTTTTCTGTTCAGGCTGGCTTTTTAATATCAACTCTTTGTGGCTCCTATTTCTTCTCAAAGCATGTCTCTCTTTGGCTCAATGCCTGTTTCCCCAAACTATATGTCTATCTTTGTCACTCTCTCCCTGTCCTATCTGGGCTTCCCTCTCAGTTCACCGGTGTCAATTTATCTCCCTTATCTCCCTACATCTTTTGAACCCTCCTCTCTTATTACGCTGCTTCTGTCTCTCATTCTACCCCTCAATCTTCCTTCCATCTTCATCTACCTGTTTTCCCCTATATCTCTGTCACTCCATGTCTGTTAACCCCTCACTTTATTTTCTCTGTCAGCGCTGGGTCTACCTGCCCAGGTGGAGGAGATGTCTCCTCTCATCCCCTCCCTGGAGAAGTCCTTGGTGGAGATCATGGAGCTAGCAGAGTCAGGCATGCGCTACACCCAGATGCCACACGTGATGGAGGTGGTGCTGCCCATGCTCTGCAGCTACATGTCGCACTGGTGGGAGCACGGGCCCGAGAATAACCCCGAGCGGGCAGACAAGTGCTGCACCTCCCTTACCTCTGACCACATGAACACACTGCTGGGCAACATCCTCAAGATCATCTACAACAACCTGGGCATCGACGAGGGGGCCTGGATGAAACGCCTTGCAGGTAGTGTGGGTGCCTTCAGGCTCCTCCATTCTGTGTTCTGCTTTTCCCTTCTTTACAACTGTAACAGGGATATCTTCAACAGTATAATATCTGTAACTTGTCTAAGGTATTATAAAGTTAAGGATTCTTCTGTGATAGGAATGTCTTTAGCTGCTATTAAGTCAGGTTACATTTTGTAGCATTCATTGCATGAGGATGATATTGAGAAGGACAGTGTAAGCACATGTGAGTATCACAATTACTTACCATGAAAATGTTCTCAGTGAAATTTGGTGCAAGACAACCTTATGCAAGCCTGTTCATATCCCTATGACTGAGATGCTAGGAACCACAGGAAAAGCAGTGAGACACTGATGGCCTTTTTTTCTTGTTGTCTTCTTCTCAGTATTCTCTCAGCCAATCATCAGCAAGGCTCAGCCCCAGCTGCTGAAAACACACTTCCTGCCTCTGATGGAGAAGCTGAAGAAGAAGGCAGCGACCGTCCTGCTGGACGAGGAGCACATGAAGGCCGAGGGGCGGGGCGAGATGTCTGAGGCTGAGCTGCTGATTCTGGATGAGTTCACTATTCTGGTTCGGGACTTGTATGCCTTCTACCCGCTCCTCATCCGATTTGTTGACTATAACAGGTACTGGGACATCAAAAACGTAATACTACGGTCAGAGGAGCAGTAGTTTGATGATGGCAGGAAGTGCATGTATGTATTGCCAGGATTCAGTTGAAGTGAGTGCTTCATTTTGTTTTGATATACAAAGTGTTACAGTTTATTTGTGATTGCTTTAGTAGTGTTACATACGGTGGCCCTGAAGGGCAATAGTAATAAATATTTCAAAAGCACAAAATACATTTCACAAAACACAAAAACATTTCACAAAACACAAAAACATTTCACAAAACACAAATACATTTCACAGAACACAAATACATTTCACAGAACAAAAGTAAATTTCACAAAACACAAATAAATTTCACAGAACAAAAATAAATTACTCAGAACACAAATGCATTTCACAGAACAAAAGTAAATTTCACAGAACAAAAATAAATTTCAGAGAACACAAATAAATTTCAGGACACATGGTACAAAAAACATCGTGATTGGCTAAAAATACATTTCAAACCCAAGACCAAGTACCCATGGTCCTACCTTTTTCCGGTTTCTAAATGTATTTTGTGATCCAAGAAATGTTTTTGTGTTTTGTGAAATGTATTTGTGTTCTCTGAAATTTATTTTTGTTCTGTGAAATGTATTTCTGCTCTGTGAAATTTATTTTTGTTCTGTTAAATTTATTTGTGTTTGGTGAAATTTACTTTTGTTCTGTGAAATGTATTTGTGTTTTGTGAAATGTTTTTCAGTTTTGTGTAATGTATTTGTGTTTTGTGAAATATATTTTGCGCTTTTGAAATATTTATTACTATTGCCCTTCAGGGCCACCGTAGTTACATATACATCCACTACAAAAAATGTTTCATGTCCTTGGTCAAGGTTAAAGATGTGCTTTATTTGCAAGCACCTATGTCTGTGTGTATGCAGTATGATTTTTCACATGGTCTAAAATGATAACATTATTATTACAGTAGCCACCGAGAGGGACATTTTTGCTTAGTAATGCCTACTTTTTTTATTTGTGGTAATTTTCTGCATTTACAAGGTGTTTTGACTGCACAATTCATGTTTTCATTAATCAGTTGCTTAAAACACATTTTAGTGCAAAACTCATCACTCTCCCTGAGGTAAGTTTTACATTCATTCTGATTCTGTGCCAGAGCAAAATGGCTGAAGGAACCCAACCCAGAGGCAGAAGAACTCTTCCGCATGGTGGCAGAGGTTTTCATATTCTGGGCCAAATCTCATGTGAGCAAAAGCCTGTCATGAACTGTCTTACACCAAATGTATATCAGAAAATTGCTATGACAACAGTGACAAAATCTATTAGTAGCTAACAATATTGTAAATTTGAAAATCTAACATGTCAGTTTATCCATTCTACATTTTGAAGCATTACCTGAGTAATGTCATCTACAATGGTATGTGCATGCTTATGCTTTGACAATTTAATGCTAAATAGATGGAAAAATTCTATATGCATTCCTTGTGATACATTTTTATGTCCATTTACATAATGGAGGCGACGGTTGTTACTGTTCTCAAGTTTGTGCAAAGCCTTTGTGTCTCATTTGATGCTTAACTGCAGAATTTCAAAAGGGAGGAGCAGAATTTTGTGGTCCAGAACGAGATCAACAACATGTCCTTCTTGATCACCGATACCAAGTCCAAAATGTCAAAGGTGAGTCCCTTAATTTGGCTTGTGGAGAAATATATTGAATTACCATTAACTATCTGAAATGAAGTACTGCTGGAGTAGAATGTAATTAGCCTCCTCCCACCTGGGGCATTGCAGATTTACTGTATGTAAGCTTGGGCTACTGCTGAAGTAGATCTTCCAGTGTTTGCAAGGGCACACACAGTCCTTTTTCCTCATGGGGCATCATATACGGGGAAGATTATCGACCCATTAGAACTCAGACTGATTTCCCTTTAAAGGAAAATTATGGCGATATAATGCAGACCAAAGGACCACATAGAACACAGTTCTGAAAATGGTTTGTGGCACCTGTGTCACCATGGGTTCTTATGGGTAAAACAAGCTTCAGATTTTTACTTTAACCCCTTTGCGCAGAATACAAATAATGCCAATTTTTTCCTGGTATGCGTCTGCGTCTTTATAACTCAGTATTAGTGTCACAGAGACTCTGGAAAATTATTCAAGTGAGGCGAGACATTTGGAAATTTAATTACAGAATTATTTTGGAATTCCGGAATTTACGGACGCCGGCGTCTATATCTGCGCAAAAGGGTTAACTGAGCCGATCCTGGATGACTTTCTGTTTTCGGGGGTTATGGCAGGGGGCCATGACAGACCAGGAGAGAAAGAAGATGAAGAGGAAGGGAGACCGCTACTCCATGCAGACCTCCCTCATAGTGGCTGCCCTGAAGCGGCTCCTTCCCGTTGGCCTGAACATCTGCGCTCCAGGGGACCAGGAGCTTATTGCTCTGGCCAAGAATCGCTTCACCCAGGTGCGGCCTGGCTGGCTCTCCTCTCAGTCGCTTCATTAGCCAGAAAATTAATAGAGTACCAGGAGCTTTTATTCTGATATAAAAAAAAAAAAAAACTAAAATGAAGCTTCTTCTTACAGGTAATTAATATTCATGCCCTGATAACTGGAGCTTGAAATTCATTTTGAGAATTGTGGGATGAGTTTAAAAGAAATCGAAAATGAGACCAGGGACATGTTTCGTTGAGCGTCAGATCAGTGACGTTTGGTTGGGCAATTCAAAATATGTATCCTTCACCTAAAACTAGGGTCATTTACAGTGCTGTGAAAAAGTATTTTCCTCCTCCTCAATTACTTGTATATTTGCTCATTTGTCATTTTTAAATGTTTTGATATTCTATCTATTTTTCATAAGACGAAGACAACGAGTGAACAGAAAATGCAACTTTTAAATGACCACTTGATTGATTGAAGGAAAAACCTATTTCACCCGTGTGAAAAAATAGTGCCCCCCCAAACCTAATAACTGGTTGTGCCACCTTTGCCATTATAGGCGTATAGGCATCAGTCTTTTACCTTGCCATGGAGGAAATTTAGCCCACTCATATTTGCAAAATTGTTTTAATTCAGCCATATTGGGAAGTTTTCGAGCATAAACGGCCTGTTTAAGGTCACGCCACTGCATCTCAATTGGAAATCAAGTCAGGACTTCGACTAGGCCACTCTGAAACCTTAATTTTGTTTCTTTTGAGCCATTTTAGAGGTGGACTTGCTGGTGTGCTTCAAATCACTGGCTTGCCACATAACCCAACTGCACTCGAGCTTTAGGTCAGAAACTGATGGCTGGACATTCTCCTTTAGGATTTTCTGGTAGAGTGCAGAATTCATAATGCTGTCAACTACAGCACGTCACCCTGGTTGTGAAGTAGCAAGGCAGCTGCAGACCATCACACGACCACCCCCGTGTTTGACTGTTGGTATGATGTCTTATCGTGGAATGCTGGGTTTGCTTTATGCTAGATGTATCGCAACCCATGTCTTCCAAAAAGTTTCACTTTTGACTCATCAGTCCACAGAATTATTATCCCAATAGTCTTGGGTGTCAACAAAAGGTTTTTGTGACAGATGTTAGACAAGTCTTTGTGTTGTTTTTGGTCAGCAGTGGTTTTCACCTTGCAGCTCTCCCATGCATGGCATATCTGCTCATTTTCCTTTTTATTGTGGAATAATGACCACTGACCATATCTAAGGCATGTGAGGCTTGCTGCTCTTTTGGTATTAGTCTGAGTTATTTTGTGACCTCCTGGATGATTTGTCAATTCACTCTTGGAGGAATTTCAGTAGGCCAGCCACTCCTGGGAAGGTTCATTACTGCTCCAAGTGTCCTCTATTTATAGATTCCGGCTGTCATCATGGTTCACTGAGTCCCAGAGCCTTAGAAGTGGTTTTCTTTCCAGAATGATAGATGTCAATAACTTTATTTCTCATCTGATCTTGAATTTCATTAAATCCCGGCATCATGTGCTGCTGTTTGCCGACTTCACATTGCCCAGCAGCAGGGTTACCCCTGGGTTTTGAAAAATATTCTTCACTTTTATCCTCAAGCTGAAGTCAAATAAGTATTCTTCCCTTTATCTCAGTCTTTATTTTTTCTTAGTCATTCATGGACTTTACCTAACTTTGAAAAGCCTTTAAAGCGGACGAAGAACCGGCAGCATGTACAAGGAAAAGGTGAAAGCTCAAATACGTGTGCAAAAACAGGCCTCTCCATTATACATCTGATTTTACATATAATTTAGCCTCCACTCCAGTCCAGCCTCTAATAATGGGTACCCTGTGCACCATAAAAGCTAAATTAAACCTCTTCTGAGCATTTAGCATGGAGTTCATTGAGAGGTATCAGGAATCCCTTTAAAGCTTGATGTTTTTTTTTTTTGGAACCGTTTTATCAGTATAGCCATTGTGGGCATCCCAGCATTAATACGGGACACACCCTTTAGGGGTATTTACTGTGTATCTATAGGCTAGCTATCGCACTCGTCTTAGCATATCTTTGAAGCGATGAGTTCTAATACAACTTACTCAGCTGTACGGGAACTATTTGGTATCAATAAGTAGTTTTGTTCTTCACTGATGAGGACACTGGTATTGCACAGTGCCATTTATTACTTATTTATAGTTTAATTTGTTATGGCCCCAATTTGTTATGGCGTCACGGACAGCAAGGGATGACAGACAAAATCCTTTAAGTTCAACAGATTTAATTAAACAAACACATAGAACTACTCTACACCCTACACTACTGACCAAGATTGAAAAGAAAATTAAAAAAAATAAGATATTTACAGTTCCCTGTAATGGAGATGGGCTGCTCTGTTGTGATGTCCTGGGACAGGAAAATGCTCCAACACAGGCAAAAATCCACAAAAAGCTTAACAGGTCTTGAAAAGAGTGACAGGTCTGGTCAAATGTATCCTTCCACAATTTCTCCTTGCAATTTCTCCAACAACTACTCTCTCGATTTTTCTCCTTATATACTCTTTTCCAGCCCCCTCCCATTTCTGGGACTTTCCCCTCTGGGCATGCCCTGGACATGCCCAACCTAGCTTCAGACTGGGCTTCCCAAAAAAAAAAGTCAATACTGCCATCTATTGGCTATTTACCACATTACAATTTGAATAGGGACAGATACTAAAACATAGATGAACTTGAAACAGTCGTGTGATGTATGCATCATAGTGTTTTTCGCTGAAGCAAATTTAAGACACTTGTCCCTAGTAGGGCTTTTGGTTAAAAATAATAAAACAGATTAACATTATAAAAATGTTAAAATAAAAAAAAAATAAAAAAATGAAAATAGAAATAAAATCAAATGAAAAAAAAGAAGATACAGAGGGAGCACAGTGTAAAAATTGAATGTGAGAGCAAGATTGTTGCTGAATTAGCCACGATTTGGTGTTTTTTTTGTTTTTTTTTTTGAACGAGACGAATGTAGGAATACATTTCAAGTAGTCTGGCTGTGAGTTCCATAATTTTGTCCCTTTTACTCAAAAAGCAGTTTTGGCAAAAGATGTTCGACGGGAAGGGACACTACAATTGCCTTTTGACGTTGCTCGGGTGGTGGATCTGGTACCACTTTGCAATCTTGCTATTGTTTTGCAAAGAGGTGGGGGAGCAGTGTTATTTTGGCATTTGAAGGCCAATTTAACAAAATGCAAGGAAGTTAGCAAAACTTAAAATCTTATGTTTGCTTAGAATTTGGCAGTGATGATACCTTATTCTCTTCTTGTCCAGGACTTTCAAGGCTCGGTAATAAACACACTCTATGGCCTTAACTGATGACTGGTGAGCCTGGGACTACGTAGTTGATATGTGTGAGAGAATCATTGAATTCATAAAGAGAAAAGCACTGTCAAAAGTCAAACAGTTCCTTATAATCATAAAACAGCCCAAGTTGGCCTTAATGGTTTCATAGATTTTCTGAAGATGACTTTTAAAATTTAACTGATAGTCTATAATTAATCCCAGATACTTTACTTCAGGTACTTGTTCAATGAGCTCACCATTGATTTTTATATGCAGGAGTTGTGTAAGAGGTTGTTTTTTCATGGAAAAGCAGACAGAGTTTGTCTTTTTAATGTTTAAAGTTAAACAAAATGAGGCCAGCCCAGATGATATTTTGTCTAAATTGACATTTAGTTTCTTAGACACAGAAGTACAGGTATTACCAGATATGTTACCACTGTGTCATCTCCATACATCTGTAGACCTATATCTGGGCATACATCTGGTAAATTATTGATATAGAGGCTGAAGAGTATAGGTCCCAAGACAGTGCCCTGAGGTATTACTGTTTCAATTTTGAGAAAACTGGATCTCATAAAAATAATGGGTACCCTGTGCACCATAAAAGCTAAATTAAACCTCTTCTGAGCATTTAGCATGAAGTTCATTGAGAGGTATCAGGAATCCCTTTAAAGCTTGATGTTTTTTTTTTTGGAACAGTTTTATCAGTATAGCCATTGTGGGCATCCCAGCATTAATACGGGACTGTTACAATCACAAAAGGACACCAGTAGTGAGTCTTGAATCCAATGAGTAATTTATTAGAACAGAAAACCAAACAAACACGGCACGTGGGCCAACAGAAATTCCAAAAACAAAATGGAACAATGCAGGGAAAAGGAGGGCACGAAGCCAACAAAAAACTGCACTTAAAAAGCTGGAACGAATAACTAAGGAATTCTGGGGGCTTAAGGTGGCACAAGGCCAACAAAAAACTACACTCCAAGAGCTGAAATTGAGGGTATACAAAGACTAGACAGGAGAAGCTTGGCATGAATACAGGCATGGAAATACGCTTGAAAAACTCTCAGGAAACGCAGCATGGAAACACAAACACAAGCTCGAACATGAACAGAAACAACAGACCGACTACTAACTTGAATGCCTCCACGGAATATAAAGGTACATGGCTTGAACAAGGAACGAGGAACACCTGGGCAGACAGGGAGGAAACAAAGCATGAACGCAAGACATTGGACAAAGCTTAATGACATAACGAGCTCATCAAGAAGATGAGCGTGCTCAGCTAAGTACCAATAAAGTATGCAGATTGAAGGAAGAGTGAAAAAGTTACGCAGCAAAGCAAAGCGAGATCTGAAATACTAACACAACAGGAAATCAAGACAATTAACGCCCTACCTAAGTTAGTAATATTGGTAAAGTAAAAGTAAAAGTGTCTGTCTAAGAAAAACACCTCCCGTGAATGTTAGTAGCTGTTAGTAACTAAAAACAGTTAATTGGCATTAAGATTAAAAAGCCCCAAAGCCAGAACAGCACTGTAGGAAAATGGAAATACCACAGCCAGCCAATAGCGAAAAAGCAGTGCATGCACAAGAGAAAACAAGACGTGGACTGGAACGCAGGCATGAGGAGGATTCCATTGGCAGTGCGGGAACAAAAACCTGGGACAGACAAGGCAGAACAGAACAAGAACATTACAGGGACATACCCTTTAGGGGTATTTACTGTGTATCTACAGGCTAGCTATCGCACTCGTCTTAACATATCTTTGAAGCGATGAGTTCTAACACAACTTACTCAGCTGTACGGGAACTATTTGGTATCAATAAGTAGTTTTGTTCTTTACTGATGAGGACACTGATACTGCATAGTGCCATCTTGTGCGATTACAGCTAACTTGAGTGCCCCCATTCGCATAGCACAGAAATTGCCAGTTATACCATTCTATGACTGGCAATAACATGGCAGGAAAAGACATGATTGGAAGCATTGAGATGAAGACTTATCAAACTTATGGGGTGGCACAGTGGCGCAGAAGGTCACGAGTTCACATCCTGCCTGGGGCCTCTCTGTGCAGAGTTTGCATGTTCTCCTTGTGTTCACGTGGGTCTCCTTCGCGTACTCTGGTTTCCTCCCACAGTCCAAGGACATGCATGTCAGGCTAGTTGGAGACTCTAAATTGCCCTTAGGTATGAATGAAATGCATGTTGACATGAGCCAGCTGAAAAATTGCTGAAAGTGTCATTAAAGAAATAAAGAATCAATCAATCCGATCAAATTTATAAATGACTTATAAAGATGGGCTTGGTGTGTCAGTCTGTAGGTGAACATCTGACCACTGAATTTTGGTCACACACCCACTGAAAAAGACGGAAATGACAGACGATCTAACAATAACATTAGCCAGTAATTTATTCCAATCACTTCGCATAAGTTTACCTTCAGACATATATATCGAGGGCTGACTGCAATGAACAGTTATGTCCAGATGTTATATATTGGACATAACTGTTTATTGCAGTAAGCCCTCTATATATATATATATAATATGAAGAGCTTGTTTGCAAAATGCAGTAAGTGCCAAAATTACAAAAATTGAGATAATACCATAAAGCAATAGCCCTGTGCTTCTTACACATGGTGCTAAAATCTGTTGGAAATTCATAGTATAGGTGTATTTTTTCATGGTCAAAGTTTGTTTTCTTTTTCTATAAAATGCAATCGGCACCAACATTAAAAAAGCTGATTTACTTAAAATGAGTAAAATGGATATATTGCGTTTTGTAAACGAACTCTTCATATAAATATATATATATATATATATATATATATATATATATTTTTTTTTTTTTTTGAGACAACAAGAAACAGAAATAATACGCCCGCTCTGAATTCATTTTACTTGCTTACATGTTTCCTTTGCCTGTAACATCCGCTTCAGAGCACCAGTGGGCAAGAATTATTCGGGGCTTAAGATGAAAAACTTCGGGGCTACAGCCTCGAATGCCCTGGCCAGGCAATGCGACTGTGACTGCTGCTTGTGATTTTCTCCTCATCATTGATGGATTATGTTCGTAAATGACGATAGTGAAGAGCGCCAACAGGAACCCGAGGCAGGTTATATTTAAGTGATGTTTTGAGTCAGCAGGGCTGACAATAATGCTGCCTGGGAGCGTCTAGTAAAATTGAACCTAATTATCAATTAAATGTGTTTCATTGGGTGAATTAATAACTAGAAGGGTAATGACTTTTTCCTTCCATAGATGAAATTATTGTTTAAAAACTGCATTTTTAAAAATCTGGTCATCTTTGTCTGTTATTAAAATAAGTTTTATAATCTGAAACATTTAAGTAATGGCAAGTATGCAGAAAAGAAGAAATTAAGAAGTGGTCATACTTTTTTCACAGCACTGTATAAACTTGGTCAAGTGAGGTACATCAGTAATTTTTAATAGGTGGGATTTTGTGTGACTTTGCCAGCTGTGGTTGAGTGCTGTTTGTGACTGCTATAAATCGGACAGCAAGTTTTACACCGTGATAGAAGTTTGAAAGGGCTGTAATTCCTGCCCGGTTTATTTGATGTGGATGTACATACCCTCATCCTCAAGTTGACGCTCTGGTCTATGAAGTAAATCATATTTCAAACAAATTTTACAGTCCTTTAAAATTATATCACTGTCCAATTACTTTCGGGCCTCACAATATGTACTATTCTGAATGGTTTTTGAAGCTCACAGTCTTTAAAGCACAATTGCTGGATGTAAGCATTGCCATCACTCAAACTCAGGTTAGGTGTGTACATTGGGCTCGGTTATATTTTTTTGTACGCACTTAGGGTGAAAGTAGTTTAAAGTGCTACGCTTGTACTCAACAGAAAGACACAGAGGATGAAGTTCGGGAGATCATCCGCAACAACCTTCACCTGCAGGGCAAGGTGAGAGAGAATTTAAAATATGCATGCATGATTACTTTTGCTCCCAGTCTCTAAACTAGCCCAATGATATCATCAGCATGGAGTCACTGCATGCCATCATAACACTGCCCCTTGTAATTTGATGTCACAGTGTTCTGCCTGCCTTTGCTACCATCTCAGTGCCTTATACAAAGGATATTGTGGGTGTCTGCTTAGCTGACTGACATAATTCTGTGGATTTAAATTATGTGAACATTAGACAGGAGCGATATACACATCATCAAGTTCTCAGAATTGCACTGATGCCAGAATAGTTCAGAATTTCTGGTAATGCTTTTTGTATTTTAAACTCTTTGGCTACCGGCGAAATTCTTGAGTGCTGTATCATTTTCTCTCTGCGATGCCCACAAAAGGCACCAAGAAAATAGTGATTAGCTGAAAATTCTTGAAATCACATGAAAACATTAACTTCAGTGATGTTTGTTTCTTGCCATTCTAAGCAGCTAAGGTGTTTTCTCTAACCTCCTTTCCGTCTTGCGTGAGAGCATGCTCTCCTTCGTCCATTTCACTGCCCCTGTTTCTCTTCTTCTCTGTCTGCCCCCCACCCATGTGCATGGCTAAATGGCCCCCTCACCTCATCAGTGCTGAGGTTTCAATTTCAAGAAGCTGGTAATGAAGCTGATCATTGTGATGAAGTGGAGGAAAGGCCGCCACTCCTGGCCCCTGTGCGTGTGAACTGCTGGGCCATTTTATCATGGGATGCCCTCCGCCACCCTGGACTCCCCTCACTGGGAGTAGAGAAATGCCCCTTTACTGTCAAACATCCTCCCAAATGGACCTTGCTGGGGAGGCAAAGGGAAGCCTCCCACATAGCTGGCCGGTGTCCTGCTCATATCTGAGATCAGGGAGGGATCACAGGCTTTGCAGGGCATGTGTGGGTGTGGCCCAGTATTTGTGAATACTTTCTCCCTGCACTAACTTCACTCTGCTGGATCCTGCTTTGGATTTCAAGCCTCAGTCCTTGCTTTCTGTGATGTCTTGCTCTTCATCAGAGTTTGTGGATTCTACTAGCCTAACCAGCAATGTCACTGCTCAGGACTCAGATGTAGATAAATATTACTTTACTGTTATTGTATCTCTGGACGACAAATCGGGGATTCTATGGATCAGCGATCATCAAGCCGCGTTCGCTGTGTCTACCACCGCGTCTGCCGACGCGTCCATAGAGATTTTCTTGTTAGCGCTGCACAGGCCACTTTCAACCGAGTTGTTCCATATTTGGCATGGTAAGGTCAAGAGGACTACCGATTTTGGGAGCGATTGTTTTGGGGGTTCCGAGGATACACGTTGAACAGCGGGCGACTGAGTGTCTCGTTCCAAATACATGGCGATGAATTATGAAGGTGGACATTAGTGACACGAGGGCCAGTGGTTGGAGTCCATGTGGTTTATCGTAGGCAATGAAGTCTTGGCGCAATATCATACCCTCATAGCATGAATGCTGCATAGGAAATCCTAATCTCATTCATCGCTGGGGACTCAGAGCCGAAGTCAATAAGAATCATTGGCCCCGGTAACACTCAGAACAGATTCAATTTCACATCCACATCTATACGTCCAATGTAGTTTTTCTCACTTGATTATAAAAGAAATATGCATCTAATTTGATGAGTTTGCTGCTAAGCTCCTGCACAGAGTGTTCCGTCACACCAAATGCCCGACTCTACCAGCAGGCGTGCTGAAAGGGATGCTAATGTTATTATTCAGTAGAATATTTGTGCCATTAGACAAGGTGGAACATTTACTTTGAAATCCCGTGCCTGTACAATCTGACCTGGGTTACCTCCCAATTAAAAAAGAAAAATGTAATTCTGGAAAGTCAAATTTATATGTAGTGTACCAGGATGATCCACATGCATCACATTAAAAAGCAAAAACATACTTGGGGAACCTTGTCAGAATGTCAGAAAGTAAATTAAAAAGACAGTAAATTTTGGCATCAAACAAGTGGTGCTGGGCTCGACAAACACTGCCTGCTAGTTTTGCTTTTTTGGCGACCTTGACCTTGACCCAGTTAGGTATAAATTTTAATCATGTGATCCTTAGACCACTGCACACCTTGACTGAAAATTTCGTGTAATTTGATCAAATCGTTTTTGCGCTGGACTGCCGACAAACAGACAAACTGACAGACAGACATGCTACAGAAAAACAATACTCCCCGCCGTTCGGGCAGGGGAAAGATGGTTTTCAGCTTGGGGGTAAGTCCTTTTGGGAGTAAGCTTATGGACTAAAAATGCATCACTGCAAGGAGCCCAATTTTCCCGATGTGGGACGGGACCTGATTTAGTCAAAATGCTTTTATTGCCAAATATTTTGCCTTTGATCCGTGTCTCAACTCTGGCCCTCCCTTTGTGCAGTTGGAGGACCCTGCGATTCGATGGCAGATGGCCTTGTACAAAGACCTGCCAAACCGCAGCGAGGACTCCTCGGACCCAGAGAAGACTGTGGAGAGAGTCTTGGACATCGCCCATGTACTGTTCCATCTGGACCAGGTGGGTGTGTGAGTTAATACCCTTCTGTGCTAGTATTAGGACACCTGCATGGAAATATCAATCCACAAACCTCTTTTATTAACCGGAACATTATAATGCCATCTAGCATTAATAGAGCACATATTGCAAATTTGTTTTGGGGATTGGAGATGGGGATCACAGCTGGGATTTTGTGATGATGTTTGGAGGCAATATTGCTCCAACTAAAATAAGAGCAGTAGCGTAAATTGCTTCAGCTTAAAATGAAACAAACTGCACATTCATGGTGACAGTGTGAAGCATAGGTGTATGAGTGTGTATGTTGACAATTTATGTTGATTTGGGTGTCATCCAGGTTGAGCACCCCCAGCGGAGTAAGAAGGCTGTGTGGCATAAGCTTCTCTCCAAACAGAGGAAGAGGGCTGTCGTGGCCTGTTTCAGAATGGCCCCTCTGTATAACCTACCCAGGTATGAAGGCTACCTGACTGCTCTTAATAATTCAGGCAAGGAGCAGAGCTGCCTGTTTGTAAAATGCAGGTCCCATTACCTCTATCCACAGGCACCGGGCTGTCAACCTCTTCCTTCAGGGATACGAGAAGTCTTGGATCGAAACAGAGGAGCATTACTTCGAAGATAAGCTAATAGAGGATTTGGCTGTAAGTTTTGCCATTGTTTGTGCAGCATGCTCTCAGAAGCAAAGCACGAAATGGCACAGCAGGGGCGGGCTCAATTTCATCCTGCGCAAATGTCATTGTGTACGCTGCGTTTTTTTTTTTTTTTGGAAAATGAAAAAAAAGGCATCATCTTTGAAAATTTTTTTTAATGGCAAGCGGTACACAGGCGTTGAATTGGCTTGGTAATTAAGGCCAAGTTAGTTGAAGCAGTGCCCTTTCTTGCATGCCCTGTTGAGATTTATTGTTTCTGAAATGGCAGCGCTGTTACCTATTGTTTGTGAAGGAACGTGCCAACGTTCTGTTGCACTGTGACTGGGGGAAATAACAAGGTGAGGGTGGAATTACTTGATACTCTGACAGTCTGCCTCGGGATCCATCAGAGCTTTAATTAGCCAGACTCCTTTTGTTTGGGTGTAATTAGCCTGTAGCATGCGGCTGCTGAGGATCCCAGTATTTGAATTGCAGAAACCGGGAGGTGAAGAGCCCTCTGAGGAGGATGAGGGGGCCAAGCGGATCGATCCTCTCCACCAGCTCATCCAGCTCTTCAGCAGGACCGCTCTGACCGAGAAGTGGTAGGTGTGCTGAGGCGAGGCGGTAAAGGATTAAAGCAAAAAACCACATATGCGTTTGCAGTCCGCAAATACTTGGACAATGAGAGTGTATACAAAGCTTTGCAATTTTTATGTTTGCCACTTCTTGGATGTGAATGCCGACAAAGCAAAGCCAACATTCAGTGCAGTGGCAGCTGGTGAGCTGAAAGTTGGGGTAGGAAACGACATACCTTGGTCTAGACCTGTTGTCGATCATTTTGTTAAATTAACTGTACATGAGCTCCGAAAACACTCAACACTATCTGGCATGGCCAGTTCTTGTTCAATAGTGGATACCTGTGTTGCTAATCTTCATTTTATTTGTTGTACTTTACATAATTATGAAATGGAGGTTAGATGGCCTGCACTGCAGGGTGTGCTAAAAACAAATGCGGAAGTTACCAGTGTCGTTCATTCTTTTTGTAAAGTGGATAAAATACTTTTATCGCCCACCACAAAGTGGAATGGGGATATTGGGCTGAGTGTTGTCCTTTCCGCATGTCTGTCCAGATGTCTGTCCGTCCATCACGCTTCTTTTCCGGGCCAGAACTTCTAAACCGTTCAACATTTTCCACAAAGTCGAATATATGTGTACATCTTATTGTGTAAATGTGCCTTTTTATCCTTCCGTGCGTCCTCCTGTCCGTCTGCCCCTCCCTCTGTTGCATTTTTTTTCAGGCCAAAAGGGCAAAATTGTTCTTTATTTTCCAGTGGAATTTAGCAGGAAATTAATAGGATGCAGCTCATTGTTAAGATGTGCGTTTTCATGCTTCTGCCTGTCCTCAATTTTTAGGTAATGCTTTTTGCTGTTTCCTGAATTTTGTTTTGGAATATCAGCCGGCCGATGGTGGGAGTATTTTATGCCTGTTCTGAAATTAACTTTTTATTTAATCATTGCACTATTGCAGTGTTTCCCAAACTGTGTGCCGTGAGAGCTTCCTAGGTGTGCCGTGAGAAAACCCACAAACTGTTTTTTTCTTGATAGCCTAATAACATAAAACAGCTGAACTTACAGGATATAAACATAACAATTCATGTCATTATCAATTCATTCAATTCAGTTTATTAAAATGCCTGTGTAAAATTCCTTCTCGATATTTCCGCATCATGTATTCTACTGTACAATTCCTTCTCTTGATTGGCCAATCACACATCGTCTAACGCGAAAAATTAAACATTCCCCGGTTAAACTCAGCTAAAACAGCAGTGTAGGCTGGGTGAAACGAAACAACGAAAATGGATAAATTCCTGACCAAAACCTCGAAAAGGCCGTCCAACTAAGGCCCTGAAACACCTCACTCTTGCTGCGCTGGCCAGAAAAAGAAAGTCAAAGTGATGAGCAGACTTTACAGTGAAGAATATCTGACTTATGGGTTTACATTCACCTGAGATCCCGCTACCCCAATACCACTGTCTTGCTTGCGGCGACAAGCTGGCAAACGAAGCTATGGTGCCAAATAAATGAAAAAGACACCTTTCAACCAAACATCCTTCTCCCGCCCAAAAAAAAAAAAAAAAAAAAGACCGTGAATATTTAATGCGGTTCAGAAGCCAGACGAACAAACAAGCTAGTTTCATGATGAAAACCGCTACAGTGTCAGAAAAAGCATTAGAAGCTAGCTAACTGGTCGCAGAACTAGTAGCAAAATCAAAGACGTCTCACACAATTGCCAAATCTCTTATCCTGCCAGCATGCAAAGCTATCGTCGGGACCATGTTGGGTCAAAATGCTGCCAGTGAAATATCGAAGGTTCCTCTCTCAAACAATACAATTGGCAGACGAATAGGAGAAATGTCGGCAGATATCGAGGACGTTGTAATGGAGAAAATAAAAGGGAGTGGGAAATTTGCGCTGCAGGTGGATGAAACAACCGATGTCAGTGGACATGCACAATTATTGGCCAATGTCAGATATGTCGATGGGGAGACAATGAGAGGAAATTACTTTTTTATCGAATTTTGCCGGAGAAAACTACAGGTGAGGAGGTGTTTCGAGTGACATCTGAGTATCTGGAGAAGTGGGGCTGAACTGGAAAGACTGCTTAGGGTCATTTATGTTATGATTGCATAAAAGCCTGAAACCTGGTTGGAAAGCTCGAGTGGTTGTCTCGTCACTCGGTCGCGCTGTGGGGTAGGTAGCGCGAGCGGAACGCTATAATATAGCGGTGTGCTGTGAGATTTTTTCATAGTAAACAGTGTGCTGCGAGAGAAAAAAGTTTGGGAAACACTGCACTCTTGCATAAAGACGGAAGATGAGCATTTATCTGCGGATAGATTATTCTGATTATTGGAAAACTTGTTAATCAAGGAGATGATTGAAAACAGGTCAAGACTACTTATTAGTTAAAAGGGATTTTTCTGCCCTGTTCTACTTTCAGCAGAAATGTTCTAACTTCTGATTCAGTGCAGAGTGCTGATGTTCATTGTTCTCACATCCAATGTGCTGGAGTAAACGGCTAAAAAGATAGATGGATAGAGATGTGTGAGAGCACAGAAAGAGTGACGCAGTGAGGGACAGAAAAAAAGGAGGTAGTGAGAGACTGAAACAGTGAGTGATTGAGAGAAACAAATTGGGGGTTTGTATATAAAACTTCCCTAAGTAAGCACAAAACATGGTTCCTCCCGCTCATTGAAAGCAAACTGTCATTCAAAGTAAAAAATGGATTTACTAAGGTTTCATGTATGAATTTTGTGAACAAAATCAACAAAATAGGGTCACACTGAGTAGAATGATTTGTCCTGTGTTGTTTTTTCCCCTGACAGCAAGCTGGAGGAAGACAACCTGTACATGGCTTATGCAGACATCATGGCAAAGGTACTATACATTCTATTTGTGTATAGTAGTATCCTGTGAGTACTATCCTTCTGGGTTCATAAAATGTCCTTATGCATGTACTGGTGTCACAAGAATAACAGCGTTTACTTAATAAACATGCTTAGTAAAACCCAGGAGCCCCCAGTGGCCTGAAGTAAGACGAGCTATCATGGGTTTTACTCTTTTCCGTTGTGCAGCTAACACCGTAATCTGCTTTATCGAACGGGGCCCTGGTCAGGGAATTTCCTGTGCTACTGTTCTTTCATTTGCTCAACTTCTGTTATTTTGAACTTTGAGCTCTTCTCTTTGCCAGAGTGTAATTGGATTTAACGAGAAACTGGTGTCTAGACCAATTTTCAATGGGTGTTCTGCAGTGTTGAAATCCATTACTGTTGGACGGCATCACCAGGAGTCTAAGTCTAACTTCCTTTGTCCTTCTGAGAAATGACTCAACCCTCTGCCCTGAGTTTTTAAGAAGTCTTTACACCCTCTGCCACAGAGCTGCCACGATGAAGAGGATGAGGATGGAGAGGAAGTGAAGAGCTTTGAAGTGGGTGACATTGTCTACCTCTCTTACCCCCCTACATTTCTATTTGCCCATTTTGCCCCTGCATGTACAAAAAGAGCCTTTGAAATGTGGACCTTGACTCGTCTGCTTCTGACCACGTCTTGAACCAGCATTTGTACGACTCGGGAATCACATGCTTTAAATCTTTGACCTCTCGTCACTAACAGCACTGGCTTGTTCATTCAAAATCTTTTTTCATCCCATAATTTCGCACTGGCACTGGTTGATTTGGAGCTATTATCAAAATGAACAATAGCACTATTGTTTGTAGGGCTTTTTATTATGTGGTTTTACTGTTAAGGCCTTAAGAACATTCTCATCTCCTTTAGGACGGCCTTTCCTTCATCAACTGTCATAAGAAAAGGCCTGACGACTGACAGTTGCCAGAGAAACAAAATTGGTGACAGTTATGATAATTGCTGTCATCACATCATTACACAGCGTTAATACATTAGATCCACTCCATCAGCAAATGGGAATTATTAGTATCATTGTCGTGCACAGATTACTTTTGTGTCCATTTTAGGTGTAATAGGAGTTGTGCTTTATGCGCTAAGTAATTAAGCAATGATGGGAACTGTTTGTTTAAATGATCAGTAATCATAAAAATTAGAAATGTGGGAAGGAAAAGAACATTTACTGTACTGTTTGTAGCACTCACTTTTTCCCTGTGGAACATATTAAATCTAACAAGCAGTTAAAAAAAACTGGAGAGAATTAAGGGACGAATTTATTTTAAAATGTTGATTTTATGCATTATAACAAATGTAGATAATGGGGAAGGACACCTCGCTTTCAGATTAAATTGTGCCAAATGCACAAGTTCGTTCGATTTTAAATTCATTCACTGCTTATGTAAGTATGGCAGATATAAGCGTAAACAACCTAAAGCATTAAAATGTCCAAGAAAGAAATTTGGTGACACTTTTTTTTATGTTGTGTCCACACTTAATACTTGAGCTGAGATACTGCACTCTTATTTATTTATCGAGATATTTACATGGAAAGAGGTGGCATTCATATTCAATGAGTTTACTTTCACAATATCAGCTACAACTGTATTATCACTGCCCTCATGTGAATCCCTTTCATGTCTCCTCCCATCCTGCAGCTTTTGTGCCTCTTAGATATATGGTCTCTTCTGATTGGTTTATGTCTGGTATGGTTTCCTCACCAGCTTTCTTGCATTCATGTTCCTTTTCCCACATGTGTGTGCTGTCGCATTTATACCCCATACCTAGAGTCTGCAAGTAGCTGGAATGTCACTTGCAATCTGCCCTTTAGCAACCAGCAAGCATATTGTCTTCAGGAATTATTTGTAAGCTTCATGAGAGTAAAATATAGAAGTTATCTTCCTATTTCTATGAATAGGAACAAACTCCCAAGCCTTACTCTTGGTCTCTAAGATTGGGACCGCAATCCTATCAGTCAAACCTCAGTTTATTACCCTGCCCAGTTTAGTACAGATAACCTCCCAAGCCTTCTTTGGTCATCAGGATTTGGGCTGCGTTCCTGCTAAACTCCACGGTCCTTCCATCTGACAGCTCAGCTCTGGCAAAGTGTGTGCTCCATCTGGCAGCTGTCACAGATTGCTACTAGCCAGGCCACTATCAGTCCAATAACAAATTTGAATTTAGATTCACATTACAGCTGAATATAGCTGTAGAGTCTCTGACTGGCGCATATAGTCTCAGGATGGTTCAATGTGTAAATTTAACATGATGTGAAATTCGGAATTGTGAGTTATTGACTGATAGGATTATTGTAGGATTCAGAATGCCACGATGACGGGAAGGGAAACTAAGTCGATGGTAATTGCACGGCTGATGTCAGAGTCAGTCTGGGACTATTGTGCTGTTCTTTACACTGAACCTTTCAACAGAACAATGTTGCCCATACCATTGGTCTACAAGGCTGCCCATACCATTGGTACTGCCTGTACTGCTCATCTTTGACAAAAGGAAGCAAGTTACACGAACATGTATGTCACTCGCTTCCTTTTGTCAAAGGTGGGCAGTGTAGCTTTGCAACATGTATTGTGAGTTCCGCAGCGGAGCTGAATGTGAGCTCAGGTGACCTGAGCATTAAGCCCTTGCGGCTCTGAGGATGACCGCATGTCTCCCCTGTCCCGCAGGAGAAAGAGATGGAGAAACAGAAGCTGCTGTACCAGCAGGCCAGGCTTCACGATCGGGGTGCAGCTGAGATGGTGCTACAGACCATCAGCGCCAGCAAAGGTAACCCTCACCAGTGACTGGCTGGAATCATTTTTGGGCCGTCGGCCAATGGCAATGAGTGCTTGGCTTAGTTTGTTCATTTTCACACCCTTCATCCCAAAATGACCCGTCTGAGCCTCAGCTAGCCGCTGGGAAAATCAACATTTTTATTGATGCGAGTTTAAGGGATTTATTTTACCGACAGCCATGGCCCTGTACTGTATGCTTGTGCTTTTACACATACAGCATAATATTTTCATTAGTGTTCATTGTTCATTGTTGGTTTCACTCTTCCCTCAGGGGAAATGGGACCAATGGTGGCATCAACGCTGAAGCTTGGTATTGCTGTACTGAATGGTGGAAACTCAACTGTTCAGCAGGTAACTTACTGCTCACTTCTCTGTGTCACTCAGAGCTGGAGTTAGTAAGACAAGCCACTGAAAACGAACTCTGAAATGCTGCGTGCCATCATTTAATTTGTGATGTTTGATGTGATGTCAGAATGTCAAATTCATACAGCCATATACATTAACTGTTGCAGTAACAGTACCGACAGCATACACATTTAACTGCACTTTTGTTCATAGTAGATTGTTTATATTTAATTTTCTTTTCAAAAACTGCTCATATCATTGACTTGCTCCCCGCTCTTGTTTCCTGCTGGGGACAGAAAATGCTGGATTATCTCAAAGACAAGAAGGATGTGGGATTCTTTCAGAGTCTGGCGGGGCTCATGCTGTCCTGCAGGTATTTTATCCCTCTCTTGTCTCTCTGCTTCTCACGACTTCAAACGACGCCTTGCTGATCTGCCTTTCTCGCCTCCTCCAGCGTGCTTGACCTCAATGCGTTCGAGAGGCAGAACAAAGCCGAGGGGCTGGGCATGGTGACGGAGGAGGGATCAGGTATACCGCTGGGGAGAGGAGATGGAAAAATGCAGCACTACTGTCAAAAAAAGTAATTTAGCATCAATCCATAATGGTCGCAAGAGAGCCTCTTTCCAGACTAGTGACCTGGCAATGAAGCAATAAAATGGCGTGCGCTGTGTACATGAATATGTACAGTATGCAGGAGGGCAGATTAATGGATGTACTGAAAATGAATTACATTTTCAGGGGTTTTGCATAAAATTGACTTCTGATTTTTTTGCATCAAAAACAAGCTTGCTCGATAGGAATTCACCATTTACACAACGGCAGAGTTCATTTAATGATTTTTCAGGGTTTTTTGTGTTGTGCGGGATGATGGAAACTAAAGAAGGGTTCTGAATGATCATGTTTAAAAATACTCTCTAATGCCAGGTGGGGAATGTAAATATTTGCCATGGAAAATTATAATGAACTCGAAATATATGCTTAGAATAATGCCGGAATCTCTTGCAGTGCATATACTTCTTTGTACTAATGAGAATTCAATCAGTTTGCTTTTAAGTACTGTCAAATTATCATAATTTTGATTTTGTTATCCTACTGTGTTGTCATTTCATTGATGTAGAGCAGTAGTTAAGTTTTTTTTTTCTCTCATTATCGTGAAAATACAATATACCCTTACACTGTCTGTGTTGTCCACATTCATAGTCATTTTTATTTTCTTATTTACACATTAAGCCAGTCTCTGAACTTTCTGTGACCTTTTCTATGTTTGTGTCAGAAATACTACTTTGGCGACTGTCGTTTATCAATAGGTTTATGTTCACAGGCTTCAAGTGAAGTGATGCATTTTTATCTCTGGGATCTTGTAACAAGTCATGCCATCAACATGAGAAACAAATATGGGAATCAGTCGTTGTAAATTATTTCTTTAAAAAAACTAATCTGGAAAAAGGGTACCATGACAAAAAGGTTTTACCATAAGCATGTCAATAAGTACAGAAGTGGAGTGCTGTGCTCACAAAAGCCAGCGGTTTATTGACCTTTGTCATCATTCAATTTTTATACTCTGAAGGAAAGATTTCGACACAATTTTACTTCCATGTCTGACTTGTATCACTCCACCAAATCCTTCAGGCTGTGTCACCACTGCGCTCTGTACTTACTGTCTTCTGTGAGTGAACTGAGTGAATGTTTACCTGTGGTCACTGTGAGCTCAACGATAACTTTCACGACCATAATTCAGATATTTGAAAATGCATGTTTATTTAATCCATGTCATTGTAATTCACCTTTGTGACTGGATATTAAAATTGTACAAAATGTAAAAATTCTAACTTTTAGGAAATTTGGTAAATTTTAGTTAGATTTTTTTTTTCCCATGATATTTGAGGAACTTGATGTCGTGTTAATTGTCATAATCAGTGGCTTGTGAGCCGTTTTGTGATTTAAAAAAAATGGCACCTGAGCACCAGATTTCCCTCAGAGCACTGTCAGGACATTTCCCTTATCAATGAAAGTCCATCCTTTTTGTCATAATACCCTTAGCTGACTTCAGTTAAACTTCTTTTGCGCTACATTTCCCCCAAACTAATTTGTCTGCTGAAAAAAAAGCAAAGGAAAAAAAATGAGTACTGAACCTGCTTGTAATCTGTTTGACTTTTCTTTCTTTTTCCTTTTCTTTTGGTTTAATGTACTGTCTTCCCCTCCTCAGTCATCACTCATGAGCGTGGTAATTATAAACTCTGCCATTTCCCGTTGTTAGCTTTGTGTCAGGTCTGTCCAGGTCCTGAGCCTCGCCCTTCGTGTGCCCTCCTCCCTTCCGCTCCCCCGCCTTATAGCACGATTTACGATCTGTTCTGTTTGTACAAAGTAATGCTGTAATGCTGTAGTGCTGTAGCCAATCACACTGTTTTTGCCTCCCTCTCAGGATTTGCACAGTATCTGGCACTAGATGTAAGAGCAGTGACCTGTCTTAAAGTGGCCCAGTCTTTGCAGTGGTTTGGATGTTTTTGGAGATGATCTGTGGCATACTCTCTATCTGTATAGTCTGTCGTGCATTCGATCGTGGCTTCATGGCTGCGCTGATTTGTGCAAGTGGAGGAATCTCAATACCAGTGTCTCCCGACTGTTTCAGCTATTGAATCTTGTGTTCTGTGATGTAGTCAATGTTGTACCCCCTTTTTTTTTTTTTTTTTTGGTTTGTTCTTATATTTTGTCGGTTTTGTCAATATTTTGTGTCTTGGCTGTCATTTATTTTGATTACACAAAGATTAGTGTTGTGTCTTTGAAATTATATTGTATTTTCCATTCACATCTTTAATTTATGTGTATATTTATTTATTTGTACAGTTTCATTTTAATGATCTCTATGAAACCAAATACAAAAAGGATAAAAATGATATACCAGATGCACAGAGCTCTCAGAAAAGCTTACACTGCCCTATGCTGCTTATTTCACGTACAAAAATCAGCATCAAATTTCATGATTAGGCAAGATCAACTGGTTATTATGGGGCAGCATACGGTAATGTTAATAGAGAAATCGCATACAGGGACACATACTTATTGTGTTCTGGTAGTATATTAAGCAGTTATTGAACTTGTTTAAATAACTGCTCTTTTAAGCCGTTCAGAAATTATGCATGGACCTTGTCTGATTTATTTGTGTTCAGAAGAAAAAAGTTATGAAAAAAATTTACCCGCTGAAATTCTCTTTTTCCCCCAGCTTTTACTATGGACAGTATGTATCGTATAACTCAAGAATGTAGACTTCTGATCTGGTTTATCATTGAATTGTAAATAAGCCTGAAAGTGCACTGGCCAGTCATACATGTTTACCTGTGTTGTGTTATATTGAATAGAACCATGATAATTTATGATTTGGGATGTAACTGAGGTTGGACCTAGGGGAGTCAACCCCTCTCTGTGACAAGTATGACTGCCTTAATGCATTGTGGACGACAATAGTTATAGATAATGGTTAAAATAGCAGATAAACATGCTCCTCTGTCTGAGTGAGGCTTGATCTTGTTTAGGGCAGGATTTTTTAGGCTGGGAAGGGTAATTCTTAGACTCAAGCACTTTCAAGCCTGTTTCAGGTAAAACACGGTTTCTTTTTCCATCTGAGACTTCACCCAGCTGTTTCAAATTCTGTTCTCCATGATCATCATGTATCATAGAACATGTCAGATCATTCGGTCATCCACCTTCCATTGTGATTTGTTAACCATGGCTGTCATTTGACATGGTTAAAGGCAGCATTTTATTACTGTGAAACTTCTGTCTCTTTGCAGCCATTTTTAGGAAATTATCAAAGCATAAAAATTACTCTCTACTACAAATTACACTGTAAACTCTGATAGTGTGGTAAACTCAAATGTTTTGTGGAAACGGATTACCTCAAAAAAATTGTGTAGGCCAACTTAATTGCATTGTGTGGGAGAAACTTAAGGAAAATAAGGTAAAGTTATTTTTTACATGTTTTTAAAGGAGGACTATACTGACCAACACGTTTTGACTTAATCTTATAGTAATTAACTCCAACATAATATCCACGGTCGATTTTTTGTCCATACATACCCCCTGTTCTTTTAAATGACCATTAATTAGCCGGAATTGCTGTTTCCAGGAGGCCGCCATTAATGCCACAAGTGGCATGAGAAGTTGCGAGATCATAACGTCACTGCGGCTGCCACATGCATTCGTGCATGATGCATGCGATATCAAAATGTCTGAATACATGGATATCTAAATAAATTAGACTACCAACCAATTTAAAATTGTTCATGGAGCGAATCAACTGTTTGATTGCAAATTGAGCCAAGTAAATGGGAAGAGGGTGAAAGCAATTGTCGAGTAGAGGAGGATGATTTTGAAGACCTTAACTTTGCTTAGTTCAGCATGCAGTTTGCCTGAATGTGTTTGCTTGATTATTACATTTGGCTGTTGTGTGCGAATCTTGTTCAATTATTAAATAAAAATGTTTAAAATTTGCGGCACAGATTTGCCTGAACGTGCTTGCCCAGTCTTCGGTGCATTTGTCCATTGCTTGCAATGCAAAAATAATTTCTCTCTCCATTCATGTTTGATGCGCTTCACACAATGTTTTCTACTTTGCGTATATTTTTAGACGCTTAAAAACTAGGGCCATCTTTACATGATTTTATTTTTAAGAAATCTTTTTTAATAATACATGAAAGTTTTCCGACGAAAGGTGGAATTCAGAGGTCTGCTATTTATTCAGATTACTGACATTATTTCAATCTCACATGGTAGCCTGGTTCGGTTTGTCTGCTTCTCATTATCTCTTCTAAATCATTTTTGGCTTGATTTTTTGGTTTTGATTGGTCAGTTGGCTGAATAAATGGCTTTTGATTACAAGTTAGGCAAAGTACATGGGAATTGATTTAAGGTGAGCTAATTATGCCAAGGTGACGGCAGCTGTCCAGCCTCGCTGGTAATTAGCAGACTTCAAATCGCACTTTTCTTTCCGGAAGCATTTCAAATGGCCTCTGATTTTAGTTCACCTCTAAATTAAAGTTGTGTCGGATAGAAAAAGGTAATAATCAAGCTTGTCTGTCTGCCCCATAGAGGAAGCAGGAATATCTCGGTCATTCAACAATCTCAATGCAGGACCGCAGGACAATGGAAATTCATGGCACTGACAGCCGCACTGACGTCACGATTAGGGGCGCCCCAAGCGGATCGAGGGTGAATTTTCGTCTGCTGTGGTGAAAATGGCGCTGTCCACTAGTAAAGTAAAATCGCTCATAAAAATGAAAGAAATCGCAAAATAAAGAAAACAAAGTTGTAGGAGCTTTTTTGATGATGTATTGAAATAATAACACCCAACTTTCCCAGCCATGATAGTCCTCCTTTAAGTGCAGTGAACACAAGATCATTAAGTTGACATTCTCAATTTTTTGAGGTAATCGGTTTCCACAAAAAATTTGAGTTCACCACACTGGTCAGGGTCTACAGTGTAGAGTAATATCCCAAATTACGTTGTTGTTGCAGAGTTTATTTTTTGCTCCTGTGAAAACCTTCCCATGGGCACCCATTTACAGAGAGGATAATTTGCGCCAGTGTTAATAACTACATAAGAGGGGTGTTGTGGCATTTCGGTGAATGGGATAATCCTTGTCATGAAGAGGGTTGGCTACTTTGTGATATCTTTTGAATACATTTTTGATGTGACAATAGATACTAAGTAATGTTTCATACAAGAGGTCCTCTTGACGCAGAGAGGTCACAAGTGTAAAATGCTGCTGCTTGTCATGTCTTTCCAACAGTTTAACCCTTTGTTTTTCATCGACCGTAGACATTTTTATTCTGAGTGACTGTCTAGGAGGTGTATGGCTCATACACCTCTGACAGAGCAGCATTCCCCCCAAAAAGAGGTAACCGCTATAATATTGTGGGTAATCGTAACAGGACTCTGGTTTTTTGCTACACCATGCAGGAGAGAAGGTGATGCAGGATGATGAGTTCACCTGTGACCTGTTTCGCTTCCTTCAACTCCTGTGTGAAGGGCACAACTCTGGTATGAGTTCCCACCCACTTTGATGTCTTGTCTCAATACATTCACTCAATACATTTACTTTCTTTGCGTAACCATAACTGCCTATTGACAATGCAATGTAAACCGCCTTTGTAATTAAAATTTATTTGAAAAGTAAAAGAGGAAATTTTGCCGAAAGAAAAAATGTTTTCATGCTTCGTTGATTTGATTACCAGTCCTACAATTTGGTTTTTCATTTCTCGCTTTTATGCAAAATGGGGTTTCTAGTGTCCCACTTGATAGAATTCAATTAATTTAGCCCCTCCATGTTAATGCTCACCCTCTCGTGCAATAGATTTTCAGAATTACCTGAGAACACAGACAGGAAACAACACAACCGTTAACATCATCATCTCAACGGTTGACTACCTTCTCCGTGTTCAGGTTATTACCCTTTGCTTTTGTGAAAACTTGATATGCCATAATGGCATAAAGTAAACCCATGCTAACTAGCAGCCATGGTAACAACTCCCTCATTACTCTGCAGGAGTCAATCAGTGATTTCTACTGGTATTACTCTGGAAAGGATGTCATTGATGAGCAAGGGCAGCGCAATTTCTCCAAGGCGATCAATGTGGCCAAGCAGGTCTTCAACACTCTCACAGAGTACATACAGGTAGAAATGAATGAAATCATCATAAATGTTTTTTTTTTTTTTTAATATTTTGAGGTAAATGAATAATTTAATTAGTATTTAATGTATTTTTTTTTCTTTAGGGTCCGTGCACTGGGAATCAACAGAGCCTGGCTCATAGCCGGCTGTGGGATGCAGTGGTGGGGTTTCTCCATGTCTTTGCACACATGCAGATGAAGCTCTCACAGGTCCGTATTATCTGTGGGAAATGGTGTACTTTCTTCTTTTCTTTTCATTGTGCTTACTGCTGATAAGCCTATGAGTTAGTGTTTTTCTTTTGTTTGCTCTGGTTCTCTTTGAAGGATTCTAGTCAGATTGACTTATTGAAAGAGCTAATGGATCTTCAGAAGGACATGGTGGTAATGCTCCTTTCCATGTTAGAAGGTAAGACGAATCTGTAATTAAAAGGCAGAGGCTTTCTCAAAATCCATCCTTTTTTCTGAATCCTGCAAATAAGACAGTATTTGAATATCGATCTTAAGTACAGAATATTTGTAATGTGTTACCTTATTCATGAATTACGCCTCATATGACCCTCCAGTACAAAACCAGTCTAAAGTCACTAAGTCCAAATTTGCAATACAGACCAACATCAGTACACAAAAATTATTGTTTTTTTTCATGCCAACCGGTTCTAAAAACATCAGTATTTTCTATAAATATAAGGGGGTCACTCCATGCCAAATCAACCAGAATGAGAACGTTTTCCCAGGTCACCATCTCAAAAATTTTTTAAAAAAAATCATGGATATAGGACTACCTGAGAGATGAATGTGTGCTAAATTTTGGGTCAATCTAAGCAAGAGAACACAGAGTACAAGTAATATATACTTGAAGAGTTCAGATGCTAAACCCGTAAGTCCACCTGACCTCTTTAGTTGTAAAAAATTTTTGCCTGGTGTTAAATGTGGTGTCAGGTGTCAGCTGAAGTTGCTGAAGGATTTTACTATGGAATTTTTGGGGTTTCGCCAAAACTTGATTTTATTATCGGCATACACACACTGAAAGCTTGTCAAAATCACCTTTAACTCAATTTTCGTATAAATGGCATTTACAAGGTTTTGCAAATGTACAAATGTTACAACATTATGCATATTTTTTGTATATTTTATACATGCGTTTTTCCTTACAATTGGCAAATGTTTGTTGCATTTTTAAAAATAGAACTAGTTTGATACTTAAAGTGAAATTTGCAACAAATAATCCTCACGTGCAGGGGCGTGTGTAGACATTTGAAACACTAGGGGCTGAGCCCCAAAGACAGGATGTGATTCGGTGCAGATTGACTAGTAATTAACTAGTAGCATGCAGAGCATGTCTGGGGCAAGCAGCCGGTTGATGACAGACATACATACATACAAACAGAGGGCGCATTGAGCTGACCAATAAGGGACTCGCTGCGCCTGCCCCAATTAATTTGTCAATGGTATAATGAAGTCTCACAGCGGGAGTAAATTAAATCCGGTGTATTGGCCTAAAATTTCACATTTCAAAGAAGTGACTAATGCAAAAACCGTATGTGATATTGAATACAGTACTGCACGTAAAAATGCCATGATGATTCCATGTCTTTTTAATGTATACTCTAATGACCCTGCTATAGTGTCTGTATTAAAGCCCTCCCAAATCATTTAAAGCCAAAAAATATTGATTTACATCCCCATCTTTTCGAGAGACATAGCGCACACAAACTGACAGTTGCTCTAAATTATTGTCCCTGGCCTCATCAGCCACTATAGCATACATGCTGGATTCTTTCAGTTTAGCCACAATACTCTCAGTGACTTCTTCAGCACAACACTGAATCATTTGTAACATTTCATAGAAAAGTGCTCAAAATTTGATTAGTTACCAGGCAAAAATGAGGAACTAATGAGGAACTAACTGCCTGTGAACCACAGTGAGCAGTTCTTGAGTAACTCTAATCAGATTTTTATAAAATGATTAGTTAGTTGAAAAACAAATAAGGAATAAATAGTTTGCTGATCTATAAAAATTTGATTGGGAGTTACTCAAGAACTGCCTTTTAACTAATGGTGTACTGCCAATTAGTTCCTTTTCTGTTCCTAAAATAATAATCATTTGCTACATTTTAAAGGTGACTTAGAGTTCCTCAAGAACTTTCATTTAACTAATGGTTTACTAGCAGTTTATTTCTCACTTCTTCCTTATTTGTTCCCTGGTAACTACTCAAATTGTATACCTTATTGTAAATTGAAATGGAAAAAATTCAAGACTTTGATGTGTTTGAGAGGCAAGTGGCATTAGAGGGGATGTAATGCTGAGGCAGAAAAACTATTCTGGGACTTAATTTTGCCAATGATATGTCTCATTTTTGTTATCTTTAAAATAATCTCTCTCTTAAAAGCTTTGCAGCATACTCGCTAATTTAATTCTAAAATGGATCTTTATTTCAATAAGACATAACTTTATCCTGTATTTTAATTTTGTGACTTCAAACATCAAGATGACATTTACTGCAAAGTTCGCTGTCCCTATCACTGATCAAAGCCACATGCCCGCTACAGAGTTCTTACCACTTATCGGAATTTAAAAACGGGGTAGACAACCGACATAACGACAGATTTCACGAATGGGTTAAATCGATTTTGAATGTTTTAATCGCACACACTAACAATTCGTCAAAGCCAGGCACTTGACGTTTTTATCCTTCCTAAAGAGGTACATTAGCAGAATCAACTGCTGTGTGCGCGTTAATATTGAAAATCGGTTAAATCTGTCGCTCGCAGTATCCCAAGTTTTTTAGATCAGTTCGTCAGCATTACGCTTTGAAAACCCTCTAATGTTGGAGTACACCAATGTGGCTGATCAAGCTAGCTCATGTAGCGGTAGCTCGCCACAATGAGAAAAAGTTCACTGTTCACTTTGCCAGATGCAAATGACACGACGTATTCATTTTTTATCTACAGTGGAAGGCTTATATCTAGTAAGTAAATGTTACCTTTATCGTTTTATGTTTTTCTCAGATCCTTTTTTTATTTTTGGCTGCGCTACTAGGCAGCTCCCAAATGTCACGTTTCAGGCGTTATGAACTTTGTGGGTGCAAAGACCTTAAATTGGCATATACAGTTTCCGGGCTTTCGGGTGGAAGAGGGAGGCATTTATGAGAGCGATACAGACACATAAGTGTCCCCATAACTACGGTAAGAGCTCGAAGTTCATACTTGTCTCATTTTTTAGCCGTAAGAAAAGACCCTGGGCTAAAGAAAAAAATACCCCGGGCTATAGCCCAGTAGCCAGGCCCTAAACACGCTCCTGCTCGCATGTATAAGGACATATTGTAAAAATATTGTAAAAATCTCAAGACTGTCATCCTGTGGTTTTGGTAGATTGAATGGAGGTCTTTTTCCAAAAAATTTAAAAAGTATGTTATTTTTAATGCACACTTTGGGTGAGGTATTATTATTTACATGCTTTTAACACCATGGAAGTGTTAAAATACAATTATAACTGCAAAACTATAGAAATGATTTCAGCTCTGAATTGTAAGACACTCTCCTGCAGCAGGGCTGCCAAGTTTGGAAACAATTTCGGAAATTTGTTTTTTTTTTTTCCATTTTTGAAGCTCTCTGGACAAGATAAGCTTAATTTCATTGCAGAAATGGAAAATTCAACTGAATTTGCCCTTGTATAAAAAATATCAACTCTGTAGCTTTAACAGCATGCTGCATATGCTCCTTTTAACACAGACGAAAGCCATATTTTTGACAAACGAAAAAATAGCTGAAATATTTAGATAGCTGTGTCTCTGAAACTATTGCTTAGATTGACCTAAAACTTGGCACACATTCATTTATTAGGTAGTACTACATCTATCATTTTTTTCAAAATTTTTTTGAGATTGTGACCTGGGGACCACTGGTTGATTTTGCATGGAGTGATTTTTAAAAATATAGACCTAAATGACCAAAGAAGTGTTTTAAATGAGTTGGCTGAAAAATGCATTTAAACAATTTTGTGCCGCCGCTTCACTTGGGAATCACAGCAGTAATACTGGTATCAAAACACAGCTGGGAATCCCTGCTTACTGGAAATTCCAGCAGTTTCTACGTCAATGCTCCGCATTAACCAATAAATGAGCTGGAAATAAAATCACTTGACTTCAGTAAACAAACGGCCTTTGTTGCCAGGCACGTGCTGCCAAATTTCATTGATTGCTCATATAATAGAACGTGCGCTTAGGACTTATTCTTTAGGAACTTTAGGTCGAAATTTCTGAGATTTTTTAAAATTTTCACTTTTCCTCATCTTAAAAGTGTAAATATCTATATCTTGCCTAATAGTGATCCAATTGCAACAAACTATACCTTTTTGGAAATCAGTTTTTATTTATTTTCTGGAAAATACAAAAACTCTGTTTCTGAAAATTGAGACTTTAGACTGGTTTTGTACTGGAGGGTCAAATTATACAACGTAGTTTTTTGGGTTTTTTGCCCCGGGATAAGTGGTGTGCTAAAATTGCTGAAGTGTCACTGAAACTTTATTTTTTTCCCTAGGAAATGTGGTAAATGGAACTATTGGTAAGCAGATGGTTGACATGCTGGTGGAGTCCTCTAACAATGTGGAGATGATTCTGAAGTTCTTTGACATGTTCCTCAAACTGAAAGACTTGACATCCTCAGATGCTTTCAAAGAATATGACCCTGATGGGAAGGGAGTGATCTCAAAGAGAGACTTCCACAAGGCCATGGAGAGCCACAAACATTATACTCAATCCGAGACTGAGTTCCTGCTCTCCTGTGCTGAGACTGATGAAAATGAGCTCTTAGACTATGAGGAATTTGTTGAGCGATTCCATGAACCAGCCAAAGACATTGGCTTCAACGTGGCCGTCTTGTTGACTAACCTGTCAGAGCACATGCCTCACGACACGCGCCTTCAGACCTTCCTGGAGTTGGCAGACAGCGTGCTGAACTACTTCCAGCCGTACTTAGGTCGCATCGAGATCATGGGCAGTGCCAAACGCATCGAGCGGGTATACTTCGAAATCAGCGAGTCCAGCCGGACACAGTGGGAGAAGCCGCAAGTCAAGGAGTCGAAGCGGCAATTCATTTTCGACGTGGTCAATGAGGGTGGCGAGAAAGAGAAGATGGAGCTCTTTGTTAACTTCTGTGAGGACACCATCTTTGAAATGCAGCTAGCGGCCCAGATGTCTGACATTGGGGAGCGATCAGCCAGCAAGGAGGAGAGCGAGAGGGAAAAACCGGAGGAGGAGGACCCAGAGATGGGCTTCTTCTCCGTGACCACAGTGCGGACGGCCCTCCTGGCTCTTCGCTACAATGTGATGATGCTGATGAAGGTGCTTTCCATGAAAAGCATTAAGAAGCAGATGAAGAAGGTGAAAAAGATGACGGTGAAGGACATGGTGACCACACTCATCGCCTTCTACTGGAGCCTGTTCATGGGCCTGCTGCACTTTAGCTTTAGTGTCTCGCGCGGCTTCTTTCGCATTGTCTATAGCACCTTCTTAGGTGGGAGCTTGGTTGAGGGGGCCAAGACCATGAAGGTGGCTGATCTTCTGGCTAATATGCCTGACCCCACTCAGGATGAGGTCCGCGGAGAGGGGGAGGAGGCCGAGAGGAGGCACTCGGACAAGTCGTCGGCCGCGGAGGACCTGGCCGACCTGGCGGTCAATATGGAGGACACAGACCTCCTCTCAGACATTTTTGGGCTTGACCTGAGAAGGGAAGGTGGTCAGTATAAGTTGATGCCTCACAACCCCAATGCCAGCCTGACGGATTTGCTCAACATGCCCGTCCCCCCTGCGCCAAATCCCTCACCTGAGCTGCAGAGGCGGAATCAGGTAATCGAAAAAATTGCGATATGTTGCAGCTCATTTTCAGTAAAGCTTTGCTACCTGATAAGCTAAGTCTGCAGAGTCGTCGCTGTTTATTCATCCCTTCATGCAAGGCATGAATTTATCTCTGTGATAATAACCGCAGATTGTGATATTAACTGCTTCCCTGGTGGTAAATTTATTCATATTTTAGTTATTTTTGCTTTCAAAGATCAGCCGAGGGAAAGTTTTGGGTGTGATATTTTGAAGACTATGAAATTGTTCCAAGCATCAAATAGGAACAGTTTTCTCAGCGTATTTCTTCGCAAGGCAGAATATTTAGACCTGTTTTAACTGTGAAACGCATTCCACAGTTTTGTAAATCGAAGCTTGCCATCATGTGATGCATGTTTCGATCCTCTTATTAATTTTTGTCATTATTCTGTTGAAGGGTGAAGAGTCAGCTGAGGAGGACAGTGAAGGAAAAGAAGGAAGCCAGTCTGAGAACGAAAAGGCAGAGTATGTTCATATTGAAAATGTACTCATGTTTTGTTATTCCTGAGTCTTGAGTGGAACGGCCTTGGAAAAGTGTATAATTCCCAGATATGCACTGAAGATCTTTTATAAAGGCCCTGTTTGTGTGAGAGTTCTCTAGTTGGTGTTCTCAGTAATACCCTTGGTCCCTTTTCAATAATTCAAAACTTGAATGCGTCAGAACAGTCTGGGAATGCGAGAGGGTATTGCTGAGTAAAACTTGGTTTCTCAGAGAAATATAGTGACCTCGGTGTGATTGACTTTAAAGCTGGTCTGCCACTGCTTTGCGGATAGATTCTGAAGTTTCATTATTTTTATAGACCAGAAAGGCTGACAAATCCATTTGGGCATGCAAAATTAGAATTCGTTCTGAAAATTGGGTCTTATAATTGCCCAGTGAGGGTTCTATTGTGTTTATTGACTTTTTACTCCTTTAATTACACAAACCAGGGGAGAGAATGGGGAAAAAGATGTGAAGCCAAAGGATGAAAAGCCAAAACAGAAAGTCAGACCACACCGCACCTCTAAGTCTGAGGAACCAGAGCTGCAGGAGTCTGCCTTCTGGAAGAAAATCATAGCTTACCAAAGGAAACTTCTTGTAAGAGTCCTGAAATCTGAAAGGCTGCTCAATGATATTCTATCTCATGCAGACACACTCGTGCACTCCCTGGCATGCCACACATCTTCACACTCATTCAACACACCACATCTGCTCACACAAACACAAAGGCACACACCCACCAGCTTAAACTTGTAGTTTTGTAAGTGAGTATCTTGATGTCCTCAGACATTAACACCACTAAATATCTCTTCCCGGCAGAATTATTTCGCCCGGAATTTCTACAACATGAGAATGCTGGCTTTGTTTGTTGCTTTTGCAATCAACTTCATCCTGCTCTTCTACAAGGTGAGATCGTCTGATTTTGCTCCAGAGCATCTAGCTGCGGTCACCTGCTGTTGACGCTGTCAGTGCTGAGCCTGACCTCCATGACTTCACTGTTCCCCAGGTGTCCACGTCATCCGCAGTGATGGAGGAGAAGGAGGTGGTGTACAGTGGGCCCTCCGACACCAGTGTAAGATGGACCCCAGTGGAGGGAATGCCCCACCGCCCAGTGACCGTGCACTTTGTTCTGGAAGAGAGCAGTGGGTACATGGAGCCCACCCTTCGAATCCTGGCAATCCTGCACACTGTTATATCCTTCTTCTGCATCATAGGCTACTACTGCTTAAAGGTGGGCTAGCGCAGTTTGCGTTTGTGTATGTCTTCAGTGTCCTCTATAAGTATTTGGACTATGACTTTGTGCAAATGGCTGAATCGTCAATGTGATATGGATCTTAATATTCAAAAAATTAAAGCTGTCAGTCTTATTACCTCATATTGTTAACATACGTGGCAAAAGTTGTCGCTTTCCAAACTCTGATTGCACTGCATGCTGGAAAATATTTTCTGAGTGGAACTTTTTCTTCATACTGCATAAGTGTGTTTGCACTTGGGTGCGCGTTATGTATGCAATAGATTTTCCAATCCTGCGGGAAATGAGTGGGTAATTAAGAGGCCAATTTGCACTGGGAATTAAAAATTCAAACGAAGTCATTTTTATCCAGGAATAGAATCCTTCACCATGGTGGTCTGGGATTTTTAATTGGTATCCTTTAGTTGCAATAGATGTGTATCAGCGCAGCCTTAGTATTATACTCTATGATTATGTTTTAATAGGATTTATTCCGCAGCCAGCCTGAAAATGATAATGGAATTAAATGAGTCCTGTCACAATATGGTTAAATTATTTCATTCATTTCCTTAGTATCCCTGTTGAATCCAGACTGTATGAATCATATGCGCAAGAGTTGTTTTTTTTTCAAAAAATCTTGAAATTCACAACAACAGTTCAGCTTTGGAGCCGTTTTAGAAAGTGTTGTAGCGATACCCCGCACTGGAATTCAAAGGGATTAAACTTTGTAGCTTCTGGTGTCTTTCAAATACACAGGGCTACAGGCTTTTTCTCGTAGTTATACCAGTTCTGGGCCCCATATTTTAACAACTTTATTGCATGCCTTCAAATACCTCCAGGTCCCATTGGTGATATTTAAGCGAGAAAAGGAGGTAGCGAGGAAGTTGGAGTTCGATGGACTCTATATAACTGAGCAGCCATCAGAAGATGACATTAAAGGGCAATGGGACAGGCTTGTAATTAACACACAGTAAGTCTACGATAACGACTCGGTTAATTAAAGCATGCCAACAACCAATTATTTGGAAAAATAGGGTTTAAGAGGCCATGGCAGCTATAATTGTCCTTCAAATGTCAGATTATACAATGATGAGAAGCTGCATTTACCAGCCAAAGGGGGGCAATAGTTTATCTTTCTGATGATTTAAATTTAATTGAGCAGGAACTATCTGCATATAGAGGGTATATTAACTACCATTTGAATAAGCAACACCATTTCCAAGTTCAGACTGACCACGTAGGTCCAATTTTATCAAATTATTATCAAATGATATTAGCAAATAGTCGCTTCACTTCAGTTATGTGTAATTAACTGAGATTTTTCTCTCACTGACAATCAGGTCTTTCCCAAATAATTACTGGGACAAATTTGTGAAAAGAAAGGTAAGCTTGTTAATACTCTGATTATTGATAATTGATTGTTGAATTTTTGTTCTGTCATTGTATGGGGTATTTTATTTTACAAGGAGAAATGAGTGGAAAATGTGAATTCTTAACAATATGGCTTTGGTCATAATAAAAAGACTAGTGGTGCGTAATTGTGTAGTGTGCTTCTCGAGCTTGTCATGTTGTGGTTGTGTTTCCGTTGCAGGTGATGGACAAATACGGGGAATTCTATGGGCACGACCGCATCAGCGAGCTCCTGGGGATGGACAAGGCTGCCTTAGATTTCAGCGATGCTCATGTAAAGAGGAAACCCAAGAGAGACAGCTCATTAGCTGCCGTGTGAGTTACGGTGCAAAGTACCTGTCTTCCACTAGGATTCATACCCATTTTACTGAATGTCAGAACTTCTTCTAACTGTGGTGTTTTTTTTTCTTTTTTATTTTTTTTGTCATCTGAAGGTATGCCAAATGTACAGTTATAGAGAAAATGAGATTTATCACTGTGCCATATAATATCCTTCAGTGGGTGGCAATAATGAGTAAGAATTGCGAGGCATTGTGACACTGGACAATCAAATATGTCAAGGGCAATACTAACTGTGAAACGACTGGTGTACTGCCGCACAAAGTTTGAATAAAGAAATGAAATTAAATTCTGCAATACTGGAAAAAATATTATATAAGAAACAATTGGATCTTCTGTTTTTAGTCCTTTGAATTATAGGGCATAGAAGTGAACAACTCATTAGTGCATGTACTGTCCTGTGAATAAGTTTATCGCCGTGACGGCAATTGTATGACGAATTTTATCGTTTGGCAGATTGAATTCCGTGGATGTCAAGTATCAAATATGGAAATTGGGAGTGGTCTTCACGGACAATGTGAGTCATATGTGTGCTGCTTGGGCTGTGTGCAATAAGGAATGATCTATTTCAGGATTTTGAGCGAACTTCAACTCAAAATTACTGAAATTATCCCAATCCCTTTTTGAGGCATACTTTGTAAAAACACTGACTACAGCTGCCGAATGCAAGTGTATGCAAAAGATTTTGCTCCACTCAAGTGGAGTGAATCTGCATAGTTTATGGTGCTGTCAAAAATCTAACACTAAGGTAATTGGTTGGAATGAAAAAAAAAAAAAACAACACACAAACCAGCCCTCCGGGACTGGAGTTTTCACCCCTGGTGCAGCCTGTTAATTGCTCAGTTATTGGGTAGAAAGTCACACAGTCACAGAGTAATTTTGACTCTTGTATTTTAGTTGTTTTCATTTTCTGTTTCATGTCATGGTTTATTATTTACTGAGGAAAAACATCACTTTGCTTGGAATAGTTTAGATGACTGCTTAAAGCTTGTAATTTAGTTTGCAGGAATTTTTTACAGCAGTGACCCAGCCAATTTGGCACCTGCCCTCATTAATGCCCCTGTGATCTTGCAGTCCTTCCTCTACCTGGCCTGGTACATGACTATGTCCATCCTGGGGCACTACAATAATTTCTTCTTTGCTGCTCACCTGCTGGACATCGCCATGGGATTTAAGACCCTGCGCACGATCCTGTCCTCGGTCACCCACAACGGCAAGCAGGTACAGAGGAGGACGTTCCTTCTGATTACTGCTGCCAGAGGGACCACGCTTAGCCGTATTTATTTCTCTCTTCACATTGCCCTGGTTGTTGGTGAAGGGATGCTATGCTCTGAAGTAATAAAATCTGTAATCTACATCCTAGTGGATGCAGGGATTGGACTGGGTCTGGATTGTGGATTGAGTTTATAGCTGTGTACTCATCAGTGCGTGTGTGTGTGTGTGTGTGTTTGTGTACGTGTGTGTGTGTGCTGTGGCGCGCGCATCAGGTTTCTATATTTGGTGTCTCTCTGTGTGCCAAGCATGTGGGTGACTCAATGTTTGTGCTCGGATATGCATTTGTATGTATATATGTGTATCCTTCTGTTTGAGTATGTGGGTTGTGCGTGTGCGTGCGTGCGTGTGTGTGTGCGTGTGTGTGTGTGCGCATGTGCATGTGTCCGTGCATGCGCGTGTGTGTATAATTTTGATTTTCCCCTTATGCTTTCCAGCTGGTTCTGACAGTGGGACTTCTGGCTGTGGTAGTATACCTGTACACTGTGGTTGCCTTCAACTTCTTCCGCAAATTCTACAACAAGAGTGAGGATGGAGAGTCTCCCGACATGAAGTGTGATGACATGCTCACTGTTAGTATTTCACCGCTATATGTCTTTTCCTCTCCTTTTTTATGCCCAGCTGGGTCTGTGTTATGTATCAGTAAGTTTTAACTGTTTCATGACTGAGCTTCAGATATTTCATCTTACCCTACAGAGAGGTCTGGTGTCCTGATAATGAGCTATGATCCTTGTTCTAAATAAATTATTATTGTGCTGACAATCAGTATTAATTGCATAGAATGCCTTAATACTGCTAAATTAGCATCTGAATTAACATTGGTGTTGCATCCTTCAAGCTTAATTGCTCTAAGTTTTAATTGAGATCAAGGATTTAATTCAGTGCACCTAAAAGAGGACTGAGCGACCTGATGCACAGAAAAACAGAATAATTATCTCCCATTCTTTGACCGTGAATAGGATTATAGCGGAGCCAGTGAGATGTTATTAAGATGTGGAGTCATTTAACCTGTGATCCCCTTGCTGAAAGCAGACCTGATGTTGTGATAACAATTGAATAAACTGAATTCAATTAAATTTATTGTTGGCAGCAGATTGAGTTTTTGAGTGTGTGTGTGTATATACGTGTGAGTGTTTGTGTGTGTCTTTGTGTGTGTGCGTGTGTGTGTGCGTGCTGCACTGTAGTACTGTCTAGCTCTCTGTAACGTAACTATATATGAAGCCCACAGTTCCATATCTTTATTTGTCAGTGAGCTTGAAAACGACAGAAGACACCCATCGTCATGGTCTGAATCTCTTCCCTTAATCCTTTTGACTCAGTCACCCATAACATTCAATTCCAGGCTATTTTTTCCTATTAAGGACTCACAGAATTTGAGAGGGTCATCTGGTCTCCTGCTGTAAAGGTGACTACAGCTTAACTTGGGCCTGAACCCTCAGTTCCTGGTGACTTGAATCCCCCATATTGACGTGTGGGCCTCTGTTTTGGAAACACGTTTCATAGCAGTCCAGTTAAACGTGAATTTTGCCGGACTTTTGTATACGTGTTTTCATGCATGATTTCCATGTTGCTAGCTACATGTCATTTTGAGGAAACGGGGTCAAATACTTGAACACCCCCCTCAGGCAAAGAGATTCACACTTTGCATGATGCATTGCACCTCTCCCAGGAGAAGAAAAAGCTCCTAAGTGGAACGACTCAAAACTGTATATACCCAAAGCTGGTTACTGGAGTTTACTGTATTCCTATTATTCAGAATCACATAACATTAAAATTATCGTACCTGAGAAACAGACGAATGTGCAAGCTCATATTTTATTTGCATTGGCTGATGCGTTTGGTCCCCCTCCCCCCTCCTATTTGGACACATTCTAATATGACCAAGTTCTGGTCAGGCCAATCACAACCATCTAATATGGAGTGGGTTTGGCACGATGATGTTGAAGTATTTTCGTAAGTAATGAAGATGACTAGCGTTGATGTTGAATAGTTTGTTGAATCTGCATTCGCAACAGAACAAACTGGAAGGGATATATTTTTTCTAAAAGAAGAACAACCAACTGCAGTTAAAGCTATAGCTGATGAGAAAGATGTTTTTGCCATACCTCCGACAGAATTGGGTGAAAGTTGAATTTTTTTTTTTTTTTTTGGCCCCACTCATCGCCAGAAATAAAAAAGAAGGACAGCTAAAGTGAAAACCCATAGGCTATTGTTAATGTTATGATAACGTTGTGTTGGCCCCTAAATCATGTCATGCAAACACGAATGTATTATATTAAACTAGAAGCCACTTCAATTCCTTTTTGGAATTAGCTACTTAGTCTAGTAGCCTACTGATAGTTAATGGAAGCTTGCTCACATGACAGGAAGTGTTGAGTTGATGACATAATGAACATCGATACAAACAAAGTAGCATGTTGCAATTCTTGCTGCTTTTTGTATTATTGTTAATAGTAGTTAGCTAGCTTTCCTAAACTACGATTTAGTGGTTGCTAACAAGTTGAAATTTCATCTGTGCCGAGCTTTTCATTTTTTGTTGCTCTGATTGGTTGCTGGTCTATCCAACTGAGTCCAAAGTCATTTCGGTTTGAGCTTGTTGATAACTTGGAATCTGAAAATGAACTGAGAGCTTCCAGACTAATTTGCATCTCCAAATTGGGCCGGCAATCCCAGGCTAAAAAATGATCATTCAGCTGCATAAAATTTTTATGGCTGCTTCTTCTCGTTACATCGAGTAAAGGGGTAAAGATAGAGCCAAACAAACAAAGAAAAAAATATGCCAGATTGTGCTTTACTTCCTTTCGGTTGGATTCATTCTAATTTTTGTCAGTGGGTTAAGGTGCGTGTGTTGTAGTCTTTAGGGTGTATATTATCACAGTACTTCATGAGTGGGTGATCGTTTGCTCTTCTCTGCTCTCCGCAGTGCTACATGTTCCACATGTATGTGGGCGTACGGGCAGGTGGAGGCATCGGCGATCAGATTGAAGATCCAGCGGGAGATGAATATGAGATTTACCGGATCATCTTTGACATCACCTTCTTCTTCTTTGTCATTGTCATTCTGCTTGCCATCATTCAAGGTGAGAATTCTTGTGAACGTCATTCCTCGTCAGCCTCTAACGTGCAAGGAGGGTATTTCTCCCTCTTCATTGGAACTGGCTGTGCCTTCCATTTTAAGTAATATTAACATTATTTTAATATAACTGTAAAATAGAGGCAGGTATGTGCAGAATATTGACTTATGCTGTGTCCCCTCAGGCTTAATTATTGATGCCTTTGGTGAACTACGAGACCAGCAAGAGCAGGTGAAAGAGGACATGGAGGTGAGAAACGATGCACCACAGCAAAGGTGTCAGATATGCCCTGCGAAATGTTACGGGGTAAAATTGTGACATAGTCACAGTGGCGAGTCAAAAAGTCATGGGTAACATCTCTGGGGAGGGGTGCTTTTCTGCCTACATGTTGTCAGAGACTGGTCAGCATGCAAGTTCACAATGGTTTATTTGTTACTTTTCCCAAACACACTGAAGGAATCTTCTAATTCTCACATTCAGTTCATGGCTTTTTGAAACGAGGAAGCTAAATGAATAATGCTAATGTCAGGGCCTGTGTCAGTCGAGACCGCTTGGATTCTGCCCTTGATGCATGAGATGCAAAAACAAACACTGCTCTGATGGGGATTAACTGCTCTGTGCTTTAATCCGAACTGCAATCGCATGTGTAAAGGTCACATGAATATAAATCTTATACAGTTTAACACATTTGAAGGCAAAATCGAAACCTGGGAAGGGCAAATGACTGGAGCCGCACAATGGAATGATACCATCATAGCAGATGATTGCCAAACAATGGCAAAGCACATTAAGGGGAGGTGATTGATTGTGCTATTCTCCCGGGGCCACACTTCATTGTAGCCTATCTCTTCGAATTCCCATTTGGAAAAATGCAGTCCCAATCCAGGCTGAAAATCCAGCTGTGATTTGGAGGATGGAATTAAATGTGAGGCATCACACCGGGCAGTGAATGTCAAACCATCGGGGACATTTGCCAGCACTGATCCATACCCTTTCTGCAAGTCAATTTCAATGGTGTCATTTCTATATTCAGTCGACAAATCAATTAAAAAAGGCTAGACACTTTCAAAACCCTGACAGCCTAATGCATCGCACTGTTCTTATCAGGGCACTCCTCAATTTTTCACAATGGTGTATTCCTTTAGCAAGCAAATAATCTCTACAAAGCATGCTATAAACAACATGTTGCATACTTTACAGATTGCTGTCACAGAATAAATGCTGCCACAAGTCCATCTTTGCTAATGAATGTTAACTGTTGGTATCATTTATTAAGTATTTGTATAGATTTGCAGTGCCCTCCACCAATAATGACACCCTTGATAAATATTGGCTAAAATGGCAGTGAAAAAATGTGGTTTCTGTTTATTCTCCCGATGTTCCATTGAGAATACTAACAAAAATGAACCCTGACGTCAAAGGAAATCACTGAAGGAAAAATATCCTTATCTTAAAGTAAATATTTTTCCTAAGAAACATGTGCCACAATTATTGGCAGTTTCAGAGAAGTAAAATCTAATTGAAGTACATATCCATTAATATTTTTCTGAAGTTCAACATTGTGATTAAGAAAGGTTAAATGCTTCCAAGATCTCCAGTTACCGGAGGGTATAAATATGAGGAGATACGTAGGCCAGTTTACCTTAGTCATCCATCATCATGGTTAACCCATTTAAACCAGGACAGCATGTGCGCATTTTAAGAACGTGTCGTTGCCGACACAGATATGCGCGTAATTTTGAAAGTACCGTAATTACTGTAAGTTTTGCGCAATAGAAAAAAATTCCAACTGTTCCTGAAAGCTGAGAAACTGTGCTTGAGCCCAAATACAGGTTACTATGGTAAACATGGCAGCATGATTCTCTGCTGGGATTTTTGCATTAGGCCTTAAAGGGTTAAGACAAAAGATTAAAGCAATGATGTGTGTCAGAAAGGTTTTGAGCTTCACAAATGTGGAAATGGCTGTACGACAATTGTTTAGAAGTTTAAAATTTTACTTATTTACTGTCAGGGCAACCATTTAGAAGTGTAACTCTTTCCTGACGGCACTGCTGACCGGCGAGTTATCAAACTTTCTGTGATCAAATTTTTTCCATATTACATTAGGTTACTTTGTGTTATACCTTAAAAGAAAACTGAGAATCTGCTTTTTATGAGGAGACCCAAATATGCCTATTGTTTGGTTATTGTTGGAGTAGTTCGGCTCCTCAAAGCACTTGACTTATTTTCTGGAAAAATCCTCTGTTTACGATTGCATGCACAAGTGAAAATTGTGTATGCATTGCCATCCATTTCGTTTTTGCCGATCATCAACTTGATGAACATCAATCAAAATGATGAAAAGTGATGCCGAAAAGGTATCTGCTTTGGATTTTGAAGTAGAGTTGAGTTGGATCAAAATAACAGTCCAGAGTAATTTTCTAGCAGAAATTCTTTGAAATGGAGTGATATGTTGTCAGAAGATGAACAACCTATAACATCAATTACTCACCCAAAAATGTTTAAATTAATTTTTTTGTGTGGCAGTGTGTTTCCTTAGCCATTTTGTCCTTCTATGGGTCAGTTGGGAAAGAATTAAGGCACATGGCAATGTTAAAAATCCTTGTGGAAGAGAGCCATTTTGAATGCATGTACTGCATGGAGCAAGGTTCAAATTAAGGAAACTTCAAGGATCTCTATTGGGGAATGGCAGATATTAATTATGTCTTTGGGTCAGAAAGTTTCCAAAACTATGATTAGATGCCACCTGCACATCTTAAAGTTGTTTGGAGAATTGCAAGAAAAAACCCTCTGTTATCATCCTATTTGCCTACACTTACTCAAATGGTACTGGAACTTCCAATGGGTATGAGTTAGTGGTGCCTGTTTGGATGAGATTAGAGGAGGCACAAAGCATCCATTTAGACTTGTGATTTGTCTTGACCAGTTTTCAATCATTTTCCTTGATTAACACATTTTCCAATGATTAGAATAATCCATCTGCAGTTAAACACACAGTTTCCGCCTTGACGGAATGCTACAGCGATTAAGTGGTAAATTCAATTTAGGAACATGGTTTTTCATTATTCACTGAGTACACATTGCGAAATAAGATAAATTACTTACTTCCCCGTTTGGTGTTCAGCCAATTCTGTGATGCAGGTTGTCCAATGTTCGGTTCATGATTGTATAAAATACAGTAAAGAAAACAAGGATTTGCAGTGTGTACCCACAATTTTGAATAACGGTGAATGAAATGCAATTTTGTGTCCATATGTAGCATCTTATTTCTTGTGTTACCTTATTGAGGAGAACTGGTAACAGCTGATAGTGTTGAGTGGTTTAAAGTCAACTGGTTGTTGAGCAGCTGAGTGATTAAGACGGTGTAAACTCCGTGGTCCGTCATCTTTCATCAGTCATTAGTCGTCTTTGAACAATCAGGACCATAACCTCTAGTGGTCATAAATATTGATCAAATTTGACAGAACTTGATCTGCAACATCTTTAGCACATTAACTACTGTGGGATTGCATTACAGCCCCGTACCCCTTAAAGTGGGCATGGCAGGGTGGTCTTATTGAAACACTGACGTTGTCCATTTTAGACCTTTCTAGTACAGATAAATTGCTGAAACTTGGCATGTATGCAGTATACAACAGGTCTCAGCATATGAGTGAAAAGATCTTTGGCGATTTCAGAAAAAAAATGCTGTTTTCTGACCTCTGATATTCCTTTACTCAAAGACACCTATTTAAATAACCTGTAACCTCTAGCTGTCACTGAATAGAGCATGCTCCATTTAAAGACTGATTCCTTCCCGCACCAACCCAAGTTCAAATCTGGGCCCTTTGCTGCATGTCTTAGTCACTCTTCTCCTCTTCTTTCCTGTCTCTATCAACTGTAATCATCCAATAAAGGAGAAAACTGCCAAAAAATAATCTCAAAATTTCATGTAACTTTGAATACAACATTTTTAGGACGTTAACTAGTTTGGTATTTCATTCCAACCCTGTACCCCACTCCCAAATGGGCATGGTAGGATAGCAGACCAGCTGAGTTTTGGGTACTTTCGAACCTCTAGTTGACATTCAAGAAATGCTAGATTAAAAATATGATTAAAAACAGGTCACGTCTAATTAATAGTTTAAATGGATGTGTCTTGCCCCCTCTATTTTCAGCGCAGCAGCCGCCAGTGGTTTGGTGTAAAAGGAAAGATAGCCATACTGTAAATAACCCCTTTCCAACTGTGAAGTATGGTGGTAGCTATTTGATGTTTTTCTTCCATCGGCCCTGACAACTTTAGTATTCATGGTATCATGGATTCCGTCAAGTACCAGTCGATATTAGATGAAAATCTGACCAAAGCTTAAACTGAGCTGTGGTTGGATCTTCCAACAAGACCGTGATCCAAAGCATACATTAAAATCAGCAAAAAGATGAGTCACTGACCACAGAATGGCAGGGTAGCCTAGTGATAGTTTACCTGATTGGTAACCAAAGAGTAGCTCGTTCAAGCCTTTGGTGGGCTTGGGATTCTGACTTGGATCTGGAGAAGTGATGTTAGGTAGAACTCTGCCCCTGAGCAGGCTCCTTAACCCCAAAAATTGCTCTCACTATCCCTCCTCACTTATGTCTGTTCTATCTATCATTTATCCCGGTTGTTCCTTAAAAAAAGACACATGTTCAACAGAATATTTCCCGGTTTAATAAAGGTAAATAAAACAACCAAGGGGTGCATCGCAAATATCTAAAGAACAAGGAACCCTCTTCGCTACCGAACATGAACTGGAAAGTTTGCCTGAAAGACATGGATAATTATGTTATTTGTGCGTCAGTCAAACTCATGACGTATTGAAGGAAAACCAGTTCTCTTCCTTGTCTAGTTAGTAGGAACGAGCTCCCAAGCTGAACCTTCACACAGTTCAGCTCTGGCAAAGTGTGCACTCCACCTGGCAGTAATCCTGGAAAACCGCTGGCCGGAGATTGGCAACACCTACTGGCCGGATACTGGCAACACCTACGCTGCTTTGCCCATAACATCTGAACTGAACTGTGCGATTCTCCTCTGAGTTCCATCTCACTGTCAACCGTATTACTATCAATAAACCCTACTATTGGATTGCACTCTGCTTTCACTCTTGATTCCTGGTCTGGATCATAACACACAGATCTCTTGCCATGTCTTCTGAAACCTCATCCAGTACAGGAGATAACATCAATCTTTTATCTTGGCAAAGGCTGCACAAAGGAGGCTGCACAAAATATTAATCGTTGGGGGTCCAATAATGGAAGTGCACATCAGTGACCAAAGGCTGCACAGATATTCACTTGGGACTTGCTCCCGTGGTGATCACTTAGCCGTTGTGATTGATAGCGGAGTTTTTAAACAAATCTTTTATTTTTGCTGTGTTAAAACTGGGTGCATAGGCATGTACTCTGCCATTTCTGACCAGCTCACAAAAAGGCAACCATAGATATCCTGCTACAGAGCACTGCTGTTGCAAACCAAAATAAACAGAGGACTCATTTCCAACCCAGCAAAATTGAGCAAATTGTTAAAATCCAAACAAATATGAAGTTTTTGTGAGAAAATAAATACATTTATTGTGCACCTTAAGGAAACCCTGTGGATGCATTATTTTTTAAATATTCATTTCCAAAAAAACACTTGTCTGTATTACCATTAACCGTTGTATGCAAAAATTCTAAGAATATTAGCCAAATTAGGGGCAGTTTAGTCTCAAAAAAATGTAAAACATTTTGCTGTTGAATGTTAATGTAATTCACTGATTGTCATCATTGGGATAGGCTTATCAAGATGTATCTTAGGGAGTGTTGGTGTTTGTTAAATTGATTTTTGTATCTTTAGCCCTTGGATAGACCTTAGAAGTGTGCAGCACTGGTAAATAGTATTACCTCTCACCTTTTTCATGATACAGAAATAATAGCAAGGAAAAAATAAGCAATGCTTGCAGTTTCTGATAAAGGGCTATTTTTTATCATTTATCAAACATATAGGCAGACCAGATCTGGTCATGCTACCTTTGAAAAGACATTGCAATAATGTTAGAAATGGAAATTATTTACCATAAATAATGTGGAAATTTGTTTTAAGTAATATCTTCAGTTTTTCCTGGAAATGTAAACCCTACATGCCCCTATGGCCACATAAAACTCTACCAAATTGGACGTAACTACAATGCAGTAAAAAATTATTTTCTTACTCCATTTAATGCAGACCAAATGTTTCATCTGTGGTATTGGAAACGACTATTTCGACACGGTCCCCCATGGCTTCGAGACACACACTCTGCAGGAGCACAACTTGGCGAATTATCTGTGAGTACCACAGCCATCAATGCGGTCAGAGAAAGTAACGATGTGCTGCAGACCTTGAGCAATACTGACCTCACATTACCTGAGAACACAGTTGTGAAGCGGCCACTGGAGTAACCAAACTTTTGATCTGGTCGAGCGGCTGCAGTGAGTAACATATAGAAGGGACAGTTAACTTAGCATAAATGCAACACTTAAATGCAACATTTACAGTTATTTTTTTAGACATTTAGCTCTTGCTCTTATCTCTATTGACTTCAAATTAGTGCCCACAAGCCTAAAAATATATAAAAAGCCTTCTGTTAAATCACATCCTTGGTCATGCTCTGGTTGTTCAGTGTTCTAAGAAATATAGCATCAAAGCTCTTTAACCCACTGTACTTGTATATTTCTACTTGAGGAAAAAAAATGTTTAGCATTAAACATTAGAATTAGAATGCATCATGTCTTATGGAGTTTGGAATCTGTCTGAAGTGTGTTAAGTTTTGCTCCGTAACTGCAATTTTTCACACTGAACAGTCCTTATTCATGATTAATGGGTTTCATTTGTAATTTCATGCGCTTCATAAATACACATTCTACCGTGAAGAGCAGTAATCCTGAAACAGCAGAATTTGTATGAATGCCGAGCCTCTGTCATTTATGGCATTGTTGCCAGTTTAATCCTGTTAAGCTCTTCTCTAATTTGTCCTTTTCACCAGGGAATATGTATGATATTTTCAAAGCAGCCCCCAAATTCAGTTCTAAATATTCTGTATTTAGCTGCACATGATGATGATGTGAGGCAATAAACAGTTATTTGTCTTTGTTACAGTAGGGGGTAGATCTTTCATTAGCATCAGAGGATTGATGGTTGCATTGCAGTGCTTCAGAAAGTAATTGACTTCATGAGTGTTTATGATTGTTATGAATGACCACAAAGTGTGTTTTTTTAATTCTTTTAGGGACTGTTTAAGCTGTTTATGGGTGTATCTGTGTGTCTATGCATGCTTATGAGACTTAGAGCAAATGCTTGTGGTTTGTCTCCAAATAATTTTAGGGAGCTTGTGCCCTGCAGTGCCGTAATTTACATGAACTCTGTGCAATTAGTATTGCATAATTTAAAAGAACATTCAAACTAGTTCACCCCTAATAACTCCCTTGTTTCATTTGCATGGTGGTACATCAGCATTCACATTCACCATATCACCTGTGGGTTAGATTATGGCATAATGTTTACTTACTCTCTTTTCAGATTTTTTGTGATGTATCTCATTAACAAAGATGAAACAGAGCACACGGGCCAGGTATCCCACTCTACCTTTTGCTCAATATTCTGAAAACATTTTCTTGATACCCTGCATTATCATTTGTTTGGTCAAATTAATTTTCATTCGGTGTTTATTGGTATATCAGTTGCATGCCACTCAAAAGTTTTATTACTTTTTATATTGAACGCACAAAAACATATCTTGAATGACAAAAAGACATAATAAATAAGCTTTATTTTCAGCAAATAAAGTTAAGTGAATGGAATGTGAATGTGGTCACTGTTTAATTTGGCGCAAATACTCAGGACTTTTCTCCCTGGCAGGAGTCATATGTCTGGAAGATGTACCAGGAGCGCTGTTGGGAATTCTTTCCAGCCGGAGACTGTTTCCGCAAACAATACGAAGACCAGCTCAACTGAACAGTGCTTGGTACTACCTTCGAACGTACTCATAAAGGGCCAGGCACTTTTGAACTACTTCATTTGGAATGCTTTTCAGACTTTGTACATATATTATACACTGTATATGGTTCCCTGTGTGCTTTTTGGAGCACTATGATTGTGTTTTGATGACTCAACTGCTTCATCTTTACATTTGCTTCGAAAAGCCTATCGAAAAGTGAAAGCCGTAAATTACGAGAAGAAAAAGCAGAGAACTTTGACGGAAAAAAACCTCACACGTTGATTTGAAAACTGTTTCTGGAGACTCATAATAAGTGTTTCTTTTGAGAGCACATGTATAAAAAAGGCAGTTATCTTGCTCATCCTAAGCCTCTTTATTTCTTCATAAAAAGGGAGATTGTGGGAGGGTGTACACAGGAATCTGTGGAGCATGGAGCAGCGATGGGGAAATAGTGCCTTACTAAGCATGGGTGAGCTATGCAAGAAAAGACGACAGCATGACTACATCACAAGTCTGCTCTTTGGCTGATGTGTAGTCCTGTCCAGCGTGTTGACTTGTCTTGGGTTTCCGTGTTTGTAAGCATGCATGCGTGTGCGCGCGCGTGTGTGTGTGTGTGCGTGTGTGTGTGTGTGTGTGTGTCTGATTCTGCGCGAGAAAAAGAGAGAGCAAGAGAGAGAGAGAGAGAGAGAGAGCGGAAGCATACTGTCTGCGCTTCTGACAAATGTTGGGTATTCATATCAAGCTCAATCACCTCGCACCTCAATTACTTTGCCGTTTCTTTTGTTTCTTGTATTTTATTTTGGTAATGCTCTTATGCAATACAGCGTCCGAGTTTATCTTTGTATACAATGAAATCAAGTCTTTTCTCTTTGAAAAAGATGTGTCATTGCATGTTTATTATGCAAGTTTAACAAGAATTGCTAAAAAAAATAATAAAGACGCAAGTTGATCAATGTCACATAAAAAAAGATGTTTTATAGGTTTAAGATTACCGATATCTCTATAGTATTAAAGTGTTGTGGGCTTTATTGTAAATTTCAAAAATCAATGTCATCAGCCAAGAATGCACACTGATATTATAAAATTTGATTATAGGCTTCACCCATCATTAACTGTGTTTAATTACTGTAGGTAAAGATAATTTGTTGACTTATTTTGATTGAAGCTGAAGCAATACCCATTCAGGGATTCCATGGAACATCATTGTCAAACAAAAATGTGTAGAATACTCCATTTTGTTTCTAGTTGTTTCTGACTGAAATGCCAATCTTTGCAAATAAAACCTTCGGAATAAAAAGGTTTGGTGCAGTTAGTGCCACTAGCCCTGTCTGAAAGTAGGCTATGTATTTTATGATGAAATACAGTTTAACAGTTGGTTTATAATTGCACACATCTGTCATCAAGCCATAGCACATTGTCCTATTCTTGCCATAGACAGCAAATCTGCTTTCCTTCTTGTAATACTACAATGTGAAATAACTGCAATAACAACAGATGGGCAGCCAATTTAGATGAACAGTGGTATTTTACTTCTGTAAAGAATTTTGATAACAATGGTCGCGATGCCATGGAACATAATATATCACAAAGTAGTGTGCCGTGCTGAGTTGTGAGTATACAAATGTGTGTAAACTGTAAAAAGGAATTAAGACAAAATGGATTTGCATGATTTTCAAAAATAAATGATTATTTATTGAAGTGTGGAAACAAAGACATTCTTGATATGCCTCAGAGCAGGATTAGCCTTTTTAAACCCAACAGCAAAATATTTATTCTGTCTGGGGATCACCCAGCAAAAACAGAGAAGCCTGAAGCTCAATCCTATAACCTCCTCTTCCTCTACCACTCACTCCAATAAACACAATTGTTGGGCCAGCATTGTTTACCCCTTTTTCCTTTACGATAAATCTCCTGTCATCACTTGTCCCACTACCTGCTGCACGGTTGTCAAAGAGCCAGAAAGATGGGTGGGTGGAGCCAAAATTAATTGCGTGTATGGCTCAGTTGTTTGTGGCTGTGAGGAGAACGAGACGATGAACATGACCCAGGGCAGGATTACATACATGATTGCATGTTAGCTTTGTTTATCGGACAGTAGAGAATTTAGCCTACAGTCGATAAGTAATGAGAGGTGTTCACTCACTGTCCACATTGCACTTGTTCGCTTAGCTTGTGCGAATTGGGTGATATTTAGGATGAGAAATGATGTGAGAAATGTATTTCTCTCTTCCTTATGTTCTCTATTATTGCACATTTGTTGATGACATACTGCTTTTAGTTTTTTGAATAATAATTGACCAAGAAAACATGAGTAAGTACAAACCAAACTCATCCTAATTTATTTAATGAGACGTTTTCTTAAATGCCCTTATCACCTTTATAGACAAGTGGCTGACAGCCCGTAGAATTTTAGAATTATAGCCCTTTAATACAATCCCAAATCAGAAAAAGTTGGGACGGTACGTTAAATTGAACTTAGAACTGAAAGCTGTGATTTGTAAATTATTTTTTACCTTAATTACATCGAAACAATACAAAAACAGATAATTTGATGTTTCACTTCATGAATTTTGTTGATTTTTCAAAATAAATTAATTTCAATTTTGATAAGGGCCTGACGTACGTAGGTTTGCGACCGCAGCATTATCTGCGACTTACACTGTCCGCATAATGCGCGCGCTGTGCCTTTTCATTTTGCATGGTATGTATCAAGACAGCGGCCACTTGCGTAATCAGCGCATGTTACCACCGATAAACGTAATCTGCACAGGAATTGCAACGTGGACAGGAGTTTGACAACTGCTGGTATGGAGTGTGAATGCTGAGTCTGCGGTTCGATGTCATCTCTGATTTCTTCCAATAATTGCATTATTGTGTGACTGCTTAATCTGTAACGCTTGATGATTTCCTGTTCACTCAATTGAAAAAGGGTAATTCTTGTGGCAAAAATCCTTCCAGCACATCTCACAATCCGGTGTCTTTGTCTCGCTCGGATAACTGTTGCCATTCTTACTGGAAGTCTACCCGGCACAACCAAACCAAACGCGCTTCCTGGATTACACCTGCTTTTATGGGATGTAGAATTTCCATCACAAAACAGGTGTTCGCTCTCACCTGCATTTTAAGTACATACCAGGGAATACATTATTAGTCGTTAAATGCGCATCTCCTCCCATTTTTTGCGCGAACCTCCCACTTCAACCTCGACCCTCCCACGAATGCATATGCATGAGTTAGAAAACCGCATCTTGCCATTCTGCGCTTCAGAAGAAGGCAGATTGCGCTTTCAGTCTTGTACGGTGTGTTCGTACATACCACGCAATGATTTTATGCACACATTGCAAAGAAAATACGTTTAAAACAGGCACTAACTTGTTAGTACATCAGCCCCTAAGTGATGAAGTGTTGAAGGTGTAATTTTACCCAATTCTTCTTGCAAACAAGTCTTAAAGCATACAACAGAATGGGATCTTTAAATTTAGTTTCAAAATGTTCCACACACTCTCTACTGAGGACAAGTTGCGACTAGGGGCAGGCACAACCAGGACCTGCGATTTCTTCTTATACAGTGATGGCTTTGTAATGCATGCAGAATGCGGTTTTGCATTGTCTTGTTGAAATATTTGTTGGCGTGCCTGGAAAAGATGTCTTGAAGACAACATATGTTCCTCTAACTTCTCGGTAAACTTCTCAGCATCAATGGTGCTTTCAAAGAAGAGCGACTTGTTGCCAATAAGTCTGCATGGTCCTTTTCTTCTTTCATTTGAAGCATATGGTATCCATTTCTTCCTAAAACAACCAGAAATAATGATTTGTCTAACCACAACAAGTTTCCACAGTGCGATGTTTCATCGTAGATGCTTCAAAGCCCGGAGCGGTAGACAATGCTTCTGGGCACTGTTAACATAAGGCTTCCTCTTTCACAGAAAAGATTTGAATGGCATTTTTGGATGTTACCATGTATCGTACTACTTGACAAAGGTTTGCCAAAGTAATTCTTGGCCCTTATTGTTTTATGTCTTGTAGGCAAATGACTGTTCCTGATGCAGTGCCATCTGAGTGATTGGAAATCACGGGTATTCTGCTTAAGCTTGCACCCTTGTCCTTTATGCACTGAAATTTCTCCTGAATCCTTGAATATTTTGATTATGCTAAGCACCATAGAGGGTGAAATATCCAAATCCCTTCCTATGCTTTTTTAAGAATGTTGTTTTTTGACCTTTCAAAGATTTTCTCACACATTGTGGGCAAATTAGAAATCCTGGCCCATCTTTGTCTCTGAAGGACTAGGCCTTTCCAGAATGCTGTTTTTGTACCAAATATGATTACAGTCACCTGCTGGGATCAGCTATTTCTATCACATCATTATTCAAATTTTTTTTCTACATTTCATTTCATAAATTGCACCCAACTCATCTTTTCTGGATGCTTTGCAGACCTGAATGGCAGAAATTGATGAGTATTTACAAATAAAATGAAGTTGACCAGACAAAATATTAAATATTTCATCTTCTTTCAATCTGCAATGAAATACAAGTCAAAGTAAATTTATAAATTTCTGCTTTCTATTTTATGTGTATTTTTAATTCCATCCCAACTTTTTCTGAGTTGGGGTTACACATTGCCCCCTAGTTTTGGGACCAAGAATTAAAATTTAAAAGCTAACAAAAGTTTAAAGTTTTTGGTTTGCATGGAATTTAATTTCTAGCTTGTCACTGTAGCGATAAGTGTTAAAGTCATATATTGTAGGTAAGCAAGAAAATAATTGTTAGTAATAGCTAACAACCTGTTGTTCTACAAAAGCTGACGTTCTGGATGATTGAGAAATATTTTCAATCGAACATTTTTCAGGAGAACTCCTTTAAAAATATTGAACTGATCACAGATACCTTCTAAGTTGGCTCAAATGAGCCGAAGAGTACAATAGAGACCAGACTGCAGCAGCATAGTCTCACAGGATGGATGATGAAGAAAGGAACTGTGGAGGACGATTGAAGGAACTGCTATGGCTTGGGCTTGTGTGACTGCCAATGAAACTGGCCATTGGTAGGTACTGACTGCTGATGGTGGCATCAATGCTTAAGTGTCCTGACAATTACAGCAGATGGTCTGCACTGCCATATCCAAATACTTATGGAATGCACAATATGTTATGGAAGTTGTCAATGTAAAACGCTGTTGCTTTGACACCGAGAAATGTATCTGAAACTGATTGCAGAATTATTGTTCTCATTTGACTGCCTATGAAGTTGTAAAAAGCATGGTTGGGTCATTTTTCTTTATATACTAATAGTGCCATCCACTCCTCAATGGTGAGGCCAAGGCAGGTGCTTATTTCGCACTGTTGACAGCTAATTTTGAGTAACCTTAAGACAAAGGTTGAGGGCTAAAGTATCTCCCAGGCTACAACACCCTCCTACTCTCCCTTCAGAGAAATCGTAGCAGATTTATAACATTTACAGTGATCCACCACCTCAAATCCTCAAGAACTGGGATACTATTTAAATGCAAATAAAAATGGGATAAAGTGATTTGTAAATTCTCTCTTACCTACATTTTGTTGAAAATGGCCCAAAAAAAACTAAAGCTTCACCGAAAAAAACTACAGTTTGACAGTCCATAATAGACTGAAAAGATTCCTTGAATTTGGAGAAAAATGGGCAATCTCCAAGCGTAAAGCACAAGACCGAATTCCAATATTGGATACGCGTGACCTTCAAGCCCTCAGATGGCACTGCTTTAAGAACCAATATGCTTCTGTAATGAAGTATTTACCAGTGCATGTGGTTACATTCAAGAGACCTGAGTCAATGAACACAGCAGTGCCAAAAGAAACTGAAGACTCTTTTACGCAAAGAGGAAGCCACATATTTACACTATTCTGAAGCACCGCCAACTTCTCTGGGCTTGCACTCATATGAAATGGACTGTCAAGGAAGCGGAAAAGAGTGCTGTTGTCTGACGTGTCCATCTTTAAAATAGTCTTGGAAATATTGGACGTTGTGTCCTCAGTACCACAGAGGAGGACAATCATCCCTACTGTTTTCATCCACATGTTCCAAAACCAGCTTCTGTCATGGTCATGTCATGGTCATGAATGAAGGTAGTATGAATATCTGTGAATGCAATATTAGCTCAGAAGGCTGCACACACACATTTTGGAGCAACGTATGTGCCTTCCAGACATCGTCTTCTTCAAGGACTCTCCTGCTTGTTCCAGCAGGATAATGTCAAGTCAGACTCGGCATTACACACGTATGACCACAGCGTGGCTTCATAATCACAGTGTGTGGGCACTGCTTAGAGCCTGGACCTGTCCAAAATTGAAAACGTTTACCATACTATCAAGTGCGATATACAACATAGGATACCCCGGACTGTGACCAGAATCTTGTATCAGGCAGAAATAGAGGAAAATTCTGCTTCAAAACTCCACCAATTAGTGTCCTCAGATCCAAAACGACAACTGAGGCGTATAACACAGTGGTGGTCATGCATCCGTCCTAACTTCATAAAAATGTGTTGCGAGTGTCACATTTCTAAATAGTTATTAGTTTCAAAATACAATCATGATGAGTTCAACATTACTTATTTTGTAATTTTTTCAAGTAACATGGTTTAGAAGGGATTTGCAAATTACTGCTTGCTGGTTTTACAAAGTATTTATATTATATACTTTGTCCCAATTCCAGTGGAATTGAGGTTGTAAATCAGCAGCAAGAACAGGAAGGGGAAACAAAATAAATATATTGCATCTTATAAATCGCCTTAATACAGACCTCTCAGACCTCTTCTGGTAAGGAAATATTTTGAATAATGTTTATGCTGTTCCAACTTTTAATACATGTTTACAACCAATAATTTAGATGACAGTACCTTGCAGGTACATGCCAATTACGCCATAAGAATGAACTAATTGTTATTAGGATGTCACATATTTACTTGAAGATAGAGAAGACATGCTGTAATCACAGTGAAATTTCCTTGCAATTGAGGTAGAGAAAAATTAGCATTCTGGCTCTGACAGGAACTTGGCCTTTAACAGACAGCTCGACGCTGACCACTGTGTTACTGGAATGGGACAATAAAGGCTAGACACAAACGCCTCTGGTTATCAGGTTACAGGAACCATTTCTTTGGGTTCAATGAACTGGAGAGAGAGTAGGAAAAAAAAAATTTGCTGGCCTCGATGGTTGGTCAGCCTTGATTAGGGGTGCCCACAATAAGATGAACGACTTTATGGAGGGTGACCTTATGAAACTGATCCTCCGAAGGTTTGACTCAGTAATAATGAATAGCAATTATTCTTCCAGCTGGCTGACTGCTGCCTCCTTCCTGTCTTGCCTGATATATTCATTTTTGAAGTGCCCTTGATTAAGCTCATTACAGAGCTAATTGGTAAAGTACAGGCTTAAGAGTAGTATAATTGGTGGTACCATGTGTCCTTACAGTTCACAGGAGTGTAGAAAAGCCACCTGTGTTCATAGGAGTATCTGCTGGTCAGCTCAAATGTGCAATATATACTTATGTACATCTACTCTGTGGACAATGTTATTTGCTAAAGATCTGAATTCAATTTGAATTTCCCTCTGTCTCTTCAGCAATAAGACTGTTCTTGAGATCCGAGGGAAGGTGACTGAAGGTCATATTCAGGATTCCTAAGGCATCCCTCCTTGTAATTACTCTGCTGGAATCATATCTGAATGATTTCTTTCCAAGTACCCATCCGTAAAACCCTCCACGGGCACTCTTGGGGAGAGTCATCGTTGCCGCTGTTATTATTCGGTCTTGCAATGCAGAGATAATTATGTATTTGTTGTGGGACCTTTGGCTTTCCAGGGAATACAATTTTGCTGCGGTGCGACTGCTGTTTGACTGATAAGATGAGAGCGCAGTCACTTTACACAGGCAATTAGAACACTGTATTGTGGCTGTAGCAGGGGGATTGACTGAGTGACTGCCAATCACAGGCATGTTCTGTTGAAGCCTCATCTTGCCAGATGTACCTTAACACCAGCTGATGATAGGCAATGGACAAAGGATGACAAGGGTTTCTGCCGGCTGATTTCCCATCTCATGGCGCTATCTTCCAACAGAGTTCAGACAGTTGTCAATCACTCATTATTTCAACACAATCAGGTCAGTGCTGTTATTATTTCATTAAACCTTCATTTTAACTCAAATGCGTACTTTGAGGTTGATAGCTACTTTGCTATACAGCCGATTAAACCATAAGCAAGATCCTAGACACCGGAGACATAATTAAAAACATTTGATTGGGTAATTGCAATAGTAGGTAAAAATAATAAAAAGCCAGAAAAATACAAATAATACAATAATGATCCAAAAAGAGTATACAAGGTAGCTAAGATAAAAAAAAAAAAAAACGGATCAACGAAAACAAGAACAGCTTGAAGTGAAATAAGATGAAGTTAAACATTTAACCCTTTGATTCATAGAGTACAGACAAATGCCTTGGACCATTTGTTGGGATTTGGTGCAATATTTTGTGTGCATGTGTGTGCGCATGTGTGTGTGTGTGTGTGTGTGTGTGTGTGTGTGTGTGTGTGTGTGTGTGTGTGTGGGGGGATGCAAGTGGGTGGTCTGTCTGTCCATTATTTTGGACATTATGCTTGTGGGATGCACACTGAAAAAATGACAGAAAGAAGTGAGTGACAGAAATAATGTGAAGTTGAAGAAACCTCGTCATTCATATGCATGATGATCTATCTGTATTCTGGACATTGCTTATTTGAGCTATTTACTGGGCGTGCATAATGTCCAATATTTTCGATAGAGCATAGACTCAGATGTATTCCAACAAATAGACATGCATTACATAGGTTATGTGTTTTCAGTTTGTGCTATATAATGTATTTCCATCCCCCAACAGAAAAAAGTCTGATCAAAACTTAACAATATAAAACTATTTCTGACTTTCGTCAACTTACCTCTTACTTGTCGATGCAGCCATTGTGATTGTTTGTGGTAAATCACGTGACTAATCAGAGAGGCACCTATTGAGGAAATTATTAGCTGAGAATGTCCAGTAAAATGTACATTTTGTGTTTTCAGGGTATCTATGAGCCTAGAGAAAATTAACCCCACTTAACTTATGTCCAAAATATTGGACAACATGCAACAAAGGGTTAAATTGCCTGAAAGATAAAAATGAGGTGAGCTTCAGATTGTTCTGCATCTTATATCCAGGTTGCAGGTGCACAGTAAGAAAAGCCGTTTTTTTCCGTGCTCAGTTAAAACTGCCGGCACTTGCAACATGATCCAGTTGTTTGAGTGTGTTTGGTAAAGGCCAGCACTAGTAGACAGCAATGAAATGATCAGAGGGGGGAGAAAACAGGTATATAAATAACTTTTGATTTTATTGAGTCTTGAAAGTCCATGTAAAAAGTGCACAAAATATTTGAAGAGCTGCTAACAACACACTGAAAGAGTATGTTTCCATATTGTGCTGTGTGGTCAGGATAGAGGCATGGCTCTGGCTGAATGAGGGGTAGGAATCAATCTCAGACTATTTTCTTACTTCCAATGCAATTAACTTCCGCTCTGAGAACATTTTGGTCTTAACATCCTTGGAGAGAACCAGGCAGCGATGTTGATAACATCGTGATTATATTCTGCTTTTAAACTTAAATTGGTGCCAGTGACGTCCACGCGCTTTGTGCTCTGGAGCATTTCCGCTGTCTGGTAGCCAAAACGGAGCCAGAAAATCATCATCAACCCTGGGGATGGATGAGACTTTTGAATGGTCAGCCAAAATAATTATTCAGCATCTGCTTAAGAAGGATGTGGGATCATATTCAGCTTTGGGTCTTGGCATGTTTTGGAGTGTGCATTTTATCCCCATGTTCACTTGGGTTTCCTCTAGGTACTCCTGTTTCCTCCGACAATCCAAAGACTTGCGTATCAGAGAGACTAGAGGTTAGCTTTCCCCTCGGTATGAATGAGTGAGTGAAGAAAGTGTGAGGCCTGCACTTGAGTGTATATGAATACTAAGAATAGCATGATATGGCCGTGTAAGTTTTGCAGTTTCGTAAAGCATTTGATCCGTGAATCATATACAAATAAACATCTTGCCATTGTTGCTGAATATTCAGTTTATTAAAGGATGGTAGGCCCTCCTCATAATAGTGGAAAATGGGGTAGTAAGTGTAAGAAGCTGTTAATACTTTTGCCTGTGCCACATTTAGGAATGGAAGGTACCTGTACACTCACAGTGCCTAAAACAAGCGATTGCACCAGAATTATTGAAAATTAAACATTCAAGTTGCGTTTTTAAGTTGGATTTTCAAACTTCTGTTTTCCTATGATAATGACTCATTGGACACCCATCCTAATTTAAAGCTTGTGAGCCACGCTTATTGAAGTCTATTCAGAGGGTCAGTGCATACGACAGTGCACAGATGGGATGTCTGGATTGGTTTTGCTGGATCTGTAATTGGAGATTTATTTGATTATATTCAATTATAAATCCCAACTCAAGCAGTTTATTGTACTGTGGGAGGTTTTTGCTGGTACATCATTGCATTTGCAGGGGATGTTCCACCTAGGGGTAAAAGGCCAAATAGGGCCAAAAAGGCTGAGTAGCACGTAGTGTTTCTCATATTGAGTTAAATGAAGAAAGTTTCTACCAGAATATAACAGTTCATTCTGTAGCGTAGGCAATTTATGCTGTGATTTATTGAAGGACATTCACTTTTACCAGACTTCCATCAGTAAATAGCCATATTTAAAGATAAAAAGCTATTTCAGGTTGGTTTGAATAAAAGAATTTGCAAAGCAAATACACAGTATATTAACATGGCATGTGCAGTATGCTGTTCGCTAAATTTTGGGTTTGCTGGACGTACTCCAGTCATCAGGGAAACAGCTGCCCATTAGTTGAGTGGCGTGCAACATCAACATTCTCACCAAAGAAAACAGCTTTGAAATTTTGTGAAACTGATATTTCAGTGAATGTGTCAATTTAAAAAATATTTACAGTAAATATATATATATATATATATATATATATATATATTTAATACATGTAGATAATTTTTTTTTTTTTTTTTTTTTTACATTGAACATGTTTTGAACATGAGTCGGCATTTTAGCACACTGGGCAATACTGTCAACTTATCAATTGTCACACTTTCATAGGTTGGTGTCCAATAACCTCTTGTAATTGCCTCACTATATAGGTAGCCTACCTACTGCATAGAGCTTCACCTCAATAACAATTTGTATTGATTTATCTTGACATTTGTCAGCAGCCTGAAACCAGACAGACTGAAACACGTAACACTTTTATAAGTCGAATGTTTCCCACCCCTCACATTCATCACCGAGTGGCTGTATGGTGCGGCCCTGGCGATGGGGTGCTCCCCAGGCAGTGTTGGGGTCATATCTGGTTCATGTGGAGCATTGGCCTCTATTAGCAGAAGTGATTGTGCCGAGTGAGATGGAAGATGTTATTGTTTGTCACCTGCTTTCCTGGGAAATGACTGTGACCGATGATGCATCAGTCACACAGAGAGGCTAAGTAGAATGTCCAAGCTTCAGATGAATGGCTGTTCTGTTATATCTTTGTTTTTGCTTTGGCTTTGCTCCACATTTCTTTAATTGAAAATGTGTAGGAGTTTACATGAGGGCCAGCGAGGTAAACAGGAGAGCAAAATGTTGAATAGCAGGTGCAGTGACAATGAAACAAATGCCGTTGACAGCATGGTCGTCTATTAGCTGCAGACAGCAGATAAATGCGTACCTGCCATGTCTTGCTATCTGACACCCCGCTGCTCGTCTTCCCTCAAGACTCAGCCACTTGAGCGATAGAGCAGTGTTATTCCCAGAGAGTGGCTTATGAGGAATTGCTGGCTCTAGGGAACGACCTGCCAGTCTCTGCTGTGCATAATCTGCCTGGCTTTCATTGTTAGCACCGTCACACGAGGGGCCTGCAGCTCATGGAATAATCAGCATAGTTTATTTGCACTCCCAAACTCAAAGCCCTAAACGTGTTCATGATTATGCCCTAGACATCACAGAGGGCAGAGCAGCGGATTGGCTCTGACGTCACAGCCTCCGCAGTGGTTTTCAAATGTTTCTATTTTTCCCCCCATGGATCAGTAAATCAATAATTAACCAAATGGCAGGTCATAAATGCTGAACATTTTTGAGGTATATTTCTTTCTTTGTGAATACATAAACACAATATCATTCCTCAATGGGATGGATACTCTTGTTTGTTTCTTCAAAGCCAAGTTATGCTACCATGCCAGCAAGCATAATATAATTAAGTAATTCAAATTTCAGCTGTTCCCACAAACCACTGTTCGGGGTTTTTTTTTTTTGCTTCTCTGCCCTCGGAGTCTGTCACTGATTTTAGTTTAGTCTTGCATAGATATGACAGGATCCTGCTTGCCCTCAATCAGCAGGTGCCTAAGTTGATAATGGCAACTGCAATTCAGGATAATGTAGCCTATGATGGTACACAAGGCTCGGGTGATTCGTGGTAAACAGCCACTTAACTGTCAAAGATACAGGGCCATGATAACATTTTGAATGTGCGCATACAAATGTGACTTCAGTGATATGTTACAGCCCATTGAGAGATAATAACAAGAAAACACATTTATGGGGTGAAACTGTTCCAGGAAAAACAGCGTGTCTGGCAATGGAGACAGGATTTACCCAAGACCTTTACTTAAACGCAGCACCACTGAAGAGGTGAAGACAGGTTGTTGCCATGCTAACAGAAAGAGTGAAGAATGTCATAAAAAAGAAGTCTGCTTCTTTGCTCTTTTCCTGCACCTGTCCTCAAAAGACTTGCAACATGAGATATTCCCAATTATTGCATAAAATTCTCGCTGACTGAGGATGCAGCCTCCACACCACATTTTAAAATTTTAAAAACCCCCATGTTTCTTTCACTGAGTGCAGAAAATGTGTATCATCAGCAATAACAGTGAAAGAATAACAAGCAGAAGGATTTCCCTCATCCAAATATTTTCATTATTGCTTTCTTAATCTTTCATTCATTCTTAACCATTTGCACCCTGCGGACCCGGTACTGGGTACTGAGCAGTGTAACATAGTAATTTGCCTGTTACAAATGGGTCTGTAACATACACTTTGGCACAATTGCTGTGTCTTTTTCCACAGGGGTGGGGCTTGAGGCTTTAGAAACCGCAATCCATTATTATTTGGTTCAAACTATTTCTGAATAATTCATTCGTAATTAAAAATTTCTGATTACTGAAGGTCAAGAAAATCGAGTACAAATTACATTTGAATGTCGCTGAAAAATGACTCAGCATCAGGTGTCACCTGAAACTAGACTGCACTCTTTCTAAGGAAGACCAAGCTGAACATAGGTCGTAAATCACAGCAATTCACACCTCAAATGTAAACATTTCTGGCACAGCAGAATATTGCATGTTTGGTATGAATCCAGATTTCACCAACACAACTAGTATTGCTATTTTCAAGTTAATACATGGTTCAGACAATATTTTTGAAAAGACTCTTAAACTGAAATTGAAAGTCTGCACTTCAGGCAAATTTTAATAGTTTCTTTTCAAATCCATTGTGACGGCATACAAAACTAAAACAATGAAAATTGTGTCTCTATCCAAATACTTTTGGACATAACTGTATGTGTGCCCCGCCTCCATCCACAATTCACGACCAGGAGTCATACAAAGCTTTTGTGCAATACTGTTTTTCTAGCTGCACTAAACTGCAATGATTCCAAGTGTTATTCCGGGGTTAATGTGGCAATGACCCTTTTTATTGCTTAGCAGAAACGAATGGCTGATGAACAATATGTTTTGTTAGGTATTTTATCCTCTTTGTCGTGGTCATGCATTAGTTGTTCAAGGAAAAACGGACAAGGGGTCAGATTAATCCAGTTACTAAACCTAAGCACTCAGGATATCCCTGAGCTGCGGACATGGCTGGGTTGCATGAAGAGTAAGTGGCTATCACGTTATATTTTGAATGAAATTATTGAAATTAATTGCCGTTGATGGCTGATTGATTGAATTATACACCGTACTCTGATCTTATGTGTTCTCTAATGCGTGACTAATTTTTTTAGGTTTTGTCATTGTATCTCCTGAGTCCCAAAATTTTGTGTTGGATTGCGCATTAACCTTTGATAAACAGTTTTGCTAAATGATTTTGGTGGCATAATTACTTTAAGATCTGGCGCATATCATTAGCTAAATCTAAGAAATCCATACTCTAACCCCCAAGTCTGGGTTTTTTACATGTCGAAATCGTACAATTTCTGCAAGTATATCAGTCGGTTGTGTTAGACATCTGTTTGTCAGTTTGTTAGTTACGCACCATTTTGTCATTTATCCTGCACAAATCTTAACAAAACTTGGAGACGTGTTAGCATAGGTTACTTGCCACAGACCTACGGTATGCTTTTTTAAGTCTTTATGTCGAAGGTCAAGGTCAAGGTCAAACAAAAGGTTGAAAACACATTTTGATCCAAAACTTCATTTCTAATTAAGCTAGAGACTTGAAAGTAACGCCATTCTTTTCCTCAACAGAATGCGATTTTAGCGCTTAGGGGTTGTGATGATGCCACTCTGATGTAAATACATGTTGTGACGTCAGTTTTTCAATTTTAGCCAAAATGAATTTTTTTGATTCTGTTCTGTGGTAATATGATATATCTTTTCAGCTTTTTAAATTTTGATTTTGGCAAGTCGTCCTTCTAAGAACGACATTAAATTTGTTTGTTTTGTTTATTGATCGGTTGCTGATAATTTCCCATGGTGCGTGAATGACTGTGGTGGATGTATAGAATTGGCTACATCATGTGGGCAAAATGTTTTAAAACTGCTTAAAATTGTCTACAGCAGTTTTCTGTTGATTTGATTGTGAAACAGCAGCCTTATATGGATATTTAGCTTCTTTGAGGCTATTGCATGGTTAAATCATTGAATTTTGTTTCATTAAAAAAATGGCCCCATTGCAATTTTAACAGCCCCTTCAGTCACTTCATCCTCGCGCCAGGCTGGGCCTAAATGTCTGGATTTTCAGGCTGGACGTAATTCTTCATTAGTGACTGAATATGTATATTGAGGCGAGGGAGGGATAAGTGAAAAACATTGAAACATTTCAGTGAAATGAAATGAAATGACCTGATTCTGCCTTTGAATGAAATTGCCCTCAGAGGATCCCTTACCTCAAAAAATAGAATCTTTTTCCATCCATCTTAATGGTTTGCTTGCTATCTGAAACTAGCTTGTATGATTATCATGCATTCTGGGAGTATATTACCTGTATATAAGATTACCTTCACTTGCTTTCAGCAGCCAACAGTGTTCATTTTCTGTTCTCTATTTTTATGCCTAGCAACCAGGCTGTCATTTTCTCCTCTGTGTTGTGCAGTCAGAATCAGGCAGACCACATTGATTAACAAATGCCTCTTAAGTTCTGACATCACTGTCTGGCTGAAAGTGAAGTATTAAAATCAATTTCCTTTTGTGCATTGTTCTCACTGGATGATTTTCATGAAATAACGCTTTTGAAAAATGTGCCTGCCTTTACAATGAACAATATATATTACTTGGAAAATGTAACTGGGCAAATTATTCCTATCTTTGGGGAGAAATGTAGGCCATTTTGATGATTGTTTCAAAGTGCTCTATGATAATTGCAAATGATCATTGATCATTGTTGGATAAAATGCTTTTGTGATTCAGAACTTTGAAAAATTATTCTCAAAATTAAAGAACAAAGCCCACTATTATTAATGTTTTCTTTTTTTTTTTTACTCATAAACTGAAACAGTGATGAGCAGTATTAAGTGCAGAGTGCCATTTTTGAATCTGATTTCGTAAATGTTCAGAAGCCCTGAGTCATTCAAAAACGTTTGGTTTTATTTTTTGATAAACATCCAGCTTCTCTTGAAGAAACTGCTATACATTACCCACAATGATGTTCATTTTACAGTTTTACCACAATATGCAAACAATACCGGCTGAACTGTTGTGAACCGTTTAATCGTCTTTCTAAAGAGAATGAAAACATGCGTGGCACAGGGAACCCAGTTCTGAATATTACGGTTAATTGAAGATCATGTGGAGGAATGCCCTCCGAAATGAAAGGCAAAATTATAAATCTCTGCATATTCTCCATTAATGCAGTATTCCCTTATTGTTGTCAACCTGCAAATTTATTCTGGAAGAATGTAATGAATTCAAAGAGGAATTAATTTACTTACTGGAATTTGTCCAATATTCTGGTCAGATTTAGATTTCTCAGGTGGAATGATTTCCCTTTAACTTTCATTTCTATATGTCTCAAATGATGTTTACACTGAAACATAGTTTTAAAAACTCAAACATTTCTGTGACTGAATTGAAGAGAGAGCTTCCTAAACTGTCTATGTGTATGCTGGTGTTTGAGCCTGTGTGTGGGTGGGAGCCTGGAGAGATTTCCTATTAAAATTCTCCGGTTAAAGACTCGCACAAACATTCACAGTTACAAACTGTGGTCGCTCACTTACAGCAAATCTGCCTGTCCAGTTCATTAAAAAGCTCACTTTCCCCCTGGATTGCCCAGTCCTTCGATTCCCCCAACCCTTCTGATGCAGAACTCTAACCTGCACTGGAAACTGATAACCGAGAGCACTCGTTATCTTGCCCCTACCTGTCTGGTCCTGCGGTATCTCCCAGAGACATCCATCCTTCTGCTGCGCGTTTATTGGCTCTCAATGCTGCCGAGCCACAAAGCTAACTGCTTCCATTTTCATCAAAACCCCTCGTATATCTCTGAGGGATTTTCTCACTGGAGAGATGTAAGTTTTAGAGTATACTTTGGGTATACTAAATTAGTGTCAGAACATTGGGTATTTTCTTTTTTCCCATTTTTAGCCCCAAAGAAGCCACACAATTTTCTTACCCTGGCATGTGATATGTTTGTACGTCTCTTTGTTAAAAGGATGAGCAGAGTGCAGCGTGAAAACAGAAACGGTGAACCGAATTTGACGAGACACACAAATGCTCCAAGGCTCAAAGCCACTGAGGAGCAGAATGTTGGATGTAATGTAACAGAGATCATACTACCTTACTGATAGGATGCTTTTAAAAAATATTCGGTAAACGTATTTAAGGTAATGCAGGCTAGTTGTGACCATTTCTTACCAATGAAATTAATGAATGAAAAGGAACTAAATTGTGGTCTTTGTCTTGCCTCGCTCTCATGGGAAGACCACCTCATTAAATGTGTGCATATTGCAGGGTTGCCAGCTCTCCATCCATAAAGTCAATGAATTCCATTGACTTTAATGCATCACATGCCAAAAACTGCACCCGTTTTGGCCAATCTTCATCAATCTCCTGACAAGTTAGCCTTGACAGTTGGCAACTTTGACGTTGTATAAATTTACAGTACGTCCTTTCTATTTCAGAGGTTGGCTAAATACAATGAAATGGGTGAAGCCAGTAGCTTGTTGGAGGAAGCTGATGGATTGTTTCAAATGTAGGCTTTTTCAAACATGGTTTAGCTAGATATAATGTGCATTGATGCACTGTTATTCTCTTTAAATCTTTTTATTTATTTATTTTAACTACCTTGCATCTTTTGGTTCCAATGTTCATGAGGTAACCCAATCATGATTTTGATTCAAAAAAATCATTTATCATTGATAAAAAATATCAAACTGAATGGCTTAGGTAGTTAAAGCGAATTTGTTGGCACATTTCCAATCCATTGTATCTTTTGTCTTGCCATGCCACTAGTGGTTTTTTTTTTTTGCAATCACATTATAACTATGGTACGACTGCAGTTTTTAAGAGTATAACTATAGTATTTCGGAAGTATCATTGTATATGTATTACTATAACCTGCATAGTGTAACTAGAGTTGTACTAATGGCATTAAACATAGTATTACTATAGCCCTGCAGTAAACCATAGTATTGCTGTAGATAACCACAGTATCATTATAACCTTTTGCTCTATAACTGGAGCATTACTGCAGAGTCAGTATAATATTACTATAGCTCTCGCAGTAAAACTGTATATACTTTTCAAATCTCAATGAGTATTGCAATGGTTTTTTGCAATGGCCCGGCCCTTATGAATGCGAATGTCGCTGTCTGAGTTACTGCGTGACTGACTGACTGACTGAGTGATCAAGTTCAACGATTGGCTGGCCCGCGGGGAAGTTCAGCGATTGGTCGGCCGGCGGGGAAGAAGTTCAGCGATTGGTCGGCTGGCGGGGAAGAGGCGACCCAGCCATGTATACTGAGAGGCATTAAAAACACATAATATAATATCGAGGGCTGACTGCAATAAACAGTTATGTCCAATGTAAAACATCTGGACATAACTGTTTGTTGCAGTCAGCCCTCGATATACTGTTTTAAGTAGTGGTAAATGGTTTCTTTCGTAGTTGCAAAACACGGTCTCGGGAAATTGTGCTTTTGGTAGTGAGACTTGCCCTCACTGTAATCGTTACATTGGCAGTCAATTCAGCAGTTCTTATGCATTATCTGACATGGCAGAAGACGTTTTATGGAATGTGTTTTTGTGGCGTCACAGACGACGCATTTTTTCAGGGACGACAGCTGACACATCTGGTCATTCTGTGTCATCCCTGCAGTCTGGATACAGTCATTTAATGGACATTCATGCGTCCAGAATCTTTTCTTTGAGACTGGCCATCATTCAACATTCAAAATGTTTGATTCTTCCGAGATTCATTTGTTTGTGGCATTTGAAGTGGGAATGATGTGACTTTGTTTATGTGTATTTTTATTGGCCCTGATCTTCAACTTTTCATGTGCAAAATGATTTCTCCAAATGTGATTCACAACCATGATCCAGGAAACTGTGCTGCATTTAGATAATCATAATGAGGTGCTAAACCAAGAAAGGATTCAAACCCAGACATTTTGCAATGCTTACCATACCTGATGTTCATCATGCCAATCAGCAAAAGGAAAAAATATCAGTTTTCAAATTAGGCGATAAAAACCTCTGTGCTTTTTTAATGCCTCTCAGTATACTAGGTGCACTTAGTCTTGTTACATATGGCTACAACTACAGTGCTATAATCTGCAGTATCATAATATCACTACCGTCCATGTAACTATAGTATTAGTATAGACAGCAGTATCATGGTATTACTATATTTTACACAACTATAATATTACTATGGTCAGCAGTACCATAGTATTACTATAGTTCGCACAACTACGATATCATATTGTACCATGGTCAGCAGTACTGTGCCCTCTAAATTGGATCATTCTCAAACTACCCACCCCACCTGGATGCCTCATAGTGGAGCTCTGAGTTGCTGCTGTTGCAAACAAAGAATGCCATGTTTCAACTAATTATCCTGCTACGGCTGTGATACACACTAGCTAGTTTGCCTGGCTAGTGGAGGATTCTTTAGCATTACTGAAGTGATTAGGAGCTTTTGCGAAACATTCAAGTTTTGTTTTAGAGGCTTATTGGTCTTTATTCAAGTTAAAGGAAATTCTAAGATGATAAGACAATTTTGCTCCCCAGGTAAGACCTTTACTGCCATTAAAGGACAGAGAGTAAAATTTATACATTTTTTTCACTTCACGTTGATCTCAGCTTGCAAAAAGCCAGTTTGGTAATCTGACCCCAATGAGTGAGTAAGCAAAAATGCATGTGTACTATAAATCATAATCAGAAGGCAATGACTGGCAGCAAATGGGAAAGAAATTATTTTCATGGGGGATAAGACTCATTTCCCTATGAAATAATCACATGGATCTGGCCAAATAATGGCCAGAGTGCCTGGTCATTAACACAATTTTTGCAAGAGCTGACTTAAAGAGTGCTTCAACCCTGAACCTCCCTAAATCATTTCATTCATCCATATTGTTGGTGGTGTCCTTCTTTCATTTAATTCAATTCTGATTTATGTCTTTGTACCTGTAACTTAACCTAAAATGTCATCTGACTCTCCATCAGCCACAAGATATAGGTTGGCCATTTAGCCCATCATTAGCTGCAGATATTGACCTTTCATTGGCGGCTATTTAGACTACCCGTTTAGCCCTTTATCACCCAATTACTGATGCTGGCCCTCATCAGTGCACTCATTAGTATCTGGCCCTTCTTTTGCAGATCAGCAATACTGGCCTCTCATCATCTTGCTCACCAGTATCTGGCCCCTAATTAGCCCACTGGTTAGTTTCTGGCCCTTCGTCAACACATTAGTGATACTGATTTCATCATCTTGCTAGCTAGTATCTGGCCCTTTATTATCCAATCAGTAATCCCGGACTCTAACGAGCCTGATAGTTAGTTTCCTCATCAACACATTAGCAATACTGGCCTCTCATCATCTTGCGAGCTAGTATTTGGCCCCTCGTCAGCCATTAATCAATGCTGGAACTTCATCGGCCTGCTAGTTAATACAACGTATTTGTGCCCCTTGTCATTCCATGGCTCCTCATCAGCTTGTTACTTCGTGTCTGGCCCTTCATCAGCCCGCAAGTTCATATCTAATCCCTTTTTCTGCCCATTAGTAATACTGGCCCTCATCAGCCTGCAAGCTAGTATCAATGCCCATCTTCAACTCAGGAGCAATGCGGTTTCCTCATTAGCCAAGTAATTAGTACCTGGGGCCTTCACCAGCCTATGAGCAATGCTGCTATCTCATCAGCCAGTTAGCTAATACCTGACCCTTAATCATCCAGCGATATACTGGAAATTCAGTGAAGCAGTACTTGCGACACACCATACTCAGTTTGTCTTTGTTAATTGCATAAATTCTGACATTACTCTTGTAAAAGCCCTGAAGCCAATTCATAGTTTTGAGGGGATTTTTGCTAGGATAAGATGCTACCTGATCATGGAGTCTATGCCAAAGTCTTGATTTCGTTCCGTCAATTCAGCATCGAAAGCATAAACCAGTCTCTTCGCACCGAACTTATTTAAGCATGAAAAATGCTCCACAATGTAATGTGACACATTTACAGGCTGAATATTACACAAGGCCAGAGGGAAGGGGAGAGTGCTGGGGGTGGGTAGTGGGTGGGGGTGGTTCATGTTTTGACAGATTATGTTTTTATTATCTTCTGAAATGCTAAATAAAAAAAAAAAGATAAAATTGATTTTAAAAAATTGACCCAAAAACAGGTATTCAAGTTGGTAGAACACCATCACACTTGGTCATTATCAGGCGGGAATAATACAGGGGACAGCAATTAGGGCAGGTTTGCTGTGAATCTTCCTGTCTGTGCATTCTGCACGTATCCACGCCAGGGCAAAAAGGACCTGGCCTTTGAAACCCTGAGGACAGAACAGGCAGTGACCCCTGCATGAGGGCCAGACTTCTTCATCATGAGAGGGCAAGTGATAAATATTTCAGGCCCCATCAACTGAATGCTCAGCAGCAAACTCCTCCTACCCGTTGAGCAGTGAACATAGCCTCTACTGCCACAGACTGTATTTATGTTATCCACACCACACAATCTTGCTAGCCTAGTGACCCCATACCTGACCTGTGAAATAAGGAGTGCACAAGCTAGCATGTGCATCCTCAAGAACATGTGCTCCTGTTTCTCCCAGCACAAATGACCTGGCAAATTAACTGCACGGCTGTGTCACAGGGCAGCACAGTGCTGGATTCTGAATGAGCTTAGCATCTGCAGCAGTATTATGACGCTAGGAATAGCCTGCGGACTATAACCCGCTCATTCAGGAGAGTGTTATAACCAATCATGTCACTACTGGCATGTTATAGTCAACTTAAGTTCCAGTCGAGAGGACCCCCAAAAAGCATTAACTACTCCTTCAGCTGTCTTCAAACCCGAAAGCCAGGATTCATTCCTTTTGTGGAGTTTATTACAGCTGTTACAAAGAGACAAAAGACACTGATATTCATGTCAGCACTGAGGACACTGGCAATGCAGGAAAGTAAAACAGATGGATGAGATCAATAGATAGGTTGACGGACTCTTTGTTGACTGGTGATGAGATGGGTGACACGTAATGGTGACTCCTTTTCCTGTTATCACCCTGCTTAGGTGCTATATGCCAATGTACAGATGGAATGGGGGGAAAAACAATGTTAGTGTAAGAGGATTAGAGGTGTGGATCAATGTGACGTTTCCAACTCTGACGTGAAACACAGAGGGCTCTGTACACTTAATCCATTTACTGCTTATCGGTTTTTGTACAGGGCATGAGATAAGATCAGTACGCCAAACACTCCAAAGTTATATGCTCATAAAAGTGGAAATAACATGCAAGTGCTTAGATGTTCAATGAGGCATTTTCCTGTACTCATATTTTTATTCCTTTTAATAGTCTATGCCAATGGACAGTTCCGTGAGAGTAGAGCTCCTTTTTTGCTTCCAAAGGCTCCTTCAGGCATCCAGATAATGCAAAATTGAAAATATGTTTGCACATTCTATTGATAGTTTAACGTTACCTTGATGAAATAGTTCTCAGCCCATTCCCTGTTTTCTTATGAACCCTTCAGGGCCATTGTGTGTGACGGATCTCATGAAGGTGTTAGGTGAGTAATAACCATATCCACAGTGTGACAGGCCTGTCGATAGTTAATCAACATCATCTCCCCCTGGCTGTACTATGGTGGCTCAAAGCTGATGCTGACAGATTTAGCCTGACAAGCATACATGCATTCTTACAAAGTTCAGAAGGATGTGCATAAGAGTAAAGCCATGATAAATGATGTCTTGAGTCTCTTTTTGAGTCACGCTAATGAATAAGCATCCAATACAGAAATATAATGCAAAACATCACATTAAAACATGATGGATGACATAAAGCTACAACACTGCACAATAGTTTCATAGTTCTTCTAATTTTCTGATTATAATTCAATTAATTTTTATTCAGGAAATTAATGACAATATATTGAATGGCAAACGTAGAAAATTAAGTCTACACACAAATATACAAACACAATTTACACCCATTTTAAGCCACTTTGTATGCCGTGGTTCCTCCTCTGTCAAGTGTCATTATGTTTTCGGCTTGTCGTGGGTTTCTGAGGTGTTTTTTCATACAAAAAAAAAACTAATTCAAAAGGTTTCTGAGCATTTCTTGATTGTATGACTAAAGCAACTTGTGGGTGAAAATAGTGAAGTCAACAAATATGCAGGCAGCTTGGATGAAGTAACCTGATAGAACCTTTCAATTGGACCAGGTGATAATAGAGTTCCAGTGACCAATGCAATCATGGCTGGCCCTGTGAAGCTGAATGACTGATATTCAGCGACTATATTTGCAGTTACATATAACAAATAACTGAAAAAAATTAATATAATACTGTAATATACTGCAGGTGAAGTTACCAGTCTAACCATTAAATTTATTGACTTGGACTCAGAGGAGGTGGATAGGTTTTAACAGTTTGACTGAATGGTAACACAGTAAACACTAGCATCTTCGGGTGGCAAATGAGTTCCACCAATGAATAAACGTATTAAGGTGCTAAGGAACAAGATTACTTATCAACCCCCCACTAACATCTGTGCAGAATGGCCTGGTATTCCACTGAATTTACATTTAGATAGGGGGGCCGTGAGCACCACTGCCAGGGGTGAGGCTGTACTTTCTCTGGAGTGTGCTTTGGCATGTGGCGGTTGGGAGGAGATAGAGTGTCATCTCTCTTGAGCCCTCTCGGAGCGTCCTCAGCCTCCACGGCGCTTTCCAATTGAACAGACTCCGATATTGAGGACAAGTTTAATTTAGCCTCGGCATTCAGGCATAGGAGTGAACCGTCTGCTGGAAACTAAAACCGTCTCCTGATTGACCTGCTGTCCCACTCTGCTGGCAGAGCGAAGCTCTCCCTTAGGAGGGCAGATATAACGGCCAAGGCTGTCAATAACTGAAACCGAAAACATTTTATCGAAATTTTTGTCTGTTTTTAGAAAGGATGTTTGGGGCCAATTTGACTGACTATCTTCATCTCAAAGTCACATCTCTGCAGACACTGTAAAAATAGATTGACATTCATAGGAATAAGCTTTCTCCTCTCCTTCCACTTTGAAATGCTTACGAACTTCCTGCTCAGTCAGTTGAGCTCACCTGTATCTTTGCCTCACAGGCTAGATAAATGAGTTTTACGTTACAGGACCAGAGCGCTCCTCAGCATACTTTGTACGATGATCCATCTATAATATTCTGGAGAGACAGACTCTGTACGTTCTTTCTTATATTTTGCCATACAAGGTACACTCTCGTAGAAGTCTGATTTTATGGCTGTGGCTTCTGGTTTATCACCTATTTCATTTATTTCAAAAGGGACATGAAGTGACACAAGAGGGACTGCAGCAACAATTCTTAGGGCAGATATATAGAGGATCTTGATCAGTGAGCCCCAGATATCACATCTCTGCAAGGAGAGCAATTTTTATTTATTCCTAGTCTTTGGCGAGGAATAAATGAAAATCACTACTCGAGTTTCATAAATTTAATATCTCAGGCTCACAAAGAGATCCTATTTATTCCATAAATGCTAGCGTTGTATTATTTGGAAAATGGAAAAAATAGCGTTAATGTTAGCTTCTGGTTGGCAGTCTATTCAAGTCAATGGGATGAATAATTTGCTAGCTAGCATACTAATGCTGTTCGCCATGTAATTAATACATTCAAGTGTCTACAACAGTTGCATGAGTAAGTCATTACTTTACAGGCCAAAAGGGTCAGCATGTTAGCAAACAAATTTTTCATCCCATTGCCTCGAATGAACTGTCAACTAGAAGCTAATGCCAGCATGAACAGTAACCAGAAGTGGTAAAGTTACCTTTGCAATAGGGTTGACGTTTGTCAGTGAATGGAATCTGACCAATTGTGACACGAGAGAGCTGTATCACACGTGTGAGATACCAAACCTGTACTCATTGGTTGTTTCACGCTGATTTTTAATCATTTATGGGATATATAGCAACAGTGACCCATTTTGGACCACCGTCTCTTGATGCAATTCAGATCTGTGTATCATTACAGTGACCTTGTTGCTATGATATTCTGAATCAGATAGATTTTGTAAAGAATACAGCAGAGTTTGCGTCCATATTCCTGCAACAGTTGGAAATAATTTTTGTACTGTATTTCAGCTGAAAGGAAAATAACTTAGGTAGCTTTTAGAGAGCATTATCAAAGGGTCTTTGATAATACTAGAAGAGTCAAATAGATACTATAATGTACGTGTGCCATCTTAGGTGCTCCACTGGTTGGAGCTAGGGCAGTACTGTCCCACAGAATGGAACACAGTTGTGAAAAACTGTTGCATTAGCTTTTCGGACGCTGAAAAAATCATTGGAGGAAACTGTTGTCAAATTCAAACAGATGGATGAGTTCTAGCTTTCAGTTATCTGGAGGAATGAACCCCTACACGTAAGAGAGTCTCCAATTATTTTTGTAAACTGGGTAGTGCACAGTGCAGGGCTGAGTGAAAGGCACAATAATATGCTGAATAAAGCTCACTGTTAAGGCCACGTTCATCTGTGAAGGCGCCTGCCCAGTGCATTCCCATTATCCTATATTACACAGTAATGAGCTTTGAGATAGGAAGTTAAAAAAAAAAAAATTGTATGCATGGCTCAGTTCAGAATGCCTATGAATTTACTGGGGATGACACAAGCACTATTTGCGCTCTTTATATCAAGCGCTCCACTCAGCTGTCTCTGACACTTATTACACTGTAACTGCCTGAACTTCTGACATGGTGTCTAATGCTTGTGGTGCAGCTTCTGCTCATCATAACGAATTGTCCTCTCTCTGAAGGCTCGCTTAAAAAATGGCTACCTTCCTGATTTGATAACACTTTGTAATACCCATTGTTAATAAATGGTAAAATGATAGTTAATCGAATTGGAATTAATAGATATTTAACTGTTGACAAGTAACTACATATTAATTAATGTTCACAAATGATTGGTATGACCATGAGCCAATAGCAAGCCTAAGAGCATGTGAGTGACTCTAGGGCGATGTTTTGTGTTGACTGCTGAAAAAATGACGAGCTTCTCTGAGAGGATTAAATGTTTTCTAGTCAAAAACCATTGACGCCAGCTAGAAGATGAGGGCTGGTTGATGGACTAATTCACCCTGCCGTCACACACTCGGTAAATAAGATTAGGTCTTTGAAGAAACCGGACAGTGTGAAGCAGATAAATTCGCAGCTGACAGAGTTTTGGCTCTCCCAGAGGATGTGCTCTTCTGAATTAATTATAGCAGGCACTGCACCAGGATTTTTTTGAAGCATGGCATTTTATTTTTTGTTTAAAACCATTGAGTAATTGAAAAGAGGACTGAACACTATTCAAGCTTCTACACCTTTCTTGACAATGTCTTAGATAATGAAATCAACAAGGAGCAAATGTCACGGCTCTGCATGAGTAGTAATTACTTAAATAATGCATAGTCAGTCCACTTTATGGACAGAGTCTCAGAAGCCTGGTGGAGTGTGATAAGCCTGGGCAAGGGCATGTAATTTTCATTGCACTTGATCATGGGAGCAGCCCCTGGAGGGTAGATAGAGACGTAGTTGTGTACTATGATCCCTGTACAAACCCCTATTCCCAAAAATGAAAAAAAGAGGATATAGGATCAGATATTAGAGAACTGACATGCTTAGTAGAGATGACATTCTATGTGTGCAGCTTCAGTGACTTATGAATAACAGGTTTTCACAGATTAGAAATATTAGTAAAAAGGCAAAATAAGAAAAAAGCAGGGTATTGGGAAGATATTGAACAAGATATTTTGGCAAATGGGCTAACTGTAATAGCTAGCCATTGAAAACCAGCTTATGGAAGCAAGCTCATGGAACAGAAGCTAACTCCTTTATTCCATGCTCTTCCATTGGCTACATGCGGTATTACATTTTTAATGTCCCACTATCTTTTATTCTTTATTTTCTGGCTTGTCAATCATCAACTGGAAGCCACTAGGTGCAGAACTACTGTGATAACCCACCGGAAAACCATAACCACCTATTAAAAAGAAAAAGAAAATGGTCAAACCTGAGACTAGGATATTACTGAATGAATGAATAAATAAAATCGATCACACTTTACAAAAAGGGTACATCATGTATGCATAAGTAATACTGAACTAATGCATGACTCATGATGATTTAATGCATGAATTAATGTAGGATGCATCATGAATTCCTGTTGCTCACCCTTAGCAAATGATGAAGTCACCATGAGTTTGTGTGATTAGTTCACACTCAATAAATCATTAAGTAAGGAATGTTATTATATCATTACTTCATATATTAGTTAACATGCAGCTCAATTAGCTGGATTCCTGGCAAAAACTTTACAAGTAATGTACAAATAATATGCTTGAGTAATGCTGAACTAATGCATGACTCATGATGACTTAATGCATGAATTAATGCAGGATGTATCATGAATTCCTGTTGCTCATCATTAACAAATGAAGAAGTCACTATGCCTTTTTGGCTAACACTTCATTTTACAGGTCTGAGAATTTCATGGTAAATAGGTGATAATTAGCAGAAATTTCTCCCCAAATTACCTAAAAGTTTTGTGGAAATTTCCCCAAAATTATTCAATAATTTAATAGATAGAAAGATGGTAAATAGGTGAAAATTAGCAGAAATCCCCCCAAATTCACCTTATTTTTTTTGAAAATTTCCCCAACATTGTTGAATAATTTCATCGTAAGAAAGGAGAGCTGGCCACTAAATTGAAGTGAGCTGTTGCCGCTTTATTTCCAAGCAGTTTCTACCAAATTTCTGCTGATCATGCCAGCTTAATGTACAACTATTTTCTGTGTAACTTCCGCTGGGCAGGCCACTAAATTGAAGTGAGTTGTTGCCACTTTATTTCCAAGTAATTTCTCCCAAATTTCTGCTGATCATGCCAGCTTCATGTCCAACTATTTTCTGTGTAACTTCTGCTGGGCAGACCACTAAATTGAAGTGAGTTATTGCACTTTTATTTCCAAGTAGTTTCTGCCAAACTTCTTTGCATCATGCCAGCTTAACATCCAAGTACTTCATCTCAAAGTTCTGCTGAGCGGGCCACTAAATTGAAGTGTGTCGTTGCTGCCTAATTTCCAACTAGTTTCTGCCCAAATTCTGCTCATCATGCCAGGTTAACTTCATACCAGAGCACATCACCAGTTACAAGCTCATTATCAAGCCCAGCAAAGATTCTTACCAATTACCAGCTCCTCTTAACGAAACCAGCACCAGCTAATATTCAGGTTATACGAACGTTTCTGGTTTAAAGCTGTTCACAAATGAAATAAAATGCTGAGTTTCTCAAATTGAATATGTACTTAAAAAAAAAAACACCTTTTCTAACAAGCCTACTTGCAGCAGGACTCATCTTCTGTCTACGATACACTGTGTAATGCTATTTAGAAAAAAACAGAAACTGATAAATTCTTTGAAAATCTTTATTTTGTGTTTCAGTTTTTTTGCCATCAAATATCGGAAGTAAAGCAAGCAAAATGAACAGGTTTTTGGTTGATGTCCGTAATTTTTCTTTAATGCATCTACAGGCTTTTGAGTCTTTTTAAAACTTTCTCCTCTGGAACGCTGGTCTGAAGCCAGTCCTGAAAGGAAAAGGGGAGAAAGACAGAAGAGGGAGAAGAAATGGAATGAGTCTCAGTGCTTGCTTCATTTACAAACAGTAATTAAAAGTCATCTAAACCAGTATCTTATTAATTTGTTCATATATTTAATATCCTCAGCAACAATTTTTAACCAATAAAATTGTAGATAACACATAAAAATTGGACCAAGGGTCCTGTAGCTTACCGGCAAGCAATCTTATAGTGATAATACAAGTAATGAAAATTTCATGTGAAGCTTGACCTTCGAATCATTGAAGGTCAATGTCAAAATCACTCAATAAAAGTTCACAAACATTTATAAGACTTCCTGTAATACAATCCTAAGCTCTGAAGCAGTTTTGGTGATAAAAGTCATTGAAATTTCAATACGTAAATTGTGAACTTTGAGGGTCACAGAAGGTCAAATTGAGGCCAGCAAATGGACTTCATATACGGCTTTCTAAATGTCTCTGTTAAAACCTTGGCTCCATCTGTGAACATTTTGCTGATACAAGCTGTAATTTCATGGTCGAGTTTGACCCTCAAAGGTTACTGACAATCAAGTTGAATGTCACCAAATGAAAGTTCATATGTGACTTTCTAGATGTCTGTAACACAAACCTGGGCTCCATCTGTGACCATTTTAGTTATAGAAGTCATTAAATTTTCACTAGGTCACATTTGACCTTCGAAGGCCAATAAGAAGGTCACCAAATGAAATGACTTCCTATATGTCTCCAATACAAACCTACACTCTATCTGGAATGATTTTGCTGACAAAGTCATTGAAATTTTACTGTTAAGTTTGGCCATTTAAGGTCACTAAAACAAATCATAAGCTATGTTTCTATTGACTGATATATATATTATATGTTATTAATTGCTTAAGTATGTTGTGCTATCATGACAATATTATGACTATGACTTCTGAAGTACGCGACTTCAAGACTCATTAAAGAGCTAAATGCTGGGTCCGCGACTTTAGTCTGCTTCTTTGAAGAGAGCGAATGCCACCGTTGCCAATGGTTACTTGTGCACGTGCTGAACTCGGCCAATACAGCTTAAAGTGATAGTCCACCCAAAAACTATAATTTGTTTATCAATTACTCACCATTAGATGTCTCGAAAGGATGAAGTTGTTTTGCACCTGGCGCGACTTTATGGCCACTGGAGAGTTTTGAAAAATTATCCAAATTCCTTTTTTGCTGGAGGCAAATGGGGTCACCCAGTAGCAACGGTAAAAAGTCCACAAAACGTCTGTTGACAAACTTTCAAACCATCGTCCAACACATCGTCCAGTATAATCCAGGTCTGTTTTGTCCACTCGTATCCTCAAAACTCTAGAAACGCGGTTATTTTTAGCTAAAAATAATAAAATACCACAGTTATGCTTCAAGTAAGCTCGCGCATTCAACGGAAGTCCTGCCTCCCGGCTCGTTCCCAGAGACTAATAAAGTTTTTGAAACACGTCTTCTCCCTTCTCTCAAAAAACTTTATTAGTCTAGTTTATTATTATTATTATTATTTATTATTAAATAATTTATTATTATTAAATATTTATTTATTATTATCTAGTATTAGCCTAGTTTGAAGACATGTCATGCCAGCTACTTCGTGAAACAATTCGGTGTTTGGATGGCATGCAGACCCATCGTTCTGGGGTGCGTTTCCCAAAAGCGTAGTTGCTAACTTACTTACAAAGTTCATCCATTCACAGTCAATGGGTCCAACTATGTATGTAAGTTAGCATCTGTGATTTCGGGAAACGCATCCCTGGAAGTATCTTTTTATCCGATATGGCGGCGGCACCCGAAACACAAGAACGCAACATTTCCGGGATATTATACAAATGTTAAGCCATAGCTAGACCCTGCATGTCACTGTGGGTGGGTATTTATAAATCTGATTTTCAACGTACACCCACGGAGACACTGCTTGTTCCATTCAATTCAGGCATACTATTTCACTCTACGTCTCTAACATTTCCCCAACTCTTCGGGATTAGAAACAAATCAAAAGTACTGTACCTTCCTAGCTTCGACAAGTACACTCATATCTCCGACAGAAGGCATCTACCTTCGTATCTGCGGAGTATAGCAAAAACTTCCACTAGGAAGGTATTCAAGATTTGTTTCGATCCAAGAGTTGGGGAAATTTCTAATCGACGATAGCGAAAAAATTCCTATGCTTGAATTGAATGGAACAAGCAGTGTCTCTGTGGGTGCACGTTGAAAGTCAGATTTATAAATACCCACCCACAGTGACACGCAGGGTCTAGCCATAGCCTTGGAGCTGAAAGAGATTTTGAAACTGATATGCAATTTTACTAATGAAATATACAAATTGTCTCAATAGAATTATTTGTGCTTTGTAATTGCTGTTGCAGTAAAGTTTATTACTGCTGTTGCACTAAAGTTTATGTGATACCCCTTCCTTCAATGCATTTCAATGGGATTTATGCTTTTTGGTCATGCGCATCCTTATACAAAGACTGATTTTGTCAAACTACTAAAATTTTCCCATGTATGTATCATACATGGATAAAAACAGGAGAATATAAGCTTTAATTTGGTATATGACACATAGTCAGGAAAAATTTAGTTCAAAAGTATGGCTGTTTTAAAAATGTACTTATTTTTAAATCGGAATTTCTTGAAAAACAGTTTTTCTGAGCCTGAAATTTGCCAAAACTTTGAAATGTCCTTTCTCGATCAACATTAGAGATATCAGTTAGATTTTTTCACTGAATATTCCTTACTTGATGTAGAATGACTTTGTGTAAAAAATTGTACATCACCAGAAAATGACTTTAGCTGGGTTGTCACAGGCAGGGTCACATATTGGCAGGCCGTTTTTACTGTATGCGAGTAATAACATACTTAACCAATTAATAAATAAATTATATATAAATATATATATATATATATATATATATACCGTTGGGACAGTTTTTCTTGGGTTGAACACTTTACCTTTCTTACGCCACTTAGACTTCTCCAACCCAGACACACAAGAACTAGTCTAGCCTTCGCAAAAGCTCACCTGTATGAAGATAAAAGCTTCTGGCTGTTATGTTATGGACAGATGAAACAAAGATGGAGCTGTTTAGGCACAAAGATGGGGCTTTTGTTTGGCATAAGAAAGGTGAAACATTCGACCTGACAAACATGGTCCCAACGGTCAAACAAGGTGGTGGGAGTATCATTCTCTGGGGTTGCTTTTCAGCGAATTGGCCCGGAAACCTTGTTAAAGTGAATGGCATTATGAAACAGGACCAGTATATCCAGATCTTCAGTGAAAACATCAAGCAATCCGGCGAAAAACTTAGTCTTGGGCAGGAATGGATCTTCCAACAGGATAATGATCCAAAACACACGGCCAAATCCGTCAAGAAATGGTTAGTGGACAACAAAGTGAACGTTTTGGAGTGGCCAAGCCAGAGCACCGACTTCAATCCTATTGAGAATCTGTGGAGGGAACTGAAGACCAAGGTCATGGCAACGAAACCCTCAAACCTTAAGGACCTGGAAAAGTTTGCCAAAGAGGAGTGGGCCAAAATCCCCATGGCACCTTGTAAAAACCTTGTGATCAACCACAGGAAGTGTTTGGAGTCTGTAATCGTGAATAAAGGCTTTGCCATTAATTACTGAGAAAAGGGTATGAATAATTCTGGACATGGCATTTTTTGTAAATCTGTCAAATAAAATACCAAAAAGTATTGTATTTCTCAAAAAATTGTTTACTGTAATTCTTACAGCCTGATGTCAACCTACTGTGTCATTTGTGCAAGAATAAATTTGATTTGTCAAAAAATATCTTGAAAAAACCCAAAAATGGGTAGGGGTATGAATAATTATGGGCATGACTGTATATATATATATATATATATATATATATATACACACACACACACACACACACACACACACATATACACTCAGTGGCGGCTGGTGAACTGGCAACAGGGGAGGCTCAAACCCATCCCTTGAAAGTAATGATTGTCATGACCTGTTGTAACAACAAAAAACAGCGCTCTTCCTTAAGTTAACTTTTTTACATTGATGCTAGCTTGTACCCCAAGATAACCTCACTTCGCCACCTCCACCCACCACTAAAATGACAAGCCCAACGTTATATTGACGTTAATTTTGTCATATTTAACACCCCCACCCCTCAGAAAAAATACATTTGGAAGCATTCTTCTCTGTTTCCACAACTTTGGATTAAATGGCACTAAGAGAGTGGAATTTGCGATTAATACGCTGTTCATGGCTAAGGTCAGTTAGCTATGTGTTGCTAACTTGATCTGGCTAGCTAGCTAGCTAGCTTGTGTCCTAGCCCAATTTGTTGTCCCGTAAGCGTTATTTTTTTCCCCAGAGGAGATCACGGGTAATTACCATAAATGGGCGTGTCTCTCGAGCTGGTGATTTTGAGGCATGCACTATGGACTTTCCACACACGATTGTCAGCAGCCTTCTCGACATGACTAGGCCTAGACCTACAATGTTTATTTGTAATTCTACGTATGCTATAGCTATGTTAGCGCGCTGCAGGCTGTAATTGACAGGGGCAAATATTCGATTTTGCAATACTTTACGTGGAAAAAAAAACCTCCGATACATTTACTTAAATGTAAATGGAAACGTACTTGTAACTTAGTTAGCTATGTAATATGGTCCATGTAAGTTTAAGATACGAAGTTACGCTAGCTACGTGGCTACGTACGTTGACAGATAATTGGAAAGATAGAAGGAGACACTTTATAGTGTCTGCTAGTCTTCGTTCAAAACGCAACTGCAATCCAGAATTTCAACGAAAGTTTTCGAGCGTTCCCATTTTTTTGAGCCCAGTGCTCTCATCCGTCCCGTTTAGGGCTGCCAAAGAAAACCAGTGACTCAAAATTGAAAACATGCCACATTCCCGCAAAACTTCGCAATACAACACTTTGAGGTCGATACATTTCACCAGAACTGAACTCATACAATCACTCGCCTGTAAAAACGAAAAAACAAACCCGGAGACGAACCAACTGAGGTTTTCCGCTGCGGTCAAGCTATCACCAGTTCGGAAAACGATGGGCAAACTATCACCAATAAAAATGTGATGCTCAAATACAGGGGATAGCGCGGTAGCAAAGTCACTTGATACGATTGCTGTCAAAAATCGGCTTGTGGAACAAAATAACGGGGCTTATTCAACAAAAGTATGCATGTATTTTGTTCAGGGGAAAAAAAATCGTTTACAACTTCCATAATTTGGTTTGAAAATGATTTTGATTTATTTCTTTTTTCACTTAATAGTTGTCACTTTGTGCAGATTGAAATGTTAGATTTTGGTGAAGTTCAATTACTCCAGATCACTAGCAATTGCATGTCACAGTACCAGTGTTTCACTTTAAGCAAAAGAAAAAAAAGAACAAAAAAAACAACAACAGGTAGATATTACTCTGGCATTAATGTAGGAATTGCCATCAAAATTGGTATTTTGAGGTGGACAAAAAAAGGAGAAAATTCAAAACTGAATATGAAGAGATTCTGTGGTGGAATTTGGAAATAAATAGCCATCAAACTTGGTACTATGCAATGTGCGAATGCAGACGATTGAATGGGGAGGCATGTTTGAGGGCTTATAATTTCAGCAAATAAAAGATTTTGTGAAAAATAACAATTGCTGACCATACAACATGCACTCTAATATAAATTGACCGAATGTGAGGAGATTCTTCGATGGAATTATTAAATAAATAAAGTTCCATCAGATTTGGAACTCTTGCAATGTACGAATGGAGACAATTGAATGGAGGTCATTTTTGAGGGCCTGTAATTTCTGCAAATCAAAAAGTTTGTGAAATATAACACCTTCTTTCCATACTACATGTATTCTTATACAAATGAAGAAAATGAAGAGATTCCATGGTGGAATTATTAAATAAATGGCCATCAAATTAGGCACTTTTCAGTGTGCGAATGAAGACAATGGAATGGGTGACATGAATTAAATTGAATGGATGTCCGTGTTTTAGAACCAATAATTTGTCAAAAAGAACTTCTATACCATACTACTTGTGTTTTTTTACATCAAGTGTCAGCCAACTGTACCAGTAATTTTTGAATCAATGTGCAATACTTAAAATACTTGGTGCTGCATTGATTGAAAACAATGTGTTCACTTGAACTTGCCTCACTCGGTCCTGCGGCCCACCTACATTTGATGGTTTTTGTCACAAATGCTATTGCAATTTTATGTGTTCACCAAACTATTCATTTGTCTTCTTAGGTGTATTTACTCTCTTAACCTTCCCCTTCACCAGAAATATCCATGTATGCCTTGCAAAATAAAAGAACCTGGAACATATTGTTTATTTTTCTCTCATGCAAATACAACCCCAATTCCGAAATAGTTGGGACAAAGTGTAAATTGTGAATAAAATCAAAACGCAATGACTTTCAAATCACACCAGCCAGTATTTTATTCATAATCGAACAGAGATAACATAGCAAAAGTTGAATTTGAGAAATGTTACAATTTTATCCACAAAATGAGCTTATTTCAAATGTGATGGCTGCTACAGGTCTCAAAAAAGTTGGGACAGGGGCCTGTTTACCATGGTGTAGCATCCCCTCTTCTTTTTAACACAGAGTGGAGGTGTCTGGGCATTGAGGAGACACGTTTCTTGAGTTTAGCCATTGGAATTTGATCCCACTCTTGTTTAATACAGGCTTCCAGCTGCTGGGGAGTTTTGGGGGTCCTTTGACGGACTTTTCGTTTAATTATGCGCCAAATGTTCTCAATCGGTGAAAGATCAGGACTGTAGGCAGGCCAGTTCAGCACACGGACTCTTCTACTACAAAGCCATGCTGTTGTAATAGCTGCAGTATGTGGTTTTGCATTGTCCTGCTGAAATATACAAGGTCTTCCCTGGAATAGATGTCGTCTGGAGGGGAGCATATGTTGCTCTAAAACCTTTATATACCTTTCAGCATTCATGGTGCTTTTTAAAACATGCAAGTGTCCCACACCATATGCACTAATGCATCCCCATACCATCAGAGCTGCTGGCTTTTGAACTGAACGCTGATAACAGGAGGGGTGGTCTTTCTCCTCTTTAGCCCGGAGGACATGACGCCCATGATTTCCAACAAGAATGTCAAATTTGGACTTGTCTGACCACAGGACATTTTGCCACTTTGCTACAGTCCATTTTAAATGAGCCTTGGCGCGCAGAACACGGCGGCGCTTCTGGATTATGCTCAGCAATGGCTTTCTTTTTGCATGACAGAGCTTTAGGTGGCATCTGTGGGTGGCATGGCAGACTGTTTACAGGCAGTGGTTTTTTGAAGTATTCCTGGGCCCATTTAGTAATGTCAATGACAGAATCATGCCGGTGAGTGATGCAGTGGCGTCTGAGGGCCCGAAGATCACAGGCATCCAGAAAAGGTCTTTGGCCTTGTCCCTTACGCACAGAGATTTTTCCAGTTTCTCTGAATCTTTTGATGATGTTATGCACTGTCGATGATGAGACCTTCAAAGCCTTTGCAATTTGACGTTGAGGAACATTGTTTTTAAAGTATTCCACAATTTTTTTACGCAAGCCTTCACAGGTTGGAGAGCCTCTGGCCATCTTTACTTCTGAGAGACTCAGCTCTATAAGACATCCCTTTTATAGCCAATAATGTTACATACCTGATGCCAGTTAATTTAACTACTTGCTAAATGTTCTTTCAGCTGATTCTCTTATATATTAATTGCTTTTTCAGCCCCTTTTTTTTTTGCCTGTGTTCCAACTTTTTTGAGACCTCTTTCAGCCAGAAAATTTGAAATAAGCTCATTTTGTGGATAAAAATCTAAAATGTCTCAGTTTCAACATTTGGAATGTTATCTATTTTCTATTGTAAATAACATATTGGCTCATGTGATCTGAAAGTCATTGCATTTTGATTTTATTCACCATTTACACTTTGTCCCGACTATTTTGGAATTGGGGTTGTAGTTTTAAGTTATAATTTTACAGATCAAATTTGTGAATGATAAAATTAGAATCTCCAACTTAAGTACCTGAACACAAGTGTTTTATTACTTTCAAAATATACTTAACTCCAAAAGAAACGCAACAGTGAGATTTGTACCGCATTTGGGGCAAATTGAAGAATCGATTGATTTTTACTGCTTTACCAGTGAGGCACGAGTGGAAATAAAGAAAAGCGTGTGGTATTGTAATCCTGACGCGCACCACGTGAACGCACTAAGCACTTCAGTGATAACAAACATTGAGCTGTTTGTGATGTGTACAGTGACACTTGACTTGTTCTTTTGGGTGTCTTCCTATTCAGATCTCCTGTACTGGAGTGCATGCATTCTTGTATGCAAGTGCATTTTTCACAATTTTCAATTTTAACCATTACAAGTTCTCTTACATGGCCTGTTGTGTCCAATTGCAAAGTACATACTTTGATGGGTGTTTCTTTGATGATTCACCTATGCATTCTCTCTTTATTCAATACGCTTTTACTAATGCGTATGCAGTATGGTCTGGGACCACTAATTTCCACAGACATTTTGAATTACACAAGTATTATGGTCCCCACTTGAATTTTCTCCTTTTTTTGTCCACCTCAAAATACCAATTTTGTAATATCTACCTGTTGTTGTTGTTGTTTTTTTTTTTTTTTTTTGCTTAAAGTGAAACACTGGTACTGTGACATGCAATTGCTAGTGATCTGGAGTAATTGAACTTCACCAAAATCTAACATTTCAATCTGCACAAAGTGACAACTATTAAGTGAAAAAAGAAATAAATCAAAATCATTTTCAAACCAAATTATGGAAGTTGTAAACGATTTTTTTTCCCCTGAACAAAATACATGCATACTTTTGTTGAATAAGCCCCGTTATTTTGTTCCACAAGCCGATTTTTGACAGCAATCGTATCAAGTGACTTTGCTACCGCGCTATCCCCTGTATTTGAGCATCACATTTTTATTGGTGATAGTTTGCCCATCGTTTTCCGAACTGGTGATAGCTTGACCGCAGCGGAAAACCTCAGTTGGTTCGTCTCCGGGTTTGTTTTTCGTTTTTACAGGCCGAGTGATTGTATGAGTTCAGTTCTGGTGAAATGTATCGACCTCAAAGTGTTGTATTGCGAAGTTTTGCGGGAATGTGGCATGTTTTCAATTTTGAGTCACTGGTTTTCTTTGGCAGCCCTAAACAGGACGGATGAGAGCACTGGGCTCAAAAAAATGGGAACGCTCGAAAACTTTCGTTGAAATTCTGGATTGCAGTTGCGTTTTGAACGAAGACTAGCAGACACTATAAAGTGTCTCCTTCTATCTTTCCAATTATCTGTAAACGTACGTAGCCAAAATCTAACATTTCAATCTGCACAAAGTGACAACTATTAAGTGAAAAAAGAAATGAATCAAAATCATTTTCAAACCAAATTATGGAAGTAGTTAACTATTTTTTTTTTGAACAAAATACACGCATACTTTCGTTGAATAAGCCCCGTTATTTTGTTCCACAAGCCTATTTTTGTCAGCAATCGCATCAAGTGACTTTGCTACCGCACTATCCGCCATATTTGAGCATCACATTTTTATTGGTGATAGTTTGACCGTCATTTTCCGAACTGGTGATAGCTTGACTGCAGTGGAAAAACTCAGTTGGTTCGTCCCCGAGTTTGTTTTTCTTTTTTGCAGGCCAAGCGATTTTGTGAGTTCGGTTCTGGTGAAAATGTATCGACCTCAAAGTGTTGTAGTGCGAAGTTTTGCGGGAAGGTGGAATTTTTTCTATTTTGAGTTACTGGTTTTCTTTGGTAGGCCTAAACAGGGGACAGATGAGAGCACTGGGCTCAGAAAAATGGGAACGCTAGAATACTTTCGTTGAAATTCTGGATTGCAGTTGCATTTTGAATGAAGACTAGCAGACACTTGAAAGTGTCCCCTTCTATCTTTCCATTTATCTGTCAACGTATGTAGCCACATAGCGCGCTAACATAGCTATACATAGCATACGTAGAATTACAAGTAAACAAGTAGTAGGTCTAGGCCTAGTCATGTTGAGCAGGCTGCTGACAATCGTGCGTGGAAAGTCCATAGCGCATGCGTCAAAATCACCAGCTCGAGAGACACATCCATTTATGGTAATTAGCCCTGATCTCGCCTGGGGAAAAAAATAACGTGTCCCGCGACATTCAATACATTGTCAAATTTAGCGGGGGATAGCCTAATCCAGAAATAAATGCACGTTTATATATCGTCCCATGAATAACAAAAGGTCGCAAGTGACATTCCTAATGCATCAGGAATATCAGTTGCGACCTTTTGTTATTCATGGTACGATATTGTCAGTACATCAGAATCAAGCAATCTAAGTCTCTAAACGTCTTACCTTTGGAAAGTGCATCATGAATGGTCTATTCCGCTTCGACTCAGCTGCGCGACTAGTCCTTTTCGCTGCTTTCCACGGCTCGCCATTGCTGTAAAACATATGGTCCTAGTACATGGCTCTGGTCCGAGTGACCGGAGATGACGCGACTCTTTGGATGGTTGTGCTTCAATCCACAGGCTGTTAACTGCAGAGCAAGCTGAGAGTAAGCGATCGCGTATAACGTTTCTCTTCAGCCTATTTAGTCATCTTGCTAGCTAACTCAGGGCCGGCATTTGCCTTGAAAATTCAGAGGCAAAGATCCATCCCTTTATTGACAACAATTAGTCCTGGCTAGTTCCAATGGTTTTCCTTTATTAACACGTTTTCCAATTTAAGAATAATCAAGTGACAATTGAAGACACGGCCTCTCTCCCATGCAAACTAACAGCGACAAAATAATGGACTACATTCAGTGCAGAAGAATAATTTAATTATAAATAGGTCTATGCACTGGCACTCAGCGACGTAAATTTTTTTTCCAGCAAGAGCGGCATTTCAGAACTCTTTTGCAAATTAAGGTAATTTCGGCGACAAGTACTTACACCTGTTTTTGCAGCACGGTCAAGCAACTTGCTGTAAAAAATAGACAACTGTCCAATTGGAAAATGTAAACGGACGAAACCACGTACTAGTCACCAGAATTACCTTCATTCGCAAAAGAGTTCTGAAATGCCGCTCTCGCTGGAAAAAAAATTAACATTGTTGAGTGCCAGTGCATAGACCTAATTATAATTAAATTATTTTTCTGTACTGAATATAGCCCATTATATTGTCGCTGTTAGATCGCAAGGGGGAGAGAAGCTGTGTCTTTAATTGTCACTTGATTATTCTTAAATTGGAAAACGTATTAATAAAGGAAAGCCATCTAGAACTAGCCAGGACTAATTGGTGTCAATAAAGGGATGGATATTTGCCCCTGATTTTTCAGGTCTAGGACCACCCCTGAGCTAACTAACGCTACTTAAGGATAATAGTTGTAAATAGTTGTCATATTCAAGCGATGTCATTTGGGTTTTGGCCCAACTTCACTTGACTTGTTCGCTTAGTGTAACAGTGATTGTTCTTGTGCTACTTAGCTAGCAAGCTAGCTAACGTCCCATAAATTTTAAAGTACAGATCGGACGCACAAAAGCGCCACAAAACATATCAGGTGCGTTCATGCCTATTACAGCTAGCTAAGTTGGTAAAGTTAGGGCAAAACCAAATCATATCGCTAAAATATGACAATTATTTACAAATATTTTCCTTCGTTAACGTTGACTAGATGGCTATATAAAGAGTGACATTACGCGATCCGCTCTGCTTTCCTATCGTGTAGCCATAGTGACTGATCAGTGACGGCAGGAAGAGAAGACAGAAGAGACATTGGCGGGGATGGGAAACGCGAGGTTTCTGAGAAACGCCCAGCGAAAGATGAAGTATTTTATTGATGGTCTCGTGCAGGACAACTGTACAACTGTCAGGCAAGTTCAGTCTTTTCAACCGTTTTAGATCTTGTTGAGTTTATTTTCATTGTGTGACACCATGCTAGCCTGCCAATGCTAGCTTGCTAATGTTGGCATGGATTATTCTTGTTAACACTGGGACGCAAACACTTTGGGATATGTTCAGGTTTTTAAAGTCCTTTTCCATTATACTACCACTGAAAATATACGATAGCAGTGGCGGCTTGTCAGCCGTAACAAAGGGAAGCCAAGACCTCGACCTTCAAAACTTAATGACTTAAACCTTTCGCAGTTTACTTTTCTTGATCAGCAGTTGCTCATACGAATTGGTAGAAGGACAGTCAAATTTATTTTCGATAGCATTGTTATACATTGAACCACAAAATTATGAGGGGTTTTCTTTCACACATAAATTACGACATAAATTACCATCGGCCTTTTTGAGTTCCGCGCTCAAGTTGCTCTTGAAACGGCATAGATTCGCAAATTGATTAGTGAGGCTCAGCAAGCTGTGCAACATCGCAATCTTTACTTCTATAAGAAAACGGATTCTCATGGCTTCTTGCGAAAGAAGCCTCGCAAACTAATTTATAAAGATGTACTGATAATTTGCGTCGTCATTTGCTATCGAAAATAAATTTGACTGTCCTACCAATTCGTACGAGCAACTGCTGATCAAGAAAAGAAAAACTGCGAAAGGTTCAAGTCATTAAGCTTTGAAGGGCGAGGTTTTGGCTTCCCTTTGTTACGGCCGACGAACCGCCACTGCCTCAGACTGCACCCTAGTCACCACACCGTCAACATCAGGAAGGAAGATGGGCTTTTGATCATGTTTCACTTTCAAAAGTAGGAAGAATGTTGGGTGGAAATTGGTAAATAAATATCAAATCTTGTCATATGAAGAATGGGCCTGCACGTGGTTATTGGTTCACTTTGCCTTATTTGTTCAACAGAACACTTATTTCAGTAACCAACTGATTATGCTACGTTAAAAACGTAGGCTAAAGGTACAGTGCATGCCACCTTTGATGTGTTGTGCTGAGGCAGGATAAACGCTGGGAGGTCGCTGATCAACACCGCATAAACCAGTGGTTCTCAAACTCGGTCCTGGGGCCCCACTGTGTATACTATGCTGGGTTTAGTTCCAACCACAATTGCCATCGTAGAATTTTGAAAAAGTGTTAATTTGTCTTAATTGGCTGCATTCCATGTTTTGAGCAGTTACTGTATGTACCATCTTAAGCCACATTTTGATGGACATATCCATTGATTGTGCAATGAAGAATAAAAACTTGTGAATATATTGCACTTATTTTTATATACTGTGAGGATTTTCAGGTAAAAACATTTTTAAACAGATCAAATTAGAGATAATCAGCAAATTCTAAATTAGGTTTCTGAACACAGTTGTTTTAATTTGCCTGAACTAAATAAAATAAACATGAAACAAAACAGGTGTGACGAAATTGTTGCCACATGAATTGTTAATTTTTGTGATTATGTGTCACTTTCACCAATGAGGAACCTATTGATTGTTTGTTGATTAAATGTTTGATTAATATGTTTCTGTGAGGTAGCGTTCAGGAACCAGTCGCGAGAATCCAGCAATGCAGTGGAAGTGATCTTTATTAAGCGAGGGGGTAAACCCCCGCAGGGCAGAAGGCAACAGTACAAAGTCCACAATCCAAAAATCACAATCCAATGGGCAAAATCCGAGTCAAAAACCAGGGCAGCAATCACAGTATTTGTGGTCGGGCAGAAAAAGGGTTCGATAACAGATGCAGACAAAAATACCAAAACAGAGCCAAAAATCATAAGTCGAGGACGGTCCAGTCAGAATAGAAACACTAAGAGTACGAGGCGAAAACAAGAGCAGCACAGGTAAACCAAGGGAAATGTTCTGATGGGGAACTGCTGTGAGAAGACTGCTTAAATACACATAAGGGAAGTCACATGCTATGATTAGGGACAGGTGAATTGGATCAGACTAATTACGAAGGAGCAAACACGAGGGAGAACCTAATCACATGAAATAGGCAAAAGCCAAAACGTGGACAGGGATCACGAGACAGCCTATTGACAAAACATACAGCTCCGGTTAGGGAGTTCTAACGTGCACAGATAATGAGAGGCAGAACAGAGTAGAGCAGGTCCGAAGGATCCGCTGAAACGCAGCAAAGATTATTAAGTGAAGGCAAGAGGCGGAGACTAGAACAGGGCGAGTGCTGAGAGCTTGTTAATCAATTAGTAAGGTGCAGCTATACAATCCCTGGTGCTCGTTAGTAAGTTAGTATTATATACAATGTTAGTCTAGGTTAGTAACTTTAACAAAATAACAAACTGTTAGTACTTGTTAGTAAAATAGAAAAGCAAGGCGAAGGAAGCAAACGAGATTAGAAGGAATGGTTGGAAACCCAGAAACCATGAAATCACCTAAACATGTGACACGCAGTACTAGGGGAATAAGCTGTAGCTCAACACAAGACCAGACAGGGGAGACAAAGTGCAATGCAGGGCATGAGCAAAAACATGGACCGGAATGATAACAGAAATATGGATATGGCAGGGAATACAAAGCATGGCAACAACAAAAACATGGCAATGATCTAGACTGAACAGAACAAGAGCAGAAACAGAACAGTACATAGCAGAATCATAACAGTTTCCCTCTGTAGTTCAACAAGTTTATTGCATAACTGCAGTACTTTTCCCACAGCTGATGACACATTTTGATATTACCCTAGGGTAATATCAATTATTCTAAAATTACATTGGCTGAGAGCATGGGAAAAAAATTGCTCCGCATAACATCACGCTGTTAATATTTAGCCAAACTGAACACCAAGTGTAATGTTGGTTGAACCGGTATGATTCAGCGCTGTTGCAAGATAGCTAGGTTCTACTTGCATAACTGAGCTCACGTTACTTTGCTAGCTAGCTAGCATGTATGCATTATGTTTTCATAACCATAATGTAACATTAGTTTGTTAGCTAGCGAGCTAACGATAGCTAGTTACTCAGTTTACTGAATTTACAAACTGTCACTGGTTCAGCCACAAATGTCTGTGACTGACTGACTTAGCTCAAGGCTAACAAACAATGCGCACTAAGGGGAATTATATGTGTTTTCTATTAAAAAATGTAATTCAGTTATGTGATAAACAGAATTTTATACTCTTGGTCATGTCATTGGAAAGTTATGAACTCGTTTAGTAAATTTTGGGAAACACGGAATTTTCTCAACTCAGTTCATAACTTTCACATGACACGCCCACTCGTGTAAGATCCTCAATTTCTAATCATCTCAATGCGGATATGCAATTTTTTTTTTCATGGCATGTATAGATTTTTCAAATGTGGCTTAAGAGGATAAATAACTGCTCTATACATAAATGCATCTAATTGACCCTAAAAGTACTAATCACTCCTCTAGTCATGCAAGGTGCAAAATATACAAAGCAAAATTTCAGATTTCAGCCTTCAAAACGTCAACAATTTTGACAATTTTCAGTTGACAATGACCTTCAGAAGGGTTCACAGGTACTTGCGAGTCCCCCTGATGGTCATGTGTCAACTACATAAAGAATGATAAACTTTTGGAGGGATATGGTGAGTAAAAATTACTCACTTTAAGGGTTAAGACAAATCAACAGCTTGGTAAAATCCTAAGATTGCAATTGTGGTTTGAACAAAAACCAGCATACACAGTGGGGCGCCAGGGCCAAGTTTGAGAACCAATGGCATAAACAGCAGAGAAATGTCGGCCACACAGGCATGACGTTGTGCCTACATTGCTGCGTCCATCGCACCTAAGTTGGGATCACATAGCTGTGCTGTCTGGGCTCCATTTTGGTGCGCTGGAAGGACTTTGAGGTGGCATGTGCCATAGTTACAGGCCATCTTAAAATATCGCTAGCTACAATCATTCTGTAATAATTTTTGTGGTCAAGTGGTCCTCTAGGTAATTAGGCCTAACAAGGAGGCCTTTTATCAATGGTGACTCTAAACTATTGATAGATTTTATAAAGTATATACAGCATACCCATCCTTAGATGGGTAAGAATTTGTATTAGATTAAAAAGTATATGAATGAATTGGGCTCATTCTCATGTTATGGTGATTGGCCTTGAAGAAAATCCTATACATGTCCTTTATGTGTTATCCGCAAATTTATTATTGGTTACAAATTGTTGCTGAGGATATTAAATATATAATTAAATAAGATACCAGGTTAGATGACCTTTAATTATTGTTTGTAAATGAAGCAAGCACTAAGACTCATGCCATTTATTCTCTCTCTTTCTGTCTTTCATCCCCTTTGTTTTCAGGACTGGCTACAGACCAACCTGCTGGAGGAGAAATTTTTAAAAAGACTCAAAAGCCTGTAGATGCATTACAGAAAAATTATGGACATCAACCAAAAATCAACCTTAATGTTAATTTTGCTTGTTTTACTTCAAATATTTGATAGCAAAAGATTGAATGACAAAATAAAGATTTTCAAAGAATTAATCACTTTGTGTTTTTTCTAAATAGCATTACATGGTCTATTCTAGACAGAAGATGAGTCTTGCTGCAAGTAGGCTTGTTAGAAAATGTGTATTTTCAAAGTACATATTCAAAAATATTTGAGAAGCTCAGCATTGTACTTCCTTTGTGAACAGCTTTAAACCAGAAACTAGTTCTTATAACCTGAATATTAGCTGGTGCTGGTTTCGTTAAGAGGAGCTGGTGATTGGTAAGAATTTTTGCTGGGTTTGATAATGAGCTTGTAACTGGTGATGTGATCCGGTATAAAGTTGACCTGGCGTGATGAGCAGAATTTGGGCAGAAACTAGTTGGAAATTAGGCAGCAACGACACACTTCAATTTAGTGGCCCACTCAGCTCAACTGGACAATAAGCTTCCAAATTTTGTGGTCTTTGGTTGTGAAAAAGTGCAGGTGCGGTGTTTGAATATGATCATCTCACATTTTTGTTGTTGTAATTTTTAATGTTTGTTAGATTTCTCCTGCTGAATTGAGCATACAATTTTTTTTCTCTTCTCCACGTCACTGGAAAAACTGTACATTTGTACTCAACCTCCCAGCGACTGGAGCATCCCCTCGCAGCACAGCAAACCATGGTCGAGATTATATACAAGAACAACATGGAGGAGAGGGCAAAGACAAACTGCTTCACATGCTATTCATGTTTCTGAGTTTATTCAAGATTTCTTTTTCATGAAGTAATTGCAGCACATAAGTTCAAAATAAAAAGATATACATAAAAATGTATGTGTATAACGAGATAAATTTGTGTTTTAATGTGTCTTGTTCTGTCTGGATGTATAGTGTTTAATGAGCCCTTCCTAAAAATATTACTGTGCAAGCAAGCCTAGATAAATTTATGCATGCAAAATGTTAATGAAAAAGTTGTTTTGAACTTATCACTAAACACCAATACATAAGTGCAGATGTACATAAAATTATGAACAGATAAATTGCAATTATTTCCAGTGGATTTTCTAAGACGCCACACTGAACATTATGCTGCTTTTAATAATGCAGGGACTAATTGTGCTGTCAGTTAATACTCATTGATAGTCACCTGTCAGTCTGCTATCCTTTCTGAAAGTCATGAAGTTTACATAAGTCATTATTGAATTGATAACTTAGATCCTTCATTTTCATGGGATTATTTAAACCCCAAACAAATAAAGAAATGGTAGAAAATTAAACAGAATTTTTAACCTTCCTTCCCCTCCCTCTGCATAATAAACATTAGGATGGGATTAAACAAGCATTGTAGTCAAAAGCAAAAACAAACCAAGAATTCAAAGCAACTGACATCAGGAACACGCTCTTTAAAATGACTAAAACTCGTTTTAGTCATTTTAATTATTCTAATAATTCTAAGGCACTAAAACCCCTCAAATACTGCATATTTTGAGTGCAAATGTTCAAAATTCTGCCGTTAAATGTAATTTTTTTTTGCGGTTGTTTAACGTTGGGGTCACTTAAGTGAGACGGCAAACGTTCACTCAAGCCTAAAATATGTCAACAAAGCGGAAATAACGCTATTTATTGACTAGTAATTACCGAGAATTGCAGGTATGTCTCTCTCTAGCTGATTTGACATATGCATTTAAACTGCCGGCGGCAACTTCCTGGAACTATTTGCAGTCTTCATGAACCACGTGACGATCGAGAATTTTGGACTTCCATTGAAGTGACTCTTTCTCTACATGGCTCTGCTTGTATAGTTCTCAGAAAAGCCTCCTCCCGGAAGCCCGGAAACTTTATGAGCCAATTTAAAGTCTTTGCACCCACAAAGTTCATGACGCCTGAAATGCGTCATTGGGGAGCAAGCTAGTAGCGCAGCCAAAAAAAAAAAAAAAAAGGATCTGATGAAAACATAAAATGATAAAGGTAGCGTTTACTTATTAGATATAAGCCTTCCATTTTTTGAGAAAATAGTAATACGTCATGTTATTTGCATCTGGCAAAGTGAAAAAACTTCGAACTTTTTCTCATTGTGACTAGCTACCACGACATGAGCTAGCTTGACTAACCACGTTGGTGTAGTAGTCTAGCATTAGCGGGTTTTCATAGCTGAACGTTGACGAGCTGATTTTAAAAACTTGGGATATTGTGACAAGTTTAACCGATTTTCAATACTTGCGCGCACTCAGCAGTCAATTCTGCTAATACACCTCTTCAGGAAGAATAAAACATCAAGTGCTTGGCTTTTGACGAATTGTTCATGCGTGCAATTAAAACATTCAAATTCGGTTTAACAGGGCTGCCAACTCTCATGCATTTCTGCATGAGATTTAGTGCCACATGCACATTCCCCTGCTGTAGTCCGCAATTATTCAATCGACGCAATGTGTGTGTTTCACGAACGTTCAAATTGTTTAAATGAAATAAGACCATTTGAAACGTTTTTATGCAATTCCATTGCTTCCAACCCCTGAGTGGGGAAAAGCGTGAGAAGTCCGGAGTCATAATTGATTTCATTTTATTTCTGGTGAAATTCATCATAGTGCATGTGAAACTCTTTGCACAAGGATCCACCTGAGAATCTTTCACAAACGCGCTACTCGAATAATTTCTGACTACAGCACGGGAATGTGCATATGCCACTTCAACTCAGGTAGAGTCCGTGAAAGTTGGCAACGCTGCAGGTGAACTGAAAGAATCCAGCATGTATGCTATAGTGGCTGATGAGGCCAGGGACAATAATTTAGAACAACTGTCAGTCTGTGTGCACTATGTCTCTCAAAAAAAAAAAGTGATGTAAATGAACATTTTTTTGGCTTTAAATGATTTGGGAGGGCTTTAATACTGGCGCAATAGCAGGGTCATTAGAGCTTACATTGAAAAGACAGAATCATCATGGCATTTTTCATTTAATGTTTGCATGCAGTACTGTATTCAATATCATGTACGGTTTTTGCATTAGTCATGTCTTTGAAATGTTAAATTTTAGGCCAATACACTAAATTTGATTTAATCCAGGTGTGTGACTTCATTGTACCATTAACAAATTAATTAATTCCAATCTGTACCGAATCATGTCTTTGGGTCTTAGCCCCTGGTGTTTCAAATTTCTAGACACGCCCCTGATGAAAAGTAGACTATTAAAATATAAAATACTTACATATTTGTCTGGTAACTTCCCGTTGCTGATTTTTCTTCATTGGGAGAGCTCCGAGTGGGAAGCGCTAAGCGCGCGAAGAGCAGGCACGTACCTGTCACTATGACAACAGCAGGGTTAGACCAAATTACCCAATATTTCATAAAACAACTCATAAAAACCAACTCAAGCAACCCTATGGTTGAGTAAAAAAAAAAAATTAACTCTTAATTTTTTAGTGCACAGTAACAAAATGCCAGCAATCACATATTTCAGGGTGAGCGGAAATGATGATGATGATGATGATGATTATTATTATTATCATTGTCGTTGTTCTATTATTATTATTATTATTATTATTATTATTATCATCATTATTATTATTTGGGTTCACCCCCCACCCCCCTCCCCCCAAATAAAATTCATGATACATCCTGCATTATTTCATGCATTAAATCATCACCATTAGTTCAGCATTACTTAAGCATATTATTTGTACATTAATTTATAAGTGTTTCCAAGAAATCCAGCTAATTTGGGTGCGAAAGTAATTAATGTGTGAATTAACAGTGAATTAACATCCCTTAACTGATGATGTATTAAGTTCACACTTACCACAAAAAGGCATAATGACTTCATCATTATTTAATGATAAGCAACAGGAATTCATGATACATCCTGCATTAATTCATGTATTAAGTCATCATGAGTCATGCATTAGTTCAGCATTACTTAAACACATTATTTGTACCCGTATTATAAAGTGTTATCATAAAATCAATAAAAAAAAAAAAAAAAAGTAATTTCAAGCTGCATTGAAACCCTGAGATTAATATAACTGGAAGGAAGAAGACCAAGGTCCAAGATGTATGAAAGTTCAGTATCTGCATGCCTGTACTACTGCACCTAAGGTGTTAAGTAGCAAATTACAAATTTTCACTTCACCAGAAGTGGACATAACAAACATTAGCAAGGAAGAGACGAGACTTTGAGGAACGAGAGACAAGATTTTGCCCTCCCCCGAAGAGTCCACCCACAACATATACATTCATGCAAGTAGCCGACTTGGCAGGCCCACTGAGTATAATTTGCTGTTATTCAAGTGAAAAAGGACCTGGACATAGACTCACTTGGATTTGTCCTCTCAGTGCAGGGAATTTAGGTCATTAAAATAAGAAAATCTCATCATGGCATTTTATTCCTGCTGCTAGTTGTTTGCACAGTCCCCAGATATGTTTGTTTTCCTATCGCAGTAATTGAGTGCCAACAGAAACAGTGGTCCCTCACTGTGCAGATAGTCTTTCAGGCAAAATTACTGAGGATAAGCTCACCACAACAAAAAGGGGCTGTGTGCATAAAAAGCTGAACGTTGCAAGCTCATGTGCCAGATAAATTAAAGGCTACCGCATTTAATCAATAATTCTGAAAAACGGTTCTTTTTACCTTTCAAGTCCTGCTCTGCATCAGATAACGTGCTTGTTCATTCTGCACTTTCTGTGCCCTGAAATTTAGCTGCCAAATACTACAAGTTGAATTTAATGTTTTATTGAATACAGGGACATCAAACATATGCTATATCTAAAACATAATGCATGCAAATATATTATTAGTTCCTTTTATTTGTTGAAACAATCTGTTGCATTCACATTCTCGGGCACAAGACATTGGACATCCAGTCATTTAAGAAATAAAAATGCATTTTTCTGTCTTGAGCCATTAGGGAAATCTAGAGAACAATATTACTGATTTAAAGACTTTTTCAAAATAAGACTTCGATCTATTCTTGATTAAAGGTACCCAATCTGTTCCATTTTTTAAAAATATAATTTAATAGATATGACTAAAACAAACATGAATAAATCAATGTTTTCTCCGAGAATGCTTGCAACCCCCGAAAATTGAATGTGAAAATAGTTTTTGTGACCCGGAAAAACTCCCCGCCCCATTTGAAATACCTCATTAGTATTCATGAGTATGCAAAAATTATGTCACGCGAAAGTGGATGTGCACGGTGGATGCAGAAATGAAGAGAAGTTTGCCAACAGCAACATGCTGCGGCCAAAGAAATATCTGACTGATTCGGCCCGTAAAAGAACAAGAAAAGGCCAGGAAGAAGATCGATTGAAGGCCAGGATAATAAAAAAGGCCAAACTGATCGCTAGCAAACTTTTAAAGCCAGGTTTGGAGATATTTCCATTGAAGATGTGGCCAAACTTTTGCTGGATACGCAAGTTAACTTGATGCCTGGTGCAAAATGCCTGATTTCCCTGTTTCCTAGCACTTTCAAATCGTTAATGTACTTGAAATCGTCCCATATTTGTAACTAAACATAGTAATAAATTTCTAATGCATAAACGTAATTTATTTACTAGCAGCTGACGTGACTTTTCGCAAATCGCTCATGCACATTAAGTAGGAGGCACGTCGAAATGGCCGCGGTCCAGCAGCCACAATGGCTGGTCGTATCCTTGTTAGGATACGATAGTTTATCCTTGTTCGGGGTCGAGGAGGACATTAAAACATCTTTTTATTGGAACAGCCTGGCAAATTATGTGAAAAAAGGGTGAAAGTTAAGGAACGAATTGGGTATCTAATGTAATATGTAATTTTCACGACCCAAATATTTAAGCATTGATCATTTACACTATTCATCACAGATGTTTTTCAAAAGCACCATTTTACCAAAAGTTCCTGAACTTCCCTCTTATTTTCTGCTGTCACATTGTACAATACATGTCTTTCTGACGGGGCCACTTTGGCACATACGTATTGCTATGTTCTATTTTCTATGTACCCATATCTTCAAAATTATCCAGCTTTGCTCACATCTCAAATATATTGTTGAAAGTAGTGGAGTTAGGTGAGAATGAATTTCAATAACTCCCAACCACTCAGGGTGCCAGATATTTTTTTCTGGGGAGCACACCCCACCGTGAAAAGGTCTGGCAGCCAAGGTTTCAGAGCCTTGATAGGACACTTATTAAATGTGATTCCAAGTGGTCAGCCTTGAGAAAGATCCACCCCATTTTCGGGGTATCACTTTCACACTCCTCCTGATCACACCGAACAGAGTACCTAGCAGAAGTCCATATCCATTTAAAAGAGTAACATATGGAACAGTGATATACGTCAATATTGGTTAGCCTTTCAGCGCGGCTAAACCTCCTGGGCTCTTTATCTGGTCTACATTCTCATTTAATTCTGGATGGTTTTCAGCTTCAGTCTAGCTGAAAGTGCTTGCACTGCAAAGGTTCAAATGAGGAAAGACAAATGTGAGATCTTTAATGGATTTGATTTACAGATGGGATGAAAGAATTGGCGCTTGGGGAGGAACAGTGAATTTTGGGGACGGCGCCGTAAAGGTGCCCTTTCTCGGTTTTGTTCTAGGATTATTAAATTATTTGTGTGCACTGCTGATTGAGGCAGGGCCTCCACACTGCGGAATGTGGGGCATCCTCCGCACCTGTGTCCATTCCACTGACGACATGAGTGATTGCAATTGCCATGAATCCATTTTAGTTTCTGAAAGCGCCCGTCTTTTATCATGCCGCATTGAGCCGTCTGGATTATTTCCTGTCACTCACAGACTTTAATCCATGTAATTTATTGTGTTCTCTCGCCTTTTTTTCTTTTTCTCTTTGCGTTTTACATAAATCCCTCTCTTCCTGCTAACTAAATGTGATCTACTTTGCATTTTAAAGATAATGAGCCCTTACATTTGAATTTGACTGATGATTAATTGGTTCATTTAACTGAGTGTGGGAGGGCATAATGCTGCTCATCAGCTAACCTGTGGAGGGTCACGTAGACAGTAAATTCAGGTTTCGTTTTAGAGTATGCTGAACAAATTAATGCACCAGTCCATCAAGTCTAACTATTGCAGCATGCCTGACTGATTTTTCAACGTGATTCCACTTAATACTCATGTTTTACCCCTTTGTTAAATTTAAGCGTTGTATTTGTGCAATTTGCATTCAAGCACTTGCATACAAACTTTCAAACCGTAACCAAATTGTCTTCCAAATATGTCCCTTTCCTTATTGAAAAGTTTGATTTCCAATATCCCTCCTAATGGGACTTTTAAATAAGTAAAATGCAGTTTTCTCATGATGATCATTGCATGCAACAGCCCTTGTGCTGAGACAGAGATGCATTAAGCCATTTTACTGCTGATAAAAAGACCTGAAATTAAGCTCTTACACCCTTATAGTCCCTTACATGAGTAAAGTGTGAAACTTCCTTTTCCACATGTGAAATGCCCAGTTTAAGCTAAGGAAATAGAACAGCTAATGCAAAAGTAAATCGGCATTTAGCACTGAACAGTGGATCTGTAACTTGTGTGCCTCTATACCATAATCCCTGAACATTATGGGATTGAAAAGTCTTGGATGTGCCTGGATTTGGAGTCCCTGGCATGTCTAAAAGCACTGTACTGGAGCTGTTTGGCAATGTGGCTGACGGGCCCTGGCAGCTTGAGGATGCTATTTGATGACTCTTATCACACTGGAGATGAACCACAATACTTGGCTTTTAGGCTTTATTTTCTGCCCTTTTCTGTCCTGTGGTTATGGGATGTAGGCCTAGATGGTCTCCCCAGTAAGACAGGAAATTGCTTCAGTTTCCACATTGGGAAATCATAAGCCTTATTCGACTGGGCTGTATGGTGCAGCACTGTGCCTTCAGTGCTGCACTTTTTGCAACTTTTTCTGTTCGACTGGTACGGCACCGTTTTCGGTGTTGCACTCGGTGTCGCACCGATTTGAAACAGGTGCAGCTTCAGTGCACTGTGATCACGTGACCATTCGAAAACTGGCGGACACTCGCTGGGGTCGGAACTCCACGTGAGTTTTTAACAACTTTATCGTTTTCAGTATTTTTCTCACACGTTTTAAACAATCTGCTGAATGTATGGTGGCTTAGTGGATCTTTGGCCAAGTTTTGTTTTAGGTTTGGGCGATCTCAGCCACAAAGCCCCGCCCCAAAGAACACGAACCTGCCATTTTAATCATCGCATCATCATCACTCTCCTCCTCACTGCTCATTTTGTGCATTAAAACCACCATACACAACTGCTTTGGGTCTGACATGTTCTTCGTATCACGTGATGATGCTACAGGGTGCTACACCGAGTGCTGATTCTATTTGACTGGTCGCTCTCGGTGCAGCACGTTTTGTTCACTGCGCAGGTGGGCGTGGCCTAGACAGTGCAGCGCCATGAAAGACCAGTCGAATACAGCTATTGAAAATGCCTCCCTCTCCTCTGCGTTCAGTAGCAGGAATTGTCAGTCGGAGCTCGTTCACGTGCCTCCATGAACATTAATCCAGAGCATGAAAAAACCCTTATTCTGCCAGACGTATCCTTGATAAGCAGGTATGCGATTATCACGCTCAAATGCATTAGGTAATTCCTGCATTTAAAAATGAGCAGTAGAATGAGCAATAGAATTGATAGAAGTGGATGGCATTGATTTTTTTTTAGAGTGAAGCAACATTTGGAGAAGCATGACGGTAGTGTAACTTTTGTGTAGACAACATAAGGAAATGTGAGAATATGATACAGTCATTTGATGTGATGATAATGGCACACATGATAAAATTATTCCATTATAATACCATACCAGACCATAATTTACAGACGTTTGACTAAATAATCCAATATTCATGGTCTGACCTGCACCTTAGCATTGTCCTAATCCAAAACCTTGGCTCTCAACCCAATCTGAATCTATTTAAGATTTCATTGAGCTAATTACTCAGTCCAATGTGGAACTAGCATGAGGTTAATTAAAAAAAAAAAAACAAAAAAACACACGAGTCTCATTTAATATAAATCCAAATGAGAAAGATTCATTTTTCAATTCAATTAAATTTATTTGTATAGCGCTTTTCACAGATAGACTGTCACAAAGACGCTTTACAGTGAGAGATGAAGTAAATGAAAGGGCAGTGCCCAGCCTATTCCCCACTACAGCAAATGAGGCAAAAAACTCCCAGAAGGGAGAAAAACCCTCGAACAGCGGTGAGAAAAAACACCCCAGTGGGAAGAAATCTCAGGAGGAACCCGGCTATAGTGGGAAAGCCCATCCTCCGTGGGCTAGCTAATTAATAACAAAATAAAGTAGCCTAATCATAGAATAAAATGGCAATAGAGTTCCATTAAAGTCCATCTAAACAGAGGCATCTGTTGCTCCAGGAAGTGGCATGCCAAGTGTGGTGCAGAACTGGATCAGGACTGGACCAGGATAGCAGGAGCCAGCGCTCATGTAGAAGGACAGGGCTTGGACGGTCCAGGACTCAGGGTTGTGGAGGGAAAAGATCCTCGGAAAGAGACACAGAAAAAAGTGGGGTGAGGCACTGGATAAAACTACTGCATATTAATAAAAATACAGTCCTGCATCATGTGCCAAGTAAGAATTTAGGAGCTGACTGGTCAGGAAACAGTCAACACCCCTCCATCCACTTCCTGCAGCACAGAGGCCCTACACTTACAGCAGGCTGGAAGATCACTTTTGATTTTCTAAACACCAGTACCATATGGACCTCCACGGTGACTAAGGCTGTAGCAAGCCCCACTGGCACCGTTAATGCATGCTCAGTGCCACCGGTTCCACATGGATTTGCTAAACACTACCACCAGTACCATATGGACCTCCCCAGTGACTAAGGCTGTAGCAAGCCCCACTGGCACCGTTAATGCATGCTCAGTGCCACTGGTTCCACATGGATTTAATTCAGATTGACCTTCTGTAGCGTATGGACCTGGGACTGGTTCTTGAACAGTGTTAGTGATTGTACAGTAAAAAGGGTGTGTACCATACACTTTGGAACAAATTCTGCATCTTTATCCACAAGGGCGGGGCTTGAAGCTTTGAAAACCGTAAGCATTATTATTTAGTCCAATCCATATCTGAAAGAGACAATTTGCAATTCAAAAATTCAAAATACAGAAGCCCCTGAAAATCAAAGTCGAATGATATTCAAATGCCGCCAAAAATTATTTGCTTCACTCATCAGCGGGTGACACCTGAAACCCGAGATTGCACTCTCTGTCTTTTTTGGAAAGAGAGCAGCCTCAAGTTTCAGAGAGTGCATCACAACCACAGTAAGCCCAAATGCAATTTACAACTCAAATTGTCTTTATGGCAGAACAGGGCCGGTGCCAGAACTGGAAATTGCCTAAACCCAGTTAACTAGTTAAACTCTTTGTCTTTTGAAAATAAAATGTAGCATTTCACCTCAAACTGTCACCTGCATTTTCTCACATTTGGCCCGGATTGGTAAACCACATTTCAAATGCTCACTGCTCCCACATACAATGGTTCTATTACACAAAATACTGCATGTCTGTTGTTGCTGTTATGAGTATTTACAAAAAATATATGGCTTAATCTTCAATTTTGGGACAAACAACGTGGATATCTTGATTGCACAGGTTCTTAGCTGTCGAACAAGACCAAATGGAACGGATAATACATGGTTTGACCGTCACAACACAACATTGATGATGAGAACTGACGAGTTTATAATAAGATAAGATATACTTTATTGAACCCCGTGGGGTAATTTGTCCTCTGCACTTGACCCATCCTATAGTTAGGAGCAGTGGGCAGCCACAGAGCAGCACCCAGGGACCAACTCCAGTTGTAAAGCCAGTTCCTTGGTCAGGGGTACTGGTAGGAGTGTTCCTATGATGCATGTTTTTGTGGGTGGGGAACCCATGCGAACATGGGGAGAACATGCAAACTCCACACAGAAAGGCCCCAGCCGGATTCAAACCCATGACCTTCTTGCTGTGATGCAGCAGCGCTGACCACTGTGCCACCGTGCTGCCGAGTTTCATTGCACTCAAGTAAGTGGTGTCTTTGTTGAGAAATTGATGTATTGAATTTGTTATGACTGACATAGGGCAAAAAGGTGGGTAGAAATGAAATCCTGAGCGTCTAAGCTTTCAAATGGTATATCGTTTGCCTGGATTGGTTGGCGATTTACGTCATAGTTTACAAATGAAGGATTCAAAATTTGTTTGAAAATTCCATAGGGCCCTAATTAGGGCCCAGTGACAGTTAACAGGTTACTGATAATATTTACAAAAGCCATCATCCTTATTTAGCTAATAAGAACAAGCTCCCAAGCCTCTCTCAGGGTCCTGGGCTTGAGACCACCTTCTTGTTAATTCCTGTCCAAGTATGTTCCTCTGTCCAGTTTATTAGGAACAAGCTCCCAAACCTTCTACAGTCATCAGGATTGGAAGCACATTCCTTCTAAACGACTCCTTCCTGCTCTGGGACAGTTCAGCTCTAGTGAAATGTTCATTCCACTTGGCTGTCATCCCAGACAGCCACTGGCCAACAATTGGCAGAGCAACCTCACTTTACCCTGTTCATGTGAACCGAACTGTGCCATCCTTTTCTGGGTTCCATCCCATTGTTACTGCATTCCTATCAATAAATCCTACTTCTGGACTGTACTCGGCCTCCGCACCAGATTCCTGGTCTGGATCATAACAGCTCCAGGTTTCCCCAACACTACTTGCATTGCTAATTCGAATCACAGCAATACCCCAAAAAAACCCCTGGGCTTACAATTTAAAATCAAAATTTTGCAAATAAAATTATCTTGATATGCAAACAAAATAATATTTTTCTGAAAAAAATTTACTTGAATTTACAGCAACACCTTCTTTGGTAACCTTTTGGGCAATTTTACTTTAAGACCTTTAGTTTTTGGCTGGTATCGGCTGTCTTATTACACAGCACACAGCAGACATTTTGCAAAGCCTCTGTGAATTAAAGGGCATTGCTAATGTCTTTCAAACCGTGGCATTGTATGCTAACTGCCTTGTGCACAGTTTTCTCACTCACAGCTGACTAAGACACTTGAAAAATGAGTGCCGTTATTGTTTCACAGGAATCAGTTCAGAAATGATTGCTGGTTAAAAAAATGAAATCACAGAATCATTTCTGGTCTTCTTTAATCAGGTCATTTCATGTTGTGTATATACAGGATGGGTAAAAATGCAAGCTCCACAAATAATGGCCGAGGTGCGATTTGAGTCCAAGACCATTGTACAATGATTAATTGATTGATTAATTGCTTATGTTCTGACCACTTTCAATACCTTTTATTTAGGTTATATTACATCAGTCTTTGACTCTTGTCACACACTATCCACTCAAACACTCATGTTTGTGGGCAAATTAGAGTCTCCAATTAACCTGGCATGTATGTCTTTGCACTGTGGAAAGAAACAGGATTATACAAAGGAAACCCAGGCAAATGTAACAAGAACATGCAAACTCCACACAGAAAGGCCTGGGGAATCAAACCAAGACCGTCTTGTTGTAAGGCAACAGCACTAATCACTGCGCCACCAGGCTGCCCCTCCTTTTACAGTGAGGATACAAAGCACTCCACTGCACCACCCTGTACTTGAGTCATGTCATAAAAGATCATGGTTTTAACTGTATAGTGTCTGCTGTTTATTTATTTTTAGGCCAGAGCAAATGAATGCAACTGCAAAATCACGAGGCACAATATTCCTACGAATGGTGAATTGGTTTAAAATTGGAATCTATACGATACACTGATATACTGGTCACAGTCACAATTTCAGTCCATGAATGGGAAGACAAAATGAAAATTAACTCATTTTTGTTTTCTTTTGTTACTCATTGAAATAACACCAAGCAAGCTAACAAATTCAGACCTCTATGTGTAGATGTATGTGTATGGGAATTTTTGGTATGTGTGTTTGGTCAGTAGTGGCAGGAGCAAGTGATGATGGGCCCAGGTGCAAGAATTAAGCCTATTTTCGGGTCCCCCAAGCTGACTCATTCACAAAATACGCACCTGATCTAATCACTTTAGTTTTTGCATATTAATGCACGCATTGATGGCAATATATGGGCGAAATATAAAGATATAGCATCAGTTTGTGCATTCGGAGAGGCACAATGAGCATAATGTCTTTGATTCTTAGTCTCTGCCTTATATAAGATAAATAGCCCAATGTGATATAGCTTCCCAAAATCTTGAACAACAGATTAGCAAGTCAGCAATCAAATAAAAACAAATACAAATTAACAAATGTTGCAAATGTAATTAACATTTATTATGAACCAATGTCAAATAATTGATAAATCATTTTGCAATTTACTATATGATTACATGATACCATGTTGCATTATTCGCAAATGTTACAATCAGTATAGTTTATTAGGCAGATTATTAGCCAGGAACTCTTTTTGCTTTTTCAGATCCATGCAGATTTATGTCACCCAGATATTTTTTCATCATTCAACGTATTTTTGTAAAACTAAAATCTCCAGTTCAGTGTCCACTTGAACTTTTTACAAAAACAGGATGCTAGCCAGCAATGTACTTAACGTTACATATAACTACCGACTGTCTTCAGAAGGCATAGTCTTCACAACTACCGAGCTGGGAATAATAAGTCAGCGACGTCTACATAACAAAGTCGGATGCTGGCAGTCGCTCTTGGCAGCCAGTCAGCTGATTGGCTAAATTCGCTGGCTAGCTTGACTGTGCCAGCTGGCTAGACAGCACCATGGCTAACTTATGTAAACGTAAGCTTACTCTCAGGCGCTCACCATCTCTCGTTCACCAGCTGTTCCATTGTTGCACATCTCACAAAAAGACAAAACATAAGAATCTAATTTGGGCAAATTTTACCCTCGCCTCCTCTTTCTCCTCTGTTTGTTCTTTGATGCCTGCCCTGCATTTTTAGTTACGTCACTGAGAAAGGCTAGCCAACTAAAATAGCGTCCTTGGACATTGGATTGGTCACTATTTTTCCCATGACTCTCCACAACAGGAAAGCAGGAGGAAGGATGAAACAGAAAATAAGCAGCCAAGCCACCATCAATATTAAGAAAAAAAATGTCATTACCCAGGCTTGACATAGGCCCCTACATATTTGCATGAATGTTGGACGTAGACTGATTAAATAGATTAAAACGTTCATCACCATGATGGATATCTATATTATTTGACTTATTGATGTTATCCATAAAGAGAGAAATGTTACAACATTAAAAGGAACAGCAAATTTTGTTGTGATCATCAGAAGTATGGTTAATGCAAAGACTTCAATTACAGTTTTGCCAAAGTCACGTGCCCACTTATCAATCGCACGCAGGCCCGGGTGCAACTGCATCACCAATTTTGCCCCTGTTGCATTTGCATTCGCTAAAATCATTGCAGTAACTAGTGCCCCCACTTTTTGGTTTTGTCATATTTCTCCCCAAATGAACTGAAATGCATGGCTTATTTTAAAGCACTACAGCAGGGGGGTTATAACTCCTTTACTACAGAGGGAAGGAAAGGTCAAAATTAAATTACATCATAGCATCAGTATACATGTTTACTTTGTATTAAATACAAGCTGACAAGCCTTTCTCAAAACAACCCACAGTCTATAGTTATTAACTATTTCAAGTCATTTAAGGAGGCCTGGGAACAGCATACAGTATTTCCCGATAGTATTATCCTGTTAACCTCTGCATTTGAAAAAGTGATGTTGTGTTCCCTGGGGAGAAAGTTTAGTTTGAGCATTTGATCTGCTTTGTAGATTGTGAAGAATCTTCTGAAGTTCAAACCTATTTAAGAGTTCGTGCATGAAACTAGCAGAAACTTTCCGATATTGAAATAAGTTTCCAAAGGGCATGAGAAAATTTAGAGAAACTTTTTTTTTCAGTGATGTAGCTTTTGTGCTTACCTGGAAGTTATTAATGGTGGAATAATGGCAAGATAAGCATCTTAAAGGGCAAGAGCACATTCCCATCACCAGAGAGAAGAGAATTAGAGAGAGAAAAAGAGAAAAGGAGAATGAGAAATCAGTTTGGTAATGTATGCCAAAACACGCCTTTATTTTTAGAAACAATCAGTCATCTTTGTAATTATTTGAAGAAGGCGCTAGATTTTTTCTTTTAAATTTCATGCTTGATGAGATAAACTATCATTTGTGATCAAACAGACAAATTAATTACAATACCTCACCTCTTGACTGAGCATAAATGACAGGAAGTATTGATCTGTGATGCTGGTAATTGCTTTAAAGGTGTACTTATTTGAACATTACCTTCAAATTTATGCAAGGATATCTTCAGACTGCAAACCATAAGTAGTAACAGGGATGTATAGTCTGTGATAAAGAACTCTCAGTTCCTCCATGGCTGTTTCATGAAGATGTGAATGCATTGTAGCTATATCTATTGTGCATATCACTATAGTGGAAAAATAAAACTGCCAATTATACAGGAGAAAATGAAAAAATTGATTTTGCCTTGATGCACCATTTTATGAGCCATTAGCAGTCATGATTGTTCTACATGAATAGTATGGGCATTAGCATGCTACACTTCAAAAATCCATGATTGATAAAAGGATGTTGTGTGTTTCATAGCAGGTACAAGCTAATGGCTCCGTTTTATCCAAAACATTCCAGAAGATTTTATGAGCCTCTGAAGAGCAGCAAACCTAATCATTCCAGCCAAATTACCCTCCTTATGCTCAATAAAGCTATCATTTGTACATATAGTCATGCCACCCACCCCTGTCTACTTTATAACCAGAAGTGGGTCAAGTAGAGGACACTCAATAGACTGCTGTGCAGCATTAGTGGAAATTGCATATGTCTGAAAATGTTTTTGTGATTTCTACATCTCTGTCAGATCTTTAATTCCTTTGAAAGGACTCCCATCACCTGTCATAAAACATTCGTGGATAAATTCATCTTCAGAATTTTTAAAATTATTTTGATCACTGAAAGGGCAGAACTAATTGATTTTTCTTCCCGTGCAACAGAGTGAGATACAATTCGGAGCTGCCAACTCTCACAAACTGAGTGTGAGACTCAGGCAAATGAGCCTTTGCTCATGCTCTCACACCACAGCAAGGCGTAGGGCCTAGTACAGACTGTGTTAAATGAAGAGGATCGACAAGATTTAAAAATCTTTAACCTAAAGCTTTGAATTACAGCAAATGCGCATGTTAAAATCCCCAAGTATTAAGAGCTTGTCATAATGAGGCACAATGAAAGGTAGGAAATTTGAGAAATCTTGAATAAAGTTCTCATTAAATTTTGGTAGTCTTGTAAACTAAAGCACACGATAGAGGGCTAGTCAATTCAATTATAATTAACTGCACCTCAACTGTCAACTGCCTGCATTTAGAATGTTTATTAAAAACCGTGGCCAAGCCTCCACCTTTCCAACTGGCCCTTGTACCCTTGGGAGGTATAAGTTCCTTCTAAACCTCTATCTGGCAGGGTTTTTCAATCATTTAAATGTTAAATCAAATTTGAAATGACAGAAACTCGTTTTAACTTTCTGCTGAAGAACAATTTAGAGTTCTGCACCCTTCTTTCTTGGAAAGATTTTTCGATCTCATTGCAAGAAAATACACAGCATACATTAGGATCAAATTATGGGTGAAAAGGAGAAAGGGACTAAATTTCAAACTCTTATAGAACCATTGGCTCAGCCGCCCAATTAAATAATGTATGTTACATCAATAGCCGAAAACAAGCATGGAAACTGCCATGTAAAATACATGAAACCATAACAATCAGTCTTTTTAGCCCTCAAATACTGTTTTATTTAAATAATTACAATTTTGGCCTTTGGACTTATGTTCTTCTAAAAAGTGACCCACCCTCGTACAAATGAATAAGCTTGTTTTCTAAGAATATGCTTCATGCAAAGGCAATAAAAGAGAAACCCACGTCTGCAGTGACACATTCATGTTCATTTCATGTTACCAGTCTTAGCTATTTACTAAACTGAACATATTTACAAAACCACACATCACAGTATCGGCAGGTGTCCTACTCCACATCAGCAGGGACATTCTCCTTGTCGTCATTGGCTACAGTTGGGGACAGAGCCTGATAGAAACTAACACCACAAGGTACATAGATGGTCTCCAGCAAGCTCAGAATATCATATTTTGCCTTCTTGATGGGGAAGAATCCAACATGTGCTACTTTTTGCCTACTTCACTCTGCCAGACAGATTTTATTTTAAGTGATGTTTAGACTTACCAGGGCTGGCAATAATCATGCCTGGGTGACTTTAGAGAAATTGAACCCAGGTGTCAATTAAAGTAGTTCACTTGTTTGATTTTGTAACTGTGGGGGCAATTACTTTTTCGCATGGAGCCAGCATGGTTGGATAGCCTCTTCCCTTCAATGAATGAAATTGTCATTTAAAAACTATCTATCCAATACCACAGCAACATACCCACATTGTTGGCCTATCATCTCGCTGCTGTCTTTTTAAACATGATTCTCTTTCTGCCTTTGGTATGTTCATGCTGTTGTTATGCGTGCCCTCCACCTTCCCATCACTGCCCAGTCTCATAGATTCATCAGCTTCATCATTCATCAACCTCATCAGCCTATCAGTCAACAGAGTCATCAGCCGACACCACCAGTATCCGGACTCCATGGGGGGATTTATCCTGCTGCGGCTCAGGGAAGATGCTCCTCAATCACAAAATATCCCTGTTGAGTCCAAGCGCTGAAGACTTTGTCAAGACTATCATCATATCAGTTAATCTGTACACTCTGTGATCTGTGATAAATGATTATTTTTTTGTTATGTTCTGTATTGATTGAAATGCCCTCATAATATACATGGATTCACACATTGCACGCACATAAATATTTTGAGGACATTACATTGAAGTCTTCAAGTCATTCTTTGTTTGTCTTTACAGCCTTTCCTTAGTCTTAACCATAACCAACTCATGCCCAAACCCCAACCTTAACCTTAACTAATAAGTCATAATTTGCCCTTTTAGATGTGAGGACTGCCATAGTGACCTCACTTCCAAAAAATACCCCATATCTGTTGGCATCCGTAACATGTTCTGCTCACTTTATAACAAGTACACGAACACACACACACACACACACAAATGTGTACATACATTATAGGATAAAGAGTAAAGCAAAATCAGTCTTGATGAACTGAAGTAGTCATTTTGTACTGTGCCAGAATGCAATTAGGTCCTTTTTTTTGGCACCAGAAGCCGTCTCACTTTTGTAGTTCTGTAGAGTCAAATATGTCAGGAAAACCTGTAAAATTATATTGCTTTGGCTGAAGGTGTGCCAAGTATTGAATACTAATACACGTTGTATTCGCCTCACTACTGAGCCTTGATTTTTTGTCAATTTTTATGCTTTTTTTCGTAGATTTGGTTGCAATTTTCTGCTTTAAGTGTCACTGGCTCTAGAAAAAGTCCTTCACCCCAAGAAATAATGTACTCCCCACAGGTACATGACCTCATAAATAATGTGACAACATAAAGACATGGAATGAAAGGCAAGAGAAAAAAAGACTGCCATGATGGTATGACCATGATGATCCAAGAAACTAGAGACCCGTCAATTTAAATGAACTACAAGTAAAGTATTGGAATTATTACAGACATGTAAGAATAATTTCTGTAAAATAACAAGATCCTGAAAGAAAGAATTCTTTGAAGATGCTACTATGGCTTTTGATCAGAGCAAGGCTTAAAATATTATATATTCAAATTTTCAAATACCCATTTGATAAGGTACTACATGAGAGACTGCTGATGGAAAGCAGAATGGTTTGAATAACAGGATACATTTCAAAGTGGATCCGGAACTTGTTATGGGCTATTGTGTGAGTAGTGTCTCACAAGGGATCAATGCTGAGACCACCACTTTTCCTCACGTAAGTGACCAAAGAATTAAAAGTACATTTAATTTGTGAATGATTCAAAATGAAGGTAATTGAAGATGACTTGGACTGAACCCAGAAGTGGATGGAAATCTTGTAACATAAATTCAGTGCAGCTAATTATCCCACATTTGTGAAATATGAATATAAGACAGGACTTAAAGCTATACAATAAGAATGTGCTCAACTAGAAATGACCTGGGAGTAATCATTGGCCAAAGCCTCTCAGCTTCTAGTCACTGAGCTACAGCAGTAAAAGAGGCAAACAGGATGCTGAGATACTAGGCCAAAAAAGCAAAAATACATAGAAGATCATTGAATCATTATCTTATGCAATACCATTGACAGGCCTCTCTTATTCTGTGAAGTTCTGGGGACCAAATTATGTCCTTGTCTGAAAGGTAAAAGTTATGAGGAATGGTCACATATGAGGGGTGATCTGATTAAGGGTATAAGTGGCTTAGATCAAACCCCAACTCCAGAAAAGTTGGGACGCTATGTAAAATGTGAATAGGAATAGAATACTATGATTTGCAATTCATTTTTGGTCAGTTTTAAAGGTAAATAACAAACTGAAAAATACAAAGTGAAGTCCTGTTTGCAAAGTTAGTAGTCCTGAGTGGAAGTCTGAAAAAAAGATTTTGTAATTTTCTCAGATATCAGGAAGTTTTTGTTTTTTTTTTCATGCAGTTGACACGGTGTGGAATAGCTTGCCGGGTGATGCTGTAGTATCAGTAGTAGCATGGGTTTTCAAGACAAGGCTTGTGAGAGTGCTAGAGAGGTAGACTATCTAGTTTTGAATCATCTAATGTGTCGGGGGCACTTTAGTGGTTGGAAAATAGAAAGCTTTATTGGGACAAATGGCCTAATCCAGTTAGTCTATGGCATTATATTATGTTATTGCATGTATTGGAAGAAAAAACAGATCCGAAAATAGACGAATTAATAAACTTAGAATTATTGAATTTATGCAAATTCATTGGCATATTCAATTTAATGGGACTGTAAAATTATGGGAGTGATGCATTGCAACAGTTCCCCACCAAAGAGATCCCTGAAGCTTTCTCAGAATGGCTCTCACTGCCAGTGAGTGAAAACTGAATGATTTTGCAACATTAACCCTTATGTTCCAGCTTTACACCCTCGCTGTTCATGGTCCCAGAGGCCCTAACACTATGGTCATAATACAACATTGTAATAATAATAATAAATTTGGAATTTCCTAATTTTTTTCAGCAAAATATATTATTATCATATTAAAACCCAGTTTCTGGAAAATGATTGAAGTTTTACCCTCCTTTGCCTATTTCAAATCACTGCAGAAGTGAGTGATGGCCATTAATCGCAACTGTTACCAAAAAGGGCTTAGAAGGGCTACACATGAAGTAGTATATATTTCCTTTATTTGACAAAAAACTTTATTGCCGGCGTTCATTCACATAACATGGACCATGAAAACGGTTGCTGGGTGCCCCCCTAGCGTCAATAAACCTGTAGCTCACAGGTTTCAATGGTGAAACTTGAGGGCAACTCTCTGTATTGTGGTCAGTAGTGGGAATAAAAGCAGTCAGTACGAAATAAGCTTGAGTTCTATTACAGAGATTATTAATAATCAAGAAGAAGAATGGGAATAATTAACGAGGGAGAGAAGAAATCCATGGATTTTAGCCGTGAGTCAAGTCGATGCTGAGATAGCAAATTCCAGCAAGAAAGTGATGTGTTTCTGGTTGTCAAATCATTTCGGGGAAGTCCACAGCCATCTGGGATAAGCACAACATTGATTTTAATATAACATTGAATACTGAAGGAAATTATTTTTGAATAACCTATTTCTGAAATGATCTTTAAAGGCACCGAAGCCAAAAATCCAGACACAACTAGCTATTCTTAAAAAACATTACTAGTTCTTAACCTTATTGGTAATTTAATTGCCAATTTATTTTTAGGAACAAGTAACAAAACAAATTGTAATGTCCCAGTTGTGTCAAAAATAAGCTAAAATTGCTTTGCTGTTAGCCTGGGGTATTGATTGGCTTAATACGTACTATGTAAATCTTAGGAAGATATCAACCTGCACGTGGTTTACTAAGGACAAATCAACCAATGCTTTAGGAACTGTCATGAAAGGTGACTTTTTCCCTCATTTATGTCATTTCTGGCATCCTTGACACAGCTACGTCGAAGTCCAAACAGAATCGGCGGTTTGCTTGAATTGTGTGAATAATGTGTATTGCACGTCATATTTGTTGGATTTTGTGTGCAGCACTGTAGACTATGTATTATGCTTATTTTATTAAATCAGCTTCATGATTTACGTGTCAGATGGACTTTAACTGTGGTCCCCAAAGCACAGCATAATATGAAATTTATTCCGTATTATTAACAAAATAATTGGTCCTCTAAACTCGAAGTCCAGAAATCATACTGGAGCTCTCCACTGGGAATTCCCACTAGGAGAGGAGTTTGCAAGCACTTTTCCTATTTGGACTTGGGACTATTCTCAGTACCTAGGACGTCTCCAACGCATCATTAGAAATCATGAGATTGTTCCTACCGAATCTTTCTATTGCTGCATACTTTACGAGCAGACAATATGACAAGACCAAAGAAACGGCCACCTATTTTCATGAAGTTCAGTCCGAGGGGCTCAATCATGACGGATATTGATACTTGGCATGGACTGTGACGTCAGATGAAAGCCAAGAATTTCCAGAAATTTTAACATTCTTCATTCTCTAATTTTGCCTATAGACTCCCTCACTGATGAAGAGGATATTACAAAGCCGTACGTGTAAATCCAGCTATAAATAGCAGTTCCTGGATTTCTCCTTGATTTACTGCTGCAGTTGGATCAGATGTCACCCTTAATAGGTGGAAACCATAGGTATTATTGCTCTCTGAGTCAAATGAGGACTCTAATACGCTCATTACTCTCAGCGCTGAAAAATCCAGTTGGCATTTTTAATTGGAGCCCTGTCATATCAAGGCTCTAGTTTTATTCACTCATTTCAACACTCCAAATCATTATTCCCTGAAGCAATATGTATGCTTTATAATCAATAATTGGTCCAAAAATCAATCTCTGCTAAAAATCGGAGTAGGAAAAAAGCCATTCAAGATTTTCACTCTCTCTTTTCTTGGAGATTGGATGGCAGAACAGGAGTCATAGGGTATTGAAAGTGAGAGGATGTGAAAAAAATAAAAAGCTATGTGAGAAAGACTGAGCTTAGGGGAGACTGGGCAGAAAATGAGCAGGTTAACTTACGGCAGTGTTGATGAGTTCTCTAGGGAGGTGGGAGTCCGTCCCTCTGCCCTTGCTGAGTTGCAGGCACTGACTCCATGTTGAGAGGCGGGTAGTTTTGTGTCTGGACCACACTGCTGGGGTTCAAGCAGTCCAGAGACATGACTGCGACAGAAGCAGGATGCGCTGAAAGACTAACCCATCCTCATCCTGCATCCCCATGGTGGCCACTGCCTACTTGTTTCATGACAGTAATCGGATTTCCACTTTGGCGGCACAATAGCCATCTTTCCATCACCTGGTGCCCTGTATTAATAAAAATACCTGTCCTGCAAATTAAAAGGCAGGTGTTACGTGTATCAGATGGAAGTGGCACGATGAGTATGCACTATTGCCCACAGTTAACACATAACTAGTTCTCCACAAATGATCACTGTAACAGGATGTTTGAGTTCAGGTGTTTATTTAAATTGGCATCAATATAGAGCCGCCCTCTGATTTTCAAATTTGTTTTTATCAGTGGTGGCTGGTGGTCATTTGAACGTATTAAGCAGAATGAGGAAGACCAAGGACATTAAGGGGAATGTTCAAGCTCCAATAGTGATGCTTTTTTTTTTTTTTAATATTTCCCACTGTCTCATCTTGTGACCTTTCTGGAGCATTAACTTAAACATCTTCTGTACTTAAACAGTAAACCAAGCAGAGGTCTGCACCTCATCACTGTCAGGGGGCACTCAGAGAGAACGTGGAGCAGGAAGTTAGTGCACGGAGCAGGATATTTAATTTCACAATAGACCTATCAAAAATACATAAGCCAGGAGATTGTAATGATACAAGCAAAAATTCAGAATTAGAAAACAGTGCAGGAGTGAGAAAAAAATGAATGAATAACTAGCACTAAGCTATTAAAACTCGGGCGAGTTGGAACGAGGAAGTAGAGACTTGACTGATGTTGTGGGCGTGGTCACTGGGCTGGCAGGCATGGACGTGACAATTACGGATCATGTAATTCCCATTTAAAGGAAAGGAAAACCCTTCTTTCAACTTCTCCTCAATAAAAGTACACTGCCCAGACTATTTAAGTATGTTTCTGGGTATTTTTTGAAAACATTTTAAACAACTAAATCAGCTCGAGAAGATCAGATTTATACGTTGTGTGCGGTGCACCATGTTTGTTGGAATTGGGGTAGCTTGCTGGGTCACCCAGACACTTGAGCTCTGCAGCGCGCGGAGGTCATAAATTAAATAAAACCAGTGGCGTAGCGAGAACTGAAAATTTGGTGGGGCACAGGACACCCCTTTAAAATAGTTATTTGTCCCAACGTGTTCTCAATCATTTTTTTCCTTATCAATATTTTAACTCTGAGAACACTCCACATTATCAGGCGTTGCTATTTGTCCCTGTTGACAACAATCATTCAAGTGGACATGTAATTTGCTGCATTCAAATCAGCGTCATTCAAAATTGCATACCTGTCAACTCTCACGGATGTGGCTTGAGTCTCACACTTTTAAGTGACATATCCCATTCTCACACCGTAGTCAGCAATCTCACACTTCATAATTTTTTTTTTGGAAAACAAAATTATATTTAATTGCTGAGTTTTACGTTTTAGTCAACCCATGTTGTACCGAGAGTGAAAGGCAAAATTTCATTGGAATCAGTCACGGATCAGTCATTATTCAATCAACGTGTATTGAAGAAATTGTCTCGCTGAATTGAAGTCCTTGTGCATGTGAGTTTTTCAGTTTCACATACGTTTCGGTAGATTTCTCCTCTAGTACTATGGAAATCTATTATGACTCCGGAATTTTCACGCTTCTCTTTTCTCAGGGGCCAGAAGCTATGAAATTGCATACAGAAGTTTAAAATGGTCTTTTATTTCATTTAAACAATTTAAACGATCATGAAGTGCAAGTTAAACCACCTAAGGTGCGGAAAAGGTAGCGTGGAAGTTTCAGAGAAGTTTGTCTTTCGTAAAGCATGGGCCTATTTTTGAGTTAATTCTTTTCCTGTACTGAAGTTAGCCCATTATTTTGTTGCTGTTAGATCACATTGGGGAAGAGAAGCCGTGTCCTCAATTGCCAATTGATTATTACTATAATTGGGAAATGTGTCAATAAAGGAAGTTGATTGTGAACTAGCCAGGACTAGCTGTTCTTATAAAGGGATATTCTGTGGGCACCTCTGTCTTATCAAGTCAGTCTTCACCAAGGGAAATAAGTACAAGCTAATGCCCACGGGTAGGTCTGAGTTATCCGTTTTGTTGGAGCAATCAACTGCCGCACACGGAGGCATTACCACTGATTTTGTCGCTCAGGTTCTCATAATGATTGGTAATATCAGACCTTGATCATTCAACGCAAAATAAAGCTGCAGCATGAGTGATAATTTGTAGACTAATCTGTATACACTTTATATAGATCAGCTGATTTCTTGGTGGCCAAGTGCGTAAAACATCCGAACATTGCCACAAAAAGTATTTTTAGACTGGCTAAAATATAGGAAGGGCGGCATTCATGAGCTTGTGCGAATTAATTGTTTTTTAGAGGTTTGAGGTTTGATTACTCGGTACATAAAAATTTGCAGAAAATATTTATGGAATGAGAAGAACATGCACTTTTTTAGGTAAGAGCTTAAAAAAGGGTTTACTTTTCCTTTAACAGATTTTACTCTCATTAGAAATTACAGTATTTACAAAGAAAATTCAGCATGCACTATTGAAAGTGCCATCGTCAGTGGATTTATAAACTGTTCTCACATTCATTAAATAACGTTTTAATTGCAACATTTACAGTCCCTTAGAAATTAATCAGAATCAGTGACGATGATTATCATTTTTTATTTTGAAAAACATTTTTATGAGGACAATAAGAATAATCATTAATAATAGGCAAATCAAATGTCCGTGCAGTGGCCCATCTATTTGGCATTACCATGGCTCTCTGGGTTGCAAACAGTGAGTTGAAGAAAAAAAAACAGAGAACTGTAGAGCATTAGGAATAGGAGTTTGAAATCCATCACGTACTGACATTCATTACATTAAATAATTATTTACATAATAATGTAAATAATGGAGCAATTTCATTGCATATACATTGTAATTCAGCAGCATTCCCTAGCATGTGGAATAACACACATGGCCAACAGAATGAGCAATTTCAGAAGATTCTCTCAGTTTATTCACTCGTGACTCTCATGCTTAATGGAAAGCCCAGTTTGATTTCTCCTCATAATTAAAAGAGGATATTAAAGCTTCAAAATGTTCCCCACCACATTTTCTTGGTCGGACACATTGCTCAAAGACAAGCAAATTAGCTAGCTAGCTATTAAGTGATGTTACTAGCTAGTAAGAACCCAATTAAAATAAAAAATTACATATAGCTATATACAATAGCTTGAGATTCAAAATGTTTACTTACAACCCCAATTCCGAAATAGTTGGGACAAAGTGTAAATTGTGAATAAAATCAAAATGCAGTGACTTTCAAATTACACCAGGCAGTATTTTATTCACAATAGAACAGAGATAACATAGCAAATGTTGAAATTGAGAAATTTTACAATTTTTTTTCTCCACAAAATGAGCTCATGTCTAATTTGATGGCTGCTACAGAGCCCAAAAAAGTTGGGACAGGGGCCTGTTTACCATGGTGTAGCATCCCCTCTTCTTTTTATCACAGAGTGGAGGCATCTGGGCATAGAGGGGACAAGTGTCTTGAGTTTAGCCATTGGAATTTGATCCCACTCGTTTAATACAGGCTTCCAGCTGCTGGAAAGTTTTGGGTGTCCTTTGACGGATTTTTCATTTAATTATGCGCCAAATGTTCTCAATCGGTGAAAGATCAGGACTGCAGGCAGGCCAGTTCAGTCCATTTTAAATGAGCCTTGGCCCACAGAACTCGGCGGCGCTTCTGGATCATGCTCAACAATGGCTTGCTTTTTGTATGATAGAGTTTTAGGTGGCATCTGTGGATGGCACGGCGGACTGTGTTTACAAACAGTGGTTTCTTGAAGTATTCCTGGGCCCATGTAGTAATGTCAATGAGAGAATCATGGCGGTGAGTGATGCAGTGGCGTCTGAGGGCCCGAAGATCATAGGCATGCAGTAAAGGTCTTCGATCTTGTCCCTCACGCACAGAGATTTTTCCAGTTTCTCTGAGTCTTTTGATGATGTTATGCACTGTCGATGATGAGACCTTCAAAGCCTTTGCAATTTGACGTTGAGGACAAGGGCGTAGGAATGAGTTTAACATTGGGGGGGACCAAGGGCGTAGGTTTAATGTGAGAATTGGTAGGGACATGTATGTCATGCGAGCGCGCTGGAAAATTTTTGTAAATCTGAGTGCAGATACTGCCTTTACTGAATAAAGAGGTTATCCAAATGAATGTTTCTCTGTTTTTTTCAATTAGGCTACGTAAGGTGCCTCCAACATTTTCATACAAAGATGCCACATACATAAATTTGCCACAACCTTAACTGACAGCTGCAAACCATATCAGCGCAAACCTGGACATTGAAGTGAGTGGATATATAATTACGTGAGCAAGCCAGCTCGCAATCCTCTCTATTAAGCATCTTAATGTGCGGTAACGCAATTGCAGCCGCGATAAACACCTCAAAATGGACCACTGACAATGAACTGGACAAGCCGCAAACCGAGTGTTAATCGGACTGGATCATGTTAAATTTACGATTACTTGTTTCTTTCATTTCCCCCACTGAGCCAAAGTTGGTTCGGACATTTTGACTTTCAAAGGTTATATTTGCTGAACATCATGAGACGAACTTTAATGCTTTCCCTATAATTCCACAGAACAAGTCATAATTATGACCTCAACTGAAGCCCTGATACATCTATATCCTCAACAGCTTGCCCTGTTTCTCTAGCTTCCTGCTGTGGTTCCTGCATATAAAATAATTAATTAATAATGGCACCTTTGCGGGATTTCTACACTGAAATTCACTTCATAATTTGACATATCCACCTGGCCTATATTTAGCTACTACTGCTAGCAACCCGATTACTAACCAACATGTGACAGTAACCGGGTTTAGTTTGCTAGTTGAAACTAGCGAACATGTTTCATTAACATTTGTTGACCCTTATAGTACTGTTGAAATAGTGAAAAGAGTTTCTGTCATCAGACCGTTTGCTGTCGACTGCTGCTGTCTCCCGCCTCCCAAACACTCTCAGAGCCGGTGAGGGAGGGGGCGGGCCAGTGACATGACGCTGTGTTGCGTTTCCAAAATAAAAGCACATTAAGTTAAAATTTTCAAAATCAAATATTTTTCTCCTCCGCGATATAATTTTTGGGTGGGACAAATGCGCCTGTCTCCAATATTGGAGGGGACACGCCCCCCCGGTTCCTACGCCCATGGTTGAGGAACATTGCTTTTAAAGTATTCCACAATTTTTTTACGCAAGCCTTCACAGGTTGGAGAGCCTCTGGCCATCTTTACTTCTGAGAGACTCAGCCTCTCTAAGTCATCCCTTTTATAGCCAATCATGTTACACACCTGATGCCAGTTAACTTAATTACTTGCTAAATGTTCTTTCAGCTCATTCTCTTATATATTAATTGCTTTTTCAGCCCTTTTTTGCCTGTGTCCCAACTTTTTTGAGACCTGTTGCGGCCAGAAAATTCAAAATGAGCTCATTTTGTGGATAAAAATGTAAAATGTCTCAGTTTCAACATTTGAAATGTTATCCATGTTCTATTGTAAATAACATATTGGCTCATGTGATCTGAAAGTCATTGCATTTTGATTTTATTCACAATTCACACTTTGTCCCAACTATTTTGGAATTGGGGTTGTACTACAATGTAGTTTTATATTACAAAAACGTATTTAATGGTATAACATTCATGCAATAATGCAAGCCGAAAGATTGCTAGATAAACATTACCTCCATCTCGGTCACTTTATGATCCAACCATTTTTAGAGGTGAGCCCTCTATTCAACTAAGATTACTTGCAAGCTATCATTATGTTCTCAATCCTAACACTATTGAGCAGATTTAACTATACAGCAGCCCTCCTTTTTCTTTATGCACTGCACCATATGGGTGAAAATGGGATAAATCGTCAAACCCAGCCCTTACCCATTAGCCCAGTCAAAAATATACAATAATTCAATATTCAGAAGGTGCAATCTACTCCTATGCTGAAAACAATGATTTAAAATTTAAACACAAGAAAATAAATAACCATAGATTAAATCAGGAAAGAGAGTATGAAGGTCAAATTGACTAAAAGACAAGCACAAACGCTAATCTCTGATGGCTCAACTCTGAACGACTAAGTACTTTTATCCAATATCTCTCATTGGTTATACTTTCCGTCCATCATCTTGGTTATAAATGCACACCACTAACTTAACATTGCTATGCTGAGCATACAAAGCAGAGGGCCTTAAGAGCTAACAGTCCAATCAGAGTCATTAGAGGCTTTACATTGAAGTGAATTACTCCTTTCGTTGGATCCAAATTTTGCATTTATGCAGAACCTCTCTCAGCATAATGTAATTACTTTTTTAAATAGTGGTGAGAGCTGGTTCTGAAAAAATAAATTAGTGGATAAAAAAAGCAATAAAGCACAAAAGCTTATTACTGCCAACGGGGGGGATTCTGAAAAAATTTCCCCACAAAATATATTCCTTCCAACAAGATTTCAAGATTTTTTTTTTTTTACAGAGCATTTTGTGCATTTTACATGACTGATACTATCATGAAACTTACTTAAAATCCTTAAGTTGCAAACCCATGCTTGGCACTGAATTAATTATTTGAGCACCCAGTGACTGTAAAAAAAAAATATTCGGTAGCCATCTCTGCCAAAGCTGAGAGCTATCTCACTGCAACTGCCTCTTTCAGGCCCAAGGCCCATAATTTGAAACCTCCCGGGCATTTAAAACATTGAATTGACGAAGAATGCCAAAATCTGCTCATCCCACATCTCATTCCAAAATTTTGGGCATTATTAACCCCATATGCAAATTCCAAATAATGCCAATTCTTGCCTGTTGTGAATGACCCAATTTAAGGCTTTATAACTCCGGGTTTGTGTCATGGAGACTGGAAAAATTATTTCAATGAAGCAAGGAACTTGTCTCATTTGGAAATTTAAGCATGAAATTATTTTACAATTTAACAACAAAATATAGTAAACGCTGGCGTCTACTCTGCTCTTAGGGGTTAAGGAGTTTGTCTGCCCTTTACGGCTATAACTGACCCTTCTGAGAAGCCTTTCCCACCAGATGTTAGAACATTGTAAGGTATTTGCAACCAGTCCATCTGCAAAAGCATGAGGGAGTTTGCGCAGTGATGGCAACAAACCATTTGTGCACCTCTCTCTGCTAAGGTCACAGGATGATTTCTCTGTGCACTATAAATGACCACAAGATAAGTGACATGATTCCCATCAAAACTGTTTGAGTTATTGCATTTAGTTATATAAAGCTTACCCTAGTGGTGGCAATACAGGAAAGGTCACAGGGTCACACAAAACAGTAGGGTTCATCCTCCATGCACCATTAATGAACACAAAAATTTTTTGTGCAATTCCCATAAAAACTGACAAGTAATTGCAATTTTTTGAAACGTAAAAGTTTGGTCTGGTGGTGATGCAACAGCGATGGTCATAAGGTGACCAACATCTGTAGTATACTATTGCTGTGCAACAAAAACAATCACAAGAAATGTGACATAATTCCCATCAAAACTGTTGGAGTCATTCCATTTGGAAATACTAACAGGAAACATTGCAGAGCCATCACAATCCATAAATTCCTCCTCTGTACACCTGGAATTTTGAAAGCTAATTTGAATTGATTCTCATTCAAACTGTTTGAGTGATTGCAATTTCCCGTCAAAATTGTGGAGTTATTCCATTTGGAAAAGTTAAGAGCCGGAAAAGTTAAGAGCCATTCCATGAGAGATTGACATTCGGTGCGCAGTTGACCCCCCTGGAATTGAATGAAACTTGGCACATAGGAAGATATGGGTGTCTCACAGAAAAAGCTGAATTTTTTGGTCCGTATTTCACTTTGCCTGCCGATAGCGCCACCTGGAAGCCACTTAAGTGGCTCAGTTTTCCTGTTGACACCACATTTTACATCAACTATCATGACTTAAGGGTACACAGTACCAAATATGTTATACTTCTGTCATGACCTGTGACACTTCAAGTCCGGTTAGACTTCAGCACCACATCAGCGCCAAGCTGGGTAACTACGTTTTCAAGCCAGAATTATTTGAGAAATAAGAATAAAAACTGAAAATGGGAATGGGAATAAAATAATACCCCAGGCATATACCAAACTAGAATGCTTTATTATGTGTTAACACACAACAAGACTATCATTTTCAGTGAATAGTACTTTGGTATCTTGCTGTGTTTGAGCAATGGACAGCCAGAAAGATGGTTGAAATTAATTTTTGCTGCATGTTTGCGGTATATTTTTCCTGTAACCCAGATTTGTACTGTGAGGGTAAATGTTGTTTGTTGTGCTTTTGGAACTCTATTTTCAGGAATGCCAAGCATTTCTTTGGTAGTATCCACGCTTTCAAGCTAGACGGAGCCAAAGTTGGAGGAAAACTCAAAATGGTCCATTTCATAGCAGATTGTGCCTAGGTTTAGGTGGCATCATTTTGTTTACCCAGCAAGATCGAGATCTGAAATTCTCTGGATACATAGTCCCTTTGGGGTACATTACAGCATTGGTAAAATCTCAATGGTAGTATTTTCAGTGTAGATGATTTTAAACATCAAAAGTCAGAAAAATTCGCCTCTTGGGGGCTCTGTATGCTGGATGCTAGTACTGGCCATCCCCAGCGAAGTACCAAAGAAATTGTTTTTGAATTGTGATGCACACAGCTAGTTTTCTCTGAAAGTGAAGAGTTTAGCTTAGTACTATGCAGGGTGGATAGCTATCTAACCAAAGGTGGTGCTCTAAAGAACTAATGTTCTTCCGACCTAACATTCCATATTCCCAGACATATACCAAAGTTCTGTCTTTTGACATATATAAAGTACATGCACAGTTACACATAAAATTTGTAATCTCTTTGGTATAAAGCTGGGTTGGTTGTAAATTGGAAAAGAACGTTGGTGGTGATTGTAGCATTGTGTCAACATGCAAGACTTTTACCAGTAGTAAGTACAGTGTACAATTTTGTAGTGTTGGTGAGTTTCAGAAAATAACAAATTCTCTGCATTTTTGCATCACTATTGGAATTGGAGAGCAGGCTTCAGTGTTAATTCTAGGATTTCCCTAGGGTATGGTGCTTGTGTATGAAAAAGGGCACAGCAGTCACGTCTAGCAAGTGGTTATCCTGATAAAGGGCACAGAGGTCCTAGCAAGCAAGCAGCACCCTGCCAAGAAAAGTGCAGTTCATTTGTAGTGGTGACTTGCATGCCTTCATTCCTAACACCTGCCCATGATGCCTAGCCTATGAGATGCCCGATGGTTGGGAGGGCGGGGTTTCTTTTACAGACTTCCCATTTCCGTACATACCAAGCCATGGGTGTTGACGCAACTATTGCGCCATATAGGCTGCAGCCCGCTATTTAATTCAGAGACAGACAAGCTCACTATCAATGGCCTGTAACAGCCCTGTAGAGACCCAGGATGCAGTGCAGTAGGGCTTGCCTTGGGCTCGACTGTCTCCGTGGGTAACATCGACCCCGATCCAACGAAGAAGGCCATGGATGGCTGCTCAAGGCCAAGGCCAAGGCCAAGGAGCACCTCTGGTGCGCACCACCAGGTGCCGCCAACCCACAATCAAATTCCAAAAACAGATTGACGGATAGAGCTAGTCACATGCTGTGTTGACATCATTTCGCTTTGGATAACATGAAAAGTATAAAACAGTTTTAACTTTTGTACTAGACATTCTGTCTTCATGTACACGGTTGTGGACAAAGATTTTTTTTAAAGTTCAAATTATGGACTTTTATTTCATATAGTGTACGTATACTGTTGATGCATGTCTGCATACTTACGGTGGTACGCCTTTTACATTAATTCTTTTATTGGCATTTAAATATTTTGGACTGGTCATGTTTTATAACGTGCTGTATGTTTCTGACTGCGCTGTACCCGTACTTGTTAATAGCCCATGTATTGTGCATTTGAATTTGCTCACAGTCACCACCAGTGTACAACCAAACAAGCTTTATGCTAAAGGGATTACAAATTTTATGTATTACTGTGTATGTGCTTCGTATATTTCAAAAGACAGAACTTTGGTATATGTCTGGGAATATGGAATGTTAGGTCGGTGGAACATTAGCTCTTTAGAGCGCCACCTTTAGTCAGAAAGCTATCTACCCAGCATAGTACCAAACCAAGCTCTTCAACTCTCTGAGAAAACTAGCTGTGTATATCACAATTCAAAAAAAAATTTCTTTGGTAAATTGCTGGGGATGGCCAGTACTTGCATCCAGCCTACAGTGCCCCCTGGAGGCAAATTTTTCTGAGTTTTGATGTTTAAAATGATCTACACTGAAAATACTACCATTGAGATTTTCCTAATGCTGTAATGTACCCCAAAGGGACTATGTATCTAGAGAATTTCAGATCTCTATCTTGCTGGGTAAATAAAATAATGCCGCCTAAACATAGGCACAATCTGCTAAATGGTCCATTTTGAGTTTTCCTGCAACTTTGGCTCCGTCTAGCTTGAAAGTGTAGATACCACCAAAGAAATTCTTGATAGTCCTAAAAACAGAGCTTCAAAAGCACAACAAACAGCACTTATCATCATGGAACATATCTGGTTTACTGAGAAAATATACCGCAAACATGCACCACAATCAATTTTGACCATCTTTCCGGCCATCCATTGCACTAACCCAGCAAGATACCAAGGCAATATTAACTGAAAATGATAGTTTTGTTGTGAGTAAACACATAATAAAGCATTCTTGATTGGTATATGTCTGGGATATTATTTTATTCCCATTCCCATTTTCACTTTTTACCGTGATTTCTCAAATAATTCCGGCTCAATAACATAGTTACCCAGCTTGGCGCTGATGTGGTGCTATTGTCTATCCAGACTTGAAGTGTCACAGGTCATGATAAAAGTATAACACATCTGGTACTGTGTACCCTTAAGTCATAATAATTGATGTAAAATATGGTGTCAAAAGCAAAACTGAGCCACTTTAGTGGCTTCCAGGTGGCCCCACCGGCAAACTTCTTGAGATACGGACCTAAAAATTTGGCTGTTTCTGTGAGACTACCATATCTACCTATCTGCCAAGTTTCATTCAATTCCAGGGGGGTCAACTCCTCAACTTCTTCAAAAAGTGCCATTTTCTCACATAATGGCTCTTAAATTTGGCTGATTGGTGGTGCTACAAGAAATACTGCAGAGCTGCCACAATCAGTAACTTCCTTCTTATACTTTTTCTTCTCTATTTATCCTACTTTCTGTTCTGATAATCTTATCACAATAAAATTTTGGACCACAACTGTTTTTCCATTCTTCATTTCATCCTCCTTGAGATTTGTGAAGCTGCAGGATTTGGACACTCAGTTCTGAAGCACTGGTGGTTTCCACACCTCGGTCCCCCAGCAGTACTTGGCATACATTTTACAACTGTAAGTTCAAACTGGACATGCTCGAACCAATGAAAAGACTGAATGAATCGCTGAGCAACTTGGTATCCCTAATGTAAACTGTGAATGCCTTTTATTTTGCTTTTCACCTGGAACAGAGGCAACCTTGTTGAAAATGCTTTGTTTTTAAAAGTGGTTTCCTCTTTGGTTTGTAGTGATCATCTCATTATTCCTCAGTGGTGCACAAACACAAAATTCAAAGACAGCCCAGATGTGACTCATTAAACTGAGATGAGTTTGGAGGAGTTAGCAAAGTTAGGAGGAGCAATAAAGCAGCTGGGGCCTCCACCCCGCCTGTCTCTACCCACAGACAGCAGAGTGCTCGTTCACGCCAACTGTCTTCTTGTGATTCATCCTCTGAATTCATGATCTCACCTAAGGGCCAAAGCCTGCCGGGTGCGGAGACAAAGAGCCCAAAACTATTTCAAAGCAGCATGAGGACAGCCTGTTTCTTATCAGAAGCAACAACATGCCTGACATAATACATGTGCTGCAGGACCACTCTTTAGGCCACTCGAATGGAAAGAGCGTAGGAGTGCCTTTTGCCGTCAAGTGTTCAACATGCGCAGTCAGTGGGAGCAGAAGCTGTGAGTGGTTGTGACAAATGTGTCAGGGACAGAGGTTTGGAAATGGTGAAAATGTCAGAAACATCTGGTAAACAGGTGCTACAGATAAAAGTGCATCCAGTATCCAATGGTGCACTCAGAGTTTGGCTGCATCTGTAATTTTTAAGGGGACAAAAAGCTACTTATTATGTGCGGCGGTGCTGGTGAGACACGCTCTATTCTTCTTGGCTACTATCGCACACTTCCAAAAATTTTCAAGGTCATTACTGTTTTAAATCATGTAGCAAGAGAAGAAATTTTGGAGAAGAAATCCCAGAGAAGCATATGAGAGGGACATGAAAGAATGAAGATTGCTGAAAACCTCTCTTTGTTGGTATAGGCCTGCTTTTACTTCATTACACATCGAACAGGAATAAACTTAAACAGAATTCTGGAACTCCACTTCAAGTCAGACACAATACAAATAACAATGTATCCAGCGATTGCAACTCACCAGAGGGAATATAAAAGAGTACAGAGTATTTACGACAAGTGGATGCGCCGATCAGATAATTTGCTGGAAATCAGGAAACTGGCAATGACTGGAGCACGTGTGGAATCAGATATAGGCATCACACCAACCCATTTCTTTTTTGTATATGATTTGAAATGACAATTAGGCGTGTCAATTGTGCCACTGACAGTCAAAAGAGTGCATCGGTATGAGGAGTTAAACTGCGATTCTATCTAATGGATTTCCAATCTCAGTGGGACCTCCTGGCAAAATGGTATTTGAATAAAATGCAAAATAAATGCCAACCTCAGCCAATTAGCTTAGCATTCTGCAAGTAAAGCACACTTCTCTACTAATACAGTGTTCAATGAATTTGCTGCAAAGCATTGTTTAAAACTGTCAATGTCAAAAAGTGATATCGGTTAAAGCTTAAATTGTAAGCAGGTGGTTCAGTGGTTCCTTTAAATAATAAAATAAACTCAAAGCCGAGTGGTTTCAAAATGATGGCAACACTGAGATGAGTACAATTGGCAGTGCTGAATAAGGAGTGGTATTAGCAGCAGTCCTATTACCATGGTAACCTTTGCTGGGATCTCTCTAAAGTCTCTGTTTTGACATTACTGAGGGGGAGAGAACCTATGGTTTGTTTGATTGACAAAATAATATCTTCGAATATAATCGTAGCTTACTTCACAGGCCACTAGTGCCTGCTCTGAAGACTCACTCATATCTGATTTCATAGGGAGATGCAGCATGTAATATACACTATAAATATTGAAAATGCAATTGACAGCTTTTTATTGAATGGAGACATTGGTGCAGGGAGCCTATCAAGTGAAATAAAAGACTTTCAGGGTATACCGCATATAACAAGTACAATTAATGATTTTGATGAATCTGCATTTTCAGATTCTCTTATCCCCCACCCTGAAAAGCCAAAGACTCATCAAGAGGTAGTGCAATGAAGTATTATTTGCGTAAATTAACAAATATATACAGACGAAACCCATAAAATAGTGCATTAAAAGTGCTAATTTTCACAGCTAACATATTTAAAATAGATATATGCCTTGGAGACAAGAGAAAATTAATGTTTTACTTCCAGGCTGTTTTTTTAAGAATGAAAAATTAATTACCAGGCTTTGCGATTATGTGAAAATGTAGATAAAAAGACTTTTTTTGCGCTGAAATGGTTCACTCGAATAAAGTAAAAATATTTTCTTTGTGTGCCATCGAAGCAACAATAAATTGGGGATCTTCAAATCCCAGAATATGAATGTTAACAAGTAGAATATTTTTTTATTGTTCTCATTTACTGTTATCTGCTTTGCTTGAATTGATGGAATAATTTCAAATAATTTTACTTTCAAATTGTTTGCTAATTTTCCATTACTAGACTTCAAAGAAGCAAGTAACACTTTCCTTCAGACTTGGAAAGGGTTAACAATGCATTCAAATACACACATGCAACAACTATAACAATTCCAGTTTAATTATAAACATTTTACTTTTAATTTAATTTAGTTCTCTTGTTTAGATTATGCTGCTATGGCTGCTTAATGCATTTTTACTTCAGCACTTGCCTGGTCTTGACTATGAATGGTTAGAGAAGTTAAATACTTATAATTGAGTAGTATATCTGCCAATATTCTTATTTGATAGTGCAGATTGCCCTGGGGGCACTAGTTTTTAACTTCGATCAACTCGCCCTTGGTGATGGTGAGGATAAATCCAAGGACACTTCTAAAATGTTACACTGCACTGAGAAGTAATGATTATTAAGTCATAATTCTGTAAAGCTGTACACAATTTTTACATTGGTGACATTGATGCACTCATACGCACCTCAACAATCAACTTGTAAATTTAATGATGTAAACTTCGACATCTAGTTCTCATACACACACACACACACACACACACATGAATACACACATATCTTCACAAACATGCACACACACGCGCGCACACACACACACACACACACACACCGATCATCCGTAAAATTAAAACCACTCACCTAATATAGTGAAAGTCCCCCTTGTGCTGCCAGAACAGCTCCATGTCAAACTGAATTCACTTGAATTTCCAAATTCAGGGTTTCCCAGTGGAACATTTCCCAGCGTATCACATGCCCTCCATCAGTTTGTCATCCTCCCACCATGCATCCTGATGCCATCTTTTCCCAGGTAAATGGTGTACATGTACCCAGCCAAAACACATAATATAAAAGAAAGAGACTCCCTAAACCAAGTAACCCTGTGCAACTGCCCCAAGGTCCAGTTCTGAAGCTCAGGTACCCATTGGAGGGGCGCTATTAGATGTGGACCAGGGTTAGAGGGAGCGCTTTGACTAGTCTGCAAGCTAAAAGGTGCAATAGACAGCAGGGTATGATGCACTGTTTGTTGTGACACAGTCCTTATTTAAATATTATTGAAATTCTCCATGACTTGTGCCACAGTCGCCCCTCTGTTGCAATAGCCTTCATAGCACTTGTTCAACAATGAACTTTGGGCGCCCAAAACCCTGTGGCCGGTTCATGGTTTGTCCCTCCTTGGGCCACTGTCAGTAGCTACTAATATCTGCTGACAGGAAGCACACCAACAGTCTAGCGACTTCAGAGATGCTCTAACCCACTTGTCAGGCCAAAACAATTTGGCCCTTGTCAAAGTTGTTCAGTTCCCATTTCTGCCATATCCAACATGTTGAATACAAGAACCGACTGCTCGTTACCATGTAATCCACAGTTCAGTCATGTTATTCTTGGTGCATCTATTCTAAAGATGACAAAAAAAAAAAAACACAATGTATTAAAGCCCATAGAGCCTTTCAGAACATTGAGTAAACAAGTGCCAGCTTGTCCTATTTCAATAAAGAAAATGATAGCCCTTGATGATTCAGAATGGTAAAAAACACTTAAATTGGGCTTCATGGAAAATACTCATTCAGAGGCTGCACAAGAGAACTCAGAACCATTTTTCGAAAAGCTGATCAACTCATTTCTTTAAAAGGCCCACTTTGACTTTTCAAAGATGTTTTGTGTTGAGCAATGCGTAATTGTTTGAGCAAAGGATTTTATAAGTGACTTCTTCACCCTGCATTGTACAATTTTCTTCTGCAGTAGGTGTTCGGCATTCGGCTTTGTCGTCATTTCTACAGAATACAAAATGACTCAGTATCGTTTGAATTTTTGTTTTCTGCAGACTACAGTTGTTAAGAAGAGGTCGGGGGAACACCAGATGCAGGATCCAAAAGTGTTTTTAAACACCAAATACTAAGGATAAAGAAGGCAAACAGGCCTGAAACAAAACACCGTGCACATGCACTGACCGAATGGGAAAACTAAGGTACACTGCCCAAGGCAGGGGAAAACAAAGGTACGCACTCCAAGAGTGGCTAAACTAGAAAAACAAAAACTGGACCTAACTAAACTGACGGAAAACACTGGGAGACTAGACAAAGGGGACACAAGACGAGGGCGCAGGAAAATACAAGATTCAAAAATACCACAAAGGGAAGGCACAGAAGCTGAGATTTCACAATGCACCACGAGAGAAGCAAAGGAAAGTATAGCTTTAAATGTAGTTAATCAGGGAAAGCTTAGGAAGGAATTACAAAACCTAGAAACGCTCGCACTCGCTAATGAGTCAATTAAGGTTAATACCACTTGACAAAATATATACAAACACCCTCAAATAAGTGCTGGTTAGTACGGGTTAGTAATGATCCTATCAGAGAACGCATTCACTCAGAGTTTAGCGAGACCCAGAATTAAGCACAGTTGGAAGTAATGAATGAAATACCACAGCCGATTCTGAATGAGGAAACGTGATTGGACAACGAGACGCAGGCATGTTGAAGGTTGTCACACGACATCACAGGAGTTTGGGCAAGAGAGAATCAATCGTCAGACGGCGGAATAAAAGCTGAAAAATAAAGTGAGAGTAAGACACGGGAGAAGAAGGCACAAGCACAAAAATAAAAATAAGCACGATGACAAAACAGCACACATGAGGCAGAACCATAACAACAGTAGCACGCACAAATGCAGTAGATTTGCATTTATTATGCATTTTATGATGCAAATAGTGTCTGCAAGTCCATGAAAATAATATTAATGCTATTGGTTATACAAACTTGCTAAAATAAAATATCTGGGTCAAATGAAAAATCAATGCCTCCAAAATATTGAGGATACTATGCTGTGGGAGGTAATATATAATTAATGACTGGAATTTCAGCAAAAATTTTGCCTTCTTATTGTAGTGCAATCCTAGAAATCATGATATTGAGTTTTCATTTCCTAGTGAGATTAGCTAGCGACCACAAGAAGATATTGTCACATCGCAAACTTTCAAATCAAAACTGGAGCACAAGTACTTATAGACAGCTAAAGTGATAATTAAATCCAATAAAATGCATCTAATTTTCAATTTGCTTAAAGTATTAAAATTATAATCGCTTGCTAATTCTATTTGATTCTTATACTTGTTTTTGTTAAGTGCTGCTTACTTGTTGCAAGAACGTTGTAACACCGATATCCTCAACTGAATGCCTTCTGCACTAATTAGGTGCTTTTTTTCAATTGGTCCTGAAGAAACTGTTGTGCTCCCATTTGAAAAAAAAAAAATCATTATTTTGCTATTGCAGTTTGGCAATATGCGCCAATTTTAGGAACCCATGATACAGGTAGTCAGCCAGTGGACTCTTAGTTTTGCGTAAGTCTATTTACATTTTCATTATGGATGATTATTTGGGACTTCAGGATTCAGCAATCCAACGTATTTTCTATTCTCGTTAATTCCACTTGCATTGTCTTCAAATAACATTGAACCAGTTTTGAAATTTGAAAAATTTAAATTGTGACACAACGGCAATTCGTATTCTGCAAATAATGTTGATTGCATTGACTGTATTTGAGTCACTGAGTGTAATAGTGGTCTAACTCTAATTTTTCCATTTTTGAGTTTGACCCATATTTCGCAAGTTAAAGGTAAAATCTATTCAGGGCATAAGTGGTCTAGATTTAACAGTGATGCATCTTACTATACAGAGATTTTTAGTTATCCTCACTTCCATTAAGACAAAAAGCGTGAGTGCAACAGTGGTCTAACTCTTTGAACCCTTCAAAAGTCAGGGATTTGAAAGATGATCTCAACCTTGTACTGCCTGTCCACCACTCATTTTATCTGGGTCTGATCAAAGATGAAGATGGCCCAAACTTTCATCCAGATGATGACAGCGAAGACAGCTGTGAGGAACAAGATTAGCTGATGGATGACTTTCTCAGTGGTCAGCAGTTTGCAATACAATGTTTCACTTTTGATCTGTATTCTCTTGTTATTTTGTGTTTCGAATTCCAAGGATGCCGGAAATTAAAACTATTATTGAATTATTAAAATTGAGTCATTAATTTACTTGTCTTAAGTCAGTTACATTTGTTAAGACAGCCAGTGCAAGAGTGGTCTAACTTACAAACCCACTAACTGTTTTTTTTCATGATAGCCTAATAATATAAAACGGCTGAACTTACAGGATATAAAAATAACAATTCATATCATTTTCAATTCATTCAATTCAGTTTATTAAAATGCCTATTTGCAATTCCTTCTCGAAATTTCCGCATCATGTATTCTATTGTACAATTCCTTCTCGTGATTGGCCAATCGCACAACGTCTACAGTGAAAATATAAACATTCCCTGGTAAAACTCAGTTAAAACAGCAGTGTAGTTGCTAGTTGAAACGAAACAACGAAAATGGATAAATTTCTGACCAAAACCTTGATAAGGCCGTCCGACCATGACTCTGACCCACCTCATTCTTGCTGCGCTGGCCAGAAAAAGAAAATCAAAGAGGTGAGCAGACTTTACAGTGAGGAATTTCTGACCTCTGGGTTTAATTCACCGGAGATCCCGCTACCCCAATACCACTGTGTCTTGTTTGCGGCGAAAAGCTGGCGAACGAAGCTATGGTACCCAGTAAATTAAAAGTTAAAAGTACAAAGTTCAGGTGTATACAATATTCTCAAACAAAAAACACAAGGCTTCACAAACATGTAGCGTTCGTATTGCTTTACTATTTGCAACATTTTTTTTTACATTTATACAATATTCAAATTTGATTTGAATATTTGCCCATGTGCATTTGTGTATTTGCGATATAGATGTTAAGTGTGTGTTCTGTCAAAATTAAAATGAGTCTTTTAGTCATTTATTTTATGATTGCATAAAAGCCTGAAACCTGGTTGGAAAGCTCGAGTGATTGTCTCGCCATTCAGTTGTGCTGCTGGGTAGGTAGCGTGAGCAGAACGCTACAATATCATAGCGGTGTGCCGTGAGATTTTTTCATGGTAAACAGTGTGCCACGAGAGAAAAAAGTTTGGGAAACACTGGCATAGATTATCTCAAAACTATGAAAAACGGAGTTAGACCACTCTTGTCCTCAGGGGCTCATTTATATGGATGGTCACACTTATTGGTTGTCAATTTTCTTTTTATCACTGTCTACGCTCCCCTATTTGTTTATATGAGTTTGTATGTGTAAGACCATGCCTCCAGCCTTCCAGCTCACCAGCCTATTAAGACCCAGACTGCATTCTCCAATCCTGCAATCATGGAATGCATCTGTTTCCTATTTCCACTGTGGGGTAGTGTTTGCCTAAATAAGACCAAGCTTAGCACTAATTCATTGCAAAGTCTAGTAACCGCTTGCCTGTGTTGTATTTCTAGTCTTGTATAGCTGTATTCCCCACGTATCGCATGTATTTTCTAAAACCCGCAAAACTTTAGTGCTGTTATTATTTTAATCCAGCACTTTATACAGGAACCTCGCTTCCTGTTTGTTTCCCTATTTGCAATACATTGTTACTGTAGCTTACGCCCAAAGTCTGAATTACTGTACTAATAGAATTCATAAGGAACCTTAATTCCTGTTTTGTTTTGTGCATGCTTCATCTATGCCCTTCTGCTGTGCAGTGGGCATAATAAACCCTACTAAGTCCATCCTTGCACCTGAGCCCAGTCCTCAACTTCCTGTCCTACGTGCACCTGAACAGTGGGCAGAGCACAACTGTTACAGTATGTAAGCATGTATGAGTGTGTGCATGATATTTAAGCAAAAATAAATGTTATTACCTGTCGTTCATATCAGAGAATCTTCACTCTCAAATTTTCTATTTCTTGAAATGCTAATTGGAGTGATGATATCATTTTGAATTCTTTTTATAACAATGATAGTTTTCTTTTTGTTTTGGAAAACCTAATCACGGTATTCAAGACAATTTTGATGACTGTTATTTTAAGATTAATCTCATCTGCAGTCTCAACAATATTTTTTCTGAATTTATGTTCACCAGTGGGGAAAATCAGGAGAGTCATCTGCTTAGCCCCCATGTTTGGGGTGGGGTTCTGTTATATTTTACATTCTACATATATGTATTAACAATCAAATTCATAGATCTTTCTTTGTAGAGGACCAGCTAATGAAATGCTTTTTACCCATATAATGTCTGATGATCATGAATGTCAATACATTTTGCAAAAGAGATGATGTTCCTGAGACAAGCAGCTTGAGATTAAGAAACCTGTCGTTAAATGGCTGGGGAAGTGGAAATATTTGATAAAGAATAGTTCTACAACCTCATAATTGCATAATAATGCCATAATTACAATTGTGAAACAAGCATTCAGAGAATTCATAGTCTCGCCCAACAGCCAGAAATTTATGTCATGCCGTGAGGTCAGCCCAAGGTGTTTACATGTGAAAGATGATTGAAATCGGTCAAGTGGTTCTGGAGATATCTGCCCGGAAACACACATACACACACAGACAGACTCACAAGGTGACTACAATAGTCTCGCAAACCCCTCCGGGGCTCGACTAATAAAAACATATGCTTCACATAGTGCCCCTATCTTTCCCAAAAAAGACTTCAAGTTCTCTGGGAAAATTGTGGGAATCTTAATGTTTAGACTGTATCAAACTTAGCCTATTGATGTGTGCAACAAGAAAACAACTGTGCTTTCAGAGAGGCTTTAATTAGCATGAGCTCACAACTCCTCAAGTTACCATTATCTTAGTACAGAGGCCTCAACCTTGTACATATTACTCTGGAGACAGAGAATATAACAAATCCATTGAGAAGAGTATTTTTTGAGCTTTGTGGCCATAAAGGTAATTACAAAATATGTTTTTCTTTCTTTGACTCATTTCTCATATGCCTGATATGTAACCCAGTATGTACTTTATGTACTGTATATTGTCACCTCCATATGAACATGCGTAGTGTTAATTTCTTTGAAGACAACGATATGGACAATGTCAAATTTCTCATGCTCGCCCTGCCCCCCATGTCATGTCCACCTTACAATGGTAAAGCTAGCCCATTGAATGAGAAGAACAATGGGAATTGAGCAGTGGAGTGTCATTACTCGAGGTGAGTCTCTGCCCAGTCTGTCGCAGCCTGATTGAAGCCAATATATGCAAGTCGCGCATGCATGGGAGTTATGTACAGTTTACGGCACGGACAACCCCCATTTAGCTACTGCAATTTCACATTGTTCATAATAAGCCTTATCATCAAAAGCGCAAAACACTTGCCCTTTCTCCTATTCGCGCTGCTGTCTGCAGCTATGGGTAAGTGAATTAAGCAAGCGGGAATCCCCACCACACACACATGCACATCCACATACTGTACAAATCCATAGACACGCGCATAACATCAGTATTGCTAAAAAGAGCGCGCAGCTGTCTATGTTGTCTTCAGGCCACACTGAAATACACTTGAAATGGTGAGGTGGTCAGATCTGCATTCCGAGTCATGCGGTCAGCTTTTCCAATTTTTCAGCACTGTCTCCCCAGCCTGTCCTCATGGATTTTCAGTTCCCCTGATCTTCTCCTGGTTTGTTGAAATATAAAAATCTACTCATCCGCTATATTTGTCAGAAATGGTATCCTTGCTGTTTCTGAGCAGTCAATCGAATACATTTGAAAATTCAGTCTGCATGGTAACTGTACTGATCATTCTCTCTCCCAATTGTCAAGCTAAAACCGAAATAATCGCATTCTGAGAATTAGTTAGTAAATATGCTTAAGCCATGCAATGTTGCTTTAAATGTTTTGTGAAAGCACTATGGTAGATTTATATTTTCCATTTAATTTTCCATCTTATTTTTATTTGTTTTCAAGTATAATGTGAAAAGGAACAGACGGCAACAAAACTGTGAAGTTTACAACAAAAGAGAAGCATGGAAAAAGTGTCTTAAGGCAACCATCAACTCATCAAATGACTGCGGGGACGCTCCTCTCCTTATATGAAAAATGTAAAATTATTGAGAAATGTTTATGTTTAATGATTGTGATACGTATATGTGTGTAGCAATCAACTCTGAGAGGTCCATTTTTGTGGCACGTTTCCCTATGCATTACATTTTGCAGGCGATTTTAGATGAGTTTCGTCAGTGACATTTCTTGGCCATCTGTTCAATGTGTCAGATTAGAATGTGCAGCCAAATGATGTAACTTCGGAAGACTGTGGATAAATTGATGGCACTTACTTCAATCTTCACTGAGAACACACAATTTTCTGTCGCAGATAAAGCCTTCAGTTTAGAGCTACAATTAGTGAGATCGGATTTCGACTCACCCAGCCATGAGAACCATATAGACTCAATCCAGCTATGAGAACCATGTATGCTCAACTATTAAATTAGCAATGCTTCTACTGGACAAAAAAAAAAAAAAAAAAAGGGGAATCACTGACCCTCCCTCCTTTAAATTTCATCCATTGTTTTCTCACTACTGCAGATTAATGTTTGTCCTCAGTTGGAATGAAAAATGCGAGAGTCTCGCTCTTGAATAGCATTAAGGTTGATGCCGCCAACTGTCATGGCTATTTTATATTAATCCCTAATGGTACTGAGTTGGCTAGTTACCTGATGCAGCAAAAAAACCCATCATGTTTCACACCACAGCAGCCAGAGTGGTAACAAATAATGAGTCAAAGGAAGAAGTCTCTGTCTGACTGAAAGTACTCTGTTGTGTGACCGCGCAGTATGTTGCATTGGGGTTGCGATTTGCCTTCAATTTGCCTGGTCTCTGTCTTTACACCCACAGAAACTGTAGTATACAAAAGTATCAGTAATAAAATGTTGTAAAATTGCTTATGCGCAACTCAAATATGGTTGTTTGTATAGGAGAGTGTACAATAAGTTTCAAAGAGTTTGCAACAACAAAGACTTAACAACAATTTCTGTTTACAGTAAGATCTGCAAGTGCTGCATAGTGTGTGAGTATTATTTCTGAAGCATTGTGGCAAAGAGAGGTAGCAAAAAATGCATTTGATTTACTCTTTAAATCTATTTAATGCAGCCTAAGACAGTGATCGGTCTGTTTTGATCAATAAAAATTTTTGTGAAGTAACTGAATTTTCTACATCCGGTTGGTATTATTATGGTCTTTTTAGAAGAAAGCTTGATTTTAACAGTTCTTTAACTTAAAAGTTCAAAAAAGTGAGAATCCATGGTCATACTGTACAAAATCGGATTGTGATGGAGATATTTGGAATTAATAGCAAGGTATAAATTTTTATTCATATCATGCAGGTCTAGTGTATTCTGGTGTAATGTTCTGCATATATTCATTGCCGTTAGTTCATAATCCAGCTCAGTTTTTATGCAATAAATAAGCAGGTTAGAACCAGAACCAGAAGGCTTCTTTAATTTTTCTTTTTTGAAAACACTGTCATAAGTCCCCAGGATCCCAACTACTGATTTGGTGGAATAAGCTGTGAATTATCTTTCAGAAAATGAAACATAAAACATGACCCATGGCTTAAATTACAGATTGTATATGTTTCTGCATCACATATAGAAAGAGGGAAGTGCAAAATTGGTGATTTTATGTGAATTATTCCTCATTTTGGTGATCCTTGATTTTTATTTGTTATGAAACAGCGGGTATGCACGATGGTCATTGCCACAGGGAACTCAATTATATCCAGAGAAATATCATCTGAGATGTTTCTGAACTGATGTTAAACAAAACAAGCCTTCAAGTGGATTCAGGAGGATCCTTGGCAAACAATGCACGGAAAACCTCATGACCATGTAAGGTTGGTTCTGCTGCACAGTTGAAAGAGCATTGCAGGAATTTGGCTCTCTGCTCACTGAACTGAACGTGTCCTTGGTCAAACTACATTCAGGTGGGTGGGTTTTAGTTTGACCATCATTACCGTTTGTATTGGAAATACCACCAATACATGCAGTCAATAACCCTTTCATAACCGGAATATTAGCAATAACCCGGTTGCGCACAGCCATGTAAACACCAATAACCCTTTTGAAAAACCAGAATATGCTCATATTCTGGTTTTTAAAAACCCGAAAATGACCCCTGGGTTACTCCTTTTCTAACCTGAATATTTGGTCATGTATACGCCTATCGGGATATCCCCATTGAAAGGAACATTAATTTGTTTTTTGCGCAAGTTGTATTCATAAGGAATCTTGGTCTTTTGTGTTTTTGGATACAGGAAGAAGAAGCGGAAATGACGCGCATTACGTCATGACATTCTCCGTGCATCGAGACGTTGTCCGTGCATCGCTGTTTTGATCGGGATATCACAATTGATTACAATTACCATGTATACAGGAATAACCCTGTTTGCTCACGCATGTAAACGGGTTATTCCGACTGTTTCAGAAACCGGAATATTGACCTTAACCCGAATATTGACTGCATGTAAACGTAGTCAGTGTTTCCTTCCTGTCTTTGGCTGAGAGTAACAGTGTTAAATCTCTTAACACAAATATGAATGAGTTCATTTTGTGGTTGTTGGGATCTTTTGTTCTTGGATCATTTTTCACCACGATCCCTACTACAACCATTAATCCAAGGAAACAATCATTGTGAAAAGTTTTCATTAAGATTTAAAACACCTTCAGAAATCTTCATCATAGAATATGCTCTCTCTGTTCCTCTATCCGTCTGTTGGAATTATCCAGACTGGTCAGAGGCACTGTCCCTTGCTGCAAGGGTATGTCATTGTCTCCCTCGCCATCTGTTGCCATTTTGATGCCCCCATCTCTCACCCTTATAAATTTCCTCCCTGGATTTCTTTGGTAAATTTGACTCACAAATTACATTTGCGACCTGATGCGACTGAAAGCCCTTCAGAAGCTGATGGCATTCAAAATGCATGGCTCACCCATCACTCCAAGCCATGTACTTGATTTGATGTTGATATGTTTCCCACGGCACTACTAACTGCTGCCGGGGGCTATGCATTGCAAATTGTGGTCACTTACTCACTCACTCACTCACTCACTCATGGATGTTTCAGGTTTTGAGGGACTCATGTGCTTTATGCACTGTGTGTCTGCACAATTTTCTGTTTGCATAAATTATACCAGCCACTTTTTAAAATTTTATAATCTTATTACTTCCGTTTGTCTATCATGTTCATCATATCATAGCTTTTTGTAAAACAGTACTGTGGTATTTTTGAATGAAAGAGAAATACCATAGAGAATCAGAAAACATCAGAAAATGTTTATTCCTCTGTTCATGGGATCATGGTTCCAAAATGTAATTTGTCAAAATGGAGTATTTATGTGTGTGTGTGCGTGTGCATGCACGCGTGTGTGTGTGCGTGCGTGTGTGTGTGTGTGTGTGTGTGTGTGTGGGTGCATTATTGATTTAACTGCAAATAAAGCTGCTGGAATCTTTGAGACTTCTTTCCTTTTCCCTTGAAGTGAGCTGGACAGCCCCCGTGGATTGGGATGAGCGTGTTGAATGCATTTCCAAGTGCTGTGATGAATTCAGTAGTTCTGCAACCCAAATGTACGCAGGAATAAATCAAATACCAGGATGGCTTCAATATCTCATTTGCTTTTTGGAGTGATACCACAGAAGGACTTCTGTTTTCAGTGTAGTGACGGGTCTGGCTTACCTTAACAACTGAGCATCCAGTGATGGTAGGCTGTTGGTGGCAAGTAAAAAAGAGCATCCTGTTAGTTTCTTCAAGGGCATAGCTTACCAAGTCATCTGCAGATGTTGAAAATGTTGAAAGTAGGTGCACCAGAATTCAGACATATTGAAGCTGGTGAAAGCTAAAGATGGTTGCAGTACAGGCCGGGAAGAGCATCAACAGGTAAGATACCCAGCATCTGATGATGGCTTGGTGTCGCTTAATGCATTCAATTCAAGTAGTCATTCCATGCAAAGGACATGACCAAATGTTAAACATTATTACTCTATTGTGTATTATGTTAAACTGTCTGTAATATTTATTTATTTATTTATGTTGTGTTATTTTGGCATTTACAATACCACCCAAATCTGGATTATCCAATCAACGAACTATGTACAAGCACGCTCGCCCAGGACTCGAGCTGCCATCTTTGGAGAGCATAGACAGTTTGTAGTTCTCCTCCAAAACATGCACCTGCTGGGGTGCCCTGGTGGCTAACACTGGTTAAAGCACATGCACCATACAGGACTGACACTTTCCTGCAGTCGCCTGGGTTTGAGTCTGGCCCAGGCCCCTTGCTGCATGGCATCCCCTCTTTCCTCCCCATCTTTCCTGTCTCTCTATACTATACTGACAAAGTAAGGGGGGAAACTCCCAAAAAAAATCTCTAAAAAAAATGCACCTGTTAGTTGCTGCTTCTTCTCACTTAGATTCCAACTGCACAGAATGAGAGCAGAGGAAATAGAAACGTGTGCTTGCAACTGACAACTGCTCAGATGACCAGCAGACGGTGCAAACATCTTTACAATACCACTCAGGGCTTGAACCAGCAGCATTTTGTGCTGTAGTCAGGCTCCTAACAATATGTTATAAAAAAGACGTGGGAAAAAATATGAATCTTGGCTGAAATACTTAAGACTAAGTGAATGTTTTTGCATATTATTTACATTGAGATTAATTATTCTGTTTTTGAAAATCTGCCTAACTAAGCCCCACTAATAAACTGAAGTTAAAAACCACGTAGAACAGATCAGATTTGGAGTAAAAACTGGCAGAAAATGTACCAAACTGAACATTAATCCCAAAAAAGGCAAAATAGAATTAATCAGTCATGTTCAACGCAGTTAATCCCTCATAACTGGAGGATTTGCAACCAAAATGCACCACTTGGGGAACTATTTATTACTTAACACATATATATTGACAGAATGCACCTCCTGGGTAGAAGGGTGATCTTTGAAATTGTACTTCAAGAAGAGATTCCGCATGACAATTCCTGCGCTTTACAGCACTCCTCAGGGCTTGAAGTTGCAACCTCTTGCTCCTAACAGGATGCGCCACCTGAGCAGATAGAGGCAACTGAGCTGGTTTCTGACAGCTTTGCTGGTCAGCAGTTCCCAAACTCGGCTCTAGGGCTCGCCTGTGTATGCTGGTTATTGTTTGAACTACAGTTCAATCATAGGATGTTACCAAGCTGTTCATTTGTCGTAATTTGGCGGATTTATGTTTAAAACAATTATCTATCCTCTTAAGCCACATATTTACAGATATTGTATTTATACATTCCATGAAGAATAAATATCCAACAATGTGTAAGAAGAAACTGCGTAAAAAGAGGGAAAAATAAGTAAACAATCAGTCGGTACCTAATTAATTAAACTGTGGACACCTATGCTACATTCACATTATCAGGCTGAAGTCACTCAGATCTGATTTTTTGCCTTCATGTGACACAGAACTGATGTTTTCAGAGCTGCATGGACACAAAAATCTGATTTTATATCCGATCTTCAAATCAGAATTGACCCGCTTTCATATGTGGACAGAAATCAGATACTCATTTTTTACGTGGCCAAGTGACATGAATGAGAATGGTCAGATTGGAATCCATGAGGCCTTTTGCCTGTACACATGCGCTGAGTGCAATTAAAAACCAAAAAAGCTAGCCATCTGGCTTTTTTGCTTTCTTTACCTCATCAACTACAGCTGTTTGCCATCCTCTTGGGCAAAATCCCATCCATCTGCTACATCTGCTACAAAAATCCCACCCATACATTGGCAAAAATGTATCAGTGTGGGCATACCCCCGGTTTTGGAAGGAAGATTCGTTCACATTACAGATAGCTACAGTTCACTTGAGAAAATGAATGAGAACCATCAAAATAGGCAAATCTGATTTGGGCAAAAAAATCAGAATTGACAAATAAGGCTTGTAATTTGAACATGGCAATGGCAACTAAAACTAACAATTTAAAAGGAAAGCAAAGGAAAGTCACATATGCTTTGTAAGAACTCTAAACACCTGCGTTCTGCAACCTATTTTTGAGCTCAGTGATATTCTAAGTGACTAATTTGATCTTATTGTTTCCTGAAATTGCTTGCAATATAGAAAACTGAACTGTCTGGGCTCTATCTTTCACCTAGTGCACAGCGGCGCCAGACGCAAGTGTCTTTGCTAGTCTATGACCGGAGCAGTTGTCAGTATCCTGTCCAGCGTCTAGTTTGCTTGAATAGAAAATGGACTTGCACCAAACTGAGCACCCATGGGCGAGTTGGTCTTAAAATGAGGTGAGGTCAGGTGCATTGATGGCACGTCACTATCTTGAGGCAGCTGAAAGGGATTGTGCGATTGACTTACAAAAATCTGGGACGGGTTTCACAAAGACCTCGCAAATTTTGCAAACACGAAAAGTCCTCTCATTGCTAATTTTGTAATTCACGAAGACCATGTATTGCTCACAGGTTGCAAAGAGCTTGCAACAATCGGTAAATCGCAATCGCATAGCCAAGCCCATGCTAGATTTTGGCGTGATTTCACAAAGCCCTCGTTAAATTTGGGCTCGCAAAGCATGGAGAGGCTTACAGAATGTCATTGTTTCTCGAGCTGGAAGAGGAAGCTCGCTGAATTTTCAGCCGAGAGAGGGTTATCTCTGATTGGATCAACCCGATGGAGTCTCTGAATGACACAAAGCTTCTGTAATGATTTTGATTTCCAAGACATGCTATCCTTGAATTGATTGAACTTTATTTAGGATGATCTGCAAAGCCCAACACAAAGGTCCAGTGCAATTCCCAATGCATTTGCAGGTGTTGTGTGTGCACTTCGGTTTTATTTCACGGGGCATAACCTGTACACATGCGGGGACCTAATGGGCAGTAGCCAGGTGTCGGTATCTCGCGTAGTACCACGTTTATTTACTGCATAGACAAGGACGGCGAATCTTTTCTTCAAGTTCCCACATGGACATCATTGCCTACAAGAAATAAGGAGAACGAAATTGGCGAATACCAAACATCAGTGGTCGTATTGATGGCAGCCTTGTTGCTAGAAAGTGACCATCCCAAAATAAAGATATTTTAATTTCTCGCAATACTTACCATGCGATTAATGGACAAGGGATAAGCGATCATGAGCTCAAATTCATCAATTTTGTCGCAAAATGTTTTTCCATCATCCAAGCGACTGTGACCCCATCTATGCTTGGACTGAACCGAGTTGTGTGGGCCTGTTGCAGGCGCCTTTCTCTATCTTTTAAATGAACACATTAAATGGGCAAGACCACACATTCTCATCTTGACTCGTCATTTAGTGACAATACCTGACCAAGCGTCGATATACGACACAAAAGGAAGCTTTTGGCATCTTTATTTGATGCTTAGGGTTTGGGTTAAGGGTTAGGAGTTGGGGGTAGAGTTGGTTTTCAACTGGCATCAAATAAGGACGCCAAAAGCGTCTTTTTGCATTGTACAGTGCCGTGAAAAAGTATTTGCCCCCCTCTTGATTTAATTATTTTTTTGCATATTTATCACACTTTTAATATTAGTATTAGTATTTAATATTAGTAATACTAATACTAATATTAGTATTTAATATTAAATTTTAATATTAGACAAAGATAACCCAAGTAAATACAAAATTTAGTTTTTAAACGATGATTTCATTTATTGACGGGAAAAAAGTTATCCAAACCTACCTGGCCCTATGTGAAAAAGTAATTGCCCCCTAAACCTAATAAATGGTTGTGCCATCCTCAGCAACAACAACTGCAATCAAGCATTCGCCATAACTGGCAATGAGTCTTGCACATCACTGTGGAGGAATTTTTGCCCACTCTTCTTTACAGAATTGTTTTAATTCAGCCCCATTGGAGGGTTTTAATGCATAAACGGCCTGTTTAAGGCCATGCAACAGCATCTCAATCAGATTTAAGTCCAGATGTTAACTAGGCCACTCCAAAACCTTCATTTTGTTTTTATAAGCCATTCAGAGGTGGACTTGCTGGTGTGTTTTGGATCATTGTCCTGCTGCAAAACCCAAGTGCCCTTGAGCTTCAGGTCACAAACTGATGGTCGGACATTCTCCTTCAGGATTTTTTGGTTGAGAGCAGAATTCATGGTTCCATCAATTATGGCAAGTCCCCCAGGTCCTGAAGCAGCAAAGCAGCCCCAGACCATCACACTACCACCACCACGTTTGACTGTTGGTATGATGTTCTTTTTATGAAATGCTGCGTTAGTTTTACAGCAGATGTAACGGGGCGCACACCTTCCAAAAAGTTCAACTTTTGTCTCGTCAGTCCACAGAATATTTTCTCAAAAGTCTTGGGGATCATCAAGATGTTTTTAGGCAAATGTGAGACGAGCCTTTGTGTTCTTTTTGGTCAGCAGTGGTTTTCACCTTGGAACTGTCCCATAAATGCCATTTTTGCCCAGTCTTTTTCTTATTGTTGAATCATGAACACTGACTTTATCTGAGGCAAGTGAGGCCTGCAGTTCTTTAGATGTTGTTCTAGGGTTCTTTTGTGACCTCCTGGATGAGTCATCGATGTGCTCTTGGAGTAATTTTAGTAGGCCGGCCACTCCTGGGAAGGTACACGACTGTTCCATGTTTTCTCTATTTGTGGATAATGGCTCTCACTGTGGTTTGCTGGAGTCCCAAAGCCTTAAAAATGGCTTTGTAACCCTTTCCAGACTGATAGATATCAATGACTTTGTTTCTCATCTGTTCTTGAATATCTTTGAATCACAGCACGATAAGTTGCTTTCTGAGATCTTTTAGCCTAGTTCACTTTGTCAGACAGGTTCTAGTTAAGAAATTTCTTGATTCAACAGGTCTGGAAGTAATCAGGCCTGGGTGTGGCTAGAGAAATTGAACTAAAAAAATGTGGTTTATCACATTTAATTCATGATATAACGAGGGAGGGCAATTACTTTTTCACATAGGGCCAGGTAGGTTTGGATAGCTTTTTTCCGTCAATAAATGAAATCATCATTTAAAAACTGCATTTTGTATTTACTCGGGTTATCTTTGTGTAATATTAACATTTTTTGATGATCTGAAACATTTAAGTGTGACAAATATGCAAAAAAATAAGAAATCAGGAAGGGGGCAAATAGTTTTTCACGGCACTGTATATCGACGCTTGGTCTGGTAGCGCCTATGAATGACGCGTTGGGATGAGACTGGGCTCAAAAATTGTAGGAAGATGAGACCATGCATGAATTGCCACTTTGCTAAAAGCAACGCTCTTGTGGATTGTTAGTGAAGGCTTTTGTGAATTCCTTGCTTTGCTAAAATTGCTAGGGCGCGATCGCTTCGCTAATCCCTTGCATCGCTAATTTTTTGTGAGGTCTTTGTGAAACTGGTCCCTGGTCTATAGTCAATTGTCTGTTTTTTACTGCTATTTTAAGGGTGCATTGTAAGATGCACCTTTATAGGTGAATGCTGGAATTCCAGAAATTCCCATAATTAAGGGTTACAAATTATGTTCAAAAGACAAAGAGCTTTTCTTGCAAATACAGACTGGTTGCTAAAAAGCATATTGCCAGTGACAATCCAGCAACTTGCAAACTCAAAGTAGGGGGTGTAAATACATCAACACACACATGAGGAAGGGGAAATATGAATAGGACATAGCCAGTGAAGGAAAGCATGCAAGATGAAAACCAATCAAAAGAGACAATACTCCTGATAGACACATAAGCTGCTGGATGAGAGGAGACACAAGAAGCATTTACACGAGGGTTTTGACAATTTTTCACAGCACTATACACCTGATGTAACACCACAATTGACTTTTTTGCCTGAGGCAAATAAATTTTGTTTTGCTTTCTGATAGCTAATATATTCTTGCATTTATTAATGAGATAATGGAATATGGATGACTGCATGTACTTTATACTTACTGCTTATAAGACAAATGTGTGCCATATTTTCATTAAGAAAAGCAAAACTTCCTTTTAATTACATTATTAATATATTTTATAGAGTTGATGTAGGCTATGTTATGTGATATACTGATTAGCTTGATAGCAGATTTGCCTGCAATATGCCATCTTTTTAGGGGGTGAAAAACATTGTTTATCAATGTAACTCCCTGCAGAATAGTCAAGAGGACTGTTAAAGATGGAAAGGAGACTCACTCACCGGTGATCGCAGCACCATCACCTTGGCAGGAATGGTCACTATGACAACAGTGACGTGGAGATGATTCTGGTTTGTTGCAAGGGAACACTATGGTCTTCATCCGAGGAAGGGGCCCTCTAAAGTCTTGATTCATGGAATGATTTTCTAGTCTGGCATCTTCATTTTATCTATATGTCACATATTCCTAGAAAGTATTGTGACAACTGCCAACTGTCGAGCACTATAGTGCTGTAGTGTGAATATAGTTCTATCTATCTATCTATCTATCTATCTATCTATCTATCTATCTGTCTATCATTCTTGCTCAAAATTCATGTCACCTTATATACTGGAACAACTGACCATAAGAGGTAATTTTGTTGAATAATGTGACCTCAAACCAGTTTAAACAATTTTTTTAGCATCAATAATCATGGAATGAGCCTTCAAACATGCATTCAGGCCATGCAAGAGTCAAAAAATAAAATTTCAACTCCTTTCCATTGTATAAAAAAAGTATGTTTTCAGTGTTTTTATTTATTACAATTATTTTTATCTCAATATACTCGTGGGAATTTTTTTTTTGTTCTCATTGCCTACAATAGTATTTTTCAATACATTCCCACCAAAACATTATTGGGTAATAATATAGTAGGACCCCTTTTAGATGAAAGTGGTGGTGCATAATCATCACTGCATGCTGGTCTATCTATCTATCTATCTATCTATCTATCTATCTGTAAGAAGCAGATCCAATAATAATGCTTTTAGATGCAGCAAGAGCAGATAATATGTAATAATAAAAGGGAAACACAATTCATTTTCTGGTTGTGGTTCGATATCTATTCCAATTGCCATTTTGAAGACAAAAAAAAAATGGAAAAAGCACATTCATTTTGGTTTTTTTAGTTCTTATGAAAAATGAAAAAAGACAGTAATGCATTGTATATTTGTTTACCCTGTTATCGAACAAGTTGAACACAGCTTTGGAGGGAGGGTAGGCTACTCAGACCCAAAGTGAAAGCGAAGTTATTATTTGTTTGTTCTTTTTTTTTTTTTTTTTTTGAAAACGCGTATCTTTCTTAATTACAATTGCTTTGGTTCACTTTAAAATCTTTTTTTTTTTTGTCGTCATGGAGCAACAGGCAAAAGCAGCAGGGATTTAATTGCTGAAAGTATGGAAACCTGATCACTAAAAATGTTTATTTTCCAAGAAATATTTGCTGTTTTATTGTAAACTGAGGCATGACAGACAAGACATTTGAATGCCAAAACCCACTTAGTGCCATTGATTGATTTTTTGTGAATGAAGTGATAAAGTTAAAAGTATTTATTAACTACAGTTTCAAATCTACCAAAAGCAGATTGCTATTTGAAATAATTATTGCTTCTGTGTTCAGCAGTTGTGCGGATTATTGCATTAACTTGTGTTCTGCAAAATGACAACCCAGTCTTACTCTGAATTTGTGAGTCCCCCTAATAGATTTGCATGTTGTTCTGTAGAGTCCATTCTCATTCCGACGCGTCATATAGTGATTCTACCTAACCAAGCGTCAACGTACGACGCCAAAGGGCACCTCCTTCAGCGTCCTTATTTGACGCCATTTTAAAACAAACCCTACCCCCTAATCCCTTAACCCTGAACTGGAACTCAACCATAAGGGTCATACAAGGACTCTAAAAGCCTCCTTTTGCATCATATATCGACGCTTGGCCAGGTAGCGTCACTATATGCAAGTCGGACTGAGAATATGTTGTTCTGTAGTGTTCAGCAAATCAAAAATAAGCAGCTGTCCTTGATGTAACACTTTATATTAATAGCCTTTGTGCACCTCCAATGACTGAACATTTTCCTAATGAATTCCAATGTTTATTTATGAAACAGATTTCAGCATTCCCATACTCTCCTGCTAAACATACATTTTCAGCTGTTAGACCTTGTAATTGGCTGTTCATCCCATAAACATTAAAAAGAACTGCTTCATTTGATGAAAATCAGTATCTTTCTTATAATTCTGTAGCTTTGATTTTTAATATCCATTCAAAAGATAAAGGTGAGCATTGGCAGGTTGAATGGAAGGTCAACCATCTTCCAACCCTGAAATGGTGTGAGTAACTCCACTATTTGGATTTAGCTTGGGGACTTATTTTTTTGGTGCTTTTGTTGAATCAGCGACAAATTCTCTTATTTATTTGCTGCAACCTTAATTTTCAGGAGGAACAAAAGTAGGGCCTATGTTAACAATACAAGACTCACTATCTGCAATCACAAACTTCAAAATGTTTTTTAATATGTTGCTTATGTTCCTCAGAGTCAAGTCATACTACATACTTTATGTTGGAAAAGATTTTTTTCAGTCTCTTTCAGGATAAGCCACCTTAGATTACCCAAAAAATTATTACAGGAAATGTTTTATGAAAGGAAAGAAGCAGTTTTCTGGATGGACTTTCCATGATCTTTTATCCTCGGATGTTGTGGCTCAAATAATATTGTACGATTTCTTTCTTTCTTTTAGCACAGCTTCCTTGATGGCAAAATACAAGTGTTACTGTGTTATTGAGAGTTATAAGAGATTTTACAAGACTTCTATTTTAAAGCTAAATCCCACGCAACGCAAAGAATCTTGTGGGTGAGACTACCTCCGCCATCACCTCAGGCAATACAAATACCACACCTATCATTACTGTATGCGTGAAAATGTACCATATCCCCTAATGACAGATAACTAAATTATTTTCAGTGCAGTTCATTCATTCACATGCTACATGTAAACATCTGAAGCGTCGTGAGCAGCTCCCGACGTTTAGACAGCTCCTCACATGCGGAAAAGTATGCCACCTGCAGGGATACGTCATTGTCACTGTGGCCAATCACGCTCACACTGAAAGAGGCATTTCCTCAGCACTCATGGAAATTCCAGTAGTGGTTTAATTATTGAATGGTGGAGGATCAAGACCCTGGCCGCAGCACAACCGCAAATCTACGAAAGGGACTTCTACAGAAGTGTTTGCCAGGTTGCTGCGATCTATGGGACGGGTGGATCTATCAGGAGTGGACTGACTCAAACCTTAGGCTACTTCCAGTGGCAGTGCTCACAACTGTTTTATACGTCTCAAAAGGGTAAGCAGTTTTCAGAAAGATAAACTACATATAAAAAACTAGCCATAAAACACGTTTTGTGGTGAAACGACGAAAAACAGTTGCGGAGAATAGTTGTTTGAATGTGGGTAATTTGGGGACAATTCAGAGACGCATCTTCGCCTTCGAGTCCATGTGTTTAGCCTATTTGTGAGTTTGTTTTAGTTTTTGATTTTAGCTTCAACTGCCTTGCTGTAAACCTCTGAATATAATTCCAGATGAGCAGTCATTGAGACAAATGCGAAGCAAACTGGCAATTTGCTTATTATTTTCGAGAAATTATTCTCATCGCTGGTTGTGCTTCGTTCACTGTCTTTTCTGGGGACACTCTCTTAGATGCTGTACTGAATTATACTATCTTTCTGTCATTCGTGCACTTAGTTCCCGCGTTGGACAGTTAATGAAGAAGTGTGCGCTCTATGTAGCCTAAACCGAAATTGTTCATCTAAATTTCCGCTATCGCATAGCTTACTTCTGATGGTGTATTACACTGCTTGTAAAATGGCTTAATTTGATTGTTTATTTATTCTGATACATTGTCGATTATCGACGGCAAATATTAAGCCATCTCGCTGTGTTTTTCGACGTCTGCACAAAGGTTCGTCTCATGCAATATGCCTGCATAATTTCAGAAAAAAATTAATACAGGCTTTAAGCAGATTCTTTTAATCGTTCTAAAATTTTGAACGACTCCATGTGAATGAATGATCGGATAATAAGCCTTTACCAATCAGCAACAAGTTTAGATAATGCTTACTATTGTTTATAGAGTTAGCGTGATTAGTGGGAGACGTTGTTGAAAGTTCATTTTAGTCTGGCTACGACTGATTTCCGATGTGGTTAGATTCACTCCTTGAATGAACTTGCTTGGTGACAGAATAATGCATGTGATACTTAAGTGGTAAGCGAGGAAGACAGAACAGCTGTGTACCGTTTTGAATTAATAAACTAGATGTTTGGATGAAGATATTAGCCCCTTTGTTGAATACTTCAGTGTGGGTTGGTCGGCCAATAATGGGCTTTGTGTCGTAGAAATTACAGAATCCTGACCTTTTATTTTTTGGATTTTCATTTGAAGTGAATCATCGCACATTCTGGACGCCAAACAAAGTCCTTACCAAATTCACCGGATGCAAATCCATAAAGCCATCTGAATCTCATCTTTATTTCAATATTGTTAAACGGAGCTGGCGCTAGGTATAAAACTAAACCCCAATATCATGTTATGTCTGGTGAGTACTCTCACATTTCGGTTAGGCAGCTACTTTTTTTCTGGATTTTTTTTGGTCACTGCGTTGTGACGGCACTGTCACTTGTACAGCTATGCCTGATTTTCATTGTTCATGCAATTTAGATCCATGTTGAGCTACTTTGGTGAGTGACCCTGTCACAAAAATATCTGTTCAGACTATTTATCCTTCACTTTGGCTGTTTTGTGTCTGTGTTTCCTAGATTAGAATATTTTTGTTGTGTGGGTTCCACATTCAAGGTTAGAAAACACTGAGTGCAACCTACTCTAACTATTGAGCTTTGATAGGCTAAATATAGGCTAAAATACTTAGGCTATGGGGAGAGATAATGCTAATTGTCCTTCAAAAAATTTTTCTTAGTCTCATTTTTCTCTGTAGTCTTACATCTCATGTTGCATTTCAAAGGTAGGAATCATACTTTATATTCCATAATTGTTGAATGATGCTTTTTAATTTTTTTTTGGTTGGAAACATCAGATGAAGTGTCCTATGATATTTTTGATTTTCTTTTTTCTTATTATCCGTCTTGCCAGCGTAAGTCGGAGAGCATGTGCCATGAAGTCCCCAAAAAGCAAGTGATAGCATTTTCATAACCTACCATATAAAGTAGATATCCCAAACTAATGGAGCCATGACTGATTTCATTTTTGTTTGGGATTGTTAATGCAGAACTGCTGATTTTACAGAAGTTGCAGGAGGCTTTCTGACTGGTGAAGGTTAAAACAAACACCTTATTTCATTGATTCTTAGGTTTTGGAATGGATGAGCATTTCATGATTTACAGCCCAAATGGCAATTTTTTTCTTTTCTTTTTTCTTTTTTTATACAAATCACACCATTTGACTAACTGCATTTTTACTTGTAGAAGCGCAAATAGTTCAGAGCACAAGAGTCAACGGAAGCTGTTCAAAATGTTCTCAAAGCTAATTCTTATGGCATGAATCCAGGTCTCTTTGTCACGCTGACAGCTTTTCTGTGAGTTGTACTGATAAGCCCTCGCGCTCCTTTGGCCTGGCAAAATGGCATCACTAAGAAATATATGGGAGGGTTCATGTTTGTCTTTGACAGATAAGGACTTTGCCCTTCAAAACGTGATATTTTCTGCATTTAAATGTTAAGGCTTATCTAGAGATCTCAGTGTTTACAAGAAAAGATTTTGGAGTTACAAAATATGACAAGGACACCTTCAGTATATCATCATCATCATCATCATCAAACTATAACGCGTGGAATCTTTATGTATGTATGTATGTATGTGTGTGTCCCCTTTGCATATCTTGACTGCAGTTCATCCGATCAACCTCAAACTTGGTTGTAGTATTGTTGAGGACCAAAGGAAGTGCAGCGTTGAGTTTTAAGTTGTTGGGCTTGGCGGTTCAAGCAGCAATTTAACTGGCACTGCAGTATAGTACAACTGTAAAGCAAGGAATCTCTGTCTCTATGTGCATATGTGCATCCTTCACATATTTTGAGAGCTGAAGTGTAGTGTCGAGTATGAAGTTGTTTGGCTGAGCAGTTATGGAGAAATTGAGAAAGGTGCAAATACCAATACTGCTTAAGCAGCAATTAGCATTGCACAACAGTAGTACTATAAAGCAAGGAATCTCCATCTCTGTGTATGCGTGTCCTCCACATTTCTCGAGAATCGTTTGTCCGATGGACTTCGAACTTGGTGTGTGTATTGCTGAGGAACCAAAGAATTTTGTTGTTGAGTTTGAAGTAATTTTGCAGAGCTGTTCGTGAGAAATTGAGAAAGCTGCAAGCAACAATACTGCTCAAGCAGCAATTGAACGGGCACTGCACTGTCATGCAAGTGGCAATTGAAGGGGCACTGCATGCTCTTTCGAAGCCAAACAAGATTTAATGCTCAGATGAAGAATACTTGTGGTCTAGGAGTTCATGATCCCAGAAATGTATTGTTTTAACCACCAGCCATTTTTCAATCCTCAGTATTTTTAAAAATAATTTTAATGCAGAATTTTCATGAAGATTTTTTATGTTTGCAGCCCCTTCTCTCTACCAAAATCATAAAAATAAACTGAAATACGATGGAATTTTAAATGCTGCAAGTGTCTTGTCTTAGGTGAACCATATTCCCCCTCTCTGTGAAGCTTAACTCTTGAATCATAAAGTACGAAATAGGGTAACGCATAAATAGCCATATTTGGCTTCTGCGCAAAGGGGTTAATATTTTGTAGTATCATTCAGAGTCGAGTTTACCTTTTATGGAAAAAAAGACATATAATGCTGGTTTTTGGAGTAATACTGGTCATTTGTTGAGAGGAGATGGAGTATGGCTTCTTTTTTTATTTTTAATTTTTTTTTAAAGATTATTTTTTGGGAATTTTTCCTTTTTTTGACAGTTATAGTGTAGAGAGACAGGAAGGTTGGGGAGACGAATGAGGGAAGACATGCAGCAAATGACCTGAGCCGGAATTGAACCCAGGTCGCTGCGGGAAGGACACAGCCTTTATGGTACGCGCGCTTAGACCGATGAGCCACGGGGCACCCCAGTATGGCTTCTAAGGGGGCACATATTAAAATAGTGATTTCCAAGGATTTAGCTTTTTCCATAGGGTGAAACCTCATAAAAAATTGGTGAAATAAGGAAGCGAATAATCGCTTCCATTTCCCCTGAAGATGGAGACTTAAACTGTCAGATGACCTGTTGGTTAAGCATTGGTGTACATGAAAAAGTCACAGTGGATTCATACTTGTTTTACTTCAGACTAACTGAAGTCTACTAACAGCTGTAGAAAATGGGTAGCTTTTCTTATTTACGGGTCCTTTAGACTTTGTCAGATAGAAATGAAGCAAACTCATTTTTCAGAATTTTTCCGCAAACAGTGTTGGTAAAGAGCTTTTGTATATCGCGCTGAAAAAAACCCCAAAAACTCTTTTTTCGGACCATTTTTTGCATCTGTTACAAAAATATTTTACCAATAGTGCTTTGTTTGACATTTTCATAAAGTTGGCGTCGATAAAGGGTTACTGTTTCGATGAGACTGCGCGTCATGCTCTGGGTCATATCACAGAGCCCACAGCTTAAGGAGGATCAGATCACATCGAAGCAGGAAAATAACAAATAAATGTGGCAAGCGTGTACTCAATACATCATACTAGGGCAGCATATTTGCTGAATGCCAGATTCTGCATCTTCAGTTATCTTCAGGATGACATATCTAATGGTTTTTAGGAGACGCTAATGGTTTACCAGCATGCACGCCTACCTGCTGGAATTATAATCCTAAAGGCGTTGCTGCTCCTTTATCCGATTATGAACAATTTCAGATCGCTTATCAGCGCGGCACGCTATGTGATGCTGAGACACTTGATGAGACCTGACAGCGAGGTGGCAAGGGAATTCACCACAGTGTATCGATTAAATGAAGACAGGCATTCTCCAACTGGAGAAATGTGTGAAAAGAACCCATTAAATTTCAGAAACAGACACAAAGAAGGACATGGTACTCATAGCACATCATGACAAACCAACATATTTTAGTGTGAAGGTAATGAAATTCAGGTTGTTTCTTCTTCGTTCATCTTTTTATTCATGTATGACAGCACCTGGCTTGCACATATCCACAGCAATTGTGCTTTTGTAGGCTCTTCAAGAAAGATAGATGCTATTTTCTGGTTGAAGGGGAATAGAAATAAACATAGTTAAAACAAGGTTGTTCTGTATATGAGCCCTTGCTTTTTTTCACAGAACGTTTAGTCCAGTATTTTGAGGCATTCCCATTTTTTCTCAAGTAGCTAGTAGTTGCTTGACTCAAATCCATTCATGATGACCGTTTCATCATTATCATAAGCATTATTAGTCCTTAATTTCCCCTGTGCCGAAATTTTGGAATCAGTAGCAGTCATAAGGTGAAAAGGCCTGTATTTTCAATAAACACGTGAATTCGCTAGTTAAATCATGAAATAGTGTATTGTGAGAATGTTTTCAGTATAGTTGAGGGTACATGGACTTCTCAAAACGCTCCTTTTTCAATTTTATTTGCATTTTTCATAATGTGCCAAGGTTTTCGTAATTGGGGTTATACACAGAAGTGCCAGAAGATTATGACCACATGCCGTTGGTACCACCAAAACGACTCCCTCTAATTGACGTCCACATGAGAGATCCCAGCAGAATATTTCCCAGAGTATCCATTCGTCCATCCATCCATCCATCCATTATCTATACGGCATCTTCACGCGCTAGGGTCACGGAGACCTGGAGCCTATCCCAGCTGACAATAGGCAAAAGGCTGGGACACACCCTGGCCAGCTCGCCAATCCATCGTAGACCACACACCATTCCATCACACAATCAGACCTACAGGCAGTTTAGACTCTCCAACACGCCTGACATGCGTGTCTTCCTGCACAGGTGGTGTAGGAGCAGGCAAGTATAGTTGATCTATGGACTTGGATGTCGATCAACCAATAGGCAAAAGTCGATCCCATGACACACTTGGAATGATAGCCCCCTCATTCGCCAAAAAGCAAATGGAAAAAGACTGTCCTGAAACACAGGCATTTGGAAATATGAGCCAGGGGAAAAAAGTCTACACTGCAAAATAATGCATTAGAAAATGTGAAAATATTACACTGAAATACAAATGTTTGAAAATATGTAAGTGGGGGAAAAACACACTGGCAAAATAATGCATAAATAAATGTAAAGAGACATTTTATTTTGGTTCATTTTATGATGTATTCATTTTTTAATTTATTGATTTGATTAATTCATTTGTGGCATTTTAGGTCCTCCATATTGAGATGCTGTGAGCTGATTAGACTGTTGAAAACTGATTCAGGGGAATTTTTTTCATGAAGCCAATCACTTTCATTTTCAGGTTCAGGACACCGCGACAATGCATGACATGCACCACTGTTTTGAGAAAAGTTGGGATGGTGTGTAAACTATAAATAAAAACAGAATGCAATTACTTGAAAATCATTTAGAACTTCTATTTAATTTAATTGCACAAAAACAACATCAAATGTTGAATCTGAGAAATTGTTTTTTGAAAAATATGTTATTTTGAATTTGATTCAGCAACAGGTTTCAAAAAGGTGGAAAAGAAGCAACAAAAGACTAGGAAGGTTTTATGACTTTAGAAAAAGATACACCAAGTGGAACATGTCATAGCTGATTAGGTTAATTGGCAACAGGTCAATAAGATGATTGGGTATAAAAGGAGCATCCCTGAGAGGCTGAGTCTTTCAGAAGTAAAGATGGTGAGGGCTTCACCATTTAGTGAAAGACTGTAAGGGCTATTAGTTCAACAATCTAGGAATACCTTTTCTCAATTTAAAATTGTGAAAAAAAATGTATATTTTATAATCTACGGTGCGCATGATCTTTAAAAGATACAGAGATTTCCCCAGATTTTCTGAATGGAAGGGACAAGGCTGAAAACAAATATTGCGTGGAAGTGGTCTTCAAGGCCCTTAGATGGCACTGCATTAAAAACAGGTGGGATTCTGTAGTGGATATCAATATATAGGCTCAAGAACACTTATGAAATCTATTGTTAGGTAACACAGTTCTTCGCTGCATCCTCAAATCCAAGTAATAACTCTCACATGCTAAGATAAATCCATGAATAAACAAGATACAGAAATGCTGCCACCTACTCTGGGTCGGAGCTCATTTATGATTGACTGAGGTGGAGTCCTGTGTCGTGTGGTCTGACCAATCAGGGACTCCGCATCCTCTGGTCTTAAGAGAGGGAACATCTGGCTTGTTATCAATGCACTGTTCGAAAGCCAGCATCTGTGATGGTATGGGGATCCATTAGTGCACATGGCATGGGCAACACATCTGTGAATCAATGCCGACCGATCTATACAAGCTTGACAACGTCTTTTTTTTTTGGGAAGATCTTGCTTTTTTCAGCAAGATGATGCCAAACCACATTCTGCATGTATTACAACAACATTTTTCTGTTGTAAAAAAGGCTGGTTGCTAAACTGGCCTTCCTGCAGTACAGACCTTCCACTGTAAATGTGCATTATGAAAAGCACATGTATGCTGAGCGAAGTGTTGAGCTGTCGAAATCCAATATCAAGCAAAAATTAGAAAACAGGTTTTCAAAACTGCAGTAGTTCCTGTCCTTGGCTCCAGAACGCTTAGTGTGTTGTTAAAAGAAGAAGTGAAGCAACACAGTGGTAAAAATGGCTATATATGATTCACACAATGACATTTATATAATGAAAAACCGTAGCTGCACATTAAGGTCTATTAGCAGACCTTGACGTGCAGTACAAATCAGTGTTATTTGTTTCATCTGTGAGTGGTCATAATATTTTGGCTCAACGTTATACATGGCTTCACCTAATAAGTGAAATGTGCCTTCTTTTGGGAAGACTCCCCAGCATGCGGCTCATCTTTGCACTGTAGTAGAACACAATAAAATATCTTCTTTCTTCAGATTTCAGTGTTCAAGAATGGCAAATGCATCTCAGCTGTATCCGTTAAATCCTCAATATTTTATTCAGTGTATCACAGTTTTAGAGACCTCAAAAAGCCAGCCAGCTGTCACATATTTCCATTTTAATGGAGGTAACGCTGGCAGTACTGTCAGGCTTGCGCATTTGTGTGCATGTGTGTGAGAGTAGGTGCGCGCGCGTGTAAAAAAAAAGTGTGTTGTTGTTTTTCGTGCTAGTTTTGAAATATTGAATGGCATTGCCATGGTATTTCAATAGTCCTGTTAAACTATTAATTTGGGTTTGGGTTTTGACTCAATTCCTAGAATTCCTATATAGACCTTTTAAGGCAATATCAGCTGTATTTTTCTTCCAAATTCATTAAATAATTTTTTTTTTTGTTGTTGTTACTTGAAATCTCTAACATATTCCATTTAATCCTACGTAATTGAAGGTCATGTAGTAGTGGTAGCATTATACCACAGTTGTGGTGTTGGACTGTAATGATGGAAACATACAACCCAAATTCCAAAATAGTTGGGACGAAATGTAAATTGTGAATAAAATCAGAATGCAATGACTTTCAGATCACATGAGCCCATATGTTATTTACAATAGAACATAGATAACATTTCAAATGTTGAAACTGAGACATTTTACATTTTTATCCGCAAAATGAGCTTATTTCAAATTTTCTGGCTGCAACAGGTCTCAAAAAAGTTGGGACACAGGCAAAAAAGGGCTGAAAAAGCAATTAATATATAAGAGAATCAGCTGAAAGAACATTTAGCAAGTAATTAAGTTAACTGGCATCAGGTGTGTAACATGATTGACTATAAAAGGAATGTCTTAGAGAGGCTGTGTCTCTCAGAAGTAAAGATGGCCAGAGGCTCTCCAACCTGTGAAGGCTTGCGTAAAAAAATTGTGGAATACTTTAAAAACAATGTTCCTCAATATCAAATTGCAAAGGCTTTGAAGGTCTCATCATCAACACTGCATAACATCATCAAAAGATTCAGAGAAACTGGAAAAATCTCTGTGCGTAAGGGACAAGGCCGAAGACCTGCACAGATTGGGAGAAAACTTTCCTTATATGACTGTGGCTCCAGTGCAGGTCTGGTGGAGTCGGATGTAATCCTTGCTAATGCTGATAGACGGCACTCTGAATAATGTTGATCATCTAGCTGCCAAGCACTCAATGGTGCCTTATTTCAACACACTTCAAGGCTATTCTATTAACTCTTATCAAGGGGTTGTACTGCATGGATTTTGACCATAGCAACTGCCATCTGACTTTGCTCGCCTCAGCCAAACTGTAACACCAGAGAGTGGGAGTTTAGTTGCTGACAGCTTCCATATGTGGATGGTTAAACCCCCCCTATCCAATACTTTCATCTCCGTGTTTACCAAATTTGGGGCTCTCATCTCCTTGGTGCTAAACCATTCAGTATTAATCATTCTACTCCACACATCAACTGAGTTGTATCAGATTGCCCACCTATCAAATCTAGGGCTTTGTTGGTGATATAGTAAGAATACTTTCTTGTCCTTTTTTTCAAATTTGTCATTTAATTTACATGTGTACAGAAGTAGTTACATCTTAAAAGCATTGCTTGTTTTTCTAAATGTTATTGCTTAAAAGTATTTTGCATTAAAGTTGTTTGTATGTGTTTTCTATTTCCTTGTAGGATTGGTGACAGAAACCAAGTTATGTACAGATTACTAACTAGGGTAGCCCAGTGTATGATTTTTTTAAATGTCTGGGCGAAATTTCACGTGAAAACATTTCCTTGTCTTGGGAACATTATGTAGGAATAAACATTGATCTAAAAATCACCCGCCACCCTCAAACAATTATTTTACTTTGGACATTCAACAGATGTCACCAGTATTAATGGGTTGCTAATGCACCTATAGTTTAGAACTGGGGCTCTTTTGCACTCTGGCCATTTCATTACATTTTCTCACCTTTCCACTTATTGAATTTAATGTAAACATGGTGGATACGTGACAGTTTTCTTTCAGGTACATGCTTTTCATTGGAAAGATTAGCTGCGCTGTTACTACATGCTGTGTTTTGTCTGTGTGTTTGCGTTTACCTGCTCTCTTCTGCTAGCAGACCTCCAGATCCTTGCAATGTTTTAAATATAACACTTTATGAATGTATTAGTCATGGGTAATTGAAAATGACACTTACAGTTCAAACATTACCACTCAAAAGTTTGGATTTACTTGTCATGTAAGTGGTCTTGGTGATCCCACTACAGTTCTGTGGGGCTTATACCGAGTGATTACACTGGCCTCTTCATATTCTGTCATTTCCTTTCCAGAAAGTCCCCACAGAGTTTGGATATCTTCCATTTAAGAAAAATCACTTTTGGATTCCAACTTTTGAGTGGTAATGCATGTATGGAAACCAATTCGTAGAAATATTCAAACTCAGTGTTCAGCTGCCCTTACTAATTTTAATGAATCCATTTTGTCGTGTATAGTTCACTCAGTTGTGAAGTGGCAGTACTTAAAGCTGTGTTTTTATTCCATTTTCTGTGACACTAAATATATTCATTTTAATAATTCAGTGAGAGGTTCAGAATGTGATTTCAGTTGGTTGGAGGGCAGGTTAGCTGAATGGTTTCATCTATAGGAAGCTTCTGTCTGCAGCTGAGGTTGACTTTACTTTCTTCAGATTTCCCTAATATTCCCCTGCTTTTTAAAGTAATGACTCCTAGCTGCAAGTGAAAACTACTGAATGACTGAGCCTTGTGAATTTGAAATGATGCTTTCATTTTCACAAATCAGGTCCATTTCTTCAATGCCATTGCATGAATCTATTGCGCCAAGTTAATTGCACAAGTGCATCTATTAAATCTTTGAACTTTGACCTTGACTTGCCATAGCTATTTCAGTTATAGAACCAAGCAAATTTGTTACTACAACTCAAAACCTGTGTTTATTTCAAAGTCTACTGGAAATTAATCTTGTTGCCTGGCCAGCCATGGTTGGCATGCGTGGCACTAGCTGGCAGGCATTCCAAATGTTTGGTAAATTACGTTATTTCATTTGGACATGGTCATTTGCTTACAAGATGTTACTTGGCTGTGAAACCAATTAATCATTTTCAATAGAGCCTTGAGAGGTATTTAGACAAAAAGCAAAGGAAATGCTGTGTACATTCAGTAGAGGCCGCTACACTTCATTAAGAATCCATCTGAACCCAAAAGCCAAGTAGCACAGAGGACTTAGAAGTCCTGGTCAGCAAACTACTGAATAACACGGTAAAAGTTTTAATGTGAGGCAGGTTTGTGTTAGTTCAATTTATCTGTGGTAAAGAGCATTAGGTTGTGTTTTTTCACTTTACTGTACTGTACTTGTTGAGAGAAATGTTCTAATTGTGATTATTTGTACATGAATGTCTTGTCCTCCTGTTTAGCCATTCATGTATGGGCAATATCGCAAAGTAGCCAGAATAATAATAATGTGATTCATAATGGCTTTAAATAAAATAACTGAATAAATATTTATTTTGAGAAATTAAACTGTCCTGGCCTGTCTCCAATTTAAATGGAATGTAAAAATGGAAAGTATGTACACAAGTACTTGATATGTACACAGTCACTTGACTGTCACTAACAGGCTTGAATGCTTCAAAGAAGTTAACCATGAAGGGCATAGCTTTCATTCAGTTAACATCAGTTGCTTATCAGATCTCCTTTGCTTTCTTTGGGTTTTGCAAATTTAACTGTGTTCACTCTGGGACGTGTGAAAAATTGGTTCAGTGCTGTGCATATTATTATCGCTTCATCATGTTGGTAATGAGTAGGTTCTTAGCCATTATGTTTTTTACTCAATGATTGTACAATAAAAAATTTCACTAGAAAGAGTATGATTTTAAAATGCAGCAGTAATCAGTAATATACATTTTACATGAACAATAATTTCATTCTTCTTATGGACTTATTTTGTCTAATGATGAACCAAATGCAGCAATATGTGCTGCATTTACTTCAGTCAAAGAAACACAGAAAAGTATACCGATTCAATATATCATTTTAATCCTCTGTGGGCGTAGTGCTGTAAAGTTTCAAGTTTTACAGTGGTACTTGATATGCTCTAATTATAGCTGTGGTCTCATTTAGGGGTTACAGATTCCATGCTAAATGCTGTGTATCTGCTATTTATCTGCTTGATTACGAACTTGGTTTGAAAAAGTCTGAAAGGAGTTGCATTGCCTCTGTAATTTTGATTATTCATTTTTAGGAACGATTACACAGGATGTGATTAATTATCGCAGGATGTTATTAATATATGAGAATGTTTTGAGTAGTGCAGGCAAGTCATATGAGTTATGATCTCTGGAAATTACTTTTTTATCTTCAGAACTATGTTTTTTCAGGAAACCGGAACTGTTTGGATAAAACCATAATTACAGGCCGGCTGGGTTACCGAAATATTTTGCAATGAAATGTTGGCAGTTTTTATTTTCTAGATTACACTCCCTTAATATTAATACTTCATTAAAAATATGAGATTCATGATCAGACCGGTACAGGAGATGTTTAATATCTCTGCCGTAGTCATTTTTGATGAGAAATCCTTTCAAGCCACGAATGACCATTTGCAGGAAAACAAGATATGCTCATCGGATACAAACACTGAGCTAGTTGCGGCAAACCAGCCACAATTTGTATTTCCGGTTACAAATTGTGTGTCGTACCCAGCGTTATTTTTTTTTTAATTTTTTAATTTTTTTTTAATTTGGCATCTCCAATCCCACTCGAATCTGGAATGTCCGATTGGGGAACTGTGTACAAGGTAGGGCTGTGCGATTGCCTCTAAATTTCAAATTGTAGATTGTCATTGCTCTAGATTGCCAATACATGATTAAATCGGCAAAGGGGTGGGGGTGGGGGGTGGGGGGGGGCACGTGCCTTGCGTTGATCACTACCAGTCTGCATGGCTGCCAACACTGACACCGCTGTGGCTTTGGTGGCAAAGAAGAACGCCACATCTCCGATTTGGGAGTTTTGGGGTTTATCCCAGATGCCAGAGGTGAGCCGAAGGACACGACAAAGCCCATCTGCAAAATATGCAACAAATGTGTGTCCGTGAAAAATGTTCAGACAACCAATTTATTTGCGCACCTTCGTCTTCATCATCCTGCTGAGGCCGCAAAACTCCCGCTCCCCGAAGCTAGCACTTCAAGCACTGCAGGTGCTGTTGCTCACAACACACCTCGCTAGTCCTCCATCGCTGCTTTTACCAAAGGCTCAACATACAAAGCGGACAGCAGTCGATGGACACAATGCACAATGGCTGCGGCAAAATATATTGCAAAGGAAAACGTTGGCTTTAATACAGTGGACAGCAAGGCTTTCAGAGAAATGGTGGCGACTCTCGATGGGCAATATGTCCCTCCCAGCAGGACATATTTTTCGCGCACCGCAATTCCTGAACTTTATAATTAAATGAGAACTGATCTAGCCTGTGAATTGAAAGAGGCCCGCTTCATTGCATTGACTACAGATATGTGGTCCAGCCGGGATGTGTCTCCCTACATGTCCATCACTGCTCACTACATTTCTCCGGACTGGATATTAAAATCTAAATGTCTTGAGACCACCTTCGTACCGGAGAGTCACACCGCTCAGACACTTGCTGGTGCGCTCAGAGAAGGAATGCAGGCATGGGGAATAGAAGAGAAAAAGATAGCCGGCATCACAACAGACAACGGTGCAAATATCGTTGCGGCTGTGAGAGAGCTACAGTGGCCATGGCTCAACTGCTTTGGGCACAATTTAAACGTGGCGGTCAACAATTCACTGAGTAAAGAAGAAGCAAGAACCGATCGGGCTTTCGGTGTGTGCCGCTCAATCAACACAGCCTTCTCACACTCCTGGCAGAGACGTCAACAACTCCGAAAAGCACAAGAGGAACTGGGTCTGCCAGATCACCATCTGATAACAGTACGTAAAAAACAAAATAACAAATAAATAAATTTAAATAAATGTATGTTTTATGGTTATGTAGTGGTTATGTGGTGGTTATTTTAGGGTTATGTGTTGGACACTGGTCTATTAAATAGCTGACTCACTAGTCTATTAAATTGCGAACTCATAGTTTTTTTTTCCCTCACATTTTCCTTTTAACAGGACTGCGCAACGCGTTGGGGGTCCAAGTTCGCAATGACAGAGAGAATCCTCGAACAGCTATCTGCCATAAAGAGAGTGTTCACAGATGACAGGAGCCACAGTAACCTACCCAACATGCAGGACATTGCGGTACTGGAGGCTGTGAGGAATGGGCTAAAATCTATATCAGAGTTTACAGACATCATGTCAAGCGAGAGTGAAGTCACCCTGTCATCTCTGTTTCCGCTGCTGAAGCTGCTGTCAGAAATGCTCGCAGAGAAAGACACGGATGCGAAGATGACATCAGACATTAAACTGGGAATCTTGGAGCAGATCGACAAGAAGTACGACAATGAAAACACCGTACAGCTAATGCAAAAAGCGACCCTCCTAGACCCGCGGTTCAAAGCTACACACATGAATGCTGCCACTGCCGACAACATCCGAACAGCAAAATTGAGGATGAGATGATGGTTGTCTGGGGAGAAGTCACCAAACCACCTGTCACTATCAGGGTGGAAGACGAGGAGGAACAGAGGGGAACAACAACCAGTCAACCAGCTAAGAAGAAACAGACTCTGGGGTCTCTCCTTAGCAGAGTCGGCCCCGCAGTCACCTCAACGCCAGAGCAACGCGCACATGCTGAAATGGCCATTCACATGCAAGAAGATGTAATTGCGGGCGATGAGCGGCTCCTTAGATGGTGGCAGGTGAATGAAAGCAGGTTCCCCTTACTTGCAAACGTGGTACAGAAATATATGCCCATCCCCGCAACCAGTACACCTTCCGAACGCATCTTCAGTCGAGCAGGTCAGGTTGTAACTCTACACCGAAGTTGTCTAAAGCCCGAAAAAGTCGACATGCTGGTTTTCCTTGGAAATAACATGTAGGCTAGTAAACCTACCAGCACGGCAATAAGAAATAAGAAGGTTTTTCTGTTGTTATTTTTTTGTTTTAAAAGTTTATTATAGGCTGCGCTACAACAGTTTTATTTAAATAATCAATGAGCAAAATGTAAAAGCGCAAGCTATGAAAGTAAGATACCTCCTCTAGTGCAGCTTTTTAAGTTTGTTTTATTACATTCTAACATATTGTTATATTGCTTGTATTGCTACTGTAACCTTATACCTGGCCTACATCCAGAGTTCAACGGTAAAATGAGTTTTATGTTTGAAAATAGAAAATAACAACCACATTTTATGTTGCAAGCAGTTGGTTTGCTTTGCTGTTGTCCATTTATGTCAGGCAAGCTACATCAATAGCCTATGTTTGTTTTGCTAATTTGCATTGTCGAAAGGCTAAGTTATTTTGTGTTTTGGATTAATAAACTGTCTTGTGAATAATCCGAATTTGATTGCATGTGTGAATTGTTTATGCTTGAATAATTAGGAATAAGGAAATATAGAACGATTTTACTGTTACAATGTCTTATTTGTTTGGGGCTTGGGCACATCAATTTATTTGTTTTTTATTAATTTATGATCAGCATTGGGTCTATATTGACTTTGATTGAATTACTGTGAACAAGATGGTCCATGCCTAAGGTGTCGGTAGGAACTTAAATGCAATAGGCTAAAAGATATAGGCTGTAGCCTAGGCTAACCACCGCACTTTTATATTTTTTGTTATATGACATTATTTTTAATGTTTAGCATCACGTGCAAAAGTGAGCGTCACCGCTGCGCTGACAAGCCGGAGACGTGTTGCTCCTCCTCACTTAGAGTCGCTGTCATTAACTTTTAACCTGCAAAGGCGGCAGTGCCGCAACACTGTAGGAATTTATGAACGCCCTTGTGTGAACATTTCAATAGTTACACATTAAAACAATATTTATTTGCAATTAGCCTACTCTATTGAACGTCCCCGAAGCATGAGTAAATGGGCTGTGTCAGTTCGGATCAAAGAGATGCGCCCTGTCACTGTCAGCACAGGGCTGGCTGACAGTGTACCCTGCACTGAGAGAAGAGAAGAGAAGAGAAGAGAAGAGAAGAGAGAAAGTGGATTGTAGGTCTGTTTGTAAACGGGGCTTCTCTAACAGCCATGTATTTCCTCCAGAAACATCTCTTAATGCACAGTAGAGCGCCGTTTTTTTTTTTTTTTTTTTAAATCGCCTGGCAACCCTCTAATCGCCAATATACAATTTGATCGCAGATCGTCCCAGCCCTAGTACAAGGCTTTCGCATATGTGACCCCCTATTGCCAGCTCAGGAGAGTTTAGACAGCTTGCAGCTCTCCTACGAAGCACGCGCCTGTCAGCCACCGCTTCTTATACACTCATTGGCTGAATCGTCGCAAGTTCAGAACGAGGGCGGAGGATACCCGAACATGAACAAGCTTAGAATCTTCCTGACGAGCGCCCGTCTGGCCAACAGGGGGCGCCTAAGGAACGAACAAAGCAACTTATATTACCCTTTCCGGCAGACCCTTCCCAATTTGCATCCCTGTAGTGCATTGGCCAATTATGCGCTACTTCTGAAAAAGCTGCCGACCACTGCCGGATGGTACGACCGGGGGTACCCAGCGTTATTTTGATTTGTTTTTAGGTAGGTCTTGCAACTAACTTGCTGTCAACTGAGTGTTAAATAACTCAGTATAAAGAAAGCCACATTTGTGAGTTCATGTTTAATCAGGAGTCTGGTCTTGTTTTTGTTTTTTGAAAACTGTCTGGTAATTTTAAATTTGATGCCAGCAACATTTTAAAAAAAGTTGGGACGGGGCAACAGAAGACTGGAAAATTGTATGATGCTGAAAAATATACCTGGTTGAACATCTCATCGTGAATTTTTTAGCCTTCAAACATGCATTCAAATTCTGCAAGAGTCAAAAAATAAAATTTGTGACACCCTTCAGTTGTTATAAAAAAAATGATGTTTTCAGTGTTTTTCTTTATTGCCCATATGTTTACCTCAGTATACTTGTGGAAATTTTTTTTTGTTCTCATTGCATAGTCTTTTTCAATTCATTTTCACCAAAAAAAATGATAGAGATGTAATATATTAGGACCCCTTTTGGATGAAAGTGGTGGTGTATAATCATCACTGCACATTACTATTGATATTGACTTTTCTTCTCAAAAAGACATTATGATTTTTGTTTTTACTGTATATTATCTGTTTACTTATTTTCATCGATATGATCCAATATTACATAAAATAAATACTTGAATAATACTTGGTTTCTGATTTATCTTAATTTTGTTAAGTGTATAATCATCACTGCATGTGTGTATGTGTATGTTACAATCAGATTGTGAAACCAGTCTTTTCATGAAATGGCTTGAGCTTAACTTCAGTCATTTCACTAAATGACTAAAAATTTTTAGTATCACAAAATGACTGGTTTCACAATCTGACTGTAACAAATATATATATATATATATATACGTACTCAAGAGGGAGAAAAGCGGAAGACAGCCTTTAACACCTCCCATGTCCACTATGAGTACCTGGTGATGCCATTCGGGCGAGTCAACTCCCCAGGGGTCTTCTGGAACTTAATCAATGATGTCCTCTGCAACGTGCAGGGCCGATTTGTCTACGTGTACTTAAATGACATTGAAGAACCTGTCCGAATACAACCTCCATGTCCGCTAAGCCCTCCAGCACCTATTAGAGAACCACCTGGTTTTTAAGGCCAAGAAATGCAAGTTCCACAGACTGTCAGTCACCTTCCTAGGCTTCGTTGTCTCCAACCATGGCATGTCCATGGATGAGAATAAGACCAAGGCAGTTATTTAGTGGTCTGTGCCTGAAACCCACAAGGACTGTCAATGCTTCCAAAGCCTTGTCAACTTCTATCAGTTGTTAATTCGGAATTAAAGGTCTGTGACAGCACCTCTGGCCACACTCGCCTCTAGCAACCTCAAGTTTCCCTGGACTCCAGAAGCTCAGTCTGCCTTCCAAGAGCTCAAACAAAGATTTACCACTGCTGTTGTCCTAATACCCTCTGACCCCACTCAGAAATTCATTTTGGAACTCTATGCTTCAGATTATAGGGTTGGGACCATACTAGTCTCCGTGTCTGATCAGGAGATTAACCCATGCACTTTCTTTTTCTACTGCCTAACCACGGAGAGGATATACTCAATTGGATATTGTGAGTTACTAGCTATCAAACTAGCCTGAATGCAATGGTGTCACTGGCCAGAAGGATTCCAAGTTCCCCTCTTTTTATGGACTGACTATCGCAACCTAAAGTTCCAAAAGTCAGCTAAGTGCTTCAACACCCATCAAGCCAGATGATCCATGCTCTTCCACTGGTTCCATTTTACCCTGTCCTACCATCCTGGTTCCAAAAAAGCTAAGCCTGACAGTCTGTCTAGGATTCAGGACCACACTGAGGGGGAGGAGAATCCAGAGACTAAGCTTCCATCCCATTGTTGGGCTGCAGTGGCATTGTGGGACATTGAGACAGTTGTCTGCTCGATGTAGTTATCAGGTTCTGCTCTCGGTTCCTGTCTGATGAACTGTCTCTTTGTGCCTCAACCAGCCCGCTTGCAGGTTCTTCAGTGAGGTCAACTCTTCCCACCTCTCAGGCTACTCTGGGGTTCAGCATACCATAGCCTTTATTCAGGAATGCTTGTGGTGGCCTGCCTTGGAGGAAGATACCAGGGAGTTCATCAAGACCTGTTCTGCGTGTACGGTTTTTAAAAGCTTCCACACTCTTTCTGTTGAGGTATTACAGCCCTTACCTGGTCTCACGTCGCCCAGGTGTTCATCGAGGGTCTTCCTCTCTCTGATGGCAACACCACTAAACTGACAGTGGTTTACTGGTTTTCCAAGTATTTTCACCTCATTGCCCTGCCCAGGCTGTACTTGACTAAGAAAGAGGCTGAACCCTTGATTTCCCGCGTATTCAGGTTGCGCAGTCTCTCAATGGAGGTTGCCTCTGACCATGAACCCCAGTTCACCTTACAGTACATTTCTGACAAGTCTTCCCCAAGTTGCTGGGGGCATCCATGAGCCTCTTCTCTGGCTACCTCTGACAGTTTAATGGCCAGACAGAGAGGGATAATCAGCAGTTGGAGACCCTGTTCTGGTGCATTACCACAGTAGACATGACCTCCTGGAGCAAGCAACTTCCCTGCTGTGCCTACTGCCTCCACAGGGCTCTTACCTTTCCAGTGCCCCCTGGCCTAGCAATAAAAACTATTCCCGTACCATGAGGACAAGGTGGGACGTGCGGTGTAGGGGCGATGGGCTTCAGTACCTCATCATTTGGGAGCATTACAGGCGCAGGAGCATTGTTGAATCCCCTCCTGTGACATCTTGGACCCCTCACTCATAGGAGACTTTAATGACATACTTGGTCACAGAAGTGGTTGGTGGCCAGGTGGCAGACATAGAGGGGGGTATCATCTAATCTGATTTGTTTGTTTTTTTAAAATTAATTTTCAGTTTTCTGTATTTAATTTTCCTTGTCATAATTTCTGTATTCCGCTTCCTTTATTGATGTTATCCCAGTTCCTGTGTCTTTTTAATTTATTCTCCTCAATAGCCCTCTCCACTTTGTCTGTCAATTAGTTCAGTTCATTTCCCTACTCGTACACACACTCCTAGTCATGCCCCCTTGTTCTTTTTGCACCTGATTTGAGTTTGTTACCCTGATTTGTTAGATTCACAGGTCCCCAGTTTTCCCATTCACTACGTGAGCCTCTCTCTGTGAATTCATTGTTACTTATGAGCCCTCTGTTTCCTGAGAGTTCTCTAGATTCTGGTTTCTTTTTATCCACAGTTTTTTGAGATTATGGAGCCCTTTTTGTATTGTGAAGAGTTATGGTTATGACTGTCGCTAGTTCCTGGTTTGTGAGTCAGTCAACTTCCTGGCTTGGCATTCTGCCTAATTGGCTTTCGACCCTCCACCTGTTAACTGACCCTGATCATAACATTCATCTCTATGCTGCATTCCCACTGATTGGTGACAAACTGGACTGTGCAACTCCTGTGTCTTCAATAAAGCTTGTGAAACTGACTTTCAGTCTGTGCCTAGGCACCCTGTCTGTCAGTTGGGCTCATCTAAAACTGTGCCTTGGCATGATGAACAACCCAGCAACCCTCTTGTATAGATTAAGCCATATAATCATAATGGACAGTCTCTGTCTGTCCATATGTGTGTATGTCTGCCTTTCCATTCTTTTCGACTTCACATTTGGCTGTATTTGCCCTCTGAGGACCCAAGGAATTGCAGTGTTGAGTGGAGTGTGAAGTTGTTTGGCTGAGCTATTCTCGAGAAAGCTGCAAGCAGCAATACAGGAGGCCAAGCAGTTGGCCCGTTCTGAACTAGGTTGTTTTGAATGAGCACTGGACTATTTTCTTCAAATGGGAATAAAAAAAAAAAAAAAAGTGCATTAGAATGATCAAACTCAAAAATGCATCATAGAACGTATTCTGAGGATAGCAGAGACGCTTTTGAGTGATTGTATTTTGTAGCTTGACTGTGCTTCAATTGGGCACTAAGAATGTTCAAAGAAAAATGGAACAATATTTCAGGTGAGACTAGGCTACCTCATGCACATGTCTCAGCTGTTTATTTGTTTATTTATTTGTTTATTTCTTTTTTTACAGTTTTGTCCTTGAGTACATTTGAGTGCCTTAAGTATCTTCAGTAAGTTCCAAGGAGAGCATCCAAGTCTAACTGTTCTCTGAACCTCACACTGTCAGCAGTGTTGCTTTTCAATATTATTCAGACTCCATTGCTTCCTGCCTTGGGAACGCAGAGCTCAATTATGCACTCGTCTGTGCATTTAACAATAGCGCTGTGAGGTTCAATGAATTCTCATTTATGCTGTCAATTTTACAACCTGACATCTGAGCTCTGTCTATATGAAACTGTGGCCAAGTGCAGTGACAGGCCCATGTATCTCATTTGCTCACAAGGCCACTGTATCCTGGGCAGCTTACATGGGTCACATTTGTACTAACAATCTCGCCCACTTAAAGGTAACCAATTCGTTCCTTAACTTCTACCCTTTTTTGGCATAATTTGCTAGGCTGTTCCAATAAAAAGATTTGGGTTTAAGTTTTAATGTCGTCCTCGACCCCTAACAAGGATAAACTCCGAAGGAAAGCAATCACTCGACTGTTAGGACCAGCCATTGTGGCTGCTGGACTGCAGCCATTTCGACATGCCTTCAACTTAATATGCATGAGCGATTTGCATGAAATGTCACGCCAGATCAGTCATCAGATTTGACTGCTAGTAAATAAATTACGTTTATGTGTTAGAAATTCATTACTACAAATATGTCTAGTTACAAATATGGGACGATTTCAAGTATAATAACGATCTGAAAGTGCTAAGAAACAGGGAAATCAGGCATTTTGCACCAGGCATCTAGTTTACTTACGTATATCCAGCAAAAGTTTGGCCACATGTTCATCAGAAATATCTCCAAACAGAGCTTTAAAAGTTTGCCAGTGATCACTTTGGCCTTTTATATTATCCTGGCCTTCAATCGATCTTCTTCCTGGCCTTTTCTAGCACTTTTATGGGCCGAATCAGTTTGATATTTCTTTGGCCGCGGCATGTTGCTGTTGGCAAACTTGTCTTCATTTTTGCATCCACTGCGCACATCCACTTTCGCATGACATCATTTTTGCATATTCATGAATACTAATGAGGTATTTCAAATGGCATGGGGAGTTTTTGCGGGTCGCAAAAACTATTTTCACATTCAATATTCGGGGGGTTGCAAGTGTTCTCTGTGAAAACATTTATTTATTCCCATTTGTTTTGGTCATATCTACTAAATTATATCAAAAAATGGAACAGATTGGTTACTTTTAAATAGCTATACATTCGACAAAGGAGTCACAGTTTAGTATAAACGGAAATGAACATGCTGCCTCTGGGTTTTACTTTAACTGTGTTCCCCTGATACTGCGGAATTGAGGACTTCTGAGCAAGAAGTATCTAAGTCACAAAAAGATACTTTTGAGATTTTGAGGGTCAAAGTTTTAATTTTTTTTTTTTTTTTGGTAGCATCCTATGGAGCCTATCACTGCTTCCAGGGGCTGTAGAGAGCTGACAAACCCCTTTTTTGTGAAAAAATACTCATGTATTATGAAATAAATAAGAAAAAAACTTTTGGACTAACGTACTTTTTTCTGCGAAATACCTGGACTTACAAGTACCTTTTACCACTAAATGGCTGGACTGGAGTATTTTTAACAGATTAAGCCAATTGTCCTGCCTAAATAGTTGCCAGTTTCACAGCTAGTCATGTGACACATATTAGCAGTTTGATTGGACAGTTATGGACTTAGGTACTTCTTGCACTAAAGTTTACTGAGTTTGATAACTGCAACACACCAATATACAGGACTTGAGTACTTCATTGGAGAAATCTCCAGCATGTGCTTATAATACTGGTGTCATCTCATTTTTTGTAAAATGTGACTTTTAAGTACTTAAAAGTACTTCTTGCACCCAAATTTTATTACAATAATAAAGAACTGAGGAACAAAAACAGAAGCATAAAGGATTCCTTGCAAGGCTTGAGCTTTGTAGTATGAAGTCACTGATAAAATTTGCTGCTGTTTTTTTGGTTGAATGATGAGTGAACCATTTATTTATTGATCTTGAGATATACAGAAAATAGTGTGCTCCTATATATTGTGCAGTATTCTGTGTTATGCTGTTTGTTGCTGTTTGTTATGCTGTTTTTGGACGCACAGTATATGTACAATTCAGACTGAAGGACTGAGGCTTGGAAATGGCTTGTGCAGACTTCATTACAGTAAGTATTGATTTGCCTGCCAGGCCGGAAATAGTTGCAAAGTACGTGAGAATACTGAATGAAGCAGAATAATCAACACTAAATTATTGTGCCATCTACTTTGTTTAAAAATGAGAAACAATGACTTTAATAATATCAATCTTCAATAATAATAATAATAATAATAATAATAATAACAACAATAATATCTACTAATGATAATTAATGTAGTCCAAGTAGCGTGGGGCAATTATCAATTTTGAAGCTGTCAAGAGGCATTGTATGAAATTTTCAAAACGACTCTTCATAGCTGATTTAGTGATACTATATGCAAAATTAGAACCATGTGGGTCAAATGGTTGGAAAGACATACCAAATTTTCTGTGCTTCAGATTCTTGTCCCATAGATATAAATTTATAAGTTTTGTGATGATTGGACATTACATAAAGCAGCAACACCCCAATATATCAATTTAGGCCATGCCTACAAACTTCATTTGCTTGCTGCATCCACTTATTTTAACATATCAATGATCTTTGTGTTGAGGTTTAAGACCTTCATCTGACAATGATATGTACCGAATTTTGTGCAGATCAGTTGCACTTACTTGGAGGACATTGATTATAAGGGTTTTACAAAAATAAAATTGGCGTAATAGCCCATTTGGCGGATCGTTTGGCAGGATTTATGTGTATAAATGGAGCCAGAGAATCAGTTTATGCAATAATTTTGAATCTAGCCAAAACAGTTCAAGAATTATTGCCCAGAATATGTTCTGGCCCTCTGCAGTGCTTAAAGCTGGCTAATCAAAGTAATGTTAATGTAAATTGCCCTTGACTGACTCAAAAATCATATAAAGTTTAGTGCTGATAGGAGTTAGTTTGTTGAGTATGAGGGCTTAACATAACCCAACATGAGTGGCGAGAAAAAGCCATTCAGCCCAACTAGGCTCGCCAGTTTTTTTTTTTTTTTTTTTCTATTGTGAATATATCACTTCAGATACTCAAAGACTCAGTGGTATCTAGCTTTAAGTCAAGCCTGCTCTCGAAAATTCCCAAGGGTTCTGCCTCAACAATATGGTCGGGAAAGCTATTCCACATCGAAATTACTCTTTGGGTGAAAAAATATTTCCCAATATCAGTGCTAAATTTACCCTTGGTCAGCTTCCATTTGTGACCCTGAGTTCTACTAACAAAACTTGGCTGACAGAATCCAACATAATTCACTTTGTTAATCCCTTAAACATATTTAAAGACCTCAATCAGATCACCCCTAAGTCTCCTTTTCCTAAGACTAAAAAGATTAAGGATCTTCAGCCTCTTCTCAAAGCTTTCATCTTTTATACCTGGAATTAGCTTAGTGGCTCTTCTCTGAACTTTTTCTAGAGCCTCTATATCTTTCTTAAAGTATAGACCCCAGAACTGTACAGAATACAGTGTACGGCTTCTGAAATTTGATTGGCTGATGTTGGCTGTCTTGTCTAGGCAATCTCCTTGTAATTATAGATAAATATCAGCCTTGTCAAAAATGCTATATGCAGAATTTCAAATTGATTGGACAATTGCATTTAGAGTTGTGACTATTTGTTTGCTACAGTGCAACCTAGGAATGGATTTACACCAACTTCTGTGAGCTCGAGAGTAATGGCCTGTAGATGAGCAATCTGAGGTTTGGTGATAATTGGATGTTGCAGTTATAGCTCATCATATTCATAGGTGCCATGCCCAAAAATTTCATCAGCTTACAGCAGTCATATCTGTAAACAGCCACTTGGTTTATGGGTCATTTTAAGACCTTGGTCTGAAGATGCTGTGTTCCCAAATTCATCCAAATTGATCGCACCATCTAGAGGGAGATTGCTTTTAAGGTTTTAAAAAATATTGAAATGGCGGAAAATCCAATAAGGCAAATTATTTTGGTTTAAGAGGCTTTTTATTTACACATCCTTAGCAGTCATATAAAGTTACATGATGACAGGTGATGGCTAAAGTGAGTATAAGGGGTACCCAAATTTGATTGGCTGATGTCAGCCATCTTGTTTGAGCAATAAAATAGATGAGGGAACTCAAGTTTGGTGATGACTGGACATTACGGTCAGGGGCTATAACTTATTATATTAAAAGAAACCACACCCACAGATTTCATTGGCTTACTGCAGTCATGTCTTTAAATGTAGCAACTTTGTTTATAAATCATTTTAAGATCTTGGATCTGAAGATACTGTGTACAAAATTTGTGTGAATAGATCGTGTTGTATAGGAGAAGATTAATTTTTAAGGTCTTCCAAAAGATTCAAAATGGCTGAAAATTTGCAAATACTAAAATGGGTGTGACTATTATGGATGGATTCGTCTGGACCCACAGAATCCATAAAAAAATTGTTTCTATGACCTACACTTCAGACATTATTGCCCATATTTAAATTTTTTTTTTTTTGGACAAGAATAGTGGATGAACATAAGCACCAATGTACCAGATTTGGTACTTCTAGTTTCTTTAGTTTGGCTTAGTAAGCGCTTATAGGGAAGAAAAATTAAGATAATAATAAATAATAATTATAATCATTAAAACAAACACAATTGGGTCACATCACTTTGTGCTTTGACCCCAGACTAAACACAACAGGGTTCCAGCTCTTTGTGTATGGACTCCGAATAATAATCCTCAATAAAAGTTTGTGGTTTCCATTTATCTCTTTTGTTTTGGAAGACGTGCAAATACCAGTCGCACTGATCCTTGACACCTAAATAATACAGCATTTTCAACTGGCTGGAGAAGAGTATTTATAGTTGAGATTGACATTACAACTGGCTGGAGGAGTATTTATAGCTGAGATTGACATTAAGGGTTTTGGGACTTGCTCTGTACTTGTCAATAACATTAGATAGCCAGATCTTGGCTGTAATCCTTGCAGCCTTACCTGATAAAGGGCAATGTTCATATGCAACAAAATTGACAAGGAGTCCCATCTTTTACAGAAGGGCTTGAAATGCTGAAGTATTCCCTTTTCAGGTCCTTCATAAAAATTTACTGCATAAATTACAGAAATGATTTCAAGGGAAGGTTTTCACTTAACCATTCTTAAAATGCATCTGTTGGCAGTTTCATTAGTGCAGATTTATAAATGTCTTGTAAAGCCTCCCAAAAACTTATTCGGGGGTTTATTATGTCATGGAGCCTGCCTGTAATAAGCTTTTGAAATAAGGATTTGGCAGAATAAAAATGCTGAATATTCTCTGTTTTACAACCTTCAAGCTGTAAATGTGCAGACTGATGGGTGCAGTTGTTAATCTATTAATTTTTATTTGCCAAAATCCTTTACCCAAGGAGCAAAGGGAGAATTGCAGGCACTGAATACAAATAAAGGTACATTTATTATCACATTGCTTGGTGATTGAAACAGTTTATTTTAATTATAATAGTTGTCCAATGTATTCTGGACATAGGTTATCCATTGTCAATTTTCAGCAAGCAGTAAAAGGTCATAAGAGTACTTGACTGCAACATTTTAATTTAAGGTTCACTCTCTCTGTAAAACCACTCAATGTGTGTGTGTGTGTGTTTGTGTGTGTTACTATTGATACTTTGTTACTATTGGCCGTGTGTGTTACTATTGATACCTAAATCATACTGCCAGTGGAATGTCAAGGGTTGTGATTTGTTCCCATACATTGAGAATCCATGCTGGAGCCAAACAGGCATTGGTGAAGCTATATTAGTCAAGTGCTGACCTTCAATGACAAATTCAATACTTTCTCCGGGCATTCCATTGGTGTGACCTCAATAGTCAGTGTGAGGAGGAGTGAAGATGGCAGGGACAAAACATACAGAGACTGAGCAGGTTGCTGGGTGAGATATGGGGCAGCACTGTTGAGGTTTTGCTTACGAGCAGATGTTTAGAAATTTGCTGGTGGAACTGACTCTGAACTTTTAGTGTTGCTGGGTTGGCTTTTCCAGCAAATAGTCCTACCTGCAAAATTGAATCATGGGCATCCAAAAATATTCCCCCTAACGAAATGAATTGCATTGAATAGCATCTTGTAACATAACCAATTAACAATTACATTTTTGCACTTACCACTTAATTGAATTACCGCTTCCTTATTGAATAAATAGGGTTTCCTGCTGAAATAATGCAGTAGAGAAATACAACCCCAATAGGCGGTGGGCCAACGGGAGATTTCATTCATTTAAACGATCCCTATTGAGGAAGGACCCAATTTTTTGTTGACAACTTCTGCAGGTTTCAACAAATGAAGTAAAATTGGTTGGCACTCATAATTCTTGCACATTTTTTGTTAATTGTGAACTTTATCTAAGTAACTTTTCCTGGCAAAGACAGCGGATATAGCAAATTAGGAGGCATCACCCTTTAGCAAGCATGGAAAAGTGCCGGATTGAGTTATGTCCCAGTTATGTTTGTAAATCAATCAGTGAAGTCAAAGATTGCACAAGCTTATGTAGTTTGTATTGTCGTACATTTTCAAATCTACAACCATATTGTCAGAAGTCTATTACTCCTAGAAGGGAACAACAGAAACTTAGATTGGGTCGACGGCAATGGCAACCTGCAGCCAAGCATAACGCATGATGAGACGTCTGATCACATGATCTGCGCGGTAAATTCACGAAATCCGTCGCTTTGTGCAGAGAAGCCCACCGTCGGAGAAAATTTGTTAATTGTTGGTAATTCCTGACCGCTTCATTAACATACAACACGCTGAATTGTGGGAGATAAATTTATGCTGGTCTGCTTTAGGAAAAAATCCCAATACTTTACATGTGGCCAGTTTCACATTGCTGCTATTAATATTTGTTGAGAAACAGCCTGCACAAATTTCCGAGGTGAAAGTCACTGCACCCAGGTCAAAGGACAAATCCCCATAGAAGTAGGATTTTGCACAACTACAGCCCAAGGTCATTTCATGTGATAAGTATGAGGTGATAAAAATTAATAGCTACTGAGTACTGGCTGTACAAAATGTAGGAGAGACACACAGACAGACAGACCCTCGTACTGATGCCATTATGATGACAATACCCGATTGGCCATAATAATAAAGACCAAGGGGTAAAAATGGACCCATCATTTATTTTTCTGATGTGGGATGTAAAAACATTTATTAATCATTGTTTTATCGACAGATCTTGATACTAGTGAGCCTTGTGGCTAAAGAGGCAGTGTTAAAATTCTGCTTGAAAACCCAGAAACCTGCTTCTATACCAGTTAACATTGGGTATCTCAGGGACTGCTACAGCCATTTTACTAACATTTCAAGACATTTCACACATTAAATTTTTGAGAACCAGTCTGTGTTTTCTGGTCTATTCTCATATCAGCCATAAAAAGTCCCGGTAGTACTCTTGCACCCTTGCAGTGAAAGCTTAGTTTGAGGGATAAAGAAGCTGATCTATTTGCTGAATCACATCACTGCATTCTCTCCCACCTGATTCTGACACAGGAGAGGGGCATGTGTGCACCTAGCTGCAGTGGACACAAGTGAGATGAAGTAGAAGCATAACATAATAAAGTCCCTCGCTCATTTGCAATTCTTAACTCCAGTGTCCAGTGAAGTGCTCAGCAACATTAAAACTGCCTCCCAGCCAGGATAAAGACTGCAGCTTTGAGCTCCTGGTCATCTCAGATGACTTGCTTAACGGACGCGTGCACACACAAACAAACGCACATACACACACAAAAGTAAGATCACAACATTTTTACACACCTGCTGTTATTCTCCACGAGTGGTAGAACCTATGGAAGAAAAATGTGCAAGCATTACTTGTGACATGCATGTCCAGAAGTAAGAATCAGTATAAACCTGTGCCAACGCATAAACTGTGGCAATAGGTTATGTGAGGATGACTCGACGGCTTGATCCTTCTATTATGACAAAGGCGTGTGGGAGAACTCTAGAAGGATAAATAAGACTGAATGATGTAGCATAATTTAGGTCAATAAAAGAACTTTAATTCCTTTGCCATGCATTTTGTAATAGTGACAGGCCTACGTAAAACAAAGCTAAATAAAATTTCATTAACGTATTTTATTGCACTCAACAGACTTACCAAGCCATACCACGCATAGTGTTAGTTTTTGTTTCCATTTTAGATCTATTTTAGCTGGTAGCTCTTTCTGGCTATTTCCAGAAAGATTTCTTTTTTTTTTGTTTTTGACAAATGGACTTGTAATGTGTTTGCTTGGTTAAGTACCTTGGTTAAGGTACTATTAAGTGATGCCTGTGGCCAATTTTCCACATGCGTAACTTCGACAATTCAGGTTATTTCTACCTCCTTCAAGATAATGAATAAGGTTATATCAATTTGAGAAAACTAGCTAATGAGTAATAGTTGGATGCAGACCATTTGAACTTCACGTCACTGAGGTTGCTGGATGCTAGCTAGCATGTGCGCTAATACTTTTACTACAGGTCACAAAATGTTTGAACAAAATGTTGAACAAAAAAGTTGCATACTTAGCATTTTCCATTACTCCTGTGTTACATCACCATATCTTTTTATCACGCTCATCTAGGAAATGATAGCTGGTCAAGTCCAGCATGTTGAATTTTCCCCATTCCTTCATTATGCATGTTTTTAGCTGCGCAGTTGTATGGGGCCTGTTGCTATATATTTTGCTTCATAATGCGCCATACATTCTCAGTTGGAGATACCTGTAGATCAGTACTACAGGCCAGCCCATCTCACACCTGTACTCTGTGCTCATGCAGTCAAGCACTTGTAGCTGGATTACTAAGAAACTATTCAACGGATTACTACAAAATACATATTATAGGAAGTTGGACTGGATGAATGGGAAGAGGTCATTGAGGTTCCAGACCAATCCGGATACAGAACTGGATTCTGAGGCAGATATGTGCTTGTGCATCAAGATCTGCAAGCGAAGGTATGTGCTCTCAGAGTGCCTTCTTGTTCCTATGGTATATTGCCTCTGCGCCAAATTTTTTGTGATCTATTGTGATAATCAGATTTCAAATAAGCGCACGTTTAAATTAACAATTCAATTCACAAGATAAAGTATCAAGTAATATGTTGCTGTAGTGTTATCTTTACATTCGAGAGCGAATGGACTTCAAAAACACAATTTTTAAAATTTAATTTGCATTTTCTATCATGTGCCAGCTTTTTGGAATTGGGGTTGTATGTATTATTGAGGAATGCAGCTGCAATGATGTGTTTAGTATTTGCATTATTTTTCATATGTGGTAAAAAGCATGATCATGCATTCATCTATTGGCTTTCACCACCAAAAAAAAAAAAACCTCACAAGTAGTCCCACTATTTTATTAAAATAGAGTCAAAATCAAATAACGCTTTTACTGTGTACCTCTACATGCACCCTTGGGTGATTAAAAAAAAAAAAAAACTTGAGCTCTTGAAAGTTTCGTAAAAGTACAATTCTAATGTCCTCTCCTCTGCACTAAATCAGGAAGTACAATACTTGACTATACTTTTTTATCTTTAATAAGTAATGTGTCCATAACAGTCGAAAGCCGTGTATTTCAAGATTTGTGTTTATTCTTTCTATTGTCGCATTAAATTTTGCTGAATATTAAAATTCATGAGCTGGAGCAGCTGCTACAAGAAAGGTCTTGATTTTTAACAGTTATAGAAATCTGCAAGCAACAGATTTTCTGCACGCCACAGCCAAGATTAAAGTGGATCTGATGTAGATGAACTGACATTTCTTGTGACACAGTTTAAGCATAGATTTTTGTTGGGAAAAACAGAATTTAAATGTGTAATTTTGTACTTTTGCTATTTGAAGGAAGTTGGAAATGACTGGGGGCATTTTTCTGAATGAAGAAATATTACTTGAGGATGTATCTCAGGTATGATCAAATACAGAGTTTGCATAATTAGTCTTCACTGGGAGACTTTCATTTTTATACAGATCTCTGTCCCTTTTTGGCTGGTATAATCATGGCTCTTTTGTTTCCAAAAGAAAGACAGAGTTCCCTCTAGATAAGCTGCAACTCGGCGCATTGTCAAACATTTTGGGTAGCCCCTGGCTGTGTTTGTTATTAGCTAGTCATTACCAATACATCAGAAGTATCGCAGTTAAACATACAGAGCACTTCTAAAAATGGTTTGAGATCAAGCTTTGAAAAACATCAGCTAGAAGTTGATGAACCTTGTGTCATTCTCAAAATGTTCTCCGTTTTATTGTTTATACATGCCTTGTAGATGCAAAGCTGTGTTGCTCACTTTCTCTTTGAAAAGTTCACTGATGTGATAGATTTGACAGCTTGTTGAAAATTCCACCGTCTGCAACCTTACTTAGGTCAGGCTAACAATAAAGAGGCAATTCTGCTGCATCTGATTGGTGGGAGGTGAAGTCATCCAGTATCTGTGTCCAGGTGCAGCTCAATATAGCTCAAAACTGACACTACAGAAATTACACGAACTGCAAGGCCAGCACTATATATAGTATTTCCAATGTCCAAATGACTTTGGGACACTGACAATGAGGTGACTAATGTCATCATTATGAAGAGAAGGCTTCAGAGGGATCATATACACAGCAGACTGGATGGACATTTTGTGGGGGTATTTGCTGACTTGAAGAATAGGTGTACGTGATATTGCTGAAAAACCATTACAATAAAAAAAAAAAAAAAGATAATGAAACAAACTGTCCTTTGTATGCTTTGACCAAATTAGAGCTAAGACTCTTTGATTCAATTTTACATCACCGCTGGTCAAGCAGTGCTTTTTTTTACATTAATGCAGCTGGAGCAGTGTGCTTATCATCTTAATGAAATTAGTTCCTGTAATGAGCCAAACCATATTTTCCAATTAGCCTCAGCAATGGGCCCAAGATATGATGCTTGTTGAAATACTGCTGGATGCTGGTTGAATGTCATTTATCTTTCTTTATTGTCTTATTTCTTGCTCTTTGATTCATCCCTCAAACATGCACGTTTGATATATTTGGTCCCACCTTGGTAAAGAACACGGGTACACAGCTGCAAAATAAGTCCACTGACTGTAGTACTGTTTAACATAACATTTGCTTTCAATAAAAGCTTCAGCCCTTCTTGGCAGAAGAACTGATATTGTGCTCAATGGTGCGTGCATTCAGGTTACACATCACTTAGTGTCGGGAGATTTGGCCAGCGGTGTTACTGGGCTATATTTGATTAACTGGCCATGGGTAGTAGACTTGAAAACTCATTTCAATATAAATGACCTGTCACATATACAAAGGCAGCGGTCTAATTTTCACCATTGCCGTATGCCTAATGAGACTGTTTTGCTGCGTTATTACTGTAGCTCATTGACAGTTTCGAGCTGCCAGCTGAGCATTGTAATAGTTTTTACTTGATTCAGGTTCCCTTCTCAGGTGGAAAAAGGGAAACAATACTGCCCTATAAACCCTGGTAAGTGTGGTGAACTCAAATGTTTTGTGGAAACGGATTACCTCAAAAAAATTGTGTACGCCAACTTAATGATATTGTGTTCACAGCACTTAAAAACGTAAAAAATAACTTCACCTTATTTACTTTAAGTTACTTCCACACAGTGCAATTAAGTTAGCCTACACAATTTTTTTGAGGTAATCGGTTTCGACAAAATACTCGAGTTCACCACACTATTAGGGTTTACAATGTTTTACATGGCTTAATCCTTGAGCAGGTAAAGCTGTCTTTGTCTTTGCATTTTACTGGTCAAGAAATAAAGTTAGTGATTTGCTCTCATCTAATAAAATTGCGAAATTAGAAAGCAGCAAGGGCCATCTCCGTATTATAGGTCATAATCCAATTATCTTCAAGGTACGTGTGGGTTTTAGCCAGGAATATTCATTTAGCCTACTGTTCAAAACAGCCTGAAATCAGATATATTGCCTCTGAAGGTGTATTGCTAGTATGCTAGAACTCTCTTGCTTTAGATAGGTTATGAGAAACATCTTTTAATATTCTGTGAATATATGTATTATCATAATCCACTGTGACTACATATGGTAATGGGAAAACAAAATGCAAAAACTGAAATAATGTGTACTTATAGACTGTGAAAAAGCCTTTTAATTTGGTGGGCATGGAGACACAGTCAATAGCACTCTAAATTCTGACTGTAAATTGTCTGTTGGTATGTGTGTGAGTGAATGGTGTGTGAGCATGCAATGGATTGGCCAGCATTCCAGGGTGTGTTCTTGCATTTCACCCTTAGTTTGGTTGAATAGGCTCCAGTTTCTGTATGACCCTATTAGGAGGAAATAGTTCAGATAATTGATGAATTGTTATTTTAACATTCTCTGTTAGAATATGTGTCTTTCCCCATCCAGCATAAGTTGTGATAATCATTGATTTCCCCATATTTTATTCATTACCTCACAGGAGCAAAGTGGGCTTTGCTTTAATTACTTTTCAAAACTGATTATTTGAGTTTGGGCTACAGACTTCTAGTAGTATATGATGTCAACTCAGGGCTTACATTCTCACAAATTTAAATTTAGCATTCCGATTGTAATTTTAGACTGGTGACACCTATTGACTCAGTTAAAAAATATTATTAAGCAGTTATTTGGCACATACTTCAGGTTCTCTTGCCTTGATGAGCCGAAAGAGATGCCATAAGGAAGGATATTGCAAACATTTGTCAAAGAACCGCCAAAGAGAAACGTTTTGCTCCCCCTCTGCAGTGTAATACACCATATTCATTGGTCATCACCATAATAATACTCAAAACTATGGGTATTTAAAATATTTCAGTTTGCCAACTCGCAAGTAAAAAGTTAATTCCAGTATTAAGAAATGGATACAATGATGGTTCTGCATCTAGGCTCTGACCCTGATACACCCTGCAGCCTGAGCTTGAGGAGAGGAGGGCAGGGAGTGTCAGGATATTGCCACCCTCTGGGGGACATTCAGAGTAGAGGGTAAAGGTGGGATGTTAACTGGCTGCAGGCAAAAGTGATGCAGCAGCAAGCAATGTTACTGGCAGCAGCAGAAAATGATGTAGTGCAGTGGCAGGCAGAGGCATGTTTTTTGCCGCGGAGGCAAAGTCGGCGAAATAGCTTTACGGAGGGGTGGGGCAGAGTCAGATTTGAAAGGCAGTGTCTATGAGAAAAGAGGCATGTGTAATATCTGGTAAAATTGAGAGGCCAGAGAGAAACGAGCAGCACGGACACAATACAAACAGAGAATATACAGACCACCGGAAAGTACTCGCGCTTCCAAAGGACGTATAATGGTCCGAAACACGGAAGCAATGCGAGAGAGAAAAAAGTAGAAAAGGGAAAATCCCTAAAGAGGAAGGAACTCCAATAATAACGAGAAGATATTAAGTCACACAAATCCTGACTACAGATATCTTCGGCTATATTGCTTAGCTACAAACAGACACTCTTAGCAAATGAGGCGTGGCGGACTTCCGGCTTATATAGAGTCCGGGGAAGCACCGCCCCAGTTCAATCAGCCAGCTGGGTAAAGAATCCGAATTCGATATCGTCCCGGGACGAGAGCCACAAAGAAAAGTCCAAAACACACGCACACCTCACAAACCATGACAGGACCCCCCCCTCTAAGGAACGGCTCCAGACGTTCCCAGAGAACCCTGTGCACGGAACTCTGAGATAAGGGGCGGATCCAGGATATCCCGAGAAGGGACCCAGCACCGCTCCTCAGGACCATATCCCTCCCAATCAACTAAAAACTGGGCCCCACCACCCACATGCCTCTCGGCCAGAATACAACGCACAGTGTAAACCGGCCCCCCCTCAACCATCCGCGGCGGGGGTTGGTCGACCGGTGCCAGGATGCTAGTGCTAACCGGTTTAAGCCTGGAGACATGCAAAGGGGGTGGATACGCAAGGATCTAGAGAGCTTTAACCGGACAGTGACAGGGTTGATCCTCTACGCTTAAAAGGACAATGAAGCCGGGAGCTAACTTCCGTGACTCCACTCTTAAGGGAAGATCCCAAGTGGAAAGTCAAACTCTTTGGCCAACCGGATAAGATGGGGCCAAACGGTGCCTCCTATCAGCGGCGGTCTTCTGTTTCCGGCCAGAGCGCAACAAAGAGGAACGGACCCTGGCCCAGACCGACCGACAACACCGAACAAAGTGATTGACCGAGGGAACTTCTGAATCCCTCTCAGTCTCTGGAAACAGCGGAGGCTGATAACCCAACTGAGCTGATAACCTGTGGAGGAGTTGCATAGTGAATTGTGGGAATATTCGGCCCATGCCAAAAAACGACTCCACGAAGATGAATTGTCAGCCGCTAAACACCGAAGAGTATTCTCCAGCGACTGGTTGGTTCGCTCTGTCTGCCCGTTCGTCTTAGGGTGGAAACCAGACGAAAGGCTCACGGTGGCCCCTAACTGGCTGCAAAAAGCACGCCAGAATTTAGCCTGTAAATTATGGGCCCCGGTCAGAAACCACATCTTGAGGGAGACCATGCAGCCGGTACACATGGTCCACAACAAGAAGGGCCATCTCCCGCGCCGAAGGCAGCCTGGGCAGCACGATAAAGTGGGCGGCCTTAGAAAAGCGGCCGACCACAACCAAGATGACCGTGTTTCCTTCAGAACTAGGCAGACCTGTAACAAAATCCAGAGCGATATGGCTCCACAGGCGCTTGGGGACAGGCAACGGCAACAGACCAGAGGGGGGGGAGTTGGGAAACCTTGTTCCTAGCACAGATACAGCACGCCGCTACAATCTCACGGATGTCCTCAATCATGCTGGGCCACCAAAAACGTCGGGCCAAGAACTGCTTGGTCTGATGAACCCCCGGGTGACCCGCCCGGTGGGAAGAGTGCCCCCACTGGAGAACTTGGGACCGTACCGCTACCGGAACAAACAAACAGCCAGGCGGCTCCCCACCAGGACTGGGATCGGATCTCAAGGCATCCCGCACATGAGACTCAACATCCCACTGAATGGGAGCCACAATCTGAGCTGCCGGGATAACCGGCCCAGGATTGGGATTGCGACCAGAGCGGTCGTAAATCCGCGACAAGGCGTCAGGCTTGATGGTTTTGGAACCGGGGCGATAGGTTAACGTAAAGTTAAAGCGATTGAAAAACAACGACTACCGCGCCTGCCGGGAATTGCGTTGCTTAGTCTGTTGGATGTATTGGAGATTTTTATGATCCGTCCAAACCACAAATGGATGTTTAGCCCCCTCCAACCAATGGCGCCACTCTTCTAACGCCAAATTGACAACTAACAACTCCCGGTCACCAATGCTGTAATTTCATTAGGCCGCCGACAACAACCGGGAGAAGTAGGTACATGGGTGCAACTTATTGTCCCGAAGGGAGCGCTGGGACAAAATGGCACCCACCCCGATCTCCGACGATCCACAACAAATGGGAACGAGGGGTCGGGCAAAACGAGAATGGGCTCCGAGCTAAATCGTTTCTTCAACTCCTGAAAAGCAGCCTCAGCTGCCAGAGACCAAGCAAACAACGAGGAGGTATTCTTCTCAGTGAGCGCGATAATGGGGGCAGCTCTGCACTAAAATTACGGATAAACCTCCTATAAAAATTAGCAAAGCACAAAAACCCTTGAACCTCCTTTACGTTTTGAGGGGCAGGCCAATTCCTAACCGCTGCCACCTTGTCAGGATCCATGCGGACCGACCCTTCAGACACAAGGAAGCCAAGAAACCAGACTGTCTTAGCATGAAAAATGCATTTTTTAGCCTTGACAAAAAGCTTGGCTTTAAGGAGGGCCTCAAGCACTTGTCTGACGTGTTGTTTATGCTCTGACAGAGTTGAAGAAAAAATCTGAATATCGTCAAGGTAGACAAAGACACATTTCTCCAACATCTCTCGAAGGACGTCATTAACGAGTGCCTGGAACACAGAGGGGGCGTTAACCAATCCAAATGGCATGACTAAATATTCGTAGTCTCCGTCTTGCGTATTAAATGCCGTTCTCCACTCGTCCCCCTCCCGGATCCAAACCAAGTTATAAGCATTCCGGAGGTAGCCTGCTAAAAAACGACGTCTCCTGCAGACGTTCACCGCGGAGTTGATCAATGGAAGGGGGTATCGGTTTTTAATGGTGATATTATTCAAGCTCCTGTAATCAATACAGGGTCTTAGGCCGCCATCTTTTTTGCCCACAAAAAAGAATCCCGCTCCAGCAGGAGACGTGGAGGGCCGAATAAATCCATTAGCCAGAGCCTCCTGAATATATTCTCGCATGGCCCTTCGCTCAGGCCCTGACAGTGAGTATAATGAACTCCTGGGGGGAGTGGTACCTGGGCAGAGATTGATCTTGCAATTGTACGTGCGTTGAGGAGGTAAAGTCGAGGCCCGTTGCTCGCTAAAAACCTCTGCGAGATCAGCATAATCGTTAGGAACATTAGGAGGCAGACAAAAGTTCAGAGCAGCTCGAAAATTCTCACCCTGTTTGGAACCTGCCATCTCTATGACTGATTCCGAGTCAGAGAAATCCTCCAAATCGCAATCCTCCTCTGGCTGCCGCCAGTCAAATTGAGGATCCCACTCCAACGCCTCCTCTGCCCCTTTTTCTAGATTAGGAGGGTTGTGTGAGACAACCTCCTCAGAATCACTCCAGGCATCAGCCTCCCCAATAGGTTGATGTCCGGGATGACACGCTAAACCCTTCCTACAGTGGGACCTACAATCAGTGCCCCACTGGACGACCGGGTTATTCGGACTCCCCCAAAGGATGTGACGCCTATGTTCCCGTAGCCAAGAGTATCCTAAAACGACAGGGAAAACAGGGGAACTGATCTTAAAAAACCGGACCTCCTCAGAATGACCACCAAAAGGGACGAACATAGTCAATGATTCAGAGACCTCGGTAATAAATCCAATTCCCAACGGGCGACCGTCCAAAGATCTTGCAGTGCGTGAATGTAAAAGAGGGCGGATGAGAATCGAATGTCTCCTAGCCCACTCCACATCCACAAAACAGTCCACGGCACCCGAGTCCAAAAAAGCCTCAATAAATATTCTCTGTCTCCCCACAGTCAATTCTACAGGAATCAAAGTTCGGAAGGGAAATTGTGTCTGTCCCTCTAGCGCCCCCCATACCGCTAGAGGGACTTCCCGTTTCCCTTAAGCTCAGGGCAGCGTGGATGGATATGTCCTGGTTTGTTACAATTATAGCAGATTATACGTCTGCGAACGGGCCTACGAGGCCGGCTCTCAAATGAGCCATCAACCTGAATAGGCTCGCCAGGAGTTGAAATTTCAGTGGGTGGAATTGGAGCTGTATGCACGCAGCGAGGAGCATTAACCTCGTCGTCAGCAAGAGCTAATGCAGTACGTTTCTCCCTGTTACGTTCGCGGATGCGATTATCAATTCGCACCGCAGTACGAACCAATGAATCCAGAGAAACACAAGGCTCCAATGTAGCCAGAGCGTCCTTAACCTCCTCAGCCAAAGCGTGAACAAAAACTGTCATAAGAGGCACTTCTGGCCGGCCTGTCTCTGTCGCCAAGGGGCGAAATGAGATTGAAAACACTTTCAGAGCCCTGCCTCAGATGCATTAAACGCGTAGCCGCGTCCTGACCACAAACATCCTGATCAAACACCGAAACCATTTCTCTAACGAGAGTTTCCACTGTATTCCCGACCGGTGAATTAGATCGAATAAGTGGCCCGACCCAAGTGAGTGCTGTGTCGGTCAACAGGGATGAAATAAATGAAACCCGAGACTCTTTATTCACAAACCGCGCTTTAAAAAATATTTCACTTTGGGCAATGAAATCTTTACATCTTCCTGCCTCGCCTCCATATCTTGGGGGTAACTGGAGTTTTGGCTCTTGGGGAAGGTGTACGGATTGTGCTTGTGCAACATTCTATGTAATCTGAGTAGACAAGGCTTGAATACTCTCAGTGAGACTTAACAGAACGTTTTCCTGTTTCTGCATGGCATTCTCCTGAAGGCGGGCTCTTTCCGCCAACTCTGCCTGCTGATTTTTCAGGCTAGAAAGACCCTTGCCATACCCATAGAGAACTGCTTGTTGATTAGCCACAACTCTCTCTAACTGCTCTCGCTGCTGACGACTCCATGCAGGCTAGAGTGTTCTGTAACGGCTGGTAAAATTGAGAGGCCAAGTGCAGTGGCCAGAGAGAAACGAGCAGGACGGACACCATAAAAACACAGAGAATATACAGACTACCAGAAAGTACTCGCGCTTCCAAAGGACGTATAATAGTTCGAAACACGGAGGCAACGCGAGAGAGAAAAAAGTAGAAAAGAGAAAATCCCTAAAGAGGAAGGAACTCCAATAATAACGAGAAGATATTAAGTCACACAAATCCTGACTACAGATATCTTCAGCTATAGTGCTTAGCTACAAACAGACACTCTAGCAAAGGAGGCATGGCGGACTTCCGGCTTATATAGAGTCCGGGGAAGTGCCGCCCCAGTTCAATCAGACAGCTGGGTAAAGAATCCGATTGAAAAGGAATTCGATATCGTCCCGGGACGAGAGCCACAAAGAAAAGTCCAAAACACACGCACAGCTCACAAACCATGACAGCATGTCTCATGTTGTCTGCCTGATCTAGCTCCGCAAGCTGGCCCAACTAGTTTAATCATTCTTACCATTAATAAAGAAGAAACTGGAGCACTCAAATCACCAGCATAAATTTATTAAGGTGCCAAGACTGACGTTTCGACGCACTGCGTCTTCCTCAGAGTCAAACATGTATGGTGAAGCTGGGAGAGCTAAATACCCTCCTACACACAGAGAAAACTTCCCATTGGAAATAAGGGAACAGGGAGGTAACCATAACATGCAAATACTGTGACCCCATACAAAAAGGAGGTGTTACCTTGAGAATCACCGTAAATCCAAAAACAATCACAGTAAAAACAAGATGTAACACATAGACAATGAACAAGGAAATTACAATCCTCAATTTTACAAGAAACATGAAAGGTTTAACTCTTCATTTAATCCATGTGGTTCCACTGTATTTAATGTGTATATCCAGTAAGCCTCTTTTTTTTGAGTAATTTATTAATAATATCTCCGCCTCGAAGGAACAATTTTTTTTCGATGCCGCAAAAATTTTAATGATGCAGCCGAACCATGATTCATTTGGGCATAATGTCTTGCTATCGCATAGTCCATATTTTGATTACGAATAGCCGCCTTATGTTCAGCGATCATGGAGTTTCAGGGAGCGCGTTTGGTTTGGCCCACATAAAGCAATCCACACGGACACTTGAGAATATAAACGACGTGAGTGGTGCTGCAGTTTATAAATGAGTTGATCTTATATTTTTTACCTGTGTGTGGGTGACAAAAGTATTTGGAATTGGACGAATTGGAGCAATGGGTACAGTGCCCACATCGATAAAAAACCTGTTGGTGGAGGGGGCAACCATGTAGATTTGGAGGACGGGGGCATCACAGAGTGCACCAATCGATCTCTGAGAGAACGGATCTCCTAAAAGAGATCAGGGGGTTCCGCACACATATGTTTGAGGGCAGGGTCGCATTGTAAAACACGCCAGTGTTTTTTTATAATGTTTTTGATTTCCCCTGCAATGGGAGAATATACCGTAGAAAAACATAGTCGTGGTGTTGATGAGCGCTTATTTTTATCTAGGAGGCGGGGCCGAGGGTGCGACGCATTCTGGTAGGCTGACATGATGTCCTTCTCTGCATAGCCTCTTTCACGGAAGCGCTCAATCATATCTACTGCTTTGCTTTCAAACTCCTCCTGTCTGCTGCAGTTCCGTTTTAAACGCAAGAATTGTCCAATTAGAATATTCTTAATAAGTTGTTTCGGGTGATGACTGTCTGCTCGTAAAAGAGTGTTTCTACTCAATGGTTTACGATAGATCGTGCATTCTAATCCCCCTTGATCATTTTTATAAATTGTCAAATCCAGGAAATTAATTTTCTCTGGAGATTCTTCAACTGTGAAACGTAAATATGTTGTGGTAGAATTTAGATAATCCACAAAGTCAATCAATTCTTCAGAGGTCCCAGACCAGACACATAAAATATCATCAATGTATCTTTTCCAGATTACAATTTTGGACAAAAAGTGGTTATTAACAGAGTTATGAATGTACTTCTCCTCCCACAGACCCATAACCAAACATGCAAAAGATGGTGCAAAGGAACTGCCCATGCCAACACCTCGCCTTTGTAGATAGAAAGACCCAGCATACTGGAAATTATTATGGGATAAAATTAATTCAGCAAGGGTCAGTAAAAATTCATTAGGAGGTAAAATTGCAGTACCTCTTCTATCAAAGAAGTGTGACAGCGCTTCAATGCCTGCAGGATGAGGGATACAGGTATACAGACTTTGTACATCACATGTAAGCAAAATAAAGTCCTCATTACATTTGAAGGAGTCCAGCATTTTCAACACATCTGTTGTATCTCCAAGGTAGGAAGGAAGGTTGGAAACATATTTTTTTAAGAAGAAATCCACATACTGGGATAAGGGCTCAGTTAGACAGCCAATGCTAGAAACAATAGGTCGAAGGGGTGGATTAGTCAATGATTTATGAATTTTGGGGAGCCCATAGAACACCGGGCAAATGGGATGTTGAACAGTCAAAAAATCTTTTTCTTTTTGAGTAATCCACCCTCTTGTCAATCCTACCTCCAAAACCTGATCAATTTCTGCTTTGAATTGATCAATGGGATTACCATGAAGGGGGGTGTAGCAGTCATTGTCCATAAGCTGAGACTTGATACTGTCATCATATTGTTTAACATTCATAACAACAATTGAACCACCTTTGTCTGCAGAACGAATAACAATGTCTTTTCTCTTTTCTAGTTCATTTAGGCATTTTAATTCAAGGTCAGACAGATTCATTTTCTTTCGTTGAAACTTCTTACAGATGGCTGCCAAATCATTCTCAACTAGGTGGCCGTATGTAATAATGGATGAGTTGAGATTAGAGTGGGGAATAAAGCGTGACTTCTTTTTGAAAGGTGTAGCTTCTCTAATTGGCAAGGTTGTTACCTCAACATCTGAATTTCTTGAGATCACCTCAGCATTAGACAGTACACTCTGACTAGAGCAGAAAAAATGTTTAAGTTGGAGAGAGCAAAAGAATCTAAACGTGTCCACTTTTAATTTGAATAGATCAACCCTGTTAGTGGGGCTGAAGGACATACCTTTGCTTAAGACCCCAGTCTCTCCATCACTTAAATTTAGTCCGGAGATGTTTATCACAGTCTCTTGCGATTGCGCTTGGGAGCGCCTCGGGCTCGGGATAGAGCTCTCCTCCGCCCCCTCGTCCCTCTCCTCGTCTTTTCTTGCCGGGAGGCCTGGTATTGGGCAAAAAGGTCTGGTGCTCCGTTGGCTGTCAGCGTCGCTTGTCTGTGCGGAATCGCATTCGCTGGCTGAGGTGGACCAGTTGTCATTTGATCTCGGTTTTCGGGTAGGGCGGGATTTACCAAAGTCGCTCCTTTGAACTTTCCTATTGTAGACCGTTCCCTCGGCATAGTCCTTTGTATCCCTCTCATATTTCTTCATTTTGTAACTTTGAAGTTCTTTTTGGAAGGATTTGAGGGAAGTCGAGATTTTGTTTGTAATTGAATTAAAAGTCTCCGTGTCGACCTGTGCCTTGATTTTAGACTCCACCTGTGCGATTTCGGCAGTCGTCTTCTCTTTTTCCGTCTTAGTTTTATCAATGATCAGGAGCATTAAATCTAGGGAACATTTATTTAGTATTTGTTCCCACTTTTGCATAAAGTCTGGGTCATCCAGTCCAAAAGAAGGGACTTTTTTCAGGCGAAGCCCGCGAGGGATTCGCTTTTCTCTCCAGTATTCGGATAGCGTAATGGAGTGCCAAAAAAGTCGGATGTCTCTCTTTTTTTTGGAATTCGTCCAATTCCAAATACTTTTGTCACCCACACACAGGTAAAAAATATAAGATCAACTCATTTATAAATTGCAGCACCACTCATGTAGTTTATATTCTCAAGTGTCCGTGTGGATTGCTTTATGTGGGCCAAACCAAACGCTCCCTGAAACTCCGCATCGCCGAACATAAGGCGGCTATTCGTAATCAAAATATGGACTATGCGATAGCAAGACATTATGCCCAAATGAATCATGGTTCGGCTGCATCATTAAAATTTTGCGGCATCGAAAAAATTGTTCCTTCCCCGAGAGGCGGAGATATTATTAATAAATTACTCAAAAAAGAGGCTTACTGGATGTACACATTAAATACAGTGGAACCACATGGATTAAATGAAGAGTTAAACCTTTCATGTTTCTTGTAAAATTGAGGATTGTAATTTCCTTGTTCATTGTCTATGTGTTACATCTTGTTTTTACTGTGATTGTTTTTGGATTTACGGTGATTCTCAAGGTAACACCTCCTTTTTGTATGGGGTCACAGTATTGGCATGTTATGGTTACCTCCCTGTTCCCTTATTTCCAATGGGAAGTTTTCTCTGTGTGTAGGAGGGTATTTAGCTCTCCCAGCTTCACCATACATGTTTGACTCTGAGGAAGACGCAGTGCGTCGAAACGTCAGTCTTGGCACCTTAATAAATTTATGCTGGTGATTTGAGTGCTCCAGTTTCTTCTTTATATTTGGATTTACTGTCCTTTCTGCGAGCACCGACCTCCACTGACAGAGGGGCTGAAGCGCAAGGGGTTCCTTCATTTCATTCTTACCATTACTTCTGTTACAACTACCTGTAATTGTAACCGTCGGACAAAGTCGGGCAGCTACAGTAGATACTTGGTCGTCGTCTCTGCCACCACCATGTCTGTAGCGATTTTCTTGCAGACGCTCTACAGCAATGGGTCCCAATCTCGGTCCTGGGGACCCACTGTGTCAGCTGGTTTTTGTTCTAATCACAACTTCAGTCTCAGAATGTTAATGAGTTGCAAATTGTTCTCAATTGCGCTATTCTTGTTCATTTTGATTATTTACCCTTTTAGATCACCTGCCAAAAATGGCCATGATGAAAAAAGTTTAAAAGTTGGCTATTTTGGAAATTACCATCTAACTTAAAAGTGGAAATTTGCAATTGATAACATGAAACTATGCACTGGCTTCTAATTGATAAAACTGAGGACCCTTGGTCACTAAAACTAATTAGAAGACAAAGCATTTTATGAGTCAAACCTGTGAAATTTTACTTGTTTGGTTCCAGGAAAGAATTTGAACTCATGCATTCAGAACCGTTATTAGCAGCTAACTGATTGCTTGCAGTCTTGCATTTGATCACATAAAACATATTGCCACCTTGGCTTGGCTTGGTTACTTGAATACATCAAAACAAACAATATGAATGTTGGACGAAACCACATGGAATGCATAGTCATTTCTGTCATAATGCGGTTTAAGGGGGTAAAATTAATTTAAATTTCTAAATTGAAAAGCAAACAATTCAAAAATTAACAGCCGGTTAAAATTATGGGATGGTAATTGTGGTTGGAACAAAAACCAGAATACAGCACCCTCCATAATTATTGGCACCCCTGGTTAAGATGTGTTAAAGGCCTTAAAATAAATTCAATTTTTATTGCAAAAGCATACTCTCACACTGAAAATTGTAGAAAAATGTAACCTTCAACTCAAGTGAATTTTAAGGGAAAAAAAAATCCCTGACTAAGAAATAATTATTTTTCATAAAATCACCTGTTCCACAATTATTGGGACCCCTAACAATTCCTAGGAAATAAATGTAATTGAAGTATACTATTCAAAAAAAGTAGGGGATATTGGATTTACAAGTACCATGAAATGCAGATCATGAGGTCAGGAAGGAAATAAATGACATAAAAACATTAAGGAAACATTTGTCAATTTATTCGAAACCCTGTGTACAGTCAGTAAAGGACAGATTCTCCAGAATAAGGGTCGACACAAACACAGGGTCACACAGCAAATTTACCACCATTGTGAAACAGAGTCAGTAGCGGGTAAAACCCCTCGGTTGGCTAGACAAGCTCGAATTCGGCGTGGCATACTCCTAACGAGACGTCCCAGGTCATTTTGGGGAACGTTATTCCATTCCTGTTGCAATGCTGCAGCAAGTTCTTGGACATTGGCAGGAGGTTGTTGACGTTGGCGTAGCCGCTGTCCAAGCATGTCCCAGACATGCTCGATGGGGGAAAGGTCCGACTGAGTGCTGGCCATGGTAATGTGGTGATATTCTGCTTCTGGAGGTAATCTGTAACGATCCTGGCCCTATGACATCTGGCATTGTCATCTTGGAAAATGAAACGGCGGCCATAACGACGTGCAAACGGCACAACATGGGTGCCAAGATGTTGTCCCGGTAGTACTGCCCTGTGACACGTCCAGCAACAACATGCAAGTCTGTTCTGCCGGCAGCAGTGATGCCTCCCCACACCATTACAGATCCACCCCCATACGGATCATGTCTAATGACGTTAACGTCATGGAAACGTTCGTTACGTCGGCGCCAAACCCTCCTGCGCTGTCAAGGAAGTCCACAGTGAACCTCGACTCATCTGAGAACATTACGTTGTTCCATCGGCGATTATCCCAGCGTTGATGATGACGACACCATTGGAGTCTGGCCCTAATGTGACGATCCCTCAAACAGGGAATGACACGAGGACGTCGGGCGTGTAAGTGAAATCTGTGCAGACGATTCCTGATGGTCTGGCCACTCACTACCAAGCCAGTATCCCTTTGAAGTTGAGACCTTATCTGATTTGCTGTTACCATACGATTTCTCAAGACAATAGTGTGGATGAATCTGTCCTGAGCCTGAGTTCTTGCCCTTGGTCGACCGGATCGTGGTCTATCCTGAACAGACCCTGTAGCACGATGTCTGGACCATAATCTGCTGATGACAGACTGGGAAACATTCATTGCCCTTGCCACAACGACCTGTCTTGTGCCAACCTGTAGCATGCCAAGGGCACGTAACCTCTCCTCCTGTGTTAGACGGCGCATGGTCTCTGTTTAATTAACGACTTCAACCACTGATAATCTGATGCTTTCTCTTCAAAATCTTCCTTTACAGTGGCTCTAACCTTCCAATTCAGAGTCATGCAAATTCGTGGCACAACCCCCTTGATCATCAATAGCATCCCGTGCAGATCGTGAGAGTGTCATTGATGTGTTTGGGTGATGAATTTCTTTGGAAATGCTTCCTCAGTAAGGAACTATACAACATGGTTTCGTATCCCTTTGTATATGTGAAAATTTTGATCTCAAAATAAAATATCCCCTACTTTTTTTGAATAGTATATTTCTGTCATTTCTACAGTAGTTTACAAAGTTGATCAGAGTATCTAGGAACATTTAATTAGTAATTCATCACTTCCTGTTTCCCTGGGATATAAATATGACGTGACACAGAGGCCATTTCTCTTATCCACTCTTCAACATGGGAAAGACAAAGGAACACACCATTCAAGTAAGGCAGATGTGTGTCGACCTTCACAAGTCAGGCAATGGCTACAAGAAAATAGCCACTCGCCTGCACCTGCCCATATCTACTGTCAGAGGAATCATTAAGAAGTTTAAAACAACTGGAACAGTGGTAAACAAGCCTGGACGAGGATGCAAGGTTATTTTGCCACCACGCACAGTGAGGAGGATGGTAAGAGAAATAAAAAGTTTTCCAAAGCTCACTGTTAAAGAATTGCAACAAATGGTAGCATCTTGGGGTCACAAAGTCTCCAAAACAACCATCAGGCGCTATCTACATGCCAACAAGCTGTTTGGGAGGCATGCACGAAAAAAACCTTTTCTCACTCACAATCATAAACGCAAACGTCTGGAGTTCGCTAAGCGGTACTGGGACTTCAACTGGGACCGTGTGCTTTGGCCAGATGAGACCAAGATAGAGCTTTTCGGCAACAAACACTCTAAGTGGGTCCGGCGGAACACAAAAGATGAGTATGCAGAAAAGCACCTCATGCCCACTGTGAAGTATGGGGGAGGATCGGTGATGCTGTGGGCCCGTTTCTCTTCCAGAGGCCCTGGGAACCTTGTTAGGGTGCATGGCATCATGAACGCTTTGAAATACCAGGACATTTTAAATCAAAATCTGGTGGCCTCTGCCCGAAAGCTGAAGATGGGTTGTCACTGGGTCTTTCGGCAAGATAATGACCCTAAACATGTGGCCAAATCTACACAGAAATGGTTCACCAGACACAGAATCAGCTCCTCCCATGGCCATCTCAGTCCCCAGACCTCAACCCCATTGAAAACCTGTGGAGTGAGCTGAAGAGGAGAGCGCAGAGGAGAGGACCCAGGTCGCTGGATGATTTAGAGAGATTGTGCAAAGAGGAATGGTCGAAGATCCCTCTTTCTGTATTCTCCCATCTTGTGAAACATTATAGGAGAAGATTAGGTGCTGTTTTGTTGGCAAAAGGGGGTTGTACAAAATATTAACATCAGGGGTGCTAATAATTGTGGCACACATGATTTGATGTAAAAGAATTGCTTCTTAATGTGGGATTTTTTTCCCACTGAATAAATGCACTTGAATTAAAGGTTGGATATTCCTCTTTTTTTCATTGTGGTCCTATATTATTTAGAAAAAAACTGAATTTATTAGAAGCTAAAGAACACATCTTAACCAGGGGTGCCAATAATTATGGAGGGCAGTGTACACAGTGGGTCTACAGGACCGCCTTTGGGAACCACTGCTCCACAGGCCACAAATTTCAACTGAATCCTTTAATATTTTGTGTGGGTATAGGTTATGGTTAGGTCAGGACACCTTTCAATTTTAGTTGCCATGGCAACAGAATTGGCTGAATAAAGCTCGATTTCATGCTGAACATTGTGAAATTTTAAACAAATGTGAAAAAGGAACAAGCAGGCTCTCGGGGGCTACACCCATGCGGTCGTGGATGACTAGACTGCCTAGTTAATATCGGTTTAGCAGTTTTTGTTTCTTATCAGCAGAGAGAAAACCAATGGGTGGAGCAACAAGGAAAACTTTTATTCTGTACATTTACAAATCCCAACAAGTCCTATGTGGAGGTCACTTTCATACCTCAGCATTAATAATCTGAATTGATTTTTTCTACATGTTGCTCCATCTTTATGGTTTCCCGACACAATAACCCTCAATGATCATAAAATGTGATTATGCAATGACAGCCAGAATAATCATATGAAGTCCTGTTTGATTTTTGTCTCTGTGTGTCATGATTCAGAAAACATATTACACTGTCTCGGGGGAATCAGCAGGAATATCAATCCACAGTAGATACTAGATTCAGCGTGTACTTGTGATTCGATATTGGAGTGTCAAATTTTGTTTTGATTCTTTTTAACAATCACCTGTTCCAGAGCAGAATTGTAAGTTACAAATTTTTTTGAAAGTTCCAAAATTCCTGCTTTATTCTTTATCTCCATGTTTCTTTGTGACCCAGAAAAGCCTAAGCGGTTGTCATGACAACAATCAAAATGTTAAATACACAAAGAAAGGGAACACAGTCCATCCTCTTCCTCTCCGATATTGAACTCGTTTTATGAGCCAAGGCAATCGTGGCTATGTACTTGAAGTATTAGTAAACAATTTACTTCAAACAAACCATTAATGATAATAGAAATGTAATGCATATTTATAAAAAGATAAGTGAGGAAGGGGGGAACATATTTCTCGTAGGGCTGATTAGACTGCAATTAAGTAAATACTAGTCAGATAATTATTGTTTCAGTCAACTGGTCAATGAATAATCTCTGGCTCACTGTGTAGTTTTATTCACATTGATGTTTTTGTTAGTCGTTGCTGAAAAGTGCAAAGAAAATGCAGTGTATTGTTTACAATTAACATAATACGTAGAGTGCATATGTACTGGAGGTTTCAACATCAGATGTGAATCGCATTATTATTATCAGAATGATTTAGTCGTGAATATGGATGCCTGATTACTGAAGACACAATATCAATAAGTGTGAGTGAGTTTAAATTATTAAGTACTTGTAAAAAGATTTGTTTTTTGAGTGTAAGGAAACATGGAAATCTCAGAAAGCATTTTAACAACCTTTACCAGAGATGGAGACAAAGGCTTTGAAGTACTGTACGCTTTTTCCATTAGCTTCTTTGTACCAATCATAACTTTTAGATTCCTTATTTCATAACTTTAATTTCCTCAGTTATTCAGTGATTGACAGCTATATGAATTTTAGGATGCTATATGAATTTTAGGATTAGGAAGCTTGTACACACATAATTTGTTTTCACTAAATTTTATTCTGCAGGTTATAATCACTCTGGGTCTAGTGTAAAATACCAGTGCAGCATGTGTCGGGATGATTCTCCAAGCGGCATGTGAATCACTGTCCAGATTAACGGCTTTGCTTTACATTACACAAATTTACTCCACCTTGTAAAATTTGATCATTTTAAAATGTACTGCAGACAGAGGAGCTGTGTAGTAAAATGACCCAAATGATGCTTACACTCATTTAAAAAGGCAAGGTGACCAATTTCACAAGCAGGGCATAACATGAGGGAAATTATGCTTGAGCACATGCCTCATTAATGTTCAAGCACAACCCTGTCTGAGGAGGTGAATTGCTGTACCAATTGGGCCTATTTATTTCAGTAAAAGAGTGTTGAAATCTCTACTTGCATAACTAACAGAGCTTGTGTGCTCAATGTGATGTCAGTGGTACGACAGCCTCTGTGTGATTTTAGGAAATCATTATGCTGCTCTGCAAGATATTCTATATCCAGCTAAGTTGTCCTCTGAGGTTGAGTGATCCAGATGCTCAGAAATCCTAAAATTGCTGTTCTGCTCAAGCCACACAACAATTTTTCCTGGAATATTATGTTTAAGTGGTGTGCACACTACACAACTTAACACAGAATAGGTGTGCAAACTACGGGAGCGCTTACCTGATCGTTGTCAAATCACTAAACTCTGTCCCTTGCCAATTCGATTTGACAGTTTTAATGTGACTATACTGTCAATGGAGTATGCCTTAATAGTTTCCAGCTTGCGAAAATGGAGCTAAACCATCTGAGCAGGTTTCCATTCATGCAGTGTGTGGACTTTTCTGTATCAATAAAACACTCAAAAAAAGATTCTGGTGGTTTTAATCATTATTTGGTAACATAGCAGTGTTTAGGAGAGGTCCAGTGCTCCAGGACCTAAGATGGCCTGAGAGCTGCCAATTTGCCCACAAATGAATGAGAAAATCATTGAGAGGTTTCAAAACAATTTTCCTCAAAGCACTGAGAAAGGATTTGGGTCTTTTGCGCTCAACGGTGCATGATATAAATAAAAAAATTCAAAAGAAACAGGAGGAATTACTGTGAGTAAAAGGCAAGGGCAAAAGCCAAAGCTGAATACCGTGTGATCATCGACCACTCAGACAGCACTGCATCAAGATAAGTGACATAACCACGTAGGCTCAAGATTACTTTTACTTCCATTTTAATCTCAGTTTTACATAACGACACAACTTTTTCTTATTTGGGATTGTATTTGAACAACACTTGCAATTGTTTTCTTGCTGCTCTGAAATGATGTGTCTCGTCAATGTTGAAACTGTCTGGAAAACCTGGACATCAAAGCGCCTTTTTCAGTTTTGAGCTCAAAACCTTTCATCTGTAATGTGTTGAACAAAAACACTTGTGAATGGCCAATTACTGTATTACACCGGTGTGAATTATCCAGTCTGTTCTCAACCATATACTGTATAGGAAGGTGCAAATGCAAGAGTGACTGAGGGGCTTCTCAAATTTGTTTGAATTCCGGAAAATAAAGCAGTTTATTTTACTGACTGGGCAGCGGTGTTGCCTCGAACCTAGAAGATTGTGGGCTCAAATTAGGCCGGAGTCAGTGGCAGCTGGTGAAAAATATTCTAGGTGGGGCTATTTTTGTGAATACGTTTCCCTGCCTGCTCCAATAAAAGAATTCAAATCAATGGCCAGAAAACGACTAGACTTAGACAATAACAATTTATTCTCATAGTAGGAAATGGCAATTTTATAGATAAATTCAATGAACCAATTACAGTTGTATTATGTTCTGTGCTCAAAAAAGAAGAGCAAACACATCAATTATAACAAGGAATAAAAATGTGTGTGTGTGTGTGTGTGTGTGTGTGTGTGTGTGTGAAAGGGAGAGAAAGAAAGAGTGAGAGAGAGAGAGAGAGGGGGAGTGTCAGAGAGAAAATGTCTGAGTGAGTGTGTGTGTCTGAGAGAGAGAGTGTCAGAGAGGGGAAGACAGAGGCAGAGAGACATGGAGAGAAATGTTGTGTGTCTGATTCTATGGTGTAAAGGTTAGATTCAGATGTTTGTGGCTGTGTATGAAATACTTGAGAGAGAGAATGAGAGAGAGAGAGGGAGAAAGAGAGAGAGATAGAGGTGACTCAGTCTTAACATTCTGGCTGTTAAAATATGATGAGAGATTTTAACTTTTTGTCCAGTATGAAACAAAATGGTACAATTCAGAACTGAGAGACAAAACAATATTTAAGGCAAAATTGACAACCAGATTTAATGTATGTACTGACATCCCTTCTGTCACAGGGGAGAGAGTTACTTGTTGGGAATCTTGAACAGATTCCTTACAATCATGCTCCTATCCTGGGATCACAGTTTTAAATGTAAGTGTGTGTGGGAAGATGGAGTGTGTATGTTTGTGTGGATGAGAGGTGGAAGAGCAAACACATCAATTGTAATAAGGAATAAAAGCAATGTGTTTGTGTGTGTGAGAGAGAGAAAAGACAGAGTGCCTGAGAGAGTGTGTGTGTCGGTGTGTGTGTGTGTGCGCGCGCGCGCGCGTGCGTGTGTGTGTGTGTGTGTGAGAGAGAGAGTGTTTGTCAGAGAGAAAATGTCTGAAAGTGAGTGTATGTCTGAGAGAGAGTGTCAGAGAGAGGCAGAGAGACGTGGAGAGAAATGGTGTGCGTCTGATTCTATGGTGTAAAGGTTAGATTCAGAAGTATGTGACTGTATGAAATACCTAAGAGAGAGAGAGAGAGAGAGAGAGGGAGTATGAGAGAGAGGTGTGACTCAGTCTTAAAGGTGCACTATGCAAGTTTGTTTACTTTCTGCGCGATTATATTTTTGTCTCAATTCGCCGACATCTCTCCACGATCCGCTAGCTGCCTGCTCCTAAATTCATTGTAAAAAAAACCCGAGCTCTGGAGACCGCACAGGCGTCACAAACTGCAAAATAAACACAAAGGGCACAGGCTGTGCCCCATAACATAACAAACCGTCCCGGCCAATCACCGACAAGAGTTGACAGTTATGGAAGCATGGGAAGGAGGGAACTATGGGAGGGAGGGGCGGGCTACCTCTGTTTTGTTTGAGTTCGAATTTCAACAGAAGTGAAAGTAAACAAACTTGCATAATGCACCTTTAACATAGTATGCAGCTTTTCTAGTAATGCAGAGGCTATAGTGTCAGCTGATGCATTTGGTAGCTTGATGAACTTGAAAAAGCGCTCTTGGATATTTCTACGTCCATCTATGTACCGCAGCACAAGCACAAGTTGGCAGTTCGTGGATATGTCTGTTGTCTCGTCTGCCTGAATAGCCAAATAATCCGCATATTGGACTTCATGTAGAGTGCAATCTCGGAGAACTGCCAACATACAGTCCAGTAACTTGTTTTGCATGGTCTTTGATGTGCCTTTGAAGGCGGTGGCATTCTGAAGGTGCTCCACCAACACGTTATCGACGCCATAAGATCTAGTAGACCCCGGAAAATTCCAGGGTTTTCTGAAGTCTCACTTTCATCATGACTGTGTATAGCCAGTATGAAAGCCCCACAAAATTTCACACAGTCAATCAGTTTTGACAAAATATGTTGGTTTCTATCCACCTCTTGGTTGTGTCTCCTTGCCGCAATCCGGTGTCCCTCATCGAGCTGCGTTGCGATGCTTATCCTGCCTCGCATGGCTAGCTTTACACAGTTGTCCATATATACGCTTGAGCGTTCGTGTTTTTAATCCTCTCGGAGAGATGTTTCAGATCTGTTATTCCAGATTGTGTCCAATAAAAATCACACGAGTTGTTTTTAAAAAGAAGGCAGGGAAAACAAAAAAGAGCATTGACATATCCACAGCCTGTTTGCCAAGCTTTGCTCTCCAATCAACTCCTGGAGAAGTTACGCTTGTACATTCTCTCATTTGCTCTGGTCTGCTGCTGAGTTATTTTGAGCTTCAGCTTGTCTGGTCCAAGTTCTTTGACCTGAATTTTCTCTGCCAGCGTTCTTCTTTCGAAGGGGTAGAGTAACAGGGATCGAACTGAATTTGGTGGTAACTGAACGGTCTCATTCGTCATCGTCGCCATGATCATCTCTAACTAAAGTTTGAAGTTCCTCTCAGAAAAGAATTGTTGGTCGCTATAGTAACAAAAGATTTTCGTGGCATTTTGATGAGGCGATATTTTTCTAGCCCCAAAACCATGAAATTCGACGACACTGATTGGCCAAATATGTATTATTTTGCCTTACCAACATTAAACGATTGGCTATGTCCTCACACCTTAGGGGCTGCCCGAACCAGAGCCCCCAGGCCAGGAGAGACACATCAGCGAAATTCACTGGCTTGGTAAATATAAAGTGAATGTAAATATAGCTTAAAATAAATGCAAATATAGTTTATAACTTCGATTCTACATAGACCTACATTATTGAATAAAGCCAACTTTATTATTTTATTTGAAAAGTTCCCCCCCTCCCACACCCAGGTGGGGCTGTGCCCTAGCACCCTCTATGGGCCAACCTCCTCTGCCTGGAGTTTTTCTGGGTGGAGATTGAATGCTCCTCTCATGCTCATGTGGGTTTCCTCCAGGTAACCTGGTTTCCTCTCCAGACATGCATTACAGGCTTCATGGAGACTCTAAATGATCTTTATGAGTGATCGGTGAATAATCCATGTGATTGATTGGCAGAATTTTTAGGGTGCGTTCTCGCCCTTAGCCCATTTTATGTTGGAATAGGGTCCACCTCCCCCCATGTCCCACTGCAACTCTGCTCAGGAATATGTACATTAGATACTTAATGGAGGGATGGGTGGACGCATTTTACTGACAATTTGTTATACTTCACATCAAGGGAAATCAAAGTTTTTCATACCTCTTGGTATGAAGATCAATTTTCTTTTTTGCATTTGTTGGCTCCAAATGTGCTGCTGGCCTCTCCTATCAAAACATTTTTAAATAAGTAGGGTTCTGGCAGAGAACAGAAGTGTCTTTCATTGTTTGATTTTGTGGCTTTGTTACCCCGCCCCACCCGAAGGGTGAGGGGAAGGGGTATTGTTTTCGGTTCGGTTTGTTTCTGTGTTTGTGTGTTTGTTTGTTTGTTACACTCTAGCGGCAAAACTAATGGCCAGATTCCCCCCAAATTCGGTACAGGGGTTGCCACTGACCCAGAATAGATCCCTACTGAATTTCGTACAAGTAGGTGAAAGTATGCGCGAGGGGCGGGGTTTGTTGTGCCTGGCACCACTTGTTTCAACTATTTTTGTTGCATTAACAAGAATTCAGGCCATTTATGCACAATATTTTAGTTATTGAAAGGGGCCTACATCATGGACTACTGGAGTTTTGGGGCCCAAATGGGTTACGGGCGCCGACAGTTATCATCACCTTTCCCTAAAATAACAGCCTTGATCTTCAGTGCCTGTGCTAATGAAAATATGCAGATGCAAATTTCCAGAAAGAATACTGGGTGAGGAAAGCTCTGACTTTGTATACATACATGATGTACAGTTGTGTTAAAAAGAGAAAAAAAAAGTCGTTAAAAAGTGTGAATAAAGTGCAAATATTTTTTATTAGCCTTCAGTTCCATATTTCAAATGTAGTGGAAACATTACACATTCAATTCCAAATCAAAGCATTGACAAGTTTGATCAAGTCTGTTATTCAGCAAAGAAAAGGAATACTAATCTCCTCAAAAATAGCAGTGTTAACAGTTTTCTCTTCAAACTCAAATACTAAATTTAACTCAAGATTTAACTTCACATTAAATTACTGAACTAATATTCAGTTGCATAATTATTGTTTTTGATAAGTGCTGCGCATCTGCGTTGCATCGAGTCAACTAACTTCTGGCACTCAGGATGAACAAACTGCGTTCCACAGCACCTGCGAATTTTTGGGTTTTGCTTCAGAAACTACAATTTTAATGTCACCCCACAAGTTTTCAGTGGGGTTGAGGTCGGGGGATTGAGCTGGCCACTCCATTACCTCGGTCCTGTTTGTCTGGAACCAAGATGTTGCTCGCTTACTCGTGTGTTTGGGATCGTAGTCTTGTTGAAACACCCATTTCAGGGGCATTTCCTCTTTGGCATATGGCAACATAATCTCTGCAAGTATTTTGATGTATTCAAACTGATCCATAATCCCTGTTATATGATAAATAGGCCCAACACCATTGGATGAAAAACATCCCCATACCACGATTTTTTCACCACCATGCTTCACTGTCTTCACAGTGTACTGTGGCTTGACTTCAGTATCCGGGGAGCGTCTGACGTACTGTCGACGACCACTAGACACGAAAAAAACAATTTTACTCTCATCAGTTTGCAGAATGTTACACCATTTCTCTTTGGGCCAATCGATGTGTTTTAACCGACTCTGCACATGGCGTTTTTTCAACAATGGTTCTTTACAGGGGCTTCTTGCTGATAGCTTCGATCAAACTTCTACTGACTGTAACAGCACTTACAAGTAATTTCATATCATCTTTGATTTTTCTGGAGGTGATGACTGGCTGAATCTTTGCCATTCCAACTATTCTTCGATTTGTTTTAACACTAGGTTGCTTGTTTCCTTCCATTTGTTTCAGGTTTTTATTGCCATTTTGTTGCACTATTTGCATTTTGCCCCTCTCCAATCAATTTTATCAAATTACGTTGTTCCTCCGAAAATTGTGTGGAACGGCCCATTTTACTTCGCAGTTCAGAAGGAAATATATTTTATTACAAAGTGTGAAACATTTGCTTCCCTTCTTCCAAAATAAAGGACCATTAATGACACCTGTTACTTCACAGAATTAATTCTTCAATTAAACTCCACTCTGCTATTATTTTGAACATGCCCCTTTCAACGAATGAGTCAATTTCTCAGAACAAGCAGCGTGCATGTCATGACAGTTGGGTCTGTTGTTTTTCTATCACACTACTACATACAAGTAAATTATCTGCCATGCAGAAATATCACTACTACTAATAACAGTGGTTCATCAGGTTATTGATGTTGCACTGCTATTTTTTAACACAACTGTATTTGCACTGGTGCACTCCATAAAGACTGCTGTCTCCAGAACTGACTGAAAAGGTGCAATGATTGTGAAGTGGCTTATGAAGTTATTAAATTCATCTTCTTTTTGATAGAACTTACATCCCATTTCATACACAGCTTTAATGATTGGTATGAAGAGATGTGCCCATTAAATAACATTTTTTTGCATGGCTGGTATTCAATAGATGAAGGCAAAGAAGGCTCTTACCCAACAAAAGTACTTTGCCCGCCTATTCAAATGTGTATTTTTGGGGTGGTTTTTGAAATTTTTTAAACTACTAAATCAGCTCGAGAAGGTCAGATTTATGTTCTTGGCAGTGTGCCATGTTTGTTGGAATCGAGGTAGCTTGCCATGTCACCCGGACACCGGAACTCTTGAGCGTGTGGAGGTTATAAATGAAATAAAACATGGCTACTGCAAGCAAGAGATTGTCTGATGAATTATTTGTGAATCGGTATAATTACAGTGACAAATTATAAGCTGACATAAAATTTGGAAAGCCTTCCTCATTTATTTGTTACTGATTCTGTCGTTTATCCAGCCTAGCCAAAGTTGACAGGCGCTTGGGTTCGGGGGTCTGCCAATGACTGAATTCTGTTGGCATGGCATCATCTTTCAAAATCTATCGATATTTACTGGGCGATTCAATTCCATACTTTGCGTAAACTTCCTCCTTGAAACAACTGGGTAAAAAGTGTGCAGAACATAATTGATGACTCTTCATTGAATCTGATGTTGTGCAACCACTGCCGTAACAAGTCAGGTTTTGCAAAGGGAAATCTGTCCAAGCTTATGCCCATGGGTAGGTCTGAGTTTTCCGTTTTGTTGGAGCAAGCAACAGCCACACACAGCGGCATTATGACTGATTTTGTCGCTTTGGTTCTGATAATGATTGGTACTATCGAAACTTGATCATTTGACGTAAAATTAAGCTTCAGCACGAGTGATAATTAAGACTAATTTGTAAACCTCTTCAACTTGGGACTTACCATCAGAAGGATTATTGCTGGCTCTCGCCTGGCCTTAAAGCGCATTACATCTCAAAACCCCTACCCATTAATGCTTACTAATTAGCAACTAAGCGTTAATTAATTCAGTTGCAAGGATCAAACAGTAGAATTATTGTCCGTTTCCCCTCAGCTTACATTATTGTTCATTGCAATAGTAATCAAGCATTTTCCTATCCACATTAAAGGGGACAAAACATTGGTGTCTTTCAAAGCTACTGAATTCCTGTAGATCACAAAATGGCATATTTTTCTGCACCAGTGTCCGATAAGCTTGATCTGCCTAAAAAAAGTTTCAAAAAATGCTGACTCAGGTCCGCATGTTAAGTTTGCTCATGTAAAAATAAAACTCTGTCTACAACCAGTGACATTAGCATAATTCAGGTTAACTCTCAACCTGTTTAAGAATCTGATAATTAAATTTACTGAGCAAATGAGTATCCAATAAACTATGTTTCCATTAATTATTAAGATATAAGACATAAGTCATAGCTTTGTGTCTCTTCCCCGCAAATGTAGCCTATTCTTTTGAACACTGAAAACATTTTGATTAAGTGCAATCGTAAAATAAATTAGATTGCACTGCTGAAAAAAAAAATCTAAAACAGGAGATGGAATTCAGAGAAAGTGTTGGATTAATTATTAATAAATTAATTATTATTATTTCTGTCCCTGCAATATCATTTATAAGTACATTGTCAATGTAGCCCAATCTCAGTCATTTCTTTATAATTTCTTAATAATTACACGCTTATATATTGGTTTTGATTATTCAGTAAATAAATTGTATGATTATTAATCAAGCGGTCTTAAATAGCAACAGATTGAAAGCAATTGTGCATGTAAGGATCAGAGGCTCACAGCGTGTGTGAGGATTACGCCAGGAACCACAAGCGAGAACCAGTGAATACAAAAAAAGGAGGCTTTATTTCTGGAGGGGGGGGGGAACCCCCAACAGAGCAGGCAACGGTACAAAGTCCACAATCCAATAATCAGAATCCAAAGGGCAAAATCCAGAATCGTAACCAGGGCAGCAATCACAAAATACAGAGTCGGACAAAAAAAGGATTCGGTAACGATGGATGTGGCAAAGTACAGGGAATAGGCAAAAATCGAAAGTCAAGGACGGTCCAGTCAGAAAGGTAATCACTATGAATACAAGGCGAGAGAAGCGTGGCACAAGCAGACAAAGGAGAAACGTTCTGACGGGGAACTGCTGTGAGAAGACTGTTTAAATACACAAAAGGGAAGTCACATGCTATGGTTAGGAAAAGGTGAACTGGATAAAACTAATTACGTGGGAGCAAAACATGAGGAAGAACCTAATCACATAGAATTGGCAAAAGCCAAAACGCGGACAGGGATCACGAGACAGCCTATGACAAAACATACAGCTCCGGTTAGGGAGTTCTAACATGCACAGATAATGAGAAGCAGGACAGAGTGGAGCAGGTGTGGAGGATCCGCTGAATTGCAGCAAAGACTAGGTGAAGGCAAGAGGCGGAGACTAGAATAGGGCGAAAAGGAGAACTTGTTAATCAATTAGTAAGTGCAGCTATACAATCTCTGGTGCTCGTTAGTAAGTTAGTATTATATACAATGTTAGTCTGGGTTAGCAACTTAACAAAACAACAAACTGTTAGTATTGGTTAGTAATATAGAAAAGAGAGGCGAAGGAAGCAAACGAGATTGGAAGGAATGTTTGAAACCCAGAAACCATGAAATCACCCAAGCATGTGACACGCGGGACTGGGGAGAAGCTGTAACTTAACAAGAGACCAGACAGGGGAGACAAAGTGCAATGACGGGCATGGCAAAACATGGACCGGACTATAACAGAAAAGTGGATGGGGAATGGCAAAAACGAAAACATGGCAAAGTACAAAAACTAAACAGAACCTGGCAAAACCTAACAGACATAATAATAAACATAACAGGGCATGGAGAAAACAAAACAAGCATGGCAGAATCATAACGAACATGGCAGAATCATGGCAGCGTGACATTGAAAATTCTGTATCATTAGCCTTTACGGAGTGAAACAAATCGGCTGATTTCCTGTTGTCCAAGCTCGTCATAACATATGAGACATTGCCACATGAAGTATTTATTGATTGGCTAAAATATAAGGAATGGCGGCATTCAGGATTATGTGCTAAATAGCTGTATTTCAGAGGTTTGAGGTTTGATTACTCGGTACATAAAAATTGCAGAAATTCGCAAAAAATATTTATGGAACAAGAAGAACGTTCTTTTTTTGGGTAAGAGCTGAAAAAATTATTTTTTGCCTCTAACTGTTATGCTCTTAACTGAAAAAAGCAAGTTTTCAAAAATTAGGAAATTCAAAGAAACATTAGTGTTATTTTATTATTTTATTTAGAGTGCCAAGATCAACTGTTTACACCTTCAATATTTTATCTGTCACAATTGTTTCAGACCTTCAGACAAAACTTAATGTAATGCATCCTGTGTAAACATAAAATACAGTTTTTTAATGTTAATGTAATTTATTGGAGGAAAAAAGTAATTCAAAACCTACTGGCCCTGTGCGAAAAGTAACTGATCCCTTAGTGACTTAACTAGTCGATTAGAGTAACTTAATTGATAATTTGGCTGAATAGATTTGACACACTCAGGCTTTTTTTTCTGCTTTTCTTTTCTGAATCTAAACACAATTCACCTTTTACTGGATTGTGACAGCTTGCAGCAACACCATGAGCAAGGAAAGTTATTGAAGTATATCTGTAATTTGCTAAAGCGCTATTTCTAAGGCTCTGGGACTCCAGCAAATCAGAGAGCCATTATCTGTACAGGAAGCAAATTGAGAACAGTGGTGGTTTCCCAAAGGGTGTCCAGTCTACCAAAATTACTCTAGGGGCACATAAATAACTTATCTGGGAAGTAACATAAGAACCCAGACAAATTTCCAAGAAACTACGGGCCTCTGTTCCCACAGATAAGGTTAGTGTTCATGATTTCGCTATTGGTTATTTACTCGGAAAAAAGGGAATCCTTGGGAGAGTCGCAAAACAAGAACTATTTCTAACCATGGGAAATGTGAAGAATTTTCTCGCATCAACCCTTTCGCGCCCAAATATGGGAATTTCCATACGATTCTAATTGACTCCTCTACACGTGTACAGATTTTTATGTGCTTTCGATTGCCTTGGGGTCCTCAGTCATATCCAGAAAGGGCCAGATTGGGTGCAGGCTTTCATTTCAACTGAGCAGTTACACCCCGGATTCTAGCAATCAAGGTCTATGGCAAAGACTCAAATTCAAACTGATCAAGAATTCCTAAATATGTAAATCTTTTACATTTTGCTGTAAATAAATGCATCCAGCTTGTGCTAAAATGTATAATCAACATTTAATTTTACTATTTAATGCCATGAAATATTGTGGTTAACTCAGAATTTAATAAAAACTTTGACCATATCTGATATCTGGTCTTAATTAACTTTTGCGGAGCATCCATATTTGGTTTTGTAAATGCTTGGTGTCGAAGGGTTAACTAAAAAAAAACGCCCTGATGACCCGCATGCATTTTAGCATAATGTTCTGGGAATGAGTCGGAAGTTGAACTTTTTGGAAGATGTGGTTCTGTCAAATTTGGTGTAAAACTGACACAGCACTCCAAAATAAGAACGTAATAATACAGTTACACATGATGATGGTAGTGAGATGGTATGGGAATGCATTGCTGCTTTAGTACTTGAGCAATTTGCCATGATTAAGGGATAATGAATTCTTCTTTCTGCCAGAAAATTCTAAAGCATCATATCGTACCATCAGTTCATGATGATAAAGTAAGTTCACCACAAAATGGCTCCAAAGTAACTAAATTAAGATTTCGGCATGATCTCGTAAAAGTCCTAGCTCTAGTGAGATGCTTTTGCAGGACCTCAAACAGGCAATTCACACTAAAAAAAACCTCAGATGTGGCTGAATTAAAGTACCTCTCCAAAGAGGAGAGGGCCAACATTGCGTAACTGTGATATGAAAGACCACTGTCCTGTTATTGGAGATGTGTGGGTTGCGGTTGTTGCTGTTAAGGCTGGCACAACTGGCTATGAAATTACTTGTTACTTCATTACATGGGTGATATGGGCATTGGAGAACATTTATTCCTCAGCAAATTAAACAATCATTTAGAAACTGTATTTCTGTAATTCCTCATGTACTTTTTGTCTTCTATTGCACTTTTCATGAAGACCGAAACCATTTAATGAGAAAAAAATATGCAGAAATGGAGGAAATCAGGAGGGGGGCAAATATTTTTTCAAGGCAGTGTAACAAGCTATACATTTTTCTGACATAAAATTGCTGTTTTATAATTCCCTTTTTAAACAAATTACATTTAGTACTATGCAGACAGGGAAATAAAATTATAGTAAATAATTTTTTTCTTTGTTTGATAGACCTTGTGCAAGGATATGACAGTACAATATTGCATCCAAATAATCATGCAGTAATAGTGCTGACTATAGAATGAGAAGGAAATTATGTCTGAAAATGTTACAAAACATATTTTGTTCTCTGCTGCTTTTAGCAGTTTTTGCTTTACAGTAAGAATGAATTAAGGGGAAAATATGGTCTGCAAATTAATACCAGCATCTGCAGCATATTTAACTGCTGATTTTGGTGTAAAATATGAACATACCAGCATCTGTCATTATTTATGGGCAATTTTTTAAAAAAGCTTTTCAGTTTTTATGTGCCCGTGTGAGGTGTTTATCAATAAATTTCATTCAAAGATACTTGAATGTTATAACAGTTTATGTCGCCATTTTGCTTTCTCTTGCCTTACTGACACTTACCTGTACACAATATTCAAATGCCATCATGCTGCAAATATACAAATGTTTACATTAATTTTCATTATCATATTTAATTTTGGTTGTTTAATTCATGTGTAATTAGATCTCTACAATGAAAGGGGAAGAAACAAAAAAAATGATGTGACTCTTGAACATTAATGCTTATACTTTGAAGTCACACTATACAAGGAAAAAATGCAGTACTTTAACAGTAATGGTTAATACCAAAAAGAGCAGCAAATATTTCACTTAAAAAAACTGTCTCAGTGCAGTACTACATGCAAATGACCAGGTTGCAAGCAACATCACTGACTTTAGAGCAAATACCGCTTCTAGTTTGTATTATCTCTGCATGAAATCCGGAACGGTAACAAACAAGCAAAACTAATATTAGTGAATTAATGACATTTACATTATAATTACATAAAGTTAGTGCAGAGAGCCTTAAAAGGAAGTAAGATATCATGGTATGACCATTATAATATAAATTATTAGCAAGACAAATGACCCTGGCTACAAAATGTACCCTCCACATTGAATCGTCTTTATCTTCACTGGTTATCTGACCACACTGTGGTATGTACACTGGTAACTATAGTGGCATACGTAGATGGAGGAGGCAAATTATGAGCATATTAATTTTCCTGACAGTTTGATTATTTGAGAGCATTACAAATCATGGAAAAATGAAATCGGATGCCATAGATGCAAGTTCAAGATAAAATCTGTCTGTGGAATGCCTTTGAAATTGTTAATTGTTGTGAAACCTCCAAGGCAATCCATTCACATTTGGTCATACTGTGCAGCTGTGCCTTGCAATATGCAAACTCTCAAATGGCTCATGGTTTCCACACTGTCGAATATTATATCTGTGTTTTGTATTTAATTTGATCAGATCACATTTTTATGTCATACCAGTCTGAACTTAACACTATAATCAAGGAGAAAAAGAATTAAAGTAATTAAAGCAAAAAATAAAAATGAATATTAGCAAGAGGTGTGATTTAATGCTTAGTGGCATAAAAGTTGTACATACTGTAGTTACAGAAAGATTACAGTTGTTATACCTGTATATTGGTTTTGTGGCTATCTAATAAATATCTACCTGTGTTTATTTGTGACAGTATAACACCATACAGTGCAGTGAAAAAGTATTTGCCCTCTTCCTGATTTTTTTTTTTTTGCATGTTTGTCCCACTTAAATATTTCAGACCATGAAACTATATTTTAACATTAGACAAAAATAAGCCAATGGGATACAAAATGCAGTTTTTAGATTTAGATTTTATTTATTGGTAGATGAAAGATATCCAACTTTAGCTGGCCCTGTGTGAAAAAGTAATTGCCCCCTTAGTTACCAAATCAATAAATTACACAAATTTAACTGATAGTTGGGTTCAATTTTACTTATCACACCCAGACATGATTACTACCAGCCCTTTGAATCAAATCGTCACTGAAATAGAGCCTATCTGGCAATGGGTAGGAGATAAAAAGCAGCACTTGATGCCACAATCTAAAGAAATTCAGGAATAAATGAGAAACAAAGTTTTGACATCCATCATGGAAAGAGTTACTAGCCATTTCTAAAGCTCAGGTACTCCAGTGAACCAAGGTGAGAACGATTATCTACAAATGGAGAAAACTTGGAAGAGTTGTGAACCTTTCCAGGAATGGCGGTCCTTCGAAAAATTTCGCTTAGAGCGCATCAACAACTCATCTGGGAGGTCATAAAAGAAACCAGACTAACATCTAAAGATCTGCAGGCCTCATTTGCCTCAGTTAAGGTCAGTTTTCAGGATTCCACAATAACAAAGAGACTGGGCAGAAATGGCATTCATGGGAAAGCTGCAAGGCAAAAACCACTGCTGATCAAATAAACCACAAAGGCTCATCTACATTTGCTAAAACACATCTTGATTACCCCCAAGACTTCTGGGATAATATTCTGTGAATTAATGAACTTTTTGGAAGACATGGGTCCCGTTACTGGCGTGAAGCTACCACAGCATTCAAATATAAGAACATTACACTTGCAGTCAAACACAGTGGTGGTAGCGTTATAGTCTGGGGCTGCTCTGCTGCTTCAGGACCTGTGCGACTTACCACAATTGATTGAATAATGAATTCTGCTCTCACAAAATCCTAAGGGAGAATGTCTGGCCATCAGTTTGTGACCTAAAGCTCAAATGCAGTTGGACTATGCTGCAGGACAGTGATATGAAGCACTCAAGCAAAATCATCTCTGAATGGCTCAAAAGAAACAAAATGGCGGTTTTGGAATGATCTAGTTAAAGTCCTGGCTTTAGTCCAATTGAGATGTTGCGGCTTGACTTAAAACAGGCAGTTCTTCCTCGAAAACCCTTTAATGTGGCTGAATTAAAACAATTCCGCAAAGAAGAGTGGACCAAAATTCCTTTGCTGTAATATAAAAGACTTATTGCCAGTTATCACGAGTTTCTGATTGCACAATTAGTGATTAGGATTAAACGGCAATTATTTTATTACATGGGTGGTACGGGTTTTGAACAATTCTTTACCTTCAATAAATGAAATGATCATTTAAAAGCTGCATTTTGTGTTTACTCACGTTATTGCTGTCTTATGTTAACATTAGTTGGACAATCTGAAAATTTTAAATATGACAAATACACAAAAATGAGGAAATCGCGAAGGCGCAAATACTGTTTCACAGCTCTGTAGTTGGGAAAATGTGTCGATCATACTTTTAGGAACACTGGGTAAGGATTGTTATTGCACAAATAGCAATGCTAGCTTATTTGTGAAAATGTGTTTCCTGTTGACTCACTCTTGAGTCACTCATCAGTTATGGCAACACTAGCTGGCCTGCTAGATTAATATTAGACCGCTGTAAGGCTTTCAGAAGCTGTGTGATTTTGTGTTTCTGTGCAACTGTGCTGCAGTTTCCAGTCTGTCTGCCGGTGATTTCTTGACACTGCTTCAAATGTGATAGCCTGGGTATTACAATGCTGACTGCGCTTGGTTTTGGAAACACCCATCGAATCTTAATGACATATCAAACTATGGAAACTTACTGAAAAGTTGTGTAATTCCATGGGGTGCTATTTTTCCTAGTGTGACTTAACTTTTGGATCATCAACACTTTCTCTATTCCAAATGGAATAATGGAATAATTTATCCGAAGTCTTTGCTCAAAACTTTGCTTTTTAACTTAAAACTGTGCCATACATGGGAAAGAGGTAAAGGTTTGATGCCGGATGAATGTCCCGATGTGTCCTTTCTGCAGCATCACCTTGGATTTTTTTCTGACTTATTAAAATACCGTTGACCCTGTTTCTGTTTCTTCTTCAGCTTGCCGTCACAATGAAGGTATTGGAGGACCACGCTTCAGTGGACAGCAGAAATATTGAACTGCATTCCACTGAGAGGTGACTCCCAGGAAATTCACAGCTGAAATTTTGGTGAGTGCCTGGAATCCTTGCCAGACAATATTGTTTTTGTTTTCCCTACAGTAATTTTTGGCAATTTCATTACACTTCTCCAAGCATATATTTTAGAAACTTGAGTAGTATTTTCATCAATTGATAGTATTTTATGAAGAGCCGGTTTTGCTCCTCTCTGAGACGTGAAAACATCATGAGATGTTGTTCTTCTGTCCTTGTGGGTAATTTTGAGTAAGATGCACCTGCAATAATTTATATCACCTTGTTAACCCTCAAGCGACCAAGTGTTTTCAGCGACTAAACTGACCGAGTGGGGTCATAAATGACCCCGCTGTGTTTTATGCCAAAATTGTTATTTTTAATGACTATTTTTAAGTTCATCACATCCACACAGCTTCATTTATGTATGGCCGATATAAGTAAATGATCAAATGCAAAAAATTAAGCATTTTGATTAATTTTTATGAATGCCAAGAATAATGGAAAGTTGTGTGGGGTCGTTTATGACCCTAAAAAATGTACATGTTTTTCGAGTTTATGGGCATTGATTTTTGGCAATGGTCAATTTTTATTCACTAACCTTGCCTATCAGGACCAGAATAACATGGTTTGCAGCTGTATGTACCCTTGCCAAGGAAGTTATGTTTTCATTTGTTTGTGTGTGTGTCTATCAGTCACCAACTTTACCCCAAAAACTAATGGTGCAATCTGCGCCAAAATTTACATAGGGGTCATTATTGGTGCAAGGACAAAATTGCTAAAATTTGATCTCATCTGAGCTGAGCACTATAAAACTAAAAATATTTTGAATTAAAAATTGACGTATTTGCCAGATTAACGGATTGAGTGTTTTTTGTCATTTGATGGATAGTGTGTGGCCCCTCAGAGTACACATTTTCAATCTCTAGAAAATGTCATAATAATAAAAATAATAATAATAATTTGATTTGGATGAGGTATGCCGCCTTGGAGTTCTTTTTTTTCGACTCAAAAAAACTGTATCTCTGGGGTCATAAATGACCCCAAATATCTTTCAGCTGTCCTTGACACAGCAACAGGCCAATTCCTCTGAAAATCTATGAAAATTCCTTGGAGGAACAGCTTGAGAAACTCACTGAAGGAAACATTTTTCTCATTTAAAATATTAAAACAGCACATAGAAATATATGTCTGGGGTCATAAATGACCCCACTCGGTCGCTTGAGGGTTAATGGGCATTCTGAGGTTTTGGGTTCAAACTCTTGTCAAGTAAATCTGTTTCAGAAATCATGCATAGCGCTGAGTGTATCATGAAACACACACTGATTATCCAAGATGTTTATTTCATGCAGCCCTCATTTACTGTTCAGTGAATATAAATAATTTCTCAATACATCAGTATTTTTCTCCCAAAACGGTTATCTTCTTTGCCGACTGATTACGAAAAGATTGATGACTGCCTTCTAAAATCAATGGGGAAGACTTTAGTTTTAGCCACATTAATATGCTCTAAAATCATTTAAAATTTTATGTCCTCCTTGCACTGCCATCTCATGTAGGAGGCTGAAAATTGCAGAAGAAAACTTAGTTTGTATCCCCATATGAGCTCCAACACAGGATAAATAGGATGGGGAGTATTATAGTACTACGGGGAGAGCCCATCCATCGAATAAGGAGTCTCTCTAAAGGAGAGAAGATAAACAAGATAAGAAGACGATAAATCAAGAAATTAAGGTCTTTCAAGTGTCTTGGAATTTCATAGGATTTGTTCAAAGAGAGGGCTAAGAAGTGTAAGTATGGCACCTTCAACTCGCCTCTAGACCAGATGAGAGCGTTGCTTGGGATCTAGTATTCTGCCTGTTTTTTTGCTCCTCTCATATCATCACATGAAAGATCAGGCTAATGAAAGGTTGTTTATCTGAGGGCTCTTCTGGATTTGTAAAGACAACACGTGCAAAATATTATGAAAAATTTTGGGCAAAGAAAATTGCATGATTGTGTTATGTTATACAAATGCTCCTATTATTACTGCCAGGGGTAAAACTTGCTTTTGTTTCGTGCTGGTGACCAATTTTCGCAAACATAGTTGTCTCCTTGTAGCATAAGACGATTGGCCAGTTATTTACACAAGTTGTTAAGGCAGAGGGGTCCCCAAATTTCTGGGTAGCCAGCCTGGCAGAAATAGTGCAGGTTTTTTTATTTTTTATATTTTTTTTTTTTGGTGGTGAAACGCGTCATTCAGGCAATGTCTTTTTTTTTTCAAATTAATAATAAATTGAAAATATTAAGGCTCAGCAGCCCAGTCTTTCTATCCCCAAACCCTCACCAATGCACCAACACCACTCCTAACTGAAGGAGGTGAGCAGCACTGTTTTGAATGACATGCAAGTTGGCATAATTGCCAGGGGTTCTTGGGAATTTATTATTTTTTTATTATTATTTTGAAAGAAGAACACAAATTAAATCTATTTTCAAGTATAAGAATTCAAACTCTGTAATTATTTTCCACATTATGATCATTATGTGAAACAATAACATCCTCTGTACTGGATGCAGGACAGTAGGGAGTATTGAACCACTGGTAATTTGGATCAATATTCTGCAGGATTCTGTGATGTTTATCTTTTTCCATGGTGCATGCAGTTAATTTAAGTCTGTGAAATAGTAGTTCCTGAGATTTCAGTAATGAGGTTGGTTGGAATATGTCCTTAGTTCAAAAATTTGTTGCTGATTTTACGTCTTTTGCTTGATGTATCATTCTATAAATGATCAAGATAATTTTTATATTTATTTTTAAATTAATTATCAAGATATTGTATATTTAAGTTATACTTATTTTGTTATTTTCACAGCTCGTTCTCAGTAAATATTGTACAGTTAGTACTGAACAACAACAGAGCAGCATGCCTGAAAAGGTAGACCTATTTTAAGCTTTAACTGGGTCTACTGGGTTCTTGAGGAGAGTTTATGGCTTTTGCCCGGGGTTGGTGCGGCCTGTGGTGATGAAGCCCAATCTGATATCTTTTAACGGGGCCCAAAATCCCTGGCAGAGCCCCTGTGTGGCCATAAAAACATGGTATCCTGGGTTTGACTATTTCTCTTGATGTCAGTGTGATGTAGTGAAGTGTTGAAACCATCAGATACAGAACGTCTAATATTGTGCTATTATTTGGAGAAAAAAACTTTTTCTGACTCTGCAACTACTCATGGGAAAATTTTACAGAAAAATTATGGTTTAAGGGGTTAAAAAAATTATTGTCAGACAAAACCAACTTGCGTAAACATGCAATATATAACAAGTGTGCTTAAGGCATGGCCAAATAGTTTTTTCTTGGTTAATTGCAGATGATAAGGTGCATGGTTCAAAGGGCATGTATTACTTAAGACTTCTTAATTAATCATAGGAGTATTTTGGGCATAATATGAAATAAGCCAATCAGAGTGTCATTTCCCATTCCCTTTTAAAGCCAAATGCACTTGCACCTTGGACAGTTCGCTATTATAATTGCAGAAATGCCAAGTAGTAAGAAAAAACTCTTCTCTATTGACTAATCCAGCGAGAGATTTGTGGACGGCGGCGCCATTACTGCGGTGACAGTTCTGATTAAATTGCCTGCTTGACAGGTTCTGCCGCTGGCAGAAGTGTCATTATTATGTCAATAGCATCTATATTGCCGAAATGGCAGATTGTGTGGATGATGTCAGGCAGTGGCCTACCGTTACCGATAAAGGTATATATTATAAATTAATGTATTAAGTATTAATGCTCAGTTATTAGCTCAATGTTTGTGTTAATAATTAGCCTACAGCAATGGAACTACAGATATGTGGGCTATGCTAACATAGGATAGCGGATAACTCTTATCCTAGCCAGATTCAAATAAATACTCTATTTTTACAGGTAGCCGATTCCAGATTATTTTATATTGACGGTCATATTAGCTATTCAAATGTTTGCATTAACCCTTAAATGCCCCCGTGACAAATCTGTCACACGATTTTGGGGTTGTCAAAACCACTGACCCCACATAAATTTTGCAACCTAATGCCCATAGTGACATATTTAGACCATCAGTGCTGCCATCTGATGCATAAAAGTGGAACTGACACTACACTGGCTGCACCAGCTAACCTTTGCAATATGGCCGCCCCAATGGTGGAATCCACACGATAGATCAGCACCCATTCATCACTGGATAAAGTAGACAAACAGGTAAGCTAATGAAAAATAAGCTATGCCTAATACTTCAGCTATATGTCAACTGTTTTATCATTCAAGTCATTTTAGCAATAAGGTTCCCGAAATGCCCATTGTGACATATATGTCACAGAACTAAAATGGGGTCAAAGGTAACCAAAAATTGAAAATTGCTATTGGGTTATTGTTAGCCCCTCCCCAGGACATATTAACAGAATACATACATTTTTCTTTCAACTTTTACTATAGTTGGGCATTTAAGGGTTAATAATGCAGAAGTGTTATTTACCACATTATCAGCACTAGCAGGTAGTGCAAACATTCACCTCAGCAGCTTAGGACCGCTATCTGCTGGCGAACGTCGTCCTCCTTTGCAGGGAATCTGTGCAGTGAATATGGTGCTAAACAGGGGCAGTCACTATGTGCCAAAGGTGTGTGGATTTCGTATATACTCTTATTCAAAATTTAATTTTCCCACTGCTATTTGAGCAGCCGAACACAGAACATTTTTTTCCCAGCATTTGAGTTCAGAAAAAGAAAAACCTGTAAATAGAGAGGGCTGAAATGTAGAGTGCCACCGGTGCTCTCCATATACATCCGTCCATTTCCAATGACGTTTGGCCCGCAGCAATGGCGGCAAAGGCAACTTCCTGGTTTCGCCAGATTAGTCAATAGAGCAGGGGTAGGGAACCTTCTCCAGAAAGAGCCACTGTGGGTGCAGGTTTTCATACCAACCAAGCTGCTACACACCTGATTCTACTAATCAAGGCCCTTAACAAACATTCCAGAGGTTGATCAGTAGAATCAGATGTGTAGCAGCTTGGTTGGTATGAAAGCCTGCACCCACAGTGGCTCTTTCTGGAGAAGGTTCCCTACCCCTGATATAGAGGAACTGGATCTGTTTGCATGCAAAGTGAAAGCAACATGACATGTACAGTGCTGTGAAAAAGTATTTTCCCTTTTCCTGATTTTAGTCTATTTTTTGCATATTTGTGACAATTAAATGTTTTGGATCAAAGTTATTTTATTATCTACCAAAGTTATCTGCAGTAAACACAAAATGCAGTTTATGAATGATGATTTAATTTAGTGAAGAGATAAATGCTATCAAACCCTACCTGGCCCTATGAGAAACAGTAATTTCCCCCTTAGTCGCTGAATCAGGCAATGAAAAAATGCAGTTGATGATTGGGTTCAATCTCTTGACACACCTTGGCATGATTACTGCAATCCCTGACAAATGTTACCATCATTTAAATAGAACCTGTCTGGCAATATGATGCTGTGATTTAAAGAAATTCAACAACTGATGAGAGAACACATTTGTTATAATCTATCAGTCTGGAAGGGGTTTCAAAGCCATTACTAAGGTTCTGGGATTCCAGTGAGCCATGGTGAGAACCATTATCAAATGGAGAAAACTTGTTACAGTGGTGAACCTTCCCAGGAGTGGCTGGCCCACCAAATTTCATCCAAGAGTGCATTGATGACTCATCCAGGAGGACAGAAAACAAACCAGACTGGTATCTTAAGAACTGCAGGCCTCTCTTACCTCAGTCAAGGTCAGTATTCAGGATTCCACGAAAAGAAAGAGATGGGGGAAAATGGCATACACAGGAAAGCTGCAAGGCAAAAACCACTGCTGACTAAAAGGACCACAAAGACTCATTTCACTTTGCCAAAAAAAAAAAAAGAACATCTTGATGCCCCTCAAGACTTTTGGGATAACATTCAGTGGACTGATGAGTCAAAAGTAGAACATTTCAGAAGACATGGGTCTTAGTATTTCTGGTGTAAAGCTAACACGGCATTCCACAGTAAAAACATCATGCCAATTATCAATTTGCCTTGCCTCAACTGGTTACCTTCTGAAAATCATATAAAAATAAATTAAAAAATCAAATGTTTTTTTTAAGGACTAATTAATTAAAGGTTTTTCTAAACCAAGCTTCTGGGATTATTATGATCCTGGACTGTTTACCAGGCCATTTACTGGGGAGAGGCAGTGACCTGTAATAAATATATGTGAGTAAGTACCACTGCTAAAATATTTTGACTAGGGCTATAACTTGATATTTTGACCAGAAGAATGGCATAGTTATCAATAATAATAATAATGTTTTATTTATTTAGCACCTTTCTCTGACTCAAGGTCACTTTACAATGGAAACAAGCAGCAAATAAAATTCAAAGAACAAAGCATATAAAGCACATAATACACATAAACATTAAGCAAGATAAAAAACACAACACAAGTTATTAGACAGGTGAAAAAAATCAATAGTAAGGCAGCATCCAGTAGTGCTGCCCCAATCAGAAGGCGGGAAGATCATATTAGGAGTGAGTGATAAGATGAAAAAGGTGAAAAGATGTGTCTTGAGTTGAGTCTTGAACAATGGACGGCTGGTGGATTCACAGAGGTGCTGGGGTAAAGTGTTCCATAGTTTTGGACCAATGGCACTAAATAACCTAACTCCGAAAGTGGACCGTTGTGTACGGGGAATAGAGAGCAGACCAGTGTCAGAGGACCTGAGTGAGCGAACAAGTGTATAAAAATGGAGAAGATTGGCGAGATAGGGTGGGGCAAGGCCGTTTAGAGCTTTGTATGTAATGATGAGGAGTTTAAACTGAATCCGTGCAGATATGGGGAGCCAGTGTAGTTGGTAAAGAACAGGGGTGATGTGAGCAGATTTTCTACTATGAGTGAGTAACCTGGCTGCTGAGTTTTGGACATATTGCAGTTTATTGAGGGATTTCGCACGGAGACCAGCAAATAATGAGTTACAATAATCCAGGTGGGAGGTAACAAAAGCATGGACTATTGTTTCTGCGTCACTTAAGGAGAGGGAAGAGTGAATCCAGGCAATATTGCGGAGGTGGGAAAAAGCTTTTTTAACAACAGAAGTGATTTGTGGCTGAAAGGAGAGTGTAGGCTCAAGAATTACTCCAAGGTTACGAACTGCGTCGGATGGGGTGACTGTGATGTTATCTATGGAAAGATGGAGATCCCCAGCCTTTGAAAGAGCCGTCTTGGATCCAACCAATAGGATCTCAGTCTTATCACAGTTCAACTGAAGAAAGTTGAATGCCATCCAGTGCCTAATTTCTTGCAAACACTCAATGAGGGAGGAGAGTGGAAGAGGAACAGTGGGTTCAGTCCTGAGGTAGATCTGAGTGTCGTCAGCATAGAAATGAAATTGTAGACCATTGTGACGGATGATAGAGCTAGGCGGGAGCATATAGATTGTGAAAAGAAGGGGACCTAGGACAGAGCCCTGTGGGACACCTTGGGAAACAGGAGCAGAGTGGGATTTGTGTTTGCCAATGGATATAAAATTCTGTCTGTCAGTGAGATAAGATCTGAACCAGGTTAAAGCAGTGTCACAGATACCCAAATGTGACTGGAGGTGAAAAAGTAGAATATCATGATTGACCATAGCACTGAGATCGAGAAGAGCCAGAATAGAAATGAATCCAGAATCGGCTGAGAAGAGGAGGTCATTGACAACTCTGCAGAGGGCAGTTTCTGTGCTATGATTTGATCTAAAACCAGATTGGTAAGGTTCGAACAGGTCATTTGTAAGCATATGATCCTGTAATTGAGTGGCGACTACCTTCTCTAAAATCTTGGACAAAAGCGGAAGGTGTGAGATGGGCCTGTAATTACTGAGGACTGTGGGATCGAGAGAGGGTTTTTTTGAGAATTGGGATGACCATGGCAGTCTTTAATGACAGAGGAACTTGTCCAGAAGTAAGAGAACTGTTTATAATGTTGGAAATGGGGGCAGAAAGAGCAGGGAGACAGGCTTTAAGAAGTGATTTGGGAGCAGGATCCAGTTGGCAAGAGGAGGAACTTAATTGCATAATTAAATCTTGAATATGTGCTGAGTCGGTAAGAGAGAAGCACCTAAGAGGGGTGACATGAGTATTAGGGGCACAGGTGAACAAAGAGCTAGATGTGGAATGAGACTGTAATTGCTTATAGATTTTTTCAATTTTGCTTTGAAAATACTGAGGAAAATCATTGCTCAGAGTAGTGGAGCCAGTCATTGTAGAGAATGGAGGGTGAAAGAGCTTATTTATGGTTTTGAACAAAGTGCTGGGTTTTTTACTGCCTTCATTGATGATGTCTAATATATAAGTTGACCTAGCAGCATTAGGAGCATCCTTTTATGCTTTCATATGATCTGTATAGGACTGGAGGTCAGAGCCGGCCCTACCCAATGTGGCGCCCTAGGCGAGATTTTATATGGCGCCCCCCTCCATCAGCGATTTACATAAGCTTACAAAAGAAATCGAATAGCATTGTTTTTACCATTGTCTTTCATTTATAAGATAGTATGTCACCCAATTTACATGCTTAACAAATTACAAATAAATACAAAAAAATCTGAAAGACAATAAAAATACCCTTACCACAAAATAAAAATCCTGTAAAGTGAATTAATAATTGGATTTTAACCACAAAGAAATCAAAAATAACTGAAATTCCAAAACCACTTGAGGAGAATAAACAATCAGTTATCAAATGGAAAAGTGCCAATTATATTTTAAAAGAACAAATATTTAAACTTTTTTGATGTGGCACTTGGGGGTTTAGTAGTGATTGAAGCAGTATATGGGGTAGTTTGAGTCATTTTCAGGGTGGGATGCTTATAACTCAAGTGATTATGCACGGCAGATGTTGACAGGTGATTAATATCCTTGCCTCTGCTAACTTTAGCTTTGCACAGTTTGTAGATCACCTTGGTTGGTTCTACTGCGCAGACTGTAAAGTGCTCCCAGACATCACTGCAATGTTTTTTATGGTGGCGGAATAGCACTGCAAACAGGGGGATCATGCACATGTTTGTCTGAATCCATTTTCCGAAATATTACAAAAGAGACAAATCAAAACGGAAAATTACTGAGATAAAAATCACTGAGCTACAGCACTTAATGCAATCTAAACAATGGAGCTAGCTCGCCACCCAACTCTCAGCCACGTATATTTTTCTCCAGAGCATGCGCGCACACACACACCCCCACACACACGAACTAACTTGGTTAGTTAAACAACAGCATGCCGCAACTAAGCAATGCAACTCAGTGTAACTATTTTAGTGGTAAATAAAGGAATCAGAACTTAGCAAAACTGTCAGCAATTATAGCTAGCAACCCAACTCTCAGTCACAGGTATTTTTCTCCAGAGCGCCCGCACACAGAGACAGAAGCAAGGCAGGTTTAAAAACCCACTCTCACATCTATCCACTCTGCGAATCAAAAGAAATACAGTCAGTGTTTTAAAACTTTCTTGCGGCAACAACTGGACAGTAGAACAAAGCAAGCAAACTACACTAACAGGCTAAAGACGATACATTAGCGTCTCAGGCTCCCACTAAAGACGATACCATAGCCTGTTCCTAACTAAATGAACACCCACGCTAAAAGGACAAGCAACGCAGGTTTAAGAAACCCACTGTAACGGCTGCTGACGTTGTCGATTCTGACTGACTGGTGAGGATGACTGACAGCGGTGGCATCCAATCTAGCTTGAATTGGAGAACTTCAGAACCAACCACTTGTAGATGTTTCCCTTAGTCAACTCGGGTAAAAAAAAATACATATATGTATATTATACATATTATATAAAGCCGAACTTTTAACAAAATGTTCGGACGAATAGTTTATTCAGCAAAAAGCCATTATTCGTGACTTGCCGAATATGGATTCGGGTTCGGGTGCATCCCTACTGATTAGGATACCATGTTGAGGCTAATCGCTCAGAAGCAAGTTAGCAACTTAACAGTACACTGTGCTAAATAACTGACGCAGTACAACTGATGCTTCATTTCATTACTGTATCTTTACTTTACCTCTTTCTTTCTCCCGTTTTTCCTCCTCTTCTTTTCTTTTTTTTCTTCCCTGTGCTCTGGACAGTTGAGGTCGTTTTGATATGTTTACAAAGTTCTCTGGGGTCACATCAGCAAATTCGCCCCTCCCCCCACAGAGAACGAGCAGGTACCGATCAGCTGGAGGAAGAGGGGGGGACTTATTTGGTATTATCATTTGTAGTAATATTAATTGGGCATTGCTTTACATTTGAATTTATGTTCGCTTTTCCATTTTAAGAGTTAATAGTAATAACTAGTGTTAATGTAATTATATTGAAGGTGAATTTTTTCCCGATTTTTGGCGCCCCCTGGAGGCCACGGCGCCCCTAGCATTTGCCTATATTGCCAAATGGGCCAGCCGGCTCTGCTGGAGGTGTACTTTGAGCCCAGTTTTCTTGTATCGACACTCTAGGCGGCGCCCTTCAGTTTTCATGGAACCTAAGGTTAGGAGTGTACCATGGAGAAGTGTGGGTAGATGGAACAAGCATGTTTTTTCGGGGGGTCATTTTATCAAGTGTCTCGGAAATGATAAAATTATAGTTGTGAATTTGCTCTTCACAAGAAAGTGAAGAGTCTAAAAGAGGTGCAGAGGAGAGAGCATTGAGGAAGGAGAGGTGATTTATTGAATTAATTTTCGGTAGGTTATGGTAGATTTACTGGAGCGCTTACGTAGAGGAATATTGAGACTGAATTTTATAAGCTTGTTATCAGATATTCCTAAAATGGATCCAGATGTGCAAGTGATGTTTAAGCCAGTAGAGCAAACAACATCTAGTGTATGTCCATGCTTCTGAGTAGGAAAGTCTACATGTTGTGAGAAATCAAAACAGTCTAAAATAGACAAAAACTCAGATGCCACAGAGCAACTCGGAGTGGCAATGTGGATATTTAAATCTCCCTGGAGGAGAATTTTTGAACAGATGGAGGATGCCAGGGTAAGCAATTCATTAAGTTCAGACATAAAATTATTGTGCAAAGACTTAGGTGGTCGGTAAATTAAAATTGTTAAAACTGGAGCAGCACAGAGGCATTTAAAGGCTTAAAATTCAAAAGTTGTGGTCTCGAGGAGGCTGACTAATTCAATAGTGAAAACACCGCGATAGACAACTGCAAGACCACCACCCTTGCTGTGTAGCCTGGGCTTTGTTACGTATTTATATCCTTGCAGAGAAAGCATCTTTAAATTTATATAATCATCAGGTTGTTGCCAAGTTTCACAAAGAAAGAGAAAGTCCTGGTTATTATCAATAATCTGTTCGCAAAGAACAAGAGCTTTGTTTGTTAGTGAGTGACAGTTAAACAGACCAATTTTCGCCTTATTATCAGTCTGATTAATAAGAGACAACTCAGGAGGGTCCATTTTGGGTAATTGCCAGAGTAGAATAATGTCAGTGCCGTTATTTTTTTGGGAACGACGGCGGTCCAGTCGTCCGTTTTCCCAGATGGAAGGGATACATCCACCCATAGCGAAGTTCACTTTCAGTTTCTGGGGAGAGGCACAATGTAAATAACGCGGACGACGAGCTATTCCCAGGATAGTGCAAAGTTCGTAGACGTTTCGCGACAGTCTTGCCTTACGCCGCAGCAGCAGCAGTTCAGAAGCGGAGTAGGAGGAAACCATTTCACGGTGGAGCTGCATAGCAGCGGGGAGGTTGCAACACCAAGCAGACCGAATGCACTCAATCAAGGTTAGAGCAACCAAAGAGAGCACTAAAATAGGCATCATGACTTCCCCATTCATACACACAGCCAAGTTTTTGATACCACGTTAGCCAGATACCACGACTGAATACCAGCGTTATGCAGAGAAAAGTAGTGACAACCACTTTCCCAAAACAAAACCTGGAAACCAGCACACAGCGACACAGCAAGAAAGTTGAGGCTTACTCACGCGTAGCCAGGCCGGTGATGAGTGGAGCCGGGCAGCGAGGGCTCGTGTTAGGCCAGTATTAAGTGCGAGACGAACAGATGAGCAGAGTTGGTCAATGGAAATAGAATAAAATATATTTTAGCAAGTAAAAATCCCCAGATTTCAGTCTGCAGTATTGAAGTGGTCCAGAGTCCAGTGATATCCAGCAGGGATTTGTCCAGTTCGTAGCAGCAGAATGACAAAAATAAAGACAACAAAATCCGAGATTTGAGAGCAGCGGCAGACAGACACGCCAGCGTTCACTCAGGCGGAAACAGAAGTCAAGAAGAGGATCAACAGAGGATCGAAGGACGACGCCAGACGGTTCAGTACGTGATGAACTCGAAGAATGGATGTCGCTAATGGAAGAATGGATGTCGCTAATGGATTCTAAATTATAATATTGATGTGTTTTGCTTATTATATATTGACACAAATTTGAAGTCAAATGGAATCTTTCCAGCAATCTGAAGCAGCAGAAAAAGTCTCACTAAGCAACAGTCAATGCTGGGATCAAAAGAAATTCTTGAAGCAATGAGCTAGAAAGTCACTGAAATATATCAGTCTGGAAAGGGTCACAAAGCATCTTTCCTGGAATGGCAACGAGACTCATTTGAGAAATCAAACAACGAGCTTGGGCAATCATCAAAGGTACTTCAAGCCTCACTCACTTCATATAAGCTTGGCGTTCATGAGTCTACCATTAGAAAGAGGGTACATCACAATTCACTTATTTCACTTATTTCCTCGCTCCACAATTCTCATTTGAACCGGAAGTTATTTCTTATCCGCCATGTTGCAGACTGTCTTAATGGTCTTATACAGTGTCTGCTGTGAGAAGTAAGGATTGAGGAGAGAGCATTGAGAAACCATGAGCAAGGATATGCTAGAGCAGACTTCCTGGGAGACTTTCAGCTGAAAGCCATGATGTCAATTGGTAATATCTGATTCTGGCAACAGGTCCAGCTGTGCCCCGTCATCAGAAATGGACATCTCTTCACGTTACGCTTCAGAGGGAAAGATGTTTCATTTCTTCAAGGAAATTTCTTAGTTTCTTCTCTCCTTGCATGGTTTCTTTTTGTCTCTCCATGAATGCCTGGTGGGAGGGACTAAGACGCAATTGAGGGAAATGTGGAAGCAATTTAAGCGAATTGAAATGCACCCGGATACTGGGGAAAAAATGGTATCCACTGGTATCCATGGAAGTACTGCAAGGCAAAAACACTAATCAACTCAACTCAAATTTTATTTATAGAGCACATTTAAAACAACCGGGGTTGACCAAAGTGCTGTACAGATAAAAGCAGCACGGATGATAGTGACCCATACAATGTAGCAATTACAATAAAATAAAATAAATGCTAAAATACAAAACACAGTGCTGTAAAATAGCACTGTGTTCAGTGTGTTTTAAAAGCCAGGGAGAAGAGGTGTTATCTTTAGGGAGGATTTAAAAACCACTATCGATCCCGCAGAGCGGATGTGCCAGGGCAGGTTGTTCCAGAGCCTAGGGGCCGCCGCCACAAAGGCATGGTCACCTTTGGTTTTTAGCCTCATTTTAGGAATGACAAGTAATAGTTGATTAGAAGATCTTAATGTTCTGGCAGGGGCGTGGATACAGAGGAGCTCAGTCAAGTACTGGGGGGCTAGGCCAATGAGAGCTTTAAAAACAAACAATAAAATTTTAAAAAACACTAGAAGAACATAAAGCTTCATCTCACAAAAAAAAAAACCTTGATGAACCCACTAGCCCTCTGGAAAAATGTTCTGTGGACTGATCAATTGATAGTCAAACATTTTTGAAGACATGAAGTCTAATTTAATTCTGGCATAAATCTAATTCAGCATTCCTCAATGAGAATGTCATACCCACCATCAAACCATGTGATACCAGTGTGGTGGTGTGGAGATGCTTTGCTGCTTTAAGGCCTGGGCTACTTGCCATAGCCTAATTGATGGAACCATGAATTCTGTGCTCTACCAGAAAATCCTGAAGGAAAATGTGTGGTCATGAGTTTGTAATCTGAGGCCCAAGTGCAACTGGGTTATGCTGGAAGACATTGATCCAAAGCATAAGAGCAGGAGTCTGTGTTTAAGCAACAAGAATGTGATTATTAGCACTTCTTTGTCTGCACTCTTTTCTGAATTCCCTAAATTCAAGTCATTCAAGGTAACTGACTGCAGCTCGTTGTCCAAGAGTGGTAATTAATATGTTCTCATTAAGAGTCATCTGTGCAATCTAGTTCGAATATTCTGACTTGCATCAGAGTGAAACACAAAACCTAAAATTGCTGCATAGTTGCAGTACTTGCTGAACTAGGATCTTGAGGCTCCATATCATAGGTGTTCTTTAATTTTCAACAGGCCCCTTTATTCAGCTAATTATATCCCCGAAATTATATCCCCGAAATAAGAGTTTCCGGAATACCATGGTTTCGCCTCACCCGCCACCGCCGCGTCCGCAGATTTTAGCTGTTAGCGTGATAACTCGCAAAATACTTTACATTGGCTTCTCTTTTTTTAGCATATGGGTAGATATGGTAGAGAGGATGAACTGATTAGATTTTGGGCAAGTATGCACTCCTATGTTTGCCACCAGGTGGCGCTGTATATTGAAAGAATCAGTTTTTTAACCATATCCCTGGAACAATTACTTACACAGACCTCAAATTTGCCTCATATTGGGTCTAGTAAAGGAAATTCTAATAAAGGGGGCTTCGAGGATTGGAGAATTTCAGGGATATACCCCTTGCTGTCGGCCGCCGACAGCGTAGGCCTAGTTTTATTTTGTTTTTAGTGGGGTGCTTACATTTTTTGGCATTTCCTCGTTCATTTTAAAATGGTTGTGAAACATAATGCATGTAGGACTGTATTTACTTTGGGTCCACTTTTCCCTTTAATACGTTTCCTTTCATGAAATAGCTCTACCCCAATGAAGTACTACCGATTAATAAAGCTGCATTCTTTTTTGTTGTTGTTGTGGTTTTTCATTGTACTTTAACCCCTTAAATCCAAAAGCCCCCGGTACTGGGGGCGGTCATTACGCATAATAAATACAGCATGTCTCCTAATCGCAAAATGGTCATGCGGCTTATCCACTTTACGTGAAGAAACTCAGCAAAAAGCTCATGTTGACCATTTTTACCTCAACCGAACACAATTCAAGCACCAAGCAAGTAAATAAGCATGGAGCCAATTATAGGATAAAATCATATCAGCACTAAGTCACTAGCATTTCTTTTAAATTTCTGCTATGCATACAAACAATACCTCAAATGAAAGAGGGAAGTCCACAGAATCCAACGATATAAGCCTTGTCATTTTAAACTGACAACACACTCAAAGAACAGCAGGCATATATTTTACAGTCTACAGAGATGAGAAAAAAAATTTTCTTACTTTTGATAATTTGTAATAAAAAACTGTTCGAGGGTAAATCTACGCTTGGTATCGTTAACCCAATGTGTCCGTGTTATAACGAAACTAGATCTTCCAGTCTCCAAGCATGTCTTTTTTTTTTTTTTCCTGGGGCATTGCTTCAAAGATCTCAGCTCCTCAGCATGCAGCTTGCTTGTGTGGCAGGCTGAGGAAGAGCCCGGGCGGGGAATTGAACCCCAAACTCCCGAGTAAGAGTCAAACGCGCTGACGACTTCACCAAAGGGCCAGGCTTGTTGGCAACGTAGCCAGGGCGCGTACTTATTAGGAGATATTTCTAGTGACAGGATCCATCAACTGTCACATCTCTCCCCCTCCTTCAGGAGTGTGTCCTCATGCTCCATTTACGCATGCTGCCATCCATTAGGATTCCCCAGATCCTGCCGATTATGCCAGAATAAGGCAGGCCGAAGCAGGGCCCAGGCGGCGAATTTTTGTGTTTATTTATTTTTTAAACAGGGACAGTGCATATTGATGGACTTTTTTTTTCAAAAAGAAAAGAAAAAATGTAAATATGCAAGATTATAGCCAAAGGCTAATTTCCATCTTTAGTCCCTATGAATTGAACCCCAGATTCCTGAGTAGGAGTCAAACGTGCTGGCCACATCACCAAAGAGCCTGGAAGTCTAGGGTTCGATTCCCCGGCCGGGCCCTCCTTCAGCCTGCCATACTTGCAATGTATTTTCCTCTCTGTGATTGGCTTGTGATGGTGTCAGTAAGACTTTGCTAGTAGCTGTTTGATTCTATGGGTTCTGATGTTTCCAACGAGCTCTAAACCACCTTAATCACACAAACCAAGCCTGAGACAGAGCCTTGTGTTCCCAGTGTGTCAAACTGAGTCCATGGGCCATTTGAATGTACTTAAAGGTGACATAGAATCAAAAACCGTTTTTACCTTGTCTATGTTGAATAACGGTAGTCTACCCGCATTCAAGAACATACGAAAAGTGCTAGACAGTCTGAACATCTCTGTTTCATCGAAATTCCTCTTTTAAAAATGAACGCCAGAAAACGGGCCACTCTGAACAACGCATACATATTATGTCATATGAATCTCACTGCCCCCCCCCGCTCTCACTCCGTTTCCTCCCCTTCAAAATAATTTGCATACACCCGCTCTCCCGCCCCCTACGGAAAGTAATTGCAGCAGTGTTCATGAAGTTCAAGGCGAAATGGCGAGTGGCGTACCGAGGTGTGCTCTTTTTAAAAAAGTAATTTTCTTTAATTGTCTCCCCATCGACATGTCTGACATTGGCCAGTAATTGTGCATGTCCACTGACATCGTTTGTTTCATCCACCTGCAGCGCAAATTTCCCACTCCCTTTTATTTTCTCCATTACAACGTCCTCGATATCTGCCTACATTTCTCCTATTCGTCTGCCAATTGTATTGTTTGAGAGAGGAACCTTGGATATTTCACTGGCAGCATTTTGACCCACATGGTCCCGACGATAGCTTTGCATGCTGGCAGGATAAGAGATTCGACGTCTTTGATTTTGCTACCTGCGACCAGTTAGCTAGCTTCTCATGCTTTTTCTGACACTGTAGCGGTTTTCATCATGAAACTAGCTTGTTTGTTCGTCTGGCTTCTCAACCGCATTAAATATTCACGGTCTTTTTTTTTTTTGTTTGGTTGAAAGGTGTCTTTTTAATTTATTTGGCACCATAACCCGTTCGCCAGCTTTTTCGAAAGGAAGGGTGTTTGGAATTGATATTCCTCACTGGTGTCTTTTTTGCTTTGGCAATTTATTTGGCACCATAGCTTCCGGCAAATCTAAGATTCGCCACAATTGTAGGAAGCTTTTGGAGATTTAACCACCGCAGTCAAGAAAATTTAGCGTTTAATTTCTTTAGGAAGAATCACAGTGGTATTGGGGTAGCATGGATGTAAACCCATAAGTCAGATATTCCTCACTGTAAAGTCTGCTCACCACTTTGATTTTCTTTGGCAGTGGCTCCATTTACGGGACAATCGCACTGTGGCACGGAAAACAATCGATTTGGGGTTATTTGTATTTAAAACAAACACTCCGCCGGAGCGGCAGTGCGCTGAGCTTGGAAGCTGCCAAATCTAAGATGAAACGACTCACGTTTGACAATTGTAGGAAATATTTTGGCGATTTAACCACCGAAATTCAGTCAAGAAAATTTAGAGTTCAAACTTCCATTTTCTTTTTGGCAGTTGATACGGGTACGGCAGTTTTTCAATGCATTTCAATGTGGAGAGGTACGGCAGTCCCCATTTCAAGACCTGCCAAAACCATAATCCCGAATCCTTATCCTAATCCCTTGAAATCGACTGCCGTACCAATAAAAACTGCCGTGTCTCTAGACACTGCGTTTCTTTTTCTGGCCAGCGCAGCAAGAGTGAGGTGGTTCAGGGTCTTAGTCGGACGGCCTTTTCGAGGTTTTGGTCAGGAATTTATCCATTTTCGTTGTTTCGTTTTACCTAGCCTACACTGCTATTTTAGCTGAGTTTTACCGGGGAATGTTTAATTTTTCGCGTTAGACGACGTGTGATTGGCCAATCACGTGAGGGAATTGTACACTAGAATACATGATGCGGAAATATCGAGAAGGAATTTTAAATATACATTATAATAAACTGAATTGAATGAATTGATAATGACATGAATTTTTATTTTTATATCCTGTAAGTGCCGTTGTATATTATTAGGCTATCAGGCAAAAAACAGTAAGTGGGTTTTCTCGCGGCACACAGTTTGGGAAACACTGGCTGTAGCAAATGTCGTATGACGTGATTATCACTCAACAGAAGCTTTGAAACGAGATCTGAAATAAATCCGTGAAGATTGTTGTTGCCAATGATCCTGCCATGCTTACATTAAGACGGTGGGAGGTCGGCATCTGCGCCTTTAGTTTGTGAAGATGTTTCGCCTGGTGCGTCAACACCAAAACATGTGGGTCTAGCGCATTTTTTAGGATTATTCGCCGTGGTCCGCAATTATTCAATGAATGCTTATTCATGAGATTCTCGCGGAATTAAAATCCTTGTGCCTTGAAGTTTCAGTTTCACTTGCGTAAAGATGAATTTCACCGCAAGTAACATGGAAAGCGATTAGGACTTGCTTCGCTTTAGGCAGCAAAGCCAGCCAATCAGCGTCAAGTGCGTGCATTTCATAATAAGGTTGCCAGTTAAGCCCGAAAGGTCGCCAAATAGGTGCAAAACAACGCGTTCAAAATCCCCCACCCTAACATAGCTTTTTGAGAGAGATTTTTAGGAAGCTTCTGAGGCATTACAGACCGAACCAAAATTTTGTGGTGTATATGTCACTTCACTGAACAAGGATAAATACCCCGTTCAACCATTCTAGGTCACCTTTAAATAGCACGACAATATAAACGCTTAACTGGTTTGTTTGTGGTATTTTTGGTATAATTATCCGCTAAATATTCAACAGTCATTTTCAAAGTCGTTTTCTGACAATGTTTGTTCAAGCGTGTTTTCTTGACTCATTCTTTATATTGGCAATTTGACTTCTGGGATTTAGCGAGCTGATGGAGCCTTATGGTTAAGTTGAAGCGCTGCATCCCAGGCGACCAGGATTCAATTCCCGATGTGGTTGCGTTCTCCCTCAGGCATTACTTGCCTTTCGTGTGTATAAATAATTGCTGAGGTTTTTGTTTCTTTTACTCTATTTAACCGATTTTTTACATTACCTTTGTATTTATAATTGTTTTTATTTGCTTTTTTTAAATAAATCTGATCCAGTGGAGTCAAACTTCATTTTCTTTGTATGTATAATCTTTGAATGGGAAATTGTATAGGTTAATGGACTGGCAGAAATAATAATTAAAAAATTCAAAAATTAAAAAGTGGTTTTATTAGGATGGAATGTATGCCTGTAGTGACATATAAGTGAAATTAAATGAGTTTTACTGTTTGGTACCTGAAAATATTAAATGGCACAGTGTCAGCTTGGAGAAGCCACTTAGACATTCCCGAACTAAAACCTCTCTAATTTTCCACTGATTTGCTTGGTTAGAATAAACTTTGGCACAGATAGTGGTGAGATTCTGTGCTGTAATTTTTTAGGGGTTTCAGACTGCAACTGAATAATTTTATGACAGATAAAAGTAAAACTTTGTTCGGTGCAAAAAAGATGTTTCATTTATGCAGTGTTCCATCTTCATTTACTCTGACTCAGTGACATATACACTGATTTTGCACCATGACAAAAATCATCAAGGTGTTACCTTTATTATGACACCAAGATTATTCAAATCGACCAATTTGTTGCAGAGATATAGTCATTTCATTTTGGGCATGTCATTTTCAAGCCAGAGGCTCAGGGCTTAAGGGGTTAAATTACCTTGGTTTCCTTGTCTTCCAGCCAGTACAAAATATGAAGGCATAAATGATCAAATGATCAAAAATGCACATTTTGACTCAGGTTGATGGACACCCAAACCAAGGGCTGAGTTTTTTCTTGATTATGGTTCACAGTTCTTCAGATGTACACTTTTTCCCAACAGTTCTGTTTGGGGAAAAAAATGTCAAAACTTTTATGAATGGAAAATGAGTGATAAACTTGTGCACAATCTAATACCATAACAATGTAATCTTTGGCAATACTAATAGCATAACTGTCAAAAATACAGTGTAAAAATAGTAATGCTGACCTTGAATATATCAATGAGTCCCTGCATTCCTTCTTGGACTCATATTTGGTTTTGTATTATGTTTTCTCCAGAAATGGCCAAAACTTCAAGTTATTAAGTCGTAATTGAAATGATGAAAAGAAATAAGAATTCTCATTGCAATGACTGTAGTTCTGCTTTGAGTTTGATTATAAACTCTATAGATTTTCTGTTGTTTGTCGGAAAATCATGGTTTTGGAATAACACCTTGTGATGGACTACCAATGGGATCATAATGTGTATGAGAGGATTGGCGCTACCATTTGAAATGAGTCAACCTGGTCTTTATGCGTAAACCCAGTGTTTTTACAAATGCAGTTTCATGCCATGTCTTTTAATTCATATCTGCCTTTTGTGGGTCTAACCACGGATTTCCATTTCCTCTGTATTTCCTGTGAGCAGTCTGATTGAGTGGCTCAAACTGAGCACTGTCTTGTGGAGGAGATGGACTTTTAAACTGCGGAACACAAAGTCAGATTTATATGTATTGTGCAATGCTGAAAAAAGACCGATTGAGCTGATTTCAAAATTTCATGTGAGGCACCTTCCCTACAGCATGTAAAATGAAAGAGAAATGGTTGAGACAGAATGATGAAAGAAAACCAATCTGAGTTTTCATGTAGCGGTAGTTGATTTATATCTTGGACAGCACTATCAAAATTTAATTTATATGAACACCACAAGGGTGGCCTAGTCAAGCAAAAAGAACAGCAGAGCCAAGAATGTTTGGTTCTTATTTGTAACTAATATGCTTGGAGCCTTTGACAAATTCCCATTACGTGCTTATCAGCAGCCACTGAATGTAATGGGCAGAGCCAGAGTCTCAGGACACAACCATTGTCACTAAACAATTTGGCACAGCCCTAAAGTGAAGAAAATTAACATGCAAACGAATTGCACCTTTCCTCAGATAAATGATTTCTCTTCATTTGACAGGCATATGAAACAAGTGCTTATCAGCCGCTCAGCACAACGAATCCAGTGGGATTCAATACGCTTAGCAGCGCGCAAAAAGATTCAGTGCACATTCAGGAACACAGCACTTGGCTTGAGCTCCAGCCAGCAATCTCGCAGTCGAGCACAAAAAACCCTGAGACTTCCATCTAAAGTTTCAAATAAACATCCTTTATTGTATCCAGGTCCCAAATTAGCCATTACTCATTGGCTCCTTAAAAGACAGAGCAGCCTACCAAGAAAAAGTAAACATCTTTCTCTGTGATTTTCAATGGGTATAATTGACACATTTAAATTTAGTGCACGTTTCTCAAAATACAGCAGTGCAACTTTGGAGCTGATGCACTTTTGGTTGTGACCATAGTTTAAATTCAGTCCCCCTAACCCAAAAGTGTGAAAACATTCACAGTTAATTATAGTATTAACAAATAGACACAATTGTAGTTTTGGGTCTAGGCTCTGACCCCGACCTCTGCGGCTTACCGAGCTGGCTGGGGGAGAAGAGGGTATGGAGTGTCAGGATATCAAAAGCCCCCCCCCAAAGGTGGATGGTGGGGTAGACATGGGATATTAACGAGCAGCAGGCAAGAGCAATGCAACAGCTGGCAATGTTCATCGATGCAGCATAGATGCTGTGCGGCAGCAGGCAAAGGCATAATTTTTTCGCTGCAGAGGCAGAAGAGTAGGTTGAATAACCTGCTTTACAGAGGGGCAGTGCAGTGACAGATAGGCATGGGATTGTTTATCTCGAGTTGCCTGTCAAAACTAGCGCCGCTAGTCGCACCCCATCAATACTGGTTTTTGTTGTCTGCAGAAGCTCAAGTTTTGAAAAAAGTTTGACATTCAATTTCTCGTCTAAAACCAATTGAGTCGCAATAAAATACTTGGAGTGCAAAGCCGTTAAATAAGGTCTGATGCTGAAGCCTCCAGTTGCAATGCAATGTGGCTTGCAGCACATTTGTTCATATAATCAGGAAAGATCTGCAGTGGTGGCCTCCAGAACTTCAGCTCATTCCATCAGGATATTGTTGTTCGGTTCATAAAGCTCCTTTATGGAGATGAGAAAAAACCATATGCGCACAAATTGAGTTTTCAGTACGAAATAATAAAAAAACAAATGAAAAAAAAAAAAAGTTCATAAAAATGTCCATAAACAGTAGAAGATATTTTTTGGCTCAAGGTCCATAAATTACCCCACGTTATTTTTGGATTATCTTCGGGTGCTCACACTTGGAGTACTGCGAGGTCATCCGGAAAGAGTCGTGCATGGAGTGTAAGCATTATAGTCCGCACCTCATTAACATGATGAGAGCTTTGAAGGATGACTCTCCCAAGGCTTTTGTACTATATGTTCCCCCACGGGCTGCCTCCTCTTCAAGTAACTTTCCCCGCTCTCTTTGCTTCCCAGTGGAGTGAATCTATCTGTAATCCTTTTACTTGGCACAGATGCAGAATCATCAAGAGGCAATTCTGTAGCTGGCCTCTTCCAAAATGTTTTGCTACCATTTTTAGATGTCTGCCTTTGGATAAGCTTTTAAGGATGAGTCAACACTACTCCTTTCACTCTGAGCATACACACTGACATAAAACGTCAGTCAAAACAACTGTCATGCTACATTCATAACAGATTATGAATGTAGTGTGCTCATGATTGTGGGATTGCTGTAGTAAAAGTAGTCCAGGAAGTAGGCAGCACAAAATACAGAATAAATAAACGAGATTAACGCCATGAAACCTACAGACCCATATATGCAGCTGTTGTATTCAAACCTCTGAAACTTCAGGTGTATTTAAAATTCTTGTGGAGATCCCACAGTTTCCAACAATCCCAAATATGTCCTTCTGAACAATTGGGAAAGGTGTATAAAATGATGGAAAAGATAGATATAAGATAGATTTGTTTGTTTCCTTCCCATCATTTTTTAATGAAGTAATTAAAATAATTACATTTTTACGTTTATGTGGTTCTTCATTGTCCGCTTAGAGACACTTCAACAAGGTTACTTACACCTTTCATTTTCAATCTCTCCATTTTTCATTCATATAATTTTATTTCTAAGTATGTTGAATGCCAATTGAAGAAGATTCAGTAATGAAAATCCTCAGATCTTGCTCCACGGAAGGATAAATGTTATTTCAAGAATATGCTGTCAAATTCACTGCTGTAGCTGTCCTTGTGTTCTCTGAAGAAAAGCAAAAAATATAAAGACTCATTTCAGAGAATGCACAGCTTTCAGCAATGTTGATTTTCAATTTTTCAATTTCTGTTAAGTGTATAAATATTTTAGTGTGTAATAGATTTAGAAGTAAAACTTTTCTCTGTGAAATGAAATGAAATGAAAAAAATAAACTGACATTACTGTGTAAACCTTTGTGTTTTATAGCTGATGAGAAGTACTCGGCATTGCTCCATTTATGCCAGTTCAGTTTCATTTATTTTAGAATGTCACACAAATAATTTTCCACCCTAAAACTCATATTAATTAGGAATGAAGTTTTTTGCCTTTTATTCTGCTTAGTTAATTTGACGGGAAGCAGTACCACATATGTAGACCACATTTACAAGATTAATGCTCATGGCCCGTTTTGGTTAATGTATGTTGAAAGTTTTCCCCCTCTTATTCCAGTTTATCTGATGAATCTTCCAAATGCAGAGGGGCTGTCTTGACCTCAGTGGGCCTGCTCTCTGTCAAACTGATCTTTCTAAGTTTGTTGCATTTCCCAAAGCCGCACTTAGCTGATTGCGAGCCATTATAAGCTCCTAGAATTCAGTGGCTCTCCGTCCTCGCCTACCCGTGTCTTCCGGTTGCCGCACATTGGCGAGGCAATTACCAAGTGCTGGTTCTAATTACCGCAGGCCAACTTCAATACCAATGCTGCCACCCTCCATCGCACGTCTGGTTTGCACACAAGCAGAAGGTGTGCAAGTAATTGATTTACTTTGTTTTGTCAAGTGCTTACCTTTATTCAGGGGATGTTGATAAAACGTTTTAGTGAACAAAGTCATTTGGTGAATTTATGTTGTTTAAAAAAAGTAAGAATAAATGCATACATAGTTGTCCCCAAAAGAACAGCAAATTTTCAACTTGCCGTCGCTCTCATGAACGCTGTTCAATTTATGTTGCATCTGATTTGTTGGAGTAATAGATAGTGAAATAAGCTAAGCGCGTAATGGATGGCCTCTATCCCCCATCAGCCACCCGTTCAAAGGCAGAATCGTCCAATCATGAATCATGTATTGAACCAAGATAGTTCACAGACTACCAGGACATTTATGGCATCTTATCCTTTTTGGCTCTCACCGGTATGGCTGTTCATTGTGGATGTGCATAATGGATGGAAGTTGATTTTGACACTGAAATCAGAGGATCTCTTCTCAGGTCGGGAGTGGACCCAGAAGGCAACACAGATGTGAAATGAACTGCTGAGACAAACTAGGCCTACGCTGTCGGCGGCCGACAGCAAGGGGTATATCCCCAAAATTCCCCAATCCTCGAAGCCCCCTTTATTAGATTCCCCTTTACTAGGCCTACAATATGAGGCAAATTTGAGGTCTGTGTAAGTAATTGTTCCAGAGATATGGTTAAAAAACTGATTTTTTTCCAATATATAGCCCACCTGGTGGCAAACCTAGGAGTGCATACTTGCCCAAAATCTAATCAGTTCATCCTCTCTACCATATCTACCCATATGCTAAAAATGAAAAGCCAATGTAAAGTATTTTGTGAGTTATCACGCTAATGGCTAAAATCTGCAGACGCGGTGGGTGGGGCGAAACCATGATATCCCCGAAACTCGTATTTCAGGGATATAATGAAGGTCAATACCTTAGTATTGAGTACGTTAATTCAAATAAAGTCCAGTGACTGGATTAGTTTTCAGTTTTGCCTTACATTGCAAATTGACCTTTTATTAGTAGCAGATCCACCGTATGTGCCTCAAAGGCATTTATTGTGCCAGAAAATAAGGTATGAAGAACTGAAGAGGGCAAAAGCAATCCATAGTGTGGGGCTGTCAGAGTGAGGTAATTGGCAACTGAATTAAAGGGGCGATTCCAAGCCGTGGACAGGGACTGTCCTGGGGTCAGAGGCTGGAAGTTTAAGCTGTTTGCTGTGCCCGCAGAACTGTGCTTTCAGAGAGTCACCAGGGCTGTGTCAATAGGGCCGTCTGTCCCTGCTCTGGACACTGCAGGAGAGGATATGATGCATCTCACCTTGGAACTGCTGTACAGATCTGCCCCCACCAGGTGGCTGGTCCAATGGAAGAACTTTTAGCTGTGAATTGAGGTCATGAAGGACTTCTTGTCCAAAAGATCAGTTCTACTTGTGTCTAAAACTGTTTAAAAATGATAATTGCACTAATACCAAGCGCAGAAATGACTAACAGGAACACACCATTTTATTATTGTGTGTATAAATATCGAGGTATATTGGAAAGTTTGGATTTGTTTGTATTTGCGTTGTTTATATTTAAGTGAGTCTGTAGCTTTTTCAGTGCAAGCAAATGGGGAGCTAAGTTTCTTCATCACAGAGGCATTGAATCTACATGAATTAATTGCAAAATTTATTGCTCGCATTGTTAATGGCATTTTAAGCCCTGTATTCAAAGTTGTAAAAATATTGCTTTTAATGACATTATTATCTTCAAATGATTCACAATTAGAATACATTTCTTTCTTCAGTTCGGCATGCTCTATGACAGTCTTGAAAAGCAGTGTTCCTATGTATCCATTTGTGTTTCACATTGCTTTGTTTCTGAGTCCAATCTAAAGTGCACATTTGATTTCATTTGAGCTCTTTGAATGAAATCTTTTAAATCCTGTTTCAGTCCTTGCCACAGTGACTAAGTTTGCGCGCACAAAATATTCCAGGTTTGCGCATATTTCGAAAAGGATAGTATTCCTACTTAGCTGTTTACATTACTAATAAAAATGAATGTTTCATTAATATTCCTGTTTACCTGCAGCTGTGCATACTTTGATTATTTTTCAAAGTTTTCCAATGCCAGCAGACTTGTTCAACCATGAAAATAAAATCTCCTGCTCTCATTCCTTCAGCCACTTTGTTGAAAAGGTTGTGATACTTGCCTAAATCAAAAAATTTGTGTAAATCCAAGTATTAAATAATGTTTAGAAGTAGGTGGGTTTCCCGACCAGAAATTTGGGCTTTGCTTACCATAAATAGGCAGCTGTGTGTCACAAACTGTGGGAGAACCTCCAGTTGAAATGCATACTCTGAATGCTATATATACATGTCCAACTACTGGTCCTAAGACTTGAATAGTATTGGCATATCTTACTTTGCTTAATTAGAAAATGTTGCATGGATTAAGGAATAAGACTGAATATCGAAGCCAAATATGCTTTTTGCATGGATATAATTTTGTCATATTTGGCATAATAGAGGATATTATGTTTGCATTTATCTCCACAAGAAACTTTGTACTGGCAATGCTAACTATGGCCTCGGCAGGCAGGCAGGACGGGCAGAAAGACACTGGGAATATCAATAACAATTTCCAAACTAAACACTTCATCACTATCTCCGTAAACACTGAGACATTGAATGACCCTTGTTTAGAAGTCACATCAAGATGTCCTGTCATGATTCAAAAATAGTTCCAAAATGAAAGCTGTGCTGACGTCCAGGACATTGCCTGGTCATCAGCCAGACTTTCTTCCTGGATGTTCTAGCAACATTCAAATATGATGTTACCATGACTGGGCCTATTCAGCTATTAGCTATAGCAATTTAGTTATATCTGCTAAATTGCTCGTATGCAGTGTGCATTCAGCAGCTTTATTCATTGTTAAAACTGAATAAAGTAGGTCAACTAATTCTAAAATAAAAGGCAAGCATCAACATGGCATCGCCCCTGAGACACAAACCCTGAACCCCAGGAATATAACTTGCATATCCACCCTTTTCATGACATTGTGACATTACCCATAAATCATAGCGGCTGCCGGTTCTTCTCTTCCAGTTGATGTGTTTGTTTACGGTTGCGTAGCTGTAAAAGCCAGCTTTTAGCTAATACAAATGGAAACAAAACGGAGGTGGATACACAGTACGGATGTGTTAAAAAGTCATGAGGACCATTCCTTTACAGCCTCACCCGTCACTTCTCATGGAGTGGGTAGATGACATCAAACAATGGCCCGATGTTCGCTACATCGACATAGTTAATTATAAAGCTCCACCAAATGAAGTTGGCAGTGGGTATATGTGATCGGCGCCGTCTGTCTGTTTGTTTGTTTGTTTGTTAACAAGATAACTCGCTGCTTGGTAAGCTCACTCGGTTAAGGCGTCGCAATTGCGATGCAGTAGTGACTACCATGGCGCGGGATCGATCCCCAGTCGTACCAACCAGCAGTGGTCTGCAGCTTTTTCAGAACAGCGCACGATTGGCTAAAGTGCTGTGGGAATGCAAATTGGGAAGGGACTGCTGGGAAGGGAAATTAAAATGATTGCCTTGTTTGTTGCTCAAGCGCCTCCTGTTGGCCAGCCGGGTGCTCGTTAGTGAGATTCTGAGCTTGCTCATGTTCGGGTATCCTCCGCCCTCGTTCTGAACTTGCGATAGTTTCGACCAATGAGTGTAAAGATGCAGGGGCTGACAGGCGCGTGCTTCGGAGGAAAGCCGCAAACTGTTTCCCTCTCCTGAGCTGGCAATAGGGGGTTGTATTCGAGCAAGGCTTACATAGTTCTCCGATTGGGCATTCCAAATTTGGGTGGGATAGGCGATGCCAAATTAAAAAAAAAAAAAAAAAAAAAAAAAACAAGATGACTCTAAAAGTAATGAACGGATATCTCTGAAATTTTATTGGTGGGTCACTATTACATCAGGGATGGACCTTATTGATTTTGACGGCGATTTTGCAAGCTTTAGTGAGCAACAAACCCAAAATATACTCAACGACTTTCATAACTTTCTCATTCTGTTTATCACATAACTGAATTGCGTAATTTCATGGAAAGAAAATGTAATTTCCCTTCGCGCCCAATGTATGTTAGCACTGCGCAAACTACATCGCTCTGCTTACCCAGCCTCTGAGTCACAGACATTCATGGCTGAACGAGCAATGCTTCGTAAATTCAGTCAACTGAGTAGCTTGCTAATGTTAGCTCGCTGGATAACAAACTAATGTACATATCGGTTTTGAAAAAGTATTGCGTGCACGCTATCTAGCTAAGTAACGTGAACTTAGGTATGTCAGCTTAACTAGCCTCCTGCAGCACTGAGCCATACTGATTCAACCAACGTTACACTTGGTATTCAGTTTGGCTTGGTAGAAACAGCGAGACGTAACGCTAAGCAATTTCTTTCCCCCCGCGCTCTCAGCCAATGCAATTTTCGCAAAAGTGAAATATAGGGTCATGTCAAAAATATGTCATGACCTGGGCTATGAGAAAAGTACTTCAGTTATGTGATAAACCTTAAATTTCTTAAGAGCCATGTTCACTCAGCAAGATTGCGACTGTGCTGCCTTGGTGGAGGTTTGCACTCAAGGAGTGCCTCTAGTTACCTTATGTTTTCCTAAGGTGCTGATGGCGAAGAATTGCGAAATTATAAAAGCATGGCGGCATATAATTACCTGCATAGTAACAAAATAGGTAATTACTGCTCAAGAAACACTGCGACTTCATATTCCTGAAGGCAGCTGTTGAGCCCAGCTAGAGCGTCAGTCAAGCCAAACATACAGCGTGAGTAATGCTGAGGGAAGGAGGAGTCGTGGAGACAGTCGACTGCTCGTGTATTGCCGGATTAGGGAAATCATGTAGTCATGCAGCAGCTTTTCTGTGGAAGGCAGCGTTATTCATTAAACCAAAGCTCCCTTCAGTTATCCAAACATCCAAACACAACAATTAACCCAGTGGTTCTCAAACTGGGTCCTGGCGCCCCACTGTGTATGCTTGTTTTTGTTATGACCACAATTGCAATCTTAGGATTTTAACAAGCTGTTGATTTGCCTTAATTAGGTGCATTCATGTTTAGAGCAGTTATTTGTCCTCTTCAGCCACATTTGACAAATCTGCACATGCCATGAAGAGTTAAAATTTCACATCCACAATGAGATATGTTAGAAACCAGTATAAATAACTGCAGAGGGAAATTTGACCGAACCCTTAATCAATGTAAACAATCAATTGGTTCAGCATTGGTGAAACTGTCAACACATGGTTGCAAAAACCAGAAATTTATTTGGCAAGTCACACCTGTTTCGTTTCATGTTCATTTTATTAAGTTCAGACAAATTATTTTGAAAGAATTCAAAACACCTGTGTTCAGCAACCCAATTTGGAGCTTACTGATTTTCTCAGAGTCTAATTTGAGCTATTTAGAAATATTTTTACCTGAAAATCCTCACAGTATGGAAAAATAAGCATAACATGTTTGACGGTTTTCATTCTTCACGGCACAATGGATACGTCCATAAAAATGCAGCTAAAGGTGGTAAATAACTGCTCTAAACATGGATTGCAGCTAATTAAGACAAATCAACACCTTGTTAAAATCCTAAGATTGCAATTGTGGTTGGACCAAAAACCAGCATACACAGTGGGGCGCCAGGACCAAGTTTGAGAATCACTGAATTAACCCCTTTGCGCAGAATGCAAATATTGCCAATTTTTTCCTGTCATGCATAAGCCTATTTTAGGCTTTTTAACTCAGTATTTGTGTCACAGAGTGTTATGATTCTGCTCTGTTCTGTCTTGTTTCTGCCATGCTTATTATGATTCTGCCATGTTTATTATGTTTCTGCCATTCCCTGTTATGTTTATGATCAGTTCTGTTAGGTTTTGCCATATTCTGTTTAGTTTTTGTACTTTGCCATGTTTTTGTTTTTGCCATTCCCAATCCACTATTCTGTTAGATTCCGGTCCATGTCTTTGTTCATGCCCTGCATTGCACTTTGTCTCCCCTGTCTGGTCTCTTGTTAAGTTACAGCTTCTCCCCAGTCCTGCGTGTCACATGCTTAGGTGATTTCATGGTTTCTGGGTTTCAAACATTCCTTCCAATCTCGTTTGCTTCCTTCGCCTCTCTTTTCTATATTACTAACCAATACTAACAGTTTGTTGTTTTCGTTAAAGTTACTAACCCAAACTAACATTGTATATAATACTAACTTACTAACGAGCACTAGGGGTTGTATAGCTGCACTTACTAATTGATTAACAAGCTCTCAGCACTCGCCCTGTTCTAGTCTCCGCCTCTTGCCTTCACTTTGTCTCTGCTGCAATTCAGCGGATCCTCCGCACCAGCTCCACTCTGTCCTACCTCTCATTTTCTGTGCACATTAGAACTCCCTAACCGGAGCTGTATGTTTTGTCTTAGGTTGTTTCGTGTTCCCTGTCCGCGTTTTGGCTTTTGCCAATTTCATGTGATTAGGTTCTCCCCCATGTTCCCTCCTTTGTAATTAGTCTGATCCTCATCACCTGATCCTAATCATAGCATGTGACTTCCCTTGAGTGTATTTAAGCTGTCTTCTCACTGCAGTTCCCCGTCAGAACGTTTCCCTTGTTTACCTGTGCTGCTCTTGTTTCTCGCCTTTGTACTCATAGTGTTTCTATTCTGACTGGACCGCCCGACTTACGATTTTTGGCTCTGCTCTTTTGTAATATTGTCTGCATCTGTTTTCGAACCCTTTTTGCCCGACTACGAGTTTTGTGTTTGCTGCCCTGGTAACGGTTTGGATTTCGCCCTCTGGATTTTGGCTTTTGCTTCTCTGACAAACCTGTGCCTGTGTACGAACCCTTTTTTCTGCCCGACTACGATTACTGTTTTGCTGCCCTGGTTTTTCGACTTTGGATTCTGTCCCTGGGATTGATTTTTGGATTGTGGACTTTTGTATCGTTGCCTCCTGCTCTGCGGGGGTTCGCCCCCTTTCCAAATAAAATCCCATTTTTCTGCACTGCTCTGTTCTCGCGTCTGGTTCCTGAACGATACCTATCACAGAGACTTTGGAAAATTATCCCTGTGAAAATCAAGGCTACCGGAAACACAAAACCGGTCAGCGGAAGTAGGCATTCTGTCATAGCAGCACCCATGGGCTCCTGGTGAAACTTGTGGATAGCTTGATGCAAATGAGCCAGATAATCTAGATCTAAACATTATTTTTATACTTAAAAAAATAGGTGTTGAGTAATATGGCCTAAAGCAATGATACAAAAATATATAAATATGTAGCTAGACATACATAAGCCAAATGAGCTAAATATGAACGCGTTATTTATTTTTAAAAATTAGCATTGAGTAATATAGCCTAAAAGGATGATGCAGGAATATAATTTACATGCAGCTAGATGTAAATAAGCTAGCTTGATAAGCTAGGCATAATTTAAAAAAATGTTTTTTAAATGGATGTTGTTTAATCCTAGTTTGTCTATGTGGAATGGACTGCACAGTGTGGTGATCTGATCACAAACATTTCACAACCAAATAAATTGTCAATCAAATGTCATTGTTTTAAAAAAATGAAATGAAGACAAATGTACTTTTTTTTTTTTTTTTACAGCAATGATAAAATCAGTATTTCCTGGTTTATAACAACGTCACTGTCTGGCCGTCTGCATTGTAACCACGTTGCCGTTTGGGCATCAAACCAGAACCATTTTAAGAACCATTTGGATCGCTGAAAGTATAGAAACCTGATTATTTTGATATCCAAAAATATCAATAAATGGTATAGGTCTAGGCGTGTTGTTCTCTCGCCTCTGTATATTACTGTTGTAACTACAATATTCAGACTTCCAGGGATGCATGTACCACAGCTCAGTGCAAACTTGCCAAAAATGCTTGTAAACACATTAAATTTCGCTCATAAACTGCTATAATCTGAGAAAATTGAGAAATCCGCTTTGTTAGTCCCTAACTATGCCAATGCTCAGTGCCACTGTGCAGTTTCAGATTGATTTTGAGGAGCAATGTGGATTCAGACTGAGGAACAGAAGGACAGACAAGAGTCTTCCTCATTTTATTATAGGTTAGTAAGCCCTTTAACAGTGAATATACTGGCCATTAAAACCAGACTGTTGGTCAGTCGTACAGTTGCTTTTCACTGCTTTAAGATGGCAGTGCGCCTGACCACACCTCATTTTAAGACCAACAAGCCAATGAGCGCACAGATTGGCACAAGTATATTTGCTATTTAAACACCGTGGGCACTTGGCAGGAAAATGACAACTTTTTCAGTCTGAAACTACAAAAACATTTGCGTTGGGCACCACTTTGTGGTGGCTTTAAGATAAAGCTCGTCATTATTGCAGTAATGATCCAGTCATAGCGTCTTCACTATTTGTTTATTTGGGACAATTTTTTTGGCCTGGCAATGTAATATATAATGATTGACATCAACACTCAATGTAATAATTCATCTGCTTTAGCACAAAAAAATTCCTGCAGCAAAGTAGACCATAGTGTTTTGTATAAACTATTGAAGGAAAACATTTCTGTCAATGGATAATAGGACCATCCCAGTGGTATGAAACGTTTTTCAAACGACATTATATACTTGTAGTGAAATTCATAGTGCAGCTGGATGTTTTGAGTTTAATGCAGAAGTTTTACTGTTTATTTTCAATGAGATTCCTGCCTTATAAAATTGGCTACCAAAGACATGACAATTTTAGGAATTTTAATTGAATAATGTATTGTACTTGGCATTCATTTTACATTCATTGAGATAAGGTTCACCATATGCAACCACAGAAAATCCTCTGTGGAAATGCAGGAGCAAAGAGGCTCTATCATTCTGAAGATAATGTTTCCTATGAAAAATTTCATGCAACAACAAAATGAAAGAAAATGGAAATTCTTTGACATGGACAGTACTGTAAACTGAATGTTTGTTAACATCTCCAAATACTTCCTACATGCAGTTTTTCCTCATAGTAACTGTGAAATTGTATGTGACAGTACAGCTAACTAACAAAGCCTTTCACTTTCAGTGGATGAGTTTCTGAAGAAGTTAATGATGAGAAGGATGAGAAGGAGAATGATAAGAAGACTGAATTGATGATTCTGGCTTTAATTAGTATAGCCTGTATTAGTGGCATCATCAGTTCTTTACAGGCTATGCTAATCTATGCCAGAATCAGCAATGCAATTTGGGATCAGCAAAGCTGTGGTTTTTTTTTTTAAAATATTCTGTCATGTCCAATATACATAATAGTGCATTTTAAGACTGAAAGTAATGCAATTGCTACAATGCAAGAGTTATATATGTTCCAGAACAGTGCTTGCAGTTGGACTGACTATTTGTATTTTTAAAATATGGCCCTTTACTGGAAGACTAGCTGACTTTCATCATGTCTAGTCCAGTGAAACCTATTAATTTGTGTCATGGCAGTTTTGCACTGTTGCTTATGCATTTTGCATTTTTGAATGGAGATTCAATGATAGCCGGCATGCATAATGATGTCTCAGAATAATGTTCTTTTTTTTTTTTTTAATGTTTTTATGCATGGAATCTTTGGTGACTCTTGATAATTGTTCAGAGGACTTTTACTTTTACATTTATTTCAGGGTTTCTAATGGATTTCTTTCTTTTTTTTTGGAGAGGGATTGATGACTGTTTATCTTGCTTGGTCATGTCCAGCAATCCATGACTTTTCACCATCACCATTTGTGAAGGGGTCTGTTGGCTACTCTGGCAGAAGAAATACTAATAAAATACAGAACCATGCAATACTCTTTGATGTATTTTGTTTGGTGTTTAACTCTAGCTCTAGATGCCCACAGTTTTCTGGTCAGGGAATATTTTTCTGCCCTCTTCTGTAATTATTCACATTTTTGTATCAATATCCATATTTAAGTTTTTTTTTCAAAACATATTATGTGATGTTTTGACTTGTGATTTCAGTTGTTCCTTGAAAATATATTCTGTCAAATCAGTTGACTGCAACAGACTCCAAAAAAGTTGCCACAGGGGCAATTTAATTGTAATAATGATGTGACAATTAGCAATAAGAATGTGATAATGTAATAATGTGAAACAATTGATGCTAAACTGGTGTGCTAGTTGTGCATTTCTTTAAGAGGAGCTTCCAAAAATGGCCTTATGCATGAAGAGCAACAATGGATTGAGGCTCACCAATTGGTCAGCAGATGTTGAAGCTTTTAATCCATCAGTTTGAGGCAATGTTTGCCGATGGCAAATTGGCAGGATATTGGGCATTTCATTCTCAACAGTTGAAATCATTAAAGGCATCGGGGTGAATCTTGGTGCTTACGCAGTATGAATGGTCGACTGTGCCAACTTTTTGTGCCAAAGTGTGTCATTGTACTGTTTTCAGTATAGTTGAGGGTGAACATACTTATCGCATTAATCCTTTGTCTTTCAATTTTATTAGCATTTTCCATGATTCGGCTGCATTTTCTCAATTGGGGTTGTAAATTATTAAATATTTAAATTACGTTGTATAAATTTTTTATGTTGCGAAATTATACACTCTCAATGATGTCAGTGACTGTAGCCAGGAGTGTATAGGATTATGTTGGGAAATACAAGGAGTGGACACACATAGCAAATATTTATTGCAACCCTCGAATATCTCTCTCTCTCTCTCTCTCTCTCTTTCTCTCTCTGTACTGTCAGCAAGCCATTTTCTCTCTCTGTATTGATATTACTATTTTGCAAATTGAAAAAAGAAAAAAAAACTGATTTCAGAACTGTGCTTATAATGATTGTTTAATTCTAGTTTCTGTCATTGAGGAAGTGAAATGATTGGAAAAAGCTTCACTTTTCAGTGTAAATGAAATCACCAACAGCCATCTTAATGGACAGTTAATGGCTACAGTTGTAAAGGTAATTGCAATGATTCCTCTGTAGTAATGTATTCTCAACCGTAACAAGTCTTCAAGTGAGCAATATTCTTTGCACTTGAATTTGATTTGAAGAGGCAATGTTTCTAGGGCTGCAGGGCCACTACATTTTGTAAGAGAAAAAAAAGGCGGTACTTTTTCCATTTCGTTTTAAGATAAAATTAGGCCATGATGTCAGCATCACAGTTTGAGCTCTGATTATGATTAAACTGTGCCAGAACATATTTTTACAATAGTGCTACGTGTTTTTGCTGAAACAGTTTCCCCAATTAACTTTCTTGATCACACGATCATGCTCTATAAGCCATTAATGTATCATCCGTTACTTAATCTGAACTGTATGTCCTTTTTATTTTATGAGCTCATCAGACCATTTTATCTGGAAAAAAACATGAGTCCCACTTAACTGAATGTCTGAACCTTGGTTTAGTTTTGCATAGCATGGCATTGCCATTTAAAGCCGTTCCAAGCAGCTATGTGCAGCACTTAAGAAACAGAGAGCTGTATTTGAAATGCCCATATGGTTCAATGGAAAATTATTAATTTTCTCAGGCTATAGTTCCCGATATGCAACATTAAGTAGCATCAACGGAATAACCTTGAGTCATTTGATGTAGGTGGGCAGATTAATGCAACATTAGGCTTCAGTATTGCTTTGTCAATAGAAATTATAAATCTGTATTAAAGTAATGAGCTGCCTTCACATGGATAGGTGGTTGATTAAGATGTTAGCAGATGAGGATATTTGAGGCATTAATAACATATGAACATCAACATTTGTGTGTTGTCTTTGTGGTTTAATGATTCGAAAAATGATGTTCCAGTCCTTTGGAAATCTGTTGAAGAGAGAAATGCTAAGGTTTGAAGTCCATTTAGAAAAATGGCTACAGTGTACATCGGAAATAAGGAAAACGCTTTTTACAAAATGAATTTTGACAAACATACCCAGTTTAAAATGTTTGAAAAGTTTGTGAAGGATATGCCAGATAATTAAGCATCTTCACAGCATAGATTTTCCACTGAGATTTGAACTGTATGTGTGTTTTCCAAGGACGTGGGATATGGGAAGTGCCAAAAAGGGGCCTTGCATTTTTTTTCTGTGCTGTGGCAATATTATGAGTTCCAATGTGTCTTACATGGTTTTAAGTGAAGACAAGAAGTACAACCCCCACCCAAAACATTCCGGGCAGTATGAAAAATGAACAGTCAAACATTAATTTCAAAATTTTCTTTGACTTGTACTTGATTGCAGACAGTACGACGACATTTGAGATATTTGGGGCTCGGCGTTTCCTAAATGCCAAATACGCAAGGACCATCGCAAGCTCATCCATGATCTGTCAATGGAACTGGTTTATCTGAGTGTATTTAAGCATATGTATGTGTGTGCTTTGCGATAGTTACAAGTGGGCGCGATCAGAGGAACAGCAATCAGTCAAAAGAGTCCAGCTAAGATCAATACCAATACTGGTGCCCTGTGTTGGGGCTCTGATATACTGAGGAAGATGTACATGTAGCCTAATTGACTTTGGTTACTTTAGTTAAGGTGCTCACAGTTTTTTGTGGATGTTAATGATGCATTTTATTAATCGCATTATCTGAAATTTTTTAAAAACCTCTTCCGTGCATTTTGGTTCTTTAAAAAAGTATCAAATACATGCAAGGTGTTCTCTATGGCAATAGCGACTGTGTTCAAAGTCGTAAACTTGTTTCCATGCTGTGCCTGTATATACTGGATGCCTCATGCTACTCTGTATATTGGTAGCGATACAGGGGCATTAGCATACTTGTGACAAAAACTGTATCCTGTATCACAGCCACGTGACAACTGAGTCATCACGATTGTTTGTATGTTAGCGGGACCTTACCATTGATTTAACTGTATGAAATAGAATGACTGCAGACATTAATGTTTTTGTTATTATACATTGTCACAGCTGTGACATACACTCAGAGTTACAGCAGAGGGCTGAAAGAAACATCTGTTTCTCTCCTCACACCAATGATTCCAGAAGGATAAACCTGACTTGCTTCAGTACTGAAAACTCCAATATGGCAGTCATCAGGATGTCTTAAAGTACTAATAATCATCCAAATGATTATGACTATGGTGCATTAAACAATAAACAGAACTTATCTTTCAAGAAAATGCTGCTTGAGTGAATTCCCTTGTGATACACAAAAGCTTTTTTGGTAAAACTGCGCAAAAATACGATGGATCCACGTGATGTTTTGCGATTCTGGAAAGTTTTGTGTGTTGTATGTGCCAAAGCAGTTAGTGATCAGACTTGCATGGACTCTGAGAAAATTGCAGTGTTATGTTCGTCCCATGTTACATTCATACCAATTCTCCCCTATGTGCTATTTATTATTTTTGCTAACTATGTGCATGACTCTATCAAGAGTAAAAATAATCTAATGTTTTCACTGAAATAAATTGGATTCTTGGTGTATGAATATACATACACAGTATCAAGCGGACACTTGGCTTCCCACAAAGCATCGGTTTGAATACGTGAATGAAACTTTGCATAAAATGGAAACAGAGGGAAATTTTAATTGCAATTAAATGGTTTATATTGTAATATGATTGCTTTCTTGTTTGAAAGGACTGTGAACTTGCAGATGTGTAGGCTACTTGATGTCCAGAGTAACTTGCTTCCAAAATGCATTTCCAGACTTTACAAAAAATATCACTTTTTAATAATAGAATGAATTAATAATTGGCATTCAAGACCAATTTTATTCTGGAAAAGGAAGGGTGTTTGGATCGCTTGGATGACACATATCCACAACCTTCAGTGAAGCATGTTTCCGGCACTCCAGTCTCCTCCACGGATAGAACACTGACCAAAAATGCATCTCTGCCTCTGGGAAATTATGCAGCTTATTCTACGCTCTGTCAATCCATGCAAACATGGGCTACAGCTCACATTCTGCACACCAAAAATTACTGCTCCAAACTGGGTGGGCAGAAGAATTAAATCAAGTAAACATTTTTGAGTCATACATGTCACAACTTACATGTCATTCTGAATACCTTATATAAACCTAAGGAAGGGTTAAGTTGGCAGTGAGAAATAGCCAGCTGCTCTGCTAAGTTACATTATTATCAATGCCCATGTAACCTTCCTGCAAGTAATACAAATTTTTACATCAATTATATTATTTCCTTTAGATACGGACAGATTATTCTGTTTGCCAGCACCTTCTGAAGAAATTATGAATAAGTTGTGCTTCTGTACAGATTTAGTCCTGGCAAGTCATATTCAGTCTGCTTTAAATATCAGAAGCATTCCTCTAACTGCCAAGCACAATCTCTTTTAAATAAGATTCCCATTGTTGTCATCTAACTGACATAGAAATCACCCCTTGCAAAATAACTGTATTCTCAATATTTGTTTCTCTGCCCAGCTGTGCGCAATGCCAGAGGAAAAATACAAGTTAGTCCTGGAGGAAGATGGTAATATGCGTAGAGATTGGTATGTGTGCATATTGTCAGACATGGCACATGCAGAAAAATCAGGGCCTTAATGTTTTGTGTCGTCACTTTCATTTTATTTGTAAATATTCATGTATTCCTGCCATTCCAGCCTGCAAAACATTCCCAAAAATTGGGATGGGGGAAATTTAGGACTTGTAATGAGGTAAAGAGAAAAAAAATAATAATGATGTAATTTGAAAACAACTGATGTCAGCAGATGATCATAATCATGATTTGGTACGCAGGTTCAAAAGCAGAATCCAGGAAAGGCTTAGTCTTTCAGGAGCAAAGCTGGTCCAAGGATTACCAATTTGTCCACAAATGTGTGAGAAAATCATTGATGGGTTAAAGCAATGTTCATCAAAAGAAGATAAGAGGAGATTTGAATACTTCACCCTCTACGGTGCAGAACATCATTAGAGAATTCAATTGTCATTTTTAAACACAAGCAGATTCAGTCTTTTGGACAGGAACTCCTTTGACCTGTGCAGGAGGATCAAAGCGATCAGAACAGACTGAGGGAAAAACAGTTCTTTTCAGGACACGGTTCTTTCATAGCATAATGTAGTCACTTTCTAGAAAATGATTGCCACACACAGGCACTACTGAGTGGTGTTCTTGTTGCACCTCCCTCAGTGTGTTGATGTTTGAGTTTAGATATCCGATGATGGCCATCAACCACAGTTTTTACTGTGCCGAATAGGCAACCCCTGATAAAATTCATAGGTTATATTGTTAGAATAATTGTTGCATCCCACCAGCATACATTTCATAATTTATAGTAAAAAAAAAAAAAAAATGTTAAAGTTGCTATGTGACAGTATTCTGTGCTACCATAGTTATATAGAGGACTGCAGTTACTCTCTTCTCGCCAAAGTCTTGTGTGTTTACATTGAGCAGCAGCGCATCACGGCACACCCATTTGTGATGTTAGCAGTATATCAGCTCTGTGTCATACAGTGCAGTGGTGTGTAATCATGTGCCATGGAGGGCTGAGTGTATGCAGGTTTTCCTTCCAACCAAGGACTACTTTACCTGATTTCTCTGACCAACACATTTTGAACCTGAGAACTGGGGCTAAGCAGTGAAATCAGCTGATGTAGTTCATGTTTGGATGGAATACCAGCAGACACTTTACGCTCCATGGCACAGAATTGAACACAGATGATGTAACACTTCTGGGAAAAAACATAGGACCAAACTATCTATCCATTCTCTGTTTCCGCCTCTTTTTCGCTCGGGTCGCAGGGGAGCTGGAGCCTATCCCCACTGACTATGGGCGAAAGGCAGGGACTCACCCTGGACCACTTGCCAATCCATCGCAGGGTGCACACACCATTTACACACCATTCACTCTCACACTCATACCTATGGGCAATTTAGAGTCTCCAATTAGCCTGATGTGCATGCCTTTGAGCTGTGGGAGGAAACTGGAGTACCGGGAGGAAAGCCACGTGAACACGGGGAGAAGGTGCCAACTCCAGACAGAAAGGCCCCAGGCCAGATTCAAACCCATGATCTTCTTGCTGTGAGTTGTCAGTGCTAACCACTGTCCCATCATGCCACCCAGGAAAAACACTATAAGGTAAAAGTTTGACGGACCCAATCAAGGAAAAAAATTCATATAAAAGCACCTGTTGTTAGGTTTTTTTGAAGTGCACAATTCATATATTCCACTATGATATTCAAAGACGCAATGTAAGTGAATGACAGGGTAGAACTCAAATGCCTCATCTTCATCACAGAGGCATGATGAGTCAATTGCAATATGTATGTGACAAATTGGTAATTGCATATGGCGATGCTCTGAAAATATTTCTATTGAATGTCGTTAAAAGGAATGGCTGCAGTACAGACCAAAAAAGAAATAAAATGTATTTGATGTTACAGTAAAATGTAACCTCAAATAATATGCTGTTATATTGTTTTCAATGTAATACAGGTCAAAGATAATTTAAAATTTTCTGCTTTCAGTTTTATTGTAATTTAACATACCATCCTGAAGCTAGAAAAATTTAAACATGGGGTGGCATGATGGCATTCTTGCTTCACAAGACAGATTGTGGGTTTGAATCAGGACTGGAGCAATTTTGTGTGACGGTCCCCCGGTGCGTGTTCTCCTTGCATTTGCCGGGGTTTCCTACAGGTGCTCTGGCTTCCTCCCGCAGTGCAAAGACATGCATGCCAGCCTAATTGGAGACTCTGAATTGCATATAGGTGTGAGTGTGTGAGTGCATTGTGTAGGTAATTCCTGAGATGGAACGGCAGGATGTTCAGGGTATGTTCCTGCCTCTCGCCACTGTATGCTGGAATTGGCTCCAGCCCCTAGAATCATGCTTTGGAATACGTGCATACTTCATGGTGCTGTTGCTTTAGAGAGTGTGCATTAAATTGTGGAATTTGCTTGGCTTTTTAATCCTACAAATGGTGTGTTGAAAGCAATGTTATAACAGAGCTCAAAATATGTTTATTGCATGCACTTACAAGTTAACATACTCTAGACAAAATTTTTGGTACTAGGAATCCTATATGCATGGTAACGTGTTTTTGGTTGCTTAGCTGTGAAGGAATGTCGAAGTCATTTGTGCAAGGCAGTTGCAAGGCCACAGGTTTGGCTTCAGTGTTGGTAGGGACATTTGTCACCTTACCAATTACATGTGCGCACAGTATGTGCGTGCGTGCACACACACACAAAGAGAGAGAGACCATAATTGTGAACTTAGAACTCAACCTGTCTCCCCGTCTTCTGCCAGTGTCCTGCCATTATTCTACTGTTTGTGAAATTAATCCATATGGTGTCCATACTGTAAGTCCCACAGAAACATGAAGCCTATCTTTAAATCTATGCTGGTTATCTAAATTAAACTATTATTATCATGTCTGCTGAGGAAGTTATGGGTTTGGTTTGTTGCTTGCCAAACTTTTCAATTTGACAAGCATATTGCTCAATTCATTTTGCCTGCTTGCTTGCTTGTATCTGCTCTATAGCTTTCAGATCAATACCAATCCTCACTAAACTTCACATGCAAGGCAGCCTTGTTCCAGAGTAAAAACGTCTTGTTTTTCGTGAAAGTGGCCATGGGTTCAACAAAGATAAAGGCTAAAGTTCAAAAATTGTGTTTCTACAATAGCTTCCTTCAGAATGGTCTGATGGACTTGAAACTGTAGTCATTCAGAAGTCCTTTCAATGCTGAATCACGTGACATGAAATTTGATATCAAGGGAGTCACCCCCTTCTTTGCAGTAGAGGGATAAAGTCAGAGGATGTTGGGAGAAAAATTTCAAAGGTCCTTAAAATCGTCAATACAATTAAACAAATGTTATAAAAAATGGTCAAAAATGGTCATGGGCCGAGGAAAAACCCATTAAATTTTGAAGGGGATCTGTATCATGGATCCAATATGCTTTTGTTAACATTGCAAGATGGGGCATTTGGGTCTTGGCGGAATTAAAGCGCATGTGCAGTACAAAAATCATGCTGCCGAAGCAGATGAAAAAAAAATGCCCAGACCGGTCCCTGATTCATTCAGTTTAAAAAGCTAGCTAGCCGGAAAAAAATACATTGTACAGTTTGGAGAAAAATGACCTGGTAGAATGCGCTTAGGTCACAATTTATTTAGTTATTATGTAGCAAATAATAAGAAGTTAATACATGATCTGGGGATATTAAGCTGCAGAGCTTGGTAGTTCACTAAAAAGGTAAACTAACCAACAGATTGAATGGGATCTCTACTCCTTATAGTTGGAGAATCATTAGGTGAGTGGAAAATGTTGATAACATAAAATGTAGCTGAATCTTTCTGCAGCGCTTGTTGGTATGAAATGGACTTCACAATGGAACGCTCTGCTCCTTGTGAATTATCATAAATAGGCCTAATATGATCTTTTTTTTTTGGACTTAAGTCATTTATTATAATAGTGCTAGACTCGAAATGGTGAAATAGCTGAAATTTTTGTTACTTTGGTTATATAAATGTAAATTATGGTGCTGCTAGATTGCTGCTGACCACCCTGTTAATACATTTGTCTGTGAGAGGAAAGCAGGATAGCAATTATTGACTGCAACAAAAAAAAAAAAAAAAAATTGGCTTTGGAACACGATTGCCATTAAATAAGGATTGGAGTGGAATCTTTTGTTAAATAAAAAGATTTTGGGGATTTTGGAAATTATTACATGTATCTTTTTCTAAAGAATGTTTACTTCTCAAGTTTGGACTTAAGGCAGCAAAGCTCTTGCAAAGGCATGACAATATAATAGAACAATGCCACAGTGTCAACCACCCTGGTTGGCTTGCTGTCAAAGTTTTTTCACCTTGACATGGCTCTGCTCTATTGTATGCTCAAATCCCTATGCCTTCATTTTGTCTCTGAATATTTTAAAGTCCATGCAAATACTAACATATTTATCTCACTTTTTTTTTGATACACACAATACATTTTATGTTTACTTCCTGCAGTTGGGTCAATTTGGCTTGTGCTGCATTCTCACTGCAATCAAACTGCTCCAGGGAGTCCGTCTAAGACCCCCTCTACCCAGCAGCCTTAGCTCGACTGTTTTGCTCCACACCCAAGTGAGATTCCTGCATTCACACCCACACAAGCAAACTGCACTAAGGGGGTAAAATGAACTGGAGTTATCAAGGTTGACTAAATTTTGTACGCGTGAAAGCACCCTATGACTCAAAATTCACAGTTTGAAGTGACAGAGAATTTCATTGTATCTATTTAGCTTATCGTTCACATCGTGTTTTCTTCATTAACCTCACAGGTCTTACCACGAACACATTCACTGCACCACTTACACTGTACGAAGTAGGCGAGATTAAACTAAGTTTCAGCAGTGAGTAAAGCACTAATGTCTTCATTCATTAACTGAGCACTGCACCGTTTAGGATTTTTGAAGTACACTGCAACAGGGAAAGGCACTGTTCTATGTGTAAAGGTCGTGCATGATTATAATTGCATATTACCTTGTTATAAAGGCGGTGAGTATTCAGTTGCTCTTGAAGAGGCCCTCTTCCCTCCTCCTTGCTAGTTGATAAATAATATGCATCAGCATACCAGACCAAGCAGTCTATCATTAGAGCTTGGCCTCCATTCATAAACAGCTGAGAAAGCACTTACAATTTACTCCAGCTGAGCTAGAGAGCTAAATGATTGCATTAGTGCCTGTGTTATGTGTGGAGTTATTGGCATCCCAGATTTATTCCAATGTGCAAACACCCCTGGCTTTGAACTGAAAGCAAAGCTCACTTGAAACAGCTCGCTGAATCACTTTAATGTACCGCAGACATTAGAGTTAAAAATTTGTTTTTCCCAAAAAAGATGTTCTTACGGGTGTGTAGTCAGGCAGACTGCGTTAGATCATATGGCAGTTTGGTGGTTTGTGGTGCCATCAATCATTGCATCAGGACCTGCGGTTATGGGCTCTGCATGGACCTGAACTGTAAAATTTATAGTCGGACTTCTGAATGTTAGAAAAGTTAAATGGGCTTACGCTTCTCCAAATGGGGTGATTTTTTAATTTATGGGGCATCAATCTAGCCGATCTTGAAAGCTGATGTGATTTACAGGTAACAGGAGTGTTGAAAGAACACTAATCATAGTTCAGTTTGAATCCTGAAAGTTAATGGGATGTGGACCCATCAGGCAGCATTGAGCTGTTCTATGATGCACTGGAGACTGAAGCACAAAGGTTCATATCAGGGGAGTCCCGTGCATGCTGGTTCTGTTAAACCTGTATGAACATGGTCTTAAAATTTGGCAGTGTTCCTCCGTGCGGGGATTGCGATAAATAGTATTTAAAAGATGTTAACCTCTAAATGCTGCAATTGAGAACTGAATTATTTAGAAAATATGACAGGGTTTGAATCTGAATCTGTGTATTTTTATTGCGTTTTTTCATTTTTTTCTTATTTGTCGTATTTCATTTGTATTTACTGTATTTATATTTGCAAGTGTTTTTATTAATTAATTTGTTTTTATTCATCTGTCACTCTATGTGCTTTCTGCTTTCATTCCCCACACTCAAGTACTCACCCTGTGTTTTTCAATCAGCGCACCTCATGCCCTTATCTGTAACCACACCTTCCTACACGTTCCCTGCGCTCATTCTCACCTGGTCCCCATTTCATTAACCTCTCCTCACCCATTTATATTCCACTTCCTGCCAGAGCATTATGGCAAGGTTTTTTTTTTTGCCAGTATTCCTGAGTCTACTTTACAAGCATTCCTTGATTTCTGAGATGTTTTGGTAATGGTGTTTCTTTGGCTATCCTATTTCTCTTCACAATTACTCGGCAGCCTGGTCCTCTGTGTACAGTTGCATTCCTGTGTATGACCTTTGTAATTTTCCTGTATTTAAGATTCTGCTTACTCCCTGTAGTTGGCACACGGACTGTTTGGTTTTGGATCTGTGGACTGTCCTATGATTTCAATTTGCATTGCCCCTTCTGTGCTGCATTCTGCCTGTGTGTTACTGAACTGGACTGTTTGAATTAGATCTCACATAAAACCTGTGAACTGAGTTTTTGTGTGTGCGTAAATTATGACTCTGCCTTCTGTCACCATGACAACATGCAGAGTTGCCGTATTAAGAGGCTAACTTACAGCACTTAGCCCTTCCTGGGAGGACTTTATACAACCCCAATTCTGAAATAGTTGGGACGAAGTGTAAATTGTGAATAAAATCAAAATGCAATGACTTTCAGATCACATGAGCCAGTATGTTATTTACAATAGAACATAGTTAACTTTTCAAATACTGAAACTGAAACATTTTACGTTTTTATCCACAAAATGATGTTATTTCAAATTTTATGGATTCAACAGGTCTCAAAAAAGTTGGGACACAGGCAAAAAAGGGCTGAAAAAGCAATTAATATATGAGAGAATCAGCTGAAAGAACGTTTAGCAAGTAATTAAGTTAACTGGCATCAGGTGTGTAACATGATTGGCTATAAAAGGGATGTCTTAGTGAGGTTGAGTCTCTCAGAAGTAAAGATGGCCAGAGGCTCTCCAACCTGTGACGGCTTGCGTAAAAGAAATTGTGGAATACTTTAAAAGCAATGTTCCTCACGTCAACTTGCAAAGGCTTTGAAGGTCTCATCATCGACAGTGCATAACATCATTGAAAGATTCAGAGAAACTGGAAAAATCTCTGTCCGTAAGCGACAAGGCCGAAGACCTTTATTGGATGCCCGTGATCTTCGGGCCCTCAGACGCCACTGTATCACTCACCGGCATGATTCTGTCATTGACATTACTAAATGTGTCATGGTTCTGCCCTGCAGTCCCTCCCCCTCCTGCTGTCTTCGCCTCCACTTCAACGAGCCACACCTGTTGCTCGTTGAAGTGGAGGTGAAGGGAATAGCTGCATTCTGATGCCTGAGCCCTGTTTTGTTGTGCTGCTGCTCCCTTGAGTTTTATATTGTGTTTTTTACTAGTTTAATTAAACATTTCTATTTTTTACTCAGCCTGTGCGTGTGGGTCCCTTAACCACTTTTTGGGTACATGGTCCCAGTGCCCGCCGGCTTGTCATCTTCTGCCGGCGGGGGCAAAACCATGACAAAATGGGCCCAGGAATACTTCAAGAAACCACTGTCTGTAAACACAGTCCGCCGTGCCATCCACAGATGCCACCTAAAACTCTATCATGCAAAAAGGAAGCCATTGTTGAGCATGATCCAGAAGCGCCGCCGTGTTTTGTGGGCCAAGGCTCATTTAAAATGGACTGTAGCAAAGTGTCAAAGTGTCCTGTGGTCAGACGAGTCCAAATTTGACATACTTGTTGGAAATCATGGGCGTTGTGTCCTCCGGGCTAAAGAGGAGAAAGACCACCCCTCCTGTTATCAGCGTTCAGTTCAAAAGCCAGCATCTCTGATGGTATAGGGGTGCATTAGTGCATATGGTGTGGGACACTTGCATGTTTTAAAAAGCACCATGAATGCTGAAAGGTATATAAAGGCTTTAGAGCAACATATGCTCCCCTCCAGACGTCATCTATTCCAGGGTAGGCCTTTTGTATTTCAGCAGGACAATGCAAAACCACATACTGCAGCTATTACAACAGCATGGCTTAGTAGTAGAAGAGTCCATGTGCTGAACTGGCCTGCCTGCAGTCCTGATCTTTCACCAGTTGAGAACATTTGACGCATAATTAAACGAAAAGTCCGTCAAAGGAGACCCAAAACCCTCCAGCAGCTGGAAGCCTGTATTAAACAAGAGTGGGATCAGATTCCAATGGCTAAACTTAAGAAACTTGTCTCCTCAATGCCCAGACGCCTCCACTCTGTGTTAAAAAGAAGAGGGGATGCTACACCATGGTAAACAGGCCCCTGTCCGAACTTTTTTGAGACCTGTAGCAGCCATCAAATTTGAAATGAGCTCATTTTGCAGATAAAATTGTAACATTTTTTAGGTTCAACATTTGCTGTATTATCTCTGTTCTATTGTGAATAAAATACTGGCTGGTGTGATTTGAAAGTCATTGCGTTTTGATTTTATTCACAATTTACACTTTGTCCCAACTATTTCGTTGTTTAATAATTCTCATCTTACCCAGTATGGATGGAACCTCAAATTGAAGTCCACAGTTTGCACTTTTACGGCATATTTTTTAATTCAATACCACAGGGGTGGCCAACCCTGGTCCCGGAGAGCCGCAGTGTCTGCAGATTTTTGGTGTCACTCAGCACTCGATTGATGGATTAAAGTAGTTGATTACTCACTTAACTGATCTTACCTGGTGTCTCAGGTTTAATTTGGTTATAATGAGCCAATCAAGCAATTAGCAGGAACAACCCACAAGACTCCTAGAGTCAATTAAGCAGACTTGCAGGTTGTGACAGCAATCTACGTGTTAACCAAGATTTGTCAATGTGGTTGGATATTTAGCGTAGTTGTAATGCAGACAAAGTAGAAGTACTGAGTACAGATAAAAGTTTATAGAGCAGGGGTGGATAACGCTGGTCCTGTAGAGCCAGAGGGTGTGCTGAGTTTGGTTTTCTCCACCCGATTTAAACCTAAGACACCAGGTGAGATAAGTGAAGTGTGTAATCAACTGCTTTAATTCATCAATCAAGCGCTGAGTAACACTAAAAACCAGCAGACACTGCGGCTCTCCAGGACCAGGGTTGGTCACTCCTGCAATACTCTGCTGGAGTACTTGACCGTAAAAATTCTTACTACAGATATGAGTTGAAATGCATACTGAAGCAACTGATCAATTTAGAATACAGAGCAGATTTTGCTCCATTTAAAACCGGTATTCATCATTACTTGTTACTAACAGTGGAACACACATTTCAGTTGAGGTCATTATTTAAAGGATCCATTACCGGGAAAACACATTTTTCCCAGTTATTGCATGTATACATTAGTCATCCCTCACTCTGACAAAATCTGAAAAGTTTTGGAGTCAAAGCTGTATGGCCAATAGAATCGAGAGGCCAAGTGCAGCGGTAGGAGAAAATCAGAGCTGCACGGACTTAAAATACTCAGAGAGAGAGATACAGACCAAACAACAGAGACAGCTCTCGCGCTTCCAAAAGGACGCCCAACCATCCGAAACAAGGAAGCAAAGCGAGAGAGGGAGAAAGAGGAAGCATCTCGGGAACCGAGAAAACAAAGCACCTAAAATGGTGCAACACAAAGGTAAGAGAGGGAAAGGAAGACAAGGGAATTTCCCTAGAGAAATAGGAACCACAATAGTAACGCTAAGCCATTTTGGCAACAAATCCTGACTACAGATATCTTCTGGCTGTTGTGTTAGCTAAAATCAGACACTCCAGCGAGGGAAGCGTTGCGGACATCCGGCTTAAATAGGCTCAGAGGAAGGTGCTGCCCACGCCTGACGAAACAGCAGGAAGGAATCCGAAAATTAAAGGAACAGAAGTGGTTCCGAAAAGAGCCACAGAGAGAGTCTAAAAACCACAAACACAGTAAAAACCATGACAAAAGCAGCTTCCTTCCTCCCTTTTTTTCCTCATCCGGAGGCTTTCTATTCTGGAGACATGAAAATTGGAGATTTCAGTTTGGTCACCCTGACGACGTGTACAGCACAGAGGAGGAGGAGTCGAGGTGTGGCTTGGGAGTAGCAAACCGTGCCCACTGTTTTCCGCAAACACGCCCGAGACAAATATCGGAGACAAGAGCTAAAGGTTCTGGTGCACACAAATGCTCTGTAGTTGGCTGCCAGAATCCACATAAAAACGGTTTTAACATTCCATCGAGCGATGAATCGCAGAGGAACAAGTGGATTGCATTTATTCTTGCTGATAATGTTCCTGCAGCCCCTGCCACAAACCTATTCCTGCGTGCTCATTTCACGTCGAACTCTTTCTCCAACTTAAGCCAGTACAAAGCTGGCTTAGCTAAAAACCTGCGCCTCCAGAAAGGTGGTATTCCAACACTATGGATCCCGCCACTTTAATATTGTCTGTAAATGTCAACTTTCGCATTAGCTGACAACTTTGTTCCCCCAACTTCAATGTTATCATTACATTACTGTAAGCTATTGGATGGAGTGTGGTGCAGTTCAACAGAAACTTGGCAGTATACCCAATACGCAAACGTTACCCTCACAGCCCACAGGCTCGCCTGACATGCCGTATTTCCATAGCTGTAGTGGGCTCACTTTCAGCTACAGTGAAGATACACACATCATATCAAACTATACAACGTAAGGAATCTATAGATGTCAAAAATGCTATGCTATGATGTTGTTAAGCAGGTGAAATAACGCTTCAAACATACGCTAAATTTCAGCTAGCAAAAAGCTAACATTAGCTAGCTCTGTTAATTTAGGCCGGCATTAACCTTGCACATTCTGGTAATATGTTGATGGATGGCTGTGTATTATTGTCTTTTTATGCTGTCCAAACGCAGCGTGTTACTCTTGATTATATGATCACGGAACTTAGATTTACTAATCTTTGTTTGCATGTGACATTTATATTCCCCCTGTTTTTAGGCTATTTCGCTAGTACATCTCACGCAGGGCTCAGTGCATGGCACTCAGACGGCAGGAGCACATCAAAGCCACCCAGAATGGTCGATAGATTCAGCCATGGTGAGGTCACACGTTGTGTTACTATGTACGCATTGCTATGGCTGTGTTTCAAGCCACTCCTCCCTCCTCCCACCCTCTTCCCTCGCACCACCCCCTCTGCCCAGCCTTGCCTCTATCTTCCAGCCGAGTCAAAATCTCGAGATTTTCTCGCGAGAGCAAGATTAGCTTGATAAAAAGGGAAAAATAAATATAAATGTTGCATAATTTATGGAAATTACCACTAAACATTATGTTTTAGGCCCAAAACACTTATTTTTAACGGGTGAAAATACCAGGTAATGGAGTCTTTAATATATTGATTGGTGTATCTCCATTGATGTACAACCCCAATTCCGAAATAGTTGGGACAAAGTGTAAATTGTTATAAAATCAAAATGCAATGACTTTCAGATCACATGAGCCAATATGTTATTTACAATAGAGCATGGATAACATTTCAAATGTTGAAACTGAGACATTTTACATTTTTATCCATAAAAGGAGCTTATTTCAAATTTTCTGGCTGCAACAGGTCTCAAAAAAGTTTGGACACAGGCAAAAAGGTCTGTAAAAGCAATTAATATATAAGAGAATCAGCTGAAAGAACATTTAGCAAGTAATTAAGTTAACTGGCATCAGGTGTGTAACATGATTGGCTCTAAAAGGGATGTCTTAGAGAGGCTGAGGCTCTCCAACCTGTGAACGCTTGCATAAAAAAATTGCGGAATACTTTAAAAACAATGTTCCTCAACGTCAAATTGCAAAGGCTTTGAAGCTCTCATCATCGACAGTGCATAACATCATCAAAAGATTCAGAGCAACTGGAAAAATCTCTGTGCGTAAGGGACAAGGCCGAAGACCTTTACTGGATGCCTGCGATCTTCGGGCCTTCAGACGCTACTGCATCACTCACCGGCATGATTCTGTCATTGACATTACTAAATGGGCACAGAAATACTTCAAGAAACCACTGTCTGTAAAAACAGTCCACCGTGCCATCCACAGATGCCACCTAAAACTCCTTCATGCAAAAAGGAAGCCATTGTTGAGCATGATCCAGAAGCGCAGCCGTGTTCTGTGGGCCAAGGCTCATTTAAAATGGACTGTAGCAAAGTGGCAAAGTGTCCTGTGGTCAGGCGAGTCCAAATTTGACAGACTTGTTGGAAATCATGGGCGTTGTGTCCTCCGGGCTAAAGAGGAGAAAGACCACCCCTCCTGTTATCAGCATTCAGTTCTAAAGCCAGCATCTCTGATGGTATGGGGATGCATTAGTGCCTGCAGTCGTGATCTTTCGCCGATTGAGAACATTTGGCGCATAATTAAACGAAAAGTCCGTCAAAGGAGACCCAAAACTCTCCAGCAGCTGGAAGCCTGTATTAAATAAGAGTGGGATCAAATTCCAGTGGCTAAACTAAAGAAACTTGTCTCCTCAATGCTCAGACGCCTCCACTCTGTGTTAAAAAGAAGAGAGGATGCTATATCATAATAAACAAGCCCCTGTCCCAACTTTTTTAAGACCTGTAGCAGCCATCAAATTTGAAATGAGCTCATTTTGCGGGTAAAATTGTAAAATTTCTCAGTTTGCTAACATTTGCTATGTTAACTCTGCTCTATTATGAATAAAATACTGGCTGGTGTGATTTGAAAGTCATTGCATTTTGATTTTATTCACAATTTACAGTTTGTCCCAACTATTTCGGAATTGGGGTTGTATTTTGTTGTACTGGGCTGAATTTATCATTTTTTGTTATATTTTTGAATTTGTTACAGTACATGAGTCACATTGGTATATTTCATTAGCACAACTGAAGGACAGAATGAGCTCACTTACACCGCCTAGCTCTTTCCTCCACTGCAAATGAGGTCCTCGTTCACTCCATCGCTACACACATATCCCATCCTGTCCTTCTGCTGATATTATTTACTGTACCTCTGATAAACTGCATGAGCAAACAAGCATAATTGTCAGTATGGCTAATCCCCTCAGTATATGTATTGTAGGGTCAGTGGCCACAGTATTCTCATGGGGAAAACATTTTTTTGCTCATCTGTTGTTGATTCTGATATTTTGAGATTAACTGGAGCTGATCATTCTGTGATCATTGGTGTACGAGTCACTCCTCCTATTGGTCCCTCTTACAGCTCCCAAGAATTTAATTAATTAGTGGTAGAAAATGACAATTAGCTGTAAAAACAAGAATTAAGACTGGTCAGTTTGATCCTTTTATCAGCCTGTAAAGCTCTTTAATTTCCTAGCAGGTTGATTTGTTTTCCCCCTTTGATTTTCCCCATTTTGAACACAGCCAAACTGTTTATTACACACAATGACCTGCGCACGGTGGGACGATGTCGTGGCACGCGATTCATCCATCTCCTCTTTTGACCCTCTCCTCTTTTTACGCCATGCAGTCTGTCACGCTCAACTGGATTCAGACACCCGACCACAGGTCTTCCAAATGACATCTTGGCTGTAAGCTACCTGGAGACTCGTTTCAAAGATTAATCGAAAATACTCCCAGGCATTGCTATAGCTTGCTGAAACACAGGAAAACTTGCTTGGTAACATTAGCGTAACCATGGTTGAGTTAGTAATATATTGTTAACTTGCATTTGTTTTAAACATTTGTTCTTGGGTTAGGACCAAAAGTAAAACAACCAAATATGAAAACAACCTGAGAGATTGCACACTGATGCATCACTCAAACATTTCAGTTAATGTAACAGCTAACTCAAACTGTCCAAGAGAGTAAAAGTGAGAGAGAGAAAGAGTGTAAGATGCAAATAGCCATCCTCAGGCCATAGCAGCACCTCGCAGTTCATGAATATTTATGGAATTGAATTGTACGAATTGTGTGTGAAATTAATGAAAAGTTCTGTATAAACCATATCTGGTTTATCATATTTGCATGGGTTGCCTTTTGGAGTCTCATGTCCTGAATTATGGGGAACTAGATAAACTGAGACAAAACTGGGGTAGTGTATCCGATTATTGGTGTTTTTGAGAGCTTGTGCTATTCTCAGTTTTCTTTTAGCGGAGATTCGAAAAATGAGACACCTGTTAGAAAATTTTATGAATGCTCACAGTAATCGCTGTGAGACTGAACCACGCGTAGATTTGAGGTGCGCAGTCACACTTAAAAATAGGGCTTTATGGAACAATATTTACTGTCGGTTGACTGTCAGAGAATGGGGCAGTGGTATGCATTTAGTGTACATATTTCTTTAGAAAGATCCTGGCGAGTTGGTACCCTGCTCGGCCATCCATCCTGGTGATAGCATGCATCTATGGTATAAGATAAAAGATTCTGGGGGAATCTAAATACATTATTCATTTCCTTGCTTTCCATTTAAATTCAATCTGAGTTTTTATCAATAAGATGTATTGCCTTTTAACAACGTGAATCTGTTTGCCTTTTCTTATATTTCTACTGAGGCCTCTGTGTTGTGCTTCCACTTGAAATAAATTGCCTCTTGGAGTCTTCCCTCATGTAATTCCTCCCTTATACTCATGTGTGGCAACGATAGAATGTTGATTTCTACAGCTTTTAAACCTAAAACGGTCTTGACTGTTACTATCGCAATAGGCTCACTTGATTAGTGGCTTCTGGTCAGTGAGTGACGCCAGGTTTTCATTCTATTTAACCTGAGTCCTCTTGGTGAGAGGCTGTTTACCTCACCGCACTGATACCTTGGTTGCAGGTAGCAATCACAGCACTGATTCCTAGGTTGCAAGTAGCAATCAACCTTACAAAAGGGTACAACACAGCTGAATACTGTATCACAGCAAGCCTTTTGTCCCATTTGAAATAGTTTTAACTGGATTTTTTTCTTTTACATACATTCACTGAGCTTGATTTTTTTTTTTTGTTTTAACTGGTTTCTTTTTCTTTTACATACATTCACTGAGCTTGAGTTTTAATTTGTCTGACATTAACTTCTTGACTCATTGGGAAAATATTTAAATTTGCTAAAGGCAAAATTAATATCAATGGCAGTGCGTGTGGGCCTGCTGTGAAGTCAGTTGACGGTGAGAAACAGCTAAGGTATCTTATATTGATGTTGAGGCAGATGCCCTGGGTGTCATTGTGCAACGAAAAAGAAGTCCTTTCACATGACTATTGGACACCGTAGGTATCCCCATAGACTTCAATACAAAGTCGACAATGTCAGTACTTGACAACAATAGCAAATACTGTATAACAAAACTATACTGGCCAGGCCTTGAATATGGAATCTGTGCTACGAGGCAACAGTGCTAACCAGTGTATCACTGACCACCCCAGATGCATCAACTAAAAAAAAAAAAAAATCTTATCTTCATCCCAATCTCGGATCAATGCAATAAATATGAAAGTACAATTCTCTTCCCAATTCCCTTTTTTCGTTTTGTGAGATTATAATTGCATTGCCTTGCAACCATGTGAAAAAAAATGCCCTGTATCTGTAAAATGTGAACGTTGCTAAAGATGTGCTACCATGAACAATAAGTAAACTACAAGCAGACGCCCACCTTCGACATCATACACAATTTTTGAACGAGCTGATGATCTGAGACCTGTGTGTGATGTTGTTCTGTATTGCTTCAAACTCAGCATGCTGATGGCAACATTTGCCGTTTAAGGTCTCAAAGTCCTTCACTTTTCGAAAGGTTTGGAGTATTCAACCACATTATCGCAATAAGCATAAGAGTAAGGCTTTGCATATATTAATTTAATCATGGACCTTATTTTCGCCGACTTTTGAAAACCCCATTCATTTTTGCAAGGACACTGCACTAATTGAGCAGGAAGTAAAAAAATGCCAACAAAGCCGCATGCAAATTTATGCCATTTTGTGACTCTTTTATATGATGGTGGAGGACCCCCTTTGTGTAGTATTTTGCCTTTTGGGGAGAGTGTCATTAGAGCATCAATATATGATGAGTTGCATTGAGAATGTGTTGCACTGTGAGTAAGAGGACTGGAGCTGTTGCTCTTCCTCTCTGCTAAACAGTTAGGGATGTGTATGGGCAAATTTGAGCAGAAAGCTCTATCCCAGACGTCTCAAACTCCACCTCTGTCCACAGTGTCTACAGATTTTTGGGGTTCCAATCCAATCAGCAGCTGGGTCAGGCCTTATAAACAAGACAGAAAGACTCCTTGGCCAAGCAGTGACTTAAATTAAGCACTTGAGAGCAGGTACAAATCAAAAACCAGTTGACACAGTGGTCCTCTGAGATTTGAGATTGAGACCCATTCTTTGTCCATTCATGTGCTCCTTCGTTACTCCCTTATAATATAAGCTTTCACTCAGACCTGAGTCCAGATAAGGTTTTTCTGTGCCTGAGTTTAGACAAGTGTTGCTGTTTCTGATTATAACAAAGAAAACAAAGTGTCTGCATGTGTCCACAGTTTTGAGTAACTTTAAGTTGAAATGTTCCGGATTTTTGTGTGCTTACAGAGTCTTCTTTCTCATCTTAACCAATTGAAGATAGCTGGCTGCACTGCTGCGTACTGCATTGCTAGACACAAACACACACAAACGCACGCACGCACGCACGCACACACACACACACACATACACGCACACACACACACACACACACACACACACACGCACACACACTCTGAAAATCAGTGTCAACTTGAGTGCTCACTTGTTTACTTAATTGCATGTAACCTGTCAAGATCTCAAATGTTGAGAAGGAAGGATGAACAAAACAGAATGTTCCCAAGCAATTCAGTGTCTGCTGAGAGCAGGAGTGAGAGCTTATTGTAGTGTTTTGACAGAGAAGAGCATTATGTAAAATATTACATTTAAAAGAATGATGTGAGGCGGCAATGATTACAAGGTAGACAATGACATTAGGCTTGAGATAAAACATTTTCACCATTTGATGCTGTTTTTGTTTTTTGATTATAGATGGACTATTTGTCATCCGTTTTATGCTGAAATGCTAATAAGGGTTCAGTTTAATTTCTCGTAATCAGTGTCATGTGTTATGCTGGGAAAAGCAATCTGCGGTCCGATTGTGATGGGCTCTACTTTAATTAAAACATTGATGGAGAGATTTCACTGATCTGATCCAGTTTTTTTATTGCTAATGTCATATATTCACGTTATTGTCATGCTGTCATGTTTCTGAAAATTGCACCTTGCTTGATTTATTTAATTTTTTTTGCCATTTTATGTCCGCCACTTAGAGATGAAAGAATACATGTACCACAGGAAAACTTTAAAACTGTGTGCTACTAGTACAGAACAGTATAGTACAGTATTAGTTTTTGCTTCAGACTGAGCAATATAACTTTAGCCTCAAATGAATTCTGCACTGTACTAGAGACTATTATTTGACTAAAACTGTTTTGTCAGTGTGTGTAACACAACAACAATTTTTTTTTTTTTTTGACTTGCATTTTTATTATTTTCCATTTATAGAATATAATTCCATATAAACAATCAATTATACAACTAACATTTACCCCCAACAACCCCCCTCACCCACCCACCTACCAACTCACCCCACCCAGAGGGAGACCATTGACTCTGGCCATATGGCTTTGCTACCAACCAAAATAAATAAATATTCAAATAATAACAATAATAATGGAAAATACATAAATAATAACAATAAGTAAATAACAACAGCAGTTTCTAATACAGCATAAACCTGTGGTTTATTTTGAGCTACATAAGAAAATATTAAGCATATAATCAGCATGAGATATGGTTTTTTTCATGTTTTCAAGGAGCTATGCACAAAAAAACTTTGGCACATTCCTTAGTCTATCAGATAATGTATTTTTTGTTTGTCCCCCAAGAATATTTCTAATGTACAACATCCATATTTTAAAAGAAGAGTTTACAGTTTATCTGGCTTTACTCACCAAGTCAGAGATGAATGAAAGCACTGAGATAATGGATATAAAGGAAAATGAAAAAAAAAAAGAATAACAACATATTCTCAGGGGTAAAATGTTTGTCTCCCTTGTACCTTTAAACTGAGCTTTGAAATAAATTATGGAGGGAAAACATCTGCATTTTTCCTGAATGGTCTCCTTTTCTGTGGCTTGAGAGCAGATTTGAAAGCATTTAAAATTCAATTTCTGATCTTTATTGATGTTTCCTGATTATTGATACCTTGTGAATACAATTGTCAATTGAGTTTTAGTAATTGTACAAATAGCTTCACTTCCTTACTACTGACACCCATAAATATATTGGACAACAAATAGCAAAAAATGCCAGTAGCAAGACAGAGCATCTGGTAGACTGACAAGATAATCCATGCTAAAGCAAATGCTTATAGGGCAGTTGACTGCTATACTGCCCCATCCATCACATAAGAGCAGTTCAGGGAGGATGACGGAGAACAACAAGACCGCTTAAGTGCCATTCAATAGCTCAGCATCATTTCACATGGATTGTGAGCACGGGGAGGCAGAACGTCTTGTAATTGGCTTGACAATGCGGGGAAAAGCGCACAGGTGCAGTTCAACAGTGACAGCTCATTTAAGCACACTGTCGGGATCCAGTTCTGTCCCCAAGCTGCCTCGCAGTTCTCACCAGTCATTGCTTATGTTGTCATTCCTTCTTCTTCATATGTGTTCATTGGACTTTAAAAAGAAGTGCAGCTGTGGGAATCTTGTAACAACAATTCCAAAAATGAGTAACATTGACTTTTTTCTGCCGTGTGGCTCCTCTGTCTCCAAAAACAAAGAGACAGAAGGAAAGTTTAATTGGTTTGATTTTCAATTCCAGCTTAGTAGTGCAAGCAAATCACATAACTGCCTCAGTCAGAATATTCCTGTCACATCATTTTTGATAAATTTAGTTCTTGAACTGACAGCCTTGTCATTGAAAAGTCTTTGCCTGTCAAACTACGTCTATTCATGTGAAGTACAGTAGGCAGTATGATTATCTATAAATGCCTGAAAATTATATTGTACTCTCCCCTTATATTCATCTGCTTAATTTATGCATAGGCTAAATTTATGCCCAAGTTATTTTTCTTTTGCTAAACAATTTGCTCATTATGTACAGGTTGGTAGAAAAGTGTGGTGATCATGATACTTTTTTGTCATAATGTCAAGTCACATTTATTTATGTACATCGCACATTTAATAATAGGCATTGCTGACCAAAGTGCTGCACAATAACATATACTTGTGCACATAAAAATGCAACACCAGTAAATTCATCAGTATTTTTAAATATTCAATTACATTTGGACCCTGGAATTATGCAACAGAGCAATTAATATTTCCTTAGCTTTGTGGTGAGATTGAAATCCAGTAAATGACAGCGAGCATACGGATTTAGTGATGCAGAAAGAAGAACCACTAAAATCTCAACAATCACAGGGTGTTGTGTTTTTTTATGTGCATGATTATATAATAACACCGATAAAACACAATTAGAGAAGACAAACGGTTAGAATTACAACTTAAAACCAGGAAATGCTAGCGAGTAGCGATGAGTTTTTAAACGTTTCCAAGCAGGAATAAGACCTACTGTACAATGGAAGGCTGTTCCATAGCTCTGGGCTGGTGAAAGCAAACACACGATAACCTTTCATTTTTAATTTAGACCATGTCACAAACAGAAGCAGTTTATCAGATGATCATCACTAGTGAGCAGTGATGATCATACACTACCACTTTCATTTTAAAGGGATCCTAATATACATTACTTTTCTGTAATTCTTTTGTTGAAAATGTTTTGAAAAATGCATTGTAGCCAAATAATTCCTACTAGTATACTGAGGTAAAAATATGGATAATAAATAAAACAGTGAAAACATAATTTTTTTTATGATAATTGAATGGTATCGCAAATTTTATTTTTTTGACTCTTGCATAGCCTGAATGCATGTTTGAAGGCTCATTCCATGACTATCGATGCTGAAAAAAATGTGTTTAAACTGGTTTGAGGCAACATTAGTCTGCAAAATTACCTCTGATGGTCAGTTGTTCCAGAATATAAGGTGACATGAACTTTGTGCAATGTCATAGTTTAAACACGTTGGCATGGCGGAAGGAGCTCTCTGAGATTGTTCGTAGCCATATTGCGGCCTTACATGATCCTGAAGACTTTAAATGCTGCCATGGCACTGTCAGAAACGCCATCAAACATTTCAAAGAGACCGGTTTGCTGAAAACTGGTGGCAGTAGAGGTGCAAAGCAGAAGTTAAGTGCCTCTGATGTTCGTTATCTGCGTATGACAAGTACAAAAAAATCAGCAGTTGACAGCACAACAACTCTGTGATGACATTAATAATGCCAGAAGTGAAGAGATGAAAGTATCAAAATCTACTGTTTCCAGACACCTGTGTGAAAATCGTCTGATTGGTCGTGTTGCTGCCAAGAGCTGGCAACTTAAAAAAAAAATTGTGTTTGCCAAGAAATTCATGGATTGGACATTAATGGACTGGTAAAACGTCTTTGGGACCAATAAATCAAAATTCAAAAATTTCTCACCCAAAAGCAGAACATATGTGCACCGTAGAGTTGGAGAACATTTCAAAAATGACTGTTTAACCCCTTCAGTAAAACATGGAAGTGGTAAAATTATGGTTTGGGGTTCAGTCTGCTTGAAAGGAGCCGGTGATCTTATAAAAATTGACGGAATCATGGATCAAAAGATGTATCACTGCATCCTTGTGAGGCACGCATTGTCATCTACAAAGGGACTGATTGGTCGGGGATTTTATTTTCAACAAGATAATGACCCTAAAACACAAGTTGTGCAAGAACTATCTCAGGCAGAATGATACATCTGGTGACATAAAAGTTGTGACTTGGCCTGTTCAAAGTCCAGACCTTCGATAGAACAAATCTGTTGTAACATCGAAAGAGTCTCTTTGGAATGCTCTGCAAACCATATGAAATGGTTTCCCGAGTGAGGTAATGAAAAATGTGTGAAAACTATGCCTGAAAGATTAAACACTGTAATCAAAGCAAAGGGTGGCCACAGTAGATATTGACTTTTTCTCTCAAAAAGACATTGTTGTTTTCGTTTTTCTAAATATATACTGTTATCTGTTTACTTATTTTCATGTATATGATCCAATATTATATGATTTATCTTCATTTTTGTTAAGTGTATAATCATTGCACACTACAGTAAGAGCCCTGGGGAAAACATACAGGGACAGGCGGTCAAATGTGCGAGATGGAGCTAGACCATTGAATACCTTTTAAACAAATAATATAACCTTAAAATCATCATGTATTTCACTGGCAGCCAATGGAGACCAGCTCAGGCAGCTGTAATCACATTGTTTTTTAAACAGTTACAAGTTCGGCTGGCCCATTCTGAACAACTTTAAAGGAGGACTATACCGATCTACACGTTTTGACTTAATCTTATAGTAATTAACTCCAACATAATATCCACGGTTGATTTTTTGTCCATACATACCCCCTGTTCTTTTAAATGACCATTAATTAGCCGGAATTGCTGTTTCCAGGAGGCCGCCATTAACGCCACAAGTGGCATGAGAACTTGCGAGATCATAACGTCACTGCGGCTGCCACATGCATTCATGTGCATGATGCATGCGATGTCAAAATGTCTGAATACATTGATATCAAAATAAATTAGACTACCATCCAATTTAAAATTGTTCATTGAGCGAATCAACTGTTTGTTTGCAAAGTGAGCCAAGTAAATGGGAAGGGGGTGAAAGCAATTGTCGAGTAGAGGAGGATGATTTTGAAGACCTTAACTTTGCTTAGTTCAGCACACAGTTTGCCTGAATGTGTTTGCTTGATTATTACATTTGGCCGTTGTGTGCGAATCTTGTTCAATTATTAAATAAATATTGTTTAAAATTTGCGACACAGATTTGCCTGAACGTGCTTGCCCTGTCTTCGGTGCATTTGTCCATTTCTTGCAATGCGAAAATAATTTCTCTCTCACATTCACGTTTGATGCGCTTCACACAGTGTTTTCTACTTCGCGTATATTTTTAGAGGCTTAAAAACCAGGGCCATCTTAACATGATTTATTTTTAAGAAATACTTTTTAATAATACGTGAAAGTTTTCCGACAAGAGGTGGAATTCAGAGGTCTACTATTTATTCAGATTACTGACATTATTTCAATCTACCACGGAAGCCTGGTTCAGTTTGTCTGCTTCTCATTATCTCTTCTAAATCATTATTGGCTTGATTTTGGTTTTGATTGGTCAGTTGTCTGAATAAATGGCTTGATTACAAGTTAGGCAAAATACAAGGAAATTGATTTAAGATGAGCTAATTATGCCAAGGTGACGGCAGCTGTCCAGCCTCGCTGGTAATTAGCAGACTTCAAATCGCACTTTTCTTTCCGGAAGCATTTCAAATGGCCTCTGATGTTAGTTCACCTCTAAATTAAAGTTGTGTCGGATAGAAAAAGGTAATAATCAAGCTCGTCTGTCTGCCCCATAGGGGAAGCGGGAATATCTCGGTCATTCAACAATCTCAATGCAGGACCGCAGGATAATGGAAATTCATGGCGTTGACAGCCGCACTGACGTCACGATTAGGGGCGCCCCAAGCGGATCGAGGGTGAATTTTCGTCTTCTGTGATAAAAATGGCGCGGTCCACTAGTTTTGAAAAATCATATATACGCAGTATATAACAAGCATGAATGCAATCAACTGGAGAGACACTGCTTAACATTTTTACTTACCAAAAGATGGATATTATCATTTTTATTCTGATAAATTGTTGTCCGGATCGAACACTGCAATAATTTTCTTTGTATTCTGTTCTAATTGTATGTTTCTGTGAACTGCACATTTCACAACTACTATCACATTTTGGGCATATACATTTGGATTTGGTTTATTCATTCTTAAGCAGTGCTTGTGAAACATTATAGAGTTTGATTTGAACCCTGCTGCATGCTAGATAATCAATAGATGAACAGAGGGATGGATAGGTATTTAGATACTACGTTTAAATGCATACATTCACATTGAAGTGCAGGGCCATGCCGTATATCTATCTGCAGTTATAATCTATCTGTTCTGGATTAAGCATAAATCAAGTTTGACATCATGCTTTTTACATTTGTGTGTAGTGGGGAAGCATTTTGATACGTAATTTTTCCCAGCTGTCCATGTCACTTGTTTAGCCAGCATAATCTGCACAGCATCTGATTGGGTGCAAAAAAAAAAAAAAAAAATTATGGAGGAATTTAATGGTATATTATGCAAAAATGTTTCGACCATGAGGAAAAAACACACTGGATTATGTGAAAATTTAAACAATTTACAAAAGTGATTATTGAGTCTTTCCAGTGTATTTACATTCATTTAAATCTTATTTTAAAGTGGTAACCAACTTATTGATGATGGCGGCTGAGGCAGCATGGCGTGCAGTGTGTTCTCCCACACTAAACCTGAGATTTATAAGACTCAAGATGGCAAAGTGATTGTCGAAAACGAACTGCTAAACTTTATTGTGGTGAAAATGAGAACCCTGAGTCACGATGAAATCGTTTTATTGGTAACAAATCATTTCACTTCTGAACGGATTGAATCCTCCAAAAGGACTTTGTTTGAGGTGTGTCCTCATACAATACAACGCTGGGTCTCGCACAAAGGGGCGCAAAAGGACATTAACAACGTCAAGTTGTGCCTGAAAGTACTTAATGAATGCGGGGAAGACATTCCAAAATTCGCTCATACTTCCTGGATGAATTGCCTCCTGTCTCGTTTAACAATATCGACGTGTCGGCTCTGCTTGGTAAAATGTTGCAAATCAATAATGACATGTCCAGTATGAAAAAAGTTATCGAAGCTCAGGCAGATGCCTGCGAGAGCCTGCGAGCAGTAACTGAAGCCTTGGACAGCAGGCTGATTGCTGTTGAAAGACCCTGCGGCCTTACTACTGGTATGGATGGTGCTAAAGGCCAGACAGCAAATGGGGGAACCCAGGCTGCCAATGGGAGTACGGGGAACCCTGGAGATTGGATGGCTACCAGGAAGGACGGAGATGGGGTCGTGGAATATACTGATGGACGGGTGGTCGCTGAAGTGGCCTGTGCTACTGATGCGAATATGGAATACCCCACTGCCACTGCGTCAGTGCTCACAGAACAAGCACAATCTCCTGCGTGGAATGTTGTGGTGAGACAAGGGCGACGGCTTAACCCGGCATCTGACTACAAGCATCGAAAACTCTCGACTGGCAATACTAAGCATCTAAAACTTTCACGCAAAAGAACTGGAATAATTGGGACTGGGACAGCCAGTATACAAGCCGTTCAAACGCAAATGGTGAGTGTGTTTGCAACCAAGTTTGATCCGAGTCTTGAAGCGAATGCACTCAGTGAATATGGCCGAGAAGTTAACTGTCGGAAGATAGAGTCTGCACATAGCAGATTCAGCTCCTTTCAGATCACTGCTGAATGTAAGGAGGTGGCCGAGATGTATGACCCACAACTCTGGTCAGCGGGGTCATTTGTGCGGCGTTTCTATGAGAAGCGTCAACCGAGAGGCGCAACAAGTGCCCCTGTGGCCTAGTTGCACTCCATTGCAACAAATGGCTCTGCGCCCAGAGAAATGTCTGCCACGGGACAGATCTCAGAGGATTGAAAAGCCGAAGGAAGACTCAATCTAAGTGTGAGGATCGTCTCTTATAATGCTTGTGGACTGCGCATTGGTCACAATGCTTCAGATAAAGCTCGGCGCATCACTGTAGACGCTCTGCTGGAAGAGTGTGACATTCTTTGCCTTCAAGAGACGTGGCTTCCCAAACAAGACTTGGACAAACTAAATGCCCCGCAGAAAGCCTTCCATGGCGCTGGTGAGTCCACCGCTGATCTTAGCACAAAGATTGTCCATGGCAGAATTCCTGGTGGGGTTGCAAAATTATGGAATAGGAAATATGATCCAATAGTGACTGATCCTAGATTTAGTGTTGACAGAGCCATTGGGCTTGAGATTAACTATAAAAACAGGAGACTGATCATCATTAACATCTATATGCCCTGTGAGTCTAAGCAGTCAGAACAGAAGATGAATTTTTGAGTAGACTAGCCTTTTTGCACTCCTTCATCGAGGACTATGAGTCAACCAGTGCCTATGTTATCGGGGATTTTAATGCTGATTTATCTGATAATAGCTCATTATTTGCCAAAGATCTTATGCAGTTTTGTAATGACAGTCATCGGACTTTGTCTAGTCAGTTGCTACTTCCTCACAATAGTTTTACATATATCAGTGATGCTCGGCAGACAACCTCCTGGCTTGATCATTGTGTATGCACAGCAGATGCTCATTCCTCCATTATTGATGCAGTGATTAAGTATGAGATGGCTATTTCTGATCATATACCATTATCCCAGAGTGTTCCACAAGCCCCGGCGGCCGGCGATTGCGCCGACTACTCAGTCCTCCTCCGCTGGCTGCTTTCTTGACAGTTTTAAAAATTTATGGCGAGTTTTGTTGCGTTTTATTTTGATAGACGCTTTTCAGTGGACTGATTTACTGTCTCTTTGCCGCTGTATTGAAATATTAAGCTGCGCTGTCATTAAGCCGACTCGAAAACAACTTCAACATTCAATGATATTGCGCATCATACTAACTTGAATAATGGTTCTTCCATCATATGCACATTGTTGTTTTGTCTGAAAATCTTAGAAAATTGAGTGGTTGCTAGTAGGGATGCCGCCCAAAAAGAAGATGAAGGCGAGTAGCGGGCAGACATTAATGATGTCCTTCATAAAGAAAGGTAATTTCAGCACAATTAACTGAACTGATGAGGCAATTCCGCTCAGAGGTCAGCCCATATGCCATGATACAGTAAACGCTCATAAATCCATACAGAGCAGTAGTAGCCTACAACCACATTCCCCAGTGTTCAACCCTGGGGACAGTCATTGCTACTATGCGATAATCAAATGTATTAAATTACCAGCGTTTTCGACATAAGTTTTTAAGGCATTGAATCGACTCACGGTGACCCGAAGAATTACCTACGTTTCAACGCAGGTTATGGTATAAATATTGTCGCATTCTGGCTGCAAGTGTGCCAATGCATTCATCACATCTAATCCGTAACCATGCATTAATTTGCTCATTTGCGAAGACTATGCAGTATGACGACTGGTGACATTGTTTTTAATTAGCATTCTGTTCAGTTAATCAAAAAGTTATCGCGCGTTTTCCTTAAACAAGGACATGAAACTTGAACTGTCTTTCTAATATTCTGAATCGTGTGGCTCGTGAGACAGCACTTACTTAGCTTGGCGTCGGCTTTAACTGATGTTCTTTGCACCGATGTTCATAATTCGATAAGCTCAATGTGTTTTGCATTAAGTGCCATTGTTAGATGCGGTTCTGGAACCAGACGCGAGAGTCAAGCAGTGAAGAAAAAATGGGATTTTATTGGAAAGGGGGGCGAACCCCCGCAGAGCAGAAGGCGACAGTACAAAGTCCACAATCCAAAATCAAAATCCAAAGGGCAAAATCCAAATAGTAACCAGGGCAGCAAACACAATAATTGTGGTCAGGCAAAATGGGCTTGGTACACAGATGCAGGCAGAAAATCCAAATCAGAGGCAAAAATCAATAATCAGGGACGGTCCAGTCAGAAGAGAATCACAATAGAGTACAAGGCGAAAACAAGCGTGGCACAAGCAAACCAAAGGAAACGTTGAAAAGACTGTGAAAAGACTGCGTAAGTACACTCAAGGGAAGTCACATGCTATGATCAGGGACAGGTGAATGGGATCAGACTAATTACGTGGGAGCAAACACGAGGGAGAACCTAACCACATGAAATTGGCAAAAGCCAAAACGCGGACAGGGAACACGAGACAGCCTATGACAAAACATACAGCTCCGGTTAGGGAGTTCTAACGTGCACAGATAATGAGGCAGGACAGAGTAGAGCAGGTGCGGAGGATCCGCTGAATTTGCAGCAAAGACTAAGTGCAGGCAAGAGGCGGAGACTAGAACAGGGCGAGTGCTGAGAGCTTGTTAATCAATTAGTAAGTGCAGCTATACAATCCCTGGTGCTCGTTAGTAAGTTAGTATTATATACAATGTTAGTTTTGGTTAGTAACTTTAACAAAACAAACTGTTAGTATGGGTTAGTAAAATAGAAAAGCAAGGCGAAGGAAGCAAACGAGATTAGAAGGAATGTTTGAAACCCAGAAACCATGAAATCACCTAAACATGTGACACGCAGGACTTGGGGAGAAGCTGTAGCTTAACAAAAGACCAGACAGGGGAGACAAAGTGCAATGCAGGGCATGAACAAAGACATGGACCGGGATCTAACAGAAATGTGGATCTGGCATGGCAAAAACAAAAACATGGCAAAGAACTCAAACTAAACAGAGCATGGCAAAAACGGAACAGACATGGCAGAATAATAGCAGGGCATGGCAAAAAACAGAACAGGCATGGCAGAAACAGAACAGACATGGCAAAATCATAACAGCCGTCTTAAAATAAATTACATTGCTGCAAAAATGCTGAAATGAGAGCAGTATTTTTTTTTTTTTTTATTAACATCACGCGTATTGTATATGATGTCAGTGTTACATATCGGAGATCTTTTTTACCATTAAAGTTTCTTCATCATTATAGGGTTAGGTGCCACGCTTCCTCTGTTGTTGGTACCATGCTTCCTCTCAATTCCATTAAAGTCCAACACTTCATGAAAGTTAGCAAGCACACTCTTTTAACTGCAGAACAATTTGCGTATTCTGATTTTTGCTGATATTTATTTTATAAATGCCAATTGAATGGTGATTCACTAATCTTTCCCTCAACATAGTGACTCAGTATTTGTCATGGTTGAAAATGACTAATTATTCAGTGCCAAAGGAAAACCTTCAGACATTTAAATGACTGATGTATTGAAATAAATGTATAATCGTAAAGAGATGTTAATTATTTTGCACTGTTTCGAATACTTACGACTGGAGAAGAAAGGCAAAGGATGTGAGTTAAGAAATATATTGTAATAATATAGAAAAAATGCTTCAAAGAAATAATTGCTGTGGTGTTGCAGTTGATTTATGCTTGCTTATAGTTTTTAATGTAGGCTACTTGTGTTTGTGGTGCTAGTTAGTATTGTGCACGAAATGGTGGTATGTATGTAAGGGTGTTCAACTTTAAATAGCAAAAAAATAGTGAAATTTGAAAAAATTCTAAAACTTTCCACTGAAAAATAGATTAATTAAAGGTAACCAATTTGTTCCTTATCCTCAACTTTTTTTTCGCATAATTTGCCAGGCTGTTCCAATAAAAAGATTTGTGTGTAAGTTTTAATGTCGTCCTCGACCCCTAACAAGGATTAATTCCGAAGGAAAGCAATCCCTCGACGAAGTGTCTAGAGATGCGGCAGTTTTAATTGGTACGGCAGTCGATTTGAAGGGATTGCGATAAGGATTAGGGATTATGGTTAGGGGTCAGGGTTAAGGTTAGGCTTAGGGTTTGGGTTAGGCTAGGGCAGGGTTTGAAATTGGGACTGCTGTACCTCTCCACATTAAAATGCATTGGAAAACTGCCGTACCCATAGCAACTGCCATCCCTCGACCGTTACAATCAGCCACTGTGGCTGCTGGACCTCGGCCATTTCGACTTGCCTACTGCTTAATATGCATGAGCGATTTGCATGAAAAGTCACACCAGATCAGTCATCAGATTCGACTGCTAGTAAATAACTTATGTTTATGCATTAGAAATATGTTACCATAAATACAACGTATGTCAAGTTACAAATATGGGACGATTTCAAGTGCATTTACGATCTGGAAGTGCTAGGAAACGGGGAAATGGAGGCGTTGCACTGGATGCAGAAACCGTAGTGTAAGTCACGTGATCCCCGAAGTAACCCAGGAAGATGGTTTTGATTGAATGGGGATGCATCAATTAATTATTATTTATTTATACGAAAAAAAAATATTTCCTTGTTCTGTAAGGTCGCATGTATAACCGGATTTTGAACCTCAGGTCCAAGTGCTCCGCCTTATCCACGACACTAGCTCAACAGACTATATATTCACTGGTCGATTTAGCACTTGTATAGCTCTGCTGTGTTTGAACTTGAGCATATTGACGCAAGGATTCTCAGTCATAAACCGGCTTTGAAAACAACAGTTGAATATTTAGCGGTTAATTATCGCGAAAATACAAAAAACAAACCATTTTAAGCAATTATACTGCTGAGGTCTTCCAGTGCATAGCACAATGGCGAGAGGACTCCCAGATAGACTGGCTATAACAATAGCAAGTGCAGATTTACCCACAAACAGCTTTTATGACAAAATATCAAAGGTAAGAAATTTTTTTGCTCATCTCTGTAGCATTTAAAGTGTATGCCTGCTGTTCTTTGAGTGTGGTGTCAATTTAAAATGACAAGGCTTATATCGGTGGAATTTGTGGACTGTCCTTTTTCATTTGAGGTATCGTTTGTATGCATAGCCCAAATTCAGCAGAAATGCTTGCGATAGAGCACTTATCTTATTTTATTTACTGGTTTTGCTAGATGCTTATTTACTTGCTTGGTACTTGAATTGTGTTCGGTTTAGGTAAAAACGGTTATCAAGATCTTTTCGCCGAGTTTCTTCACTTTAAGAGGATATGCCGCATGACGAGGTTGCTATTAGGAAGCATGCTGTATTTATTATGCAAATTCATTGCCCCCGTTACGGGGGCGTTCAGACTTAAGGTTAATATTTGTATAGAATATATAACACCAATTTCTTATAATCTTCACTTTAAAACCAGTTTTTATTGCAACAAAACCGTTGACTTACTTGTGAACTTCTGGTACGTGAAGCAGCTTTTCTCAAAGTGCTCTGAGCAAAGAACTGAATGTTTTGTTGGTTTATAAGGCTGTCCATGGTCAATTCTTCTTAATTTAACAAGCCACTCTCTCAAAAGGGCTTCACTATTTCGTGGAAATTGATGGAAACTTATTTTGCCGTATTTTCCAGACGACTGAATGGCATTATTATTGGTGCAAGCAACAGCAGCACAAGATTCCCCCATATTCGCTATGCTGAAATCAACCTTTGTGTACATTTTGCTGCGGGGATCACGTGACCACCTACGTAACTTGCAACGACCTCATTGGGCATTTTGCACCAGGCATCAAGTTTAGTTACGTATCCAGCAAAAGTTTGGCCACATCTTCATCGGAAATATCTCCAAACCTGGCTTTCAAAGTTTGCTCGCGATCACTTTGGCCTTTTATATTTATCCTGGCCTTCAATCGATCCACTTCCTGGCCTTTTCTAGCACTTTTGCAGGCCGAATTAGTCAGATATTTCTTTGGCCGCTGCATGTTTCTGTTGGCAAACTTCTCTTCATTTCTGCATCCACCGCGCACATCCGCTTTCACGTGACATCATTTTTGCATACTCATGAATACGAATGAGGTATTTCAAATTTGCGGGTCGCAAAAACTATTTTCACATTCAATATTCGGGGGAATGTAGGCGTTCTGGAGAAAACATTTATTTATTCCCGTTTGTTTTGGTCATATCTGTAAAATTATTTATAAAAAATAACATATTGGTTACTTTTAAGCTCTCTAAGGTCCACCAGAATGCACTAAAGAGCGCCATTGAAAAAAATTTTCCGGGGGGGCATGCCGGACCCCCCTAGAGGCAGACTGACAGTGTGCCGCACATGCAACTCTTGACTGGCTACTTTTTTTCATTTAACCTGCTACTTCCATTTCTTTGGAACATTCTGTTATCCATGTCAATCAATGTTGAAAATATTCCTACGATGGTTCCAGCCAATGATATGAACAATGCTAGTAGGTTAGACTGGCGTAAACTTTCAGAGGAGGAGTTTCACAAATATTTTGTAAACACTGACAGACTGCTGAGGTCATTGAAACAACCTAAAGATGCATTGCTGTGTAGGAACTTACACTGTAAAATGTAAATCATAGCCTTGAATTATGCTGTCACTATGATAACATTGTCACCACTTTTAATACATCTAGTCAGCCTCTTCATAGACACAAAGGCAAGGTACATAATATAATACCCGGCTGGAATGACCTTGTGGCTGAGCAACATACTACAGCTGGAGTAGCATTCAAACTCTGGTGTGAGTCAGGCAGGCCCTGACAGGGTCCATTGTTTGAAAATAAAAAGCTTGAAAATGCAAAATTTAAATATGCTCTCCGTTTTATTAAAAGAAAGGAAAATACAATGAAAGCTGATTCACTTGCTAAAAAGCTGCAGCATAACAATTATGATTTTTGGAAGGAGGTCAAGATGATGAACAACTGTAAAACCTCCCTTCCTTCTGATATAGAGGGAGTATCTGGTACTGAGAAAATGGCAGATGGCGTGAGCATTACCATGACTTATTTAATTGTATCAAGAGTGAAGTCCTTGTTTTAAATAACATCGACACATATGAGAACATGGTAGTTGGACCTGATGAAATTTGTGATGCTATATCAGTGCTATAATAGTAAGGCTCCTGGCACGGACCTTATCACTGCAGAACATCTGAAGAATGGCAGTCAAAGGCTATGTCCCCTGTTAGCTATGTGCTTCACGGGGCTACTTATTCATGGAGTCCTACCTGAGTCTCTTATCTCCATTCTGCTAGTTCCAGTCTTAAAAGACAAAGCTGGGAAACTAAATAGTATGGATAACTATAGGCTTATTGCCCTCTCTAGTGGCCTTTCTAAAGTCCTAGAATGAGTCTGTTTAACAAGGTTAGATCAATCTCTTATTACGTCTGATAGTCAGTTTGGTTTTAAAAAGAAACATGGCACTGATATGTGCATATTTGCTTTAAAGGAAATGGTTGCAAAATATGTGAACCAGAATTCAAATGTATTTCTGTGTTTCATAGATGCCTCTAAGGCTTTCGATAGAATAAACTATGGGAAATTATTTTTAAAACTGCTGCAGAGAGGGGTTCTAAAGGTCATTCTTAGGATCCTAATCTTCTGGTATAGCCATCAGAAAATGAGGGTTAAATGGGGGTGTGTAATATCTTCACCTTTCTGTGTGACTAACAGTGTCCGTCAAGGCGGATTATTGTCTCCTGTTTTGTTTAATGTATACATGGATGATCTGTCTAATCAACTGAATCTGTGCACCACTGATTGTCTGATTGGCAGCTCTGTCATCAACCTTCTCGCGTATGCTGATGATCTGATTATCCTTAGCCCTTGTAGTGCTGGACTCCAACAGTTACTTTAAGTTTGTTCGAATTATGGTATGGAGTATGACATAAAATTTAAAGCCAAAAAGAGCAATGTTATGATAGTAAGAAGCAGGGAAGATAAGAAAATGACTTTCCCTGTATTTTATCTGTGCAAAATCCCACTTACAGTTTGTAATGAATTAAAGTATCTTGGTCACATTATCTCTGATCTTAGTGATGATAAAAATATGTACCGTCAACTCTGTAAACTATATGCTCAGGCTAACATGCTGCTTCGCAAGTTCAGTATGTGTTCTTCAGATGTTAAATGCTCCTTGTTTAAAGCCTTTTGCACACTCATGTATGCTGCACATTTATGGTGTAGGTTCAAGAAAAGTAGTTTGCATAAACTTACAGTTGCCTAGAATGATACCGTGACGTTGCTGATGTGTTTACCACGCTGGTTTAGTGCCAGTTATCTGTTTGTCTTCTCTGAAGTGCCAACATGTTAGGCAGTCCTCAGACATATTTCGTACAAATGTATGTGTCGCCTAGACAGCTCTAAGAATGGCATCATTGAGGCTCTTGTGAACCCTAAAATGAGCTCTCTTAGATACTCCTCCAGACTCAGAAAGCACTGGCTGGAGTGTCTGTATGTACACTACCCAGGATTTTTAGGATGAATATGTTTGTATCTTTTTTCTTACCTATTTATTGTACATATTTATGATCTTTTTATGCTATGGACCCTTTTTGGTGTCTGAAATAAAGAATAAAGAAGAAGAAAGATATTGTTCATATATATGCAGTTTCATTGCCCTTTAGCTCCTGAGCAGATTGAAGTTGCTGTTCCCCCATTAGCCTCCCTAACAGCCGGCTTTCTTGCGGCCATGCAGTTGTTCAGTCCCAGTCCTGCAAGTTCTTGTCACATTGTGCATGTAGAAATGCACTTATTTAACATGGCCATGAGTTCCACTGATGATTTTTTTTTTTGAGCGTCGATTCTTTACAATGAGACTTCACTGAGCGTTTTAGTGATCTCCAATCATGATCATTTGTGATTTTTTTTCCCCAACCAATTTCTTCTGCAAAGTTGACGGTTCACCATTATTCTTCTACGTTTTAATATAGCGTTAAACAGTTCTTAACCTAATTCCAGTGATTTCAGCTATCTCCTTTGTTGTTTTCTATGTGAATAATTTGCCCCACTTGAAACAGTAACATCTTTACATGACCATGGACTATGTCTTCTAACATGGTTGTTTAAGAAATGAGAAGCTACACACTCCATCAATCAAGGTTAAAAGAATTGCTGCCAGCTGCAATAATGATTCAATCAAGCTTTTAAGTATTTGGTGGCCTATTTAAATTTCAAATGGTGACCATTTGGCCATGCAGTGGATGTAATTATGTAATCAATCATATGGTGGAAAATTAGACAAATAAAACAGCTAGCTCAGTCATTTCTGTTTCTTAAACCAGACCCTCTATCATCACAACACTGTTGTTAGATTTATTTTTGCACCCAAGAAGCTCTTACAAAGTCTGTCACAAGGCATCTAGGCCTGATGGGCTTTTTCAGAATAAAATAGACATGAACCTAATTATGCTCACATTTTATCTTTATCTTCAGTACTATTAGTTGACATGAAATTTCCTCGGCCAATATCTGTACACTATGGATTTAAAACTGCTAAACTAATAGGGATTGTTTCCGGACCATTCAAGAGCTCACCGTATTTCAACAGCTAGCTAAGCCATGAAAAAAATGGTAAGACCAAGGCACTCTTCTCATAATAAAAAGCTTTAATAAAAGGCTTGTTCATAATGGAACTTTTAAAAAACATTGCCGACACGTTTCGGCCTAACACACAGGCCTTCATCAGGGCAAAAGTATTGCTAAGCCATGTTGCAGTTTATTGCATTGGATAGAGAAAGCATTTAGCAATATTAATGTTAGTAATTAAATTGTGAGCCTAGAAACATTTAAATATATTGTTTTCTTATTTATTCTTCATGTAATCATAGAGCTAAAAGCTACCATTCAGAATAGACTAAAGTGCATCACAGAAGTTGTATCTCCTCTACCCAAAACCCCTTTTAACCCTCTGTTAACCAAGTACCTTTCCAACTGTGTAAAAATCATTTCCCTAGGCAAATATGTTGATTATGGGCCAATATTTGGAAAAATGGAAAAAAAAAAAAAAAAAAAAAAAAAATTCGACCCTTTGGCCCACCTTTCCAAAATGTACCAGATCTGCTACATTGGGTAATAATGCGAATGGAAAAATTAAAGTGACAGACCATTCAAGTTATTCTCAAATGTTTATTTGGCAATAAGAAACAAAACCAGCAGGGTGTCCAGGCTGTTAACCCTTTCACTTTATGTAGCAGTTATGCTACGGTGGTTAATAGAGGGTAAATCCATGGATGTGATGGAGGAAGTAGGAAAAGAGATTAACTCTGAGTGCATAAACATTATTCACTGCATGAAATTACTTCTGATATTTATTAATATTCAAATGCACAAATTTAGGTCTGAGCCATTGAATAGTTTGAATGGTTATCGACAGGCCTACAGTGTTACAGCAAAACTAATATCCAGGCTCATCACCAAAGGACACATGAATTCCAGGAGGTTAAAAATCGTTTGCAAACAAAACTGTGTGTTCTCTTCAATATCGTGGAGAAAAACTGTTTCAAAAAATTGATCTTTTCGGCTTTTATTTTTGTAAAGAAGGAAAGCACCAGCAGTATTGCTAATATTTGGCAAATTTTTCTGTTTTATGCTGAAAGATGTGGGGGATGCAGATGTGAGAGAATTATGCGGATCCGCACCACTGCATCCTGCTAGATCCCCTGAATCTATTTTATATGGGCCTGTGTTGAAGTGGTTATGGCATTATTAAGTGAATCCCTTGAGTGCCATTCCTAAGGATGAAGGTGCTCACTTCAATTAATTGCAAAGAAGCCTTTACCAACCGCCAAAACTTCTCTCATTGGTTAGGTATAATTAAATTTGATCTCCACTAATGAAGTAAAGAGTAATTACATGCTGAGATGGATGTTTTAATTTACTTTGCAAGATTGGGACTAATACAGGTGCAGTATTTACTTGTTTTAAAATCTATGCAGATCATTGCTGTCTATTCTTCCGAAATGAAGCAAAATGTCATGGAAAATTAATCATGTCATATTTTGGTTACGGTGTCGAAGCTCACTGTCCTTCTCCCAGCATTGTCTCCCATTCCCGTCCACCAGTTCAGCTGTGCTGTCATTGCACTGAAGGAGTATCTCTCGTGAGCAGTTGGCAAAGACCAGTTGCCGATGATTAGCAAAGGAGTTGATGTGCCAAATATGAAGTCAGGTTTTCCAGCTTGCATATAACATTATTTCAAATTTTTTACCCTGCAAATCTGCATAGAGGGAATAACCTTGTGGCTCTGTGTTTACATTTTACTTTTTTCGGTCCCAATTTTCTACCAATGTTGCTTATATGTCACCAATCAAGGGAAAAAAACTTTCAATTTTCTGAAGTTTAAAAACCTATTTACTTTATCTCCATTTTCTTAAATATGCAAGAATGTGTTCTCTTCTGCCAATCTGTAAATTAGAACAAACAGATTAGCATAAGAGTAAATGTTCATGCAAAAAGGGAGATAATTTGGCAAATGGCCGCTAATTTAAGGCTCATTCCTGGCAGATTTTTTCAACTAAGTTATGTTTAATTAAAATGCTTGATCACTTTTAAACATTCAAACGGGCTGTTAAAACTCCCCCTTGTAATAAAGCAGTCACGTTACTTATGCTCTGCTGAAGATTAATGTTTTAGTGAATGGTGGCGGAAACGATGATGCCCGGGAAAAAAATAAAAGAAAAAAATCAAAGGGCCTTTGAGATTATCTTAGAAGTGAAAAAAAAACTTAGCACTCAGACAAAAGTGTTTTGTGTTGCTGAACAGGATGATGTTATCCATTACAATTCAATTAACATTCCTAAAAGCATTTAAACTTCTAAGTCGCTTACAATAATTCTTTCAGTTTGAGCAGCAATTTCATTGTTTTGGTTAAATCAACACCAATCAGCCGCAACATTCAAATCACCTGTCTAAATTTGTGGAGGTCCCCCTCGTGCATTAAAATAGTTTGTCAAATTTACGTCAACTTGAATTCCCAGACCCAGGTTTTCTCGCCAGAACATTTGCCAGTGTATCACACTCCCCCCCCTCTTTCCCACAGTGCATCTTGTGCCACCTCTTCCCCAGGCACATTATGCATATGTATTTGGCTGATGCTCACAATGTAAATGAAAATTGGCCTCAGTGGACCAGGCAACGTTCTTAAATTGCTTCATGGTCCAGTTCTAATGCTCGCTTGCCCATTGTAAGTGTTTTTAGCAGTTGTTAGGGTTTAGAACAGGCACTTCAACTGGTATGCAGCAACAGAGCCCTAAATGCAGCAGGGTGCGATGCACAGTGTGTTCTGACACATTCCTCGCATAAGTATTATTCAAATTCTGTAATTATCATTCTATCTGTCGTGTGGTTTTGGACCAAATGGGATGGCTTTTGTCACCACAGTGCATTGATGAGCCTTGAGCACCCAACACCCTGTTGCAGTTTTATGGTTTGTCCCCCCCTTGGACAACTGATGGTAGATCTGAGGCAGCTCATCCATTAAAGCAGATTACGCACTGCATAATAAAAATAGATGAAAAACAAAAAAAGTTGTAAACTTACCTGGAATCAGAATCATCAATCAATTACAATGGGTTTTTGTCAGTGGCAATGCCTCTTTATTCCTTTTTTTTTAAATCTATGAACACAATTTTTCAAAAACAGGTCCCTTTACTGTATAATACAATAATTGTATTATGCAGAGTAAAGTTATATGTAAGTTGGTGAGATGGGTCAAATAAATGGTGTAATTTACTTAAATGTAAAGGGTATTATGGCTCCAGTTTGATGGTTGGCACTGTAGGCCCCCTGCTCAGAATAAGAATGTTAAGTTAATTGTGTGTGTTTGTGCACAAGATGGACAGAGAGTATAACCAATGAGAGTTATTGGATTAAAGTGCATAATCAACCAGAATTCAGTCATCAAACATTCACGTTCATGCTTGTCGCTTCGCAAACTGGACCTTTACTCTTCCTTTTTTGCTTTAATCTGCAGTTATGTTTATTATTACGTAAATGTTGTAAATATGTTTTTTCAGGATAAGCCTCTATTGTATCAAGTGAAGATTGAATCAGCGTATATTTTGACTGGTTTTTATTTTATTTGGGATATTACTAGGTAGCTTGCTCATATTTCAGAAAAATCATCTCAGGGAAAATGTGATGCATGTGTGGCTAACCGGGAGCATGGCGAAAATCGCTTGTTCTGCTGGCTATGTCTGCTGTTTCACAAGGGATGGAATACTAAGGAGGGCAAATGGGTTGAGCTTGGATTAATGATTTGTCCAAATTTCATTGGTGTGATACATTGCATGAGGAATCAAAGGATCACATAAGGGTTGCTGTGAAGTTAAAACTGCTGGGCAGTGTCAAGATTGAGTGCCTGACCTGTGCTAGAGAGCTAGCTGATAGCTAGTTAATTCTGAGTCATTTCTATGGGGCTGTTTATGTTGTGATAAAAAAAGATATATTTCATGAGTGTGAAAACAGTTTATGTTCATATCTGCTTAAGATGTACTTTCAATAATGAACACAGGTGTAATGGCCGGTAGTATACGGAGGCCAAGCGCAACAACCAGAGAGAAAGAAAGTAGCTCGGACTCAGTACAAACACAGAGAATAATATAGACCAAACAAAAGCACTCGTGCTTCCAAAGGACGTATAAAAGTGCGAACCACGGAAGCAAAGCGAGATAGAAAAAGGTAGAAGAAACTCCAACAATCAGAAGATAGAAAGTCATACAAAACCTGACTACAGATATCTTCGGCTATAGTGCGAAACTAAAAACAGAGGGTCTCATTCATGAAATGTGAGTAGAATTAATTTGTGTGTAAACTGTTCGCAGACATAAATTTACGTGCATCTCCGCATTCATCAATATTTTAGTAGCTCCGATCTTTTCGTAGCTACTAACAAAATCTACACATGCTGCTGACCACGCGTAGTGCTTGTGTAAATTTAAGAATGCACATAAATAATGCTTGGCATTATTGGAAATTACAATTTTAATTCATATTTCGCTGTGTTATGTACACAATATGCGGATGCCTTTGAAACACATGATATAGCCTAAACATGACAAACGATTAAAAATATAACACATTTAGTTAAATTAGTTGGCAATTGGCAGGTTTAAGATCCAGATTAGGTTCATGATTGTGAATTATCTATGTGAATCAACTCAATAGATTACACGTTCTTTCTACATGTTGAATGATGATAACAAAAAAAAAAAAGTGGAGGCATGTCGCTGTCTCTGTCAGGTATAATTCCTGACAGAGAGGTCTCCCCAATTATGCCAGCGATGCGCTCGTCTGCAGTTGATAGTTCGTCCCATGAATAACAAAAGGTCGCAAGTGACATTCCTGATGAAACCTGTTTTTCTGCACCACGAAGTACTACTGCCGCTGTAGTAGCTACTTCGTGGTGCAGAAAAACAGGTTCCATCAGGAGTGTCACTTGCGACCTTTTGTTATTCATGGAACGAGTTGTGACTGTGAGCCTCCTCCTCCTGTGGCTGATGTATTTTTTTTGTGTGCGCTCATGCGTTTCTTTGCCTCCAGTTTCACGACAAACCATTTACGCTTCACCTCGGACATGGTACTTTGGACTACAGAGACAACATTAACGGCATCTGTCATCTCCCTCCAGGCCTTCGCTTTGCTTGTCCCTCTCATACCACTGCTAACAGATGAAAATAAAATGTTTTTTCTTAACTCCACCCAAAATTATTTCTATCTCCGCTTCGGAATAATTCTTTTTTCTTTCTCTCTCTTTCTTTGTTTGCGCCATGACTGACAGGTCGACTGGATGCATCTACACCTCCTTATATGGTGGTCATTGGCAATTGATGGGCGGGGATTTATGCTAATAGCTGATTACCGGGAGCGTGCTGTCACTTTACGATGGATTGGCATTCATGATCATACACACGTGTTTACGATCAGATCTGAGTTTCCCGCGGTGTTCATGAATCCGGAGTAGGTTTTTAGTAGCATAGGCTTTTATGTGCAAATCTACATACAAATTTTCTAACGTTTGATGAATGAGACCCAGACACTGTAGAAAAGGAGGCGTGCCAGACTTCCTGCTTATATAGATTCTGGGAAAGCACCGCCCCAGCTCAATCAACCAGCTGGGTAAAGAATTTGATAGCCCAGGAATTCGATATCGTCCCGGCACGAGAGCAGCAAAGAAAAGTCCAAACAACGCGCACACCTCACAAACCATGACAACAGGAAACAGGAATTATGGTCTTATAATCTGTGATGAGGTACAGGCCTCTGTTTAGTTTGTTTAAAGTGGAGAAATTTTCTATTTAATGGTCCAGAAAAGTCACAGAAGCCTTGTCCCCTCGGTGGGGCTCTGAGCCACTTGTCTGGCCTGAACAGTTTTGCCTTTGTTAAAGGCGTTCAGGACCCTAGTCTCACATATCTGGCATATCGAGTACAAGCACCTGCTGTTCACTTGGTGTCGAAGGTCTGTCCACTGGCTTTAAAATGCACCATTGTTATGAGATAATCAGCATTATTTGCTTTATTAATGTTTTGGCTCATCAGTGTTTGTTAATTCACAAACAGTATTAAATTCTTTACTCTTCAACATTGTGCTTTGATTTTTTCTTTTTGTTAGATTTCTATTTGCATGGCTATTTTTGATAAAAGACTATATATATATATATATATATATATATATATATATAAATATATTAGTTTCCGCTTTATTCATTTAGTAGCGGTGCCCCGCCACTGCTACATTATTTCCGCACTACTTCAGAATGGGATTTTTGAATTTTTTTTTTACTCCGAGTTGCAGTCAACGAACGGTCTCCCACTCTGTCTACGAGCGCGAGCGAATGGAATACTGCCAGAATTTCATACACTCCTGATATCATAACAACCACAACAGCGCAAGCACTTTCTTAACATTTTAGCTTCTTTGCTATTGGCTGGCTGAGGTATTTCCACTTTCCTTCAGCGCTCTTCTGGTTTTGGGGCTTTCTAATCTTAATGCCAATTAACTGTTTTTAGTTACTAACAGCTACTAACATTTACGGGGGGTGTTTTTCTTAGACAGGCTCTTTACTAATATTACTAACTTAGGTAGGGCGTTAATTGTCATGATTTCCTTCTGTGATACTATTTCAGATCTTTCTTTGCTTTACTGTGTAACTTTTTCACTCTTCCTTCAATCTGCATACTTAATTGGTACTTAGCTGAGCACGCTCATCTTCTTGATGAGCTCGTTATGTCATTAAGCCCTCGTCCAATGTCTTGCGTTCATGCTTTGTTTCCTCCTTGTTCTGCCCAGGTGTTCCTTGTTCCTGTATCAAGGCTTGTACCTTTATATTCCGTGGAGGCATTCCAGTTGGCAGTCGGTCCGTTGTTGCTGTTCTGTTCTTGTTAGCGCTTTGGTCCATGCTACATTTCCTGAGAGTTTTTCACATGTATTTCCTTGCCTTTCTCATGCCTAGTCAATGTATACCCTATAGTTCAGCTCTTGGAGTGTAGTTTTTTGTTGGCCTTGTGCCTCTTTAAGCCCTCAGTATTTCTTAATTATTCGTTCCAGCTTCCTAAGTGTAGTTTTTCGTTGGCTTCGTGCCCTCCTTTCCCCCGCATTGTTTTGTTCTGTTTTTGGAATTTCTGTTGGTCCACGTGCCATGTTTGTTTGATTCTCTGTTCCAATAAATTCACTCATTGGATTCAAGACTCGGTACTGGTGTCCTTCTGTGATCATAAAATAAATAATTAAATATATGTACAAATTTATTTTAAAAAATGTAAAAATAGATATTTTATAGTATATGTACCACAAGTAAATATGTTACAACATATGAACAAATATATATTATAAAATGCATAAATGTTATAATACACAAATAAGTAAGTATTTGTACAAACGAGCACTCAGAGAGCGCAGCACCTCCGCCACGCCAAGGCAACTCTGTGCATTAGTTATTTTTGTTGGCTGATGTAGGGTGTTGTTGCATTCCACCATCAGGTGGCAGCGAAACCCAAAAGCACGCCGATTGGAAATCTGGCCCATTGGAAAGACTTCAAATCTCTGCCAGCATAGCTGGATTTGAACTTTGGCCTATATCTCAGCTGTACTTTGGCCGAGATATGCCAAAATTTAATCATGTGTTCCTCTTGTGCTACTCTAAGATCCTGCAAAGTTTAATTAAAATCTATATGGCCGTTTTTGAGATATCCTGCTAACAGACAAACAGACAGACAAACAGATAAATGCCGGCAAAAACATACACCTCCTTGGCAAAGGTGAATAAATGGTATTGACAAATATTTTCTAAAGCTTGATTTGCAGTCAGGGGCTCTAAATTCGTAGACCAGGCGCGGCGCGGCAAATGGGTGGAGCGCCGCGCCAACGGGGTGTATCCAGGTGTATTTTGCTATTTCGTTCCTGGTGCAGCCCGGCGCAAGTAGTCCTCTGTCCCGCCTCTATCCCTCCTGCCGGCGCAAGTGGCAAAGAGGGAGGAGATAAGGCGTTAGTGGCTTTAACATAGCCGAGTCAAATCTTCACCAATCAAATGAGCTCCTCTCTTCACCTTTAAAATTGGAATTAAGAAGCCTCTGTCCTATATCTGCATGATGAGTGAATGTTGCATTTTACTTTGCTGCCTCTGGCATGTTTTCTGTTCCGCTTGCGTCTATATTAAGCATTACGAATATGAGTTAACTGTCTAGCTAGAGCATTCGCGAATTATTACCATTAGCGAATTTCAAAACGAAACTACGTCAGATCATTCAAACTTATGAAGTTGGAATGAAATACGACGGTTGCTCTTTTATTTCTTCTGCCTGCATCATTAGGAAGAGAAACGATGGATAGCGTGTTCCTATTATTACACCCTGTTGCTGCTTAAAATTTTGGGATTAACATGCATGGATAACAATGCAAGATACATTACACATTTGTTTTCAATATGTGATCTTAACTCAGTACGAGATCATAGCAATCAGGCTGTATTCCTTTCCCCCACTAAAAACGATAAAACCTAAGTGACAATAATAGTATTAAGCCACTGGCACACTGGACGCGAAACGAATTTTTCGCACGACAGATTACATTCAAAGTCAATGCAAAGAAGCAAATACAGGCGTGTATACATACCCACATAGCCTACACACGCAGTCACACGCCCACATGTACACATCTCTCTCTCTCTCTCTCTCTCTCTCTTTGATTTGACATCAGGACAATCGATATATACACTATAATTTATGTGCTGATTCAGATAGTCACATTAAATAGTGGTTGCTGTAATTATTTATTGCATTGAAATGTGCCTGACATTCTGGAAACCTGCCTGTGAGGTTTCGGTGACGTGTGCGCACTGTGCGCCGGTCAGCCAAATTACCACTGCACAGAAAGTAAACCAGGTTGGAGCTGGCGAGCTCTCTGCGCAACTTCAGCGGAGACTTTTGCTACGAAATTGTCACTGCGTCTTGATGAATATGTGACACCTCCCCCTACTACGCCGCCACACCCATCTCGGCGCACGTCCGTCTACCAAATTGCCAAAGTGGCTGCGCACGTGTTGCACCGCACGAAATTACCACTGCGCGGGCTGCACCGGACGAAATTACCACGCTGCACTGCGCCAAGAAATTAGAGCCCCAAGTGTCTAGTTTTTATACTTTTTAAACTGCTGATTGATATCCACACGTGCACACCATCCAGGGTACAAAAAAAAAAAGCTTTGCCCCCGCTGCTGAAAAAAATCCTAGAGGAAACACTGATATAAACATGTATAGTGCTCAATCAGGTGGACACTTGCTTGTCCACATATCTTGAATAGAGAATTTGACATGTAATGCTCTGTTAATGTGTGCATTGTGCTGATTTTCCCCAATGAAAGCAAACCAAGCTGCATTTAAGTACTAAACGTGAGATAGCTGCTAATAAAGTGTAGGTATGGAAAATGAAGATTGATAAAACACAATATATGCCATCTTTCACAGTATTGCATTTCTAAAGTCAATGGCAGTGCATCCTGATGATGCAGGCGTCCATCTAGAGAATCTTTCAGCTTTTCTTGATTTATTTGTGTCAAGTGAATCATTTTGTCAATCCATCTGTGCAGACATGACTCGGTTAAAAAACTGCATACTTTATTGCTGCCTGTACCCCTGGAGCTTCATCAAACCTCTTGCATGAATATTTCTGGTCTTGAGTCATATCATCCCTGCAGGGGCTTATTGGCATTGCAATTATTGTTGTGGAACTCTGTTTATTATTATTTGCCTTCCTGTATGAGTCATGACAGTTCTGAAAGACAACAATCTAGAATATTATTTGTCATGCATTTTTATTGTTAGTCTATTCTCATTCTTCCGAGTATTTATTCATTGTATAATCAGTTGTTATGCACAGCGATTTAAATGGCCTAAATCTAGACACGAGCATCTCACTCTTATCCTGCTATCGGAAGGAAGAGGTTATATTGGCCATCACTGAGCACAGAAATCAGACTATTTGCAATTGGCCTGTTTCTATTTGGATTTATTTGTACACAAACATGACTTATTATTGCTACAATACAATATGATAACATTATAACAACTCTTCTGCTGTAGATTGAACTTCTGAGGCCTTCAACCCTGTCACTGATATTTTGTTATATGTCAGGTTGGGCAAAGATCGCTAATTTTATACATCATGGTAAGAATTTGAGAAATGAAGATGTTTGTTTGTTGTTGTAATTAGTCTGTATTGTGATGGGATGGTGTCATCCATACCTTTTATCATTTTATTATTTTAATGGAAATTACAACATTTAAGGTTTGTAACTTGGGTTGGGGAGAGGGGCAGTGGGGAAAGGTTGGGGAGTTTATGATTAGGATGGGATTCCATAAATTGAATTCCATAATATAATGTATATGATTCCTCATAAACAAATTGGATGTGGATGGATATTTATTTTATTTTGACTTCCTCGGAATTGAGGAAATTTGAAAACAGGACAGTTATTGGCATGTCACATGGCTTAAATGGAGTGTTGCTCCTTAAAAAAATCACAAATATTAATTGCTAACTTGGAAAACCAGAAAACGCTGTTAGAAATGATTAAAAAAGTATAACCCCAACTTGTTGAGATGATATGGAAAATACACGGAAAAACAGACCTCAGAGATTTCTTCATTTACTTTGACTTCGTAAATACACATCAATTCCCGCAATTCAGGCCTGCAACACTTTCCAAAAAAAAGTTTGGACAGGGGCAATGTAAGACTAGCAATGAGGTCTGAATAATTATATTATTTGAGACAGTTGATCTCAACCAATGATTGTAAACATAATTTGGTACAAAAGCAGGATTCAGGGAAGGCCTTGTCCCTCATGAGCAAAGATGGGCCAAGGATTGCCTATTTGCCCACAAATGCGTTAGAAAATCATTGAAAGGTGTAAAAATGTTAATCAAAGCAAAAAAGGAGTTAGATATTTCACCCTCAACAGTTCAAAACATAACTGAAATTTTCAAGGAATCTGGAGGGATTTCAGTGCGCAAAGGGCAATGGCACAAGTCTAAGATGAATAGATGTAATTTCCGATCACTCAGATGGCACTGCATTGAGAAATGTAATTAATCTCTGAGTAAAATGACCAGAAGGATACAGGACGACTATGCCAAACCTTTTTCAAGTTAAAGAATTTGAAATTTTGTCCACAAATGTCCATTAAACCTTAAATGTCCAAAAAGACAGCCTTATATTAACACTGTCCAGAAGTGTCTTTGACTTTTCTTGGCTCAACAGCTTTTGTAATGGACCATCACATGATGGAAACATGTAATGTGATCAACTGAATCAATATTTCAGGTCTTTTTTTTTGTTTAGGTTTTTTTTTTTTTGGAAGATATGGATATTTTGTGCTCTGGGTCAAAGAAGAAAAGGACCATCCAGGTTGTTATCAACAACAAGCCCAAAAGCCATGCTCTGCCATGGTATGGGGTTGTGCCAGTGCCCTAGGCAAAGATAAATAGCACTTCTGTGTAGGCAGCATTAATTCTGAAAAGTACACTGAGATCATGGAGCACTATATGCTGACTTCAAGACAGAATCTTTTCCCGAAACACCCATGCATATTTCAACAAGACAATGCAAAATGGCATTCTGCACACATGACGAAGGCATGGCTGTACGAAGATGATGTGGGTGCTGGACTGGCCTGCCAGCAGTCCTGACATGCTTCCACGGGAGAACCTGTAGCGCAAGGACTCGTTTGCTGAAAGAATGAGACAAAATTATGCCTGAAAGATGCCATCACTTGGAGTTTTCTGTCCCCAGACATTTATTACTTCACCTCACGGAGTGGGCGTGAAGTACTGTTTTTAGCGGCTCTGTGTGTTTGTTTGTCTGTCTGTTTGTGTTTCCGCACTTGCCAACATTTGCGTGAAATGAGGTGAAGTCTGCCATCTCTGATTGCCTTATTAAGTGTTGTGATGAAGAATGGTGACATTACAAAGTGGTCAATACTTTACTGTCCCAACTTTTTTTTTGAAATATGTTGTAAGACTGAATATTGATATTTATTCTGAAAAATCAAAAAATATCATGTGGTGAAACATTGAGTAATATACTGTTGTATTGTTTGCAACATAATACAAGCCAAAAATAATTTACAAATCACTGCTTTTAGTTTTTATTAGTCGAACAGCATCCAAAGGGCTGATTGAGTGTTGGCATCATGCAGTGTCCGCTGTTTGTCGTCCGTCCGTGGTTGTCATCGGCATTGTTGTCATCAGCAATTTTTAAAGAATCTTCTTTAAAACAGCCAGCCAGAATGACTTCATATTTGTTATGGACCATCCTTGTGACAAAATGTGAAAATATTGATTTTTATCATTTTTACAAATTTTTGAAATTTTGAATTCTCTCTCATACCCAGTATTGGGCATATTTCAATGAGCTATAACATGGAAAAAATCGGAGATAAACATATAAATGGTATTGACAACAGATAGGAAGTCATCAGGACTTTCATTTAGAATCATGACGTTTGACCTTGAGTGACCTGGAAATGTCAAACCCAAGGTTACTTAGTGCAAAATTTCCAAAAACTTCTCCTAATCTGTCTGCCAGAATAACTTGATATTTGTTATGGAGCATCCTAGTGCCAGTGTCTACCAGGTGTGTTCAATGAATTTGCACATATAGATTTTTTGAAATTTTGCATTCTCCAATATATGCATTATTGGCCATATTCCAATGGCCTATAACATGGAAATGATAGGAGATATGAATATAATGAGTATTAAAAACAGGCAGGAAGTCATAGAAGGACTTTAATTTGGTATCATTAGCTTTCACCTTGAGTGATCTTGAGGGTCAAACCCAAGGTCACTTTGCAGAAATTTTCAAAAATCTTCAATGAAACTGTTTGCCAGAATGACTTGATATTTGTTTTGGAGCATCCTGGAGACAAAGTCTACCAAGTTTGTTCAACGAATTTGAAAATGTTGCTTTCTTACATGTCTTTCAATTGGAAAATGGTGGCATGACCAAGGTCTCAGTAATTTATCGTGTGAAAATGTTGACACATATTGATACTGTTACTCATTACTGTTGAAAGTATTGAAAATATAATTGCTACCATGACCTCTGACCCTGAAAGTTCCAATTTGTTGCAAAGTTTTTCTACAACCCCAATTCCGGAATAGTTGGGACGAAGTGTGAATTTTGAATAAAATCAAAATGAAATGACTTTCAGATCACATGAGCCAATATGTTATTTACAATAGAACATAGATAACATTTCAAATGTTGAAACGGAGACATTTTACATTTTTATCCACAAAATGAGCTTATTTCAAATTTTCTGGCTGAAACAGGTCTCAAAAAAGTTGGGACACAGGCAAAAAAGGGCTGACAAAGCAATTAATATATAAGAGAATCAGCTGAAAGAACATTTAGCAAGTAATTAAGTTAACTGGCATCAGGTGTGTAACATGATTGGCTATAAAAGGGATGTCTTAGAGAGGCTGAGTCTCTCAGAAGTAAAGATGGCCAGAGGCTCTCCAACCTGTGGAGGCTTGCGTAAAAAAATTGTGGAAGACCTTTACTGGATGCCCGTGATCTTCGGGCCCTCAGACGCCACTGCATCACTCACCGGCATGATTCTCTCATTGACATTACTAAATGGGCCCAGGAATACTTCAAGAAACCACTGTCAGTAAACACAGTGCGTTGTGCCATCCACAGAAGCCACCTAAAACTCTATCATGCAAAAAGGAAGCCATTTTTGAGCATGATCCAGAAGCGCCGCCGTATTCTGTGGGCCAAGGCTCATTTAAAATGGACTGTAGCAAAGTGGCAAAGTGTTCTGTGGTCAGACGAGTCCAAATTTGACATTCTTGTTGGAAATCATGGGTGTCGTGTCCTCCGGGCTAAAAAGGAGAAAGACCACCCCTCCTGTTATCAGCGTTCAGTTCAAAAGCCAGCATCTCTGATGGTATGGGGATGCATTAGTGCATATGGTGTGAGACACTTGCATGTTTTAAAAAGCACCATGAATGCTGAAAGGTATATAAACATCTATTCCAGGGAAGGCCTTGTGTATTTCAGCAGGACAATGCAAAACCACATACTGCTGCTATTACAACAGCATGGCTTCGTAGTAGAAGGGTCTGTGTGCTGAACTGGCCTGCCTGCAGTCCTGATCTTTCACCAGTTGAGAACATTTGGCGCATAATTAAACAAAAAGTCCGTCAAAGGAGACCCAAAACTCTCCAGCAGCTGGAAGCCTGTATTAAACAAGAGTGGGACCAAATTCCAATGGCTAAACTCAAGAAACTTGTCTCTTCAATGCCCAGATGCCTCCACTCTGTGTCAAAAAGAAAAGGGGATGCTACATCATGGTAAACAGGCCTCTGTCCCAACTTTTTTGAGACCTGTAGCAGCCATCAAATTTGAAATGAGCTCATTTTGTGGATACAATTTTAGAATTTCTCAGTTTCAACATTTGCTATGTGATCTCTGTTCTATTGTGAAAAAAATACTGGCTGGTGTGATTTGAAAGTCATTGCATTTTGATTTTATTCACAATTTACACTTTGTCCCAACTATTTCGGAAAGGGGGGTTGTAAATTTTTCTGATTTGAGGTTGTAGTACTCACCTGCACCTTGTAAAATGTTCAGTGTTATTTCTGCTGAATTTTATTGAAGAAAAAGTGCTAATGGAGTAAGTATTTTCGATTCTATATAAAGTATTTATGTCATGATATTAATCAATTCTTCAGATACTCATTCTCTATTTGGTTTTCTAACTCACAAGAGCAGAATTGTGAAAGAAATAAACGCAATGGCCTTATCTACAAACTCCATCACTGCTATTACATACCAGTCACTGTAAATTCCAAAAAAATGTATGTTATGTGATAGACATTTTCAAGGACTCCTATATAAAGTTTGCATTTAATTTTTAAAGTAAACAGAACATGTTACTGTACCTCTTATGTTGTCTGTTTTGATGATAGGGGATAATGTTTTTAAATATTTGATGCAGATTTTGACATTGAATGTGCTTTGTGTGTGATTTTTTTTCTTTGGATGGATATTGTTATTAATCTTAGGAATTAGCCAAGGTACTATTAAATGCAAATAAATAAATAAATAAATAAATGCTTGGCACATGGCAGAAATTTCAATTGCGTGGATCAGCCAAGCATGGAATCAACTTGTGCAGGTGTAATTGTTATTGTTTCCGCAACAACTTAATGGAAACTGACAAGGAGAACATGCTGGCATTAACTGCCAGTGGAGCGCTTACAGCAGGTCTGATTTGGGTTATTTTTTGGATCTTGGATTTTTTTTTTTTTTTTTGGCCATGTGGGTTTTTATGCGTTGAAAGCAAAATAAATAAATAAGTTTTCTAGTGCAACTGCGAAACCAAAATTGCTCTTAAAGAGGCACTATCACAACATGCTCATGTGTAAAGCTTTGCTCCTGAATTGAAGTCATTACCCTTACATTTTCAATTATTGCAAGGAATTTTTCGGATCCTCGAGTATCGAGTGGTATCATCGCAGTCCATGAACTATAGCATATTTTAGCTGTTTTGTCATTTAGACTGATTATTTATTGTTTCATATTTTTGAAATGTTATTTTTTGTTTTGGAGTTCGAAGGTCTCGTGAAATCTAATTGTTAAAAATGTTGTGCTCCTTTAAGTTCAATAATTGGATGGAGAGCTATTGCAAACAAGAATTTACTGTTTTGAGTTTTTATTTTTTCACAGTTTTGTCATGGTACCTCAACAGCAAATTTTTTTTTCCTTTACCCAGGCATCTGATTGTTGTCCTGTTCCCTTTGTAGAGTACGTGTTCTCACACTAACGAGAGATCATGAGTTCTCTAAGGTCATAATATCTTCGTTAGTTTTTGCTTTGCAAGGAAGTGAGACAAAACAGCGACTTTTGCAGCAAGAGAAAGAACTTTAGCCAATTTGTCTCCTCAGGAGTCAAGTCTTGATTTGTCGCTATTAGATCATAGTAAATCTGTATGGTTAAATCTATATGGTTTTCTTATTCTTACAGTTTGCAAAAGCTGAATGGCAAAACACTATCAAAAATCCTTCCAAAAACAGTTCAAAGTATCCACGAGGTTCTTTCGAGAGTTTTTGTAATTAAAGTCCAGGCATGTGCATGTCATGACTGTGTCCCTTTAAGTGTATTTGCACCGTACTTCTTTCTACCCTGACTGATTTACAGGTATTCCGTACCATGAAAAGATCCTTTAAGAGTGATGAGGATTTATGTTGAATTTGAATCCATAAAGCTCACGTTTTATTTTCCCAGATTGTTGTTTTTTTTTCCCTTTTGTACCCTCACTAGATTATTGACACGACACATTCAGTGTTGACAGACGCAGCTGTATTCACTGCACTAAGATACTGTTCAAATGCAAATGGCCTCAGCAATGTTGCTGATGGAATGAAAGCTACCAGAAAACTTTATTGAGAGGGGACATGAGACCTGCAGTCTGGTGAAAGAGAAAGCATTCTGCTGACATTATATTTATGTAAAGTGTTGATTCAACTCTTACAACAGGGACCAGATGCACTTTGTAAGACTTGATCTAAAACCAGACATATGCTGTGTGTTCAGCACAGTCATGATTCTGGGCCCTGGGTCTGCTGTAGACCAGCAGCACAGTTGCCTGACTGCTTTTCTTTTCCATTCCCTGTTCCAGTTTCATACATATATAGAATTAGTATACAAATTGGGATGGGCTATATGCTGGCTATATTAGAGACAGATGCATGTAGGGCATCATATTTTTATATTGCAATGAATTGTCAATGTTGCTATGCATGCTAAATTGTATGACTTCACAGGTCTGTTGTTAGAATTTTTTCCGTTGAGGGCAAGCTTGTCTTGCAGATTAGTTAATGAACATATTTTGCCTTCATTGAGAAGTGCATCTCAATACAGTTCATTTATTGTGGAAAAGATCATCCACACGCCCCCAATAGTCTTTCTTTATAATCATGGACATACAATCCATGACCACTATTTCTCAAAGTATCCAAGCTTTGCCTTTGTTTCCAAGAATAGCCAAATAAACATCGATCAAACAGTCTGCAGCCTCTCAGCCCACTGAAACATGATAATTATTCCAAAGGGCACGGTCTGTCAGATGCTAATTCCCATTTCGTTCTGCATGAATTAAAAAATTCCCTTCAAAATCATTAACTTAGTCTTCTGCTGTTAGAAATTGATCAGATACATTAAGCACATATGCAGTTCTTTCCTGCTAGCTGCTAACGAACATATGCTTAGCAAAATATGTTTATGAATTACTTGTTATATTCAAAACACCTTTTCCCAGAGTGGCTTCATGGTAGCAGTCTCTCATTGATGAGACAGCTGTGCAGAATAATTGTTCTCCACAGCAGCTGAACTGCAGCTGAGCTGGTTGACTGCTGAGTGACATGAGCTGCATCTGCACTCATTTTGGGAGTAATCTTTGACACAAGCATGTTTGCCTGTACTGCTCTTGATCCATGGAGTACAAATATGGTGTAGTAATAGTGAATGATGGTTCTAGAGATTGAATACCACAAATTTAGGAGAAAAAAATTGATATAAATGGATTTAAAGAAATTCGTTCAAAGTGAACATTTTAGCTTGCATTACTAGAATAGACACAATGTCTACTGGATAGATAAATGCTGTTCATAAAAATGTTGCCCAAAGATATTCAGTGGTGGCAGATATGCTTCTTTATCATGGAGAGTATTCCCATGGAGGAGAACTACTTTGAAAGGCAATGCCCGTGGCCTGTGACTCATGGACACTGAAAAAGTAGTGCAGATAAGGGTAGATTGAGAGATGTTTTGAAAATGCAATCTGAATAGATTTGAGGTGACCCTTCGTACTATTATTCATACTGTAACAGACTATCTGCCTGGTAGCCGTTTTATCCTTTAACAATTCAGGTGAGATTCAAAATCTTTTTTCAACGGTGTCCAGGTCAAGAGGTTATAGCACTGAGTGCACAATGAAATAAAAAATAGTAGATTACGTCCATGAAGTAGAATGTGTTTTAAAGGCCAGCAGCATCTTATCTGTCATGGCAAGAACATCGGCCAGTATGGTTTGTCATTGTAATTATTATCCCCCTGGCATAAAATGCAGGGGGATATAGGCATTGCCTCGTCCGTCTGTCTGTCTGTCTGTCTGTCTGTCCGTCCGTCCGTAATCATTTTGTTTCCGGAGCAGAAATCAAACTATGCAAGATATCAGCACCAAACTTGGTACATGTATTCTATGTATAGTCTAGATGTGCCTTTTGCTGCTTTGGAAATTTCAGGATTCCTATTTTTGTCGTTTCCATGGAAACAAATCTGGACTTAGTACGAATTAGACTTTGTTCGTTTCCTGAGCAGAACTGAAAAAATATGTAAAATATCAGCACCAAACTTTGTACATGTATTCTATGTATAGTCTAGATGTGCCTTTTGCTACTTTGGAAACTTCAGGATTACTATTTTTGCCATTTCCATGGAAACGAATCTGGACTTAGTGCACATCAGGCCTAGCTCGTTTCCAGAGCAGAACTCAAAAACCGTTAAATAGATCTTACTGAAACTTTGCATGTGTATTACCCACATACTGAAGTGGTGCCTTTTGATATTTTCAGATTTCTGAAAATCTTATTTCTTTCGTTTCCATGGAAACCAGTTGCATTTGGACTCTGTACAGAGATAGGTTCGTTTCCGGAGCACAACTCAAAAACTTTTCATTATATCATTCTGAAATTTTGCATGTGTATTACCCACATACTGAAGTGGTGCCTTTTGATATTTTCAGATTTCTTTCCTTTTTAAATTAGTCTAGATTCAGTGGTAGCCAAAATCTTGTCTGTAGTGGGCAGGCCTGCATTGTTCTGCTACAAACAGGCTTGATCCAGTGTTCAGTGCTATATATGTGGTTTAATGAGGAAGCACATGAACATCTAAACCGCATAGAGTATTCTGAATCTGCTTTTGATTAACGGTCGGTTCAGCAATAAAATCCAGTGCACATTTACTGGTATTTCTCTCTACTGTATTCATCACACTTTTATTTATAACTACCGTATGTCAGAGGATATACCGCTGTATCTGTTCGTGCCCTTGTCTCAGTAATAGCAAAACTTTAAAGAATAATAAGGCCAAAGGACCTCTCTTTAGGGTTGACTCCTGGTGACCCATAGCCTGTCCTGGATACAGATGGCACCAAATATCCACGAGGTAGGCGACAGGGCGAGTAGGTCAGCTGCCTGTGTATTCTTCAATGTGCAGAAACAATGAGTAACAATAGACAACAGGTGTGGTGTGAGGAATGCATAGGAGTCAGGGAGGTAATTAGACAATATTGAATAACAGAAACCAATTATCAAAACTAAAATTAGACTATGATATGACGCTAGCTCCAATTTTAGTGGAGCAACATTAGGTTCTATGAAATTGATTGAAAAGTATGCTAGCTAACATTACTTCCTTTACAACCTTTTTTTTGTGTGTGTGTTTGTTCGCCTGCATAATAATGGTAGGCTCTGTTACCCAGCTTCGCATAGCCTATAACGTTAGCTCCCCAAGTTGCTCTGCTGCTTGCTTTGCGATTTCCTTATGGGATACTTTTCTTTTTGCATAAAGAAGACAGGGCCTTGTAGTGCGTTTTATTTGGGTGTTTCGGTTGATATAGTTTGAAATTTTGTAAACAACCTGCGTTTTCTCTCCTGATTGCTGAACTCACCTTTAATGCTTTCTCTCTGCGGGCTCATCCATCACATTCACTCCAGATTGAATATACACCTCAGTCATGGTCCTTTTCTGACAACACAAATTAACTGTAAATATGATTGATGGCAGTCACTAAATGACCAGTTACTTCACTATAAAAGTCATCCCTTAAAATAAATTGTTATTTATATCAGTATGAATCCATTTTTTACCCAACTGAGAGTACATGGACATTAAAATGGAAAGTAAAATGAGTGTTTCATTACTCTCCATTTACAGTGCTGTGTTTGGCAGCCCACTACTCCAGTAATGTTTTGTTTGTGCTGTCTTTCTGCCTGATCAGTGGACATCCAGAGAGCATGTACAAAGCATAATCCTAAAAAATCCTTTTGTCCTCAAATATGATTGCAGTCTAAGTTTTGAAGCCAATTTTTTGAGGAGAGAAACGATACATTTCATGCTAAGCACAAAAAGTTAAGTTTATATTGATTGATGTGAAATGTGGAAATGAAACTGATCAGCCCCAATGCCAGCATCAGCCTGCTCCCTATCAATAAAGCAACAATATTGTTGTCCCCCGCCGCCACAGTAGCGAGCGGAGCGGGGGACATAATATTCAGCTCCGTCCGTCCGTCAAGTCCCCTTTGTTGTGAAATATGATATCTCAAGAACAGTTTGACCGATTTCATTCATCTTCAGTGTGTATTAGTGTGATACGCCGACCCCAGTCGATTTCCGTGACCTGGCGGGGGACATGGCCACGTTTAGTTGCAACACTTGTTTCTAATGTGCACCGATGAGTTAAAACCTTATGATTGCTCACAAATGAAGTTGATTAACCTGTAACAATAGCACTTGGGAAATGTACTGTACATTGTAAGAGAACAGTTGGTTCATATACAACGTAGATGAAGTGTTGGATGTAGGATTAATGGCCAATCGTGAAGATCTGAGTGACTTTAACAAAGGCTAAATCCCTCCCACCAGATGACTGGGTCAAACCACTGCTGAAACTATTACACTTATGCACCTGATTCGTAGTAGCGAGCACCTACTGACAGGGTCAATCCATGTGAAGTCAACCAGAGGTCCCCAGGTCACTGACTCAGAATTGGCTCAAATGTAGTTTTGGAGTACTTCTATATTCATAATGAACACATTCAAAATTTTAGGGTCTAACTGCAAGGGGTTTCTGAGATATGGCCCCCAAAAAATCAGGGGCCACGTCCCCTTTTTGCCCCCACAAGTCGCGAACGTTAATTTATAGGAATTTTGGAGGCCAATATCATTGGAAAAAATAATAGGTATAAGCTGAAAATTGCTATCCAGGGTAATTTGGCTTTCATAATCTCTTGTCAAAATTGATCTCTTTTCATTTTCAAGATATTAACCTCTGAAATATGAAACTTTTTATGGGCAGAAATCAAAAATTCCATTTCAAGGGCCCCCTATGAGGCCAGGATCCCTTACAGAGGCTAAATTGTGCTGGATTCCTTCTATTTGACGACAGGTCTGTCTGTACAAGTAAGACTGACTGCACCCAAGGCATAATGGTGGAGTTAGGAGGCCCTGAAAAGGGTCCCAGCTTAGAAAAGTAACTTTTTTTTCACCGTGTGTGATTAGTTACCCATGGTAATGAAACTTGTTCTAAATGTATATAAATGTACAACCCCAATTCCGAAATAGTTGGACGAAGTGTAAATTGTGAATAAAATCAAAATGTAATGACTTTCAGATCATGAGCCAATATGTTATTTACAACAGAACATAGATAACATTTCAACTGTTGAAACTGAGACATTTTTATCCACAAAATGAGCTTATTTCACATTTTCTGGCTGCAACAGGTCTCAGAAAAGTTGGGACACAGGCAAAAACGGGCTGAAAAAGCAATATATATTTATAAGAGAATCAGCTGAAAGAACATTTAGCAAGTAACTGACATCAGGTGTGTAACATGATTGGCTATAAAAGGGAAGTCTTAGAGAGGCTAAGTGTCTCAGAAGTAAAGATGGCCAGAAGCTCTCCAACCTGTGAAGGCTTGCGTAAAAAAATTGTGGAATACTTTAAAAACAATGTTCCTCAACGTCAAATTGCAAAGGCTTTGAAGATCTCATCATTGACAGTGCATAACATCATCAAAAGATTCAGAAAAACTGGAAAAATCTCTGTGCATAAGGGACAAGGCCGAAGACCTTTACTGGATGCCCGTGATCTTCGGGCCCTCAGACGCCACTGCATCACTCGCCGGCATGATTCTGTCATTGACATTACTAAATGGGCCCAGGAATACTTCAAGAAACCACTGTCTGTAAACACAGTCCGCCGTGCCATCCACAGATGCCACCTAAAACTCTATCATGCGAAAAGGAAGCCATCGTTGAGCATGATCCAGAAGTGCAGCCGTGTTCTCTGGGGCAAGGCTCATTTAAAATGGACTGTAGCAAAGTGGAAAAGTGTCTTGTGGTCAGATGAGTCCAAATTTGACATTCTTGTTGGAAATCATGGGCGTCGTGTCCTCTGGGCTAAAGAGGAGAAAGACCACCCCTCCTGTTTCAGCGTTCAGTTAAAAAGCCAGCATCTCTGATGGTATGGGGATGCATTAGTGCATATGGTGTGGGATACTTGCATGTTTTAAAAAGCACCATGAATGCTGAAAAGTATATAAACATCTATTCCAGGGAAGGCCTTGTGTATTTCAGCAGGACAATGCAAAACCACATACTGCAGCTATTACAACAGCATGGCTTCGTAGCAGAAGAGTCCGTGTGCTGAACTGGCCTGCCTGCAGTCCTGATCTTTCACCGATTGAGAACATTTGGCGCATAATTAAACAAAAGTTCGTCCAAGGAGACCCCAAACTCTCCAGCAGGCGGAAGCCTGTATTAAACAAGAGTGGGATCAAATTCCAATGGCTAAACTCAAGAAACTTGTCTCCTGAATGCCCAGACGCCTCCACTCTGTGTTAAAAAGAAGAGGGGATGCTACACATGGTAAACAGGCCCCTGTCCCAACTTTTTTGAGACCTGTAGCAGCCATCAAATTTGAAATGAGCTCATTTTGTGGATGAAATTGAAAAAATTTCTCAGTTTCAACATTTGCAATGTTATCTCTGTTCTATTGTGAATAAAATACTGGCTGGTGTGATTTGAAAGTCATTGCGTTTCGATTTCATTCACAATTTACACTTTGTCCCAATTATTTCAGAATCGGGGTTGTATACATCTTGGCTTTATTTGGTCAACTTGTTACAGCTTGTTTTGTAATCTCTTTAACTATTTAATAATGTTTTCAAATATAGGCATTTCGGGGTAAAAATGCCCATTATCCCCTTTGTTCTGCAACTAGAAGTTTTAAATAGACAGTCGTGGATGTAAGTACTGGATGTAAGTACTTTGCTAGCACCAAGTTTTTGTTTGAAGTTTAAGTGGACTCTGAATTGGCAATGTTACATTTATAAGAATGTGTTAAGTAATGAAATATTTGGAGTTTTGCTTTGCTTTTAAATCCGAAGAGGTCTGAAAATGCCAAATGTTGGTTCTTCTTCAAAACATTCAAAACATACTATTATGTAATTAAGTTACTAATTGTGAAAAGTTTTATCTATTGTTCGATATTATTTAGCTTTGCCGTAAATGTTCATAATATACATAACTGTTGTAAACTCGTGTTCAAATATCAAAAGTATTTGGATACAAAATCGAAAAACAGGTTTAAGAATATAGCATCTATCTTTGAAAATTACTGACGCATCTCGCTTAGCACCATAAAAACATCAAAGTAACACTCATCGGGATAATCTCTGTAAATGGAAAAGACAGTATTTACAGTAAATTATGGCAAAAATGTTTCCAGCTCGCGTGCTATGCATACTTGCATTACTTATGTCCCTACCAAATTTCAAATTAGACTTACGCCCTTGGACCCATGTCATCAAAAAACCTCAGCTTTTGTCTTATTTATTGCCTGATAGTTGAAATCATAACCTCAACATGCATTTAGTGATGTTACATCGCAAAAATTGAGCAAGATACTCATTTTAGAAAGTGTTGTATTATTCTTGCAAAATGTAAATTAATACACTACATAAATACTTTCCTCATTGTTAAACGAAGACAAACCAGGTAATTCAAGATACTGTAATGACAATAAGACAAATGGTGGAAAGGGAGTTTATTAGAATAACATCCATCATTGCTAGCCATATATGTTTACTCAGTAAAACAATTTTTGACGGACCTTGGAGCACTTCGCAAAGTAGGAGCTAGCTGGCCTTCTCTTGTTAATTGGAACAGTCAGCTGTTATTTTCACATTCAGTTTTGAACTGTTTCAACTTTGAGAAGCTTGCCTGATTGTAATGCTTGCATTTTATCTTATCATATTAAGTCTGAGGTAAATTCATTCAGAAATGTAAAAAAAAAAAAAAAAAAAAAAAAAAAATTAGGGACATTTACTGAAGTGTACAATATGAAAGTGCAAAAAAGCACAAATCTCTAAATAAATCACAGATGTAGGGACCCTGCAGACATAAATTAAGCCATTTATTGTACACAAAAAAATCATAACTTTCTTGGAGTCTATCTACATCAGAGCACAGCATCTTGCACCCCTAGCATTTACCTGCACTATACAAGCGGCGGGCTGGACCTGGAGTAGTGGCATCATCTAAATGAATGAATGGGCACATAAGCTCTTCAGGATGTGGCGACATGCACCGTAGCTCGGTGCAGATTGCGATCCTGCTCTAATCTCCTGGCTTCATTTGTGGTGTAACCCAGCCTCTTACCGATGCAATCTTCCCATCTCCTCTGCAGGCAGAGAAGGAGATGGGCATCATCTTGGCATCCCAAAATCATAATTTAGTGAGCCAGTGGCAATTTTAGACCTCTATGAAATGCCATTGAGATACCATTGCGGATTGGTTTTGATAGTAAAACTTAAACATTTTGGTTTTTCTGGGAGAGCTGACCGACAGAAAATACACTCAGTACAATTAGTATTTGGAGTAGTAGTGTTGGTATGTATATTTTCCAAAATGACATTTTGCTGTGTGAAAACATTAGTTGATAAAAATTAAGACAGAATTGAGATGTTTTGGTCCTACTACTGCACTATATAATACTCTCTCATGGTCCTTTCAGTATTATTGCGTACGGAGATAATCTTCCTTTAGTGCATCAGCTGAGAAAAAGAAGCCGAGGGTTATTTACAATAGTGCGCAGGGTAGTGGTGATGCATCAGAACAAAGCAATGAAGGTAATTCGAATGGTTACATTTGATCCATCTCAAGTGCTGAGCCTCTTTTGTTGAACGGGGAAAAGAAAATAGATGCATAATGATGATTAACATGTGCTATAATGATTGTGTAAAAAATGTCTTTTTTTATGAATTACAGTGTAATCTTACTGCAGTGTCTTTTTGAACGGCAGTAACCAGTTTATTCAGTTTTTTAATTAATTAATGAATTATTTTTTTTAATCAGATAAATTCCATTGCACTAGCTGGAAAGGAATGTTCCGTATTAATTCATATGATGGTTTAAAAATGCTGACAATCATATGATAACCAATATGTCACATCATTTGAAAAAAAATATATATATTGATGTTTTACTTTAATTTCATACAATTTTTACTGGCAGGATGATTTCAATGGTAGTGCTGTCTCATTTGATCTGCAGTTCTCGGTGCCCGATGCACAATAATTGTACTCCACTGAAGCTCCGGAGTAACAAGAACTGCCTCAGTGAAGCTACTCTCATTGTAGGAGAATTTTCTGTGAAAGCCAAGCATGCTTGTTTGTCCCCTCTTTGAATGGAGTATGATGCAGTCATATGATGATGTTATTTGACTGCACTCAGCATATTGGGAGGATCAAAGTTAATAAAAATAGATTCAAATAAATAAATTGAAAGCTGCAAACATTTTAGTACGCATTACTATCACCACATCCCCTGGATAGATAAATGCTGTTCATTAAAATTTAGCCCAAAGACATTAAACATTGGCAAATAAGGTTTATTATCATGGTGAATGATCCCATGGTGCAGTGCTGCTGGCTTCGGAAAGACTCTGGAAGTGGCAGTGCTTTTATTTTGTGACTCATCCATCTTTTCATCATCTTACCAGCTTCCTCACCAATCCACCGCAGGGCTCAAACACCTCTAACTCTCATGCTCATAACTTTGGGAAATTTAGAGTCTGCAATTAGCCTGCACATCTTCGACTAAACCCATGCTGGGTAAGGATGTACACTTGAACCCAAACCTTATTTCTGATGCAATAGTGCTACCCACTGTGCCACAATACCAAATGCTTGAGTCATTGAAAAAGTAGTGTACAGAGGTAGAGACATGCAGTGCAGCTGCAAGCTGCTTTGACCCCTAAGATGCTATGATTCATACTCTGACAGATTATCTGTCCGGCACCTGTTTATCCTTTAACAATTCAGGTGAGTTTCACCCACTGCGATTAAACTCTTTTGCAGTGGGGCCCAGGCCAAGAGGCTGCAGCATTGAGCACACAATGCCATGCAACATAGTGTCAATGAAGTAGACTGAGACTGACAGGTCAACAGCACCTTATCTGTCATAGCCAGAAGATGTCAGCTTGTATGGCTCATGAGGAACAATAGTTCATTATTCGTTAATGTATTCAGAGCTGGTGCCAGAACTGGAAATTAGGGGCACAGATACATCCCTTTATAACAACAATTAGTCCGAGCTAGTTCTCAATCGTTTTCCTTTATTAACCTCTTCCACTCCGGAGTCGTCATTGGAGGGATATTGACACTGCTCTCATCTCGCCTGAAAGCGCATTATATACTCAGTCAAAAAAGAAACTTCACACTCGTTTGGAGGTCGATAAGTTGAACATACAAGAAAAGTGGTTTTAAATAATGATTTAATTCCATTCTGTACCCATTAAGGACGGTGTACCATAAAAATCATGTTCATAATGTAACCAGTTCCACCGGAAATGCAACGGAAATGTAAGAGAGTAAAAATGGTAAGTTACAACTTGATGAAAGCATGTCAATAGCGCGTATGCCCTCCATGAGCGTTCACAACTGCGACGCAACGTCTCCTCATGGATTGAATGATGCGTCTGAACACAGCTTGGGGGATGCGTCGCCATAATTGAACCAACATGGCACCAAGTTCCTGCAAATTCTGTGGAGGGTTCCTTTACTTGACGGAGTCTTCTGCCCAACACATCCCATACATGTTCTATGGGATTAAGGTCAGGAGACCTTGAGGGCCACTCCATGACATTGATGCCAGCATTCCTAAGAAAATTCCACGTTAAATTGGCCGTATGAGGTCTGGCATTATCGTGTTGGAATGTCAGACCTGGGCCATGAGCTGCCATGAATGGCAAAAGCTCTGTATCCTGCAGCAGTTAGGTTTCCTTGAACGACCATCAGTCGGGAACGGGCAGGACCATTAAAGGCACCCCAAACCATAACACTACCGCCCCCAAAACGGTCCACTTCCTGCACACAACACTGGGCGTTGCGTTCACCGCGTCTCCTCCAAGCTCTAACTCTCCCATCAGCGAAGTGCAAAGTGAATCTGGATTCGTCACTAAAAACGACCCTATTCCAATCACGCTGAGTCCATCTCAGATGTCGTTGTGCCCAGAGAAGCCGTTGACGTCGGTGTAACTGGGTTAAAATTGGTCCACGATATGGCCGACTTGCATGGAGACGAGCAGTGCGCAGGCGATTACGTATGGTTTGGGCAGTCACACTACCTCTAAACAATTCATTTCTAGTGGACGTTGCAGTGAGAAATCGATTACGCGAATGACGTAAGACGATTTGTCGGTCTTCTGCTTGTGTCGTAACACGTGGTCTACCCGAACGAGGTCGGTCTGCTGTGGTGCCAGTTTGTTGGAGACGTGTCCGAAGATCATGGATAGTCCATCGACTGCATCCCATAACCCTGGCAACGTCAGTGACCGACGTTCCCGTATTCAGCATGCCAATGGCACGTTCACGTTGAATGTTTGACAGTCGTGGCATTGCAAGTCAACGGATAATTGTCTGTAAGAACTTGTTTTTCCGAGATGTCACTCTACCGTGCTAACGTGGGCTCAATTGCACGTGTCTCATAAGGTCACGTGACTAGGAACACGAGGAAACATGCTTTTACCTTGATGTATGCTCGCACGTGCTGCATGCTTGTGCACGCCGGAGTTGTTGTGTGTCACGATGTCTTTGACAACGCATTTAATAATAATAATAATAATAATAATAATAATAATAATAATAATATCTCTTGTATTAAGTTTCAAGAAAATATTTAGAAATTTATGAGTGTGAAGTTTCTTTTATATCTCCAAACTCGACTCCATTTAGGTTTCCTAATTACCAACTAAGTATTAATTTGTTCAGTTGTGAGGATCAATCTGTAGTCATTTCCCCCCAGCTTGCTTTATAGATCATTGCTATAATTATCTAGCATTTTCCTATCCACATTTATGGTGACCTAAAACATCAATATCTTATGAAGCTTCTGAATTCCTGCTCAAACTATCTTTGGGGCCTTGGCTAAATTTCATGTAATCATGCAACTCCAGCAAAAACTCAGACACTTTGGCCTGAAACCTGATGCCGGTCCCAATCCAGAAAGCTAAATATTTCCAGCAAATGGATTATCTGTAATGGATTATCTGAGTTAAAATTACTGCAGCAGAGACTGTCTCAGTTTCCTGGCCTGAAGGTGATCATGTGATTTAAATTGCATAGGATACTGAAGGATGTTGAGATTGAGGGATCTGATGGAGCCTAAATGATACTGTGTGAAATATTGGTCAAAAAACCTTTTCATCATAAAACAAAAGGACTTCTCAGCAGTGCTTGCCCTATGAAGGATAGGTGACCATTAATTGTTGTCTATATTTTGTCTAGACTGTTTTGCTTGTCTCAGCCATGTTTATCAAGGGTTGCATTTGTTTTTGGTGTTTTCGTCTGTTTTCGTCCACTATGCAGTGAAATAGTATTTGCCCTCATGCCGATTTTTTTCCCTTTTTTTCTTATTTGTTTCATGTAAGTGGCAATAAGCGGAAATGCATCATTTCTAGATTGAAGGAATTAAAAAATCACTATGTGAAGAACGAGAGGTGTAATTTCATCTGGAGTATAGCAGGACGTCACACACCTGCTCTCTGTGTTGATCTCCAGCCCCTTGTTTACAAGCCGGTCCGGCTGCGCGTTCATGTACGTTCATGTGAATCGCCGCCTCCTCCCTCCTCTCAGAGCCCTTGGCCCTCCCTCCCTATAAAAGGCTACAGCCAGTGAGCAGTGGCAGCGTGTATTTTTTAAAAAGTGAAATGGAGGAGAGCGGAACGAAACGTTCACCTGAAGACGAGCAGGAGGTAGAGGGAGATGTGGCTCATGACACACTTTGTTTTGATCTACAGGCAGTGCACAACAGCAAACCTAGCGATGAAACGATTTTGCTTTTTGCCCCTTTAAATGTTTCAGATCATCCAACTAATTTTATTATTCGACAAACAACATGAATAAACACAAAATGCAGCTTTTAAATGACCATATCACTTACTGAGGGTAAACAGCTATTCAAAACCAATGTCATCCATGTGAAAAAATTATTTCCCCCCCCAAACCTAAAAACTGGTCGTCCTACTGTTGGCCATGACAACTGCAATCAAATATTTGCAATAACTGGCATTGATTCTTTTACAGTGCTGTGGAGGAATTTCAGCCCACTTTCCTCTGCAGAATTTTTTTTATTCAGCTAAACTCAGGGGTTTTTGAGTGTGACTTGCCTGAGATCATGAGGGGTTTTTGAGTGTGACTTGCCTGAGATCATGAGGGGTTTTTGAGTGTGACTTGCCTGAGATCATGAGGGGTTTTTGAGTGTGACTTGCCTGAGATCGTGAGGGGTTTTTGAGTGTGACCTGCCTGAGATCATGAGGGGTTTTTGAGTGTGACTTGCCTGAGATCATGAGGGGTTTTTGAGTGTGACTTGCCTGAGATCATGAGGGGTTTTTGAGTGTGACTTGCCTGAGATCGTGAGGGGTTTTTGAGTGTGACTTGCCTGAGATCATGAGGGGTTTTTGAGTGTGACTTGCCTGTGATCATTAGGGGTTTTTGAGTGTGACTTGCCTGAGATCGTGAGGGGTTTTTGAGTGTGACTTGCCTGAGATCGTGAGGGGTTTTTGAGTGTGACTTGCCTGAGATCGTGAGGGGTTTTTGATTGTGGCTTGCCTGAGATCATGAGGGGTTTTTGAATGTGACTTGCCTGAGATCATGAGGGGTTTTTGAGTGTGACTTGCCTGTGATCATTAGGGGTTTTTGAGTGTGACTTGCCTGAGATCATGAGAGGTTTTTGAGTGTGACTTGCCTGAGATCGTGAGGGGGTTTTTGAGTGTGACTTGCCTGAGATCGTGAGGGGTTTTTGAGTGTGACTTGCCTGAGATCGTGAGGGGTTTTTGAGTGTGACTTGCCTGTGATCATTAGGGGTTTTTGAGTGTGACTTGCCTGAGATCATGAGGGGTTTTTGAGTGTGACTTGCCTGTGATCATGAGGGGTTTTTGAGTGTGACTTGCCTGAGATCATGAGAGGTTTTTGAGTGTGACTTGCCTGAGATCATGAGGGGTTTTTGAGTGTGACTTGCCTGAGATCGTGAGGGGTTTTTGAGTGTGACTTGCCTGAGATCGTGAGGGGTTTTTGAGTGTGACTTGCCTGAGATCGTGAGGGGTTTTTGATTGTGACTTGCCTGAGATCATGAGGGGTTTTTGAGTGTGCCTTGCCTGAGATCATGAGGGGTTTTTGAGTGTGACTTGCCTGTGATCATTAGGGGTTTTTGAGTGTGACTTGCCTGAGATCATGAGAGGTTTTTGAGTGTGACTTGCCTGAGATCGTGAGGGGTTTTTGAGTGTGACTTGCCTGAGATCGTGAGGGGTTTTTGAGTGTGACTTGCCTGAGATCGTGAGGGGTTTTTGAGTGTGACTTGCCTGTGATCATTTGGGGTTTTTGAGTGTGACTTGCCTGAGATCATGAGGGGTTTTTGAGTGTGACTTGCCTGTGATCATTAGGGGTTTTGAGTGTGACTTGCCTGAGATCATGAGAGGTTTTTGAGTGTGACTTGCCTGAGATCATGAGGGGTTTTTGAGTGTGACTTGCCTGAGATCGTGAGGGGTTTTTGAGTGTGACTTGCCTGAGATCATGAGGGGTTTTTGAGTGTGACTTGCCTGGGATCGTGAGGGGTTTTTGAGTGTGACTTGCCTGAGATCGTGAGGGGTTTTTGATTGTGACTTGCCTGAGATCATGAGGGGTTTTTGAGTGTGACTTGCCTGAGATCATGAGAGGTTTTTGAGTGTGACTTGCCTGAGATCGTGAGGGGTTTTTGATTGTGACTTGCCTGAGATCATTAGGGGTTTTTGAGTGTGACTTGCCTGAGATCATGAGAGGTTTTTGAGTGTGACTTGCCTGAGATCGTGAGGGGTTTTTGAGTGTGACTTGCCTGAGATCGTGAGGGGTTTTTTGAGTGTGACTTGCCTGAGATCGTGAGGGGTTTTTGAGTGTGACTTGCCTGAGATCGTGAGGGGTTTTTGAGTGTGACTTGCCTGTGATCATTAGGGGTTTTTGAGTGTGACTTGCCTGAGATCATGAGGGGTTTTTGAGTGTGACTTGCCTGTGATCATTAGGGGTTTTTGAGTGTGACTTGCCTGAGATCATGAGAGGTTTTTGAGTGTGACTTGCCTGAGATCATGAGGGGTTTTTGAGTGTGACCTGCCTGAGATCGTGAGGGGTTTTTGAGTGTGACTTGCCTGTGATCAGATTTAAGTGATGTTTAGACTCAGCATGGCTGGCAGTAATCATGCCTTGGTGTCTCTAGTGTAATTGAGCCCAGTTATCAATTAAATTTGTTTAATAGATTGATTTAGTCACTAAGTGGGCAATGACTTGTTCAAATCTAGAGCCAGGTTGGGTTGGCCAGCTTGTTTTCTTCAGTAAATGAAATAATCATTTAAAGACTACACTTTGCGTTTACTGTGGTTATCTTTGTCTAATATTTAAATTAGCCTGATGATTTTAAAGTTGTAAGTGAGACAAACATGCAAAAACTAGAAAAAATTGGGAAGCGGGCTAATACCCTTTGACAGCACTTCACTCTGACTTCTAAAATAATCCAGTATCTGGGTTATATAAAGAAATTTTCAAAAAGCCGCTGAGACCTTTGCTGAAGTTGAGCATTGACCTAAAACCTGTATTTTAAATTGTGAAGGACTTTATCATTTAAGAATTGTATCATTATGGCACTAATTACTGTGGAATATGAGGCCCAGTGGATTGAATAGATCAGCAGGATTGGCACTGAGGGCCATCATATGAATAAATGAGTTTTTATTCAAAGTCGTCATTTGCATGGCTTATTCCTATGAGCCATTTAATAGGGAAACTTTTTGTGTAGAGATTCATCTCCAGCCATGAAAAGATCATCAAGTACAAAAGCTGAGCTGTCGCTGCAGTGATACATATGGCATTAAGTCCTACAATATATTATAAAAAATCAGAATCTGGTCTCATGCATGTGTTCACAATATACTGTATATATTTTTAAAGATATTTGTATGTATTTCAAACAAAATCAAATGCACTAGCCAGGTAAAATACCTCTTGGGAAATCATATTCATATTATATTCATAATCATAAGCCCTCTTAAATTCTGTCAGCTTTTGAAAAAGTAATGCCTTGAAATACATATCATGTTCTCATTTTATTTAATAAAGTGTGGGCATTTTAGCTTATTTCTGAAACCTCCACCCTCAGTGCAGGAAAAAGCTGTCAAACATTCACTCTCCTCTTTACACTGCTTCTTTTTGCCTCTTTTCAATGAGAAACATTTCTCAGTTTTAAAATCTGCAATTAGCTGGAAATGTCTGGACCTGAAAGTAATTGTGATGACCTTTAGCCCATCATTTTGAGGGCCCGGTCTTCCTATTATCGTCTTGTTTAAAATGGCTTCAGAGGCTCCTGGAGATAAAAAACACAATCAGTGCAATCAGTACTTGTCAGGAGACCTTTTATCAGTAAATGCAGAGGATGACACTGTGCTGGAGAAATTGCTACGTCGGTGGCAAGTGCATTTATTCTGGCCCGTGTCTTGGACTGAGGTTTAAAATTCACGAGTCTTTAGTGTCAGCCTGTCTTGGCTACAAGCTGTTTTATAGTCCTGATTTTCCAACCTCACTGCAACTGAACTTTGCTGCCATATTGCTATTAACAGGGGAGGCTCAGGCCAGATAGGAAGACAATATTTTTGCCATAGCAGGCAATCACTGTGGAGCTCATCATGAGAATAGGCAGCCATGGATATCTTGATGATCTCATTTCGGCTTGGCTGAAATGAAGGTTTTTTGAATAGTCTTGCCTTCAAACCAAATGAGAGAAAATGAGAGAGGTGTGTTTGCAAAAATACGAGGGCGAAGCTGCAGAAAATATTTTTCTAAAATGTAACCTATTTAATCCCAAATTTTTCCCAGACATTAAAATATCCAAATCATGTGCCGTTAATCCTTCAACCATTCAAAACACATTTCTGTTACCATTTGCTTACCAGTGGACAATATTTTTCATACATTTGATGAAGTCTTTATTCACAGATATGGTTCATAAACAATTAAAACAAAAATGTGTGTTATTAGATTTTCAGAGGAATTGTTGTTACTCTATTGAAATTTTTTAGTTAATTTGTAAAAAGAAAAATCACAGAGTGATACTGTATAGCTGGAAGAAAATCGACTGGTAAAAATGTTTATAACCCTTAGAAATCGTGGAGTACTATTTTTTTTTTTTTAATTTAATGAATAGGTTGGTCAGAAAGTGAGTTTTATGGCCGGTGGCAGTTGAGAGCAATGGGATAAAGTGTTGCCACTATAAGCTAAATTGCCATATTTCCCCTATGCCCTATGCCCCAGTATGTACCCCAGTCCAGTTATTAATACATCTAATACAAGTTACAGACATATCACAATATTTTCATCTCAAACTCTTTAACTTCTCAAAGAAAAAATCAAAATTCATTCACAAGTTCATATTTTGTATGATTATTCACTCAAGCCTTTTTTCATCAGTCGTTACTCCCCAGTCTTGTTAGTTATAGTTTTTCCATGTGGTCCTTTTACCTATGGTGTTACCTTTGTATAGCTTGAGGGACTGACTGACTGACTGACTGACCAGCTGACAGATTGACTGTCTACTCAAGCTAGGACCATTATTTTTTATGCAGTTTAATACATTTTCTCTAAGGCACAGTTGCACTCATGAAGCACAACTACAGTGCAAAGAAAAAAATATTTGACCCCTTCCCGATTTCCATTATTTTTGCTTATTTGTCATATTTAAATGTTAAAGATTATCCAACAAATTTTAATAAAAGACAGAAACAATGAGTAACCACCCAGAAAGCTTAATATCCCCAGCAGCATTTTATCATGAGCCAATTATCATTAAACCCATTGTAATCGATCACCTGAGTATAAAATTACTGCTGCAGAGTGTCCATGTCTGAACACGATCATCTGATAACAGACATAATCACATCATCAAAAAAACATGAGCAGTATTCAATATTATGAAAATCATCATACATCAATGCATTTAATACATTCAACTAATAATGTCATTGCAATATTGACAAGATACACAGACCTTGACTTTCAGATTCTTTATCACATACTTGCATTACTTGAATGAGATTAAGGCATCGAATGTAAAAGCCTCTTGAAACCTATTCCACGCCCTAGGAGCACAATGCCTAAAAACCATTCCCCCAAACTCAGTGTTGACTCGAGGGACTTCTTGAACCAACCAATTCTGAGACTTTGCCTGGTAATGATTAAAACGCCAAGTGATGAAACATGCCAGGTAATTAGGGAACTTATGTAAGATTGCTTTTAAACAAATCACGGTCAGTGCATCATTCTCTTTGTGGCTTGGGACGGCCAGCCCACTGCCTGATCTAGAATACAATGATGCATTGTAAAATGATCCCTAGTAATAAAGCATGATAGGTGCTTGATAGACAGTATCAAGCTGTTTCAAGGTGGTTGGCGCAGCTTGTATGTAGAAAATATCATGGTAATCAAGTACTGACCGAAAGCTTCCTATCATCAGCTGAAAAAATAATCTATTTCTGTTAAAAAAAAAAAAATCCATCTGAACTAGTTTGTCGGCTCATCAACATGTCTTTTAAAAGACAGCTTTTCATCAATAAATATCCTTAGGTACTTGTAGGATGGCACTCGCTTCACTTCAGAGCCATCCAAAGTGAAATTTTTAAATTTACTTTCCATCACTAAACAGGATCTAGAGAATTGCATTTTTTTTTTTTTGCAAAATTTTTAAAACTCTAGTAGTGGGTGCTGAAGAGTTTATGGTCTGGAAGTGAGTTCCGAAATGTTAGAACGCTGTTTTCAAGGCAGATAATGCTTAATTCAATGCAGAAGTATAAAGCTCTGTGTCATCAGCATAGAGGTGTAACTGACAGACAATATCAGAAGCAACTATATTATTAATCTACAACGTAAAAAGTAAAGGTCCTAAAATCACGCTCTGTGGTACACCTTTAGTGACCTCTGGAGAAGTGGATTGAGTACAGTCAGCAACAATACATTGGATTCTATTAGGGGTGGGCGATAAAAGTAATCTTCGCCATGGGGTGAATAGACGGGCTTGCTTCTGGTCTTTTCTATGATGCATATCTGCGGTGATGACCAAACGACAATCAAACTTCAGAGATAATTTGAAATGCACTGATGCAATACTGTGACCAGATCTTAAACTGGACAGAGAAGTATTTAAAATGCAATTTCTGCGCAGAAACAAATGAATATGGAGGTTAATCAAAGATCATATGGGGCTGAGAGCATTGTAAAATTGGTAATATTCCTCCAAGCAAGTGGATCTTACTTCTTTATAATTTGATTAAATAAATGAAAATCATGCATGATCAATTAAAAATTCCTGTTTTATGGTCGCGCATTCATAAACTACTCTATCCTTTTACATATCCATGGGTGCACTTTATAAACAAAGGGAACAGATTTATAAATCCGTGGGTAGCCCACGGATTTTCAGCCTCTCAGAAATATTATGCGCAGAGACCCCTAGGAAGCTGCATATGATGCCAAGCACAACTCTTGCAATTTTTTTCTCCAAAAATAAACATTCCTATGATTTCCATTTAATGCTGTCGTTGTTTTCACTTTATAATAAATAAGTTGTCAACCTTCTTTCAGAACACAGAATGCGTAGATTTTTCAGGGCATTGATTACATATCAAGCCTTTCTATTACATTTAGGTGCGTTGCAGTTAAACCCATGCAAATTATCAGTAAGCTTTACATGATGAAATAATTCCTGCCTTCCCAAAATGATACTAATGGGAAATATTTGCTATACATACCAAAATTTTCGTAGGCAAAATTGATCAGCATGCGCTTCCACAAATGATGTCAAAATTGTTTGCGATACATTTGTTGCAACAGGTGTATTGAGTTGAACTGAGTTTTCTAAATCCAAAAGAGAACATTGGTTTTGTTTGCTAAAATAAAATGGGGTATTTACAAAGTCAAAAGTATTTTTCCAATGATAGGCTTTTTATTCTAACTGCGTTCCTAAACAATAGCTCATTGCTTCAATCTCCTGAATTCAATATCTCTACGAGCTGTAGGCTTAGCATTGTCAATGATTTTGTTGACTTGGTCAAAGATAGCGCATTATTTGTAACAATGCCACAAATGCCACCAGGCATATGGCATTAGTGGCGACGACATCTGCAAAGACAGTTATCACATTCATTTGCTCCCAAGCTTATAGCTGGCCTGACCCAATAAGCAGCCACAACAACTGCTGCCTTTGAAGAGACCTTAGCAGTATTTACCACAAAGCCGAATCCTTAGAGCCAGAGCAAGATTGCCAGATACACTGGGTGTGGTAGCATTCTCAGTTGCGGTCAGGATGTTAGCTGGAACTGAAACAGTGCAGCAGGAGATGGGGGATACCACAGAAGTTACTGAGGGGCTACAGAGGTCACTAGCTAAGATGGCAAGCCATATGAACCTGGGCACATTGCGAAGGTACACACCTTCAAACAGCAGTGTAGAATTGCCACAAATGGCGAGTCCAACAGTGATAAACCTCACTTGCTATGAGTGAAAACTTTTCACCTTGGCATCACCAATTGTGGAATTCCCTCTCAGGTATACTAAAAGTCGGATATATCTGAGAGGTGAAGGAACTCGTGTCGTCTAACCGTGTTGCCGCATCGAGAGTAATTTAAAGCTTGTTTTGATGATCTGACTCCAAATTAATTTACTCTTAACCTTCCTCCGTATAACATTGGCACGCAGAAGGCTGCACGCCACCATAGTGTTGCTCTGTAAGGACGGCAATCTAGCTATGTGGATGCAGACGTGTCTATAGCTGATACAGCCATCAATAACACAATTCAATGTATTTGCTACGACACTAAGTGCAGGCGAGTGACTACAAGGTGCAGATACCCAAAGACTTGCGCGTGCGTCAGAACTGAAAATCCATAGCTGTGAAGTGGATATCAGTCAGAGAGGAGTACTTGGTTAAAAATAATATCATTTATTTACAGATATATGAATCGCAAATTCAGAATGAAATGCGGCAAGATAAATGACTGTATGCAAATGTCGCTCAAGAGCCCATGTTAGAGTCTCCCAGAACCATTCCACTCTTCCACCTATATACCCAAAGATCAAAGGAAAACCAAGTCATCAATATAGAGGCCCAATGAGCAGGAAACAGAAACTTCAATAATCACATGTGCTGCATGCTTACACATCAGTTGTACCTCGCCAGACATCAGTCATACAAACAAAGATGACCCTCCCACGTGATTACACAAGACTAAATAATGGCTTAGACAATGCTGAACATCCTGAGGTTTAGAAGAGGAACTTGCAGGAATAGCATAATAACAAGGTAACATGACATCATGACTAAACAAGTCCCTTATTGACCCCCGCATATCAGCTTTGTAAACAGTCCTGTTTCCTCATGTGGGGACTGACAGGGGCACGCTTCTGTAAACACCCTACACAGGGAAGAGGGTGTTTGGGACAAGCCACCCATCAGGACCGAATACTCTGGAAGGAATATTCATAATTAACAGGTTCAAGTTTTTAGAGGAGAAACACTGATGACAAAGGACACCGAATACAAAATAACAGTCCAGAAAGGGAAGATGGAGACAAGGAACTTAAATATGCACGTCAACAATCAACAATGAGGGAGAACAGGTGTGAAATGAAGAAGAATGAAACAAGGAGGGAGCGTAGTGAAACTTGATGATACTTAAATAACGAGTCAATTAATGCAATGAAACCGTAACTGTTGCAGACAGCTGGATTGCAGGGAAAACAATTAGGTAAACACTCAGGACATCATAATTCCTTTTCCCCAAGGCACCAATTCCTAAAAAACTGGCTATTTTCAGTCAATTTTTTTGGCCAACAATTTTTCAGAGGTTGCGGGTTCTAATCCCAGCCAGCCAGTCCTCTCCACGCAGAGTTTGCATGTTCCCTCTATGTATGCGTGTGTTCCCCCTGGATACTCCGGTTTCCCCAACCTGAGAAAGATGCACTATAAGAAAACTCCAACCAAGACTAAGGTGACTAAGGTTCTGGCTTTATAACTGGAGTTGGTCCCCGAGTGCTTTATTGTGGCTGCCCACTGCTCCTAGGTAACTACAACCCTGTTTCCAGAAAAGCTGGGACGGTGCGTAAAATATAGATAAAAGCAGAATGCAATGATTTGCAAATCATTTAAACCCTATATTTCATTGAAAATAGTACAAAGACAATATATCAAACAGGACTATCATTAAGGGCCGGTAGCCGGCCAAAACAGCCGGCTACTGGCCAATCTTCGGCTGTCTCCATTCCTCTAAATTTACCATTAACTTTGACAAGAAACTTAAAATAATGAAAATTAAAACATCCCGCAAAAATTTGTAAGACATCCGTTTCAAACGCCCGAGTCGAAGTGAGTACGCATTGTAAGAGTTTTAAACGTGTTTACCTTTCCCACGCCTGATGGAAGCAACAGTGCAGAACGAAGAGCAGTGGTTGATCGAAGGGTCGTGTAAGGCCTGAGAAATTTTCACATAACTGGATCCTAGGGGACTGTTTCGACAAACTTAACTTCTCCCACTGAGTCGGACCATCCGTCGCATGAAAAGTTGGATCTGCGACAGACTATATCCGTCACGTGTTTCAAAAAAACAAAAGTAGGATGTCTGACCATAGTCCGATGTGGACGGACTGTTCATCACTGTCCGTTTGAAGTTGCGTCATAATTTATGCCTCAGTAACGCACAGCTTTGTGATTTGGCACTCAAATGTTCAAAATACGTCAACTTTAATTGAAAAACAACTCTGATTAGGTAGATCTCTAGCTACTTTGAAAAGGTTAACTAACAGTGAACATGGCTATGGCTGTCACGCTCAATTTCAGTATTAATCGAATACAAGCTATTTAGCCAATCAAAGGCAGCCTTAGCTTCCTGTGCATTCTGCACTAAAAGCTATGAGTTGTTGTCGATTTGTAAACAAAGCTATTCATCGAAGACATTAAAACATTCATATCGTAACAATCGCTCATTTTACAGACTCAAGTTAACTTAAAGACAGGTGGTAAACAGAGCTCCACTCTCGGTCACACATAGCTGTGCATGACGAAAACTATGATTAATAACAATCACTGAGAACCAAGCCATGAACTCGCTGAAAGCAATGTCCCACTGGTGTTCACATAGCCTGAATAAAAGTACAACTGTCGCAAGCGGGGAAACTGGCATCAATGATTTAAAAGTGCAATATTCCTATATTTTATATCAGTTATGTGCGGTTGTTAGAAAAATTCATTAACGGATATAGTGAGTGTCTCTTCCAGTGGGTTGCTTCAGAATTATTTAATTTTGTCCCCCTGGGTTGACTGCTGAACCCATTTTGGCATATGGGACGCAAATTTGCACCGTTTCTGGGTGTATATCGGTTTCACAAGCATAATTGTCTTTCCTTCCTTGCATGGATTATCCGCTTAACGGAAAACCTTAGTTTTTCTGTGTTTTTAGTGCTTGAAACCATAATAGGCATAAATCACTTTGTAGCTCACTTACAGATTTCTTTGAACCGTAAAGCAATATCCATTGATGTGGTGGACAAAATGCGATTTAAGTGATTAAGAAAGCTGTAAACTGCTGAGACCAAGAAACACTGTCCATTATCCTGCCTTATCATTTGGACATAAACCTTTTCAATGTGCAACTCTTGTGTCGTTCAGAGACGATCCATCCGATCACTGGAGTCTGAACTGAGGCCCTCATTGCATCAAGCTCTCGTGTGTAACTTGATGTATCATACTCTTCCGAAGACAATGCATTTGGATCTGATATGGAAGAATTACTATAACTTACAATATTTTTCCCAATAAGTGTACATTACAAGTCATTATAGGACAAAGGCCAGAAGTAAACATCATGAACTCTAAACACTGTATTTTATTGAATCAGCATTTGAAGATTTATCTTTTCACGGTTTCCTAAAAGTCAGTGATTGTGTTTTTAGTGGTAGCTTTTTCCATGTCTTGCATGGCCCTCATTAGTTTCATGTCTGCACATAGCCTATGTTGTAGCAATTATAAATTGGAAAGATTTTCTGATTGAGACCATTGAGATTCTCAGTAAAAAAACAGTTGTTGAACAAAAAGCACGGTAAATATGGTGTTAGCATTGATTGTTCTTTTGGCCCATATATTGACTGGAAAATGCTGAAAGTACCATTTCCAAGCATCAAAATTTTCTAGATGGGCATGCTCCTAGATTCCCTCAGGAGGCTCGCACCTTCGGTACTCGAAAAGTAGCCTACCACCTACTCTCAAATTTGAGACATCTACTTCAAAACTTATTGACAGCCCTGATCAAATGCTGAAACTGAGAAATTTTATTGTTTTTTGAAAATATCTGCGAATTTAGAATTTGATACTAGGGACACTTTTCAGAAAAGTTGGGACAGGGGCATGTTTATTACTGTGTTGCCTCATTGACAGGTTCTCTGATTGACAGGTCCTACTTTGCAGGAATAAAACTGATTGGGCTGAAACTCTGGGAACAAAATAAGGACAGGTTAGCTACCACTCCTGCAAAATATTAAGTTGAATTGTGAATTTGCACGAGCAGGAGACCTTAATACTTTTTGACTAATTTTCGAATGATTTTTGGCACTTTTCCTTGAAAAACCAAGGGGGGTGGTCAGCTCCCCCCCCCGTTTATCCAAATTGCCTTAAAATTGGACTCAAGTCATTTTTGGTAGATCCCTTCCAACTGACCAAGTTTCATCAAAATCGGTGAGATAGCATGTGCCGCCCCTGCCTGGTCCTATCGTAGATGCACTCTTAAACACATTTTCTTTGTACTAAATTAAATTCAATCTAAGGTTTAAATAATTTGCAAATCATTGTATTTTTGTTATTTACATTATATACAGTGTCCCACCTTTTCAAGATACGGGACTGTAGCATGGGTCAAATGCTGAGAACATACTACCCCTTATGGTTCAATAAAATATACAGTATCTTATCTAGCTGTAAATAAGCCCTGACAGTTTGTTGTCTGAGAAAACACTGTCATTACACAGCAATATTGGCTTTAAAAACACTCTGCGGTTTGAATATTTAATGAAAAACAGGAATCAAACAGGAGAAAAGTGGAGCCAATGTATTTCAGCAGAAAAGTTCAATCTAAAAGTTTTCAATGCGCAAACAGGTACCATCTCAAAGTTATTAATAATCATACTACCTTGAATCCATCTCTTGTCTAATTGCTGACCCAGTGCTTCAAAGCCTTCGGGTGTGGGTAATTTGGGAGTGATAGAGGCTTTATGCTTTTGTGGGTGTCAATGGTCAGTATAGGTTAAATGACCTATGTCAAAAGAGTGTAGATATTAACCTCAGTGCTTTCCTAAATTATATTTAGGTAACATCCATAATATTTGGTAGACCCTTTTTTCCCCCACAGCAACCTTCAACACAAAGTAAACATTATCTGCACAAATTTGTAGCTGTATTGCTGTTTCAGACTGCTATTGTTACTGCCGCCAGAGGTATCGGGGGACTTAGGCACTCTCCTCCTAGTGTTTGTTGGAACAAATATGTTTTCCTCTACCACTGTAAAGGACCAGCTCATGCTCCATTAGGCATCCCATAAACCATGTATGTCCCCAGCACTTTTAATACATAATGTCTGGTGTGACTGCTGTGCTGTCTTTCACTCTGGCTCCTTGTAGGCAAAATATTTGAAATATGGGTCTGTGGGCCCTGACTGGCAGGGAGCTGGCAGAATATAAATAACCGGAGGGCCGATCTGTCCTCTCTGTGGGGTCCTCCATGTACAATTCTAAGAAATCGCTCACAGATATCCTCTGCCCATCCATCAGCCCTTGTCACCCTTAGCATTCATGGCCCATTACCTTGTGATCTCCAAGAACAACTCGAAGCTCTTCTCCTGACAATCAAGCACAGCTCTGGGGCTGTGAAAGCTCACTTATACTGTTTCTATTATACTAAAGTGTCTCATTTTATATACTTCAGTTAATCAGAAAATATACGCAATGCATTTTAGTTTTTGGTCAGTGACACAAGTTAACATCCATATAGGGTGATCTTGTCGGGAATTACAGTCCTTTTATGAATCATTATGGGCTGTTCAGCTGGTTTTTTGGACATTGTGTTTCACCAATACTTGAGTAAGTTTCATACTACTCATATTTGACCCCTATGTACTTTCACCTCTACTTTTAGAATCAAACACTGTCCCTTTGACAGACTAACGTATGAGCTGCCGCCTTTATTGTACTATAATATTGAGCAATGTGCTGAGTGGGTCTCTCATTAATCCTCAAAAGAAAATCATATTGCCAGGTCCAGAATTATTGGTTCCCTTGTTAAAATTGAGGTAAAAAGACTGAGAATTATAAACCACAAAATTTATAATCCATGTATTAAGTAAAAATTTAAGGGAAAACTATATCCTGTTTTTTTTTTTTTAACATTTTGATGTTCTTAATATTATAATCTCTTTCTTTTTCATGAAAACAGTCGGTGTCAAAATATTTGCCTCTCCCTGTTTACAACTTTGCGCAAAGGCCCAGCAAATTTGACAACTGTCTTCAGGATATGGATTGAGAGCATTGACGGATAGGGTGTTTTTCATTCTTCCATGCCAAGATGGGAATTTTCTCATAATAATTTCTGCGTGGATTTTGATGCATCTTTATGGTTACTGACCGGATGGAATATCGATCCACAAACAGGCTACAGCCACCTAGCAACTGCTTTTTCCGCAAAAGTTTCAGTACTTGGTGGAAATCATTATGCCATTGATCTTAAATTGTACCCCTGCACCCCTCACAGGAAAACAAGCCATCAATGACCCACAACCATATTCTGCTGCTAGTATCGGGTTTTTCTCCTTGTATGATTGTGCGGCCAAAAATGAGAAATTAAACATTGGTCCACCCGACCATAACACACTCCTCCAGTCTCAGTTCAGCAATCTTTGGCAAACCAGATGCTTGTTTTGTTTCTTGCGCTCAGTAAGAGCTGTCACCATGCAACCCTTCCAAAAAGTATAATTGCTACGGAAGCAGCATGTTTTTTTTTTGGGGTTTTTTTTTCAGATGTGGTGATGTCAAGATACCTAGTAATTGCTTTAATTTTTCGACCACGACCTTAATTTCCTTAAGGCCTTCTCTTCAATCCTCCTCATTGCTCATGTAGACAACATGCACTCACTTCCTTTACATTCCTTTATATGTTGCAATGTTATTATTGATATTTCAGAGCTAAAATTATTTTAACCATTTATGTACTCTTACCCCCTAAGACCTTAAGTCTGTTAGTCTGTCGGTAAAACTTCTTACGTAGCCTGCAGTGAACTACCAATACGCAATAGACACGTACTCATCGAGTACCTATATTGGGGTATTTTCATCCATATCGGATTAACTGTTTATAAATGCCTGCAACTCTTTCATATTGTCGTCCACCCCTTCCTCTTTTCTGGCATATGAATTATTTAAGATTCAAGTAAAATAGGAATATCAGAGTTGGTGCGAGGCAAACACAAGTAAAGATGATTTAACACAACAATTTTAATTAAAATGTCACTGATATAGTATAAACAGCTGACTGTTACAATTCCCTTTTGATTGTGTTTTTGCATCTTTGTGGACAGAGATTTTTTTTTTTTTTTTTTTTTTTTTTGGAAAATGGAGAATGAGCACCAATTTTTAAAAATACACATGTATGTGTCGACCAGACCTAAGGTGACTGTACTTTTAAACAGCTACACTGAGCTCTACCGTGCTTCCTGCGGTATTTCTGAGGCAGGGCAATTATGTAAATTAAGGTCACGGGAATGCGATTCCCCACGGTAAAACCTAATGCACCCAGATTTGCTTACTCTACTCAACTGTTTTAAGGAAACTGCTTGCACTTGAAACTTTTAGTTTAGTGCAATTTAGCAACATTAAAGTTATGAGTCCACCAAACAGAAAATATTTATGTCAGATGATTCATGTCTGACTGTAAATTTATGTCAGTTCAACATAACATTTTTACTGACTATACATAATAATTTTGGTTTAAACAACATAGACGTGTATGTCATATTAAGTGACAATATCTAGTATTCTTAGTACAAAGATATCATATTGTTAAATGCAATAATTGACTATTAGCTGTCCTTCATCTCACTTTGCCACAGTCAATATGGCGTTTATTCATTTGGCAAAAACAAGTTGATCACACTGTGTTAAACAGGAGGTGACAAAACGAGCATTGCGTGAGGAAAGTTCACTATTCACAAAGACTGTAACACTTGTGGTGAACAGGTAATGTCATACTATTGCTACAATTAATAAAGCATTGCAAAAACTAAATGATGAGCAGTACATGTACAATAATGCTAGACTCAATAGGAATACATAACCTGAACATCAATAAAATGCGGTGAGGCAGCAGTCCATCACCACAGGAAATGCTGGGAAGCTTTCATCTTATTGAACAACAAAGAGGCTAATTGTCATATGAATATAAAATCATTGAGTGAAAATTTTCACAGCATTTTTTAGCTGATTTAGTTATCGAAATATATGCTAAATGCTCAATGCATAAGTTGTTAATTTGCCTGCAACAAATTAGAATATTGACTATAAAAAGTTTAATAAAATTAACTTTAAAATAAAAAAAGTTGACTAGAGATAAAATATATATGTTATCCTCACAATTGATGAGTATTTTGTCAATTGAACATCATTTTTTTCCGTTAATTTGACAGTCTGGAACATTTGTGCAGTGTCTACACAAAGTTTTTATGTCAAGGGTGAACTAGTCTTTCAGAGGAATTTTTGACTGATTTATCAAAATACACTCATCATACAATTGAAACAAAGTGCGTCGTAACCAACCATTCGATGAATGTGGTAGTTAGTTCATAAAATGTATCGACAAAACTTGCACATATATTTCCAAAATGATTGATAAACAATACCACCAAATACTAAGTATAAACCTGAAACCCTCTGGGAATTTGATGAATGAAATAAAAGTTGAAATAAACAAGAGTCATCAGAAGATCACATATGCCCCCCAGCCCCTGCAGTCTGATCTGAGAAATCCCAAAATATCCAAAGGCACCAGTATAGCACCTTATTAATACACACAGCAAGTTCTTTTAAAAAATATTGAATGGTATTTGAGTTCTGCTCCAAAAACGAAATGGCCACAGACGGACAGATAGATATACGGACTGACAGATGACTGTACTACTGAAGACTGTATCCCCCGCATTATATGCTGGGGGAATAATAATTTTCCCTACTGTTATTCCAACATTTCATATTCTTAAAATAAAGAAGTGATCCTGACTGACCAAAGACAGGGAATGGTTACTTGGATTAAATGTCAAAAATTGTGGGGAAAAAAAAAAACTTGCGAGTTTAAATGTATTTGGCTATGATGTATTTAAACTCCTGACTTCAACTGTATTTCTGAAAACACACTTCTGACTGCTGAGTATCTCTCTTTAATATTATTTCAGCTATCTCTAATTTGCTCAGGCTCACCCCTTGGCTGGGACAAAATTGAGGAGTAATACAGCTGCTGTTTTTTCTCTTTGGAGACAGAAGCAGACCAAGAATTGGATATTGCTGCACTCTGGCTGAGTTCAATGCAAGTTTTATTCTACTTCTATTAATCATGGCAGCCCTTTTTGTGTTGCATTCAGCTGGTACTCTGCAAAGGCCTGTCAAGTCTACAGTATTCTATAATTTATTTAGTAGCGCTTCACAATAGGTCCACATGAGCTGACAATGACTTGAATACTTTAACAATCTAAGGCGAGGCTTTATTCTGTTAAGGTTCTTGAGATTTTTTATCGTAAATCCAAGTTGGAGTGGGGAATAATTTTTCTTCACCTAAGACTAAGACTTTTTGTACAGTACTGCATTTTAAAAACAATCATTCAAAATGGGTCTAACAGGACAGAAAGTTATGGAACAGTCAGATACACAACATTGTAAGACTAAAGTTACATCTAACAAGAGTCCTCAAAATACAAATTCTTCAGCATATTCCTCAATAGGCCTTCAACTCTTAAGGCCCCATTTTAACGATATAAGTGCATGGTCTGAAGTGCGTGGCATAAGTGTATTTAGGGTGAGTCCAAATCAATTTTTGCTTTTCTAACTCCAGGAAAAAACCCTACTCTGCAGATGAAATGGGTCATAGATGGAGCATGGTGCCAAAGATGTTTCGGATGTCCTTTGTTTAGCCCAAAGGAAAGTTCAAATTAATGGTCCACCCATCCCGACTAGTGTCTGGTTATTAATGTTAATCCACTGTACAAACAAGATAAAATTAGCCCGCACCCAAATTTGGGAGCAAATATCTTGAAAAACCAAAAAAGTGCTGGACTAAATACCTCAAAATTTTTCTCACCTTAAATGTCTGAAAAGGAAACAGGTAAGATAAATTTGGCACTGGTCTGGTTTAAAAATTAAAATAAGCCTGAATTTGTGAAAATATTTTTTCCCATTGTACACAGATTTCTTGTCATTGCACGTATAACCAACACGATCACCAGGTGGCACTTTAACATTTTAAAAATGTGGGTATCCCAGTATCAAATACAGTCATAACTTCTTTGGCACAGTGAAGCAGTTATCCACAATATTCCTTCAAAAATGGGTATTTTTCCTCAAAAATGCTCAATTTGGTACCTAACTTGTTCAGTTCTAGATGGCACTGTAGCCATATCGATAAAAATTGTGAGCTCAATTTACCCGTTACACATGTATGGGCACCATTCTGCCAAATTTCATGTAATTCTGCGATGTCAGCACTGCCAGTGCCACTCTCTCAGAAAATGGCTCTTAAAAACTTTGGGACTGTATTGTTTATATGGTCTGATCCATAAGCATTTGGACAGTGACACAGTTTTAATCATTTTGGCTTTGTATGACATGGCAATGGATTTGAAATGAATCAAATAAGATGAGATTGAAGGGTAGACTGTCAGCTTTAATTTAACAGCTTTTACAAAGATACTATAAAGATCCTATAATATTGCAAACATTTTCTACATACTCTGCCAAATTTTGGGGACTCAAAAGTATTTGGACAAACTGACAATCAGAAATATTTAATACTTGGTAGCAAATCGTTTGGAGTTTATGACTGCCTTAAGCCCAGAACGCATAGATATCACCAGATGCTGAGATTCTGTCCTGAGGATGCTCCGCCAGGCTTTCACTACAGTTGTCTTCAGGGGATATAATTTTTCTGTCATACACCACAGTTGTTATCTGTGGTCTCTTGGCCCTTTTAGCATCCTTGAGCTCACTAATGTATTCTTTATCTTTAGGAATGACCTACGTAGTTCTCTTGGCCACATCTGATGTATTTGCTATTTTTTCTGTGAGCTTTTGTTTTGATTTTTCCGCCTTATGATGGCTTGCTTCAGTGGTGGTGGCAGCTTTTTAAAATTCATATCAAGAATTAACAGCAACAAATTCCTGATGCAAAATGAAACTTTTAATCAACTCTACACTGTGTGTTTTTTTCTGCTTATTGGTAAATAAAATAATGAGGGAATAGCATATACCTGGACAAAGATCAGATGCACAGCCTCTTGACCAATTGCTTTTGAATACTTTTGAGCCCTTTTTTTGGGGGGGGGAATTTTATGCTATAATTCTAACTTTGTTCTCCTATTTTGGAGGTAAATATCCTCAAATTAAAGCTGAGAGTCTTCGCGCTTATATTAATTATTTGGTTTCATCTTCAATGCGGTGTGATAGACGGCTAAAATAACAATACTGTTGTGAGTGTAAATATTTTCGCACCTAATTTTTTTTTTATTTCCATACTCTGTATTTCCACCAATTTCACAAAATGAGCTTTTCTGTTAATTTTAATGTCTTTTTTAATGTGACAGTCATTTCAAATCATATTCTGAAGGATTTATTGTCAGTTAAGCAGGATTAGAAGAGGGAAGTGTGACAACAAGCAAATGCAAGGACAAAGGCCTAATGAATGGGGGATGGGGTTGGTGGCGACCAAGCCAGTGTCACAGACATGCCAATAAGAACCACCCAATGACACAGGTGTAACAACAGCTGTCTATGTATCTGAGCCCCCTCGATGCTCAACCCAAAGTTGCGCCCTTGCGCAAGGATAAGCTCCCCTGGCAGAAGATTGCATGAACCAGCAATAACATGACTATGGCTTTCTCTCCAGGAACTGTACAGGTTAAATGATTAGCTAAAGCACAAATTGTTTCATTGAGTCTCTCTCCTAATTGAAATTGAAACATTAAAAACCTCCCAGTCACCTTCAGAGTCTCAAAATTGAATTTGTCGCAGTTTTGCACTGTGCGTATCCTCTGTAAATTTGTATAATCTAACGGAGCAGTCTCCCTTGTTCGGTTTTGATTATTATTGAAATGTTATGCTGGTCCTATAAAATGTTAAAAGTCCAATTATGTACTGAACGTGAGCAGGAGAGAGGCAATTAAGCTCTGTGTAGGATCTGGATGCCTACTGAGCAAGTGCCTCTTGTATCAGAGGATTGTACGTTCAACAGAGCACATCGAACGGCTGCAAGGTTGCAAACATTTGCCTTGCTGTTCAGAAACTATTGAACCTTCTTCAGGCATTGAGTGAATTGATGGAGTCATTTTCAATACACACACCAATGTGAACCATGAGTGATTTCCTTTTAAAGCCAGAGCTATTTGTAGTGTATTCAATTTCATTGTAAAACATACTCATACAAGCAAGCGCACACAAATCTGTTACTACAATCTGTTGGTGCATCGCTACAGGAACTCTTCAATGGAAAAAAAAAGCCTTGTGCTCATTATAATGTGCAGCCCATTAGACAACTGAAAATAGTAAAGACCAAACATCTCTGTCTTCGCGCACCATCACTGCATCAAGGTGAGACCTCTTTGATGCAGTAATAGCTCCTTACATATAGGACCGAGTAGCATGCTTCTCTTCTCTCTGAGGAGTGATTCTGTTAAAAATATTTTCATGAATGTTCAGACATCTAAAGTGTTTTCCTGTCTCTACAGATTTACAAATCTTTGATTTGACATGGCTTTATATGGGTATATCATGCTCTTTATGAACATTTACAAAAGCTGGCACTGGATGCGCAGGCTGGGCTATTGGTTTTCAGACTATCTTCATAGGTTACAGTGGTTTATAGTTCAATGATGAGCTGCTTAAATGCCAGTGCACTTGTCATGTGGCAGCATCTGTTGCTTGAGGAGAAATAATGACATCGTTAAAGCTTCTAGAAAACTAGAAAAGCGTATGGATGTTATGTAACATTGACCTGCTGCTTTGTTTTCAAGTTGTCTGAATGTATCCAGGAGATTGATCTCACCTCTTGCAGAAGTTCACAGTCTTGGAACTTGCCCGAGAAAAAAAACGTAACTCCCGTCTTCACATTTTTTTTTTTTGCACAGAGCACCAGAACACACCATTTTCTTATTTGTTTGGCGTATTTTTGTCTGAAGATCGGTAACAGCACCCCGCTACCATATGGCAGTGAAAACGTTGATCTTGTCAAGGGCAAAGGAAGCGTCAAAGTCAAATTTTCTCTGATCATTCTGATTGCTTGAATTTGTCCTTGTCCGCTCGTAATCCTGTTTAAATCTTTTTTTATTGCTATCCTGTGAAATGTAATGAATTGTGATTTTAAAATGCTGCTGTGGCAATAACATAAACATTATTACATTATCCAATGATAAGTTGATAAAAGTGATCATTTTTGCTGCTTTTATGGTGTTGCTTTTTCTGGCAACTGAATGGACACAAATTAAGCTAAACACTGATGAAGTACTGCCTCTTTATAGACATGCTGTGACACAGAACTGAGATCTCAGTATCACTGTCAGGCGTCTTCTGTGTTTGGTGTTTTTTTTGGGTAGGTAATACCATAAATTGCATTATTTTGCTGATGATAACAGTATGGAGTCCCTCCCATATGATTCCCCAGTGGCTGAATCTTTTACACCCTGTGTCTGAGAGCCGCAGTACCTTTTTCTGTCGCTCTGACCTTGGAGCCTCGGAGTCATATACCAAGCAGGAGAGGCGGTTAGCATATGTCACGCTGACCCAGGAATGACGTTCGTGGTAAGGTTTGGCTTGCTTTTTTTTTTTTTTTTGCACTCAGCATTGTTGTCCAAATGGCTTTTAATGTGGTGATTATACAGCCTTCACTGCTCATGCCCTGTCAGATTTAGCTCAATTACTCAAGTACTTGCGGTGGCGGCACGACACTGATGATGATCAAAATTTGTTCACAATTGTCATTAAGAGGTTGACACTGCTGATGAACTATTGGCTCTTTTTCAGACTCCAACGCATCTAAAATTGACTCTGTTCCTTCTTGAACACTCTCAGCACAAAAGAAACTGTGGCCTCAGTTCAATTTGGATCAGCAGTTCTCAAAGATTTCTTGAAAGTGCAAATGAGAAAAATGATATTTGCTCATGACAACAAATTGATATCATACTGTATGTGTGTCAGTGTGTTCTTATTAAGATGAAGCAGCCTATAAACAAAGACTGGCCAGTCAAAGTACCTAAGCAGTTATCAATCAGTTACAGTAAAAGGAAACAACGTATCAATCATTTCCAGTAGTGAATTTAAAAAATATGAAAATAAATGAAAAATAGGGAGATGAATACAAATTAGTTGTATGTTTTCAATCAGCTGAATGGCCAAGACGATGCTACCTTGCATTGAGCTGCCTTTAATGTCTCCTGAGAGCCAAATGTAGCAACTACTGAATCTGTGCTTTCCCTCTAGTATAGCAACTCATCTGGCCAATCAGATGTCTGTAATCAGCCTATATCAGCTACCCATGAAGTATTCCACAGATGTGCTGAGCTGGACTGCAGATTGTTATTAGAGTAGCCGCTGGCAGTTGGCACAATTAGCTTGTTCACTCTGTGTCCAGATTATGAAGGAGGTTGCAGAAATGTGGTATACTCACTACTCTGAAAACAAATGAAGTTAAACAAAGTACTGATTACAAAAATAATCGCCTTTTCCACGGTGGAACTGGCTTTGAATCATATTGGGCCGTATAGATTTGTAAACCTGTGGCTGTGCAGTAGTGCATGAGCAGATAAACTGCTTAAGCTGGATTTATGGTTCTGCGTCGACTCCACGCAAAGGGCACACCGTCGCCTCGACGCCGTCGTGGACCTTTCGAAGTTCTGCGTTGAGGTCGTTTGCGTAGTGCTGTGCCACGAAGCAATTCACCGACAAACCGCTAGGTGGCGTCAGGTTTCCGAAGGACCTGTCGTGAGATCATGTGAGACTCGAGTAGAGTAGACCAATCAGTGCCCTTGCAGTCTGCGTCGCTTTGACGTGCAGTTAGAAAATTTTCGAGGTGCGCGGCAGGCGATGCAGAGGTTCTGCGGTATGGGTTCACGTTGCTACAGAGGCTCTGTGTAGCAACGGCGTCGGTTTGACGCAGAACCATAAATCCAGCTTTACATGTCGTTTGAAAAATTTCTACTAGCTTCACCATTATGTTGTTCTCAGAAAAATTTCTGCTCCAATCAACTACAGGCAGATGTCAAAAACACCTGACTTTAAAAAGTTAAACTAATATGCCCTTCCTAGTTCAATCAATGGACTAATTTGCGTGTTTTCTTCGTGTAAAACCATTTATTGACAAATGTGAGTCAATAAATGTTGAAGCATGAGGAGTTTATTGTTATATAATGTTCTCTAGGATGCAAAAGTTATGCTTGTACATATGTACAGAAAGGTGACAAATTAAAGGGAAAAAAACCTGAATAAATATCTGGGCCCATATCCACAAAGCATCTTATCTTACCGCTAGGAGTACTCCTAAGTCGCGCAAAAACATTTTATGTAGGAGTAAAATCTTAAAAGTTATTCATAAAGCCGCTGAGAGCAACTTTTAGTTAAGAAAACTGGTAACTCCTAGACTAGGAGTAGCTCTGAGATAGGTGGGAGTAAATCTCCGTTGGTATTGATGACGTCAATTCTCATGCACGAGTCTTGGGACAATGAGCACGGTGATTGGTTGTTTGGTGACAGGGCAGCCCACAGAAAAAAATATCCCACACACAACCCATGGAAGAAAAAATGAGGAAATAGTCCAAGCGGCTGGTTTGTCCCATAAAATAATAACATGTTGAGCACTCCTGAAAATGCACTATGCGCAGTCCCCACATATCACACTCTAGGCAAATAAACATACATAGGAAAGAGATAGTTGTAAAAACGCCAATAGCATAAAATGAGTCAATAATAAAACGCGTCACTTAAGTATGTTGCGATAATTTAAATGTCGGGCTGTTCAAGTTTGTTTGCCCTAAACTGTCGTGGATGAAAGTTCCAAGGACGCGAAAGCCCAACTGGAGCCACGACCAGTTACTGCTGCTGGCCCAGTTGGTGCTGGAGCGAAAGCATGTTATCAAAGGGAAATTTGGCTCGGGGGTGAACAGCAAATCCAAGCGGGATGCGTGGGATAGTATCAGCCTACAGATCAATGCTGCATTCCCCTTGTGTCTCGGACGGCAGACAACTGCGAGAAGCGGTGGTATAGGCTGCAATCGCAGGGGAGGTCCGAGATTGCAGCCTATAAACAGGCTATCGTTCAAACTGACAGATGATTGTGAAATCCCTAAATTGTCCGCGTTGCAAAGTTTCATTTTTCCGGTGGCCAAGTAACGAAGTGTAGTCAAACATTTTATTTCGGGGCTTATTGGGTTGTTTCTCATGGTTGGAGACGTAATTCTCTCCCTCACCAAGTCAACAACAAATAAAATCCCTTCACGGTCGATCCAATATCTTTTCAACAACTGCGCATCATTCAGAATTTCCAAGTCATTCCGTCTTTCAACAGCAGCAGCCATTTTCCGATTCTTTGTGAATAGGTTTTAGCGAGTTAGGAGTCCTCTTGGCTACTTTTAAGCTCTCCCAGACTTAGGAGCTACTTTTAGGCCTAAAATGCTTTGTGAATAACACTTAGTAAAAATAATTAGGAGTCCTAAATTTACGACTGACATGCCCATTTTTTTAAGGAGTTTCTCCTAAATCCGGCAGTTAGGACCTACTTTTAGCGCTAAGATGCTTTGTGAATACGGGCCCTGGACAAACATAACAAATTCAGATGCTTCTGTTCATTTTACTGGCTTTGTTTGGGTTCACCTGCCTCCTTAAAGGCAGAAGGGCCACTGCAAATCAATGCAGGGTCATTCTGTGTGATCAATTTTGTATCCTATGATGAAGCATTCCTTCATGAAAAGGACCTAACGCATATGCCATGACAGTCAGTCTCAAACCGACTGAGCTCATATGGGAGATGTAGAAAAAAACGTGTTTAATAGAGCTCGTCATCACCATCATCAAAAAAACCAAATGAGGTAAAATCCCTTGAAAGAAAGGTATTACACCCCTCCAGTAAAGTTTTACACTGGTAGACTCTCTGCGTTAAGGCATTTTGAAGCTGAGCTGGCACCTAGTTGAGGCCCACCACCTCGCTAAGACTTAATTTTGATTTTTCCATTAATTCATCGCCTGTCTGTATGCTTATATGCACGCAAGCATGCCTGCATGTGCATAGCTATGTATGTAAAAAAGCTGTGCAAGGGGAAGTTGCTCACACTCTTTGCTATACTATCATTTAGGTTTATTGTAATACCCACTACTTTTCCAAATGGCCAAATAACAGCTTGGTCCTACCTTTTGTATTGATGGATTTGTCTTTCAAAAGCATAAGCATTAACAGTCATCTGGATTCACACTGGTCACCGTGACTCCATCTTCTGTAACATTATTATGGTGCCTTCATTTTTTTCTTCTTTGTGTCAGGCATTCTGACGTTAAAATAAGTTGTCTCTCTTGCAATAGATAACACACGGTGTTGGAGAGAGTGGGAGTGGGAGATTACTAGGGCGTGGAAACCCATGTGTCCTGTTGGATGCCATCATTTGATTGGCTGAGCTTTGAGGTGCTCCTGTGGCACCCGAAGAGTATCTGGTTGAGGGGCTGATACAGGTGACGCAGGTGGCCTATGGGCGAGGACGCTGTTGGAGGGCAAGTGATCACACATGTGGCAAGTCTGCTTCTGCAAATCAAAGCATGCCAAAAATGGCAGTCTAATCATCCTGCCATCTCAGGGCTGGAGGGGAGCAGCTGCTATAGAACTAATATGACAACCTGTAGACCTAAGCATCCCTCATCAGGCCAAAGCACCAGCAGTCAACTTCAGTCAGCCCAAATACTGTGGTGCTCACAAATGATTTATGGAAACTGATTACCTATAAAAAATGTGTGAACCAGCTTAATGATCTTGTGTCCACAGCACTTAAAAAAATGGCAAAATAACTTAAAATATTTACTTAGCACCATTAAAAAACGCAACGATGAGGTGTGTACTGTATTTGCGGCAAATTGAAGAATCAATTTTTTTTTTTTTGTGTAGCGCCTAAGCACCTCAAAGAAACAGCCGCAAAACAGAAAACCTTGAAGCAGAGCTGTAGGAAATGTATACCTTTATTTAATCAGATAAATTAATTATTGATTACATAAAAACAGCTACCCATACGAGGAACCAGTTGGTTGACATTCAATAGCACACTGAAACTGGGCACTGCACACAGCAGCCCACCGAATCACAGTAAACCACTCCTTGCCCGGTCAAGAGGGGCTCACAATCTACCAGGCCCCTTTCAGTAGCCAACATGGGCTCAAAAGGCAGGTAACTTCCCAGCAGCGACGAAACAATGACAAAAACAAACTAATACCCAATATAAACAAAAGGAAACACCAAGGCAGTGGCTCACTGGCTGCAAGTCAAACGAAAAATAAAAACACAATTAACCCCATGGCTATTACTTCCAACCAAACTACCCAAAAAAAAAACATAATCAAGACCCACCAGCCATACAACAGATTCACAAACGAATTTGTCGCACCCCTCGCAATCAAGCCAAAAAGTTAAAATCGTACATGATAACATGCAATATTAATCATTCAATATACCAAACACACAAAATGCACGCACTGAGAGCAAACAAACTTGTACCTTTTAACAGCGGCACCCCAAACCGCAACCCGCTACATTGAGCCAAGACGCCTCTCGGACACTGAGCTCCACTACGAAGAGATCCAAAAAGCTTTAGCACTGCCCAACAATACTCCAACATTAACAAATACCAAGCAGCTTACCCTTCCGCAAATCGCTTAATATGCAACTTAAACAAATTTATTCTTCACTGATAAAAAAAAAAAAACTTCTACAAATAATCCACTGTTTAATCTTATAATAACACTGTAATGCCACTATGTAATTCTGTTGCCAAAACAAAAACTCTGCCTCCTGCTGACCAAAATCACAGCATTTATATAGACTAGCAACATTCAGGAAAGATCTACAGGATTCCTGGGTAATCCCGCCCCCTCCAGGAAGGAAGATGCCAGAAGCTTCTAGAAAGCACTAGTCTATTACAAAGAAGTGATATTACATCAGATCATGTTTTGCTACAGACACACCACCAGAGGGTGCTGATGAACAAAATAAATAGCTGACCAGCAAGGCAGCAAAAACAGCATGTAACAAATCTCCATTTACAAATGATATACACTGCTTTACATAAAATACTCATACATAACACCTGTTTTCCATTCTCAGACAGAAACAGGGAAATAAAGCGCCAAAAAATGACACAGAGGCAGGTGCCCCCAGTCAGAAGTGAAGATTTCCTACTCCTGTTGATGGGCAAAAAATGGGTTTTCTGCAGGGGCCGTGTGCACGCATGTTTTGCTCACGTAGACGGCGTCAAACGGTACTTGCGCTCACCCTCAATCATCTCGGACCCCTCATCTCATGATCAGTTTGGGTTGCTGTGCGGAATCTGTAACGTACAGGCTGTAACCAGATGTGGCGCTCTTGAGCTACCATAGTCACTCGTGGCTGCCTAATGCTAGGTTCCCGCTGAAATTGAAATCGTGGTCTTAATCGTGGTGATCATATCAGATCTTATCAGATCTTGAGGTCAGTCGTGGCAATCGTGTTGATCGTAGAAAAGTTTTGGACGGTTCAAAAATTTCCTGCGATCAACACAATTAATTGTCAATCGTGATCATCGCATCTCCTCATATCAAATCTGAAATTTCTGAGAAGTTCCACGATCAGCTACGAATGGCCAATCGTGGCGTTCGTAACGGAGCGCACGACAGTGGGAACTAAGCATAAGCGGGGTCGGTGAGTGACCGTGCCTGTGTTCCATTCTGGGATAGACAGCTGACTGATTGTTGAACGGTGACAGTGCAAATGACGCACCACCTCTCGGCAGCTGAGATCTGCCCGTAACATGCCAATGGCTCTTTTTCTCTCTCCTGTGTCACAAGACGTTCCATTTTCTTGATGCAGTAGCATTTTTTGGCTTTAGGTAGGCTATTGACCACACCCAAAAGAACAAGTCAAGTGTTACTTTACACATCAAAAACAGCTCAATGTTTGTTATTACTGAAACGCTTGGCGCTTTCACGTGGTGCGCGTCAGGATTACAATACCACGCGCTTTTCTTTATTACCACTCGTGCCTCACTGGAAAAGCAATAAAATCAATTGATTCTTCAATTTGCCGCAAATACAGTACATAACTCACCGTCGCATTTTTAATGGCGCCAAGTATTCATGGGCCTAAACTATGACTCTTTTAAACACCATCCACAAAAGGCAAGTAAATTGGCTGACACAATATTTTCAGGTAATTGGTTTCCACAAGACTTTTAAGCAGAATATCTGTGTTTACAGTGTTCAAAGTTCTGCCAGGTAGTGCATGCTGCAGCTGACCTGTCTCCATAAGAAACATCAGGGCAAGAAGTTTATTCTAAACTGCAATGGCTGTGACTGTGTGGTAGTCTTACAATTTATTTTTGGTGCTCATTCAGCAGTTCTAGCCTCTTTTACATACCTTATTTAGTGTTTCCAGCAGGGAATTGCTTGCCATGAGTTCCAAAAGGCATAACATGGAATGTGTCCTTTCATCTTATCTGTTATCATTTAAGATGAGTCCAACATTTCATTTGTTTTCTCAAGGGGGAACAAGTCTACGATTGATGTTGTCTGACAAAATGTTCAGCACTAATAAAGGTCTTGGTGACTCTGCTGAGATCCAGCTTGTATTCGACTCATCTCTGAGATCAGCCAGAAAAGTATGTGAGGAGTGCATACTGTAATGATCATGCGAATGGCTTTGCTAATACTTTGGATGGCTGCCCTGATGCTGTTTGGGTTACTTACCACAAAATTAACTCTGCAGCCAAGAATCCGTCTCTGTCCTCATGGTTGGGTATGTCCTGTTTTAAGTGGTGCTGTACATTGCGGAAAATCTCAGCACGGATTTTGATACTAGTTGTTGCTAGATTAATAAGAAATCCTCTTTTCGGTTGTTCTTTAAGTGGAATTAAATATCATGTTGACATTTATTGCTTGTATAAAAAACAGGGAGGATTATTAAAGTGTTGAATCTGTGTTTCACCGCCTATGTGAAAAATTTGAGTTGTTACAGTACACAGTTAACTCACTTTCGAAAAAAAAAAAAAAAGCTTGTTTAACTCGACCTCTGTCAGCAAAAATTGGAATAATTAAGACTGCTTTTTGCTAAATAGGCACCTGCTGCAATTTAGGCACCTGCTCTCTCATTTTTTTTTTTCTTTTTAAATCTACGTCAGATACAAGCACAAAAAAGGAAATTTGCCTCAATCTTTATACTGTGCCGAGATGATATCAAGGAATTTAATATATAAGATGGTAAGATTTGGAAGCAACAGTTTTTGCACATATAGTTGCTCCTAGCTGCAAGGCGCCACCAACTGTCTGAAAAACGACTGCAAGAGGACAAAATGCATTATCAGATTCATGCTGCCCTCCCTTTTCACTGGCCTAAAATGGCCCTCCCTACAGATTACTGATGACATTTTTCCAGAGGACTTCTCATGAAAAAAGAATTCTGCCATGAAACGCTTTCAGATCCTAAAAATGAGACACACAAACAGAGAGTACAACACTGCAAGTATCCTCTTATTTGGCAACCTGACATGTACTACCCTTCTGAGAATCTGGAGTTTCAAATTGTCTGTCTCTTTAGCACCTTACTTTGAAACACCTTTTCACATGAACAAGCATGGCTGTCCCCTCACCTCCTTTTTTTGCATTCCAAAGTGTGAGCAAAGACTGGGACTGTGGTTCCCAATCTCATGCATGGGCCCCATGTGTATACTGGTCCATGTCCCAACCTCAATTGCTGTTGCATGATTTAAATAAGCCAGTAATATACCCTAATTAGGTGAATTTCATTTTTAGAACAGTTATTTACCATCTGAAGCTGTGTTTGTGCCATGAAGAATAAAAGGTTTTTGAACATATGGTGTTTGTTTTTCTGTATTTTCTGTACAAGTTGTGAACAATTTATTTAAACAGATCAAATTAGACACTGAAATAATCAGAAAGCTCCAAATTAGGTTGCTGAACACAGGTGTTTTGAGTTCTTTCAAAATAATTTGTTTGAACTTAATTGCTTAATCATGACACGAAACAGGTTTGCTTGCTGTATTAACCGTTATTTTTTGCAACCATATGTACATGGTTCCACCAATTAGGAGCCTATTAATTGTTTACTTTGATTGGTTAATTTTCCCTTTTCTCATGCTGTTGTTTCTAATATATCACACCGTGGATATGGAATTTTTAGTTTTGTCAGCATGCGTGGATATTTCTCTCATGTGGCTTAAGAGGATAAATGACTGCTCTAATGCGAATGCACCTAATTCAGACTAACAGCTTGTTTGCAATGATTGCAGTTGTGGTTGGAACAAAAACCAGCATACACAGCAGGGCCCCAGGACCAAGCTGGAGAACCATCAGACTGGGCTGGATTTCTGTTGTGAGCAAATAAAATTTCAGTTTCACCTCAGGGATTCAGTTAATTTTATTCCCTTATTATTTAACTGTTAAGTTATGGAACATGTTACTTATATGTTTGATGTTTTTTCTACATTTGACATACTTACTGGCTCTACAGTACCAAGTCAAATATAAAATGTATACCATGCAGAGATGGGATATTTGCGAAAGTAAGAGAAAATGCACATTGGCCACCCTTGTGTCCATTTTGAATATGAATACAATATGTACAGTGTTCCTTACTTAGAAAATATTTATGGTGAGGTCCACCTAACAATTTAGAGTAGACAGTTGTGTGGTATGACAAGTGTAGTGACTGCTACAAAGTATACAGGGTATGGACCCAAATGCATCCAAACTATATCTGACAGTCTCTTCTCACCTCTTTTTTGTATTCAAATCAAATATGGTGAAGTAAGAAGTCCAAAAGCAAAAAATCCTCTTACTGACTGATTGCTGTTTAATAAACCATTTAATGCATAAATTGACATATCAACAGTATGACATAGTTCCTCAATAGAAAGTTAATGAACATAATTATACTTACCTATTTCTGAAATTTCTTTGCAGAAACATTGTATATTTCTGAGCACAAAGATGAAGTATATGAGTAATAACAAAGTAATAATTTCATTCTGCTGTTTCTGAGAGTTTAGACTTACAATACAATTGTAGAAATTGAAATAATAGTTTTTATTGATGGTTTTCATATAACCCCAATTCCAAAACAGTTGGGACGAAGTGTAAATTGTGAATAAAATCAAAATGCTATGACTTTCAGATCACATGAGCCAATATGTTATTTACAATAGAATATAGATAACATTTCAAATGTTGAAACTGAGGCATTTTACATTTTTATCCACAAAATGACTTATTTCAAATTTTCTGGCTGAAACAGGTCTCAAAAAAGTTGGGACACAGGCAAAAAAGGGCTCAAAAAACAATTCAAATATAAGAGAATCAGCTGAAAGAACATTTAGCAAGTAATTAAGTTAACTGACATCAAGTGTTTAACATGATTGGCTATAAAATGGATGTCTTTCAGAGGCTGTGTCTCTCAGAAGTAAAGATGGCCAGAGGCTCTCCAACCTGTGAAGGCTTGTGTAAAAAAATTGTGGAATACTTTAAAAACAATGTTCCTCAACGTCAAATTGCAAAGGCTTTGAAGGTCTCATCATCGACAGTGCATAACATCATCAAAAAGATTCAGAGAAACTGGAAAAATCTCTGTGCGTAAGGGACAAGGCCAAAGACCTTTACTGGATGCTCGTGATCTTCGGGCCCTCAGACGCCACTGCATCACTCACCGGCATGATTCTGTCATTGACATTACTGAATGGCCCAGGAATACTTCAAGAAACCACTGTCTGTAAACACAGTCCGCCGTGCCATCCACAGATGCCACCTAAAACTCTATCATGCAAAAAGGAAGCCATTGTTGAGCATGATCCAGAAGCACTGCCATGTTCTGTGGGCCAAGGCTCATTTAAAATGGACTGTAGCAAAGTGGCAAAGTGTCCTGTGGTCAGACAAGTCCAAATTTGACATTCTTGTTGGAAATCATGGGCGTCGTGTCCTTTAGGCTAAAGAGGAGAAAGACCACCCCTCCTGTTATCAGCGTTCAGTTCAAAAGCCAGCATCTCTAATGGTATGGGGATGCATTAGTGCATATGGTGAGGGACACTTGCATGTTTTAAAAAGCACCATGAATGCTGAAAGGTATATAAAGGTTTTAGAGCAACGTATGCTCCCCTCCAGACGACATCTATTCCAGGGAAGGCCTTTTGTATTTCAGCAGGACAATGCAAAACCACATACTGCAGCTATTACAACAGCATGGCTTCGTAGTAGAAGAGTCTGTGTGCTGAACTGGCCTGCCTACAGTCCTGATCTTTCATCAAATGAGAACATTTGGTGCATAATTAAACGAAAAGTCCGTCAAAGGAGACCCAAAACTCTCCAGCAGCTGGAAGCCTGTATTAAACGAGTGGGATCAAATTCCTGTGGCTAAACTTAAGAAACTTGTCTCCTCAATGCCCAGACGCCTCCACTCTGTGTTAAAAAGAAGAGGGGATGCTACACCATGGTGAACAGGCCCCTGTCCCAACTTTTTTGAGACCTGTAGCAGCCATCAAATTTTAAATGAGCTCATTTTGTGGATAAAATTGTAAAATTTCTCAGTTTCAACATTGGCTATGTTATCTCTGTTCTATTGTGAATAAAATACCGGCTGGTGTGATTTGAAAGTCATTGCGTTTTGATTTTATTCACAATTTACACTTTGTCCCAACTATTTAAGAATTGGGGTTGTAGTTAAAGCAATGTGTTTACAGAAAATTTAATTCATTGTCACACTGTGATTTTAAACACAGATGTGGATTGAAACAGCATGTATTATCACAGGAAACTGCAAAGGCATAGTAGAGTAGACCATGTAAGGAGGCATCACACACATTGTGCGCAACCTGGACACACACAATTCCTAAAAAAAAGAAATGTATTACTCATGTTTTGGATTGAATTTCCATTGGTTTGTGGTGGAATAACAGTGAGGTTGTACGAAGCAGAGACTCAATGTTCACAAGTATTGTCTCTTGGTTGTCCTTACAGAATATGCCAGGCTGCAACCATGAACCTGAACACCAGCAGCATAGAGCCCAGCTTTTACCAGAACCACAGTCCCCCTGGAATGAGAGCCTACCAAGAAACAGAACTTCTTCCTGGACACCCCTGGCTGGAACGTCAAAATGGGGTCAACAATGACTCCTTCGGCAAAAGCCCCAATCTTACAAGTCTATATAATGCGACTTTAGCCCCCATCATGGCGTACGACCCCCTTGGGGGGCACAGCATTTTGCAGGTCATCCTAATCATCTTCCTCACAGGATCCTTGTCCCTGGTGACAGTCATTGGCAACATCCTTGTCCTGGTATCCTTCAAAGTCAATAAACAGCTGAAGACAGTCAATAACTACTACCTTCTCAGCCTGGCTTTTGCTGACTTGATCATTGGCGTGATCTCAATGAACCTCTACACCACATACATAATAATGGACCAGTGGGCCTTGGGCAATTGGGCCTGTGACTTGTGGCTCGCCATTGACTATGTGGCCAGCAATGCTTCTGTCATGAATTTGTTAGTCATCAGCTTTGACAGGTACTTTTCAGTCACCAGGCCCCTCACATACCGAGCGAAGAGAACCACCAAAAGAGCCGTGATCATGATTGTACTGGCATGGTTCATCTCTTTTGTCCTCTGGGCTCCCGCCATTTTGCTCTGGCAGTTCTTTGTTGGGGAACGTACCGTTCCTACTGGTGAGTGCCGGATCCAGTTTTTATCAGAGCCAATCATCACCTTTTGCACGGCAATAGCAGCATTTTACCTGCCGGTCACCATTATGACTATGCTGTACTGGAGAATCTACAAGGAGACAGAAAACCGCTCAAAGGAACTAGCTGGTTTACGTGTCTCGGGGAACCAAAAGGAATCGTCAACCAAACAGACCGGGAGCTCCCGCAGCTGCAGCAGCTATGAGCTTAACCGGCCAGCTCAGAAGAGCTCCACCCGGAGGCTTGGAAGTCGTTTTTGCCTTTGGCCCCTGACCAAATCTGCCAAGGCCAACAGTGAGGGGGAGACGGAGCACAGCAGCAGTGACAGCTGGAACAACAACGAGGCTGGAGCATCTGAATCGGATGAGGAGGAGATGCCTGAAAGCCGAGCTATTTATTCAATTGTTCTTAACATGCCTGGCCTAAAGCGGGCCATCAACTCTCAGCTCACATCAACCGAGGACCTGGATGTGTCAGAGGAAGATCCCCTCAAGCCCGATGGAAGCAGCAGAACCTTACTGAGAGACAAGGACAACAAGGAGTGTAACAGCTACCACCAGCATTTCTCTAAGATGCCCGTCCAGTCTTTGCCCTCCATAGAGTCGCCCAAGCCGCCTGACACCCTGACCCTGACTCCAACCCCTAAGTCCACCTCTGCACCCATCTCCTTTAAGGATGCCGCCATGGCCAAGCGCTTCGCCACCAAGGCAAAGATTCAGATCACCAAACGCAAGAAAATGTCTCTGGTGAAGGAGAAGAAGGCCGCCCAGACCCTGAGTGCCATTTTGTTGGCTTTCATCATCACGTGGACTCCGTACAACATCATGGTGCTGGTGAACACCTTTTGCAATGACTGCATACCTGGAACACTGTGGGCACTGGGGTACTGGCTCTGTTACGTGAACAGCACAGTGAACCCCATGTGCTATGCTCTCTGCAACAAGACCTTCCGGACCACTTTCAAAATGATCCTGCTGTGCCAGTGGGATAACCAGAAACGCAACAAGTCACAGTTTCAGCCGAGGCAGGCTGTGGCTTTCCGAAGAAAGATGGCAGGAGATTAGTTGGTGGCACTCTGAGTCGAAGGGCGATGTAGTGTCCTGGCCGAGTGAAGCACTGGCATTGACTGTGTATCAGGGCTGCTTGTACTGTAAGAGCGACACAAAGCCGCTCCCACAAAAAATACCTTAATATTGCCTGAATTCTTGTTAGTGTCACAAGTGATCCATGATGTTTATCTATGAGAAATTGTCAATGGGTCAGTGGTATATTTTTACATGAAAAGGGCTTTGGACTGCTAAAATGTTGAAGCTCACAGTAACTGATTCTTTGTACTGTTGTTTTAAACATTATTCTCTGTTACTAGTATGATGTTGACAACTGGTATGTTGCCTTTCAAGTGTGCATGGTTAAAGTTTGAATTCACTTTTTTTTTCGTATTACAAATTTGATAACCTCTTTTGTACCATTATTGATTCTATGTGTTGCGTTAATAAATTCTTCTTCTATGTGCTGTTTACCACTTGTGGTTTCAGGTGCAACATTCCCATAGATTCAAATAAGATGACTTGTTCACAGAAAGACAGAAAGGATCTAAAATACGAAAAAATACATTTGATATATTGAATTATATTTCTCTTTCAGACATCTGTATTCTCTGGGAAGTCTTCTTTCTACAAAAAATGTGACTGCTGGATTACCTGCTTCGAGTGAAATTCTATGTGGAGAGTGAAAACACATTTGTAACACTTAAAAAATGACTTACTCATTATTCTGTTTTTCTGATTTATGGCGTGGATGTTTTTAATGCTATTAATGTAAAAAAAAAAAAAAAAACATAATTGGCATTAGACAGCCAGTTTGACCATTTCAGCACTGACCAGTCAATATTTCATGCTGCTTTGTGTGGTGACTCTTTTTGTAAATCTTGTGACTGCAGTTGCCTCTGTTGTGGTTTACAATAAGAAATGTTGTGAACTGTTGTAAAAGCTGCTTAACTTCCCCGTGCGAGGTAGTATTTACATAATTTTGACCAGTGAAAGTGTTTTAAATGGCATCAACATAAATCGAGTTATATATTGATGTAAACATATTCGTGTAATGGTTGTTTAAAGCTTATGAAAGTGTACACTCTGAATTCAGCTAAAGAAAGTGTGTGCTCTGAGTGCAAATTTTAAAAAAGTATCCATAAAGGATTGTAAAAAGACATCAGTTCTGTATTCACCGTCTCACCGATTTTGATGTATTCTTTTATGCCAGTAAATAAGTAAAAAATGGTATTTAAAAATTTCTAAATAAGCGTATACTTGAATTGCCGGTGTTGAGGCAATACCCTTTGCCTATAGTAATACAACAGTGACACCTAGTGGATATAAGGTATCTTTACTTCCCAAGCCTTCCTGAGAGGAATTTTTCATTTTGATGGTGTCGTTGCATAGATACAGATTTACTCATGGATTATTCATCCAACTTTATCGTATGAATTCTAACTGACAAAATATTTCATAAATGCATATTATTTTTAATTAGATAAAATGACTGTTAATGCAGCACAAGCTTTATAGAACAAATGGCATTCTTGTATTATGTAAAAAAAGCACAATGTTTCTCATATTCTGTTTGACAAAACCAGAACAGAGAATTAATTCAGATTAAATTACCCATCACATATTTTGTGTGTAATATTTGGCGAATATTCGCGGGTGAATAAATAGCCGGAGTAAATAGCTGGAGTGATCTTTTCACACTCCCAGCAAGTTACATCACATGGGTTAGATGATACTGAAGTTGTATCTTGTGCTTGACAGGTGGAGGTTAGATTTACTCCCTCCACAAAATTAAACAAAAGGCTTATACAAGCCACTTACCCAAGTGTATAACATTCACTTGTGAGGTATTTTCATCGATCAACTGCATTATTATTATTATTATTATTTTTTTTTTTTTTTTGCAAATAACAATGAACCATTAAATTTTCATGTGAACCATGACAAATTGAGAGATACTTGATTACAACAACAAGGTATTCAACTTTTTGTCTATCAGATATGTAAAATGTAAATGTATCTTTTATTTTCTGACACAAGCAAAATACTGATTGATTAAAAAGGGAACACAAATTGGAGCTCTGATCCTGACAAAAATGATGGTGTAGTCTTTTTATGGTTGGGGCCATAAATACTTGGACATTGACAAAGTCATTGGTATTTTAGCAGTCTACCACAGTATAGTGGAGATGGATTTTAACAGTGACTATGTTCTCTAAGTCAAACTGACAGCTTTAGTTTGTGGGTATTTATTTCCAAATTGAATGAACAATATCGGAATTCCATCATTTTTCTATATATGTGCCAAGCCAACGTATCAAAAGTCATTGGACAGTGCTAGACTGTACAGATGAACAAAGTTCCAAAACATACCATGAAAGCAACCTTAGACTTTTTTAAAGGCGGAGGTAAATATTGCTCTACAATGGCCAAGTCAGTCACCTGATCTGTTTCTAGTTCAGCATACATTTCAATTATCGAAAGAAAACTTGAAGGCAAATTGCTCCAAGAACAAGCAGGAACTGAAGCCAGCTGCAGCGACGGCCCACCATCGCCAGGGAAGACACCCACTGTTTCGTGATGTTCATGGGCTTCAGGCTTCAGGCTATCATTTACTACAAAACACTTGCAAGCAAACATTAAAAAAGACTGTTTTATGATTGGTTTTTTTTTTTTTTCCAATTAATTTTGAGCCCCTAAAAAGTGACAGTTATGTATTCCTGCATGGTTGCAATAACATTTTTTCACAAAACCCTTACAGTAGAAGGTCAACACCTCAAGCACATATCGAGGCCATTGAGGTGGTGTTCACCCCTGGGCAAAACATTAACTAATAAATTGATGATGATAATAATAATAATAATAATAATAATAATGGGCCATATGGGCATGTCTCCCACACTTAAGTATGGAGGTAGAGGTTTCAGATTCCCGATTGAAACCTTATTGAGAACATTTGGTCTCAACATCAGCTCAACCTAAAAAGGGACTGTTTTTCTACTGTTTGAAGCCATCAAAATTCTAGGGATCAAAAGGGATTCCTCTTTCTGTAAAAAGTTGTCCACAAGTTTAATCACAAGGCAAAGTAAACAATTGAAGAAATCAAAGTGAAAAGATATCCCATACCAAGTTACTTTGTGAGTTGAATTCTTTGCTGATTTACTGATCAATGATTTGCAGTTCAGACCATTCAAAGCTCCATATACTGTCATTTTGGGCTTGACCCAGTCTTTATTTATTTACTTCACTCAGGAGTGTTTGCTTCTGAAATGGTGAAAATTGTGTCACTGTCCAAATACTTATGTCCCTGACTATGTATCGTGAAAACAGCATCAGGAAAATTTTGAAGCTATTTTAAACCATTCCATTTTACATAGTTAATTTTAGACCCTATTTCCTCCAGTTTGGGAAGGTATACATAATTAGTTGGTAAAATATTTGTTGTCTTATTTGAAGGCCAAATATTATTAAGTTGTAATGGACTCTTTTGGGAAAATCATGTACTGTAAATACGAATGTCTAATTTTATTGAATTTTTAATTTTTATACATATCCCTATATACAGCATTACACAATTAGATTTATAGAATATATATGTATCTTTTTTTGCATCACCCATTGGGTTTGTTTGGACATAAGAAATCAAAAACCCAATAATCAAATGCGTTAAAGCGGTTGTAATATTCTTGAGTTTAGAGATGCTGTGGATGTGCTATAGCCTAATCTAATCCTAATCACTTCAAGAGTGGAAACGTGGAAACTGCCTGTGCCAGAGAAAATAAAATGTGAAAAAAAATCAGTGATCCGTAACCAGTTAATATGACCATTTATGGCAGAAACATTTCAACATGTGTGCAATTTCACAGAACTATGCTATTGCAGTCAAACAAATGATCCCCTGCTAATCTACCCAGCCTCATACCTTTTTAGTCCTCTTGGTCAAATACCGAATGCCTGCCTTCTCATCATATTGCCAGTAATGAGACTAATTTGTTGCAATTACATTGATTATGACTCACAGGCAATAAGTTAAATAATCTTAATTTCTAAATAAATTGGAACATAACCACATCATCATAGCAGACAAAAAATTACTGCCGCAAAACATGAGCTCACTAATGTAATGTAGTGACACTATTATCTGATTAAGGGTAAGATAATGCTGCCAACAGATGATCCTTTCAAGATGCAATCCAGAGCTGCAAATTTTTGTTGTCATTAAACCTCCTTCCCTCGAGCTGATTAGCTTAGTGCAATAATATCATGTTACAATGGACCCTCGATGTGACCAATCATGGAGGATACATTTAGAAAGGAGCCTCAATCACGTTCAGTACATTCTGCAGAAAATCTTCCAGATATTTTTTCCCAACATGTTGGCATTTTCCAGAAAATGCATATATATATATATATAATATATATATTAAATAGTTGTCTCCAAATTCTTATGTACGTTGAATGCCAAAACAAGATTCAAGTAGGCCGGAGCTGCAGAAATGCTCTTTCTGTAAGGCTTTTCCTCCCTATTTGCTAAGTATTTGTTACTGTATGAAATAAAATGATATGTGTGCAATACTGCAGCGCAGTCACTCTCTAAGTGGGCACTTTCCAGGCTTAGCCAAATTACTATGAGTTAGCAGTGGAGAAAGAAGTTCACAAAGACTGTAACTGAGACTCTCGTGTGTCTCCTATGATTTTACTGCAGAGGGGCTCCTGAGCAATAAAAAAAACAAAAAGGCTTTTAGTAAAACTCAAGATGGCAAAATGTACCCTGAAGGATTGATAGATAATGGAATTTAGCCAATGACAACTTGAGAGGATGATCATTGTCTCGTCTTATTGCTAGGAAGGAGATTAGCTATAAAAATGGTGCAGACCAAAATAAAAAAAATTGCAGCCAAAAACTGCTAAAATAAGAACAAGCCTTTCATTTGTCCATTGTGGGCCCTAATTTGAAAATGTTTGGTGCATTATTTTGCAGTATAACGAGTTTCATTTATACTGAAAATTGTGGTATTTATTTGACTATTTATTGCCATATAATGCACAAACAAACAAGAGGAAAGAGACTTCTCCTGGGTTATTAATTCAACATTGGTATTAATTTCATCCTCACTGAATGTTATTGAGTTATGGTTTTTATATTCTGTCATTGTTTTCTAAATATCGTGTTTGCCATATAATCGGCACAAACTGCAGTCAAAATATGACAATGTCTCATATGCCAACTCTGGTTATGCATTTTACTAAGTAAAGGATTTCAGCCTGGATTTGCTCTTAAAGATAATTATTTAATCACAACTTTTGATTGATAATTACATTTGCTTCAGTTGGAAAATTAAAGTCTTAATCTCTGAAGTGGCTAGAAATTGTTTTGCAGAATTTGAGCATTTATGTTCAATAATTACCAATATTACATGACAAGGGGCTCTGTAAGTTATGTTTTCATTGCTGAATGTTTCTCGGTTTGTTGATTCATTTAACACCATGTAAAATACAACATAGTTTTAAATGCATTTTGTACATAAATTGACACGCACAGCCATGTTTTTTTTTTCCTGAACAAAGTCATGTATATAATTCCTATGGGTTGCTTTAAATAGCATTAAATATTCAAATTTTCCATGTTTCAATCTTGAATGTTCCAATATTTCTATAAGGAAATCAGTATATTGCATTATAACTTTAGCTTTCGAAGGCCCACTCATGCTTTAAACTCTAGTGATGGTCTGACAAATTCCAAAATTAAGACATAAAAGATGTAATTGTGATTTGCTCATCAATGTGAATCCATAACACCTGGATCTACACTGCATTGATGAACCTAAATTTGAGCTGGGTTTAACAGTTAGATGGATTTCTGACCATGCACATACTTTCATGTTGGCTTTGGCTTTAGAAGGAGGATGATTTTGTTGAAAAGGACGTCATACCAATGCTGAAATATGTTGGTGATTCATTGACGTCACTGGGTTGTTTTGAATCCAGAGGCTTTTGTTATTGTCTGTTGAATTATTCCAGCACACACCAAAATATTTTGGCAACATATATTGTGTTCTCTGCCAGCAGGATCCAACTTCCCTGCAAATGGATCTTAACTCATAATTTTGGCATCCATCTTTTCGGGAAACAGAATTACTTCTCCATAAAAAAAACTTACGTCCTCACTATTACACTAGCTGGAATAAACATAATTTTCCCCATATCTTTGAGCATAAGATACACTGTACACCACCACCCAAAATTTTAATGTGCACTAAATTGGAGAAATTTTGTGTCACAGCAAAGACAGCGACCCAAAACCTTAATCCAAACTCTGCAGGCACTGTCTGGAAAGAAATTACAAAATAGTGGCCAGCTCAATAATCTGATATAAACTACCAGAGCTGTTGTGGCATCAGCTGGATTGTTAAGTGAAGTGTGGCTACGTTCAAAGATAAACTTACATTAAATATTGCAGTCCACATGGGAATCAATTGAGAATGATACCTTTGTATTACTGCCTGGCCAAAAAAAAAAAAAAAAAAAAAAGGTTTTTGTTTGGATTTAAATAAGCAAATACTTAAGAACCCATAAGTGAAACATTATTACTGGAATGAATATGTTTCAGCTGACAATTCTTTTATCCATGTCTAATACAGTGTGTAGCTTTTCATTTCTTAAAAATCCATGTCAGAAGACAAATTCCATGGTTTGTGGTCCTGGAAAAGATGTTATAGTATTCAAAGAGGGGCAAATATAGTCATTGGTCTGCATCAAGCAAAAGAAACAACTAAGGAGATCACTGCAATTGGGTTAAAACCTGCCCAATGCATTATTAAAACTTAGATCTCTAAAACACTTGGTGAAGTCTCATGATAAAAGATGGAGAGTAGAACTCGTGGAAGTGTTTAACTGTGAACGTTAGAGTATTTCCACATGCGCAATGCAACAAGAACTTGCAGGATTGGGACTGAACAGCTGAGTGGCCACAAGGAGGTTATTCTGGAAAAAAAAAAAAAAACAATTTCAATTTACAACAGAGCATGAAGATTAGACTGTGGAGCAGTGGCCAAAAAGAGTTGTGTGGTCTGATGAGTCCAGATGAGCGATGGGTGCATCATGGTATGAAAGGAAGCCCAAGAAGCGATGCACCCATCATTCATCGTGCTCACTGTACAAGCCTCTGGAGGCAGTATTATGCTGATTGAATTGGGTTCATTAAATTGGTCACGTCTATGTTCAGGAAGGTTACGAGGCAATAAAATGAATTCAGCAGACCGCCTGAATCTCCTGAATGACCAGGTTATCCCATGAATGGATTGCTCAATCTGTGACGGCACAGGCATATTTCAGGATGAAAATACCATGATTCATCAGGGTGAAATTGCAAACGAGTGATTCAGCGAGAACAAGGAATCATTTTCACACATGAATTTTCCACCACAGAGTCCTGACCTCACCCAAATGAAAGTCTTTGGGGTGTGCTGGAGAAGGCTTTATGAAGTGGTTTGACTCACCCAATGTCAATGCAATGTCTTGGTGAAAAATGAATGCAAATCTGGTTGGAAATAAATTATAACATTGAATAAGATTGTTGAAACAATACCACAAAGAATATACACCGTGATCAAGACAAAAGGCTGCCCAACAAAATATTGGAGAGTGCCAGGTTGTGTAAAATGAATGTTCTGCGTACCTAAAATTTCCAAGCTGGTAATTAAATCTCACAGGAGGACTATTCTGATAAATGACTATATATTGGCACTGTGTAGTTTATCATTTAAAAGCTTTTTGTTCCAAAATACTTGATATACAAATAAAACATTTAAAATACATTTTTGTGTTTGTGTCATGTAATTTAGTACAATACAAACAATTTTATTGAATGAAATAGAAAGAAATACTTAAATTACTAATAATTCCAAACTTTTTAGGGGTGAAGCTTGTTACATTGTTATTTTACAAAGCCACTGTAGTTAATTTTTATCAATCTGTCCATTCCTTTTAAAGCCAACTGCATATTATACAAGTATTAAAGGAAAGCTGTAAATGTAAATTAGATATAGATTGGTGTTGGAAGTTCATTTAATGGTGTATGGGTCATTTTACCCTTACTCAGCCTAAAGAATATGTATCTTCCTCATTCATTTGGATCCACCTTATCCTGACAGCCTCAAGTATCTGTCTGCCCCATTCGTTCTGCTTAGCCTAACAGCTGTTTTTGAGTAAAAACAAGTGCAAGTGAAGACATTGTAAGTGGAGTTGTAATTAAGACAAAGGTTTCAGAAATATAGGCATTGTTTAAAACTATACAGTCTACGGGTACATACGTCTTAGAGCAGGGCTGCCCAACCCTGTTCCTGGAGAGGCACCATCCTGTAGGTTTCTGCTCCAACCCTAATTCAACACGCCTGATTCAGCTCATTAGCAGCTCGTCAAGATCTGTAACTGGGAAAGCAAGTGTGGTTTGCTTTGGTTGGAGTGATAACCCTCAGGATGGTAGCTCTCCAGGAACAGGGTTGGGAAGCCCTGCCTTTGAGTGAGATTCTTTCCCTTGCTCATTCACTGGATTAGACAGTACCAAATTTCTCCACTAGATGTCAGTGTTGAATAACATTATATGACGGCATGCCAGTGTAAAAAATGCAGCTAGTAAAACTGAAGATTTTGTGAGCACAGAAAACAAATAGTGTTATTATTGATTATGTCATTTGCGTGTCTTAGTTATTTTAATTTTTTGATTAATGAGAATGTAATTTCGTCATCCCAAACTGCTCCATGTGAAGATCTAAATTCTTGAAACTTAATGAGTGGAAAACTATTTTATCCATTTAGTAACTAATATAGACTTCTGTGTGAGCACAGTGATTCCAACTAAGACCATTAAAATGTACCCGAATAACAAATCATGGGTAACAAAAGGACTTCAGGACATACTTAACGAGAAAAAGAGGGTCTTTGCTGCGGGGAGCCTACAGGACAGGAAAGACATACAAAAGGAAGTAAATAGGGAGATATGGCCAAATGCCAGTAAAGGGACAAGGTACAGAGTACCCTGGCTTCAGGAAATTCCACGGCTGCATGGAACGGCATAAAGATTATGGCAAGTGCCCCTTTTCAAACTGGAAAAAAAGTCTGATGTAAACCTAGATTTTAAAGAACGTCTTACCCTGGCGAATGATTTAAATGAGTACTTTACCCGCTTTGAGATAAGAGGAAATGGAAATGAATATACCAATGCCTCTGCCTGGCAACAGAATGGCATGGGGGATGCTGGGATGGAGAGCACCTTAACCATCAAGTGCGGCATGTGTTTGAAAGGACCAACACATGAAAGAGCCCTGGGCCAGACAACATCGGAGGCAGAGTGCTCAAACACTGTGCAGCTCAGTTGAGTGGAATTTTCTGCTCTCTCTTTCAATGCTCTCTGGATACCCAGGTGGTCCCACTACTCTGGAAAACATCAACTGTGGGCCCCCTGCCAAAAGTACCCCACTCATCCTCACCCAAGGACTACAGACCTATTTCTCTCACCTCTGAGGTAGTCAAAGCATTTGAGAGGATACTAAAAACCCACATTATAAACTTATGTAGACATGCCCTCGACCCACTGCAATTTGCATTGAGGTCTGGGAGAGGGACAGATGATGCAATTTTATTGCTTTGAAATTCTTTGTATATGAATTTAGAGGGTGGTAAAAATGCATGCCAGAATTTTATTTGCAGATTTTTCATCAGCATTTAATACAATCCATCCATGCGTTTCAGCTGAAAGATTAAGAGATCATTTTAAACTGGACTCTAGACTGATTAGATGGATTTTGGACTTTCTCAGTGGTAGACCACAAAGGGTAGGAGTGGGAAATGCTATGTCAAGTGTTCTTGTTACATCTATTGGAACACCACAAGGAAGTGTTCTGCCTCCACTATTATATATTTTTATACAGACTGCTGTCGCAGTGGACACTCTGGGCGTCATATAATCAAATTTGCAGATGATACTGCCATAGTTAGCTTGCTGAAGCAGGATGAAATTGGACATGGCCCAGTGTTAAGCCATTTTGTGAGCTGGTGTGAGGCGTCACATTTGCAGTTAAATACATCAAAGACAAAAGAGTTGGTTTTTGATTTTAGATGTGAGGCTCCCACGCACCCCATCTATGATAAAGGGAGAGAAGATAGAGGTGGTAACTGAGTACAAATATCTTGGTCTCATCATAGACCACAAACTATCCTGGGATCAGTGTGCAGATGCTGTTTTTAAAAAGGGCCAACAGTGCACGTATTTCCTTAAGAAGCTGAATTTTTTTTAACGTTGACAACAAAATCTTGACTTTATTTTATAAGGCCTTTATTGAGAGTATCCTTACTTATTGCATTGTATGCTGGTATGGTCATTCCAATATCACCCATAGAAACAAATTGGGGAAACTTGTGAGAACTTGTGGGAAGATCATTGGGAACCAGCAGACTGATCTGTACCATCTTTATCTGACCAGGCCGACCCAAAAGGCAGACAAGGTCTGCATGGACAATACCCACCCACTGTCAGGGGAGTTCAAGCTTCTCCCCTCGGGGCGGAGGTACAGATGTCCCAGTATTAGAACAAACCGAGCCAAAAACTCATTTCTTCCTATGGCAATTACACAACTAAACAAGATATGGGCAGGGGTATGATGTGCATTATCTTATTTACTCGATGAGCAGTGCATCTTAAGCAAGGGCAATGTTTTTATTGATTAGACTATTTATTCTTGTGTGTATATGTGTAATTTATGTGTGATATGTGTGTGTAATTTATGTGTGTCATAGTATCTACGGAGTAGATTTATGTGACTTATGTATTGTGTTGCAAACAAAATTGCCCCCGGGGACATTGAAGTTTTTCTAAGTCTAAGATACTTAAGAAATACATCAAAATAATTGTTTTTACCAAAGCTCAAAACAGAAATTAGAATTATATCAAAAAGTTAAGGCTTCTTGTGATTTGCTGTGAGAGGAGTTCATTATTCATTAAATGTCAGTTCAGTGCAAGCAGCTGGATCCCTGCCATTGTATTTCCAAGTGTCCTGACACACCCCCGGGGGAGGAATCATTCTTGGCCTACTAAAGTGGGAGCAGAATTCTGCCTGCCTGGCCATTAGATGCGCTTATGTGTGGGTGCATGCGACTGGGTATGCAAGGGGGTAATACTGAGGAGACTTCTTGATTTGTTATTTTTGTAATCGTACCTCAGCGAACATGACCATAGTAAACATCCTCCTGGCCCATACACCTCGGCAATTGTCAAGATCTCGAAGGTTGCACTGTTCGGTACTGTCATGAAGAGGTTTTCCGGCAGGTCATCTTTAGAATAATTAACGCAAGGTATAGGCATAATCGCGTCCACCGTTATGACGCGAATCGTCAGGAAACATGCAATAATGCTAAGCACCGAGTGAACGGATCCAAATTTTCAGTGTAACACGTGGTGGCATTAAATGCTGACAGACCAAACAGGAAGGGCGTGACCTTCGAGACCGTCTGGGAACAGGTGGGAATTGACAGCAAAATGGACTTCAGTATACGGACAGTTGTGCACTTGAGATACATTTTAATTGTTTTCCATAAATGATGTTTGCAGTGGCGGAAGGTAAACACTAACACACCGAATGTAATTTTCCATTGAACTGATCCACATTAACTGATAGTTAAGCCAACAAAAAAACTTGGTAAAACGATAATTAGGCCTACGTTCACTAACAACTATGCAGCCAAGTGCTGAACTTTTGCCTGTGGATTGAGCATGGCGCACTAAGAAATTCCCCGGACCATCAACATTTTGGGTTTCGTTCTTTTCTCGGACTATCTGCCCATGGGCCAGCAATTGAAATGTTTGATCCTGTTTAGGTCGATATTTTCATGCATATATTTGCAATGCATAAAATTTTATTTATTATCTTAAATGATTTTAAACTATTCAAAAGGTTGCAGCAGATGGTCTGCTGCGGATGGCTTCCTAACCCACTTCGCGAACTGGAGGTTACCTGCTAACTGAGGTTGCCTCTTTGTGATTGCCTGTCCCGGTGGCTTTCAGCTTACATTTATTTTAAAGGTCAGTTTTAAACTCTTTAGAGTCATAACAAAATCAGTAATTTGAAGGATTTATGGCGGCGAAAATAGCCCGTGGATGCCAAATCTTATGAAAAATTTACACTGAATAACACTAAATAACATTTACCCCTAATGAGACGAATAGCGAACAAGTTTCTGTAGTTTTATTGGCTATGGTCATTGTTAATTGCTTCAGCCAGTCTTTCGATTAATACATGAAGAAACTAGTGGTACTATAATTATTTTTTACCACAATGCCAGTAGACTTTATTTTGCTTGCTTTCTAATTTTGCGGAGATCAAGTTTCGATAAGCAATTTGACTTCTGACATTGGCCTTCAGTGATACGAGCTATATGTCTATTTGAACAATTTATGCTATGCAAGGTAGGTTATAAATGGTATGAATCCTAGTTTGAATTGACTTACCAGCGAGACCACATTACAAAACGCTCAGTTATAATTGTTGACACCCTTAATTATTTTTAATATTAAAACCGAGTACGTAGGCTAACCATCGTCCTGATCAGGAATGGGAATCCCCAGGATAGTGGCTGTCTTTTTGACCGTTCCTCAAACCTGGAATTCTTTCTATTGAGCAGACTTGCAGTTTATTTCATTGATTGATGTAAATGAAGAATTTGTCTTGATCCACTAAGTTAAACATTAACATGTCATTTCTTTCTATAGTGAAGTTTTAAGGCTACGACCTCTAGATCATTGCATCAGCAAGTGAGATCTGCTACTGTGGCTTAAGCTTTTACTGTTGGCTCCAGTTTTGCCTCGCGCCTTACATCGTTGTTCTGCACGGTTAGGTACAATGGTTCCAGTCGTTAGTTTTTGGGGTTTGGCCCTTGAAAAGAGCCAAAAATAAACTTTGAATAGCTCTTTCTTATTACACGTTGCTGAATCAAAGTATTTGATTTTGTGCATCATATTGTCATTTGGATGATATTACAGTCAAGTGATGGTTTTCTGGGGTTGTAATACTGAAGGCTAGTTTGCTTGTACAGAAAACCCTGAGTCTGCCTTTAGTTTTCACCAGAGAATCCAATGATAATTGGACTACGGGAGTAATTGGACTGATACAAATTAGATTTTGACAGTTTTGTTAGCGATTTGAATTAAAATGCCATCAGACCCCTTAACCTGTTGAAACAACTGTGAGCGACGCACCATAACACAGTCTGAATCGGCGTAATCCACTTACTCATTGTGGTGGATTAAAATTGAAAATGGAAGGGTTTAACCCTGTTAACCCTGTAATGGTGTTGCCATTCTTTTATGTCTGAGGGATGTCTGAAAAAATGCCCTCATGATTCCAATTAATAGTTTTATTAAAAAATGCATGGACATTTTTAAAATGTAGGGCAAAATTGTTATTTTTTAAATTCTTGTCAATTTAGGTGGAGGGTGATCATTTTGATATTTGTAGTCATCAATTTATACACAGAGGCTTTCTGGATTTCTTTTATTCAATTACATTGCAGTATGTGTGCCTTTGAAGTAATTCTGTTGCACTTTCTCCTGAGAAGAGAGTTAGAAGTGAACCGAATGCTAGACCTGCTGACTAAGGCCGTAGACCACTGCACATGACTTAAACAATATGTTTTGTTATATAAGTTAATAGTTTGTATTTAATTGGTTATATTGTATGTATGTCAAATGCAGCCTGCTACATGAGGAACACAATGCAGGCCATTCAGACCAGAGAGGTTCAGGTCCCCATTTTAAAGGAGCATTTTGTCAGGACTCCTTTTTCGGAGCGGAGGAGAGAGAGTAAGCTGAGCCTTTGTAAACAGCAACAGCAACAGCAGGATCATCAGCAGCAGCAGCAGCTAGCGTGGGAAGGTGGCGACTGCGGCCAGCAGTGCTGCACTGAGCATGTCCCAGTGGGATGGTCCTCCAGCAGCCTATTGTGCTGCGCGTCAGCTCGGGCAGATGGGGGAGAGCGAGAGCAGGCGGCGCTTGCTTCCTCTGCATCAGCACCAGCGTCACCGGAAAGCCAGCGCGGATTAGCACGCAGCATCAGCAGCTCCTCATCTCCAGGCAGAGAGGCCAGCGTCGATCTCAGGCATGGCCTGATCACCCAGGGAGCGCTCCTGCTAAAAAACATGGGGAACCAGGATGCCAAGCTAAAAAAGGCAGCGGGGGAGAGCGGCGATGGTGGGGAGGATGCCGGGGGGCCCAGGGAGGCGGAGAGCACAAAGAAAGGATTCCACGGCAAGAAGTCGCACGGTAAACATGGCAAGGGGGGGGACACTGGCAAGAAGAAATCCAAATCGGAGTCCAAATCCTCTGTGTTTTCCAACATCAGGATCCGGAAGAACCTGTCCAAGGCTAAAGGATTGTCGACAGGATCGAAGGAGGATATTTTGGACACGCGGGCCTCGCAAAATGACGAGCTTGATAGCGCACACTCGCTCCAGACTAAAACCCCCGACCTCAGCCTGTCTGCGGACGAGCTGGGGCACTCTGACGCGGAGCCTGAGCGCTTCCCCCTCACGGCCGAGAGCCGGCAGTCCACGGTGGAGACGCAGGAGGGACAAAGGGCCAGCTCGGGCTCCGACACGGACATTTACAGCTTTCACTCTGCTGCCGAGCAGGAGGATCTACTCGCTGACATCCAGCAGGCTATTAGGCTGCAGCAGGGGGTCGTTATTTCTGCAGCGGAGGAGCTCGGGTGGAAATCGGAGCTTAAATACACGCCTGCTGTGGAGCTGCTGCCCACCCCCCCTGCCCCGGAGCAGCCTGCAGCCCCGGAGGAGCTCGCTGACCGGGAGAACGGCGTGATGGTGGAGCTCAGCTTCTCCCTGGACAGGCCGGAGGGGGAAGACGAGGAGGGGGATCCAGGCTGTGCTACAGAGGACCGTAGCGAGGGGCTGAGGGAGGCAGAAGCGGCCCTTTGTGCTGTGACTGGGACAAAGGAACTGGAGCCATTGAGTGAAATCGTTCAGCCCCCGGCAGCTGAGACCGAGGGGAGGAATGGGAGTGCTGTTACCAAGACAACCAGCACCAACAGTTTTCCCGACCTCACGGGCTCTTTTGAAAGCGCGGAGGAGCCCCCGGAGGAAGGGGATGGCTTGCATCTGCCTCCCAGTTTGACTGGTAGCCACGGCGATGTAGCGCAGAGCCGAGGGGACGGCTCTGTGAATGGGGGGAAGGAACCGAGCCAGTCACTGGAGTCACTGGGCAGCGGGGACCTGGACTCCGAGGAGGCCAACGGACTTGCCCGCCCTCGTCGCCGGAGGAGCAGCGTGTCCTTCTCGCAGTGGCCATCCGAAAGCCCTCTGGCAACCCGTCTGCTCAAATCTACCCTAGCCTCCAACTCCTCAACCCCTTCTGTCAAGCCCTACCCTACTATCCACCCCGCCTACATCAAAACCACCACCCGGCAGCTGAGCTCCCCCAGCCATTCCCCGGCCCCCTCGCCTTCCCACAGTCCGCTGTTCCATAGGCGACGCGAGGAACAGGACGACACACCGACAAAGAGGTGGGTGAGGAGACAGAGGTCCAACAGCATTGCCGGCCTCCTAAGCCATTCGGTTGACTGGACTGAGGAACTCAACAAGCTGAGGCCCAGGAAGGCCGATTCGGCCGATTACCTGGAGTACAGTGGCTCTGAGGAGAGACTGAGGGCTGGGAGTCTGTCCCTGAGTGCTACACGCAAGTCCTCTGGAGTGCAGGCCTCCACGTGGAGCTTTCAAGATGTCTTCTCTGGTATGTTGCTGTTCTGTCTTGTTCTTGTTGTCGCATTCTATAGTCAAAGCAGTTTCAATGCAACTGTTACATTGTTGTTTTTGCTCATTCATGTTCTCTTATTATTGATACATTTTAACACGTATGTTGATACTTATCATCATGCCAGCATTCTCATACACTCATGTCTCATTATAACTATACAACTATAGAATATTTCTTAACTTAACCCTTTGAGCGGCATAGGCAACTATAGTTGCCCAATGGTGTAAGATATCAAAACCAGATGCTGTTGAAAACCTATCATGTGTCAACTTTTTTAAAAGAGCTCCCGCAGGGGAGCTCTTTTAAACAAGTTGACACATGATAGGTTTTCAACAGCTTAGGATACTTACATTCTTAATTCCTTGAAAATTTATTCGGCGCTCAAAGGGTTAATGTCTGCTTCTTTTCTTTGTAGATATTCAGGTGACCAGTACTCAGATATTTGCTGTATATATTAATATTGGGATTTGCTCATGTAAAATGATCTATACCATTTCAAGCCTTGATCAGTATTAAAATAGTTTGTGCTTCCATTTATTATTAATGGTATTGAAACTCGCACGTCCTCATCACTGCTCCCCTGTTGGGCTCAGCTGTTTTGTCCGTGGTATGGCTCATTTAGCATTTCTGTGTTCCCAAGGCTATTAAATCTTTGGCTAGGGGTAAGAAGGATAGTGGAAATTTTAGGCAGCAATATATTTTTAATTTGTGTGGATCGTCACTTCCTTAGGATACGATGTGTGAAAGAGTTCAACCTCACTTCCTGTGGTGCGTCAGTGCTTTGCTATTTTTGGCCCAGCTGCAGTTTTTTTGTGATGTCAGGTGATGCAAAAGGTTAGTGAGGTTGTACGATACAGAAACTCAGCGCTGATGAGATTATCTTTGACTCTGTTCATTGCAGGCCCTGTCCTCTGAATGTTTTTGAATTCAGTTTGCTGGTACGTGTTTTGTATGTGTTCTGTTTATTTTGTGATGGTGCTGCTGGATTTCAATATAGAGATTAATGCCCCAAAAAAGTTAAGGATTGCATCCAGTGCAGAATTATGTAGAGAAACTTCCAGCATAGTTGGAGTTCATCTTTCATATAATGGCTGTCTCATTTGCAAGAAGGCATCATACAGTGCTGTGAAGTATTTGCCCCTTTCCGATTTCTTTTTTTTTTTCTTGCTGACTAGTCGAATTTTAAATGTTCTAGATCATTCAACTGATATTAATATAGGACAGACAATGAGAGTTAACACAAAATGCAGCTTTTAAATGATTAGTTCATTTATTTAAGGTAAAGAGTTATTCTAAACCTATATCCCCAACATGAAATAATTGTCCCCGTAAACCTAATATCTGGTTGTGCTACCCTTGGTGGAGAAATTTCTGCCCACTCCTCATCACAGAATTGTTTTAATTCAACTACATTGGAGAATTTTTGAGCAGGAACTGCCCGTGTAAGGTTGTGCTTCAGCAGGTCAATTGGATGCAAGTCAAGATTTTGAATAGGCTTCAAAGCCTTGGTTTTGTATCTTTTTAGTCATGTAGAGGTTGACTTGTTTGTGTGTTTCAGATGATTGTCCAGCTGAATAACCCCAACTGTGCTTGAGCTTCAGAAATTTTCTGGTATAGAGCAAAATTCATGGTTCATTCAGTTGTGGCAAGTCACTCAAGTTCTTGAGCAGCGATGCAGCCCCAGGCCGTCACACTACCTCTGCATTTGATCGTAGGAATGATGTTCTTATTGTGTAATGCTGTGTATGCTTTTACACCTGATGCAACGGAATCCCATGTCTTCCAAAACATTCCACTTTTGACTCTTCATTTTTGGGATGGTCAGCGAGGTGTTTTTTTGGCGGATGTGAGCCTGGCCTTTGTGTTCCTTTTGGTCAGCAGTGGTTTTTGGCTTGCAGTGCTCCCATGAATGCCATTTTTGTCCAGTCTTTCTTAGTGGGGAATCATGAACACTGACCTCATCTGAGGCAGCTGAGGCCTGCAGTTCTGTAGTTGTTACTCTGTGTGATTTTGTGACCTCTTGGACGAGTCATCGATGTGCTTTTGGAGGAATTTTGGTTGGCTGGCCATTCTTGAGTAGGTTCACCTCTGTTCTGAGTTCTCTCCATTTGTAGATAATGTCCTTCACCGTAGTTTGCTGGTGTCCCAGAGCCTTAGAAATGGCTGTGCAACCCTTTCCAGACTGATGAATGTCTAAGACTGTCTTTCAGTTCCGTTTTTGAATTTCTCAAAATTGCGGAATCATGCGGGATCTGACTTAACTTGCCAGAAAAGTTTTATTTAAGTGATGTTTAGATTCAACAGGGCTGGCAGTAATAATTCCTTAGTGTGTCCAGTGAAATTGAACCCAGTTATCAATTTAATTTGTTTAAATAGTTGATTCATTTTCTGAGGAGGCATTTATTTTTTTTACAGAGGACCAGGTTGGGTTGGACAGCTTTTCCTCCAACAAATGGAATCAGCATTCTATCATTCTAATTGGGAAGTGTTATATGACATGGCTTGCATCACATCGCAGTGTCAGCTATTTCCTTGGGAAACGGCTGTCGGTCTAGTTTGTGGAGCTTCAAGGCTCTGGAAACGTCAGCGTCAGAGCAAATTTTTAATTCGACCTCCTTTCCCACAAAATAGTTGACATTAGACATTTATGCAGTCAGTTTCTCTCGTAAAAAATGATCAGAAGCTCATTTTATGATGAAGAGATACATAAAATTTATCAAAAACCAACCGTTGCCCTCCTAAGTCTCTGATACAAATGGCAAATTCCCTGCTAGTTGCAAGGCATTTTGGTATTTCCCTCGCTGTGAAGGTACCACTTGATGTTTCCTTTAAATTTTGCTGAATCAAGGTACCTAACATGGATGTTTCCAATGCTTCTTACTGAAATAAGACCGTTGTTCGCTGCTATATTTCCTAAAAATGCTACCTACTTCAGGCACTTCTTTACTAATGAGACTGAGCCAAAATTTGCTTGAATTTTTGAGGCCTTACAAGCATTGCATTACTTACACTGATTTGCTGAAAATAGATGGCCACATATAGAGTTTTTGTTTAAGTGGTATCATAATGAAATTTTGTTCAGTATTGTTTTGCATTTGTGTGTAATCAAGTGTCGGGCTGAAATGTCAGTACGTAGTTTGCTTGCTTGGCCGGAGTCATTTTCACTATCATACTTTTCTTAGTATTCAAATGAAATGAAATCAAACATTTATTGAGCACTATTTAAAATGTGAAATGATTGGTAGACTGAGAGCTTTGCATTGTGGTGTTATATCTGCTGTTTGTGATCAGATGAATTGTAACCTAATAGAAGCTGCCCCCCCATGCTGCAGCCAAGCTCTGCAGTCATCGATATGGCTTACCTTTTTTCCATTGGATACTGATAAGATATAAATCACCCTCTACATCTTGAGTTGCGGGCGCTCCTTTTTCAAAACTTTGTGTAACATAGAGGTTATAAGCAGAGAAATGCGTGTTCTCTACATGCAGGTCTTTTGGGTGGCAATGTTTACATGTTGTATAACTGGCTTGATCACACAAAGAAAACGATCACCGTGGAAACGTGCTGATGGGACATCTGCGTGGGTGTGTGGGTGGGGGAGGGGTGTCAGGCCTATTAATGAAACACAAGCTTGCAGAATCCTCAAGAGCAAGACATCGTGCCTTGAGTGAATTGGCTGTCTTAAATCTGCATGTTGTTGTGAGACCCTTCTCCTTTATGTTTGAACTGAGTGAAATTTCTGTTGCTTCTAAATTTTGTTTCCAGGTGTCTAGCTGCCTTTGTTCAGTGGGGTTGATTTGGAAGCATTGTCACATTCACTTGAAATCAAAACAGTTGACAGTTTTTAAAATAATGGTGCTTCAGTTCAAATCATATGTACATATTTACTTGGGCTTACATAGTTTTCTCAGATAGTCATGGCGTGCGTAGGAATCTGACATCGGCAGCAGATCCTGTACATTTCTATTGGTCATATGGAATGGGGAATACATTTATTACATCTACCCCCCCTCCCCCTAATTTTCAAGTGGGATTTAATGAATATATTGGAATTTGGTTGTTTGGGTATTATCTCGTGCAGTTTTAGACATTATCTCAAAAATCCTCACCTCTGGTCTTGGATGTCATTTATGTTGACTCATCATTCGAGATAAAACGCAGAAACCCGGCAATATTTACTTTGGACTGATCTGAAGTCATCTTAAGTGTGTGTGTTCAGTTCTGTTTACTGTCTCAATGGGAGTGAGAGAGTCTGCCTGAAATCCACCGAGGACATTATGATCATTTCTTCACTAATCCCCCACCGCTGCTAGACATCACATGCTGTAGCTACAGTCACCAGGCTGCCAGGATCTCTCACCTCCCACTTCACTTAAACCCCACTGAGCTGTGAGTTACTCTGCAGAATAAATCTGTGTGACTGTCATTTTGGGGAGAAAAAAAAAAAAAAAAACCAGCAGCCAGTAATTTTACATATGAAGACGTGGTGGTTCTGATAGGCGTTTTGGTGAGACCGTGACTGTGTGACCACGCTAACAATAGAATTGACAGAAGAGCCCTGGAGTAGTATTAATTCATTTGAGCCTATTTATTGCCTGGTCTGACTGCTTGAAAGTGGGCTCTATTAAGATCACATTATGAGTGGTCCTACAGGTTAATTTGATTTGCAGTGCTTGTAAATCTGTTTTGCATGTGGCATTTATCATACCCAATGGCTTTGGGGCCCCCAATACTGTGTCATATTTAATCCTGCTTATAACCCCCGTCAATGAAGTTGGATAAGGGTTATGTTTTTGCCCCCAGTTTGTTTGTCTGTCTGTCAGTATGTCTGCCTGTTTGCAGAAAAAGCACTGGAGCAATTTTGATGAAACTTGTGGATGGGTTGTATATGACAACAGTAAGTGGCAATTTGATCATGTGTCAAGGTGAACATCGCATTAAAGATAAAAAAAATAAATAAATTGAGCAGGCCAATGATGCCGAGTGCCCTTCTAGTTAGCTGTGCTGCCTTTTCTTTCTGGTTGGGGCTCTCGATTGGTTTATTGATACAGTCCGAGATGAAATATTCGATCATCAGTCATTGCATTGTCCTACAATTCTGTCAGCTTTCCTTCATTAGCACTGCACCATGATTATCCAGGATTTTGATCAGTATGTCTCCAAGTTTTTAGAAATGGAAATGTTTCTGAGAACATGAACAGGAATATTGCATAACTTTCCCTTTATGGGGTAAATCCTAATCGGTTGAATTGCTTTCCCTTGAAAAAGCTTGATGTTTATGACTAAGTCCAACAATGAGAGTGGGGAGCACTGGCAATGCTAGCATGTCCTCTCTTCATATCTTATTCCAAAACCACTTGGCTAGTTTGAACCTTGAGAATAATGCCCTGATCCATTTTTATCCACAATATAGGGTCCAACACCTAGGCGAAATGTACTTTCTAATAACTGTAAACGAGATGGTAAGCGAGAGTTCTTTTGATAAGCCAGCTATGGAGTGGTTAAATTAACTGCTGCTGTAAGAGGGGCGATGGTGTGTGCGCCCTGCGATGGATTGGCGAGCTGTCCGGGATCTGTCCCTGCTTTTCACCCGGGATAGGCTCCAGCTCGACCGCGACTCAAGTGAGGAAGAAGCAATGTAGATGATGAATAGATGGACGTAAGAAGGGCTCTAAGAGCTAGCATTTTATGTGCTTATGAAATTGAAGCCTCCATGTCCGAATTAGCAGTGTGGTTTAGAAGGGAAATAAACATTCTGTATTGAGAGAGGCCCAGCCAGCTGTATTTTGGAGGGGCTCATTCCGCTTTTAAAAACCTCACCTGCAGCTGGTTATCTGGCTGTGGAGCTTTGGAAGCAGTGAAATGACTGCGGCAGCTCTGACTCACTCCGCAGCTCAGGAGTGGTGTCTGAGCCATCCCATATCTTTCTGCTTTTTCTCTTCTGCAGGGAATCTTAAATTTTCATGCTGCTGTGCCTTCCATACACAGACGAGAACACAGAAGCACACAAGCGTTCTAGCCCAAAGAGCTACTCGCAAGTGGCGAAATGGAAATTTTGCTGAATTTATACATTTCAAGAATGCTTTTTTTTTTTTTTTTTTTTTTTTTTTGGTAATATTGCACTGGACAAAATACACTCTCTGCGTGCTTGATTTGAAACACCACACTATTACTGGATTGGGCTTCTTTTTGCAGTCATAACCATCTCAATTCTCAGTGGTATAGATTCCTGAAGATGTTGGAAACATTCATTTGAAATTATGGTAGTGGCCGGCAATATCAAAGACCTTTTGATAACCTCACCTTTAAATGCTCAATTACCTAAGACTGTTGCAGTTTACTTTTCTTGATTGGCAACAGTTGTTAGACTAATTGGTAGAATGACTGTCCAATTTATTACCTATGCCAAAAAAGCTGGGGGCAGGTCATGTATTCACCCGTATCTGTTTATGTGTTTGTCTGTTTGTGTGTCGGTCTGGATAATATTTCTCAATCAGTTTTGATGGTATTTTGCGGAAGTTTGGACCATGCTCAATTCCATCCTAAATCACTGGACGCCTCCCAACTGACAACCTCAGATTTGCTTCAAATTTAGAATATAATTTTCTTGTATCCAGTATATTTTGTGCAAAAATTTAAGTCCCGTATCTTCATTAGTTTCAGAGAAAATGAGACTTAAAAAAAGGCGGTGTGGCCTCCAAATTTGCGTGAAAATGAGTGTTCCTATTTAGTATGCCGACTTCAAGAAGTCATAACTTTTGAGGCGAAGTTCAGTTATCGCCTGTCATAGGATTTCAAGATGGCTGCCGTGGCGGCCATATTATTTGACCAATCGCAGTCAAAATCAATAGGGTTCATCCCTGATGTAATAGAAACCCACCGGCAAAATTTCAGATATATCCGTTCAGTACTTTTTGAGTTATCTTGTACACAGACAGACAAACCAACTTTGGCAAAAACATAACCTCCTTGGCAGAGGTAATTGCTGCCCTCTCCAAAATGACTCAGAAGTTTGGTTTTGCGCATGGGGCTAGGTTTGGCCCTCTATATCTCTGGAATGAAACATACTATATCTTCCTTGTCTCGGCAATTATTATGCATGTTAAAGTTCTTTCATAACAACTTGGTATTTCTGCCAGACTGCCAAGGAATTTGGATTTTCTGGTTTATTGGGCCTGAAATACTGGGGAGAAAAAAAAAACACTTCTGAATCGTATTTCATTTTTTATGTTGCCAAACTATGACAGGGTGTGCCAAAAAACAAATTACAATGTTGGAAAGAGCATGTTTTTATTGACAAATGTAGCAAATATCTGGGTGGTATCTTGAGGGAAACAGTATTTTTCATATTGTCAATAACAATGTTTTGCAACAGGTGGAAATTTTATACAGTATGCAGAGCCCTGCCTCATGCAATATACTATTATAAAATGTACCGATACAAGTTAAGTTGAGCGGGTATATAATGTGACTATGACACTACACAGTTAACATGCCCTTGTATGGTGTTTGAGAGATGTGCTGCTGCCCCCGGTACCAGGGGCATTCAGGTTCAGGAGTTTATACCATAGTATCTTACCTTTTGCATTTCTTCACGTCATCCAGTTTACGACAGTCATCACTGCAGTTAAGTTGCTCCCCAATAGAGCATGGTGCCAAACAAGATGAAGCAATTTTACATTCACAATCCGGTATGTGCAACTGTGATAAACTAATAGCAATGTGGTCATTAAACTATGGCTGTGCCTATCGGACTAAAGAATTGCTGACTTTATCTACCACTCTGTCTCGCAAGAAGACATGTGAACAGCGGGAAATTACATCAGCTCCCAATTTTGGCATGCAGTTACAGATACAGCAACAAGTGATATCAACCACCAATTCAGTCTGGCAAGTAGAAACACAATTCCTGTGCTTCTGCAATACAGTTATCAAAACAAAAAGTATTATGTACAATGATGGGGTTTTACTAGGACATAAGCATATAATGTACTATGTACTAGGTACCAGCAAATGCATTTTAGTAAAACAATGTGAGATTTGACTCCTTGAAAAACAGTTTGCTTTAAGATACCAACTTGATATTTGGGATAAATATCAATTAAATGATGCTCTTTCTAATAATTCAATTAGTTTTATGGCATGCTCTGTCATACTTTGGCAATGCACAATTGTAATACAGTTCTGACACGTTTTGTTCCATTGTTAAGGGCCTACAAATCCCTTGGCATAAATACCAAGTTGCTATGAATGGACTATTCGATGACTAATGAGTTCTCGACTAGAAAGATCTAGTGCTTTTCCAGCCACAGGTATTGAGGGCCAAACCTGGCCCCATGCGCAACACCAAACTTTTGTGAGTCATTTTGGGAACCCAACTAACTGGCAAGTATACAAGTTGTGGTACTGATTTTTGGTAATCTGAGACATGCCAAAGAACCAATTCTGCAAATATCATATAGCCATCTCTGATAGCTCGAAAGTTTTGACTTATTGAAGTTGGCGTATTGGTAACCCTTGTTTTTTGCACGAAATGGGGGGCAAAATTTTCTAAAATTTTGCACAGTCTACTGGATACAAGAACCTCATGTATTGTGAATATGAAGCAAATCTGAGGTAGTCAGTTGGGGACTTTTTTGAAATCTGGTGATTTCAGACGGAATTACTTAAATTCAAATGAGGCCTCCTTGGCCGCCATCTTTAAAAAGCCAATTTGACTAATTTTTGAATCATCTCTGCTGCAATATTGGTGCTGAATAAATTGTTGGTGGAGCTGTGCGCTCACTGAGTGCTTTTTATTTTTTACGGCATTTTTGCACAGTGAATCACAAAGGTATGAGGTGTTTCCCTCTACACATACGTAGTTTAAACTATGATGTAAAATCTTTATCAAGATTCTGAACTTTTAGCTCACGCCATGGCTCAAATTTGCATAATTTTGTTTGCAATGCCCATTGTAATTGAAGGCTTTTGACCAAAAGTTAAATGGTTTGCTAAGCCTATACTTTTCTCATCCTCAGATGTATTGTTCTGAATGTCATATTATGTCAGAGAAATCAAGTGCAATGTTACGATTAATTACGCTACTGAAAGAATGCCAAACGAGAGATGAAAGTAGGAAAGTTTTGGATTTTTTTGGGTTGTTGTCATCCGTACAATTTCACATCCACTACGTAAATGGAGCCAATAGGCAATCGCTTTGTCATTATGACTGCTTAATTCTTATAGGCTGTGTATTAGTCTTGATTATGCCGTAAGTAAATTGGGCGATTGTTAATCAGGTGAACTTAAAGGGATTATTTGGGCTTTTTGAAGTGAACTTGTATGAGGTACTTATCCACTATCAGAGTATTACCTGTTATAGATTGTGGTCGCCAAGCTCTAAGTTAGAAGCAAAGAGTAGTGTGGCATGGAAACAGAGTAATAAACTGTTTTGGATGAGTTCAGCAGCAAAAGGTATGTTAGCCACCAAAAAAAAGGACGACTTAAAATGAATCGATATCCGTTTAACTGTGCGCTAAATTTTGAATACTCATAGCGCTTTATCTTGTCGTCAGACAGACGTTTCTTCTGACACAAATTACATTTTCTTGACCGTAGATAGAATTTCTCCATTACTATTCAGTTGAGAAAATGTAGAGCCAGAAGGAAGGGCTGTCTGACAAGGTAAAGCAATAAAAACAAATGGTGCCAGGCACAACAAACCCCACCCCTCACACATACTTTCACCTACTTGTGCGAAATTCAGTAGGGATCTATTCTGGGTCAGTGGCAATCCCTATACCGAATTTGGGGTGAATCTGGCCATTAGTTTTGCCGCTAGAGTGTTAACAAACAAACAAAGAAACAAACAAATGAAAGGTCATTCATAGAATGATGACTTGCTGGAATCATGCACAGATCTCTGAAACAGAATGAACGGAATGGAGTTGGTTTCAAGTCTCTAGCTGTTATGGTAGCGAAGTTATGAACCAAAATGTGTTTTGGACCTTTCTGGTGAGCTTGACCTTGACATGTGACCTTTGGCCTTGAAAAGAGACTGGTCTCTAGCCATAAGGCTAGTCAATGTTGTCACCAAGTTTGGTGAGGATAATGTGAAAATTGTGGCCTGTAGAGTGCACACAGACAGACAGACAGACAGACAGACCAAAAAATAAACCAAAATAGAGCGCTGCTTAGGTGACCTTGACCTTTGACCTAGATTTACCAAAATAGTGCAGTGCTTAGGTTAGGTAACACAGGCCTTGAGTTTATCAACAAATTAAGCACTGGTTTGAAGTGTGTACACCGATTAGAAGCGATGGCCACTTATGTGTTTTTGACATTTTGTGTGACCTTGACCTTTGATGTAGATTCACTAAAATAGTGCAGTACCTTGGTCAAGTAACATAGACCTTTTGTTTATGTACAATATGCACTTGATTTGAAGTCTCTACGACGATTAGAACCGAAGATGTGGCTTCTTATGTGTTTTTGACCTTTTGTGTGACCTTGACCTTTGACCTAGATTCCTAGGTCAAGTAAGATAGACCTTTTGTTTATGAACAATATGCACTTGGTTTGAAGTCTCTACAACAATTCGAACCAAAGATCTGGCTTCTTATGTGTTTTTGACCTTTTGTGTGACCTTGACCTTGACCTTTGATCTAGATTCACCAAATAGTGCAGTACCTAGGTCAAGTAAGATAGACTTTTCGTTTATGAACAATGCACTTGGTTTGAAGTCTCTACGATGATTAGAACCGAAGATATGGCTTCTTATGTGTTTTTGACCTTTTGTGACCTGACCTTGACCTTTGACCTAGATTCCTAGATCAAGTAAGATAGATCATTTGTTTATGAACAATATGCACTTGGTTTGAAGTCTCTACGACAATTCGTACCGAAGATCTGGCTTATGTGTTTTTGACCTTTTGTGTGACCTTGACCTTGACCTTTGATCTAGATTCACCAAAATGGTGCAGTACCTAGGTCAAGTAAGATAGACCTTTCATTTATCAACAATATGCACTTTGTTTGAAGTCTGTACGACGATTAGAACCGAAGATATGACTTCTTATGTGTTTTTGAACTTTTGTGTGACCTTGACCTTTGACCTAGATTCCTAGATCAAGTAAGATAGACCTTTTGTTTATGAACAATATGCACTTGGTTTGAAGTCTCTACGACGATTAGAACCGAAGATTTGGCTTCTTATGTGTTTTTGACCTTTTGTGTGACCTTTACCTTTGACCTAGATTCACCAAATAGTGCAGTGCCTGTCCTATGTTGATGTCCTATTGAGCTGAAACTGTGGACGCCACAGTGCAAACAAACAAACAAACCCACAAACAAACGAACAGAGTAATATACTTGCGGAATCCGAGATTCCGGCAAGTAACAAACACAGACAAACCGAACCGAAAACAATACCCCTTCCCTCACCCTTCGGGTGGGGCGGGGTAATAATCAAAATATAGTGTACACTTAATCAGATGCAGATTTATTTTAGGTAGTCCTTCTTTTAGGTGGATAACATAGATGACATGCATTTCGTTCCTGTCCTTGTCCACAGCAGTGTTTTGCTCTACCTCAGCCCTGCACTACGTTCTGCTTCTTCAAACTGGGAGCTTGCTGACCGCTATCTACTGCACATAATACAGTAATTAGGGATAAGTACCCCATATAACCCCTTTTCAAAGAACTCAAACTATCTCTTTAAATGGGTACAGCTTAAGAGCAATCATCTGCTAAAAGGTGGTGTTACTGAAGACCTTTTGAACCTCTGACAGCATGCCGCTACATTCTGGTCCATGTTGACATGACTGCATCCCATAATATCTACAGATGAGTCAGCTTCACATTTTTGCTGCGAATATCCTTCGCCTCTGCATCCCGTAGGCAGCTTTACTGGATCCAGATCTGGTGACTGTGGAGGACACTGAAGCACACTGAACTCAACCAGTTAGGAAGATTTTTTCTTTGTGACATGGTGTATTATCTTGCTGGAAGAAGTTATTAGATTATGGGTATATTTTGGCGATAAAAGGATGCACATAACCAGTAACATGGTTTGACTGGGCCAAACTATGATTTATTGGTATTAAGGGACCTTAAGTATACCAGGGAAACATTCCTCTCACCACAATACCATCATCAGCCTGAATTGTTGACTAGAGGCAGGTTGTGTCCATGGATTCCCATTGCTGATCCGAAATTCTGACTTTCCCAGCTACGGCAGGGTTGTCAGACTGGTCCGGAAAAGGGCCAAGAGGCTGCAGGTTTTCAATCCAACCAAGCAGAAGCACCCCTGATACAACTACTTCAATCAGCTGATCTCAGCCTGCACAGTTGATAAGAGCTCACTGCTTCTTTTATGGACCAGTTTGACAGCCCTGAGCTACAGGCTATCAGACCTGGCCGTATGTTTTTTTTGTGTTTTTTTCCAATCTTGATCTTTCCAGTTTTGATGAGCCTGTACCCACTGCTCAGATTTCTGTTTATGGCTGACAGGAGTGGAACTCAAAGTGCTGCTTTGCTGTTGTTGCCCATTTACCTGAAGGTTTGATCTGATGTGCATTTGAGATGCTCTTCTGCTCACATCAGTTGCAAAGGATGGTTTTTTTTTTAGTTAGCATAGCATTTCTGTCAGCTTGAACTAGCCTAGGCAGTCTCTTCTGACCACTCTCATCCACAAGGTGGCTCACTGTCGAACTGCCACCCTTTTTTTTTTTTCAGCATTTGTCATTCTGTGAAAACACTTTAGACTGGTTTGTGTGACAATCTCAGGTCAAAAAAAAAAAAAAAAAAAGTTGATTGATTGGATAGTTGCATGAATAAGCTGGTTTACGAGTGTTCTTAATGAAGTAGTTAGTGAGTGTCTTGCATGCATAATATAAAAGACCCCCCTCACAACATTTTCTCTCTCACTTATTTTCATGGTACCTTTTATGTGTGATCTACCATGCAAATCACTGCTGTTTACATTATTTCTGCAGTTAGTTGAAGATGAAGCCATTCCTGCTTCTGATGTGTGCATCTCTGTCTCTAGGGCGAACCCTGCTGGAGAGGTTCTTCCGGCAGCAGGAGGACACACAGCCAGAGGAGGCGGAGAAGCTGTGCTCTCGCATACTGGCGATGGGCCTGCTGCTGCCCTTCAGCGACTGCTTCCGCGAGCAGTACGGGGGCAGCGCGTCCCAGATCTCCACTAAATTTGATGTGAGAAACCCACTTTTAATGTCTTTTCTGCTCGGGAGTTAGGCTTTGCTTGTAGATGTGGATGTGGAGGGTCACTTCTTCCTGGATGGTTGGTTTGTGTTGAAAAATTGTGGTGGCAAATGCTGAATAAATGAGGCTGACACTGTAAATAATTAGAATGATACATTGTCAGTTTATGACCTGGTGATGGATGTGATTGTAAATCCCTGATTAGGTTCTGTGAGGTATTTCGCATAACAGGATTACAGATTTAGCTGGGTACTGAACTGAGTAAAGCCCATAATGGCTGTTTTGACTGCAGTCAGTGTTCCTCATGTGGGAGAGTTGCTGGTTTTATGCTGCAGAGGCAGTATCTAGCAAACTTTGTAATCCTGTGGGGAGAAACTGGACCATGTTAGTAGCAGCTCCCCCTAGTCTGTGGGAGTCAGCTGGAGGGTGCTCTCAGAGGGCCGTAAATTGTTGTTGAAGTTCCTAGTTGGGCCTGGGGAAGGTGTCACTGTTTGAGCTCCCCCATAATTGTTTGCCAGATATGACATTGTAGAAATGCAGTCACTTCACCTTGTAACACTGGACTACTCTGAACCTGTTCCTGTGTTCTTGGTCCGATTGACAGTCAAATTATTAACTGAATATGAAGACTGACAGCTGAAATACCTGGGGCACGGACATGTCTGCTGCAGCATGCATGTAGCAGAGGAAATACAATTAACTGAAACTGCTACACAGACTATGGAAGCCGCGTGTACCCGTGCAGGCAACGCATTGCTCATCTTTTTTTTTTTTTTCGCAGCAGTTATTCAACCCCAACTTGGAAAAAGTTTGGATGATGTGGAAAATGCACATTAAAGCGGACAGTAGCGATATCTGAATTAACTTTGACTTGTATTTCATGCCAGGACGGTTTTAATTCAAGATATTTAAGCGCCATTGTCTGAGAAAATAGCACTTTTTGGACACGTTGTGGAAGTGACCCCCCTAGATTTGAACAAAACTTTGCGTGTAGGTACACATGTATCACGGAAAATCCCCAAATTTTTTTGCCATTGGTTGCTTCGTTTGGTTGCAGCGCCACCTGGAAGCCGAAAAGTCAGGGCCAAAATAGGGAAAAAGTGAAAAAAAACCATGAGATGTATTATAATGGGAAATCAGTTCAATCTGCCAAACTATTTCTGATGGATATGTATGCTTAAGTCCTTGAACTTTCTCGTGAATCAGTCGCCACAGAGTGGTCACTTGGAGAATCGTTTGGCAGGGGGTCAAAGGTTAGGGAAAACGAAAAATGAAAATCCACTTTTTGGACTTCATCTTTAAATTTACTCCAGCAACATGCCTTGAGAAACTATGCTTAATGGTGAAGGTCTATGAACGTATAATAGCATAATATGAGAATTCCTGCGGCATCTTGCTGGAGTTTTGGGATATTTGGCCTTGAAAAGCCAACTTTAGCTGTTTTGGCCCTACATATTTCCCATCAGATTTGGGATAAGAGTCGCCTAACGAATATTATCGGAGGCCAATTTCAGATGGGAAATTTGCAATCTACGCAAAAAGTTTTCTGGGATCACCGTTTATGACCCCTTTGCGTTCTTGAAAAATACTAGAACTAAGCAACGAAATATCAGTGCAGTACTGATTCATCAAATATCCTGCCTACGAACCCCCAAAACACACCATATTCAGCAGTGAATTTAAAATGCTGAGAATGAAGTCCACACAATCATACTTGGAAATGTTGAAGTAGACAGTCCAAATATTGTAATGGACCAAGTTTCAGAATTTTTGCTCCACTGCTGGGGTAAGAAACCAGGGTTGCCATGTAGTAAAATAATACCGCGGAATGAATTTGAGACCCCTTTAAAACCACCACAGTACATGTAATGGTTGTATTTAATGTTTGGGGTAGAGTTACACATTTTGTGGTTAAATATGCCAAAGTACAATATTCTACAGTCATTAGGTGTAGTCCTAGGGCTGTCCAAAATCCTTTAAAATTTCAGCATCATGAATTTTTCCAGATTTGGGATAGCTCTAGTAAATTATAGGCAACCCCTAGCCCAGAAATGATGCCAGATTTGAAATCTATGTAAAAAGTTCTGCTAGAATCACCATTCAGGAGAGTGTTACCTTTTTAGGAAAGATTCAAAATCAACCACTGAAATGAATGTGGAACTTGTAAGGTCGCTGTACACTGCGAGGACCGTATCTCAGGGGTTAATTGACCCTAGAGGTCTAGATTTTGGCATGCATGAATTTTGTCATTTACTGTCTGCAACATATATTTTTGCCAGATTTTTTTCAGGGTGTCAAGTTCAGACCGCTGGTCCAGTTGAGATGGAATGACCCCTCTGGCAAGATAACATCATGGAGTCTTTTCCTGTAATTTTGGACAAGATTGAAGCACACTTTAGGGGTTTTTTGGACCATGCCTCTAAGCAGATCCATCAAGATCCTTCACATTCTTGTGCTTGCATTTATGAACTGCCCTCTTCAACTCGACCCACGTTTTTAATTGGATAGAGGTCTCGTGACTGAGATGGCCATTGAAGAACATTGACTTTTTTTTGTCACAGGAACCATTTCTGTGTTGATCTTGAGGTATGCTTTGGGTGAATGTCTTGTTGGAAAGTCCACCTATGACCAAGTCCCAGCCTCTTAGCGGAGGCAACCAGGTTGTCAGCCAAAATATCCTGATACTTGGTGGAATTCATTTTGTCATTAATCTTAACCAGTGCCCCTGGACTTCTTGTATTAAAACAGCTCCAAAAATGACTGACCCACCATCATATTTCACCATGGGTATGAGGTGCTTTTGCTTGTATGCATCTCATTTTCAACGCTAAACATGCCACTGCTCTACCTGACCGAAACATAATTTTGGTCTCCTCTGAGCAAAGCACCTTGTTCCAGTCATAATTCAAATGAAGTTTGGCGAAGTCCAAGCGCTTGCTTCTATGTCTTCTGGTCAGAAAAGGCTGTCTTCTGGCAACTCTTTCAAAGAGCCTGTGGTTGTGGATGTGGCACCTGATGGTGCTTTTTGAAACCTGATTGACCCCAAGATGCCACTAAGGCCTGCAATTCCTTCAGTGCTTCTTAGGGATTTTGTTGCTTCTCTCACTGTGGTATATTGATCACAGGATAGTTTTGTTTACACTGCTTTGTGGACCTCTGTAATATCTTTGAAGTCCAAGGGCTCTATGTTGCGCATGTGCGCTGACCTGTATTTTTGTGTGATGCACAGAAAGTTATGTTAATGAATGACACGGCTGCGTTCGCCTCGTCATATATAAATTGGCGACAAGGATAAACACCATTTTTCTTCACGGGGAAGGAGAGGCACTCGGTATCGGCATTAGTGAGTGCAATGGCCCTGTTCGGAAGAATTGACGAGTTCAAGCCGGAAAATGAACGATGGTCGGCGTATATCGAGCGGCTGGAGCAGTTCTTTGAAGCTAACGACATAGCCGAAGGAAAGCGAGTAGCCACGTTGCTAAGTGTGATGGGCGCTGATATATATGGATTGTTGAGAAATTTGGTGCTGCCTCAGAAGCCAAAAGACAAAACGTTTGATGAAATAGTGGCCATTCTCAAGGGACATTTTGAGCCAAAGCCTTTATTAGTTACAGAGAGGTTCCAATTTAACCGGTGTAGTCAAAAGACAAATCAGTCAGCAGTACCGTACGTAGTTGAGTTGAAGCAAAGAGCTGCCAACTATGAGTCTGGCGCGTGCCTGGACTCAGCGCTGCGGGATCGGTTCGTCAGCGGAATCAAAAGCGAAGCCCGTCAGTGGAGACGACTCTCGGAAAATGATCTCTCTTATGCCTACGCGTTTGAGATTGCTCTCAACATGGAGACGGCAGACAGGGACGCGCGTCAGTTGGGAGGCAAGGAAAGTGAAAACGCAGGAACTGCAAGTGTGCACAGGGTGAGGTCACAGAGCTATAAATTGATGGAAAGGAAAGAATCACTATGCAAACAAGTGTCATTTTAAAGAGGCGAAATGCCTTAAATGTGGAAAGACTGGACACATTAAAAAAGCACGTTGTTCCAAGACACAAAGAGAGTGCGAAAAATTCAGTTGGCAGAAGGAACCCACCAAATGGGTGGAAGTTAAAGACGACAGGTTTAGGAATGTTTCCAGTTTTGAGGGTCACTAGTGAAGATGCGAAACTGTATAAGGAAACATTGTCTGCAGCTGTTTATTTGAAAATGGTAATGGATACAGGGTCGGCAAGGAGTATTTTATCGCAGGGAACATGTAGAACAAATTTTTATATCCACCGCTGCAGAGAGTTAACATTTAGCTTAAAGCTTATAATGGAAGTCATATTTTTGTTTAGGGGCAAATTGGAGCCATAGAGTGGTCTGCATTGGCGGACTGGCCAGTGGGCACACCGGTTCAATCCTGGAGTGCTGCGGCGTTATTAAGCCGGCCAGTCGCTTTCCTCGGTCCAAATTTTTGATGATATGCTTTGCTGTCAGTTATCACCAACGGATGGTCTAATTGTTAAAACTTAGATGAATTATCTCGTTTTGCCGAAGCATCTCCTGGCTCTATAAACTACTTTTGATGGTTGCACTTCACTTTTTTTGGGTATCGTGAATATCAATTTCTTCGTATCTATATGTGTATTTTCCTCGTGCTGTAGCAATGCCGGGAAAAAAAAACTGTTCTCTTGCAAGTAGAAAACGATGTATGGGCTTAGGCTATGCACCGTTTATTTAATTACGTTGTTTTCGTCCCAAAAGTTTCCGAAGGCACGCTTGCTGGGAAATTTGTTTGAGCAATGGCCTTGCTTGTTCACTGTTGTGTTTACAATCTAGAAACGCGCATCAATGAGTACGGAGATCAGACAAAGACGTCAAAAAGCAAAGGAGGAGCTGGAAAGCTTCTAGAATAATGGAAGCATGCTTTAGAGGCTCAGGCTTCCAAATGCAAAATTGACCAGCTGTTTGGCCCTATTGATCCTCATGCGGCAAGCAGTTTTCATTTGGAGGGGGACATGGAAGCGGTAAGATTGACGTTAAATTAATAGGCTATAGCAAGTACGTATGTGTTCGATTAAAATTTGTTTGAGCTCACAAAACGACCCCATCTACAGACAAGTTGTTATTATTACTTTTTAAAGCATATTGATGCATTTTACAAGTTTCCTTTACTGTGTCAAATGAAATTTGTCCTGGAATATAGGAAGACTTTTCAAACTTTGCATTCTATAACCCCGTCTTGACGTTCAGAATCACCTGTCAGCATTACACTAGCAACCAGAGTGTCCTATGGTTCTGAAGCCAGTGGGCTATGCCATGTCATTTAGAGTCTGAAAGTAACATATGTAAAGTTATTTTAAAAAGGCCATGTATGTATCAATCCGAATGATGCAATGGTCTTTTTGAAAGATTCTGCAGTCTAAATGGCCGCGAAGTCACATTTCTTTTTCACATTCGTTCATGGGGGGAAAAAAAAAAAAAAAATAATTAAATACCGGTACTACGGTAGAATACATTAGTTTATATTGTGTTGTATATAATTTATTTCAGGACATATTTATTATAAATAGGATCTTTAATATAAATGGATTTTTATTGATTTTTTTTTTTTTTTTTGACACAATTGATCTGTGATCAGATAAACAGGGACAGGGCATTTTTTCAACCATGAACAGAAAATATGATACCATGATATTTAAAATTTGTCCCTAGTGACCAAAAAAACTGGCTTCTGTTTTTGCAGTTTAATTCTTCATGAGCTGAATATAGAACAAACTCTCTTAATTTGTTGTTATAACGAATATTAACCATCCATTACATTTTAATGCATTTTTATTATTTTATCATTTTAATTTTTCTCAATGGGATCAAATTACCTGTGTGACAGATGTGCCATGTGGTGTGATGGGTGTGGCATAAGTGACATGGTACAGAGTCAATACCAGCCTTTGTTTTTGCCATTAGCAACAAGAAAATGTTCAGAACCTCTTTAATGCTCGTAGAGGACTTGCTCCTAACATAATATGGTGTGGGGAACTCCACAGATGCTATCACCTCTTGGCTTGGTTTTCAGTCACTTGTAAATGTTTTGCTTGGTTGGAGAGGGTACTGATGATAATGAGTGAAACTGGAAATGAAAATGTTTTGTCCTGAAACAATGCATTGGTTATCTTTTGAATTCATTATTAAGGAATGATTACTCTCATGGCTTGAATTGCAAGTTTACATTTGCGCAAGATGTCAAAGTTTTCTTTGATGCATTAATCTGCAGGATCCCAAGCTCCAAGACTTATGTTGAACACGAGACCTAGATTAATCAAACTAGTCAGATTGCCCTGATTAACCCACTGTAAACAAATATGGTCTAAAGTTTAGTTGTCCAACTTTGAAACTTTTAATACTAGCATTAAAGCAACACTAAGTAACTTTTTCACCTTCATATAATATTTTCAGAACTTTTGTGATGGTACATCGACTTACAACAGGTTGAATGACACATCTGTCATGGCCTGAGGGCGTCTGTATCACTTTCACTGGCACTATGCAGTTTCGAGGTGGATGGTAGGAACCCCTCCACACAAAAAACTACAAATGTGCTGACTGCTTTACGGCATACGTCACTTCCCCCTTTCCTCATTCGTTAAAAAGACGGAAGTCAATGCGAACGCCTATGTGGGATTACGGCGATCATGGCAGAAGCAGCAAGAAAACCAAATAAATTAAAAGTTTTGTCTGAGGAGACTAATAAACGAAAGAGAGAGAGTAACAGAATCAAAGCCCAGACAAGGATCAATATTGGCCAGGCTTTCACTCACTGGCATGAGCTCAAAGTCAAGGAGGGATGTCCGACTGATGCTGCCTTGGCCCTGTTACTGCTGGACTAGTAAGTAACATTACACATTGTTTTCTCTTTATAACGTTACAGTACTTTTGAGTTTGTTGTGTGGCTGGTTGTCTCACTGTGGAGCTGCAAACTATCAAGCTGGTGGCTATTTATTGCTACCACGCAAATTTCCGATAACTAACATTAGCATTATCTTTGTTATTTGAGCATCGCAAGCGATGACTGCAAACCACAAATATAAATGTTTGAGTAAAATATGTAGCTTCCTCCCGTGGAAAGTACCAAAGATGGAAGATCAGTCATACTGAATCATTGTGGGATTATCGTCTCAGTTTGTATGTACTTGACCAAGTAGTTTCTGATGATTGTTAGCTAATAGTTTCAGAGACAAACAGGATTCTTGTCGTGTTTGTTGTTGAGTTGAAGACAGTGATTGCAAAAGAAGTCTATCAAATGCGTCGGCGCCTAAAACCGCGTTGCTTGCTCTTAATAATCAGTGAAACAAAACCCGTGTGCATTGATTTATGACTTTTCATAGTCCTGCCTATGGGGGTGGTGGGGGGATACGGTACTAAAACAAAGTTAAACATTTCTTATTTTCAACATCGTCTTATGATATTGTTTAGCCACAATTAGATACATTACCTCATCGCTATTCATCCCTCAAACAGCCGCTGGAAACAGAAACGTAGTTTGGACCTGTCTTCTGTTAATTTCCAAAACAACTGCACGCGACCGGGAGATAAGGATGCTTACGCCGCTACGCGCTGGTGCTCATGGGAAATGTGGTCTTCCTTCAGACAAAACACTACCGCTTTTGTCCACAGGCGCCGCCAAACTCAACCAAAAATGAAAGTTCCTCAGTGTTGCTTTAAATCAACATCTAGAACATTTCACAGCTGTCTAACCAGTTTTTTGAACTTCATCAAAACTGAACAACATTTGAAAGTTACTTTCCTGAATAGCCGCCCTATGGGCCGATAAGCTATTGTCGTGGTGTGGCTGTCCGTCGTCCGGAACATTTTTTATTTATCCTTTTATTGGCCTGATGAATTTTTGTGTAAATTTGCAATAACATACTACTAGACCATATCTCCAGAGGTTTTTCTCGGATTTTTGATTGAATCATTTTTGTCCGTTTTATGGGACCTTGAAATTTTGGCTCCAATGTTAAGGATAGGACTGAGAAATTTAAAAAAATAATTTCTCAAAAACTGCGTGATAAATTTTTTTCTAAATCGGGCAATCAACTTGCCTTGTTACCGTCAACGTAAAGTGCAAGCGCCATTTTGATTGAATCGATGGAAGTGGGTCTATTGGGGGCGCTGTACTTTATGAATATGCAAGATGGCCTGTGGAGGCCAAATGGTTGCAGATAAAGATTAAGTTTGTATTATCGACATATAGGAAGTCGTATATGACCTATATTTTGGCCATATTAAATTTGACCACAGATGACTTTGAAAGGTCAAACTCGAGGTCAGGGAATAAATTAACAATGTTAAAAGATATGACTTGAAATTTCAAAAAATTATTTCTCAAAAACTGTCCGATAACTTTTTTTTCTAAATCTGGCAATCAGCTCACCTTGATACACTTTATATACAGTATGAGTGCCATTTTGATTGAATCGACGGAAGTGGGTCTAGTGGGGGCGCTGTACTTTAACATTGGGGGCTCTAATTTCTTGGCGCAGCGCAGGGTGGCGCAGCGTAACCGTGTGGCGCAGCCCGCGCAGTGGTAATTTAAATGCGGTGCAGCCCGCGCAGTGGTAATTTCTTGATTGCAACACCATGGGCAGCCACTTTGGCAATTTGGTAGACGGACGTGCGCCAAGATGGGTGTGGCGGTGTAGTAGGGAGAGGTGTCACATATTCATCAAGACACAGTGACCATTTTGTAGCAAAAGTCTCCGCTGAAGTTGCGCAGAAAGCTTGCCTGCTCCAACCTGGTTTACTTTCTGTGCAGTGGTAATTTGGCTGACCGGCGCACAGTGCGCACACGTCACCGAAACCTCACAGGCAGGTTTCCAGAATGTCAGGCACACTTCAATGCAATAAATAATTACAGCAACCAATATTTAATGTAACTATCTGGATCAGGACATAAATTATAGTATCTATATCGATTGTCCTGATGTCAAATCAAAGAGAGAAAGAGAGAGATGTGTACATGTGGGCGCCTGAGTGTGTGTGCAGGCTACGTGGGTATGTGCCCTTCAGCTGCTTTCACACCGGACGCGAAACGAATATTTCGCACGACTGATTACATTCAAAGTTAATGCAAAGACGCGAATACATGCGTGTATTCGAGTCTTTGCATTGACTTTGAATGTAATCTGTCGTCTTAAAAATTTGTTTCAAGGTCCAGTGTGCAAGCTTAATACTATTATTGTCACTTACGTTTTATCGTTTTTAATGGGGGAAAGGAATACAGCCTGATTGCTATGATCTCGTTCTGAGTTAAGATCACATATTGAAAATAAATGTGTAACGTATCTTGCATTGTTGTCCATGCATGTTAATCCCAAAATTTTAAGCAGCAACAGGGTGTAATAATAGGAACACGCTATCCATAGTTTCTCTACCCAATGATGCAGGCAGAAGAAATAAATGAGCAACCATCGTATTTCATTCCAACTTCATAAGTTTGAATGATCTGACGTAGTTTCGTTTTGAAATTCCATTCAAGTTCGCTAATGGTGATAATTCGCGAATGCCCTAGCTAGCCAGCTAACTCATATTCGTAATGCTTAATATAGATGTAAGCAGTGCAGAAAACATGCCTGAAGCAGCAAAGTAAAATGCAACATTAACGCATCATGCAGATATAGGACAGAGGCTTCTATATTTCAACACATTAAAGGTGAGGAGAGGAGCTCATTTGATTGGTGAAGATTTGACTCGACTGTGTTATACCCAAACACGCCTTCTCCTCCTCCTCTTTGCCACTTGCACCGCAGGAGGGACTGAGGCGGGACAGAGGAGTACTTGTGCCAGGCTGCACCGGGCACGAAATTGCAACATGCGCCTGGACACACCCCGTTGGCGCGGCACTCCCCACATTCGCCGCGCCTGCACCACGCCTGCGATTGGTCTACGAATTTAGAGCCCTGGGTCTTATGGAGAATGGGCCAAATTGCCTGTGAAAGCTAAATGGTTGCAGATAGAGATTAAGTTTGTATTACTGACATATAGGAAGTAATATGTGACCTGTCTTTTGGCTGTGTTAAAGTTGAACTCAGATGACCTTGAAAGGTCAAACTTGAGATCAAGCAAAGTGTTACAATTTTCAAAGTTTTTAGGCTTGAAAATATTGAGGATTGGGAACATATGTGCTTTGAACACTTATAGGAAGTCACGTATGAAATTTCATTTGGTGGCCTTGAACTTGACCTTTGGCGGCCTTGAATGCCCAAACTTCACAGTGAAATTTCAATGACTTCTATCACCAAAACTATTACAGATGGAGCTTAGGTTTGAATTGCGGGCATGTAGGAAGTCATGTATGAAGTTTCATTTGGTGACATTGAACTTGACCTTCAGTGACCTTGAATGCCCAAACTTCACAGTGAAATTTCAATGACTTATATCAGCAAAATGGTTACAGAAGATAGTTGCGGTTTGTATTGGCGATGTATAAAAAGTCATACATGAACTTTCATTTGGTGGCCTTGAACTTGACCTTCGGTGACCTTCGAAGGTCAAACTTCACATAGTGAAATTTCAATGACTTTTATCACCAAAACGATTACAGATAGAGCTTAGGTTTGTATTGTGGCCATAAAGGAAGTCATGTATGAAGTTTCATTGGGTGACCTTGAACTTGACCTGCCGTGACCTTCAACGGCCAAACTATACAGTGAAATTTCAATGACTTATATCAGCAAAATCATTACAGATTGAGTGTAGGTTTGTGTTGGAGACGTATAGAAAGTTATGTATGAACTTTCATTTGGTGACCTTCATATTGACCTTCGAAGGTCTAACTTGACCTAGAGAAAATTCAATGACTTCTGTCACTGAAAAGGTCACAGATGGAGCCTAGGTTTGTGTTACTGACATAGGAAGTTACATATGAACTTTCATTTGGTGACATTCAGCTTGACTGTTGATGACATTTGAAGGTCAAACTTGACATAATACAATTACAATGACTTGTATTGCCAGAACGGTCACAGATGGAATCTAGGTTTGTATTGGAGACATATAGGAAGTCATATATGAACTTTCATTTGGTGACCTTCGCGTTGACCTTCAAAGTCAAATGTGACCTAGTGAAAATTCAATGACTTGTATCACTAAAACGGTCACAGATGGAGCCTAGGTTTGTGTTACTGACATCTGGGAAGTCACATATGAACTTTCATTTGTTGACATTCAACTTGACTGTCAGCGACCATTGAGGGTTAAACTCGACCGTGAAATTACAATGACTTGTATCACCAAAATGGTCACAGATTGAGCCAAGGTTTGTATGGAGACATTTTAGAAAGTCATATATGAAGTCCTTTTGCTGACCACAACTTGACATTCTGTGACCTTTAAAGTTCACAATTGGCATATTATAACGACTTGTATCACCAAAACTGCTTCAAAGCTTCGGATAGTATTACAGAAGGTCTTATAAATGTTTGTGAACTTTTATTTAATGACCTTGACGTTGATTTTCATTGATTCAAATGTCAAACTTCACATGAAATTTTCATAACTTGTATCATCGCTGTAAAACTGCTTGCTAGTAAGCTACAGGACCCTTGGTCCTATTTTTTTAATGTATTAATCCCATTAGTCTACAGGTCATTGAAGGTGGCTCTGACTGTGTCCAACTTTATCACCCTGGATCTTCCCCAGTCAGGCCAATTGGTCCATAAAATACCCCCCAAATCAGGAGGGGACTCTCAAGAAGCCTATTTGAATATATTGAAAGGGACCCCCTATTTTCACTAAAAAAAAAAGACCATTTGAGCCCTATACATAATATTCTATTCTGAAGCCTGTTCATATTTCCCACATTACCTTGGTTTTGTGATGAGTTTGAACTGATGTCATCATAGTTCTTGGATAAACACCAGTGCTCTGGATATGTGGTCTAAAATGGAGGACAACCTCCCACTAATTGCTTTTTTAGGTGTCCTGTTGTCTTGCATGGTTGATCATGTGCTATACAATTACATAATGATGTGCTGCCATCATTCAAGGTACTCTGGAATTAAATTGTAGCCTAATACTTGCTGTCCTCACATTTCACCCTAACAAAAGTAAGTGGCACTGTTAAGATTGATGGAAGAGATATTCCCAAAATGTTTATTTGGTACAGGGCCTTATACCGTGGATGAAATTTAAATAAAACCTATTTGCAGTTGCTACTCCTCATGAGCTAAGGACGGAAATATGGAGAGCCAGCATCTATATGATTTTGGCCACTTACGTCACGTCCGTCGCAGTGTGACGGATTTGACATTGAAAGGGGACGGAATCATTCATTTTACTCTGCATATCTAAGGAAGGGGTATCTGGGATGTTTTTTGTCACCTACAGATAAGTAATTAGTGGCTCTATAGGAAACATTTTTTCTAAAAATTTTCTCCATATGTTTTTTCTACAGCTGGTTTTTGAGAGACAATGAGGGGATGGAAAAATTTGTCCATTTTCATCATGAAAACCTTTTCAGGCAGGAATATTGGAACAGCCCTTTCTTTTGCAATCTGAGAGAGGAAGCTTAGCACAAGTGAAAAATGCCAATTTGTTATCAATTGTATTTCATTGCACTGGTACAGGAGTCTTTAAATGTTGGTGCCCCCCAAAATTTCAATTTTGTGCAAAGTTTCCCCATATTGCCAAGGCCATATTTGAGGAATGGATATAGATAAATTGATTATTTTATCACTGATAGAAAGCTCAAGAAGTATATTATCATTAAAAAAAAATACCTGGGACATTACAAATCATATATATCATTATTTTAGGTGTAAAAAAACCTCTGCAATTTTTTTCGCGTTTATGTTAAAATAGCCTGTTTTTTATTTTAATCTTAATTTGTGTACTGCATTGCCAAAAACCAATGAATCCTGCCAAAATTTACTTTACAAGTAGTCCAGACTATAAATTCTTTAAATAAAGTACAAGAGTCTAAATGATCATGTTGAAAAACCTATTTATTTATCCACATTTCTGGAAAAATGAAATTGTTCCATTTTTTGTGACTTTGCTTGTATGGTGGCTAAACCTTCATTCTGATGTGGAGAAAGTCTACAAAGAATGTGAAACTTGCTAGCTGGAACAAAAAATGCCTCTGCAGGTTCTACTACATCCGTGGGAGTTCTCAGGTGAGTCCTGGAAGCGACTGCATATAGACTTTGCTGGACCATTTATGAACTACATATTCATGATTGTTGTTGATTCATTGTGCACACCACATGTGCCCCTGGACATCCAGCAACTAATGGTTTGGCAGAGAAATATGTCCTGACTTTCAAAGCAGGTGTGAAAAAGCTTGTCAACACAACTGTGAACATTGAGGACAAGATTTCATAGTTCCTGTTACGATGTCGGACCACACCTAACTGTACGACTGGACGGTCCCCAGCTTATCTGTTTTTACACGGACATGTCTGGACAAGACTGGATTTTCTTAAACCTTGTGCCAAAGAGGAGGTGCGCAGGAGGCAGTATCAACAAAAGGACCACTGTGGGAGGAGGTCAGAATTGGAGTCCTGGTTTTGTAGTGAGACAGACTGGCCTTGTGTCATATGAAGTAAGGGAGCGGAACACTAGTACTCAGATACCATGGAGATCAGCTGCGAGCACTAGCCATTGCTGAATCTGATACAAATGACTCTGAATCACAGGCTTGATGGTAAAGGCTGCAGCAGTTCTCAGGAAACTGTTGACTGCTCTAGGCTGACACCAGAGTTCCAAGAGCGCAAAGCTTTGTCTCTTAAGGCGCTCTACCCGAGTGATTAAACTCCCAAAGCGTTACATGACATAGGAGTGTCATATTGCTGCAGTGAACTGTGTCCAGATGCAGTACATATACAACCCCATTTCCGAAATAGTTGGGATGAAGTGTAAATTGTGAATAAAATCAAAATGCAATGACTTTCAGATCACATGAGCCAATATATTATTTACAATAGAACATAGATAACATTTCAAATGTTGAAACTGAGACATTTTACATTTTTATCCACTAAATGAGCTTATTTCAAATTTTCTGGCTGCAACAGGTCTCAAAAAAGTTGGGACACAGGCAAAAAAAGGGCTGAAAAAGCAATTAATATATAAGAGAATCAGCTTAAAGAACATTTAGCAAGTAATTAAGTTAACTGGCATCAGGTGTGTAACATGATTGTCTATAAAAGTGATGTCTTAGAGAGGCTGAGTCTCTCAGAAGTAAAGACGGCCAGAGGCTCTCCAACCTGTGAAGGCTTGCGTAAAAAAATGTGAATACTTTAAAAACAATGTTCCTCAACGTCAAATTTTAAAGGCTTTGAAGGTCTCATCATCGACAGTGCGTAACATCATCAAAAGATTCAGAAAAACTGGAAAAATCTCTGTGCGTAAGGGGCAAGGCCAAAGACCTTTACTGGATGCCCGTGATCTTCGGGCCCTCAGACGCCACTGCATCACTCGCAGGCATGATTCTGTAATTGACATTACTAAATGGGCCCAGGAATACTTCAAGAAACCACTGTCTGTAAACACAGTCTGCCGTGCTATCCACTGATGCCACCTAAAACTCTATCATGCAAAAAAAAAAAAAAAAGGAAGCCATTGTTGAGCATGATCCAGAAGTGCCGCTGTGTTCTGTGGGCCAAGGCACATTTAAAATGGACTGTAGCAAAGTGGCTAAATGTTCTGTGGTCAGACAAGTCCAAATTTGTTGGAAATCATGGGCGTCGTGTCCTTCGGGCTAAAGAGGAGAAAGCCCACCCCTCCTGTTATCAGCGTTCAGTTCAAAAGCCAGCATCTCTGATGGTATGGGGATGCATTAGTGCATATGGTGTGGGACACTTCCATGTTTTTAAAAGCACCATGAATGCTGAAAGGTCTATAAAGGTTTTAGAGCAATGTATACTGCCCTCCAGACGACATCTGTTCCAGGCAAGGCCTTGTGTATTTCAGCAGGACAATGCAAAACCGCATACTGCAGCTATTACAGCAGTATGGCTTCGTAGTAGAAGAGTCTGTGTGCTGAACTGGCCTGCCTGCAGTCCTGATCTTTCATCGATTGAGAACATTTGGCACATAATTAAACTAAAAGTCTGTCAAAGGAGACCCAAAACTCTCCAGCACCGGGAAGCCTGTATTAAACAAGAGTGGGATCAAATTCCAATGGCTAAACTCAAGAAACTTGTCTCCTCAATGCCCAGACTGTGCCACTCTGTGTTAAAAAGAAGAGGGGATGCTACACCATGGTGAACAGGCCCCTTTCCCAACTTTTTTGAGACCTGTAGCAGCCATCAAATTTGAAATGAGCTCATTTTATGGATAAAATTGTGAAGTTTCTCAGTTTCAACATTTGCTATGTTATCTTTGTTCTATTGTGAATAAAATACTGGCTGGTGTGATTTGAAAGTCATTGCGTTTTGATTTTACTCACAATTTACACTTTGTCCCAACTATTTCGGAAGTGGGGTTGTACATATACTCACAGTTTTAACATCTGTACTGTAAACAAGGGGATGTAGGGAAAAAAAGTAGATATGTTATTTGAGTTTAACTGAGGTCTGGTGTTGTTTTGTTAAGAGTTACCAGACAGTTGCTGTTCAGTTATGAATATCTGAATGCCTTGTTAGGGAGAACCATGTATGTTTGATGTCACTCTCTTAGAAGGAGGGATAATGTGGTATATTGATCACTGGATAGTTTTGTTTACACTGCTTTGTGGACCTTCGTAATATCTTTGAAGTCGAAGGGTTGTAAGTTGTGCATGGGCACTGATCTGTATTGCGTGATGCAAAGAAAATAAAGTAAATGAACGACACTGCTGCGTTTGCGTCGTCATTACACCACAGTCGCCGTCCTCCGCAGGATCCCTGGGGGGAAAAAATGCAGTTGCGTCCTCTGCCTTGAGGTTTTCAAGAGTTCCATGTCTTTGGATTTTTTAAATATTTGCCCTGACAGTGCTCAGTGGCTTATTCAATTGTTTGTGAATCTTTTTGTAGCCATTACCGAGTTTATGAAGGTCTATGACCATCTGCCTCTTTTGAACTGACCGTTGTTTTGTTTTCTTCATGGTGTTGATGACAAAGGGATGTTACCTCATTTTTATACCCTACTGAAACAAGAAGTGATGTAATGGCTCAATATAGTTCCTTAACACTTAGATAAAACTTAAATAAGTGGAATTTTATACCTGGTTTAATTTTGGTAGATGTTATTTACAATAATCTTCTAGGGTGCCATTAATTGTAAAACCTTGATGAGGAGGAAATGGATTTTTAATTCAATCAGTAAATGATTTTGATTGGTTCCATTGGATCAATATCGTGCAGTATTTCTCCTGTTGTTAATTAGAGTTTCTCTATAAGTATATATTTTTTATAATTGTAGCCCCCAGATGAAGTCGGGCGGCTACTATGGATTCACGTGTCATCGCTGCTGCCTCCGCGTCCATAGACACTTTCTTGTGGATGCTCTACAGGCTGTAATTTTTGACCGATTTCTTTCATATTTGGTATTGATATGTGTTGTACGTCACTTATGACACCGAGCGATTTTGATTGCCATGGTGACAGTATTGGCAGAATAATATGCAAATTGTTGGCAAAACTGAGATTTCCTTGTGAACGCAGTACAGGCTACAATTTTTGACCGATTACTTTCATATTTGGTATGGACATGTGTTTCCTATCGACTTTGGTTGCCATGGCGACTGTATTGGCAGAATAATGTGCAAATTTGCGCTGAAACATACTCTTCCTTGTGGACGCTGTACAGGCTGTAATTTTTGACTGATAATTTTCATATTTGGTGTGTACATGTGTTTTACTTCACTTATGGGCATTTCTACAGAAAAGGGCATGATTACGGTAAAGACATGTCCACCAAAAATTTTCTTGGGGATTCCACTTTTTTTTATTCTTCAAATAGGCCTTCCAAAGTACTAGTCAGCATTAAAATGGCAAAACTGGGTTATGGCTGGTTTCATTTTTTTAACAAACTGTAAGATGGTCAGATGTCTTTACCATAATCAACAATTATGGAAAAGATGAAGTGACATACCTCTTTACTGTAAACAGTGTTTTTGGCAAATTGCACTGAAGAAAGGAGTATCATACTTCCTGCATGAATCTTTTGGTCATTCAAACATTTCAAAGGCATTGTTAACTCTAGTCTGAGTGTGAGAAGGCATGTTCCCACCTTTGCAGTCCGAACATGCACTGGCTGTAAAGGGTGAGGAATTTTTGCAGACTATGTTATTTTGGGGGAAGGGCCCAAATGCCAAATAAACTATATTCCAACATGCCCCTGCATAATTTTTCTGTACAGTAAAGTACCAGCAATTTTTATGTTCCAAAATGGTCCGTTTTGCCAGAGCCTCAAATATTTCACCCTTCACAATCAATGCATGCGTCAAGAAAGTGACTATACTAGTGAGTCAATATTCTGCATAAATAGTTTATTTTGAATAAATGCAAACTCGAAACATAAAAATTTTTAACATGGAAAACAGCAGTATCATCAGGACTACAGTCATATGTATGTAACAGCAGTATGTATTGTAAGTAGATTTTTTTTTTTTTAGTTTTAGTAGCCGAGTTCAAATTTGAAAACCTTTTTGTCACGAGAACATCATGTTGGACTCTGATAAAAAGAAGTTTCCACATTCCAGGATTTTCTTCCACTTAGTATGTACACAACACTGGATACCTTGGCAGAGCAGTTGATTACGGAAAAGACGCCGGTAAAGACATATAATGCAGCCCCATGGAAATTTGCAACCAATGTGAGGGCTGAAGGTTCCCTTATTTCCTACTTCTCTGAAAAGGTTTCTAATCAAGCATAACCTCATAAACAAGCAATAGCTACAAAAATATATTTTCATGATTACGGCAAAGACATTTAATTTGTGTGACACGTAAAAATTCAAGGTTTCAAAATGGCCTCCTTTTGTGTTGTTGTTGTTGTTGTTGTTTTTGTTTTAGGGCAGAATTGACATCTGGTGGACAGCTGTAGAACTAAAATAGCTGACTGATTACGGTAAAGACAGGGAAAACCAAACTTGAAGGACACCTGCTTTTGGTCAGGGGGAAAGGGTTAATCCCTTTTTTCCAGAACCAATAGCTATTCTAATGTAACTTGAAATACTAAATAAGACTTGTTCCTGGTGGCAAGTCTGAGTCATCAGTGAAAGGGGTTTGATTTTCAATTTAATTTTCTGTTGGCTCAATTTTGAATGATTATGGTGTGGACATTTGTGTCATAATCTGACCTTGGATGTCAAAGTCATTGGAATGAGTGTCCCTTTTAAAGTTGCCCCTAACTGCAAATATCATGCCCAATATTTTAGCCCCCAAAGGAATAGGAAAGCTAAGTTCCATTGTCAAAAAAATGGGTGGACCATCTTTCACGTAATTTTGCCCTTTTCTGTAGAAACACCCTTATGACATCTTCCGATTTTGTTTGCCATGGCAACAGCATTGGTCCAATTATACGCACATTAGTGGCAAAACATGGAGATTTCCTTGCGGACACAGTACAGGCTGCAGATTTGGACCGATTATTTTCATATTCGGTATGGACATGTGATATACTTCACTTATGACACCTATCGATTTTGGTTGCCGTGGCAACAGTATTGGCCGAATAATGCACAAAAAAGTGGAGAAGCGGGCTTTGGGGGGCTACACCCATGCGGTTGCAGCTGACTGGACTGTTTAGTTTTTTAAGGCATTGTTTGTACACTGCCAGTCTGGGGTGCTAGTAATGTTGGAGCCCACTGTGTATGTGTGTGTGTGTGTGTGTGTGTGTGTTCGCGTGCGTGCGCGCGCGCATCTGTGTGTGTGAGATTTTATATGGGGCTCACGTAATTGTTTCTGTGTCCCCTATGGGTCATGCATTTGGCCTTATGTTTGGTGGGAAGCCCATGGCTAGAATATATTTGAGTCTGATTGTGTTAGTCAGACCCTCATGAAGGCCAAGGATTTAGCTTACATTGAACATAGCTGTAAATGAGAGTAGTCCATAGTAATCATGCATCTCCTTATACAAGTGTGATGATTCCACAAACGTAATGATAAATAACAATGTTTTTATTTTATTGGGATCATTTACCTGCAGCAATCTTACCGCATGCCCTTGTTTGCTCACATTAACACCCCAGCGGAATACAGCTTGAGAAAGTGTAAATCAACGCTGATTAAATTTGTACTTATATAGTATGTGCCTAGTTTATTGGATTGCACTTTTTGTAATATATGGGCTTTCAGCCCTTGAAAGCATGCTCAGTATAGGCACTGAACATGATCTAAACTAATTTTGTAAAATGAAGGAGGGTGCATTTTGCACTGCATTTAATCCTTTTCCATTAATTCCGCATTGGTTTTGATAACTGTGAGCATCCTTTGGGAACTAGCTTTTAACCTCATTAACTGGGAGCTAACACTGAACAGCATCTGTGTGTGTCCATTATCTTTATGGCTTTAATTTGATCAAGGTAATAAGCTAAATGCTCTCAGCTGTCATGTTCACTGATCCATGTTGTGATATAATCTCAACAAAATTTCAAAAACACAGCAATACACGTGCACACGTACACAACAGAACTGTTGTTCCTCAGAACGTCTTCCTCGATTGGTTTTGAAGAGCTTGTTTTGTATATCTGCCAGCAAAGCGCCCATTCAGCAAGACAAATGCCCTGTGTGTGCAGCATGCTGTGCAGTGTGTTGTGGGCCTTGTTGACGCACCCCTCTTACACTGTGCTTTGTTTTGTGTGGACGCACTGTCGTGCTGAATCGCGGGCTCTGATATTATTATGAGGTGCGCTATCGAGGCGGCATGCGCCCTTACGTCCTTATTGGGCGTATCATGTGACCTGCCATTCTGTCAAATGATTCAGTGCCCTCTTACTCTCCCAGTGGTGTGAATTTGCATCTGTGCACGTAGGTTCTTTTTTTTTTTTTTTTTTTTGCACATGCATACCTATGTGCATATCCATATTCTGCTTCAGCTTGCATCAAAAATATAAACATTTGATTGCTGTTTGTTTTAAACCGCCTCGGGTATGAATGTAGGTTTCAAGAAAAAGAGGTTATGCGTGATTATCTACACACCATGTGGCTGCAGCAGTTCCTATTATGCTTAAAAAATTTGCGATTCAGCACTGTTATTCCCCTACCATGCGGCATGATTTACACTACATTAATGACCATGACGATGCCAGTAATTTGTTCCTTACTGCCTTGCTTAATGGTGCCTTTTATATGGGATCTGGGATCCAAAAATACTGAGGTGCGCATTTAATTTTGTATCTAGATACTACTACTACTACTACTAGCGCACACAGGCACGCACGCACATACACAGGGCCTAACACACAGAGCTGCACACACAAAGCCTCACACACTCCGTTCCATGCTTATACCATCTGCTGACCGTGTTACGTAACACGCTCACGTGCCTTGGTCTGACACCGCTCTGGTGCTGCAGCAGCTCTCGCCTACCCTGAGCTTGACTGGCTGCTCACCGCTCCGCCATGAGGCGGAGGAGGAGTACTGCAGCAGTCTGTGCCTCTGGCTTCCCTCTCCACTCACGGGAGAAATCTTTTTTTTTTTTTTTTTCCTCTGTATTTCTGTTTTTTACTTTTATGCTTAAGAGAAGCTAATCACTGAATTAGTGTCCTAATGGCACCGATTAAGCTGAACATCGTAACCTTTTACGGTGTAAAGAAAGGAAGGTGGTCCCATGGGTCACTCAGTACAATGCTGTTGAAGTTCATTTTTTATTTTATGTTTAAAGTAAGTTGAATAGTATCTGTTATAGTTTTTAGAACTGCTGAACGCTCCAGGTATGTTTTATTTTACATCTACTCATATTGGTCCAGCTGAGATAGAATAGCTTATGGGATAAAAGTGAGCAAATGGCAGTGTTCAGTCTGTCAAAAGAAAAGTTCAGTCTTCTTAAGAAATGATTGGCTTAATTTTCTTGTCAGGACCTAATTTTTTTTCTCCAGTATGATGGCATTAGCATGATTTCCCAGTTATCAAAAATAGCTGTTCCTCTCGCTTGCGTATTCTGTGATGGTCAGTGTTGGCACTGACTTTTCCCTTTTTTCTTCAGTCCAAATAAAATCTTTGGAACAGGATTTCAAAACAAGAGGTGTATCATGAGGGTGCTTTTGCTGAATGTTGTGCATGTAAATTATAATAATAAATTTTATTTAATTAAATGGCACCTTTAACAATACAGCACAAAGTGCTTCACAAACTGGTACAAAAATGTAATTATATATCAAAAGCGATGGCATGAGGTGGGAAAAAGTTTGGGAATTATACATCAAATTAGTAATAATAAGGATTTTAAAAAACAGACTTGCACAAAATAACACCCCAAAAAACAACAGTACAATAGCAAAATTTAGTCAGTAAAAGCAAGCCTCTGAAAGTGAGTCTTCAAAAGAGATTTTGAAGAGATAATAACTCAGCATTTCTAATATTAATTGGGCAGCGAACTGAGAGACCGGTCCAGAGTCTTGGTGCTCTAACTGAAAAAGTTTCATCACCCTTTGTTTTTCACGTTGACCCTGGAACAGCCAGTAATGTTTGCCTTGAGGACCTGAGCGGTCTATTAGGTCTTTAAAGAATTAAACGCTCGCTGATATGTTATCTAGGGCCATACCATGTGCTTCGTAGGTAATCAATAAAATTTAAAAATCAATGCTAAAATGAATTGGCAGCCAGTGCAAAGATGCTAAAATTGGAGTAATATGAGCTCTTTGATTTGTTTTGGTGTGCAATCTTGCTGCTGAATTTTGAACCACTTGTAGTTTGGCCAAAGATGTCTTATTCAAACAGGTAAATAAGGAGTTACAGTTATATGAAATAAAAGCATGAGTAATTTTTTCAGTATCCTCAAAAGACAAAGCATCAAATTTTAGCCATGTTTCGGCATTGCGAGTATCATGACTGTACAGGCTGCTTAATGTGTAGCTCAGATTGAGTTTGGTATCAGAAATCACACCAGGCCTTTGAGGAAAGGGCCGAATGTTTCAAGGAAGAGGTCCTACAGAAGATTGAATTTTATCCGAGACTAACTTTGAGCCAAGTATAATGACTTAAGTTATATTTGAATTTAACTTAAAAAAAAATGACTTGCCATCCAATTTTGAACATCAGCTAAACAGCAACACAGACACATTGCTGAAATCTGTGTATTTCACTGAGAGGTATAACTGCGTATCGTGAGCATGGCGATGAAAAGATGTATTGTGCTGAATCAAACCTGGAGGAAGCATATAAATGGAAAACAGAATTGGCCCAAGTATGGTGCATGATGATGACTTTGGTCTCATGATTCTGCAGTGAAATGGTGTGAGGTCACTGCAAGTGACTGTTTCAAGAGTTTGTCCTCTGGACATTAAAATCGATTGATATTACAGTACTGGGCATTTCTTATATGCAATATCATGACCCCTCTCACGAATGCCTGATGAGTTCTGTCCTGAACCCTAATTAAGAATCGTATTACAGAGAAGACGTGACCCACCCTACTCTGCCTCTGATTGGCTGATGCATGTTGCCTTCATTGGTTGGGTTGATTAGGTTTAGGCATTGTGAGTGTGATTGGTTAGCCTAAGCCACTCGGGGGCAGAGTAGGGTGGGTCATGCCTTTGTCATAGTAGGATTCATAATTTTGCTGCCCTGAAACCCGAGACCATCTAAGATGACCTAAGCTGGGCCGGCATCGCCGGAGACTGACCTGTGAATAATTGAACGTCCTCTGGCACCATCCCCCTCCTCCCGCACGGACTGCGATGTCATTGAAGAAGCCAATCCGCCAGCGGGCTGCTGGTTTACTGAGAGTGGCTAAGCATGGCTGTGTGCCATCTGTGCTACAGAGGCTGTTACAGGAGATGCTCTCTCTAACCTGCAGTCGTTTTAAAGTGTGAGTGGGGCCCTCTGTGGAATAGCAGGCAGTTTGATTGAGAAACGTCTCGTGTGGTGACGGTGGTCTGAAGAGGCCCCTGGGATTTCAGGATGATTTTTACTGCACTCACTTTAAGAAGTGATAACCGCGAGGGGTTTGGGAGCCTGGAAATGCTGCGTAAGACCCAGCTGCACTTTCAAGAGCCCCTCTACTTTTCACCAGTGGCCAGAGCTGCACTTCAGATCACTCTGAATGCTGGGGACATGTCAGTCTTTTTTCTTCCTTCTCTTCATTCGTCAAAAGGGCGGGTGCTCACATATAACTGAAACTGCGGCACAGGATGCTCGTCCAATCTTATTTTCTGTCGTGAAAAAAAGAAGGCTTGAGTCAGCAGAGCCGCACTCCCTGCTTGGCTCAGCTGAGACCGGCTGCTGCCCGAATCCGGAATCTTCCGTTCTGGGGGAGAGGGGGGGGAGTGCGGCGCTGATCTTTCTGAGCATATGGAGGGTGTGGGCACGAGCAAGGGCAGGAACCCCTCTCAGGCGGTCCCTGTGTTCCGGGACGCGGCTCCCTTCTCTCCGATGCCCGAGGCTCTGGAGAGGCTCCTGGAGGTGACCCGACACAGGCAGGGGGAGGAGAGGGAGAGGCGTGTGGACCTGGCCTGGCTCAAACTGAGGAGAACTGTGCGGCGACAGAGTAGGCTGTTTGAGCGCATGCAGGTCAGCTCTCTCTGTCTCTCTCTGGCTCTGTCGTCCTTTTTGTGGGAAGAAATAAATGACTTGAGTTTTTAAAGGCAGGGGAATCATTCTCACGTGATTTTTTTGAAAATTTGCAATGTGAAAAGTTTTCTGTGAGTCCATCTGGTTGTGCTTTGTGTCCGCTGCGATTTCACGGATATCCGTTTGAGGCTTCCCAGCCACTTGGATTGTTTGCATTATGGGAGTATATCAATCATGTTTTATAAAAGTGATTTGTAACTCCGGGTCCATTTCCAAAATAAAAAGGTATGAGAACCTCTGAAATGTTATCAATCATTACCTTCAGTCGGACGTCGTAGTGGTGCGGTGGGGAGCTCCGTCTCTTCGCTGCAGGGGGGCTGTGGGTTCAAATCCAGCCTGTGGCCTTTGTGTGCTGTGTGTATTTGCTCTCCCCGTGTTCATGTGAGATTTCCTCGAGTACTACGGTCTCCTACCTCAGTGCAAATGCATGCATGCATGTCGGCCTGACTGGGGGTTCTAAATTGCCTGTAGGGGTGAGTTTTTGAGTGAATGGTGTTGGATCCTGATGACCAGCTGTCCAGGGCATGTTACTGCCTTGTGTCAATCATGTAAAGGGATAGGATCCCAGCCCCATGACCCTGTGTGAGAAATGGTGAATTAGATGATGGATTAAACTGAGGGATTGAATGCAGTAAAGCTGTCATATCCTGTACCTGTTCTGGGTTTGGTCCTTCCCTTCTGGATAGTGTGGTTTGCAGTTAGCTTCAAAAAGGAATTGTGATCTATAATGCTCCCTGCTTAATCTGCGCATATTCCTTATATAAAAATGCGTAACTCGTGTAATTGAGCCATGATTCTCCTGGTGTTTGTTGTATTTAGGTCTTGTATCTTGGCCATTGTGACTGATGGTAAGCCCTGTAATACCTGCTACTGCGTTCAATAAATATGAGATTACCCAAATTTGGACCTGTTTTTACAATGTCCTGGTCTTATTTACAGCAAGACCAACTGTACACCTGGGCAGCGGTCAGCCAGCCCCCCCACTCCTTCGAAAACCTCGAGGGGCGCATCCCGGGGCGTATCCAGGCCTTGTGGCCCCCACAAAAACCTGACAGCGACCAGAAGCCAGGGCTGAAGTACACTGAGGCTGGTATGTTTATTACTGTGTGAATATGTCGCTTTTTTTCCTTGGAATTTACAGTGTGACACAAAACTTATCACTGTGCCAAAACCAGGGCTTTTCACCTCTTTCGGTGCCTAGCGCAACAGTCTTTTGTTTTTTTGTTTTTATTGCATTATTTTCTCCTTTTTTGTAACTGTTTTTAATGGCTAGTTGGAGCCCTGTTGCTTTAGCTTTTGTTTACTTGCAGATTTATGCTGACTGGAAGAGAGAGAATGAGCGGCCGAGTTAAGATATGCAGGATCGCCCTGTACCTTTGTAACTAAAGAGCTTCTCAGGGTGGGCTTCACGACATGCTAGACAAATGCGTCTGGGGAAATGTAGCTCTCGTTGCTGTGATCTTCTTCACATTGCTGTCTTGGTTGTAAATTGGGGGTGTCGGAGGCAAAGACCTCATGGATAGGGTTGTTTTTAAAGTGTGGTTTTCTTCGCTTCATGCAATAACGCATCTAGAGGATGAGGACGGTGAGTACTCAAGCTTGTTGCAGTTCAGTTTGTGTTCTGTATGCATGTATGCAGCATTTCTCCATTTTTCTCATATTGAAGAACTTTTCAGAGAAAACTGTGTTTCTGTGTGGTTCAAACTTAAAAACCATCCATTATTGTGTCGCAGCAATCAAAAACTTTTTTGGTCATTTGATTGATTTTTTTATTTATTATTATTATTTTTTTATTCTTGGGTTCATCTGTGTACGTCTTTGTGTGTTCGCATTTACTCTGACTATGAGGGGCTGGGTTGCTCAGCAACATGGAGTGAGTCACAGGCTGCCCGGAGTTGTTGCGCATTGAGACGCTCGGCACCGCTCATCTCCCAAACTTTTCTGTGGGTTCCCTCTCTGCGCTTTCCTTTTTCACAGAAAGACCTGTAATTGTTTGGGTTCGGGCATTACCTCACCTACTGTACTCACAGCTTAGTATAGTGCCTTTTCAGCCTGCTCTCTCCAAATACTATAAGTTTTTCCAGAATTAATATGCTGTGGCATATTGGGTATTTGGCTGATCCATGTGCTCTTGGAATTTTAAAAATTCTTGAGTGGTTTACCTGCATCACTTGCATCACTATCAGTTACTTCATTACTGATGTATTTCTTGATGCAAAGTAAGGCAAACCAGGCTTTGGTGTTCAAAATATGGATACCTTCAGTTGAGCAGAACTCCCCATGCATAGCCAGTATCTGTGATCAGGTGCAGGTCACCCGCAGGAACTTCTAAGATGAAGTTCACTGCACATTGTACTAACTTTACTGTGACTTCATTGGGGACAAATACCCAATAAAATGAACTCACAGTAAAGTTATTTCAGTGAGCGAATAATACCTCTCTGTTGACATCATCGGAAGTGCTAGAATGTCATTTATGAAATGAGTAACCAGAACGCTACTTCGTTATAAAGCGTGCTGATCACATTGAATAGCTGTGTGTTGTGTATCGAATTAGATAGGTTAACATTGCTTTCTCATTTTGTGTTCTGTTTAGAGCATCAATCGATCATCCTCGGACTGAAGAAACAGCAGAGAGAGCGAGTGCAGGAGCTGCAGGTAAATGCTGTGCATGTGACACGTGTGCCTCCACTGCACTAACTGGCTGAACATGGTCCACAGTGCAGCGGTGAGAGATTATGCACCACATCCACCACCTGTATGTTTAAAATGGTTGTGCACAAACTGCAACCCTTTATTGGGCAAAGGTAGCATCTTGTATTGCGCTTTTCTTCTCTAATGTGAGGATAATTGACATCTAGGAAACAAGTGGGGTTTTTTTTTTTTTTTTTTTTTTTCCTTTTTACTTCTTTAAAGCACATCACAAGAGATTGGCCTCTCGTTTCATTGTTTTTTGCTGACTGAAAGAGCAGGCTCTACAAAGTATGAGAAAACAAATTCATTATCTGTTGTAGCAGAAACCCAAGGGGAAAGGGCCTTAATTTCATGGGAATGCTGCCCTCTACTGGAGAAAATAATGCACTGCTAGTCTTAGAAAATTATTCTGGTAGTTCACCTCCTCTGATCAAAGTACATTGAAACATTTTTTTTCCAACAGTAGATACAATTATATGCATGGTATTATTATTAGTAGTATTATTATTATTTAAATGGATGGTTTTTGTCTTTTTTTTTCTTTTTCCCGGAAGTTTGATTAGCTAATTTCTATTTGTTTACCTGATCCAATTGCGTGAATATTCTGTGTGAATTTTGGAGAGCATGGGCTAGCATGCTTTTGTGTCTGTTTGAAATGTGTTAATACAGCAGTGGCGATCTTGTGAACTGCATCCATGCGCACACTGCTATCCTTTACACAGTTAAGCTGCACAGTTATTGTAAAAGATGACCGCTTTACTGGCACAGGTAATGCCAGCAGGACACAGTCAAGAGTGGACTAGTTCTCCTTTTATGAAGCTAAGACAGTCTTGCAGTATGTGTTAAGCAGCCAGCTGAAATGTGCTGTAAAATTCAAAGATTGGCTCATTGCTGTCGGGAGTGAAAGAGCGCTATATTGCAGTCCCATCGGCGAAATTACTTGTGTTAGATAAATGAGGAGCATTTCCAGTGTAGCTGATTTCTTTTCGATGGGACTTAATGCAGGTATTGTAGCTATTTTCTTTCCCTGATTTCACTGCAGTTTGCAGAGAGTGCGGTTTCTGGTTTCATTTGTGCCATTAGGTGGCAGCACTTCCTTACACATTCAGGATGTTGTCACTCCACGCAATTAGGCATGAACTGACTGTGAAGTTGGATGCAGTAGTCTTTGCTTTGATTTTTTTCATGTCGGAAGTGCAAAAATAGTTGAATTTGTTGCACTGAAATATGTCTGAGAGATTTGATATTTAATGAGAAACCACAGTCCTTACTAGTATGCTTACATTCATCTGAGACTTTCTTCCGCATTTAACTCTTGGTAAAATATACAATATCCCCACATATAATTTTTTTGTAAGGTCATTAACTATTTATTATTTCATTTTTCTCCTTAAGAAGTTGTCCCTCATTGAAGGTTTCTTTTTTAATAGCCATTTTCTTACATTACACAAAATACAATTCCAAAGATTCAGTTTCTCATTTGAGGTCCCATTTTACACTTATTTTCAGATTTTTGAATATTCTTTGATGTCCTTTGGGCAGTATTAAAACTTTTTGAAAAGTACCCTGTAAAAATCCATAATTTCTTTCCTGTAGTTCTCTCTCCTCTGAGGAATGGGCTTTTTTGAGTGGGTCCTTTGTAGGGTAGTGAGTGCTGCTCTCATTTGTCTGTGAAAAGAGTAACCGGCCCCATATATCTTGCGATAACTAATAGCGGCTAACACCAGAGAGAAACAGGGAGATGAGTGGTGGAACTCAAAGCCAGAAAGCTTTACAGGTGTTACCCTATTGTGTTAATCTGACAGCCAATGGACACTCACAAAATTAATAGAAGTCAATGGATTTTAACAGAACAGTTTCTAAAATCACAACAAGGAAAATTATTTCTCTTCACTCCAGATTAAAGATGCTTAAACTGTACCCAATACTCTTCCATACAGCCCCTTATAATATTGACACTCCAATGAAAATTGACTCTGAATCTGAGAAGCACCAGTAAACACTAGCCACACTCAGCATTAGGCAGCGGCGTGCCGTCAGATGTTCAGAAGGCCTTCAGTAACCTCACCCTTCACCACTTGATTGTGCTCAAGATGTTCTCCTTCAAGTTCGCCTTATCAACAAATAAACAGTTTATCGACTGAGGGCCATTCCATCTCAACTGGATCAGTGGTCTGAACTTGACATCAAATCTGATGGGAAATTTGCAATCTACGCGAAAAGTTCTTCTGGGATCACCATTTATGACCCCCTTGCGGTCTTAAAAAATGTTAGAAATAAGCAACGAAATAGTGCAGTACTGATTCATCAAATATCCTGCCTACGAACCCCCAGAACACACCATATTCAGCAGTTCATTTAAAATACCTAGAATGAAGTCCACACAATCATAATTGGGAATGTTTTAGTATTCAGTCCAAATATTGTAATGGACCAAGTTTCAGAATTTTTGCTCCACTGCTTGGGTCAGAAACCAGGGTTGCCATTTGGTAAAATAATACAGCGGAATGGATTTGAGACCCCTTTAAAACCACCACAGTACATGTAATAGTCATTTTTAATGTTTGGGGTTAAAGTTACACATTTTGTGGTTAAATATGCGGAAGGACAATTTTCTACAGTTATTAGGTGTAGTCCTAGGGCTGTCCAAAATCCTGACAAATTTCAGCATCATGAATTTTTTCTGGATTTGGGCTGGCTCTAGTAAATTACAGGTAACCCCTAGCCCAAAACTGATGCCAGATCTGAAATCTACGTAAAAGGTTCTGCTAGAATCACCATTCAGGAGAGTGTTACCTTTTTAGGAAAGATTCAAAATCGACCACTGAAAACTGTTGAAAATTCAATGAATACAGGAACTCGCAAGGTTGCTGTATACAGCGAGGGCCATATCTCAGGGGATAATTGACCTAGGGGTCTAGATTTGGGCATGCATGAATTTTAAGTCATGTACTACAACATATATTTTTGCCAGATTTTTTGAGTGGTTCAGGTTCAGACCATCTGGAAATTTGGACCACTTGATATGGAATGACCCCTGAACAACCAAGAACAATCCATAGCCTATAATAAGAAATGATAATGAAAAAACTGAATGCCTATTGCCTACATTTATATAATTGATATGGCATTATAAGGACGGCACGGCAACATAAATGCAAAAAATCAGAAAATTCCGCTGACTTTGCAGCATTTTTTTTCACCATCCCTCAGCTGTGCAGCGTGCCTAACAAGGCCCTTTAGCGCAACCACATTCAGAATATAGAACGGATACTCGTGGCTAATTGTTTAATGAGCCTGGCAAACTAAGCAAATCTGCTCTGTTTCACGAGCTACAAGAGTACAGAAATTACAAAGACATAATCATATTTTACGTCGTCATTTTGGTACGGAAGAAAATGCCTCATAATTTTGTGGCGCAATGTATAACAATGCTGTCAAAAATAAAAGAGACTGTCGCCAGTCCTACCTATTAGTCTGGGCAACTGTTGCTGATCGAGAAAAGTAAAGTGCGAGAGGTTTGGGTTATTAAGCATTGAAGGGCGAGGTTTCTGAAGGCCTTTGTTACTGCCGATGGACCGCTACTGGCACAAGGTAAAGTAAAGTTAGCAAGAACGTTAGCCTTTGGCAGTGATATTAGTTGAGCAGGGTTCTGTGAGATGTCACCTAGGTTAACAAGGTAGTTTGAACTAATCTTGAAAAAGTTGACGACCTTAACCCATTTGAACCGGGACAGCATGTGCGCGTTTTAACCTTTAAAACCGGGGACGCTGTTACGCATTTCTACCCTTCAGGCCGGGAAAGCGGATACGTCATTTTTTTGTTGTTTTCATTACTTTTCCGACCATTTCCGGGCTCATAGCTGTTCTTTTACTGGCACTTTATACTAGGGCAGATGCCATAGTAACACTTCAAGACACTTTATTTTTTATATTTTTATGTTTATTTTTATTTTATTTGAACGGATACTTTATCATGCCTGCCACCCAGTAGCGGAGCTACAGAAAGGGCAAAGACATGTCCCTTTTAGTCCTGGCTAGATCTTAATCATTTTCCTTTATTGACGTCTTTTCCAATTATCGTAATTGGCAATTGAAGACACGGTTTCTCACTGTATGCGATCTAACAGCGATGAAATCATGGGCTAAATTCAGTGCAGAAAAATAATTTACCTATTAATTGGCCAATGCTTCGGGTGATTGAACTGGTCCGTGTTCCAATGAAACGCGGACTTTCACTCTCGGTATTTCATGGGTTGATTTAAAAAAAAAAAAAAAAAAACAGTGGCACTCGGCAGTTAAATAGCCTAGCTTGTAACAAGCGTGCGGCTCAAGCCATTTGCCTGAGAGTCGACAGGTAGGCTATGCAATTTTGAATAACGTAGATTTAAATACAGCAAATACGTGTCCAGAGGAATGATTGTCGTCTTACCTAATCGGGGAGAACAAGCAGCACCTGTTAAGTGCGGAGCGCTCTCGGAGTGAACCTTTTGTTAATCATGAAGATGACTGAGAACAGGTCAGGATTTATAATTATTTTAAATGGCTGTTTTGTGCAACCCAATTCTCTGTTCCGCCACTGTGCTGAATTTAACCCGCGATTTAATCGCTGTTAGATCGCATGTGGAGAGAAACCGTGTCTTCAGTTGCCAATTACAATAATTGGAAAAGACGTCAATAAAGGAAAATGATTGAGATCTAACCAGGACCAAAAGGGACGTGTCTTCGCCCCCCCTGTAGCTCCGCCACTGCTGCCACCTGTTCCAGAGAAAGAAAAAGTGTTTGTTATTCTCTAGTGCAGAGCTTATACTTTTATTTATTAGGCCTCTTTATTCCATTTGAGTTGTGCATGTTATGTAGATAGAGATTTGTTATTTATTTTACTGGTTTTATTATATTTTATAGTTTGTTATAGTTTGTTCAGTGTTTTAAATATTGTGATGAAGATTTGCACAAATAAAAAACATAGTTCTTATGAAAGCCACAGGTGTAAGCTCTCAAATACTTTTTTGAATTTTGTTTCTATCTGCTACAGAGGCTGAGATATCAGCTTTTTACTAGACGTTGACACCTGGGTGCTGTTTTCCAGAAAACCTCGGGTTTTAGGGGTTCTTTTCAAAATCGCCCATAGGTTTTCATAGGCGTTTTTTGAATAGGCCTCAGGCCTAAATGGGTTAAGTTATCATTTTCAAGTATTTTCACATCGGCTAATGTTTGAGACTTGTGTTGGAAACTCTACTTGTTGCTAACGCCACTGACCTCCGCAAAACACCATTGCAAATGACCGTTTAATTCCAGTTTTGATGATCTCAAAATCAATGGAGAAAACAGCCAGTTTTTAGTCTGTCTTATTAAGAATCTTTGCTAATGCATAAAATCTTCAAGCTAAATTGGAAACAATTTCTACATAAACATGACCTGTAAACCGTAGATTACACGGAGCATGAAAAATTGATACTTACTTCTTACTCTCCATACAAGTTTAACTATACTTGAAATTCAGTTCAAATACTAAAAGTCATGAGATGGGTCCTTTAACTGCATGGGTGTAGCCCCCAAATGCCCGCTCCTCCCCTTTTTCGCGCACGATTCGGCTAGTGTTGCACTGATACCGATACCAGCATCGGGTATCTGCCCGATACCGCGTTAATATGCTCGTACTCGTACTCGTCCACATTTGCCGATACCACGCACCGATACCACTTAATGTAAGATGCAAGGTAAATGCCTGCTCACGGTCGCATAGGCTACAGTATGTTGTACTATTTGACTTCTATCTCTAGGGGGAGACAGCGAGTTAGAAAAAATACGAGAAAGAGCGCTTTATAGTCATCACATCTCATGCAGGCATACGCGCATACACACGAGGTGTATAGTAAAGAAGTACATGTAGGCAACTTCGTTACAGTACTTAAGTAGTTTTTTTGAGGATTTGTACTTTACTTGAGTTTTTTTTTTTTTTTTTTTAACCGGGACTTCTACTCAACTACATTTAAAAGATAAAAAGTATACTTTTTCTTCGTTACTTTGACACTGGCCACTTCACTACACGATACAAATTAAAATATGTACTGTATATAATTCATCATTTAAGGATTATCTGGATGCGGCGTGTTCAAGAAGAACAACGGTGCTCGGCAGGATATCTTAAGCGTTTTGTGCAGATGTTTCTGCCAGCGGACATGGAGCTGCAAATTTATGCACGCAATTACAATATTCTATCACTAGATGACACACCCGGATCAGTTATTGAATATTTACAAGCAAGCCGAGCTCGCACAAGCACACACCCACAATCACACACAGAGACTTAGAATTGTGAATCTTCTTATTTTACTCCAAACATATTAGTAACATATGGTTACCTTAAACATTTTGGTTGTGGTGAAGTTAAATCTTTTTTATTTGTCATTAGTGTAATTGAAATATGGCGATACCACACACTTTAAGTGATGCCTTGTTTGCTTGGAAAGCTATTATTGACTTTAGTTGGATTGAGAATGCCTATGAATGTGTGTAGAAACTATCTGTGCCAATTGATAGTTCTACTGACTTTTTATGAAGTTGGGTGTGTTACCTTGCCTATGCAGCGAGTTTACTTCTCATTTGTCAAGCTTCAGTAATGTTTTGCCTCATTTGATGGCAGTGCTAGTTCAAAGGCTTTTTGTCGGGCCTAAATACAGAAAGATTTTTAGCAGTAAGGCCTACTCTTTTTTTTTTTTTTTTTTGTGAAATAGCCATGTGTGAATCGTTTGATATTAGCCTCTTTTTAGCTTGTTATAAAAAAGAAAATAAAACCTGTACTCGAAATTGTCATTGTATTTTCCTGGAAAACATTTCAGAAATATCGGTATCGGTACTCGGTATCGGCAAGTACACAAAATTAAATACTCGTACTCGTATCGGTTTTTAAAAAAGTGGTATCGCTGCATCCCTAGATTCGGCCAATACTGTTGCCATGGAAATCAAAATTGATAGGTGTCAGACTGAAGTATAGCACATGTCCATATCAAATATGAAAGTAATCAGTCAAAAATTAGAACCTGTCCAGCGTCCACAAGGAAATGTCAGCGGACGCGGTGGCGGAGACGATAAGCATGAATCCACAGTAGCTGCTTGACTTTGGCCTTATTATGCTGATATAATGCTCCTCATGAAGTGTCTGCATATTAGAATGAAGAAATTATATAATTTCAGAATGGAATAATCAAAGGTTACAAGAAATTTAACTGTGTACCATTAAATGTGCCTGCTGGGGAAGGATATTTATTCAAACAAAAATGATGTTTCAATGAATTGAGTTGATTCTCACGTCTCATTTGATATGGTTCAATTCAGACAGTGTCCTCTGCAATGTTTTTATTGAATCCTCTTGTATCGAATGAGATGAAAGTGAGATAACTAAGCAGTTGGAATTGGGAGGAACTGAATCCATAGTATACTGTTCAGAAGGTAAGATTGTATCAGGTACATACTGAGAAGGTCTGTAATAACATCCTGACCATCATTCAGCCGAAACAAAGCCTGATATCCAGTGGGCTCCCAAATGACTGGCAACCTTGACTGGGAATAGACAAAAAATATTGCAGAGAAACATTCAAAATATAACCAAATTCATACTTTTATTGAATAAAGAAACAAATTCACCAAAATCAAGGTTCCATAATTAACTGCGCCCCTGGTTTAGTGCGTAGTTTATTATATGGGTACTCTTACACCAGGAGTTCTGAATGTGGACTTTAATATTTGACCTTTCTCTGATCTGGTATGTGTGTCATTATAGTCATGTTCCCCTTTTTCGAAATACGTAAGAAATGGATTTGATCTACTCCTATACTGTTTACTATGTTTAATATATTTGAATATTATGAGGGAGATTTAGACTTGGTTTATTCCAATTTTACCATTCATTTCTGTTATACATTCATCTTAGGGTTAGATATTTTAGACTGGGGCTTTGAAAATTCATAGATATCTTTAAAGAATATAGAGCTGCCTCTATTTAGATTAGGCTATATTGAGGGTGTGACGGCCAGTAGTCTGATTTAAGATGGCGTCTATGCATTCTTGATGAAGTCTGAAGAAGAGCATGAAGCTCAAAATATCACTTCACTGGTGGATGTCCAAGTAAACCTTGTTTAAGGGAGCCACTGTGTGCTGACCTTTGTCTGTTTTCATTTATTAGTATTCGATGCAACCACCTCTGGCAAGGGTAAGAGCATGGGATCTTTTTCTGTTCACTGTCTGATGAGGCGAAGGCACACATTTTGAGGGATTTTGGGCCATTCCTGTATGCAGATCATTTCAATATCGTCAGTCATATTTCCTGATTTGCGCTGTCCTTTTCATCAACTGACCTCTTCAGTCCAGCACACAGGTTTTTAATTTGATTAGAACATGCTGCAGAACATTGATTTTGTTGTCCCAGAACCACTTCTGTGTGGATTTTGAGGTATGCTGCGGGTTATTGTCTTGCGTGAAAGTTCACCTATACGGCCAAGTTTCAGCATTCTGGCAGAGGCAGCCAGATTGTTTGTTAAAATCGCCCGAATCTTGGTGGAATTGATTAAGCCACTGATCTACCAGTGCTTCCGGATCTCTGAAAGCAAAATGGCAAAAAAAGTCACTTATCCGCTAGCACATTACACCGTGAGTAGGAGGTGCCTTTCCTTGCACATACCTGCTTTTTGACATCAAACATGTCATGAGCAAAATGTCAATTTTGTTATCATCTGACCGCAGCACCGTTGTCTGGTCATACGTTAAATGACCTTTAGCAAATTGCAAGCACTTGGTTCTGTATTTTGTTGTCAGAAAAGGCTTTTTTGCAACCCATCTGAAGATCACTGAGTATAGAGGTAGCCTTTCTTTGTGGTTTTTGGCACCTGGTGACCTGAAGATGCCCCCGAGGCCTGTAATTCTTCCACACTGATTTTGGGAGATTTTTTTTGCTTGTCTCACCATCCTCCTTCCTATCCTGGGGGCAAAATGAGTTTGCTAAAAGTGATGTGATGATGCAAAATAGTCCCTTAAAAATGAAATGAACTCAAGTAATTTAATATTCAAACCTGGTTTAAATTTGGTTGATTTTATTTACAACAGTCTTCAGGGGTGCCATTTATTTTGAGACCATGATTTGGAGGAAATTGAAATTTTTAATTAAATGAGAGAATAATTTTGTTTGTTCCATTGAAACATCATGAAAGTACAGTGTTTTTCACATGTTGGCGTTTTCAGTTTCTCTATAATGTTATTAATTTAAAAAAATTTTTTTTGCATTTCCTGTCAGCAGTTCCAATAATTTCGGAGCCCACTGTACATACTATACTATAGTGTACTATACTACTACTACTACTGTAAGTATTTGCTTAACACTTTACTGTAATGGCCTAGAACTTGATCACCATTCCTATAGTCTGCATGGGTGCTTTAATGCTTTCTCCAGTCTTTCCCATCATAGGACTTTACTTGAGATAGGAATCTTCCCCACGTCGCTGAAACTCAGCGGTCTAGACTATTGAACTCCTGGACTTCGCTCATATAGTTCGGTTACGTATACTGTCTCCCTCCTGCTCATTTCCTTTTCTAGAGCTGTGGTGCATCACTGTCTTTGGGTGTAATGAATTTGTATCGTGGGAATTCCTAAACGGCTCATCCTGTAGTCCCCCCCTTCTATCTCAATACCTTGTTGTTCTCTTGAAAGTGTGCATGTCTCTGGTGGCTATAAAAGAAGGCCCTGTTTGGACCAAGCCCCTCAGACATGTTCTGGTAGCAATAAAGTAAGAAATGTTATTAAAAATGATATTGTGGCCATTATAGCTTAAAGGCCCTTCACCATGGACGGAGTGAGTATGTGAGTAGCATTACCACGCCAGGGTTTCCTCCAGGATTTTTTGAAACTGTGGCAGAGGGCTTCAGCGTCGGGTCAAAACTCAGCATTATCAGGTGTGGCCAGTTTTCATTAATCAGCACGTAGGCGATGTAATACTTGAAGTCTATGTGCACGGAGGTTTATCAGTATCACGTGCGTGACGGTGGATTTCACATATAATATGAAAACCGATTATGACTCTGGACTCCGGAATTGGAATTAAATAATCATGAAGATACAATTAGGTAGAGCAGGATGTGCTCACGGCAAACACAGAAGTTAACATCATAGTTTATCTTTTTGCAAAGTGAACAAAATATTTTTTCTCTAATCATTGCACACCATGCATTAAGAAGAAAGCAGCGCATTTTACTGCTGATGGCTAATTTTTATTCATTGGAAAACGTGTTCATCAAGCAAAATGATTGACAACAGGTCAAGAATTATTAGCGCTCATTTTAACTTAACAATCAGAACTGGCGGCACCTGATTGTCCTTTGGATTTTTGGAGTTTATGTGAAGTCATTTTACATAGGCGGGGCGGCTTTTATTTTGCCGTGGCGGTGCGCCACGATCAATTACATGTAGCGGAAACCCTGTCTGCCTTCTCCCGTGGAGGTAGGGACATACAGTAAGCCTGTCTACAATAAGATGTGTCCTTTCAGCTGTTTGACATTGAAGGCCTGTAGTGTTTGCACAGTGTCTGAACAGTCATACCTGTCCTCAGGAGGAGTCAGTGCTGAAAACGGTGAAGCTAAAGGAGGAGCACGTCAGCGTGATTCAGCAGCTGGAGCAGACCATCGAGGCTCTGAGGACCAAAATCGCTGAGCTGGAGAATCAGTACCCGCCTCTGGAGAGGGAGGTTTGCACTAAAGACCAGGAGTGTGGGAGTGAAGAGGCAGCGCTGAAGGATTTCTGTGACGTGGACCTGCAGACTGAAGGGCTCGACGCCAGCAGCCTCGAGGCCAAGTCTGTGCAGACGTCACCTGTGGACGAGAGCTTTAGATTTAAAGTGCCTTTACCGGGTCAGACTCCTCCCTCTGCCCCTCCCTCCGCCCCCAGCACAGACGGGCAGGGACTGTCCCGGACTCCGGCCCCCGGGCCCCTCCCAGAGACTTCTGCACCCATGTCCCCTAAAGCAGGCCAGGGCTTTGTTTGTAAATGCCAGCTACAGCAGGGCGGGATCCAGCCACCAGCCCCTCCACCCCCACCGCCTCCACCACCACCCCTGCCTGGTGTAGCCGCGCCTCCTCCACCTCCACCACCACCACCCCTCCGCCCCTTCCTGGGTTTGTGGCGCCGCCCCCGCCCCCTCCATTGCCAGGATGCGCGGCTCCGCCCCCACCCCCACCCTTACCTGGCAGTGCGGTGCCACCTCCACCGCCTCTCCCTGGCTCCGCCATGCCCCCACCCCCTCCTCCCTTGCCAGGCTGTGCCGTGCCCCCTCCTCCTCCACCACCACCTTTGCCCGGGCTCGGGGTGTGTCCGCCTCCGCCCCCGCCTCTCCCCGGAATGGGACCGCCTCCACCCCCTGGCACTGGGGGACCTCCACCGCCGCCACCTCCCCCTCCTCCACCAGGTGCCAGTGCCCCAGCCCCACCCTGTGGATTGGGAGCTCTTCCGCCCCCTCTGCCTTTAGGACTCTACGCCCTGGGCGTAGCGCAAGAGAAGGCGGCCCGAAAAGGAGTCATCGAACCGCCAAGACCCATGAAGCCCTTGTACTGGACCAGGATACAGCTGCATGCTAAAAAGTAAATGTTTGAAGCTTTCTTGTTTTCATAATGCGAGATACAAAGTTGATGGGTGTTTTTACGACTTCCACCTTGTATCAATGTCATTATCTCATAATTTTTGCGCAGATTAGAGGCCACTTTTGCAGTGCGCCGAGAGGGCTGTACAGCAAATTTAGCCTAACATGGCAGGAATAACTCTTGACTAACCATTCACAGCAAAATGAAAGAAAGATGTTCTGAATGCGGAAAGCCACTGTTTGAGTTGAAACAGCTGCCAGGCGGCTCGTGTGGCCAGCCCTGGCTGAAACCAGCCTCACCAAACCCCTCATACACGGTTTGCGTTTTACCATGAAATTTGAAGTGCCAAGTCGTCTGATGAATAGAGGTTGTTGACACATCAAACAAGATGAATGTTTCAAGGTGAATTATGTAGGGTCCAATTGTTTGAGTGCCTTAGAATATAATGGCATCAATATGCATTGAAATTTATTGGTATTTCTACGTTATGAATGTTGATCCAGTGTTTAGCAGTTGGGTGGGAGTAGGGGATGGTTGGCTTTGTGGTTCCACTGTGCCTATATTTGCTTTATGACAGGAAAGTAATTTTATGACAGACTCATGTCTTTCCCCCTCTCCTTTTCCCTCCCCTAGGGAGGCGGCTGGACCCTTGATTTGGGAGAAGATCGAGGAGCCATCCTTAGACTTTGAGGAATTTGTGGATCTTTTCTCTAAAACTGCGGTGAAGGAGAAGAAAAAGCCTTTGTCTGACACCATCACAAAATCAAAGGGGAAACAGGTGAGTTCGCCTCTCTCAGGATCGCCACCACCTGTGGTCCACAGAGAACATTCTTCGGTTCTCCATCAATCACGATATTAGCAAAACTTCAATGGAATTTGTGAGGCATGATAGCTTAGCCAGGGCATAAATAATCGCGCTTGTTTGCTTTTGCCTGGCTGATGTTGGAAACGCTGGCAGCGAACAGTCCTGGAGTGCATTCTCCCCACTGCCTTTGGAGCCACTACTCGATTTGTTCCTGATAATCCTCTCCAGATGTGCTCAACTTGCAAATTATATGGGAATAAACACTATTGCCTTTGGTATTGTTTTAGGGAGGAAATTAATGAGCTTTTGTAAGAGGAAAGTTCTAAGTCCATTCACGGAATTTAGAAAGTGGAGAAAAAAAAATACTTTGACACGATTAATTAATCACAAGTGATGTTGCAGTTTTTTAAACAATTCTTCTGTGGATATGTGAACCTTGTGATAGCCATTTTTGTTACCATTCTTTGTATCGTAGTCCCAGGATAAGTGTGTGTTTTTAATGTAACCCATTAAAGCCATGTAGCCAAAAATATAGAATGCTTTTTTGGGTGCACTTTAGTCCTGCTCTTTAAACAGCTGGTAATGTCCCTTCTCTGGAGTCGTGTGGGCACACAGGCTACTGCTCGTGGGTGAAGTGTCTTTTTGGCCCCTGATACAGGTATGAGCTGGCCGTGTCTGACCCCTCCCAGATGGGTCGGCTGTGGCGGCTCTGTGTGCCATGGTGTTAGGAGCCGACAACAGAGGCTCAATAACTTTGCTAAAACTCAAGGCATGGTAATTTAAGAATTGTTTGATCCAGTGTAGATACAGTCGCTGCTTCTTTTAGTCTGACGCCTTCATTGACAGTCTTCCTTTAAGTGTTGTAGGTGATATGGCTCCCTGTGCTGCGGAAGTGAAAAATGACTTGAACCTTGCGGAAGTGCAGTTGAGATTATGGAAGTGTTGTGTGGAGTGGGAAGCCTCCTGAGATGTTTGGTGGGGGGGTGGGGGTCTGGATATGGTACACCTGATTTGTAGCCTGGATTCTTTCCAGGGAGTCATGAAAGAAAGCATGGCACGCGGCTGAACTGGTCACTGCAGAAGAAAGCCATGCCAGTTATCCCTGAAGGTTTATCTCGTGCAATTGTCTTCCCGTTTCATCTGTCCTGTGGAGTTGACCCTGCTCTCGGTGTCTTCCGCTGTGCAAGTTTCTGTCCATTTGATCATCTTAAAATATGCAAGTTAAACCTTCATGCTTCCGTGGATGCTTTTGAATGAATTATTCAGTTTTTCTCCCTTTTATTTATTTATTTATTTATTTATTTATTTATTTATTTATTATTTATATTTATTTACTTTTTCGCTCGGTGGCCCCAGCTGCACTGTGTTCTGGTTGGGTTCTGAGTAAAGATGATCAAAGATGGTTGACTGTGCTCTACTGCTGAGGGCAGTCTGGCCTTAACATGTGTGGCACATTAGCCTCTTCTGAAATGTTGTGTTTATTTTTCTGCCTTTTGCCTGATGGAGAACAAATTTTCTCCGGAGGTCTATGTCTGATCATGTATTATATCAAGGAGGGAGGTTTTTGCTCTATAGGAGACAGTATACTTCCTGGAAGTGAACAAATTTGAACTTTATAATCTTGATATTGAAGAATTACTGTAGGCTCGTCACAGTTTTCTTTGAAACTGCAGAGAATGGGCTCCCGTAATATAGCCAGGTTCCTCCTGAGATTTATGCCCATCTGGGAGTTTTTTCTTGTTTGATAATTTTTTACTCACCTGGGAGTTGTTTGTTATTTTTATATTCCCTTTACGAAGCGTTCGGGGTTTGTATACATTCACCTCTGTCATCACCACATCATCAGCGCGATAACTCAGTTTTTTACCCCTTAAAGTACAGTCCTTTTGAGCAAATTTCCTCCCAAACTTAAGTGCTTACTGTTCTTGAACAACTTTGATGGCAGGCATAATCGTGGTCTAGTTTGAAAGGTTACATTAACATTTTTTGTCAATTCCTGGTGCATAGTGGACAAATCTTGTTGTTTTGCGTGACCTTACCTTTTCTGTAGCGCTACCACCTGGTCAACTTTTAAAATTACAAAAGCAATAGCTCACTTTTCATAGAATTTTTCTTATTCTTCTTCTGATCCTTTCTGGCGGAGAAAGATGCCTCGTCATTGACGTTGGTCACCCTGTGACCTGTACTGGCGCACACCACTAGGCTAAACCTAATTTTTAAAAATCGCAGTGACTTGACAGTTTATATGGGAATCGCATGAAACTTCTTGTGTTCATTCGCCGTGCGTGCGAGACAAACTGTGTGGTTTTGTGTGACAGTTCAACCCTTCATTTAGCTTCAGCACCAGGTCAAACTTTACATTTTTAAATTCAATACCTCAAACCGTTTTGATGGGAATCCAGTCACACTTGGGATCATTTCTGGTTCATAGAGAAGGGCTGTTATGGATATTGGTCACCTTATGGCATCTGCTGTGCTGCTACCATGCCAAAGTTCTCATTTTACCTGATTGCAATAACTTAAGGAACTTTAACGGGAATCATGTCAAATCTGCTTTATATGTTTCTGGTTCATAGAAGAGGAATTTAATCATTGTCATCGCTCTTTAATGTTTCCTGTGGTGCTGCTACTACGACTAATGTAACATTTCCAAATGCAGTTACGCAAGCCATTTTGAGTGGAATCATGTCACACTTCTTGTGATTGTTCCCGGAGCATAGAGAAAGGCTGTTATTAATATCGGCCGTTCTATGACCTTGGCTATAGTGTCACTACTTAGTCAAATCTAAAATTTCCAAATGCAATGACTCAGTTTTAATGGGATTCATGTTAAAACATCTGTGATTGTTCCTGGTGTATAGAGATGATGCCCTTGGACCTTCCCTGTAGCACCACTACAAGGTCAAACTTTTCTGTTTTAAAATTGCAGTAAACTGAACAGCTTTAATGGGAGTCCGATCCAATCAGCTATCAGCATTCCTATTGCAAAGAGGAGGAACATTATTGATTTAATGGCGCCAACACTATTACTTGTCACACCTCCATTAAGCAAAACTATACTTCCGAATGCAATAAGTCAATCTGATCCATTTTGCTATGAATATCTTGATGCGCACAATGCATCTTGTTTTGGTGACAGTGACTAATTCCTGTAGCGCCACCCTTAGACCAAACTTAAGAAATGAAGTAAGTGATACCATTCTTGGGGGCGGAAATACTGGGGTGCAGGGGGTGCAGTTGCACCTGGGCTCACGGGTGATGGGGGCCTGTTGACGTGAGCACGTGACTTCAGCAAAACTGCCTTTGGCCAGTTCAGTGCTCTCTTATGACTGTTTCTATAAACATTCCAAGATTGTAAATATCAGTTACCTATATTTGCAATGGAAAGGCATTTCTCCCATAGTGAACAGCACCAAAGTAAAATAGATCTTTGTTGTGGTGACGAAAATTTTAAAATATTGAATTAGTCTATGACTAATACGTATGCAAATATGTAGGGGCCTACGTTAGATCTGAGTAATATTTTTCCATTAGAATTGACAGTGGTTAAGCTGCATATTTTCTGTTAATGTTATGGAAGATATCCTTCGTCTTGCTTTCCTGTTGTGGAGACTTAAGGGAAGTATGGTGACCAATCAAACATCCACGTAAGCTGTTTTAGTTAGCTAGCCTTTCTCAGTGACATGACTGGACTGAAAATGGTGGCGTCAAAGAACAAACTAAAAGTAGAGAGGAAGAGGAGGCGATGGTAAAACGGCCTGAATTAGATTGTTATTTTTCATCTTCGGGTGCAATGTGCAACAGTAGAACAGCTGGCCAACAACGGTGAGTGCCCGTTGGTAAGCTGACATTTACCCCAGCTGCAGTAGTCAACAGTGATGATTATACACCGCCACTTTCGTTAAAAAGGGGTCCGAATATATTAATTCTACTTAATTTTTTTGGTGAACACGTACTGAAAAAATATTATTGCAGGCAATGAGAACAAAAAAAATAATTCCCGTGAGCATATTGAGGTAAAAATATGAGTAATAAATGAAAAAAACTGGAAACATCAATTGTTTCATAACATAGGAAGTCATGTATGAAGTTTCATTGGGTGACCTTGAACTTGACCTTCAGTGACCTTCAACGGCCAAACAATACAGTGAAATTTCAATGACTTATATCAGCAAAATCATTACAGATTGAGTGCAGGTTTGTATTGGAGACGTATGGGAAGTCATGTATGAACTTTCATTTGGTGACCTTCATATTGACCCTTGAAGGTCTAACTTGACCTAGAGAAAATTCAATGACTTCTGTCACTGAAAAGGTCACAGATGGAGCCTAGGTTTGTGTTACTGATATAGGAAGTCACATATGAACTTTCATTTGGTGACATTCAGCTTAACTGTTGATGACATTTGAAGGTCAAACTTGACATAATACAATTACAATGTCTTGTATTGCCAAAACAGTCACAGATGGAGTCTAGGTTTGTATTAGAGACATAAAGGAAGTCATATATGAACTTTCATTTGGTGACCGTCGTATTGACCTTCAAAGGTCAAATGTGACCTAGTGAAAATTCAATGACTTTTACCACTAAAACAGTCACAGATGGAGCCTAGGCTTGTGTTAGTGAAATCTAGGAAGTCACATACGAACTTTCATTTGGTGACATTCAACTTGACTGTCAGTGACCTTTGAGGATCGAACTCGACAGTGAAATTACAATGACTTGTATCACGAAAATGGTCACAGATTGAGCCAAGGTTTGTATAGAGACATTTGGAAAGTCATATATGAGTCCATTTGCTGACCACAACTTGTCATTCTGTGACCTTTAAAGTTCACAATTGACATATTAGATACATATTGACGTATTATAATGACTTGTATCACCATAACTGCTTCAGAGCTTAGGATTGTATTACAGAAGGTCTTATAAATGTATGTGAACTTTTATTTAGTGACCTTGACATTTTATTTTCATTGATTCAAATGTCAAACTTCACATGAAATTTTCATAACTTGTATCATCGCTGTAAGACTGCTTGCCGGTAAGCTACAGGACCCTTGGTCCTATTTTTTATTAGTACCACTTACTTTTCCAGCCATTTGTTTCCCCTCTCCCAACTTTTTTGAGATGCGTTGCATCCATCAAATTCAAAATGAGCTAATATTTTTCATGAAATGGTAAAATGTCTCACTTTCAACATCTGATATGTTGTCTGTTCTATTATGAATAAAATATGGGTTTATGAGATTTGCAAATTATTGCATTCTGTTTTTATTTACAACTTCCACAGCATCCCAACTTTTTTGGAATTTGGGTCGTATTTGTTTGTTGGCTGGCCTGCCATTCTGTAGTTCAAGATATTTGGAAGCTATATTGCATTGGGTTGTTTATCTTGCATTAGGCAGAGACTGTGAATCATGGACCTTAAGCACATTGTGCTTTTTCTAATACACAAATTAATGCGATGCCTTTATATTCTGGTAGCATATTGCTGTCAGTATGTGCATAAAAATGTAGAAACTAATGGGATTGGATCAGGTGCACGTTTTGTGTGTGAGTGGGCTTGGGGAGCCCCAAAATAATTATAGCTCTTGGGCCCATCATCACATGCTTCTGCTCCTGTCTCACGTTCAATGATAGTTCCTCCGTCAACGGATTGCAACAAAGCGGAGATAATGCACTCTCCAAGTGCCTTCTAGTTAAGGATACCTTGGAGTCTAAATGGATTGATGAACTGTCTGGAGTTTGTTCCCTAGTTGTAAACTAACCATTCATTTTCCAGGTGTTAGGTTTTTAAATAATGATCAAAACGAAGAAATTATGTTGGCTTTTTATTTCATTAGAAAGAAGGAAAGGGGACTTTGTCGCATGAGAACTGATGCATGTTGCATGTGCATGCTGTATACTGACTGAATATTCCGAGGCCAAAATTCCGAATGTTTTTGATGGGATTGCCACAACATTCCAGTTATGCTGTGCTTGTAAACGTTGTCAGTATTCATTTACAGCTCTGTGTATTTGCCACGGAGGGGCCATAATGAGCATGTGCCCCTGCGAGCTCAGTCCTGAAAGAAGGAGGAGACAGCAGTCATGTGTGATTTGTGTTTTTAAATCTCGTATACTTTGCTCCTGAAGACCTAGAAGCCTGGTCTCCACAGTCCCTGCCAGTCCAGTGATTGCGCTGCTGGGATGTAGATTTATTGGAGTGACTGTGCTCTGGTTTTGAAAGCCTAGAGTCCATTTATTTTATTTAGAGTGCGCACTTTTTTTTTGCGAAGTCTTTCTCCAGACTTCAGTTGTAATGGTGACAAATGTGCATTTTTAATCAGAGTCACTGTAACAATCTGTTTTGCATGTGTAATAGAGTGTGGTATATTACTCAGTTTTGATGGTGCTACCTTAATTCAATTTCATCATTTTTTTTTTTTTTTTTTTGGTCAAATTTAGACAGAAATTAAACTCGTTTAAATTTGAGAACCAGTTTATTAAGGAATATCTAATCAATGTAAGTTATTTAATAAAGAAGCATCTCAGTAGTGCTTTTTTGCAATATGTGGTCTCAAATTCATGCATGCTCTTTTACTGTGATGTTCATTTTTCAGTCCTATCTGGAAGCAGTTTAAGTTTCCAAATGAAGTTTCCGTTTGTTACAACAATTGACCTCTGAATAGCTGAGTAAGGAATCTCACCTTTGTTGTATCCCTGCCCAATTAAAATGCATTCAGCCTGTTTAAAACATTACCTCACACAGAAACTGATTGAAATAATTGGGATCCATTTTTCTCATGATTGCCAGATATTCTGCACAAAATGTTCTTTTCAACAATTTAAGCTTTTTGTATGGTTGTTTAATTATATTGGCAGGATATTTAATTGTGACTTTTTGAGGTAAGGCTTTGTTATCTCAGTATGTAAATTGTGAAAAACAAAAGGAGCATGGCATGTATGTTTGCTCAGTATTTCATTATATGAGTATTTCAGATCTTCAAGTATTTCACACTTTTTACTTTTTACCCTGAAAGATTGCTTTTGGCAAGCCTTTTTATGACCAGTAATAATACCACACTAAAATTCTTACAAAGCACTGGGAAAAAACATTACAATATCAGATTGTGTGGAACTAACTATCAGTTTGCGCAATATTTGTGGTTAGGTTTTGGCAGTGTTGGGCAAAATAATGGGCTCGTCATTTTTGGACAATTGAATCAGAACAATAACTCCAATCGGTTTGCTCTTTTTCTTTGCCATTATGGGTCCAGGATTCATTTTAATTCCCAAAAAGAATAAAGTCTGTAGTATTTTCAGTGAGTTACATTTTTTGGCCACATTTGGGAGTAGTGATTTCCTTCAGTGCTGATTTTGTAATGAATATTTAAACCTTAAAATGTGCAATATGCAGAAAGTTGCCTCATGTAAACTTGGTCCATTTGGTCCCTGCTGTTACATTGTGCAGTCTTAAGAATGATGATTTTTTTTGCGCTCAGATCAGTTAATGTTCAGCTTTATTGCCCTCTGGTTCCCTTCTGATGTCTTACCAATTGAGTTCCTTGTGACCCATATATCTATGGTGCTCAACTTTGGTCCTGGGCGCACTCTGTGTGTTGGTATTAATTTCAACCCCTCCTGCAATCTTCAATCACAACTTTAAATAGCTGTTATGCTTTTAATCTGTTACTAACTACCAAATTATTATTTTCTTTAGGTTCAGTGTTTCCACAATTTGACTTTTCAGAAGCCACTTGATTCTTTAATTTCATCAGTACAATTCTTCTCTTTTTATGCCTTGAAAACATATGTAACACAGTATGGAACTCTTCACAGCATGATTAGTAATTTCTGACATAATGTGGCTTAAAAGGGTAATTAATAAAAATGAACACATTGTTATAATTGTGGGATGGCAGTTGTGGTTGGAACAAAGACCTGCATACACTGGGGATCCCCAGGACTGGCATTGAGAACCTCTGCTGTGGATGAAGCAGGGCAGGCAGGCGTCAGTCAGCTACAATTTTACATTTGCTGCAGGAGCCGTTTGGGGATTATGGTCAGAGAATTGACGTGGCTCTCCCTGCTAACATCAGAGCCCGCTTCATTTATTTTTGCTGGTGTGTAGCATGTTGAGACTGTTTATGTATTCCCTCTCAGCCCCTTAGTTCACAGTTCCCCGTGACACATTGGAGTAGAACAAGGTGAGGCCTTCGGATAGTCTGTTTATGTTCTGAGGAATGCAGTTGGGCTTGAGTGGACCTCTGCTCACTTTTCAGAAATGTTTCCAGACCCAAGTGCCAGCCAAATCTCATGGAGGAGAAAAACTGCCTATTGTAGAGAGGGCTTTTGATAAAATTTGGAAACGTGGTTATAAGAATTTCTTTTAGTTCTCTCGGCTGGAGTACAGGACAAATGAAACTATAGTCTTGCGGTAAGATGACCTGGACTTCCCCTCGTGAAGCAGACATTCTGGCCTGAATCGTAAGCCCTGCAAAGGTTATTATTTAATCAGAGAAAAAAAGGGGGGGGGGGGGGGCTGGGGTGAAGATGGGGTTGTCAAGTGCCACAGCTGTTCGATTGATGTGAAATGTAGGCTATTAATATCTAATCATACCCAGATTTTTTTTTGTAGTCCCCCTTTTAATTATCATTTTCCTGATTCTTTAATTGTCTGTCAAAAGAGGGCCTGCGTTGCCTTGGGACCTGTACAATAGGTAAAAGAAAGGAAATTTAATCCAGCACACATCCAAATGGTTTCTATTAGTCAAGACAGAATATTTATGCTGTACAGTTTTGCAGTCTGGTTTGTTGAGGCTGGTGGCCTAAGGGCAACACTATGTCTACTGAATTGCCCTCAGTCTTAACTAGAACAGACAAGGCAGAGATCTAATCCTGAACTTCAATGGAGCGGTGGTGTTCCCCTAATGGCATGAAGAACAGTATAATGCTGTTGGCAGTACTACGCATGCACATCTGCCTTGTGACTTGAGTTCAGTGGGTTATTCCCACTGGGCAGCAGTTGCCTTATGTGGCAATAACCCCTATCTGTTGCTGAACGGTGAGTAGATATCCACAGAGCGCTGGTTCGGCATGCTGCTCTTTGGTAATACCGCCTTTTTGTGGAAGGACAAGTACCTTGAGCAGCATCTGCTTCAAATAAACGCATCATAAAAAAACATGATAAATGTCAAAGTGGAGAGCAACTTAGTAAATGGGATGTCAGCCCTTTAAAATCAATTTGCCTTTTCTGTCGCTAATAAAGCTGCGCTCCTTTCGAAATGGGCAAGCTACATTTTTTGGAGAGCAGTTATCTCTCCTCAATTGTAGTCGTTTGTATTCCCATTTCTGAAAGGAATGGCCCGTTTGTCTGCGCCTTGTTTGGGTACTCACGTGTTTGTCTGCCTCTCAGTTCACATTCATAATCTCTCTCTCTCGCTGTTTTTTTTTTTGTCTTTCTCTGCAGGTTGTGAAGCTACTGAGTAACAAGCGATCTCAGGCAGTGGGAATTCTCATGTCGAGTTTGCACCTGGACATGAAGGACATTCAGCACGGTGAGTGGTGTTTGGATGCTGTCCCTCACCCTGCGTCTCCCACACAGGTAGCGTCTGTACGGAAAATGTCTTCACCGTGTTTTTCAAAGATTTATGTGGCTGCATTTATCACACTGAGCAATAACCAGTGCCAGAGTTTAACTGAATTAAACTGCACATTCTCCCATTCACTCATTCCCACATTTTCCCCTTGATGTATGTCAATCTGTGGCCATGGGAGGGAGCATGAGAGAAAGGGAGAGAGAGTGTAAGTGAGAGACTGACACTGAGTGCACGTCAGATGGGCTGCAGCAGTGTCAAACTTTAATTAGGCCTCATAAAAAAAGATTTGTTGGTTAGCGTCTTTCTCATTTCAATTCTCAGGGGCGAGCGGGAGGTTTTATTTTTATTTTTTATTTTATCACAATAAGAGTTTGAGATTTAAATGGTGCAATAAATCCAAATCACAAGCACATGAAGTAACAGAAAGAATCAAATCTGCCTAACCCATTAGTGACACAGTGATTGAAAGCTGCTGCATGGACAGGGATTCTGAGAATTTTCCTTACTTTCTTTTTGCCACGACTTTTATTTTGAAAAAAATGTGCTAGAATTTTTTTTTTTTTTTTTTTTAAATCACAGACTGGAAGGTTTTTCTAGGCCAGGCGGGGATGCCAACCAACTATACTTTATATATATATATATATATATATATTTTTTTTTTTTTTTTTTTTTTTTTGGCCTTTTTTCTCCCTGTGGAATAAATAATTTATCACTCATTGCTGGTGAGGCTTGTGCTTTTCTTTAGCATCAGCACAAAGTTTTCTTTTGTTTCTAGATGCATCTCTCATCTTCACTGAAGTCTTATACTGTAGCGGCTCCTGTGGGGCGTGGAGTTCACGTCTGTACCAGGCGGCCTTGGCACTGCTGGGATTGGGCCTTTGGGCTTTTGGCAAATTCCGTCCGTCTCCCTGAGAATTAGGATCATGAAAGCATTCATGCAACTGCAGTGGTGTTTGTTTTTCAACGGAACACTTGTCGTTGTTTAGCGCTCACTGTTCAGCCGCTGATGTGTTTGTGTGTATCGCTCGGGAATCTGAGATTGCGAATTGCAATGAGCATGAATCCTTTCGCTGTTATCTGCTAGCTCGTTCACCAGCCCTGCAAATGGCATATCCATGTTTGGTCAAAACCTCTTATTTTTCAGTGATGATGGAACTCTCAAAACGTTATTGGTGACATGATTCTCCGCTGTTGTTGGAAGATTTTGCGCTTTATTGCAGCATTTAATTTAATTAATTATTCTTAGGAACTATCTCTCGTGACATTTTGCAAAAAGTTCTAATGCATGTACAATTTTCTGTTCAGTCAGTTTCATGATTGAAATTGCAGAGCGACAGAATGCTAATTTGACTGCTCTGAGGTGATGTCCTGAGTATTTAATCTCACAAATAGGCGAAAGGGATGTTGCATTGCCAGTGTTATTCATTGAAGAGGGACAGACGCCCACACATCCACATGCAGACAGACTAGAGCTTTTTACAATTTCAATTTTCTTTCCATTGCTGTACTGAAGAAGTTGTTCTAACACAGTGAAAGAATCCAACATTTAATGTAATATTTCATCGCTTGCTAGACTTCCTGAAACGTTTTTGAATGGTAGCCGTTCAGCGAGGCGCCGGTTCTGGCGCCAAGAGGTACGCGGTATTTTGGAAGCTGGCAGATGGCGCTGGGTTAAGTCACGGGAGAAATCTGAAAACAATGATATGGTCCTTTCCCTCACTCAAATATTTAACTCCATTTGAGTTAATAATGAGAACCAAATGAAGAAAGGATTTTGCCTCACATCTGTGCCGGTGGTAACTGCGCTGAGCAGCCTAGAAAATATGCAGGCCATCAAAGGAGGTGAGGCATTGTAGGGAAGTCAGGGAAAATCTTGAGGTACTCTGTGCATTGTAAACAGTTTTTCATTCTTTGAAGTTTCCATCAAATTTTGAAAAGGCTGAGATGCGCATGTCAGATTTGAAGTTGCTCATCTGCTATTGAGGAGCTGCTGAGTAGAACGCAAATAAACTCCCTTTCAAATTTATTTGTGTTAAGCTCACAGCTTTAAGACCAGGGTATCATTGTCTAAACAAATTCCTCCAAATTAGTGTACAGCTATACCATTTTCACAATATTTGGGCACATGCCTTTGAAGTTACCAGTGGGAGAAAGCCAGTAGAAGTTGTTTGCAACTTTCATAGCATTCCTATTGAACACAGTTGTGTCCGGATATGAATAATAACAAGTGTACAGAGAAGAGCATTAACAGCTTTCAGAATGGACTAGAACCCTCTAATAACCTCATTTATGAAAGATGAAACAAATGGTGTTTGCTCTATTTCTAAATATCCGGCATTATTTCAGACAGATTTTTTTTTTGTTGCTCATTTTATGTCGGTGCCAAGAGAATTTGTTCCCAATTTCCATCTAATCAGTGTGTTTGTATGACTGTAAACCCTGAGGCTTGTGGTACAATTATTCTGTATGTGCTCTAGACATGGGGATTCCAGACTTCCTTTTTTATCACCTTGGGATGTGGAATTCTGAGGGATTCTTTATCCAGCCTTGATTTTGATCATTTTAGGCTCAATTTCCAAGGTTTCCACGCAGAAAATCCCAGTCCTGTTGAAAATAAACACGTTTTATGTATAAAAATTGTGCATGGTCATTTTGAGCACTTATCTAATTAATTTGACGGGGAACCCATTTATTACCTCACAGGATTATACATGGATACTACAGCTCGTAGATGGCTCCATGTCATGACCACATACAGTAAGGTTTGGGAAAACCTGAACATCTTTACCAGAGCTGCCCAAATCAAGCCCTTGAATCAAAGTCCAGCCATGGTTTTCTTTCCTGCCAGGCAACTATGCTATAAATTATTGCCACTGATTGGCCTGACTTCCAGCATATCTCACTACCAGGTCAAGGACGATGATTTAACAAGCCGTGCTCAATACATAAGGTTGACAGTACTGTCATAGCATATGACATAGGAGCTGTTGCAAGGTGGCATAGCCAAGGAAGTTGGTTTATGTAAAATGACATGGTGATGTCAAAATTCTCCCCATAAAAGTTAAAACAGATGTTGCGGTCATAAAATTGCGCTCACAATTCTAAATAATGTTATGACAATTGACTTACCTGACTTTCATCTTGTGACTGTATGATTAGCCAAATGACAAAAATGTAAAATTTTGTTGTTGTCATTGACATTCTTGGTGTATTTTTGTCAAGGAGCAGGGTTTTGAGTTCTTGGCTGAGCGAGCTGACCATCTCATATAGTAAATATAGAAAGGACAAACTAACTGTACATTTCTTGAGAATGTCAACCTCGAGCAGGGCGTATCGGGCCCCTACTTCTGTTGTATTTTCCAGTAACTCACAAATCATCCCAGTTCGCCATGGTCACACTGCAAACATAAACCAGAATATGATCTGACATAGCTGTGCGCAGCTTGGGAAATGAGAACTTCCCTTCAGGTCCCTCATATTTTTCATATAAATATCAGCACAGTGTGTTTACAGGCTTCAGAAGTGGCTCTTATGGGTCAGACTTAAGATTGTCTCATTTATTCACATGGGTACTGTTGGTGAGCTTAATTGTATTGAGTCATGGGTAAGGACTGTAACCTGTACTATTCCAGATGCAGATTATATCATTAAGATTGGCAAGGAAGAAGAGAAGCGCTTGATTAATGCAAATCTGCCTCCCGCGCTTCTGCCAATTGCTAGCAGGAACCTGGTTTTCTGGGTTTGCTCTGTTTTAATCTTATGTTAATGATTGGTAAAACCTTTGAGCCAAAGATGGCATTCCTGCGGTTACTTGTCTGCTCTCTTCTGATTTTTGATAGTTTAGGATGTGGAAGTTGATTGGAAGTTTAAAAAAATCTGCTGCTAAATTGTAGACCATATAGATCCACTCCTTGACATATTTTCTTGCAACATAGGAGTGTTGACCTATTGGCTATCATGTTTCCCCTACAGTGATCTGTAAGGGTCTCGACTAGTTTGACATCCACCGTGAACATAGAACTTGACTGATTATCACATTTTTGCTGTGAACTTTTCATGTGCTGTCTATGTACTGTCTCAAATCACGGCAAACTGTGAGTATTATCATTTTACGCGGATGTGATGAAATGTAAAGGTGTATGATGCTGTGTTGATGTGTTGCGGTACAGTCACTGGTGAACAGTTGCATTAGGTGAAATTTTTGCCTCTGAATATATGTAAGAAATTGTAAATGTGTGCAACTTGTCCATGGAGAATGGTGTTTAATCTTAGATATAGTATTAATGGCATCCCTTGTTCCCCTGTCAGAAGTATGGTCAATAACTGTACCCCGTACATCATGATAGCACTTTATTTGCAGATCTGTATCAAGTGGATTGTGACATGGTAAAACCATGGTAAGAAGTTTTTGGTATCCATAAAAAGCATATTAATTTCCTAACATTACGAAATGCTAAGTAATTGCAACAGCATAAAGTCTATGATTAAAAGGTAATATTGTGGTGTATAGAACTATGTATGTAAAAATAAATAAATTAATAAATAAATAAATGCCTATTTCGTAGTTGTCATTTATGAATGTTAGAAATACAGCAGTAATAAGTAAAACACTGCTAAGAGGGGTCACTTATCCATAAATGAAATGTACTTTCTTAGCTCCGCTGTGACGATAGTCAGCAGTCAGCGGAGCTTTTCTAGTGCCGAGTCGTCCGTCTGTCCGCCCGCCTGTCTGTCTGTCTGTCCGTCCGGTGTCAACTTTTCACTTCAAATTTGAATATCTCAAAAACCGTCTCATAAATTTCCTTCTAATTTGGTTTGAGCCTTCCTTATGATACTCTGAATATTCACTGCGAAAATTAGAAAATTCTACATCCCGGTTTTTGAGAAATTCAGCCTTTTAGACTTAGAAAATCAGTGTTTGTGCTCATTTTTTCAGTCTTTCCTTAATATCTCAAAAACTGTTAGATAACTTCTTGTCTAATTTGTTGTGAGCCTTCCTTATGATGTTCTGAATGTCCTTGTAAAAATGAGAAAATTCTACGTCCCGGTTTTTGAGAAATTCAGCATTTTGGACTTAGAAAATCAGTGTTTGTGCTCATTTTTTCAGTCTTTCATTAATATCTCAACAAGCAGCCTGTCGGCCTAGAGAGCTCCGCTGAGGGTGACTGAAATGATCATATTGTTCTGGATCATGTTATTCTGCATCATGTTGTTCCTCATCATTGTTCTGGATCACGTTGTTCCAGATCATTGTTCTGGATCATGTTGTTCTGGATCATCGTTCTGGATTAATTGTTCTGCATCATATTGTTCCGCATCATATTGTCCTATGACAGTGTTAGAAGGATTGTGACTGCTATATTTGTGATGTACTGGGGGGGAAGGGTATTTGTGGGTTGTTAGTATTGCTTGGTGGTAAGCTGATTGAAATAAATGATTGCAATTTGCAATTTGGTTCTATTGTTATACTACATAAACTGAGACACCAAACTGGTTCACAGTATTTTCTGGTGTCATGTGTTTTTTTTTTTTTTTTTGATTGAGATCTTTATTTCGAACATAAACAGCAGTAAATCAAACAAAAACAAAATAATACTAATCAATACTAAATAAAGGTAAATAAGAAAACAAAGGTCCAAAAATAAAGTAAATCAAAAAAAAAAAAAATACGATGCATCTATCATCATTAACATGCTCGAAAAGGAGTAGGAAGAAGTAAAAACTTATTTAATCCTACCCCTTCATCTCTATTTTATTATAATGTCTATTTCATTATAATCAGTCAGAAAATAATGTGTTCATCTGTAATTTCTGTACAAAAAACACAAAATGTTCATATTGCAGTAGTTTTCAAGAATTTCTGAAATCACGTTATGACATGGGCATTTCACTCATCCTCAGTGGAGCTCTCTAGGCCGACAGGCCTCTTGTCTAATATCGAATTCCATAATACGTTGTCGGTAATTTGGGGGATTCAGTTTTGGTATGTTGGGTTGTTCGTTGCGCTCTTATCATCTGGGAAAAAAATGAAAAATTTTTCTTGAAATACGTCGTCAGGGCTGCTAATTTACCTGCAGCCATCAAGTTTCTTTGATTTTATGTCTTCGTGTGGTAACGTGAAGTACAGCATAAATGTTACTTGGAACGGTTGATAACTACTGTGAAAATTTACGGTATTGGAGCTATACTTATGCTTTTATCCCCATCTTTGTCATTCTGACTTTCACTAGGTGGTGACTTTTAAATCTTCCAAAACAGTTTCGCTGGTTGCTTTAAAATACTACTTATTTCCTTATAATCCAATGCAATTCTGTTTCTTTTACATGTAGCACTACTTCCTGACTAGTGGTTTCTCCCTGGAGCAGGTGAGGTGAATGCCATGAAGTGACAAAGAATCAGAGCTAGAAAATACAGCACCTCATGATCTCAAAACACAAACGTAATTTTTGTGTGGTTAATATGAAAATGGCTAATCCCTCTTAGCAATGTTTTGCCATGCCATTACCACCGTGGTATTTGGCATGGTATTAAGTTTTTAATTAAATACTAATTTATGCCACAGTATTGCCATTTTATTACAGTTGTTGCCGCTTCAATTACTGGCTTATTATTGTACCATAAATGAAAATGTATCTGTCTGTCTGGAGGCCGAGTGTTTGGCTCATTCCAACTCGGCACATTTTCTACGGGGACTGCACTAGTTTAGAAACAATTAGAAAATTAATGCGTAATTATTTTATACATGAAACTTGTTCCATGGATTTACCATGCTGCTACTGACTTAATACCAATCAGTCCTACCAAATCATTAGTGTCTTGTTATGGCCCGCAATAGGTCTTTTTCAACTTCTGTAGCGGAGTTATTTTTAAGAAATGCACATAATTGAAAGTAAAATCCAAGATTTTATTCCCATTATGGTTGGTCTGAGAAATGAAAATGGCCAGTCTCCTGCCTTTTTTTCAAAGTTAAAAACACATTTTTCCTTTTTTGGGTCAAGACAAAAGAAAATTACTCTGTGGTTTACAGGCTGATTGGCTTTGGAACGAGGGAATGCATTATGTTTGTATTATTTGTTTTCCTACTTAAAATTCAGAATATTCATAGATTTTTTTTTGAAAGTGCAAATTGATAAGAAATATGTGGGATTCTTTCTCTCTAGATTTTACAGGCTGACATTTCATCAGAGGAATATTATGTTTCTTGCAGTAGTTATTGGCCGTAGGGAGAACCTGCATTTTGTTGAATAAAATGCATTTGAATAAGCTGCTCGATGGTATGATAAAACTACTGATGTAATTCAGTGACTTGAAACATTTGCCTCGGACCTTAGCTGCTGCACTCAGTAGCGCTGGTGTTTGTGGAACAAATATGCAAAACTAGCACTAGTTCCGAAAATCTTTATTTATTTACTTTGGATAGGCAGCATGTCCATCTGTATTGTGTATATCCTAAAAATGATGCATTTGACTGAGTGCATATTTTATTTCTTCCCCTAGGGGGCAGCATCATTGAAGGCCTTGAGCCTATAAAGTGATCCTTGCATCTGGTCTGTCCTGCTGTCCTGCACCCCCTCCCCCCATTTAGTGATTTTTAGCTTGAATATCAAATATTTGTCTGACAGTATTTCTCAGCCCCCACCCTCTCTAACTTTCAAGTAGATTTTTTTTTTTTTTACAAGGATCATGATGTCCAATAAACATGAGTGTCATTCTTGGTGTGAATGAAAGTTGTCGCTCTGTGATGATTGGACATCATCAAGGGAATTAATGAAAGGAATGAGGTTTAGATATGAATCACGAATGTGGTGAGATGAGGCTTTGCACTCTGGTGAGTAAGTTAACAGTACACTGTGTCTGACCCTTTTTTTGATTTATGTGGATCATATTCAAATGTTTTCAGCTGTTTTTCATGAGTTGCAATTTTGAAACATTACACTGTTTTTAAATAACTCTCTTGTATGAATAATAAAAGCAAGTCAGTCCTCTACAAACTATGTGTTTTGACAGATCCCGGTTCGGTTTCGGCCCATGTTATTTGCTTTAAGTGGTTTTGCATGCTTAAAAATTTTGCCACCTAATCTGATACTGTGCAAGAATTGCAGAATAGGCAATGAGCATATACTCCAAGTGAAATAATATACCAGAGAACTAACATTTTAATTCTAATTCTGAAGGAAATTCAAGTTTGACTTAATGCAGGGTTTAATAACATGGAAGCATTCCACTAAGTGTTTGTAAACATTTAATTTAAATCATATTAAATTTTTTCAGGACTAAATAGGTTGTCATTCCAAGTGAACTGAATTGTGTTCATTCCTGATTGGAAGTGGTGTGCATTTGATTTTACTGGCCTACCTCATTTGAACGTGTCTGTCTTTGCATCCCAACATCATTGTAGTATGCATCGCTCACTCGAGTGTTCTCGCATAGTATGATGCCTCTTGTACTGTAATCAAAGATTCAGAGTTAATATTTAAACTTCTGTCTCAAATTTGATGCGCAGTTCTGAATTTAGAATGTATTGAATTAAGTTGGGAAATATTGCATTTGTTCGGGTATGTGGCTTTTTTTCTGTACATTTAATATCTGATTCGTTATCTTGCCAAACCTTGACAGTCTGCCCCTGACTCCCTAGCTTAGCTTATGTGTGTTTGAATATTTAACCAAGGCACTTAAATTCGGTCCTGTATTCCATATTCGTAATTTCAAACAATCAGAGCAGTTTGAAAGATGGCAGTAATTATTGTTGCATTGTGTGCATGCACTGCACTAAATACAACAATGTAATACTATATCTCAGATTAAACATTCGACAACTTGAGCTCTGTTTGTGTTTAAACATTTACTTGTGAAGGGTTACTGTTTTTGGCGCCAGATCCTTGTGCCCTAGACAAAAAGGCGGCGACAGGAATCCAGACTGCTCTGTGACAGATTTTAGGTAACATTTCTTTCATTAGGACTTCAGTGCTGACTTGAATGAATTCCAACTATGTGGAGGTGGGCAAATATTTCTACACACACAACACAGGAAGGAGATTTATGTGCCAGCCATGGTGCTAGTCTTGAATTTAAAGTTGTCATGCGGTGAACAGCGATCACCTTTTTAAATAATGACTGAAATGAGATGGGCGCTACAGGTCATCAGGTAAATTATTGTCCTGAGAACTGTGCGTAACGGATGGGTAGATCCCCATAGACGGTGACTAATTTAATGTTTTGGGAGGAAGTAGTCTATTCCTTTATGGCTTTGTGGAATTTTGACAGTTACTAAATGGTCATTTAGACATGTATTTGGACGCTGCCTTTCTGACTTGCACGGGATGCCAAAACCAACAGCATAAGGGCAGTTATTTCAGAAAATGATGGAAAGTATTTGGGGAAGAAAAGGAAGAGAATATTCAATCACAGCTGTTATTGTGAAGTAAGAGCTTATGTACTTAATCACCTCTGGTTTTCCTGCTGTGGTGTGTGTTGAGGGCAATCTTTGCGGACATTTGAATGATTGCAACTGGTTTTTTATAGACTATAATTTTCCACTTTGCCGAGGCAGACCATCTTTTTTTGTTTGTGGACAATAACTGGTAAGCATTGCATTATTACAAATGGTATTTCCTCTTGTTTTCTTTTTTTTTCTCCACTGAAACATGGTGAGATATTTAGTGTTGGTCTTAGTTTGTCCCCAACTAGACTGTCTGTCAGTTGCCATGAGGAAGACTGGAGTTTGGAGCCAAATTCATTTAATTGCCACCAGACTCATCACACCTTCATTAAGCTGCTTAGTCGCGTCAGGCATGGAGAGACATGGGGGCCCCTGCGCTTGTGGGTGGCACCAGGCTCTGTGAGAATAGGAAAGAAATATGCCAAATCTGTGCTAAAGCTGTCGGATTTGCACATTGAGGATTTGACCCTGATCAGGGGTCCTCAAGTTAACGGAGTAATTTACCCATGGATTAAGCCAGTGCGACTGGCAGTGTCAGGAAAGGGCTTATTTTGGTCTTGGTACCTGTTTCTTTATCTCATATTTCTGAACTCTGGCTCCAGTTTCACTCAGCTCCCCTGGTCTGATCTCTCCGTTTGGTCTGTAACCATTGGCACTTGGCTCCAGCAGGTTTTCTGCTCCCCCTGACTGTGTCTTGGGAGCAGTGCTGTTTTAAAGGCTTCACCAAAGCCTCAATCTTCGCTCTAAGCCGTATGACCAGTGGGGTCAAACTCACTAATGCCTGCTCCTTCATTGTCCATTCTCCCAGGACTCCCCCTCATCTCCCCAGTAACTAACCAGAGTCTCTCTCTTTCTCTCTCTTCTGCCCCCTTTCCCTTCCTTCCTCTCACATTCCCTCCCTGACAGCAATTCTGAACTTGGACAACACCGTGGTTGACCTGGAGACCTTGCAAGCCCTCTATGAAAATGTAAGTTCTTGGGATGGGTAAAGAGAGGAGAGTCGTAATAAACTATTATTATATACAATGTAATGTGGCTCTGAATCTTTTTCAGATGGAGGGCTCCTCTTAAGTACTCACAGAGACTGCAATTAAAGATAAAATAGCTAGATTTAGCATGCTTGTTGCAACTTATGATTATTAAGTTTGGTTGCACCATAGCGATATGTAGCATAATTTATTTAAAGTAATAAAATGTATCTTTGGAACGTCTTATGTTAAGTGAGAATGCTCCTATGATTTCCTGTGGCAGTATGTTTTTTTTTTTTTTTTTTTGTCCAAGCATTTCCACGACATAAAACATAAAACATCCGTGTTGAAGATAAACGTTAGAGCAGTGGTGCTCAACCCTGGTCCTGGAGCAGTGACGTGCCGTTGGAGGTCAGTTAGGGGAGGCAAAATCCTCACCATTAAACAAACGATAACTATTACTTTGATTAGCAATCTGAGGATTGATTAACTAATTTACAAGACTAAATGGCAGAATGGCGTGCCAGTTCCATCCACGACTTTATTGCTCAGTGCATCGAACTTAAAATGCTCACGGGACATCAAGTTTGTTCATATTTGCTTAGAGGAAGCTAACGCAATGCCATTAACAAATGTTAAAACCGTTCTTATGCAGTGTTCAATGTGTGGTTAATATGTTTACGATAATATTTCCCCCCTTAAACACGTACTTTTTAATGCCATTTTTAAAAAATAGGGAGTTTATTTTCAGTCTTCTTTCATAATCCGATAAACAAAAGATCAAAACAATTTACGGAATTGCCGAGAGAGTTGAGATTTTTTCCTAATTATTAAGATTTACTTCCTTGCAGTCTCGAATCAAAGCATAAAGGTAAATTAATCTTTTTGTCACCATCACCTCTTAATCATTACAGGCTTAATTGACCAGAAAAAAAGGTCCAATTGATTGATTGACAATCAGGCATAGTACGTGGAAACAGGTTGACAAAATCTAGCGATAAAAAAGGAGAAGTCACTGCCTACCCTGACCGCACGTCCCTGGTCCTGGAGAGCCGCAGTGTCTGCTGGTTTTTAGTGTTACTCAGCGCTTAACTGATTAATTAAAGCAGTTGATTACACACTTAACTGATCTCACCTGGTGTCTTAGGTTTAAATAGGGTGGAGAAAACCAAACTCAGCATACCCTGTGCTGTCTCCAGGACCAGGGTTAGCTATACTCCTGCACTAAGGGAATAATAAGCCAATCAATCAATTACCAGGAACCATCCACAATTAAGCAGACATGCTGGTTGTGACAGCAGTTTACATGGAAACCAAGATTTGTCAATGTAGTTGGACATTTAGCGTAGTTGTAATGCAGACAAAGTAGAAGTACAAAGTAAAGATAAAAGTTTATAGGGCAGGGGTAGCAAGCCCTGGTCCTGTAGAGCCAGAGGGTGTGCTGAGTTTAGTTTCCTCCACCCTATTTAAACCTAAGACACCAGGTGAGATCAGTTAAGCATGTAATCAACTGCTTTAATTCATCAATTAAGTGCTGTGTAACATCAAAAACCAGCTGACACTGTGGATCTCCAGGACCAGGGTTGAGCACTACTGTGTTAGAGCATTAACTGCTTGATGGACGTAGGTAGCTGCACACGTATGACTTCGGCATCTAAGAGATCATGACAAGTTGCAGCTGATGGCATTGAATTATCATTTGTGCAGTTTAATATACTTTGGAATTATTGGAATCTTGAAAATGATTAAAAAATAAAATAAATAAATAAATAAGTAAATAAATAAAAAATTTGCCACTATGATTCATATTTTCTTCTCAACCATTCTCTTGAATGATTTTATTCCCTAAAAACACAGGTCAAATTCATTGGAAAATCCATGATGGATTTTTATTTTTAAATTGATGCAAGTCTTTTGAGATTATATATTAAATTTCGCTAATTTCTTTGGGTATAGAGGTTGCAAACTTGTACAATCCCTTTGCCATCCACCTTTGCGAAAATAAAGCAGTGTCATTGCAGAAGAGACAGGTCATCATGACAAACACTAATCAGGAAATTTATGCCTAAAAAATTTTCATAAATGGTCAAAAATACTTGTAAACATAGTCAGGGTGGTAATCAGATTATCAATAATCCGACTGGTTCTGATGTGTGGGCCTGTTTCCTGGAAGAAAATGTAAGCGCATTTTGCCACGACTCACCGATTGTGATCTCACGTTCTTATTTGCCTCCGTCACTGTTTAACAAATGCCGTCTCCAGGTCAGTAAGCACTTTGGCAGGGTTGCATGAATGAAACTGTGTGAACAATATACACATTTAAGTGCTGGAACTTTGTTAAGCATTGTTGGAAATGTAGGTGAAATGGTATGATGCGGTCAGATTGGACCAAAATGGAACTTTCGACCATGCACACCATTGGCATTTTTAATGACAAGACTGCATACAAGCCCCTGCTACCCATAGTTAAAATATGGTCAATCTTTGAAATCAAAGCTATTGGGCAGAGGGATAGAAAAATGACTTCCACTTCATAAATCAATATTTTAGCCAAAAACATGGTATCCTTCGCTTGGGGGTTGAGGTTTCACTGAAAATTTGACATGAGAAAGATGTGTCCCGGAATTTTGTTTTGATTCATAAAATCGTGGCGATTAGGGCCACCACGTTAGTTTACGGCTGTGGAAATTAAGTTAACGATGCCTGCTATTGCCAATGAGATTTTTATGCTAACGAAGTGTCATTTGGCACATAGTGTATTTAAAATGCCATATTTAAAAGGTGTACAACTGATGCAATAAACAGGGAAGGCGATGCCCAAGTCTTGCCCTTTGAACTTAAAAAAATAAAGAAATAAAAAGAATTCATTTCTTAACAATAATAGAGGGACAGCTGCAATTGACCCATTTTAGTCATATTTTAAAAGCAACTTGTTCTCTTGTGCTTTTTTCTTAATTTTTTTGTGAAGTACCCTGGCATGTATACGTGGAGAGTGCAGTGCATGCGATTATTATTGATGACGATAGCATTGATTTGGTGTTGCATGCCTGACAGACTGACTGTCAAAAATGATGAGGCCAAAAAAAGAGGGATACCACAATACGCTGCATTATTTTCATTCACCAACATTATGTTATAATTTTGTGTTATAATTAATAATGTGTTGTGATATCACAACACACTTTGTTGTATTGCCAAATCATTTTAATTTTTAAAAACGGGTTCAAATACATTTTATATACATTTTTGGAATTGCTGTTATATTCTGTCAGTATTTTTTGCAAGTAGCTTATGAATAGTCTCTGTCATACATAGATGATTAAATGGAGGTGTGAAAATGCAATATCATAAGCATAAGCTAATAATTGCTGATGCACATTTATGCACGAGAAATTGTTTTACGGAAACAATGGTTGGTGTTCCTGCTACAGAAAGCTGTAAATAACTTTAATGAATCATCCCTCTGCCCTACAGGGTTGAAATAAGTGTTGAACGTTCCTCATATGTCCGAACCAAAGCGACATCACATTCTGCGTGCATTGTAAAATTTTTTTTTTTCATTTTCATGAAGAGCATTCCATTTATATCAAGCATTAATAAATTATTGTCACCTATATCGTTACAAATAATTTCTTTAAATCTGAGTGGTGCCTGCATTATATTGGTGCCTCATTAACCTTATCATTGAAAATAATTAAAGTTGTGAAATCTTTATTATTCCTCCGTGATGAAAATACGGATGCAGCAGTTGAAAATGATGCTGCGTGTGATGGTGTGTAATTCTGGACGAGATTTTTCTGTCATAGGGCGAAGGGTTGGGATGTATGTGTGAGAGATGGATCTGTTGCTCTGACTTGCCTTGACTGCAATTAACATTGCAGGCTTGGTTGTAATTACTGGTAATTGCTCTCTAAGGAGGACTAGTGATTAATTCCTGGATACAAATGTTTATTTCTCGTGCAGCCTTTTGTGGAAATGTTTGCAGTTACCCTCATGACTAAGGATGATGAATTAGGTCCTTAGTGCTGCTTTGATGACTGGATTTATTATAACGCTTCAGTTCCTACCTCCAGAGCCCAGGCCTCACCAGCCATTGAAATGCAGTGCTCTCTATTTTTCTCCCTTCTCTGACAACTTTCACGACCACCTTATTAAGTTTTAGTGTAATGCTGCTGACAATAATGGTCAGACATATTTCAAAAAAATATTTTAATATGTGCGAGGAAAGGTTTTACTCTTGCAAAATAATTGATTTTATTGTTTAACTAAACCAAAATATTTGAAGGAATGACTCTCTTGGGGACGGGAGTGTTAAAATTTGCAGCAGTTAATCTGAAGTTTGGAATAACTTGATATCCTTGTATATATTATTTTTTCCAAAGTATTGAAGCTTAGCATAAAAACCAAAGGGCTGCTGCTGCATGCCAATAGTTATTGTGAAAAAATCCGGTATGGGTCAAAAGCAAATGAAAACATTTAATAACCTCAAATGGCAAAAATATTAAAACCACAGACCTTCTTGAATTATAGCTGTTCATTGTGGAGTTGGTGCTAAAAGCTTGTCTTGAACCTTTATTCCCTGGCCCTTGTGACTGGGTGCATAGTTTGTCCTGCTGACGTGTATGCGTCCCAGGTGCTGTAAGCAGTTTCCTAGGAGACGAGGGATCCTTTTATTACACTAAAGTGTTCAGTATTTGTAATGCTGTTTCATAATTAATTGCGCGAGCAGTCGACACTCCTCGTAGTGAAGCAGGAATGAGGTGCTGTTGAACAGGCAAATAAAACAACAGTGGAAGAAAAATGATGAAAGGAAATGGTTTTCATTTCACTCATTCTGTCCACTGCTATTCTGAAATTATCTGAATAGTTTTGACTTGTGGCATAATGACAAATCCCTGAACTAGAAATCTGCATTAATAATATTGGTCTCATATGTCAGTATGATTTGAAATGGATGGTCATACAGAGGAAATGTGCAAAGCAAAGATCAGAACTCTTTTTGTGTCTCTGGGCCCAAAATAAGGCTAAGCAGATATTTTTTTTTTGTATATTTCTATTTTCTTTCTTCCTCTTTGACAAGATGCTGTCCTGTCTCATTTAGTCATTTTCAATGGCATTTAGACAGCCAAGTAGCAGTATATGACTCAGGCAGTGCTCTGTGAGCACAAAAACAATTACCTGAGGGTCATCCAACCATAGCGCTGGTGTCGCCATGAGACTGGTTTGTAGCTATTTGGAGACGTCACTTTCTTCCTCATTTGGGACAGTAAATAACTGAATAAAAAGCCGCGATGTGCAAACGAGCCTCCTTAGAACTAAGGTCTGACATACAGATGTGTGTTTCATGTCACTGTGTGCAGTAATTATGGCATGCAGCCTGAAATCTCGATAATATAACCAGTTTCCCATAACACAGTTTTCAAACTATGCAGGAGAAAAAAACCATAACCTTTTATCTCCTGTCTTTTCTGCTACTCTCTGTTATTACACATTTGGCGTTTCTTGTCTCGGTTTCTCCTCTGATGAGTATCTTCTGTGGTGATGTTATTGATTGTCTAGTTAGCTTGTCGTTTTATTTTTTTAATCCTTGGACAATATCGATATGTTCCCATTTACAGCTCTCATTCGTAATTGTGCAAACAGAAAACAGTCTGCTTCGTATTAAAAAAATTTACACTATAAAACACCCTGTAAATTAGAAGCAGAGCCTGCCCTTGTCAACATATGGCAAAGTGTACGGAATACTAATCACCCTGTTTGATGCCCACGTTTGAAGTATTGTGAGGCTATGCGTGCGCAGGGCCTTGAAGTTAACGTGGTCTCGTTTTGTTTGATTTTGTGATGGAGGCTAATGGATCCGAGAGTTATACAGAGTTTACATTCGGCCTGACCCCCCCCTTTTGTTTTTAAACCAGGATCTTCATGGCACGTCACTTCGAAGGAGTTCATTCGTTTTAAAAGTGAGGCTATCGATCGCTCTTCTGTCGGAATCTGGATGGAACTCGATGTGCAGAGTCATTAGCCCATGCTTTGATCTTGGTATTGTTTGTATTAATTATTATCAATTATTTTTTTCAAGAGTTTGAAATTGGGTCCAGGGCATTTGGTCGTATGCCATCTGTCAAACATAGTTGTTAATAGCAGTGTTTACTCTTAGAAGCTGGTGCCAGCACATGACCCTGTTCAGCGCGGAATCTCAAAGAGAAATGTTGAGTTTTTATACAATAGATTCTCCGATTCAGTTAGCAGGAACACATTTTTTCCTTTTTTTTTCTTTTAAACTGAGGTTGTTGACACGAAATGCAGTCTTAGTTGCATTTGCACATAGCGCAGATATAAATGCAATAAATGACAGTGAGATATGAAATCTGCGATCAGCTGTATCTGTGCCCACATCTGACATCCTTGTTCTCACTCCTAAAGTGGGCCTCAATGGGTCTCAGGTCGTCGGTCAGTTGTCTTAGGAAGGGTTTAACTGAAATGTCAGAAATCTGCGCTCGCATCATACAGCATTGTGTTTCAGTGTGTGCTCTCTCATTACAGGCAGACTCATTGCAGGCCTAAATGGCCGCATATTTCTTTTGAAATATACCCAACTACATAAGCTGCACAGCTTTTATCTAACGTATGTCGGTATCAGTTAACAACGTATCAGCAGACTGTTTGTTAAGAACATGGACATCATAAGGCAAAGCACCTGAAGACCGACATCATGTTTCTATTTGCCTTCATGTTCATCCAGTGGCTTGAATGCCTTGGCATGAGAATAGAAGCAAGCAGAAAATGTGTAATAAATAAATACCGCATAATGCCAGATATGGCCGTCTGGCCTGCTTTGGTTACAAACCACTAATTCAACATTTTGAAGAAGAGTCTATGAGCTGCTGGCTGCTGCTGCAGCCTTCGATTTTCTGTGTCTTATGTTTGTAATATTTTCGTTATAAGCTTTTAATAATATTTTAAATGTTCTCTGCTTGTAAATTATTGAAGAAATGAGATGCTTTTTTGTTACAGTCATTCTCTGTGTGAAGATGAGCGCTTTAGATATTGTTTTCTGACCAAACAATTTTGAACCATTTTAGGGCTCTCAGACTACGCTTTCAGTTGTGACAACGCATTTGCTAGATAAAAATTTTTGGACAGTGCGTGTTTTACCGGTTTTCCGTAGGATTGCTATGTAAACAAGTTTCAGATTCCTCAAAAATGAGAAAATTGGGCATAACGGACTTTGTTTGCATCTGCAGTTATGCAGTTCTGCCAGATTGGTAATACATTTAAACTTTTGCTGTAACAATGTGAGCAGTTTTTGAATGCTTGGCCAAAATACCTGAAAATGTGAAATGTAATGTTATTTGGCTGGCAAGAATTTCTTTTTTATATAAAGCAGACATGAGGCGCATTGTTGCACGTAAAGCATTATCAGGCAAGTGTTTTATATTCTGTCAGGTGAACGTATGGTAATATCATTTCAGAGAGCACAACAGGAGGAAATGGAGAAGATAGACAAGCACATTAAGTCTTCGAAAGAAAAGGAAAATGCGAAGCCACTGGATAAACCTGAACAGTAAGAAATGGTCACTTTTTTTTTTTTTTTTTTTTTTTTTTTTAGTTATTTTGGCATTTCAGCAGTTCATCCTCATATAACAATCTTTCTTTTTCCAAACCACTTCTCAGTCTTAAATTTGATATTTTGATATTGCATGGTTTCAAACTTTGCTATGATCCTTAAAGCGGAAAGTTGTTTACTCTCACTCATTGGTGTAGGGCCTCATTCAGAAAAGGCCATTGTGGGTGCAGGCTTTCATTCCAACCAAGTTTTGATGCACCTGAAGATATAAACAGTGCGTAGGCACAGAAATGATGTTTGCGCCACTTTTATTGCACATTTCGGACTTATAAAAACAAATTTTACATTAAAAAACAGGCAAAATTAGTTATATTAGGCACATGAGAAATGTCAAGTTAATGTCGATTAACTGAATAAAAACTGCATGCAGTTAGGCCTATCCACAGTTTGATTGCATATGTTGTTTTCTTTTTCTTGAGCCTGTGCAATTTTTAAGTATAAAAATCCACGCGAATTTTTGGCAAGTTTTTGATTATGGATTGGTGGAATCCGGTGTTTCTCTGCTTAATTAGAATGAAAGTCTGCACCCACACCGGCCTTTTCTGGATGGGGTTCCCACCCCTGCTCTAGCTCCTCCAAGTGATGGAAATTGGTCTTCAAAATTCATATCTGCTGCCATTTGCCCCTCAAGTTATACATCTTGGCATTATTCTTGAGGATAAGTCACCATGTACATGCTCCTGGGGGGTGTTGTGTTTTTTGGTGATGATGTGTTTCCAGAATGACAGCGAATGCTTCATCCGTACCGTCACAATACCTGCTTCTGAAGGTCAGCCACAGTGTAGTTCTTCACACCCAGTGAAGACCCCTCATTCAACATGAGATGAGCTTCTATTTGGTAGAATCCGATGTGGCAAATTTGAGTGGAAGCAAACCTTCGTGAGGGTAGACCTCCAGGAACGGGGTTGTGCACCACTGCATTAGTTTTTTGTGCATTTCTGTGCATGTCTGTGAGTGTCTATGTCTGCAAGTGTGTCACACACATTGGCGACTGGGTTTGTTTTTTTGGATTGCATTCCTGTGATCTGGTATAATGTTGTTTTGTACTTAGTTATCTCCTGTCTCTGAATGCCTTTCATCCTGTCGTTTCAGATTCCTCTTTCAGTTGTCACAAATCCCCAACTTCTCAGGACGGGTTTTCTGCATCATTTTTCAGTCCACATTTACAGAATGTATATCTTCCATCCACCGCAAGGTTGAAATTCTGCAGAAAGTCTGTGCGGTAAGCATTTGTGCTTTGGGAACATTTGTTACATTACAGCAACTAGCAGATGTAGGCTATATTTAAAGGGCAACTCGTGTGTAATTTCTGTCATGTGAAGTCCGAGACCTAGCCAGTGTTTGAAGAAATGCTCATTCAGTGTGAGGGTGTTAATGAGAAAGGGGGTGAGGTGTGTAACACTGTGGCAAAGAGCTAGAAAAGTTCTCTCTGTCCAGCATCGGTTTTCCAACCATTATCTTGGCGATGAGCAAACTCTCGTCCCATCACGAGGCTTGATGGATTGCACCATGCTATTTATTTCTTTGCCACTTTCCCCATTACCCAGGGGGGCTTACACCTCCATGTATAGCAACCACATATTTACCGAGCAATCCAGGTGAGTTACCAAGGGTACAACAGCTCGAGCGCACAACAGCTGGGCCATACAAGGCATTTTGACCTGTAGGCTTTCTGCTTATTAGAGGCTTTCCTTTATCAGCGTGCCATGCTTGTCTGAATGAAGACGTTTGAATTATCGTCTTGTTCTTTTTCTCCATCTCAAATCCTCTCCCTCCTTCCCTCCTTTCCTTTCCTCTTTTCATACCTGTCTTCTTCTCTCTCTCAGACCCTGCACAGCGGTGCGGGGGTGATGCAGGTCTTGGGCCTAGTCTTGGGTTTCGGGAACTTCATGAACGGTGGGAACAGGACGAGAGGTCAGGCCGACGGCTTTGCCCTGGACATCCTCCCCAAGCTGAAAGATGTGAAGAGCAGTGTGAGTGCCGTCAGTGTGTTTCACTCAGCAGGGTCATACCCAACTGCATGGTTTTGAGCATCATACATCACGGGTCTCTGCTTTCATGATTACCTACAGTAGTGCAAATCAGAGAACTGAAGAAGGGTTAGCGTCAAAATGAAATTCAGATGTTTTTTCACATTCATATTCATGCACTTTCTGTCCATCTCGTGAAGGCAGGGCCAAAAGTGAACTCATTGTGAGCTAGCTGACGGACTGGACTGTTGCTCGTCCGCCTTCCGTCTGCCTTTGAGTTGTGATGTACTCTGCCTATGGTTCGTTTCATCTGGTCCAAATATGCACAGGCTTGTCCTGTAGCGCAAGACTGAGTGCTTAGCATTTTTTGCCATCTCCTTTGCAATTGTGGGTCACTATGTTGTATAGTTAAATGTTTTCCTGCTTTTGACAACTGAAGCCCATTTTCACTGCAGTACAGCACGTCTGTGAAACCTATGTGCAAACTTAAATTTAGCCATTTAGTTTGACGATAGCCAGTCCAACTGGTTATACGAAGTAAACGCCTTTCTGGGCAAGTGTTTGAATTGTGTTTCTTCTGTTTCAGGATAACACAAGGAGTCTTTTGTCTTACATCGTTTCTTACTACTTACGGCATTTTGATGAGGTATGTTTTGGTTCTGGACTATTCAACTCTCAGTTCAAAGCATGACATGTCAACGCATTTGGTCAGTCTCATTTTTCTTACCAAGGGGTGTCGCAGATTGTTTATTCTTTTCACTGCATTGACTTCGACCCTGATTTTTTTTTTTTTTTGGTAGTTCTAAATATTGCTCCGTCCTTCCTGATGGGCATTGCGCTTTGTCCCCGCTGGATTTCCCAATGCAAGAATGCTGCAAATGAGTTGTTTTACGTCATAATTTCAGCACAAGCTGTGGCCAGGAACAAACAATGTGACAAGATCAGTTTTGATGTTCTATAGCAACCTGTCAGTTTTCATAACAAGCGTGTGTTTCCGTTAAAAGTGTGACTTTTTGATTTATGTCATCGTAACTGAGATTTACATTCTCCGAACATGGGAACCAGCCTCCGATTGAGGTTTACCTCAGTGGTTTTTTCGCTGATTTTAAGCTGGTAATTCATTTGCCGCTAACCACCTCTATCTCGTGTGTGTTAGGCCATTTTGTGAAAATAAATATTCTTTATTTTTGTATTTTAGCATTTTATCCTCTGTCCTTCCATCAGTGCCAGTGCCATGTACTCATGGCTGTCAGTATGAGCAACTGTGGCCTTCTCATGCAGCCGCATCTCCTGTGTTTCATTTCAGTGTGGTCACGACACAAAACCGCTTGTTGAATGTTGTTTTGTGACCCTTTTTCATTTTTTACTAGTGGTTTTGTTTCTGGCTTTGATAATGTTCTGTTGTCCATATATTTACATTATTGTTCCTGAGAAATGTAGCAAACAGAGGGGGATGTTGTGGTGTAATCTGTTGCACCACTCAGCACTTCCTTGCTGCAATCCTCCAGTCCTTTTGTCATTCAAATTACAATTTCTATTGTAGCACAGAATCTGATATGGCTGCTAATTGAAGAGGATTAAACTATATCTCCTGAAACAGAATGTATTTATTTTTGCAGGATGCTGGCAGGGAGACCTGCGTCTACCCTCTCCCCGAGCCGCAGGACCTCTTCCAGGCATCGCAGATGAAGTTCGAAGACTTTCAGAAAGATCTGCGCAAGTTAAGAAAGGACCTCAACGGTAACCGAATCTCCTCTGAGACCCCTTGTCAGCTCGGCGCTCCGAAACAGATTCCCCCCCACTGATAAAAGCCTGACAGGAGATGGGCGGCAGGCCTGCGAGCCTTGATGTTCGAGCTTTAGCGTTATTTGAGATAATCGGCCTTCGACCGCGGTGGGGTAAAAGCGCTGGCTTACAGGCGGAATCCCGCCATCACTTTATCAGGTTGTAAAACAACTGCCTGCCATTAACAAATGAGCAGGAACTCAGTCTTTTTTTTCTGCCCAGTGCCGAGTGCTGCAGCCACGCGTAGCTGCTTCTCTCCCGTCAGCCTGTGTGAAGCGAAAAATATGAAAATACCCACAGACCAGAATGGCCACCTGCAGGCTGAAGCTACATGCTGAAACTTCAGCCTTTGTTTTTGAACACCGCTCTCTTGTAAAGTAGTAATTTCTTTCTTTGCTGAAGGTTTTTTATTCATCAGAAAATTACAAATCTTACTAGTTAATTATCACTGTCACGTGTACTACTTTGAGCTTCCGAAATGTTGATCAGCCTAGATTGCTGATTCATAACACCACTGATTTATTCGTATTCTGAAGTACTCCTCTTGTGGAAATCTTGTAAAAGGAGCTCGTTGCCGTGTACAGAATGCATTGGCAAAAGCTGTAATTTTACTTTGTGAAGAAATGGGACATAGATCAGTTTGCCCCCAATATAAGTTTTTACTCTGTTTTTTTTAATCTGTCATCTTGTCAGAGGCTGCCAGCATGTAAAGAGCAGGAGTGATGTATTATTTAGCCGACACCGGCCTGACTCGCTGTGGCAGCGCTGGGCCCTTTGGCTCCGACCAATTGCTTTTAAATTTCACGGCTCTGTAGGAGCCCCCTCCTGCCTCTTTCACGGGCGCGGCGGGGCTCTGTTTGAAAAGGCAACCCAATCTGCGTTTGATCTCCTTCGCCCCATTGCATGCACCCCGCTCCAGCCGTGCCCCTAATGTGTCCCCCATGACTTCCCCGTTGCACAGAGGTGGGATGAGAGTTGCGCATGTGGCAAAGGCTACACACGCAGTCTGAGTATTGGAGGCTAGTTCTCCTTTAGCCACTCGTTATGGTCACAAAGTGGACCGTGTTCCACTTGACATAGTGTTCATAAAATCTCCCTTGGATTCATTGAATGTGAGCCCTCCTTTTTTCCATTAACATTATCATTTAAAAACTCCCATTTGTTCCTCAGTGTTGAAACATACTCACTGTTGGCGCTGTATAATTCCTCTTCTTGGAGGCGCTCTCGAGTCCCTGTTACTGACTCTTTGCGGACATTTTCATGTCCTTATATGGTTGTGTTAAAAAAAAAATAGCAGTACAACATCAATAACCTGATGAACCACTGTTATTAGAAGTAGTGACATTTCTGCATGCCAAATAATTTGCTTGTAGATGTAGTTGTGTGATAGAAAAACAGCAGACCCAACTGTGATGACATGCATGCTGCTTGTTCTGAGAAATGGACACTCTAGGCCTGTCTTCATTTGGACGAAGTTTCAAATTAGCTAGCTATTTTGCGGTTTGAAATTAGCCCGATGTCAAATTAGCTGGCTATTTTGAGGTGAAGACGCAAATAGCTCGCTAATTTGATTGGGAAATTTTCCCGATAAATCTTGGTCTAAAATAACCAGCTAAATCTTTTGCAAAATAGCCAGCTAATTCGCGAATTAGTCCGCTATTTGTGTTCTGTCTTCATTAGACCGAAATTGAACCAGAAAAGCCAAATCGAACCGTGCGCTCTCTCTGGAAATGATGTAAAGTGCGCATGCGTCAACTTCGGGCTAATTTCTTTAGCGGAGGGCTTTCGGGCTAATGGAGACGCAAATTCGTACTATTAGGCTAATTTCCTTAACCGCAAAATAGCTGGCTAGTTTAACTTCGTTCTGATGAAGACAAACCTACTCATCTGAAGGGGCGTGTTCAAAATAATAGCAGTGTTGAGTTTCATTCATCATCAATCATTCATTCTGTGAAGAAACAGGTGTCATTAATTGTCCTTTATTAAGGAAGAAGGGAAGCAAATGTTTCACACATTGCTATAAAATAAATTTCCTTCTAAATTGCAAAGTAAAATGGGCCATTCCAAACATTGTTCGGAGGAACAACGTAATTTGATTAAAAAGTTGATTGGAGTGGCGAAAATGTATGAAGAAGTGCGGCAAATTATAGGATGCTCAGCTGAAATGATCTCAAATGCTTTAAAATGGCAACAAAAACCTGAAAGACACGGAAGGAAACGAGCAACTATTGTTCAAATGGATAGAAGAATAGTCAGAATGGCAAAGATTCCGCCAATCATCACCGCCAGAAAAATCAAAATGATATAAAATGACCTGCAAGTGCTGTTACAGTTTGATAGATGCCAAGCTATCAGCAAGAAGCCCCCGTAAAGCGCAGTTGTTGAAAAAATGGCATGTGCAGAATTGGTTAAAACCCATTGATTGGCCCAAAGGGAAATGGCATAGCATTCAGTGGACTGATGAGAGTAAAATTTTTCTTTTCGGGTCTTCTGGTCGTCGACAGTATGTCAGACGACCCCCAGGTACTGAATTCAAGTCACAGCGCACTGAAGACAGCTAAGTATGGTGGTGCAAAAATCATGGTATGAGGATGTTTTTCATACTGTGGTGTTGGGCCTATTTATCGTATAACAGGGATTATAAATCAGTTTGAATACATCAAAATACTTGAACAGATTATGTTGCCATATGCCAAAGAGGAAATGCCCCTGAGATGGGTGTTTCAACAAGACAATGACCCCAAACACTCGAGTAAGCGAGCAATATTTTGGTTTTGGACAAACAGGATTGAGGTAATGGAGTGGCCAGCTCAATCCCCGACCTCAACCCCATTGAAAACTCGTGGGGTGACATTAAAGATGCAGTTTCTGAAGCAAAACCCAAAAATTCACAGCAACTGTGGAATATAGTTTGTTTATCCTGGGAGTAAATACCCGTTTCTAGGTGCCGGAAGTTCGTTGGCTCGATGAAACGCAGATGCGCAGCACTCATCAAAAACAATGGGTATGCAACTAAATATTAGTTCAGTAATTTAAAGTGAAATTAAATCTTAAGTTAAATTTAGTATTTGATTTTGAAGACAAAATTGTTGACACCGCTATTTTTTGAACAGATTAATATTCCTTTTCTTTGCTTCCTGCAAAAGAATAACACAGACTTGATCAAACATGTTAATGCTTTGATTTGGCATTGAATGTGTAATGTTTCCACTACATTTAAATATGGAACTGCAGGCTATTAAAAAAAAAAAATTGCACTTTATTCACATTTTTTAACGCACTGCTATCTTTTGAACACAACTGTACATTTGTGCTGTATGCTGTATTTTGGTGCTGCCAAAAAAACCTACTATATACCACAAGCTCTGACATCACTGTAAATGAAGCATACAAATTGAATTGTATTGCTATCTGTGGATTTTCGGCATTGCTGTCCAAGTGCTTACACGAAAACATGAATTTAAGATGGTAAATTGCAATTTTAGTGCTTCAAGCCCTCTTATTACATGCTTGCTCACTATTATTTACCAATGGGATTATTGCTGTAAGTGACCTGTATGGCATTCACAGGATCAAGCTTGCATGCAGTAGAATTCGTTGCAGTTCTGTGTGTAAATATGGAGTCAGCAACCCATTAAATACATTAATAAATGAATGCACAAATGTGTATCTTGGTAAGTAGCATTTTGAACTCAAGGGTTCGGTTTGAGGGTATTTTCAAAGAGATGGGTATTTCAGAGCTGGGAAGTTGGTGGAATATTTCAAATGGACTTTTTTTTCTATTTGTTTTTGTTGTTCAGGCTTTACTCCAATTTAATTATGTTCTCTAAATTTTGCCCCTGCTCTTTGCTTTTCTGGCTCATCAATAAAGATGGGGAGGTGGGGGGTGAAAAGGAACCCAATACCCTACAAAGCCAGGGGGAGTCTTATCGATCAAAGGAAACCAGCCTCAACCAAGCTCGAGAATGCAGGCGGCACATTTCGAGGAAGCCATTTGAATAATTGTCTCTGCCTATTTTACTGTGTGATTTCTTTGTTTTCAGAAGCAGTCCGAACCAGTCATTAAATTATTAAATGGCGGAAGCAGGCGAGAGTAGTGTAAACACCCCCTGCCCCGCCTCACTTATGCCGTGTGAGAAAGAACGCTCGGAAAAGGCGGTCTTGACCGCAGTGGCGTCTCATCATACGCCTCAGGCTCAGCCAACTCGCAGAGACCACAGGCCTCTGATCTCCACAGCACCATGAAATTCCCTATTGCTCTATAATCGACGCAATCCGGTGTCAATCTTAGGCCATGTCTAACATTCAATTTTTTTTTTTTATATTTGTGGTTAGGTTTGGTCACCAGAGCGTTGTTATATGTAAAATAGTGCAATATAATTCGGGTCGGCTCTTCGTTCACTCCGTGGAATGGATCTGGCGCGGGTTTTTTGGTATTGACGATTTCGGATGCCAGCTTTTTTTCTCCCCTTGTAGGGAGACTTATTTGCAGTCATTTCAATTGCTAATGGCTCATCTGATGCCCCGCAACATCAGGACTTGCGATCAATACATAGCGGCGCAGCAGCGCAGGGTTAATGGCTAGCATCTGTTCGCTCTGCGCTCTTCCCTAATTGAAAGCAGATGGCCGCAATCGCTAGGCTCCTGTCGAACCGTGAGCCAGGTTTTACTGTCCCCACAAATCCAAACAAGACCGTCTCAGGAAATCACTCCACCCCAAGCAGCTCTTACAGTAAGTCGAGCGGCACAAAGAATTTGGAGTGAAGCAAAAAAGGCGATGGATGGGACCCCGCAGTTTGCTTACCTGCTCACACTTCACTGTGGGCCAGGCCTGCAGGCCTACTGCGAGGAATTGGACGTGGTCCTTGGAGATTGAATTTAAGGACTGTATTAGTGCGATAGGGGGCTTTTTAGTTGCAATGTTGTCAAAACAAATCATTAGTCTATTACACTGGAATTCCAGGGCAGTCTGGGCGAGCTAGATTTCACAAAGGACATGGCTTGTATCTGTCGTAATTTGGGGATAGTCTCTAGGCAGGGGAGGTCATATGTTGGGGAAACACTGAATGAAATGGATATTCAGAGTGCCGTTTTTTGCAGCTACTACCAGAATCGCTAAGGAAAAAGGCTGACCATTTGTTGCTGACTTAGTTTCCCAAAATAAACTGTGGGTAAATGATTTGTTTGCCCTGTCCTTCAGTATTGCATTTCCACAATTACTCAACTGCATTCGGCAGCTTCGCGAACATGAAGCTTTTTCTAGATGCAGGCAGAATCTCCTAAGCATGCTGAATAAAGAATTTCCTCCGTTGCACAGTTTACTGCAATTCTTCGTTATAAAAGTGCATTGCAATACAGGGCAGTGATTGGTATTTCTTATTCTTAATCTGTATCAAAGTGCCATGACTGTGCTGTGAGTTTACCGTGTAACTTTTTGTCCTGGAAGCATTGGCTTTACAATCCCGTGAATCCACTTATAATTTATATTATCTGCACCATTTTGCTGCAAATCTTGTGGGGATATTGTGTCATTGATAATGATGATTTCTCCCAATGCGAGTGGTGAATGACAGCATTATTATTCTGTTATGCTGAATTATTGCTTGGCAATTTTGATAAGATTTTTTGGTTGAACAAAAGGGAAACCTGGTAACATTCTTTTACATTTTTGCCTAATTATGACCAGTCAATTGCTTATTCATGGCCTGTCTCACTGGTAACATGTATACTTGCCTTTCCATTACAATGACGACAATACTGTAAATCCTACAGGCCACCTGCATTACATTAACTGTTTGTGGCAGAAGGCAAGAGCATCTGTGAGCGACTGCCAGAGAGAGCATTTATCTTGTACTGTAAATTGAGCAGACCTTACAAAGTTTTGAATAATGTGTGGTACAACAGTCGAGTAATTTTTCTGTTAATTTTCTCAACAAAAAAAAAAACCCTGTGAAAATAAACAGACACTTTAAAAGGCAGAAATTTTATAAATGTGTTTTCTAAAAAATGCTTGTAATTATACTCGGGATGTGTCCTGCTTTCTTCTCCATCTGGTAACTGTATACATGCGTCTGTACGTGTGCATGCAGGTCTGTTTAATCCGAGCAGTTTGTAGGCAGTTGTGGTTATATATTGTTGCGGTTGTTCTTTGTCTAAATTTCCCATGTATCAATACATCACTGTGAGGGGCAGCTCCCAGAGGTGAAGGAAATGGCCTCAGCAGATGTCGAGGCCGCTGATAGTCATTGGGGGTTGAGTTAACTAGGTAACCACGACGACGTGCTCCTCCTTTGGACACAGGTCAAGAGATTCCTCTAAATGGGCCATATGGCGTTCAGATTTGTATTCGGCATGCAACTTTCTAATTCATCATTGCCACCGATCGTGCGTGACTTGCAGTCCTTCACAGAAGTTTAAAAATTCCTCAGAGTGCATTAGTCTTCATGCAGTGAAAGGTATGCAGGTGAATCGTTCGGAATGCATATCGTTGCCCATGTATTTTTCCCCCTCCGATTTCCTGAGGCAATATTGAAATACGGCCCATCTGCATCTTTCCTGCCATTAATCAGTTTTACAGTAGAGTATTATTTTTGTTTCATGTTCAGTCTAGTGTTGCATCTTGGAGGAAAAGGGTTGTATTTTGGATTGTATTTTTTTTTGTGTTCAAAGCAAAATATCCATACATTTACTGAGGGCCATCAGAAGTCTCCTTCAGGCTACATGAAAAATCAGAAATCTGCCCTATCTGAGCCCTTGAATGCATAAATCATTGCCCAGTTCACAATGAATGGCATATTGTCCTATTATAAGTTTAAATTACTGATTTAAAATTGAATGAACATTGTCGCAGAGGTGAATGGGATCTTTTTCTTCATAAAGGGTGGTGTGGCAGGAGTACCACTGATAAGCATCATATCTATCCTCTCTCTTAAATGCAGAGTATCCACCTCTGAAATAATGTTCAGATTTGTCAAGGCAAAACATCTACACTACAGTATTTTCTTGTGCATTTTTGCATGGTCTAGAGGTTCTCACTTGTACCTTGTAGTTTTGGGGTAGTGAGCCTGCTCGGTTTTACTTTTTCTAAGAAATTATTGTCTAAGTTTTGACTGCAAAATAAATGAGTGTTCCATCTAATGGTTAGCTAGGCTGGTACTCTCTTACAATCAATTCATTTTGGTAATAAAACATTCAATCAGGGAAAAACCAGAATTTTATGAGGCATACAATTAGGGTTGCTGCTCAAGGCACAGGAGGACTTTCAATTTCAGGACAGGGTTGAAATAGAAGTATCAGATTCCAGCCTTTTCTCTCATTCGGAAAAGATTTGTTTTGCTGTTGCGAATTTGCCCTAATGCTGCAATGAAGTACATTCCTAGCATTATGGGATTTGACGTCATTTCAACTCTCATCTGGCCCAGTATAGCTACCGCAAGTTCTTCTCTAAACTTAGCCAGAAAGGAGCTCAGCCTGTCCGCGTAAGTAATCTTAATGGTGTCCTGGCAGTCATTTAAAATCTACTTGCGTGTACAAGTCCTGTGAACCTTAACCCTAATCCTCAACCCGTAATATTTGTATTCAACAGAATCTGGCAAAATGCCAGTGAAAGTAAATGCTTGGATCTGCGTTAGTCAATGCACAGCTTGTCGGATGGAGGAGCATTGTTTTTATTATAATGGAACTATTGTAGTTTGTGGTCTTCCACTACTTTTGTTGTTTTTGTTTTCACATAGTTTGTTTCAGATGTATTTTCTTTCCTTTTTGTATATATAATTGCAGGATTGCTTATTGTTAAAAAATATACATACCATGAGTGAACACAGTCTGTCCTGTGGTTTGCTCCATATGTACCAAAACTAGTAAATGCATTTTGCAGATTTTGTTCATTCATTGCGTAGCTGACTTGGTCATGGAGCAAACGCATGGACCGTTCCAGCCAAAAAAGCGTGACTGTGATGTGCCTTGTAGGGCTTGAAAGCCTTTTTCACCCCTCAGATTTGTGTGCTTTTTTTTGGAAAATTAAAAAGTGCACTTCATCTAAAAGATATTTTCATTCTCTCTACTTCTTTCTCTCTGTGTCTATCAGCATGCACCACAGAGACTGAGAAAGTGTGCAGTGTCTCTTCTGAAGATCACCTGCAACCTTTCAAGGACAAAATGGAGGAGTTCTTAAGCCAAGGTAAGGGGCAAGAGTGGCGATGCGTGGCTGTCACTCCCCTGTAATGAACTGTTTTAGATGAAGCCGAGCCACTGTGGCTGCGTGTACCAGAGGAAGCCAAGTGGGCCATCCATCACTTCACCATCAGCATGACTAGGGGCTTACGCAGGCATTGTACGAACTGAGCTTATTTATTTATCTTTTTAAACCCCGAGTTTGTACAGTGTGTCAGAGGCTTGACAGGATTTGAGGTCATGGTGAACTTAAAGCTTGTTGACACAACTCAAACTGTGGAGCCATTGACATGAAATCAACTAATATTTTGTTGGATTATTTGAGATGTGTGTGGATGAAAGTTGAACTGCAATAGTCAATGGCAAAAGATTTTTTAAACCTTTTAGACGCTAGATTAAAAAAAAATATATATATATATATATATATATATATATATATATATATATTAAATGAGAAAACGTGGGCACTGTTGCAGTCACACAGAAACTATGATTATTCATAATCTATGCCGCGCGCTTCCTGGAGCAATACTGTCAACTACTACACAAGTGACAGTGACAAGAGAATACAAGCAAAGCAAAGAACCTTTGAAGTGACAGTATTTAAGAATGTTGTTTTAGCTTTTTTGTGACATATCCCTTGGTGTATGGCATCGTAACGGTAGGTTAGGCAACTTTGGAGAAACCAGACTATACAATAGATTTTGAATGTCGTCAACAGAAAACAAAAACGCTCCCTCGTCTCAGTTATTGCTCCAAAGTCACTACATAGTCAGACGAGAACCCGCACAGTATTCTGTCGTTGGGTGAAGAGAATGAGGAGGGGTGCTACTCCGCGTGTTATTAGTTTACATCACAAACCTTATCCAACCACTTGATGTATCATTCACTTGCCAGAAAAAAAAGTTACATAATTAGCTAAATGTACACCGGTAAAACGTAAACAATGTGAATGCAATGAACGTAAGCAATAAACATGACTGAAGTTATATGCCTTATCATGGCTGTCGCGCTAGCTAGCATGAGAGGTATAGGAAAATTGATAGGATAACAGTATAGCCAGCAGTACAACGCTGCCTACCAAGCAGTGCCAGGCGGCGGTAACATTAACGTTACATAACTAGCAAAGCCAAAATCAACAAGGGCAGGATTCTAGCTACACAGTGTAAGTAAATTTTGTATGCTTATTTTGCATTTGGGACGCATTTCGCTGATTATGTTTCTCATGAATCAATTGTAAGCAGCTTCCTAGCTATCTCACTAATGAGCAAGCTATTTTATAATTTTATTATACTTCGCCAGCGACATACTAAAGCGCCGGAATATTGCACAGAATTCACAGTGTGTTGAACAATGACCGACTTACATGTTAGAGTGTCAGGATGCAAACAGTTGGCTCTGACTCAGAATATAGCAATTCCAGAACCCAGTCTGGTCAAAGAGGACAGGCTCGGGAAGGAGGGCTTGCAACAGGCAAGGTATTTAGCTACCCAAATTATTCCTGGTCGTCGTCTATTCTGCTTTTGTCCTTCTTTTCTTGCTTTGTTTAGCAGTGCAAGCTGTTGTAGTTATAAGTGAAATTTCAATTTTTTTCTGGACTTTCTTATCTGTGCTAGTGGGACGAGGTCCAAAGCTTTACCGGCAACGCCTGTAAAGACTTTGGCGTCGTTAACGCTGTCCACACACGTGTACTGAGTCCAGGAGCAGAGAGGTTGGGTGGGCGCAGGTATTTTGGTTTGAAAGACTGGCAGGTAGAGCTGTCTCGTTATTTCATTCGGACCAAGTGAAATGATTTGACGGATTTATTGCAGTCTTTTGACCACTGCTGGTACCTGATTGTCTTAGTTTTTTTTTTAAAACCATTTAATTTATTGATTGCCATGGGGTTGTTAACATAATTCCAACAAATGTAGCAGAGATGCATAGCTGAAAAGCTTGCCTACCCTGCCTTTAAGGTAATCTGCACACTGCAAATCAAATGTTACCTTTCAAATATCAAGTGCTGCCCGTGATGTGGCGCTGGAAGAAAAATGCTGCCGCAACATAAATGGAATTTAGTGCAAGTTTAGTCAGGATGACTACCACATTCAACACTCCTTTGGTGTAAAGTTACGCCTCCAACTTCGATGTGGGACTCAATTACTAACCAGTCAGCTCTTTTATATACTGGGATGAGGGCATATATTTCACTGCATTGTAGTTTGCCATGTTAGCTTAAGTTAGTGGAAGTTTTTCCATCATGACATGTTGGCCAACTTGCAGTGTGGCAATGGCTAATGTACTTTATGTACGCTTGCCAGTAGCTGGCATGTGGCTCACCCTGACATTTTAGGCGATGTGCCCTTACAAAGTCATTCGAGAAACCTGATCCTTGGATGGTCTGGAAGGGATTGACTTACCTTGACACTGTAGTTAATAAACAGCTGAATTAACAGCAAGATTCATGTCACATAAAGTATTTGGGTAGCTCACTCAGACCTCGAGCGTTCAATGATTAATTCCTTGACAGGCCATCTGCGATCATTTCAACTAGTTTTCCAGTATTTAGCTACAGGTTGACCATAATGTTTTGTTGGGGGCGGAGCCCCGTGGCGCATCAACCCATCTGTCATACAACTGACGTTGTGTCAGTGGAGCTTCCCAGTTGGTCACACCCAGGGCGATTCCAATAGAGAAATGCCAGAAAAAGGTTAGAGGAAGAACTTGACTTGTACCTGGAGGTTTGCTCATATACCCTGGACTGATGATACAGTGCCTCTCAGTTACTTTTGCTCCTTTGATCTGAGAAAATCCTATGTTATAATAGCCTGAAGGGCAAGATTTCTTGCTGTACTCTTATACAGTTTAATGCCTTAAACTTTAACTTTTCACTTAAGTTATCCCTTATATAGATTGAAAATTAGAAAAAGTATTTTTTTTTTGTAGGACAATGTCATGTACATATTCTGTATTCTGTATTCTGTATCTGCTGGTTGTTGCGCTTCACTGAAGCTACATCACAGTTATATATTGAGGGAAATATTCAAACTTAGGACACCATGTTTTCATAGACTCAGAATTACATCAAATGGAAAATATTGAGATCTTGTACATCATTTTCAGATTTGCACACTCAACGAAATTGAAATCTCAGCAACAGCAGCTCCAGTGAGTACTCCTTTGTAGCATAATTAGGTGACTTAAATGAAAAATTGCTCACTGACCTGACCAAACCCCTTAATCCTTCCTATGATTTTTCAGAAATTAATTTGCATTTGGTGTTGGAAGACAGAATTTGAGTGAATTGGCGATACGTTGTGAGCGGACAATTTGAAAACACTCTCTACTTTTCTAACCGACTTTTCTTGAAGCATTGTTGTAGAAGTAAAGATTTGTGTTTGGGATGCATAGATACCATATTCACTGTGTGTCTGGAAAATTGCCCACAATCTTCTGGACTGCCATAATGTTGGACAAAGCAACACATTCTCATCCTGACTTGTCATATGTTGATGCTACCTGACCAAGCATCAATATACGATGCGAAAGGAAGCTTTTGTCGTCCTTATTTGATGGTCCATGTTAAGAGATAGGGGTTTGGGAGATAGGGTTCCTTTTAAACGGCATCAAATAATGCCAAAAGCCTCCTTTTGTGTCGGATATTGACATTTGGTCAGGTAACATCAATATAAGACGCGTCGAGATGAGACTGGGCTCGACAAAGATTACATTCTTTTCTTATACACCAATGAACAATTAACTGAGATTAGTTGCTTGTTAGCTGGCCACAATTTATATTTGGGGTATGGTATTTGTTATTTGGTATTTTTTTATATGGCATTATGATTTAGTTCAGCATGGGCTCTCTACAGTTGACAAATCAAATTATAGTGACATCTTTGTCTAATCCTTAATTTCTTAATTCCAGATGAACTGGTGAGCCGAATGCATTGTTCACACTTCCCACTTCAGTTTTTGGCCAGATTGTCATTCCAGTACACCACTTTAGTCTTCAGTGAGAAGCAGAGCAAATGAAGCTATACATTTTTTTTACTCTTGCCTATTTCAGTGATTGAAGGAATCTAAATTCTATCCAAAAGATTACATATTATACCTTAAAGGTATGTGTTTTGGAAGAGAATAGTACAATCATATTTCCACAGTAGTATATTGAAGATGGTGGTGTTGGATCTAATGCTGTTCTTCATTAGAAAGATTCACTTCACCTTTTACTATTTTTGGCTGCTACTTCTTACAGCGCAGTATAAAGTAAAAACGATAGACGAGTTAAAAATTTACGGAAGATAATCTAGCGTCAAACCATGCATTACTTAGCAATTCACTTAATGTTAAAATTCAACTAGGGTGACGTATACTTTGAGGCAGGTCTTACCCCATCTTTTGGGATGCATTTACCTATATGTCTGACTGAACGAGGCATCCTGCCCTTCTGTCAAAGGAGGTGCACTGTGAGGCTGTCTGTGATTAGCTGACCGAGATGCAGCAGCAGCGCTTAACGCATTTCAATAATGCTTCATGACCCCTGAAAGTTCCATTGACCATGAGATTTTTGTAACCCAGTTTTGTCATTAATCTCTGCATGTGACCCATGAAACAGGCCTTGAAGACCTGGGCCTGCGTGTCAGGCTTTAGTCCCCAGAGCTGTCTGCTGCCCCCACCCCATACCTCACCCCTGTAAGCATTTTCAGGGCTGTGACGACGGGTGGGGGCAACTGATGCGGAGACCCTTAACCACTACTGCGCTCAATTTGTCAAAGTGCACCCAGGGCACTGACCCCCAGGGCACCCTGAGGAAGCCCCACTTCCCCACAGTTGCTGATCACAAGGCGGGTGCATTGGCCACGGTGCGCTAGCGGCCTCGGCTGGGCCAGGCCTGGAGTGTACACACACATTCCACTCTGCTCCTCTCTCGAACCCCCTTGGCCCCCTTTGTTTCATTTTCTGCTGAAAAAAAAAACTCCAAATAAACATTCTGTCTCAACAGCTCTGAAAGCTCCCGCGCTGTTTATCCTTCCTGCCTTTTGAAAAGGTGCATGATTCATTAAAAGTGGTATAGGACTATAAATTTGTAACATGCACCCTCTTACATACACACACACATACACATCGCGCACACACACACGCACGTACGCGCACACACATACACACACTCACACATGCAAACATATACCAACAGACACTTGTGCTTATGCACATTACCCGAGACACGTGGGTGACGCACACATGCACGCACACACACACATACATACACACACTCTCACACACAGATACAGGACATACGGGTGCGCACACACATCCTTCTCTCCTTTATTTGTTTTATTTTATTTTATTTTATTTGGAAGTGTTTATTTTTGCATTTCTAACTGATTGAACAGCCCGACTTGAAAGGAGCCAGCGTCTGTCTGATCCCCGGTCGTGCTGAGGCAGTCATATTCCAATCGCAATCTAATATGTTACACATGTCCTTTGTTTTTTGGTGTTTCTGAGTCCGACTTAAAGGACGCCCTGGTGAAAGCTCGTCTCTGACTGTGACTCTGAGAGAGGAGCGCGTTTTTCATCTATGTGACAGATCATTTCCTGAAGGCAGTTTCCATTGTTTGGCATGACTTGACTTTGAAAGCTAAGCTCCAAATTCATGGCAGACCCTCGTAAGATCGATAGAAACTTCATTTTTTGGTGTTTGTTTTTGTTGTTTATAATTGGAGGGTAAAACCAGTATTCCATCCCAAACAATGCCAGCAGTTGTTATATAACCTCAAAACTTTCCGCGGAATATAAGCATTCTTATTTTATTTATTCCATGCTTTCTATCCCATAATTGAATTACTTGAGTTATAACAGCAAAATAGAAAATTTAGCTGTAGTTCCTGATACAATGCTTGAAACTATGTGCTTTGACAAAACTTTGCAATTATTTTACAAGAATTATTTCAATTTTATGTATTCAGTATTGCTCTCTGAAGGAAGGAATTTTGTTGTTGTTAGTTGTTACTGATAATATGGTAATGGCATAGATATTTAATAATTTGTGAATGATGATGTTTAAGAATTCGGAGAATCAACCTCCGTGCCCAAGCATAGCCACCAGATGTAAGTAACCTTGGCTGAAAAGAAAGGACACATAGCTGTAGCTTGTGTAATATTATAGGAATGTTTTTGTTTTGAATTAGCACTTTGTTTCTCGTGTGTAGTGTTGCCTTTTTTTCCCGATCTACCCAGCTGCAACTTATCAGCCCAATAGACATGAGAAAATTCTGTCATCCCCGAAAACCGTTAGTTACGTCGGATGTAAGCTCTCGATGAGACTCGGATGGAATGACGTATGAACTGCACAATGACAGATTTGCACTGATTTGCTTATACCATGTTACATTCAGCCAAATGTGTGTTTAAACTTGTGGCCCCATTTTGATCTTTTTTTATCTTCCGTGGACTTATTTGGGAATTCCTATTTTTAATTCAGAAATTGTACATAGGTCCATGCTCTGTTCTGATTGATTGTCTACAAACAATGGGTACCACATGCAGAAAGATCAATAGGAAGATTTAGTGTAGGGAACAGTAGATCTTCATATTTGACGTGTCAGGAGTGCTTAGATGTGCCTCTGGCTTCAATTACATGGGATGATTTGATATTCCCTGAAAGGAAGGCTGTAGATCAGCGCGGGGAGAGTCCTGCATCTTTGGGAAATGGTGTTGGATAACTGTTTTGGATTGTTATGGCTGTGGAGCAGCCCTGACTGAGGAGCCAGTGAAATGTGCTCCATGCATGTGCTGCTTTTCCTCTCTTGTAGTATTGCCCTGCACACGACCATTGATGAGGTGAAGCGCTGCATGTTTTCATGCAAGCCAGATATTGAAATCAAAGAGAGCATGTCTGGAAAGTCTTCTGGTAGTGTTAAATGTCTGCTTTCCCCCCCATAAATCCCTTTCTCAAATGGCAAAAAACCTCAGAAGCTGAAAAATAACAAACAAAATTATGTGGCCGGAGAATTTGTTGGGTAAGGGTCCTTCGAAGTAGATCCTTTCGAAAATTCCTTGGCTTACTATTGAACCTTCAAACATGCCTTTGGCCTGTTGTGTTGCAGCATTTCAGTAATGTTTTCCTCAGAGGTATACTCGCATTGTTCACTATCATTGGTTATTTGTAAGCAATGTCTGGAATGTCCTCTCTGTGCAGTAGATTTGTGTGTTTCTGTATGTGCGCAAGTGCCTCTGTCTCTGTGTTTGTCGGTCTGTGAGCGTGCGTGCGTGTGTGTGTGTGTTTGTGCGCGCGTGTGTGTGTATGCGTGCGCTTGCGTTCATTCATGTGTGCACTCTGCCATTTGCAGTTGAAGAGAACATGAAGAGGTCCATCTGGCTTTTGAGGTGCTGTAGCCATATTTCGGTGGCTGGTAGTGATATAGAACATAAATACAGTCCCCTGGCTCCAATCCCAATTCATATCCAGCTTCCCTCATTCATGGAAATTGAGACCTGTCTGTGAAGCTGCAATACCACACAACTGCTGCTCTGATCCATATGTGCCAATGACCGTTAATGAAGCCTGATTGCAGGCCATGTTTATACCTGTGCACTGGAAAGACTTATCACAGAGAGTGTACACTTTTTTCAGCAGAGAAAACTCCGTAAACAGTTCAATGGTGAGAGGCTTACTTTCCTGCCGCCGCTTGAAATGAACTTGACAAATAGGACTAATCTTGGCAAACAGCGAGTTTACAGCAGTGCTGATAGCAACCCTCGCAGCAGGCTGTCTCTAAGGACTTGTAAAATATTAACAATTCTCATGCTGCATCATCCCAGGATCTAATTTGAAGCTAGTGGATATATTGAACATTCCATTTTTCAAACAAGGGCATGCATAAAAAGTTTTGAGACGGGAAAATATGGAATTTAGAATGTGCTGTCTCGTATTTAAGCATTATGGGTTTTTTTGGGTTTTTTTTACCAATCACAATGCAATTCTTCCCAACTGTGTTTCTGTTTACAGCCAAAACTGAACTGGAGGCTGAAGAGACGCAGCTGACTGAGACCCACAAAACGTAAGACGCTCATTTGGGAACCGTTTGCGCTGTCGCTCAAGAAGTAGTGTGGAAAATACGTCAGCTGGCTCAGAGTTTCTAATTTATATCATCTCTTCATATCTGTAGTACTCACCCCAGGTAAAAGAACACACGTGCATTATGAAATGCTTACTTTTCTGAAAGCAATTTTAGCTGTATTTACTGTGGAAATAATCTGAATCTCTACTTTTCTGGCCATGCAAATTCTATATTGAGAAACCTTGACTGCCGTATGGCCAGGTGTCATATAGATTCTGTGTCCAGGGTCTCATTTAAGTTCTGCATCTATAAACCCTGACTGCTGTAAAGTAGGGTCTCATTTAAGTTTTGAATATATAAACCCTGACTGCTGTAAAGTAGGGTCTCATTTAAGTTTTATATCTATAAACCCTTACTGTTGTAACGTAGGGTCTCATTTAAGTTTTATATCTATAAACCCTGACTGCTGTAAAGTAGGGTCTCATTTAAGTTTCATATCTAGAAATCCTGACTGCTGTAAAGCAGGGTCTCATTTAAGTTTTGAATCTATGAACCCTGACTGCTGTAAAGTAGGGTCTCATTTAAGTTTTATATCTATAAACCCTTACTGCTGTAAAGTAGTGTCTCATTTAAGTTTTATATCTATAAACCCTGACTGCTTTAAAGTAGGGTCTCATTTAAGTTTCATATCTATAAACCCTGACTGCTGTAAAGTAGGGTCTCATTTAAGTTTTGAATCTATAAACCCTGACAGCTGTAAAGTAGGGTCTCATTTAAGTTTTATATCTGTAAACCCTGACTGCTGTAAAGTAGTGTCTCATTTAAGTTTTGAATCTTTAAACCCAGACTGCTGTAAGGTAGGGTCTCATTAAAATGCCGAGGTGATTATTCCCTGTATAAAAGCTTGTGGCTGGTTGCGAGGAGCACGTGAAGGGGTGAAGGAGGCACATGGGATGCCTTGTTTATCTAGCTCTCTCAGGCAGACAGAGGAGGCTCCAGCCTGCTGCTAACTCTGACAGGACTTGGAATGCATTAACCGCAGCCCCAAACAATGAGTTCACCTCTTCATGTTATTGATCAAGAGCAACAAAGGAGAGGATCTGACACAGCATGTGTGGAGAAATATTTGGTTTATTCACTGTGGACCAGGTCAAGGAGGCACAACTGTATTTTTCCCTTGGCAGTTCAACAGTTCCTTTGTAGACATGTAATTAGACTTTGAATCACAGCATTAGTTTTGTTTTTTTGGGGGGGGGTGAAAAGAAAAAATAGTCAATATATGTTTGTGTGAGTTTTAGTTTTAGCACGTGGATAAAACAAGCCCAGGTCGTGCAGATTTTTGATCCTTAGTCAAAGCAGTGCAGGCAGTACTTTTCCCAAATTTATGTTCGGATTATAATGCACACATCAAGAGGGTGATCAGTACTTGTGAAAAAGTTTGAACTGTGTCTGGGTCGTTTAACAGTTTTAATTGTGATCTATTATTTATACCCTATATTCAGTTATTTGATGAGTTCATTTTACTCTTGCCCTCAGAAAAAATATTTTTCTTTGGAGAACTAATCTGCATCTTTCTTCAGTTTGACTTAATATTATTTTACAACTGAAATCTACAAATGCAGTTCTATAAATACTGTATATTTTACATTTATCAGACATGACATGTAGACAAAACAATTGAAAAGATTTAATTTTGTTAGAAAAGAATGCAATCGCTGTAGCCATAGAAGATATGGCTCTAATTTTAATGTTTATATTTGAAATTTCAGCAAATACTTAATCTTATGTTTTCAAGTGTACATTCTATGTTGACCGACTCCGTCAGGTCATGAGTGAGCCCAAAATAATATACAGCATTGGATAACGAGTTGTTCCATCTCTGATGGTTCACTGTTGTCTGGTGAAATTCTAGAAGTATTTGTGATTTTTTTTTTTTTTTTTTTTTTTTTTTTTTTGCATTGTGACCATTTCAGAACCCTACTCCAGGATAGGCAATTGCCATAACTCATGATAGTTTTTTGCTGCTGATTTCTCTGTATATCCCTGATTTCAGGTTCTTGGACTTGACCGTCTTCTTTTCAGTCAAGCCGAAGATGGGGGAGAAGGAGGTTTCTCCTCACACGTTCTTCTCCGTGTGGCACGAGTTCTCCACCGATTTCAAAGATCTGTGGAAGAAGGAAAACAAGCTGATCCTGCAGGAGAGGTGGGGAGTTTACCTTCATCAGCTATAAACCATATCTACACGCCGCCCGCAGTTGAGGCCATACCTACTTATCTGTTACGATTTGCTAAAGATTTGAAGAGCACGTCAAGAGGTGTTTGAATGGTTTATTTTTGCAGAAATGAAAATCGCTTTCATGGAACCAATGTTGGCTCGCCTAGCGATCACAACATGTAACTTTCCCCTTAGACAATCTACTAGGAATGCAAAATGGTGCGCTCGATTTAACGTCCCCAATATACTTGGTTCCCGGAATGAAATGGAACATGTTACACTACTGTTTTTCTCGCCTAGCTGTCGATGTTTAGATGTGAGGAATTGATTTATTTTTGAGCGCAGGCTCAAAGGCTCTCGGCTGTCCTTTTAAATGTTGTGAAAACAAAGCTGCTCCCATTTCTTTCTTTTGTTTTTTATTCAGAGACTGCTGTTTTCAGAGATCAGTCTGTCCATGCGGAGCACTGGCAGAGCACTGATTTAATGTGGCATTACCTTAAATACCTGCGCCTGCCATCCCCTCTGTTCTTTTCTACATTTGTTTGCAATAAAATCCTCTGTCGGTAGAAGATGACAGGCCAGCTCACCTTCTCCCGGTTTCAGCCCTCTGTTTCACTCCTCAAGTATGTTTTTCTCTCCTGGCCAACTATCTGTCAGCATTGCGCTGGAAAATGAACATCCCTGATTGGGGTCAGATTTGTTATAATATGCGCTTTTCTTGGAGCAATAAGGAAGACCTTCATTATGAGAATAGAAGGTGAAGGCAACTGCATTCGTGAAAGGATGACTTTTATCCAACTTTTTACCTGTTTAATTATGAAGACATGTTTTCTTGTTGTGGTATGGTCAATCATTTATCCCTTATTAACTTTGTTTGTGATTATTAATTAATTTTCAATTTTTAATAGGTCATTTTTTGAGCCACTATGCCCCGCCCCTAGAAAACGGGCACAGTCTGCTGGAATGGACTGTAACGTCAACTGTTTTCTTTAAACACAAATTAAAAGCCTAACAGATTAAATCAATTAATAGCAACAATGAAAACGAAAATAACTCTGATTGCACCCAATTCTTTATTGAATGTTATTTCCACTTTGTGTCTATTTGAGAGACACTATCAGAGTCCATAAGAATTTTCGATTTTACTCCAATAGAATTTCAATTACAACAATTAGCACTTTGCCTTTGTTTGGCGCAAGCTGCATGCAAGAAACACTTTGCACCTGTGCAGGCCTTTTTTTCTGCGTAAAATGGATTGATTGAGAAGGTACTAATTGAGCAACATATCGAGAAACCTGTCCTTTCAATCTGGTATCCAATGCTGTTCAGTATAGCGCCGGTCGGCTTTATGTATAAATAACCTTTGACACGGTGACGTCACGCAGCTCCTGTGGGTAATTGCGAAGGGGCTTATTATGTTCTAATACTAGTTAATAATCAGTCATGCCAGTAAATGTAAGAGACAGATGACACAAGCCTTTCAGTAAAACGGAACTTAACTTTTTCTTCATAATTAACAGCAAACGATAAAAGCTTCAAATTTCAAAGCCGTACTGTACCTTGGACAAAGAGAAATCCCGAGCCAACTATTAACATGATCTAAAATGCTGGTTTGCCAATTTTTTGGGTTAGAATCAATGCTATCAGTGCTCATGTTACTAGTGCTCACTGCCCAATATTTGCAAAACAGTAGCCTACTCTGCCACGATACAACAATAAAAAGAAGTGCCAAAAATCCCTTCGCACTAACGGGTTTAAGTCCATGCATCGCTTAAGAGTCGAGACCATTCTCTAATATACACAGAATCCCTAATTTTTAGATTCAGAAAATATAAGCATAGCAATGAATTTTACTCACACCAGAAATCACTAACACAATCCAGGTGTGATATTCATAAAAAAAAAAAAAAAAAAATCTGCTTCCTCAGAGTTGGCTATGGCGAGTTCATTCACCAAAAAACAATCGATTTACGTCAAAATTTGAGAGGCTAGTATAGCAGAAATAAAAAAGAGAACAGGACAACGATGCGGGCGAACGCCTTTGTATGTATGTAAGCAATGTGAGCAATGTCAACAGATGACGTCACAGCGATTTCACAATCCTGTCCGCATCTGAGGCACTTTTTTTTTTTAGAGGCGTTCCCAATCAAATTATAAAAATCATTTTATTTCATTAACTCGACATTTTACGAGAAAATAAATGCAATAAATCGATTTCTTGATATCAGATTCATGTAGTAGCTTTAAATTTGAATTTCACTTTTTTTCGGCAAAAGTAAAGCTTTAAATGGCTTGTGTTGGCAGAGTAGTAACCCAACATGGCAGCCCCTCAATGAACGTGCCCTCAGTGAGGTCATATACTCTGGGTATTATTCTTCTGTTTTGGTGCATCACAGCAGGTAGACAGGGTTGGGGAAGAGAGGGGGGCAATGGTGGCAGTAGGTATGCACATCTTCTGGGAATGAAAATGGAACTTAACTGGCATCTTTCTGAATAAAGTGCCTTTGTGTTGTGTTGATAAATAACCTTGATTTATTCATAGGATACTTGAAGATTTTTTTAGGACTAGTAGGCATGGTCTGGCTGATTCCATCTACAATATGTTAGCCTCATATTATTTTGCAATAGCATTGTTGCAACCGGTGATGTTGTGCACATCACTTGCTGTAAATATGAAATTAGTTGATATCAAACATTTGTTCTTCTATGGTATCAGGGAAGAAAGGAGACTGGAAAATTGCCCAATATAAGCATTCAAACCCTGGAGCTTGGCTTATCTTTAAACGCAAGTTTCCCGTAACATGTACCACATGTTTAATATTAGATTATATCTGTCTCATTAAAATTCACTGAAAAGGGGAAAGCCAGTGAAATGAACCAAATCTATTGTTTTAACCTGCATAATAAAATGAGCGCTTGATTGATTCCGTGAGCTTCCAGTGGTCTGATGAAGGTTCCAGATAAATGTGGGAATCAACAAATACAAATTAGCCCATACTGCCGAGTACAGATAAGGCTCGTTTTTGATATTATTTTTGTTTGAGATCTAATTCATATCATCAGGGATATCTGCCTGGGATCTGAGCAGCAATGCTGAAGATATTTTGTTTCTCTAACCTTTTGCTTCCTGACATGGTTTGTATCTCTACTGTGTCACTGAAGAGCCTGAAATAATGTGCATTAATAATATAAAAATATGAATATATATATTTCCTGAAGAGCACTCAGGATTTTTCCAGGAAAAACCAACATCAGTTTTGTTGGTAAAGTCTTCATTTGTCTCTCATGACTATCACTGTGAATTATTGCAAATTTTCGTGAGAAGTGCATTCAATCGTTAAAATTCTGTGACATTTTTGGGCCCAAAAAGTTTTTTGGTGCAGGACGATTTGGTGTAAATGCTGTGCGTGGCATTCCGTTATCTTCGACTCAGTTAGATTTTTGCCTGAATTAATCTTATCCTCAACATGTAAAAAAAAAAAAAAGAAGCAATCCAAACTCTCCTATGTCCTTAAAAAACATGATGCATCTTTTTCCAGATTTTCATAGCTTTGCACAAGTCATCCAGATTCTTTGTTAAATTTAAGTTAAAGTCAATTATTCTTTTAATTTGTTTGTCTGGGACGGTATGGCGAGGAGACTTTCTTTGTAATCAAAACTCAATTGAAATATGTTAAAAGTTGAAAGCATTGGTTATTTATTTATTTTATTTTGTTGGGCCCATTTCAGAAGTAGGCTTCGGCCCTTTTGTGATATCATTGATGACATGCGCAGGCTCTGTAAGGCCCTGCTATCCTTAACTGTCCCTTTGCTGAGGTCTGTCGCGGCCCTGTGACCTCACCTGTCCACAGAGCTCATTGTGAGGCAGCTCTTTCGGCTCCCCTCATTCACAGAGACTCTTAAGTGACATTCGGCAATGCCCTGGAGCAGCGCGCTCCATCAGATGGATAACTTCCCACAGTCCAGCGCCGGGGTGTTGCGTTTCCCCACACATTAGTTACCCCTTAATCAGTCGATCTCCCTGCTAGTGTGTTTGCCTTCCCTTCTGACGGCACCTAAAACCCAGAGGAATTCCCCCCCCCCCTTCCTTGTTACAATCCGTTAATTTGTCATGAATCGTCAGCCTCGCAGGCCCGGCGTAAAGGTGTGCGTCAGCCGAGCCTGCCCGGAGCCAGGGGAAATGAATCCGTCTCTGTCTGACACAGATAGTTATTTAGACAAAAGTTATTAATGTGAAGTGGCTGGCGAGAGCTTCTCTCCTCAACACTGAATGATGGGAAAGTGTTTCCCAAGTGCTGATAAAGTGAGGAGACGCAGGCTGGAGACGGTTCAAATGATTCTGACTCTCTCAGCATCTAGATATGACCTTTCCAGCGCAGCAGTAAGTGGCTCAGTCTACGCTCTGGTCTTCTACTGTTCCTTCAGGTGTGTGTGTGTGTGTGTGTGTGTGTGTGTGTGTGTGGGGTTACTCAATAGCTGCAGACAGCGGGTAGTAGGCACATTATGCGTACTGGTTTGTATATTCTCTGTAGACGAAAGGATTTCCCCCTGCCACTTTGTACGATGTCACTTACAATCCCAGCATCTTCTTTCATTCTGGCTCACTAATTTAATGAATTATCTCCATGGCCTTAACTAATTCACATTTCAGGAGCATGTATATTGGTGTGTATTTTGTTTGTACACGTTTGCCTCTGACCCCACTTTGGCCAGCTATTCCTTGAAACAATTTGGTCAGAAAAAAAATGATCTTGCGTTAGAGAGAACTGATGGCACACAGAAAAAAGGAGCTTAAGTCCATGTTTCAGTGTGAAGTTCAGTTGTTCTCCAGTCTCAGTTTGGAGCTCTGCAAATGTCTGACTCGCTCGGTGTCTCACTGTCTGACCATCATCTGACAGTGAGGTCAGGCATATATCGTTCAATTAAACGTGGTGCATTAATATTTAGATTTTTTTTTTTAAATTATGTCGAAGTTGAAGAATAAGTAGTAGTTGAGGTTGTAGAAGAGCATGAAGTTGAGTCACAGATATATTTTCAATGCTAGGTCCTAGCTTGTACTGTCCATGGAGACTGAACACATGAACTCATCTGTAGTAATCCAACAGTTGGGAGGACACTTTGAATGAATGCAGCAATATTTCAGCATTTGTTCCTTTGCCAGATTAGAAATGGACTGCTTACCACTCAGGCATTCTGTCGGGAAGCCGTGGGTTCCTCGGGAAGCGAGTCTTCTGCTTTCTCTCCTGCGTGTCCTCGACTTGACGCGCTCAAAGCCATGTCTGTAATTGCCCCTCCTAAGCTCTTACAGCTGAAGACTCCCTGGTAATTGTCAGGACTTTGTGATTGCTTTGCTGCCTTAATTATTTTGCAAGAGAAAGTTCTGGAACAAAGCTTGACCCCCCTGAGCAAGCAGGCCATATTTGGCCCTGCACTCCCAGGTCTGCTTCAGCAGGTCTCAGGGTCTAAACCTCTGACCTTCCTGAGCTTAGCAACATGGGGCCATATCATTTTAAGTGCCGAAGGGGAGAACGCAAGCGGGAGCCATGTTGTGGAGTCATTCTTTTTTTTTCCCCTGCAATGCTTCCCCACGCTTTCTCCTTTTTTTCCCTGCTCTGTGTGGCATTTAATTTAACCTGCTACTGATGGGGCTGGGTCTCGCGACTAAAGCACTCTGGGTCGACTTGGCTGCGTCTTGTGGACGCCCCATAATTCTCCCCCATGTAAACACTTCAAGCAACTTCCATGGGTTGGAGAGGCCATACACTTAGCAACCAAATTCATCTTCACAATATGGTCTGTTTTTCTTTTTCCTTCAAAAGGAGGCACATAGCATTCCCAAATGGGTTTTCAAGGGAGGTGAATTTCAATAGGGAGCAGGTCGCCAAGTGTGGCTGTGTGTCAAAGTAAGTGCTCTTCTGTCTTTTAATTCACCTCTGTATAACAGAATAAAGCGCATGACATTGTAAATGTTCAACCATCCTGTTAAATTGAGTCAGGAAGCCAAAAAGTTCTGTACTTACAATGACTGTATAGGTGATGAGCTGCTGTTCTGCCTCTCAGCCCCACACATGAGGCACTGTATACTGCATCAGTTAAGTCACAATCTACATTTTTTAAGCATTATGCAGTTTAAAAAAATAACCAAATGTGAATAGTGCAGGTTATGCTGGATATGGGTCAAAGGCAAATTAATAAATTCGCAGACACACTTTTTGGCACACAGGGATGTGCATAAACTCAATGGTGAATTATTTTATTGCATCTTTACTTGGTCCTGAGATGGGTCATATTTGCACCGGTTAAATTAATGAATTTATTTATTTATTTTTTTTTAATCAACTTTGGTTTTACACTGAAGTGAGAGGAATTTAGGTATAGGTCAGGGGAATTAACAGTGACATCCACATCATTCCACCTCTTCCCTTTCAAGTTAAAGGACTGTTTGTGCTGGGTCGCGTATGGGTTTGTCATATACCGGCAGAATGTGAGGTGCTAACTGACATTGTGAAAGTGTGGAGTTTATCAGCGGGGGAAAAAAAAAGAAAGTTGTTTGGTTTAATAACTTCCGACCTCAGAGATTAAGAAACTGGAGCGGGGAGCTCCGTCGGGTCCAATTAGACACGCAGTGGAAGAGAGATCTGCCCCCGACGCCCTTCCAGAAAGCAGGCGGCTGCCTCATTTACTGCTCATGAGCTGGTGGGCGTTACGGGGGAAGGTTACTGTAAAAAGCACTGTAAACAGACGACACAGAGGGTGAGAAACACTGGCCTGTGCCGCCTGTTTCCAGTGGAAAACTGGCCCCTGCCAGGAACTTCTACCTCCAGTCATCCCGCTCTACTGTGTCCTGCTATTGTTTTGTTGGTTTCTCAGCTTAATTCAGTGTAATCACTGGTGTATATCCTCAGTTTTGCTGGGGAATGGTAGTTTGTAATGCAGCCAGATGCATTGTTTTCACCGTATATGTCCCCTTTTTCACTGCACTCAGGCCTTTATGCAATATATGCATGTTTGAGTTCTTTTCTTTAAAGGCTTCATTTCAGTTGAAAAAACGTGCTGTTTAGTCTAAGGATCTAGAAATAGCTTGTGTGATTTATGTAGTCACCTTCAATTGTATTTATACAGTAGTTGGATTCCCCACCCCTGTATGTGGTTTGAGATTTTTTTTTTCTTGGCTTTTAATAATTCTTGTTCCCTTTCCTCGAAATGATTTACAGTCTTGTCTTTGATTGAGATCTTGATTACAGCATTGATAACAGAAATCTGACCCTTAATTAGCAATAATAACACTAATAATGTAGCTGGAGAGAAGCAAAGGGCTGGCATTTCCTCTTGCGCTAATGAGGAAATAACGAGCGAGCGCTGTCTGGGGCTGTTTTTCAAACGGGTGCTGCTCATTGGCCCCTGCTCTCGGGGCCTTGCTTTGCGGCTGCAGGGTATTGACAATCTCGCACTGTGGCGTTACGGGATGCCCATCCTGGGGTCTCGTGCGTGTCTATCTGGAACAACAGTCACGGAAGGCTCCAGTCCTTGCACACCCACCCACACACGGCTGGGCTTCGTAAAGCGATTACCCTCGCGTGTGACCTGTGCATGTTTGAATGCACTGTCCCCAGGCCCCCAGGTCTGAAAGGGCCATTCTTAGTCCCGGGCCCCTGACACACTTAATTTTTTATATTTGCCTTTGGGTGTGCCATGTACTTATTGTGGGAGCTGGTGTACAAGGCAAGATTAGCTTGTTTTCTTTGGAATGCCCCTGCAGCAGCTCTAACCTGTGTTACCAAGGAGCTTCACTGTATTTAGTTGGCATGGCTCCCTTCCGTTAGTTGGGGAAAACTCACCTTTTCACTACAGATCCCATCATCCCCTGAGGTGTGATCTGGCAAAAGTGAGGGGACAAAGATAACCGTCACTCTGACCTGTGTGATGACAGAGGTGTTATGGGAGTATTTATTGTTGACCCTTCTGATCAGCGTGGTTGAAACTACATAGGCATTACTTCTCTACTGTTTGAGTCATGATCAGCAGTCTCCCAGCCAGGACAGGTTTGTGTTATTTGTGCATGGATGTTTGTGCCTGCACACCTCCGGGGTCATATGTTCTGACTCACAATGGGCACCGTAATCAATTGGACAGATATATTTTTTTTCTTCTGGATCTGCTCTCCGATCACTTTTGGAAGGATACAATGACCGTTAAAATGCTGACTGTCCGCTTTAATTTTTGTGAATGTTTTCATCCATGTAGGGTAACTGTTCAGAAGTGATGATACCTTTTATACTAACACCCCCCATTTTTGGACACATCAAAAAATAACCGTTTAACATAATGTAAGTAATCATTTGTAACATTTTGGTCATATGTCCTTTGCATCCCATGATTTCTTGAAGTCTGTGACACAAACATCACTGGGTGTCCTCTCTGTTGGTGCTCTGTCAGGCCTGTTCCGCAGCCATCTTCAGCTTCAGCTTGTTTGGAAACTTTTGTGTTCAGTCTACTCATCTACATGTAAACTGGATGCTCATTTGGATTCAGAGCTGGTGATCAACGGAGTCAAAATAACAAAATGTGTCACTGTCCAGTGAATTATGGTGCTCACTGTGTGTTCTCACAGCTTTGTATTCTTGGGTATCTGAAGTGATGGAACTTGTGTGCATGATGGAGGGAGTAGAAAAGAATGTAATGAATGTGTTTTTTGTGGCAGATTGAAAGCAGCGGAAGAGTGCTTCAGACAGGCGAAGGAGAAGGCGACTTACAGCGTCAAACCCAAGCATGCCTCTGGGATAGTAAGTGCATCTTCTGAATACTCCAGAGACAGCTGCTAAACCAGGGGGCTGCTCATTTGAATTTGGGTGCATATAAACTTTATTGCAGGAAGCAACATTTTTTGAGTCATGTTGAGTATGGATTGTATTACCTCTAACACATTTTTTAATGGTTCCGTTTAAATTATTTTGGTTTTTGTGGACGTTTGTTTACTTGTATATTTTTTTACGGAAGTCAAATGTGCTGTTACCCTGAGTATAAAATCAAATATGATAAATCATAAAAAGCATTTTGAATCTGTTTCTGAAGTGCGGATTAAGCCCTTTGCATTGTGCTGTCAAAAATGTTTTGTCTTTACGTACAAATGTCAAATGTATAATGAATTACTCATACAATCTTTTTTTACTCACAGAAAGCAAAGCTGGGCATGAAGATCTGACTGGCACCAGAGCTGATGGTGATGATGTTTTTTTTTTTCAAAGACATGATGTCCAGGAATGAGTTTCACGGACAATTGAAACAATTGGAAACCTGCAGTGTTTTTTTTTTTTTTTTTTTGCCAACTCTTGCACTTAGCATTTTATTTTAAACTAAATGAGTCTGTAAATTGCAACATTTTTTTCGCCTACCTGTGCTGTGCTGAACATCTTGCTGTTTTGTAAACGCACACTGCTCTTATTGGACAGGTCACTTGGATTGGAAAGGTCAGCACTGTATATATATATATATATATAGACTCTGATCTAGGATGACTTGGACAAGACCCTGAATGGTGCTTGTTTGTTGTGGATTGAAAGGCAGAGCAAAACTCCACAACTGGCAGCACACAGTCACAGACCGACAGAGGCACACATGGACTCGGATATACACTCAAACACTTGCGCGTACGCAATTTTGTAAAGTATTGATATCTTAATATCCTGATGACTTCCGATTCCCTCATGTCTATTCAGGTTGCTCTAACGCTTTTGTTTTTGAGCAATATGAACGTTTGTCTGGTTCAAACCAATCCAGAAACAAAATGTGCGTGTCAAAAACATGTAATATATTTGTATAGATGTATGAAAAGTGACCTCACTGTATTTTGTAATGGGGAGGGAGAGAGAAAATGGCTTCAGTTAGAGCTGCAGTGATCTGTTCAGGCTAACTCGGTCTAGATGGCAGTTTAACTGTTGTTATGATCATGGTGAAAGTAGCATTTTTTTAATTGAGTGGTCTGATGCCTGTATTAATAGCTTGGCCACCTCTTTCCCCAGTACTGCTTTAAACCACAGTTTTTAGCTGCAAGTGCCCAGTCTGTAATATCTTAACATAGTTAAATTTTGAAATGAAGACATCCCAAACAGTTCTACAGTGCCAAGAAGGGAATACTATATCACCTCAAAGTTTTTCTGAAACTTGTGCAGTGAATTCAGATTATCTCCTAATATCAGTAAACTTTCAGTCTGAACATTGTATGGTCCCAAAACCAGAATCTTAAAGTTCGATTCAAGGGAATATAACCTATTCACTTATTTAAGATTTGGAAAAGCTGTTGTGTGCTGATCTTTAGTTCAGTGGAAGACCGTGATGGTCTGCGCATATGGCGAGAAGTTCCCTTGACTGAGCCTTTGACTGAATTGCAGACGATCAAACTATCTGGTTTTTCTTGGGGGCTTAGTTATGCAGGACGAAGCAAGTTTGTGAAATCATTGCCTTCTGTACAGCCAGACCTGTTTGGTGTGGAACCAGCAGTTTGAGTGTCACTCTCTATCAAGGTATTTAAAGTAGTACCTGTATCAGAAAACAATACTTGACTGGGTTACTTGGACTATTTAAAGATGATATTCTATGTTTTTATCTATGTAAAGTGTATTCAACTTCATTTTTTTTTTTTTTTTACTTGTCCCAGCATGTTGGTTTTGTGCCCCAATATCATCACCACTGAACAGTCCTGGAATTCTGGAATTCAAGGCTTATCCCTGTGTGTGCAATACGTGTTTCTAATTGGATTTTTTTTTTTTTTTTTTTTTTTTGGGAAAAGTTTAATTTATATAAAATAAACATATAAATAAATTTTGTGTTTCATTGTATGTTTTTGACTGTTTTGCATAAGAGCCTTTCAAACTGACTGTCACAGAGGACAACTGCCCAAAAACCTACATTACGGTTGTACTTTGCCTCCTTTGTGCCATTGTGCCTGCTGCAGCGTTGACCAGACTTTTGACACGGATGTTTTCCATTCCGATGCAGAGGTTTACGAACTGAATTCAAACCTGCAAAGGATGCAGGTTTGAATTTTTATTATGGTTCACCTGTTGTGCCCTTGAACAGGAATCTTAATCTCTGTTTTCAGTTAATGTTTGACTGTACATGTACAGTATAAGTTGTGGATGAAGTCACACAGAAATGGAGGACACTGAACTGAGGTCGATGAAGCACAGCTGGCAGTAATGACAAAATTACAACACTTTCTGGACATAAAGCAAACAGGGGGTTCTACATGAAATAGATTTAATATATAATTAATAATTTTGTCTCTGGATATATATACATTTTATTGTATAGTATCATAGTTTAAGGATCACCTTTACGCACTCTGACTATAGTGATATGTTGTTCCCTGATGGGCTAGCTGATGGCTGGAAATGCTGGCAGTCTCAGGTTGAGGACGCTTGGAGGCCAGCTGCTCAGCTGCAGTCTGTTGCTCTGTGCGCCACATTGTTCTGCTCAGACGAGGGAGGTCAGTTAAGCAGGGCATTCTCTCTTATCACCGTCAGACTCATTAGGTGCTGCGCTATCAGTTTGGCACCGCGTTTGTGTCGCGTCTCAGTCCTCAGTGTAACGTGAGAGTCCGAGGCTTGATGCTAGGCCCTGCCTGCTCTCCGTGCATGCCCAGAAACAAGCACCAGCTCACATTTATTTTAAGTTGATAGGGTCACAAAGCCAGTAGCCAGATTGGTTTAATGCAGCAGTTGAAGGGTTGGCGCACAGGGCTGTCTTGTTTTTCTGTAAACGGGGTGGCTCCGTGCGTTTTCCTCACCAGGAGTAGCCTGGGCCTCTCGGACTCGCTGTCCATGTCCTCAGCAAAAATGCTTGTCTGTTCCCCTTTATATGACAAAGTCTGGTTAAGAGCTCTCCTTTAAGAAGAAATAAGAAGTGAAGCAGGGAGGGGAGAGAGGGAATGGGAGATAATGGGATGAGGGGATAGGGGAAGTGGCTTCACTGCTTGTCGGACTCGCTGACATTGACCGAAATGCAGCGGCACTGCTTGACCCGCTGGATCTTACGATGACGGAATGAGGGCTGCAGGCCAGGGCAGTCCAGCTCCACGGTGAGCGTGGTGAACTTGTGCGGCCGGCAGAAGGCGCAGGACTGGAAGGACTCCTGCTCCTTCTTGACGTGCCGAGGGATGTAGAAGGAGTTGCACTGGCCATAGCAGAAGCGGTTGATGACGGTGCGGCTACGACAGCCCTCCTCGCTCACTGTCTGCCGCAGCGGCTGCGTCTTGCACCAGTCGCTCTTCAGGTACTTCCTCTCTGTCACCACCAGGGCCTCTTGGCTGGAGGCCAGCACTTCCTGCTTGCGCGTCCGCCTGTCGGAGGTGTTGCTGTTTCCCTTGTAGGGCGAGGGTATGGACCCCGGGGGCCGGTTCTTTCTGCTCTCTGCAGCTCCACACAGCACAGCCGCCAGCATCACGGACAGAACCAACCGCCAGTACATCCTGCAAGAGAAGCCAGCGAATGGGAAACGGGTGAGCATTTTCAAAGCGCAATGGGTCGGCCATATTGTTTCATGGTGGATGTCATTTACTGCTACCATGTTATTTCATGGAGAAAGAAATTTTATTTTTGTTACAGTGTCTTACGGGGTCAGGTTTTATCAGTGTATTATTAAGGGTAAACCGTGTAATTTTTTAATGGTGGGGGAATGGTTGTGGGAAGAAGTTTTATGTGAAAATCCTGTTTGCCTCCGGTGAACTTAAGGTTTAGGTAGATCAGCAAAATTTTAAGAAAACATTCTGCACTGGGCTTCTACTGTGGATGGAGCACATTACATGAATGTAGCAATAAATTGGAAATTCCCCCCTATATGTGACATATGATGAATGTAATAGTATTTATCTCTGTATTACTAGAGCCATCAAATTGTGTGCAACTACAGTAGTATTATTGCTTGGTTTCTTAATGTTTTTTTCTGATACCTAAACTCCTTGTGGACTTGGCACTTAACCCTAACACAAAATTGCTGCCTCATCCTTATAGGAAGGGTCAAGGGTCCAATCCTCTGGCAGAGCTGGAGGTCGTTAAGCAAGTAATTAAGGACTTTTCTTTTGAACGGGACCATTTTACTGCTTTCGGAACAGTGTGTGCAGTGTCAAGCCCTAATTCTTGGCCTCTCTAAGACCCCAGTGCAACATTATCCCCAGCTAACAGCCCCTCGCAGATAACGCCCCTGTTTTCTGCTCCTCAAATTCTCAGGACTGGCGCTGTCTCAGGACACGGGGAACAATTATGTCTGCGGTGCTTTGGGGTGGGGGGCAGGGGATGACCAATGCAGCTGATTGGGGACTGAAGGAGTTATTCTTGGTCATACCCCATCCCATAAAATAGAAAGCACTGTAAAATAGAATTACTGTAATATAGCCACATTGGTGGGTTTCTGAATTTTCCATCCTAAATCTGATCACAATGTGAGAAAGCTGCATCTTCAGTATATTGATAAGTTGCAGGGGTCATTCCCAGTTCGTAACATTGTATTGACGTGGGTGTTCTGGTTCCTCTCCTCCTATTTTCCTGTTGTTTTGCTTTTATTGGTTTTGTTTAGTCTGCTAGTTAGAGGCTGCTATGCAGTTGTGATGCTTGTAACTTGGCTGTAGTGGACAGACAAGGGCAGCATTGCCACCTTTGAGTGGGTATCCTCCTTTGAAATCTGTATATATAGGCTAACAGAAGCAGCCTATTTTATCTGTCAGGAAGATGTTAAATTTTACTCAGGGACGCAAAATATAACTTTCAGCGGCAGAGAACGGACAGAATGTGCTTTCGATATCACAGGTCATCGTCTTCAAACATGGAAAAAAGTAGCTGTGCTAGCTACATCAGTTTTGGATACACTTTGGCTGAATTTTAATTCGAGTGGCTTTGCTTTGTGTGTCTGGTACACTGAAGGCTGCACTGGCATCTTCAACCGCACCATTATTAGCAAATCCCTAGATAAGGGACATCACTTTGGTTCCTGGGCTCCATGACCCTGGAAAATATTATACATGCATAGTTTTTAGGGTCACTGCCAGTCCAGGTCTGTGGAATTGACTGATTTCATAACAGAGTGGTGGGAGAAAAATCGTTCTCAACTGTGAACCTTATGATGCAAAGTCATTAGAAGCCCTTTAAGGTAGATTACTGCTATAAAAATACCATTAACATTTCCACATTTTTCACGCGCCATTTCTCAAAAACCGCTAGTCTGATTTTAATGAAGTTTGGAACATAAATAGTTTACAGCATGATGGTTGTCCTGAACTGAAAAAATATGGCCCTTTTGGTACTCTTTTAATATCAGGGGGTGCTGAATATATAATGAGGTAGAGAATTTTCAAGTCAAGAGCAAAATTTCAAAAAACCTTTGCATTTTGTTAAAGTATCCAACTTAAAGAGGTTTAGCCCATAGATGCTGGATTAGGCAACCTGTGTGCAAAATAAGAAGTTGATATGTCTATTAGTTACTGAGGTATGGTGTTTTGAAATTGTCATGATATGCCCTTTTGCGGCGGCCATCTTGGACACCTAATTTGCATAATTTATGCAAATCACCTCCATCCCTGCTAATTTGAATGTTTGTTTCTCATCAATAAAGCAATTTGATGTAAGTGATGAAATAAAGATTTTCATGCTTAATAGCAGTATTCTACTTTAAATGGATATTTAAATGTGTGAAGTATTATTTAATCAAAATTGCATCTTATGTTTCTTGTTTAGATTCCTTTGGAAGTTACATCTGAAAGTTGATTTGCTGATTCAATATAGAGCCTGTGCGGTGAGAGGCAAAGAAAGACAAATGGGACTGGTGCACTGTACCCTTTCCGTATTACCTTAAATTCATATGTATGTCCTCTGTTTAGAGTTTAGGTCATCAATTAAAAATGGAAAAGCATGGATGGAATTATAATAATTTCAAGTGCAGCTCAGTAATGTTGGAACTTGAGGACTAATTTCTTGGCAACTGTGTTTTGCTTCTGTTTTTAAAAGAAAGGGGAAATTAATCCATCGTCTGAAGTTAAAATTGGTCTAATTGAGCAATTACTTTTATTTGCCATTTTATCAGATATAAAAACTTCAAACATACACAAATGTGGGTGCTTAAAAATCTTGCAAGGAAGTTAATTTTATTGGACTCCTAGTAAAATAATTAAGATGTTGCTTAGTCTAGTCTTGAGCCGTGCTATCGATATGTAAATATTTAGCAGAGTCGTATGAAAAATTGTAGGTTTCTTAAAATCTAGACCTCTCATTGCATCGACTAGGCACTAGAGATGGTCTTTGTCTTTCAACAACCCATCAATGCAGAGTGTTTGGATTTTAAGCTTGGAAACTACCATACTGTTGTATGATACCGACCAAACGAGTTTTTCCCTCCCTGCAAACCCCACCATTACCTCCTCTGCCTCCCTCCCCTTCCCTCAGCTTTGGGAATAGATCCATTCCACAGGGCCAGCAAACACTTGGAGCTTTCCACCATTTAAAATACTTTCCTCCGAGGACAGGAAGAGACAAATTAAGTTTAATTTGTCACTTTGTCAAGCTCAGCAGGAACGATGCTGCTATGCTGAGATGACTCTTAACTGGAAGCTGGGGAACTTTCTTCATCGGACAAGCATGTTTGGAGCAGATGTCGGGAAGAGAGAGATGTATGAGATAAAATTTGGTTGCTTAGGATAGGTAGTGTGGCGCAATCCTCACCTACTCCCCTTCTGCTTTCCTCTGACTCTCCTCGCTTACTCTTTTTAGGCCAATTTGTTCAGATCTCTAAATAAATGCATTTTTTTTTTTAGTTTATTTGAACAGCACTTATGAAGAACGACCGTAAACAATGTGATAATCACTGCTTACATTCACATTTTATAAAATTGTCCATCTGCTAATGTTAAAAAGGAAACCTCTATGAAGAGTCTGTGTAGTTAAGTACTTGCTGATGTCAGTGTTCATGTTCTGCTAGAAAGTACACTCTGTAAAGCTGTTACAAAGAATAGATTTGGAAACTCTCATAAGAAGTGTTAACAAATCAATTATTTATGCTTTACATAAAATTAGTGCATTTTCTACTATGTATTGGGCTGTATTTGTAGCCTTGGTCATTGCAGAGCAGAAGTGTTTGGAAGACTCTGTTACTTTAATGATTGTGCCACAGTTATGAGCCTGTTGGAATCAACAACACAAACCCTTGATCTTGAAAGGAGACACCCTCAAGAGCCCTGGACAACTGGGGAAAGTTTTTTCTTCGTCTCCTGAAAGTGGCAGCTTTTATTCCTGTTGCTATCTCCAGGGGTCATCAGCCCAGCGCAGGGCTTAATGGCTCTGTCCACAGACAGTGATCGCAGCCTGACCTCGCCACCAAACACCCTCTATCCCCTCTTTACAAAAAACCTGGGGAAAGCGCATAAAAACTATTCCAGATCGGCCCACTGTGCCCCCCGGCTGCCATTTTTTTTGTTTATTCTTTATTTCAGAGGACACACCATGATGACAGAGGTTTTTCTGTGTCATGAACTGGCTGGCGTCTGTGCCCCATCTCCAGCTGCTTACAAACTCCCAGTGCTGCAGCCCCAGGGAAGTGCAGTTCCATTCTTTCTGCCCTGGTTCACCCGTGCACTCGCTCTTGGTCAGGACAACCTTTCCGCTTGATTGGCCAGGTGCTCCAGCTACAGATTTGAGAAATGCATTCTAAATGGATAATTCACATCCAAAATAATCTGTTCTCTATAAACTATTCCCTTTTTTTGTCAAATATTTTGTCTAGTTCAGTGGGAATTATTGGTCCCCTGTGGTCAAGTCCCCCTGGCTATTTGCACTAGAGATGATGAATGTGTTTTGCTATTGCTGCTACAGTCTGTCAAAGCTTCTAAGCTGGTAGGTACTGTATGCTGGCAACAGCCGGCTTGTCCCATAAATCTTGCTGAAAAACAATTTGTGGTTCAGGATAATAATGCTGTCTCGTGGAGGATTGGAAAATCCCTCAAGCACAGCTCCATCTTCGTCCCTTCTCTCTTTCATGAAGACGCCCCACTGGAGTCTCAACATCCCCTAGGGATTGTGGACGAGACGCTGAACGGGCTTCTGGAGCCACAGGAAGAACCATGTCCTCACAGCCAAGAGGCTGGGTCGTCTTAGAAACACAAAACCCCCTTATACTGCAGAGGAGTTCTGGAGTGAGTGGCCTCACTGAGTGAAACCAGTTAGTGACCATTATTCTCTGTGTCACAAAAGAGCGACTGAAACGGAACACTCGCAGGTCCGAAAGGCTTACATATACTCAAGTGTTTTGTTACTCAAATTCTCAGCTTTGCAGATTTAATTGCAGTGATTCTGTTGCGTTATGCCATTATGTCCAGGTTGGTGGGTCAGCCAGTTCCCCTGGGGTGCTGGCGACCTCCAGATTTCCCAAATTGTCCCCCTGCAGTGGTACCTGACCCCTGGGCTCCTGGTTCCCACACATATTACCAGCCTCCTGATCAATCACAGTATAGGTACTGATCAGTGTAATATTTGGAGTCCGGCATCAAAGGAAAAGGTATTTAATTATCATAACAGCATCTTTCTTTTGCAAACATGTTTGGCCAAAGCTCTGTATTACTTATGATGAAGAAATTTTTGGTTACTGCACTTAATACTTCTCCTATTATCACTCAGTAAATACAAATTCGCTATTTGTCATGGTTAGCAACAATTACAGCCGGAAAATCAATGTTCATGGGTCACCTTCATCTTGTTCATGCGTTGCTGGTGAAATCAATTGGTTTTGGCATATTTTAAGTGCGCGAGGCATGTTGTAGCTCCCTCAAAGTGTTTGGTATCTGTAATGCACCGCGTAATCACTCCCCTTCACCCTTGAGCTGAAGCAGGTCTCTGGCTCATTTGCTATGAAAGCAAAAATTTCAAGGTGTGTTAAAGAACTGGGGCAGTACGGACATTAGTTTCAACCGTTAGACCCCTGCAGCCTTTTGCCCATTATTTTTGCCAGCAGCTAAGAGATGGTCCTAATGTGCATCTACCCCTTCTGTCTCAAAAAGAGACACCACTGCCCCATTCCCACATGTATGAAATTCATAATAAGGCCCAGACAGCCCTCTCTGGGCTGACTATGGTTGGTTCTTAGTGTTTTCAGTAACTTTTTGGTTCCTGTGTGGTGTTTTGGGCTAGTAATTCTCTGGGGGCGGGTGGAGTTTGGAGGCCACTGCTTGGGCCCCACCTGCCCTGCCCAAGTATCTCTAAGGTTACTGTACCACCGCTTGCCCCCTCCCTGTGTTCACCTCCCTGATTAAACCATCAGCGCTGAAATCCAAGCACGAGGACCAGAATTTTTTGAAGGGCATGGAGGGTGACCCTGGGGCAGAGAGTCCTCCTCACTGGGCACACAACAGTAAAGTTCTGACTCCAGGAAGTGTCAAGTGTGACACATTAGTCCTCCACCTTCTCCTCCCACCTCATACGCACGCTTTTTTTTTTTTTTTTTTGTTTCTCATTATGCCTATATTACGCCTTATGAGTCGACCGAGCCCAGCTCCCGCAGAGGGGCCGTGGAGACGGAAATGGTATGCTGCTTGCGGTCAAAGTAAGGGCAGCAGCCAGAGTCCTGAGGCCTGGGGCCTGTGAGGATCAGGGCTGGATCTGCTGGAGTCAGACTACAGTCTGCCAAGAAAGCCTCAATTTTGACAAGCAGTCCAGATAGAGTTCATGACAAATGAAAAATAAATAAATAATAAACCCTGCAGAGATGGGGAGAGGAGCATGAGTACATGAGAACTGGTTCTACTGTGTGGGGTACCCTAATGGCGATGAGAGCTACCGTGCCCTGCATATTACCTATACTTTCATCTAGAATGACGTGTTGATTGTATTTTTACAGGCTGCTGGATATTTTAAGAAGGAACTTTGGCTAAATACCATCCTCGTGGATACATCAGAGGATTGTCTGGTGGGAATTAAATCTTTGAAGCTGCCTTTCTAACTGCCATGCTACACTGCCACTCGTGTACACCATGACGCATAGACAGGCATTTTCCAGTCCATAACAAGCATTTGGAGACTATAAGTATTCCTTCATTACAACGTGGAAATGAAGGCATATTCCATACAAATACTGACAAGAAATTGAACTTTTTTTTTTTTTTTGTGAATGTCCATGTTCGATATTTATGTTGATATCTTGCACACTGTCAGGAGACAAATCATATGTTTGTCCTCTGCATCACTTATTGCAAATCTGTAATTCCCCCTTTGCAGTACTGCCTCAAAGTAATTAATTTTATCATTGATTCATTTTTTTATTCTTCCTAGCATTCTTAGCAATCATGTATGTAAAAATGTTTGAGATTATTGCTTATGAGCTTGTATTTGTGAATCCCTGTGAATGAAAAACATTGACTCAATCTAGTGCATTTTAGGGTCATTTATAATTGAGTCACTCTCTGGCTCGGAGACTGAATATTACGCAATCAGAGCTTCTGGCTGTCCTCCGACTGAGGAAGATGAAGTATGCTTATGTGCGAAGGTGCATTTTTGAATTTTGGCTCCCATGCAGGAAATGGAGAACTGTTTCAAATGCTGTCACTTGGATCAGTGGTTTCTCCCTGAAGCAGGCAGAATTTAAGAGCTTTGCTGAGGTTCATCCTTCAGAAAAGCATTTATTGCACCTTAAATTTGAGGTAAATATTTGGTGCCTTTTTATTTTAGACAATTGGGTCCTTGACTTGCGCACAATGTTTATACACACACACCTTTATGAAGGGGTCACCTCTGCAGTTGCGGAAATATCCCAATGAGTCTCTTGTGGCACCAAACCGAAATGTTTGTAACATGGGTTCAAGGTGAGGTAGGCACATTCTTCAGGGATTTGGCCCATACTGACTCATCAGCATCACACGGTTCTAAGAGATTTTATTGCTGAACATTCAAACAAGAAATCTTGCATTTTGCCTCATCGGAAAGGTGTTCTATTGTATCGAGACCTGGAGACTGCAGGCATTCAGAGGTAACCGCCAGGTGTGAAGTCAATGTCATCGTGCTCATCATGAGATGATGCTTGCTTTGTGATATGGAATGCTAAGTGCATATTTGGAAAAAGGGTGGATTATGGCTATTAAGGGGTGCCGTGCATGATTTGCACATGCATGTACGTGTGTCTGCACACTTGCACCCAATTCTCAGATGCAGCCATTTATGAGAGATGGCTTTTACTCTTATTTGAAGCTGCATCTAGTAAGCTGCTCTGCTCATCTGTTGGACTGAAGAGTGTTGCAACCCATTTTCATTCCATCTGTCAGTATACTGCCAAAACCTTTAAAGAAGCCCCTGCTGCTGAGAATACACTTTACAAATTGTTCTCATGTTTAAATTATTTGCAGTCGATTCTGAGCCTCCTAAAACATTTTTGTAAACTTCACCGCTAACTCTGTAGATTGGCTTGCCCTATGGATGGTAAAACCCTTTCATTAATTATGTCTTATCAATGAGATCTTAATCGCAGCCTTGAGAAAACATCATTGAATAAATCAAATCTGGGCCAAACGCTTTCAGCCTCACAAAGCAGTACCAGAAATGTGCTGTACAGTAATAGCTCCACAAAAATCAAATGGCTCAGATTTGCATGTGTTGCTTGCAGAGGACTACATTGGTATCTTCAACACTAAGTGGGCCCCAGGATTAGGGACACCACCAGGGCTTCTGGGCAGCATCACCCCAGAGGGTCCAGCACAGCCGTTAGCATAATTACGGTAATGTACTGTATGTCCTTGAGACTGATGTTACTTTTATGAAGCAATTTACGTTTAACTTCAGTCCTTGACGATAATGGTTATTTTTTAAAATTTTTAATATGGAAATATGTTTTCTGTGATTCAAAGAAACTGAAAATAGCATTCTCATTATCCTTGTCATATTAGAAACAAGAAACATGCTTTTAGTATTGTTTACATTTTGATCTGATTTCTGACAATTAATACTCAAAATTTTTAAGTAAATGTAACACCTTATGAGCAATGAAATAATGGAAAAATATTTCCAATGAAAAGGGTTGGATGTACATTCTCTAAGTTTATCCCAATTCAGACGCTGATTTCATGAAGAATGCCAGACAAGAACTGATTATTAGTCCCCACATTTAGTTCCCATTTCTGTCCAGTATGCATCTGGTTATTATTTATAATTTTGCTGTTCTCTGAGAGTAAACTTTATACTAAACTAGTTTTTTTATTAGCAGATTTCACTGGTGCTCTCAAACTTAATAGTTGGATTTTGGTGCCCACTTAGGCTGATTACTTTAAAGTTACAGCATGTAAATTGTTATTTTCATTTCAATATTTTTTTAATTGCTGTTAGCACTTGATGTATTGCCTGTTTTCAATGCATCTGGAAACTTCAAGTTTTAATTAAATTGCTCTGTATTGGCATATTCCAAGTTTCTGACAGTCATCTTAAAACTTGCTTGGAAAAATTTCAGTGGTTTTTAAGAGACTGACTGACAGTAAACTATTATTTTTGTATTGGCTAGTATCCAATAATAGTACTATGTACAGGCGTAATTCAGTTTCTCAAAGTTTTCATTATGTACTGGGTAGATAAAACCAGTTTTTGTACTAATGAAGGATTAATTCTCGCACTCATACTGCGCACAAATTAAATCTTCTCAGTCGCTATGCTCTCTGTACTTCAGAAAATGTATCAAGCTGCACATCAATATTCGAGTTTGGCAGAAAATTTGATGCAATAAATCAAAAACACAGATTTTCTTCTTCCTAAATCCTCTTTACCAAACAAGCTAAGTGTGCAAGGTGGCGCGGTCACCGGCTTGGCGACAAATTATTAATCGGATCATTAAGCCCTGTGTTTGCCCCCCACACCAGCTCTCGCACCCAGAGTCTGGGAGTGGATGCATGGGAAATGTTTCATCAGCAGAGCATTGCTATTGCCCTTCTTTATTTAAAGATCTCCATTCTGTTGCACTAAATTCCTACAATTCATGAAAGTTTACCAGTGTTCTGCCCTCAAACAGTGTCCAGTTGTCCACTAATAACCAAGAGTATTTAAATGTTAATTTTTAACATGTTTAACGACTGGATGAATGCCCTTGGCCATTAGTCAACTATAGGATTCGTCAGGGGTGAGAACACATTTGTCACAGCATCGTCTGTATTTATGTTCTTACTGGTTTTATAAATTGTCAATAATGTGTTCAGACTGTCATAGCGCTTATCCATAGCAATTTATCAAAAATTAATCAGCCATTTTTCTCCAATTAAAAACAATGTGAAAAGGCCAGTTGCTCGAAGCTGTATTGAATCCTGATCAGGAAAGCATGTTATGTTCATTATATGAAGCATCAAAGATATTGCCATACAACATTCTAAACAGTTTCCATATTTTTCTGAATAAGCCTATGTTTAAACGGTGATAACTTCATTCATTTAATCTTAGGAAATATTAACCAGCCCAAGTTTTGCTGTGGCTTCTTTAGATGCGGAGCATAATAGTTGGTTACCTTTTCGTCCAAAGTGTTCCAGAGCAGCAGTTTGGTCAGTAGGGGTTATTCCAGCAGTGGTGGGGGATATGTGTCCGTCGTGTTGGGTCTTGGGGAAGACGTGGGACTGATGCCCATGAATCGAAAGAGTGGACCAGTTTCAGGTGTCTCAACGTCTCTGAACTTCGTTTGAAGTCTCACTTCTGACTCTTCTCTGCCACCAGCATGTGGATGTTATCACAGACCCCCGCTTTCTATTGGCTATGATCACTAAACAAATCACACCAAGTCTCTCTCTCTCTCTCTCTCTCTCTCTCTCACTGTTTCTCCTCACTCCTCCCTCCCTTTCTCCTCCTCCCTCTTACACACACAAAATGCGCACACCCCCTGGCTATTGTTACTCCAATATCAGCCCCTTTAAACATAACTGCGGCCACTTTCACCGGCAGACTTCCGTTGTCCCTTCACTTTCACAGCTGCCCTGATGTCCCTCCCCACTTCCTCCCCGTCACACAGTCACCGAGGGCGGCATCGCCCACAGACAACGCTTATTCACAGGCACACCACAGACACGAAGCAGCTTCAAATACAGCTTTCTTCAGTACTCCTGATTCAAACAGCTTTTGCCCTCAACTATTTTATTATAAAATATTTTAATATATATATATTAAATTGTTATCTAGAAAATCATACACCAAAAGTACGGGACAGTCAATGCTATAAAAGATATGCCCTGGATTTCAAACTGAAATATTGTGAATGCTCAGAAAAATGATGTTTGGTTCAAAGAAATATCCTAACTTAACCATGGATAAGCTAGATTTCATGTTATTGTTATTTAATTAATCAGGATTAACTTGGAATTTTGTAAGATACATAATTTGATTAATTTTACATGTTCTTAATGTCGAGTTTGTTTTCACGAATCCAAATTCTGCCAAGAAATTGGCACATTCATTGTATATGTGCCTATGCATTGTTTATAAATGAGACCTCGAGTCATTTGTCTAACTGTACATGCAGCCAAATTATTCCTCAGCATAATAAAACATACTGAGTAACTTTAAGAATATGGCGATTCAACAGTATGATTAATAATCAAAATTATGCAAAAGTACATAACAGCAAGAAAGCTGGAGGGAGAAACTGTATTATGAGATGAGATTTAAGTTGGTCCAAGCACAATATCAGTACACAATATCAAAACATTGTGAAAATCTGTGATAGATGCTATACTATAGGTTAAATGCAGTGCTGAATTCATGCATTCGTGTAGTCATTCAAAATTAAAATGACCGCCCCATGTGATGACAACAATCCGCCATAACTGGATATGTAAAGTTCTCAGGCTGCTTCAACATTGTTTTGGGCTACTCAGTGAGAGTTGATATACAAATGTGTTATACAGGCCTCATTTCAGCAGCAGAAGAACAAGGTACAAATCAGCAAATCTCTCACACTCAGCTACTGAGTCACCCTTCCCTCTGCTGGCACCGTCATCATTAGCCAGGCTCACTGGGAGAAAGGCCTTTTTGCTTCCATCTAGTGGTCATATTTAGCCAGGGATGGAAAGTAACTACATTTACTCCCATTACTGTAATTTAGTAGCTTTTTGCGTATTTGTACTTTTCTGTGTAGCTTCTAAATTCGATAATTTTGCTGCAGTATGTTTTTCGGGATGTATCGTACTTCGTTATATACTGGACAAAGAAAGTTAGGGATCACCCAACTTTTCAATATTAAAATATGATATGGAAAAAAATTCAAACTATCAAATATTTCAAATTCAAAATTTGGGGTGATCCCTAACTTTATTTGTCCAGTATATTTTAAATAGGATTCGTAACTGAGTAAAAAAATCAAAAGGGGAAAAGGAGATCCAAGCTCTCCGCAACCACGTGTGAATGGCTTGCATGCACCACATGACGGTGTTGAGCTCAATATTCGCGAATATGCAACGAAGCTGAAGTTGGCTTCGGATTCGCTGCTACCGATTGGAATTTTCCGCTCCACCTTAAAAAGGCTTAATGTAAGTAGGCTATATGCGGTGCTCGAACAATCTCAAGCGAATTCGTGAACTGAAAACGTACTGTATCTGGAAGTTGGTGAGATGGAAAGGAGTCATGGAACGAAATGGCTTTCACAATCCATGATGTTGATAGTTTGAACTGCTGCAGTTCTCCAGGAGATCCCCTAGCTTTTTTCACGTCTAGACCGTAATGAATCTCATCCTGATCAGAAACCACTTTATTTGAACGCGCCAAATATAGACGTGATTACCAAGCTTTTTCTGATTTGTGAAAACAGGAAGGACGATTTGCATGTTTTTCCTGATACAGACCCCATGAGAGCAGGTCTAGATTCAAAATTAAAATAATTAAAAAAAACCCGCTGTACTTGGACTCATCAAACCCGAGAAATATTCACGATAAGAACCCAAAATACTCTTTTAAACGACGCTTTGATAAGTGAAACGTTTTTTCTGATTTGGAAAACCAAAGAAATGGCTGATTTGACACCTTTTTCCCCATTAAATACCTAATAAGACCTAATAAGTCCACTGGGGAAAAAAAAACCTACCATAAAAAGACTCATCAAACCAGGACTGCATCATCCGAGATGCTCTCTATTCTTTAGAAAATAGCTTCAGATTTCAGAAACATTTTCTGATTTGTGAAAACAGATAAAAGAGCAATTATGTTTTCCCCCCATACAGACCAAATAAGACCAGGTCACGTGGAGAAAAACAAAAAAAACTTCTATACTTTGACATACCAAACCAGGACTAGATTATCCCAGATCTCATAAAGATTATTTAAAGCATAGTTTCTGATTTGTGAAAACCAAGACATAGCCAATTTTAATGTTTTTCCCTACACAGACCACCTAAGACCAGATGTTGAAAAATTACAATATTTACACTCATCAAACCAGCATTAGATTATTCCTGAGATTTTAAAGATTGTTTAGAACATAGTTTCAGATTTGCAAAACTTTTCTCTGATTTGTGAAAACAGAAAATTCCAATTTTAATGTATTTTGCCTATACAGGGCACATAAGACCAGATCTTGTTAAAAAAAAAAGTACAATATGTAGACTCATCAAACCAGGACTACATTATCCCAGAGAGTTTAAAGATAGTTAAGAACATAGAAGAGGAATCTGTTTTGCATTTTTTATGGTTTTGTCCTTACGTTGCTTTATTTTGGCATCAAATCCAGAAGTGGATACTAAAATATAGTAAAACATATATTATTAATCTGCAAACTGTCATTCTAGGAGATTTGGAAAATGGTAAATCCGATATTAGTAATATCATCATCCTATTTGGCAAGGCTTTCATAACCAAGCAGAAATCATGCACACAGCTTGATATAACAAATTTCAAAAATTATCTTAAAGTCCATTTGATGATGGAAAGACAAATATCAAAAAGTAGCCTACAAACTTTGGTATTCTTAAAGGGATGGGAACGACTAAGTCTTGAGGAAAGATGGGACCAAAATGAATAGATGAACAAATATGAGTGAAAAAAGATGATAATAATAATAATAATAATAATAAAATAAATAAATAAATAAATAAATAAAAGATTTATATAAGACAAAAAAGAAAATAGATGGATAAAGAAAATGGCCTTTTGCTCTCCTCCTAGCCTTTCACATTAAGTATTGAGCAATCATGGTAGGCTAAATAGGTATAGGTTGCTGGGGATGTACAACATATGAGTCCATATGGTGCCTGTGTTTGCTGCCCGTCCTCTGGTGCTTGCTTTGTGCCCGGTATGGCAGTCTTTGACCCAGTTTTGGTCATCACTATGATGATTACTTTTCTCCTTAGTGATATCACTATAATATGAATTTAACCTCAATAATTCTTTAAATCATGTTGTTTATTTTGTTTAATTATTATTATTATTTTTTTGCATATGCTTTGGCTAACCATCCACCTCTACATAGTCTGAATTAGGACAATAATATTGGTGTATGAGCACATGTTGGTGTGTTTATGTATGTATGAGTGTATATGCACTATGTGTAATCACTGGTATGTTTGTGGTGTCTCAAGGTTGTGAGATGTATTGGTATATAAATTGAAAAAAAAAAAAAACATAGTTTCAGATTTCTGATTTGTGAAAACAGAGAAAAGGCCAATTTTAGTTCCCCCCCATCATACAGACCACCTAAGACCAGATCTTGTTAAAAAATTACAATATGTAGACTCATCAAACCCAGACTATATTTTCCCTGAGAAAGGAAAGATTGTGAGAAACAGAGAAAACAGAGAAAAGGCTGATTTTAGTGTTTTTTTTTTTTTTTTTTCTTATAAAGACCACCTAGGACCAGATCTTGTTTAAAAAAATTAAATACAATATGTAGACTCATCAAACCAGGACTAGATCATCATTGAGAGTTTAAATATTGTTTAGAACATCGCTTCAGATATGCAAAACTTTTTTCTGATTTGTGAAAACAGAAAAATGGCTAATTTGAAAGTATTTTCCTTATACAGAACATATAAGACCAGATCATGGTAAAAAATTACAATATATAGACTCATCAAACCAGGACTAGATCATCCCTGAGAGAGTAAAGATTGTTTAGAGCATAGTTTCAGATTTGTGATTGTCTTTTGATACAGCTATAAGTTATAAAATAAAATAAATTTAAATTCAAAACATCCAAACTGACAAAAAAAAAAAAAAAAAAGTTATTTCAGTCAGAACCTGTGGACTAACACAGTGGCACTAGCAAGTCTAAGAAGTGAGCACACATTCCATTTACATTTCCCCCCCCCTTTTTTTTTTTTTTCACTGAATATCAAATATTTTTGATTGTATTGGTGATTAAATATGGGAACCTTTCAATGCCTTATTCAACAGTGGAGCCTGAAAAATCCTATATTTACAGGTTTTAGCCCATCATTGCTTGGCAAAGAACAAGACCACAGTAGCACTGGCTTTTGCTTTGACACACTGAGCAGAGTTGATCCCATGGATACATCTAGTTCTTTTCTGATTGGTATTAGATTACTGTGCTTCTTGCTCAGTCATTTAAAATGGCATAACAATCTGACTGGTTCTGCTTTGTGTTTCCCCATAAACTCCTTAAACCTCTGAAAACATGACATCAATCACAAAGATCTGCAGGGCAAGCTGCACAGGTATACATTTCACAGGTATACAAACTGAATCAAATAAAGTACATGTGATCCCTCTTGGATCCATAAACAATGTTAGAGTTAAATTAAAATGTTACTGCAATGGAACTAGAATTGCTCCTTAAACCTTGCTCCGAAAATGTGCTCATAATCTGTCTCGACTTAGCGTACGTGCAAACACAACAGGTAAAGATATTAAAAACACCAAACATCTTCATCCTTTAGATTCAAATCTGACTCAAAATCATTTACTGCAAACATCAGACCACAGGAAAAACTGTGCTTCCAAGCAATGGATGTTGCTTGTTTATTTTCAAGAGCCTATAATCTAAATCACATCACTTTGGCTAATTATAGACAGTAGATGCTACAATATATTCTTTACCCATCCAAAGTTATAAACCCCTTGCAATGCTTTACAGTGACCTTTTTTTCCCCTTGTATTGGTCCAAGTTACTGACCATAGTTCATGAGGTTAGCATTACATAAAACTGGTTATTTTGTCAAGCATTCTAATATTTTGCCAAAAAAAAAAAATCTGCTAAATGATTCCAATGATTCCAATATTACCCCCTTAAAACCTATGGACTCATATACGGGTCCAGAAAATGCAGGAGCTGTATTCAAACCTGTGGTACCTCAGGCCTATTTTAAATTCTTGAGGAGATCCGTAGGTTTCAAATGATTCCAAATATGTCCTGCTAAATTACAGGGAGATGTGCATAAAACCATAAAACAATGTACAATATCTAGAGATTTTCCATTTGGTGCAATGCTGTGGCCATAAAAAAAGGTGTCCTAGATTTGAGTATTTCGCTCAATTTAAGTGCTATGTAGCTTCAGTGATCATCCCCTCATCTTACTGGCGATGCAACTTGTCCTCTCCCTCTCCACCTCAACCCCCAGGGCTCCCTTGAAAAAGAGATTTGAATCTCAATGTGACCTCCCTGGTTAAATAAGGGTTAAATAAATAAAAATAAAAAGGTGCTACAACCAGCAGATACAGAATATGTACCGCATGTGACATTGTCCTGCAATATGAAAAAAAAAGCCTTTTCTGACTCTGAACCTTTTTTTAGGGAAAACTTAAGTAAGAAGTTGCCGTTTAAGGGGTCGAGATTTTTAATGAGATAATGAATAAAGGAAACCATTTCGGGATGTTTTTATTTGGAATACATATTTACAGAATCACATGAATGTGGTTACCATAACAACTGTAACAGATGAAAAAGTGGTAACAATGTAATGGTGATACAATTGACAACACAGCTTTCTTTGGGCCTTTGCTATGTTTCAAAATAAATAATTTCAAACCCAAAATCAAACCATTTCCATTATGCGTGAAAACTTTGCGTGAAAATGAGTCTCCTCTCTAAGTAAAAAAAGGAAAAGTGCAGTTTCACCTAATGGAGTGACAAATGGCACAATTATTTTCAGAATATTTCAAACTCTCAACTTCTCTGATTTGGCTAAAACAGTTCATTTGATTTGTGACTGACATCAGTTTGCAAAGGGAGATCAACATGAACCAAATCTGCATGGCAAATTTGCATATCAGACCCTGCCCCAACCACTCAAACTGAACTGCCCAAACTTCCACATAGGATCTATATTAATAATAATAATAATAATAATAATAATAATAATAATAAATTTAATTTTCAGTTCAATGTATACTTTCCTCTGGTGATTTGGTAGCTGAGCCCCTTACATTATCTTCCCCTTTGAAATACAATAAAAAGGAGAAGTAAATCACAATATACAGTATGGAGCTTCAGAGAGCTGCTCAGAACAAAAGTATATAAAAACACATACAAACAGATAAAGGGTCAACGTTAATATATTTTGAGCAAAATGTGTCTTCAATTATGGTATAAAAATAAATACAGGGAACGGTAACAAAGAATTACAGACTACATCAGACAAAGACAGCTTTTCAGTTTCAGAGTGTGGCTTTACAACTGCAATGAAACCTGTGCTAATTTTCATAGTGCAATAAAATGCAAAATAAAACTTTATAACAAATGCATACTCTGTATTCTCTGTGGCAAATCAGTGATATAACATTGCTATGCAGAAGCATTTATTTTTTTATTTTTATTTTTTTAATCCTTCAGCTTGTGATAGACACAGATAGATCCAGCTGATAAGTAACTGAGGAAGTGAAGGGACAAATTATTTTTTTTGAAGGCATTATTTCTGGGTTTAATGTCTCTCAAAAGTCCAAAATGCCTTTTCACACTGAGGGAAGAAAAGTAATTCAAATGTAAAAAAATAATAAAGACCTCAGTTTCTCGCACATGCAACATCTGGTCTACTGTCAAGTGGTTCCTCAGGGCAAGCAGTAGACTGCAATATTGTAGAAATGATGTGGTCCTCTTCCAAGCTAAAAAGTGACTGCATTTTAGCATGACTTCACAAGACTTGCTAGCCTCTTCAAAATATGGTATTTCTCCTAGAAAAAGAGGGGGGGGGGATCAAGACATTAAAATTAATGTAACAAACTGCAGTTTAAAAAAATATACAAAATAGATTTCTAAGAATCGAGTTAAATATCTGATTATACTGTGTGTATATTTCCGGAGCCATTTAGTTTAATGTTCACAAGTTTTAGCTAGTGCTGGTGGTTACTTCCAGCTTCAGCTTGCAACAGAGAATGTGTAAGTCTGCAATTTACTAATAAGGCATGTGATTGGCCATAAATGAACCATACACTGCAATATATTCAAAATGTAATTCTATTAGATTTATGTTTCCACCCTAAGGTAGTAAATGGGTAACTGAGAGTATCACGAACGATTAAATAAATCAGTTTTACTGCCATGTAGTAAAGGGATTAGATAAGGAAATGTATCTTGCATTTTTCACCCCTGTATTAAAAAACAGGATACAAGAGGGAATTACTCAACTTAAAACGAGTAATTCATGATTATTCTGACACAGATAATTGACTGGTGTACATACGGACTACACAGACATACTGAAAAGTGAGGTGGAAAAAGGAACATTGAAGAGTAATATATTGGTGGTGACAGTACCTGGAAGCAATATCCTTCAAAATAAGTTCTTACTTTTCTGTAGAAAAGGAGAAAAAACAAGGATGAGGGCAAGGCGCAAAATATGGCCCTTAATTTTTCAGAAGCAAAATTATTGCAATTCGACAGTGTTCAAGATAAACTGGTACTCCATTTACAACAGTCCCAATTCAATTCCAGATACCTCTAAATCTAGAATGTCATACAGAAATATGTCAAATTTCACAAACAGAATTGTTAATTTATTCATTGGAAACAATAAGGGCAAAACGCAGCTAAGGCCCCTCAAACCATTGACGGATAGGTCTGTGAAGTTGAACATTAAGTAATGAATAGGAATGGAGACTTTGGAGGTGGTGGGGTGGGTCTTGACCAGATCAAGACCACTGATTGGTCATGAAAAATTTTGGGCGGGGAGGGAAATGCACAGTCCACATGATCATACGCAACACAAACTGTGGTCTGGTCTGTGATTGGGCAGGTCCTGCCCACTTACCACATTTAAAGTGAATTTCTCAAAGGGAGTTCTGCAATCCTGAGTGTTTTCCAACTTAAACGACACAAAAAAGGAAGAAGAAGACAGAAAAAAGCAACAGGAAAAAAAAAAAAAGTTCTGAAAAATGAAAAACAGGCATGGGAAACAAGCCAAATAAGAGCGAGATGGGATGCATGCAAATAAGAGCAAATAAACAAGAGCTGGCAGGCGCACAAAAGAAATAAATCCACCAACAAAATTAATCCTTCAATCAGTACATCGAAAACATAAATAAATGCAATGGCTCAAGAGTGAAGCATTATTTATACACAATGAATGAGAGCAAAAACAGAGAACAAAGCTTTATGAAACAACATAAGGCCGAATCTCTTATTTCTTTTTCTTTTCATTGCCTCTGTGTTATGTCACAGAATATAAATAATAAGTTTAGGTTTAGTTCAGCTTATTTATTCATTAGATGAGCCAATTAAAACAGTTTTATTTTTAGGTGGTAGGAGAAAGCCCCACAGGACCACATGTTGGCCAGTCCTGGAGTGGAATGGATGATTCAGGCCCAGCTTTGGGCTCATCTCGAAAACATACTTTGTTCAATTAGATGAATTACAATGAAGACCGAGTCTGAATACAAATGATGAAATACTGAGTTGCCCAACTCCATGACATGGTCACCTGCATTCAGTAGGTCCAATAAATAATAAATAATTAAATAACTAAAAAAAATAATTAAGCTTGACCCAGCTCGATGTCAAGCTCAAGCAAATATCAGAAACGTAGCAGGATAGAGTTGTTTAATCCTGTAACAGACTATGCAATGAGAATGGCCAAAGGGGTCAGGAACCAGAAAATGCTAGAAAAGAATTGGTGTATGTGCTTTGTGTGTAAAGGATGGCGTTAAAGGTGATGTCATGGTGCTCATGTCCTCTAAGGTACAGTGATGCTCATTCTTTATAGTCTGCAGAACGCAAGTGACCACAATTTATGCCTTGTCAAAAACATAGACCTATGGCTCTCCTAAATCTCAAAACCTAATCTGACGTGCATGACACAGAGTCTGGCCACAGCCTCCTCACTATGTCATGCATTCACCTTTTTCTTGGCCTGTAGCAGCTCCTGATAGGCACTGGAACGGATAAAACGACTGTAGGAATCACTTTTCATCAGTTTATAAATGTGCTCCTGTAAAAAAAAAAAAAAGTGGAAGGATGTTAGCATGCCCAGTATGTGCCAAATCGTCGAACGCGGTGTTGATGCTACAGTATGACGTAAGCGATAGCTTGCTGTCTAACAAAGTGCTTTGTAGCAAAACATTCAAAACAGACAGTAATGCCAAATGAAATAAACTTTATGAAAATTAAATCTTAAATTTGCCCTGACTCTCCAGCAAATCTTACATTTTTTGGCTCAGAAACAGTCCTTTCAAAACACAGCTTTAGAGAGAAAATTCTGGAACTGTTCAACTAGCGAGACAAATCACGTCATATATTCAGAGAGACATCTGCTGCACAAGATCACAAGATATAAACCCATTACAAGCTTCAGATGTGAAGCAGAAAATTGGACACTGATGCTTTCTTTGGGAGAATGTAGAAAACAGATAGCAGTGTATTAGCAATGTAAGTGAACCTCATTGCGTGATTATTTTCTGACAGATTTTCCATTAAAGGTGGGGTCAGCAATCTGGGGTTAAAGACACTGAATTCCTCAAACATTTCAAACCACAACATCCAACGAAAACAGCCCGGTGTTCCATCCGTTGACCTGCCATCAAAATTCTTGTAGCCGAGCAGCTTTGCATTATCTCATAGGAAAAAGGAAGAGCAGGCAACAGCGTAACCCCAATAGCCATAAGCTTCATCAAGACAGGTTACAAAGCCTACCAGTGCCATGAGCATGAACAAATGAACACACTGAAAACAGTTGTCAAGGATGCAATATTGGGCAGTGTACTATTCAAGTTCCATTCTTATAGGGCCTAATATTACCAAACAGAAGCTGGAGCTTGCTTCATAAAGTAGGCTAACATTAGCAAGGAAGCCATTTCCAGCAAACATTACAGTATAGTTTTTTAAAGAAAATTGTTTCCAACTTGGGATACCCAGATTGACCGGCTACTGATGGCTATCAGCGGATATTCAGTATAATTATGCAATGGGGAGATCGGTTTAATGCTTTCTAGTCGCTGACTGCGAAAGCCGATCAACGATGCAAAAAACTTGAGCCAGTTCTGAACTGAGTTGGTGTCATTGTAGCATGCCAACCACCCTAAAGTAGAATTTTACCACCTATATGATTTGTTTATGAACTACACACACCCTATTATCTTGAATACCTCAAGATTTTTTTTCCTTGTGTGTCAATGACTAGGCCGTTACCTCCACATTAATGTAGAATGAATCCAAAATAAGCTATTCAGACTCGTTGAAGCTGATGGTGCTACCGTTTTTAGAAAGGCAAAACTATGAAACATTTGTTTAAAAACTCACACAATATGGAGTGATTCAATCTTAAATAAATTTGCATGAGTTGCCTGTGAGTTTTTAAATGGATGTTGTGATATAGTTTTGCCATTCTAAAAACGGCAGCCTGTAAATGGTACATTGAAACATCATTGTGTGTTGTAGCTTCATTACAGTCTCGACCTGCTCTGCGATAGGCCAAAATCCTATTGCTGCACGCATTATTATGTAACCATGGGAAAAAAATGTTTCAGTGTTGCTTATCATTTAAATTGGTCTCAAATAAACAAATTTAACTTTATTTTTTAGATTTTATTTTTGGGGGAGTACTTTGGGGTGCGTTGCCATATGGAAACATTATGCAGCAATGGAATGCCCGAATGTATTTTTTTTCCCAAAATGACATGAAGTTCATAAAAGATTACAGACCTTTCTTACAAAAGTGAAATAATTTTTATTGTCTAAAAAGACTTGAAATATTACCATCTTTGATTTCAGGAGGTTGTTTAACAAATGCAACAGCACTTAAAACATATTCGGCAACAATATTTACAAAAGATTTGGTGGAATCTCATATCATTCCTTGTCAAAGTGTATGGGTTACAAAAGTTTTTTTTCTCTCTCATAACATGGCAAAGGCATTCACATTACTGGTTTAAAAATGGTAAGAATAGAGAATTTCTTTACAATATAGCTTTGCAAGCTGTCACAATTCCATTTCAAATGTAAAACAGTCCAATTGAGGGCTCATTTCAGCCCTCCTCTGAGCCTTGCCATAGAACACTGATGGGTTCATTCTCTAAACAAAATAATGTATATGTAAAACATACATTTCTTAAAATAAAGTCTAAAGTAATTCTATCCCTCCACACACTTTTTATTTGTTCATCCATAATTTATTTCTACTTGTCAAACTCATACAAAACTACTCTGTATTACTGCCTAAGTATTCACTCAAAGCCACATGCAGTATTGTTCCATTACCACACATTGCTGCCATATGGCAACATACCTATTTTGTTGGATTAAAAGGCAATAATTACATAAAAACAATATTCAAATGAATTTAAAAGATTGAAACTAATCACAGATGCTTGCAATATTTTTAAATGCTGCAGACATTTGAAAAATCAAGAGAAATCTTTGCAGATTCAGGGGCGTTTCTTCAGTGACTCAGTCATCAATAGTGTGGGGAAAAATGGGACTAGCAGGGAAATTGGTGTCATGTGAGGTCGACAAAGCATATAATTGGTAAGCCCAGTGTTCTACCTTGCATTTTAGACCAATCAGTGCACAAGATTATTTTCAAATTTCAGGAATTTACCAAAGAAAGGGTATGTTGCCATATGGCAACATTGTGCAGTAGAGGATTAAGTACCTGTGCATCCTCAAAGGCATAGCGTCCAGGGTCCTTAACGTTCTGTGTGGTTTTGTCGTAGCTCTTGGAGTCGACGTTAATTGCACTGGGGGCCCCTGGGGCCAGGAACTCCTGCCAGATCTCTTGGACCCGGGTCGGGACCTCGCGAATAGGCCTCTTCTTCAGCTCCTGCACAGCCAGCCAGAACCTGATCACATTAACACAATGAGCAAAGAACAATGTTGTGAATAGAATGCGTTAAGCAACTGAGATCCAAAGCATTGGTGTATTTACATATGAAAATCCCATGGTCTCTTTTCCAATGGCTTTCGATCATTAAATCTGCAACTGTACGATAAATTTAACGCCTTCCAGCGAATCAATGTGACACAAAATATGAATAAATATCATGAAACACCAAAATAGTTCCACAGAATCAGAAAAGTGCTAGAGTAAGATCTAAACTGTCATTGTTTGGTATGTAAGCTTACCTGGCTGTTGATGTCTTGTGGGCAAGTAATGGCTGTCTCATTTCTACTACTGTGAGTGTTGCGTTCCCAGTCTTCTTTTTTTATTTACTTTCTTATTCACTCATTTAAATTATAGTTACTATGTGGCCCATCATTTTTCTGATTAGTGATTTGTTTTATATTTATTGCCTGCAACCATGTTATACTGTATGTAGCACTGCCTGTTTCAGCCAGGATGCTCTTGTGAGTGATTTTTTTAGTCTCAAGTTTTGTTGATGAAAGTTTAGGTAAAAATGAACATATACAGTACTGTGCAAACATCTTAAGCACATTTGAAGCAATCTTGTAGGGCAAATAGGCTTGCAAAAATAATGAAATTAAAAGTTTCTCATAACTGAGAAATGTACTATCCTGAGCTGTAAACTGTTAAAAATAAATCAAACCAATATTTGGTGTCAGTACGACTAGCCTAAAAATTTGGGACTCTTTCCTGCTGTGCTACAGTTTTATGAGATGATTGGTTCCAAGCAGAGTGGAAAACTTGCCACCATTCTTCTGCAGACTCACTGTCACACCTGCGTCTGTCCCTTCAAGTAACTGCAGACAGCCATAATGATGTTGACATGGGCGCTGTCAGGACTATAGTATCTGTACAAACTATTTTATAATGAAATGCCAACATTTATTTATACAACTATTTTGTAAATTAGAATTTGGAATTTTAATTATACTGTCTATCTTCAGTAACACGAATGTGGAAAACAAAAAGGAAACATCCAAAGTCAGATTTAAATGTAAAAAAATGCAGGGTGCCTAGGACTTTTGCACAGTACTGTATATTGAATACTGGATGACATGCATCCATCCATCCATCCAACCACTATCTATACCGCTCTTTCCTCACCATGGTCGCGGGGGGGCTGAAGCCTATCTCTGCGGACTGAGAGCGAAACAGGGACAGGGAATTTCATGTATTTTCATGCGTGGCTTTGGACTGTGGGAGGAAACAGGAGTGCCCAGAGCTACCCCACGCATAAACAGGGAGAACATGCAAATTCCACGCAGAAAAGCCTGAGGCCAGATTCGAACCCACAACCTTTGTGCAGTGAGTGGGCAGTGCTAATGATAAAATTAAATTTTCATAAGTGCCAATTATTCTCATTAATCTTTTCAAAATCACACATTAATATGGTGGCCCAGTGATGCAATTCGCGTGTCTAAAATGAGTCCCTTAAGCAGACTGGTGAATGACCGCCAGCAGAGGGAGGTATACAACAAATCATTTCACTAAGAGTGCCTGATTGGGGAACAAACCAACTCGTCCATGCTCTGAAACACTAAATGAGGCAATTTAATTAGTAAAAGTTCATTTTCTAATTTATACCCCCCATTGATTTTATTGTTGAGTTTCATGTTGTTTTCCCAGATCGCCTGCAGACATGGTGCCTAAGCCGTCAATCGAGCGCTAAAAATCAATACCTACAATTGCCATCACCTCAACCCTCAGGCGACTCCATACCATGATGATTAAATAACATTTTAGGCAACATAACCTCAGGCTGAACACAAGAATGATCCAGACAATTTTCATCCATGTTAGCAGTAATCACAATAAACTGCCTGGTGAAAAAAAAAAACTCACCATCTTGGCAAATGTTTAAGAGCTTAGGACTGAATCGTTATTGCAGCAAGTAATATGATTCAGCTGGCAACATTTCTTTTAACCCTGACTGATGCAGTGTGGAGTTTCTCGTTTAACCTTGAAAGACACATCCTATGGTTGTAGAAAAGATGTAACTGTGTTAAAAGATGTTTCAAGAAAGGCGAATTATTGGCCAGCGTCAAGTAAAGAAGAAAACTAAGGAGACCTCAGAAATCCCTGGAATTGGGTGAAGAGCTGTCCAACGCATGACTAAAACCAAGGAGGATTGTGGTCAACTTTCCGGAAGAAATGGGTCGGAAGAAACAGCTGCGTGGCCACAAGTGGGCCACTTGATAGTGAGGCTAATCGGGAGAAAACAACTTCAGTTTACGAAGGAAAATTAAGATTGGACTGTGGACCAATGGGGAAATGTCATTTGGTGAGTCCAGATTGACCCTATTCCAGAATAAAAAAAGAAGCCCATGAAGCGATGCATCCGTCATCTATATTGCTCATTCTGCAGCAACAAAATAAAGTCAGCAGACCACCTAAATATACTGAATGAGCAAGTTATCCCATCATGGATTTAGGATGACAATGCCAAGATTCAGAGGGCTCAAATTTTGAACAAGTGGTACAGCAAGCAGAAGGAATCATATTCACACGTGAATTGGCCTTCACAGAGTGCTGACCTTGACCAAATAAAAGACTTAAGAATGTTCTGGAGAAGGCTTTTGGGAGTGGTTTGACTCTCCTGTCATTAATAAAAGATCTCAACCAAAAATATGTGCAGCTCTGGTCAGAAATGAATGTTGTAACATTGCATAAGATTGTCAAAACAATGCCTCAACAAATTGTACCACTCTCAAAGCTAAAGGTCCAATATTACCGTGTATGACTTTTTTTGGTATAGATGTCATGAATTCCTTTCTCCGAAGTTGCAATGAACTAAGTATTAGTGCTGACAGATACTTTTCCTCAGTACTTTTCAATTTCATGTAAATGTATTGTGATGAATTGTGATCATTCATTACTGTGATTCGCCTCTTCAATAAAATGTAAATGCAGAGATAAAGAATTGTCCGCATAACAACATCTTTGGATGCAAAACTACTGATAAAAAATTTACAGGTCTGAGAAACCATTCGGTAAACACTAGTTCAGTTTATAGCTGACTCTACACAACACTACAGTCTCATATGTGCTTGTGAGAAAAGATGTCAGCTCCCACTGCTTTGGGCAAATCTGCCCGTACCTCAGGTTTTCTGAGCTGAACTCCGACTCCAGGAACTTGAGGAACTGCTCTCTCCCCACCTGGTCTTTCAAAACCTCGTTGATGCCGAAGCCCCATCTCTTTACTCTCTGTTGACCTGGCTCCTTACTGCAGAGAGACACACAGACACTGAATGAGAGTAATGCAGGGAAATAGAACATTTTGTTACGGGACTTTAGCACAGGGCAATATTTACCCTGTTTAGCCATGGACTTCGGACTGTCTCCCTGCCAGCTGAGAGCATTTATTAGAGGAAGGCGCCTGGACTTGCTCCAGTGGGAGCATTACCTCCACAACATTGCAGCATCAGTTCTTAGCTGAGCTTAACGTGGCATAAGCCTCAGTATAAGCTAAAATGAAAAATAAAAGCCCTGAATTGTCTGGGGAACTTAGTGGGGGCAGAAGTTAGCCAAAATGACAGGGGTGGGGGCTGCTTTAGGAAATGTCTGTCTTACACAAGGAGGTGTTTCTGCAGGTGTTCAGAAGCGCAATGACTGAGTGTTGTATTCTGAGAGATGGTGATAAACTCATTTCTGCTGTTTACTGGGCAAACAGAGAGGGGGAGGGCGGTGATGCAATCTCACTGTTATGAGCATCGACAGTCGCTTCTCTCGCTACACGAAAAGCGCACAGAGGAAGAACGAGACCACCAGGCCGCAAGGTCTGGACCTTAACCGCCCAGCTGCTCACTCTATGCTAAAGCCCGGTACCGGAAACAGACCTGGCCTCCATCTCCCACACTGCCGTATCATCGGAGATCCAGGGGTTCGAGGGGTCGGGTGACGTGAGAAATGGGTCGAATTCAATGTACTGCTCGGTGTAGCTTAACAAACTGCAGAGAATAAGGACAGCAGGGGAAAGACATTAATAAGCAGAAAAGTAGCATTACAGGGCTGCATAAACAGCAGCGCACATACTGTGTTTTACAGGAGAGGGCAGCAGAGGGCCCTCACAGTAAATCCATGTCTTTTGTACTTGGCAGCAAAAGAAGGCACCAAAAAAGGCTGAAGTAATAAAAACACAGCACAAAAAAAAAAGAAGCAGGAAGGTAGTTTTAGAGCTACTATTGTTAGACACAGACTTTAGCACCAGAGAAAGAATATTTAAATAAGGTGTTACCGTGTATTCTCAATTTTATACATGCATATCAGGGATCAAAGCGGGCAGAGAGGAGCTGAGCAGAGAATGTAGGTCCCTTACATCAGTTCAGTATCTGGATCATCTCAGAAAGTGGATGGCAATTGCAAGGGTGTTTAATGAATGGAAACTGTCCTGAATAGCTGATATTATTTTACCCTATACTTATCACAGTGCAGAGCTGTAAGACTTCCTCGGAGGAAGAGATCACCTACCTCTCCGCAACCTTTGACATTTTCAACCGATGCCTATCCAACTGCACCTGCCAAAACTGTATCTGTGAATTAAACGGGAAAGCAGTATGAATGAACAGTCCAGACCAGACACAAAGGAGCTGCAGTTTTCATGTAATTTTCATCAATGACACAACTTAACCAACTTTGGTTTACTGCGCCCAAGAACCATCGCTGCTGAACAGCGACAGTGTTTCCTCGCCTCTGATTTGACATTGTTACCCCCCTTGCAATGCCACTTCCAAGGTAAGCATAAGCCCTAAGGAAAGTCCCAGTGAGAAACACTGAGGGAATAAAATGCAGAGCGCATGCAGTGATGTCACACAACTGCTGCAGGGCTCCTCCCACCTTGTCATGTAGCTCCTCCTCTGTTGGCTGCCTGGCCTCGGGGGCTGGGGTTTGAGTGGGGCTGTGGCTTCGAATGTCGTTCTGAAGCCCGTAGACGGACTGCGAAATCATTGCAACAGAGACACCATCATTCAGAGGTGTCCGTCTTTGCACGGCTACAAGCCGATAGTAGAGGACAGCATTCATACCATACCTTTCTTGTTTTATGGGGTTGCTTCATTCTGGAGGATTTCTTGATATCGGCTTCTGTTGTGTTTACACAGCCGGGCTAAAAATCATAGCAAAAGGAACAGTCACCATAGTTCATGAAAAGTAAAAAGTAAATGTAGCATGCCAACATTCTGTTACCTAAGGTACAACATTTCACACAAAAACTGCAAACATGCACCTTAAAGAAATAGATAGTTCGACATATCTAGATCAGGAAGAACAGTGATAAATATAACCGCATTCTCTATCTATTGTTTCAATGTTTGCAGCCAGTCCCAAGATGTCATGTCAATGTGGATTGCAGCAGTGTTTCCAGAGTAGCGCTTGATAAGCACACACTTAACACAAGCAGACATTTCTATAAATCACCATCTCTTTATGCCAAGCCTCTGAGACCTGGCCGTACAGATCCATTAATCAATCAGGGTGTGAAGCGCGGCTTTATCCTGCCTGGTGCATTGGCATGGATGTGGTGTCGCTCTCTGCTTTTGACAGGTAATGGATGCAGCACAACAAGCCAAATGTGTGTGTGTTCCCTTGCAGGATACAACTGACATGGGAGTTGCCCTCAGCATACATATATTTTTAACTGGTCAGGAACTCTGAAGGTACAACTACAAAACTTTTTTCTACATTACTAATCTTGATTACATCACTACAACTTCAGACATTACCATGATGGCTATTTCATGATCAGTACCAATCGCTAGGGCAAATGCACTGATGCCCTCCAGCCAAGACAATACTCCTGTTTCCTTCTTTCCTTTCATCAAAGCATCATGGGAGGACTGCTCTGTACTTCGTGGCGAGCCAAGCTCAAAGACTCTGCAGTTTATGCATATAAAATGACAACACCATGACCACAACATTACACTGGCACAATATTTAAGTCAGGGAGAAGGCTAGGTTGAACTGCTCCAAGCTCTTAAATTGTATCAAATTGTCCCAATTTTTTCAATTCAATTCATATTCTGAAGTAATCTGTGCAAATAGATGCAACTATCGCAAGAGGCACTCCGAGAGTGCAAACCTCCACCAAGGCAGCAGAGTCACCCGCAAAATTTGAGTGCTATCACTGGGAGCAAAGTTCAGTTATCATGTGTCATAGGATTTCAAGATGGCTGTCGTGGTGGCCATATTGTTTAATCAAAATCAATAGGGTCCATCCCTGTCATAATAGCATCTCTCCCACAAAATTTCTGAGATATCCATTCCTTACTTTTTGAGTTATCTTGGACACAAACATACAGACAGACAAACCAACGCCTGCAAAAACATACTAAGCTCCTTGGAGGAGGTAATTATGCCCAAATTATAAATCGGCATGACCAGGTTAGGAAGGTCTGGTCCTGTAGTAGCTCAGTGGTTCATTGTAACCGGAAACCTTTCAGTGATATGACAACCTATATCATGTGAATGTTCCTTGGGTAATATTTTTTAATTAATTTTTGGCACTATTTTTTGGAAACAAGTTATTTCATAGATCAGCAAAGTTTCATCAATGTTACTGGTTTATCGCAGTAACATTATAGAGAAATCAGAACATATTCTCTTCTTATTGCTTTTCTTGTACTGCATCCATCATGGTACAACAGTGTTGTAAGCTTCTCAGGAAAACAATACCAAGAAAGCAAATAAATGTCCTCTGAATATATTGAAGATGTTGCACTGGATCTTAAATAACAGACATGAAAAGAGCATTAAATATTGACTCCAGCTTCACATTCATTTTTAATGCGTAACGAGTTGAATATATGCTCATTATTCCATCATCCAGATGGAAATTAGTGCAACACTCAGGACTCAAGATAGTTTGTCCCTTTAATCATAACCTAAAATAACCTTCATCAAGCCGAATGAAGTCAACACAGCTGATGTAATAAAATATTAATTTTGATGAGAAAGATTTCTCTGGCTATTGTTCAAATATTTTCATTACACATCCAAGATCATTAAATTGAATCTTCTATCTTTACAAAAATAAATGTCTCTCCCTCATTGTGGCACACTAATGAAACTACAGGGAACAAGATCTTATGAGCATTTTGCATTCTTACTAGCATGTAATTTTCATAAGATATCATGAATTATTCAAGCTTTATTTCATGCTGCAAGCTTCCACAGTATGCTTACCGTGGACGAATTTGAATGTGCAACCAGACAAGACTATTGGTGGTACTGTATTTGGTTTTTATGGTTATTATAATATCACTATTAAGATTCAAGCAATCTCTAAATTAAGAATCAGGTATAAACTAAAAATATTGGGTATGCAAAAACATTTAAAAATATATAGACACACACACACATACACGCACACACACACAATTCTGTATATAAACACAGTTATTATACAATTCAATCTCTGGTGTACTATCAAAAATAGCATTTTGTGCATTTTGTATATTCCTATAAGCTGAACAAAAGAAAAAAAATGATAGGGGTACTCAAATGTATAGAAAAAATTTGTCAGAATCAACAAATTAAAAACATTTGACAATGATGAACATGTCACCAATGCTATATGTGAAAAAGCCATTTCAATTTCAAGACCAGTTATAATCACAACAAAATGCTCGCTTCAAAGAACATCTATAAAATTGGACAGGTAATTAAACAGATCCTCAATAGTCAAGGTGTGCACAGGTGCGAACCAGTCAAACAGCTAATTCTATTACAGCAAAAAATGCTGAATTTTTTAGCTATTCCTGTGGACATGACAGCGCTGGTTTCTGCTCGGTGGCTGTTCATGTTGGTGACTATCTTCCTGTGCTTGCTGGAGCTCGCAGTGCCAGGCAAGTCATGTGCAGCAGTCTGTAGGTCAGCCGACCTTTAAGCCATACACGAATCCCCCCTATGTGAGATGACGCCCCACAGTCACACCTTCTGTGCTGTGATCCCATCTCTATCTGTAACCCTCTTCGCTTTCCCGATTTGAGTTTATGAAAAATACAAAAGGAGGGCAGACTGCTTGCTCTCGCTTTTATAAAGAAGAAAGAGGGGGAATAAAATCACAGTGACAGATGCACCCATTTCCAGGCATGCTCCATAATGTAACTGAGTTACTGGGGAGCGTGTGTTTTAACATGGAGAGTGCATTTAATGCATTAAATATATCCCACAGTGCCACAGGCACACAAAACCAAACAGCAAGAAGAATCGCCAAATGAAAGAGGAAAGAAATTAAGAAGTTCAAAGCATCGTTTTTTCTTTCAGGGCTGCTCTCTAGGATCTGCTTGCTTTGCCTAAATATTTTTAAAGGGTAGATGTCAACACCAATCATTTCACAGTTTTTTTTTTCCAAGTAGAGGAGCAACGCAGCAGCCAAGGTCAAAGCAGAGTCTACATCAGATACAAAAGTAAATTTTTTTTTTTTTTTTCTGTATTTGTTTCTAACAGGCCACATGGCTCTTCCTCCTGACTCAGCAATCAGAGTACATGTAGCCCGTTTGAAGGTATTTTAGCATCATAGTTGTTGCTAAATAATTAGGTCCATTCCACGATATCATACGACGTTAAAGGTGAGAAAAAACATCCCGGAAATACACATGTATTGAGCAGACATATTTTCCAGTTCTGCGATCAGCATTTACATACTGACATCAGCATTTCTAAGTTTATGAGATTTGCAAATAATTGAATTCTGTTTTTATTTACATTTTACACAGCATCCCAACATTTTTGGAATTGGGGTTTTATTTTTCAAAAAAACAATGAAATTCCTCAGTTTCAACATCTGATATGTTATCTTGTACTGTAATCGTGAAACAACTCCTTTAATGACTTGGTGTTTTCAGTCCCTTTAAATTTTAACTGTTGTGAAAAGGAATGACAGCATTACTAGGCAGTAAATATTCAACTGTCACAACTTCTTTTGAAATATTTTGCAAGAATCAAAATTGATAGTAAGTGCTTACTTCAAAAAATGTATAGCATTCTTGAGGTGAAACATCAAATAATGTGGTGTTGTATTTTTCTCAATGTAATACAGGTCAAAAATAATTTACAAATGACTGCTATCATTTTAAATTTTAATTTAACATGCTGTCCCATTTTTTTCTGATTTTGGGTTGTAAATTGTTTGAGTCAAAATTGACTCTGCCGTTTCCAATCTACGGAACGCAAGTTGATCTCACAGGCAAGGCCGACCCCAATTTAAAACTCCATCGACCACACACTGACTCACAATTCCCCACTGAGTGCTAATGAGCTAATGAGAGCAGAGGGCTGACAGACTGACAAGGACACAGAACACAAATGTGCTCATGACTGTAGACATTTACATGATACAGTCTCCATAAAGGGCTGTGCATTTTTAGTAATAAAATGAGTTCTTTAACTTTTTAATCATAGTGCCCAAAATAGAACATCAACATCAGGACTCAACATAAAAATTTAAGACCAAGTACTTTTCAGGGACCCATCAAACATGACTGCATAGCCTTGTGATCTACAGAAACAATCCAGGACACGTCTCAGTGTCTGGCAATCCACAGGATCCAGAGCCGCTGTTTACACGCTATTTACAATGAGCACCATAATTCATTGGACAGGGACATATTGTTTTTTACTCTAGCTCTGTTAGCCGAGTGAATCAAATTGGACAGGGCTTTCACAGGCTGAGAAGGAGGCCGAAGGCAAAGAGAAAGAACTGAAGATGGCAGCAGCACAAGCCTGGCAGAGCATGACCACGGAAGATCTGATGATGTCTATGTGCCACTTCAGGCAGTAACTTCAAGCAGTTATCACAAGCAAAGGATATGCAACTTCCAGTTAAAAAAAAAAAAAAATACATTATTCCAAATTACATCTAACTGTCGAATTCATAAAGCCCGTGAAATTGGGGGAACGATGTAAAAAAAGGTGCTGTCATTCAAAACAGTTCATCTTATAAGGATAAAAACATCCTCAAATTAAAGCCAATAGTCTGCATTTCAACCTCATTGACATTGTATCCTTTCAAACTGAAAGTGCTATTGCACAGAACCAAAATAACAAAAAATTTGTCACTGTCCAATGAATTATGGTGCTCGTTGTGACTGTTTTGGATGGACTGATATTGCCGCGTCATTTCCTGGACTCATAGCAAATGTTACAATGTGTATTCACACGAGCTTATGTAAAATATCCCAGCAAATAACATCATCTACATCCACACTCTGCAGATTCCCCAGAATAATGTCAGCGTAGTAAACTCAGCCGTTTATCAATAGCAGCACAGACGTATTATTTATGTCAGGAATCCTGATTTTTAAAAATTACAAGTGTTAATTCACAAAAAGGTTATTAACGTCAAAGTGCAAGCACAAATTAAGGTGAGGGTGGCGTGTTTGCAGACAACCATTCAGTGACACAGAAGGATAACAGTAATTATCATCACATCACAGCCTATAATTGCACAAAGGAAGCCAGCCTTGATTCGACTAATGGTCATTAGCCGTCACTTAAGAACTTGGCAGTAACTGGTGCATTAAACCTCCAATATTTTGCAACCAAGCAAAAGCTGCATTTTTCCACCCTCTGTTAAAAAATGCTGTTTCAAAGTGGGACTCAAATTACATTCAATGGCCACGAAAATTTTCCATTAATGCTCAACAAAAGCAAATGGGTGCCACACAAAATCAATAAGAAGCCACACATCAGAATCCATCAGCAGTATCCAGAGCTAAAAAGCCATGCGTGCACAGAACTCAGTATTGTAAATGAGGAGGGCAGGCAGATGCGCCCGCACACATACATGTGTGTGTTCACTCACACAACACCAATATCCGCGCCAGCAAAAAGAGTTCACAATGACTGCAGGCCAAGAATGAGACTGAAAATGCCAATCAGCTCTGTGCCAGACAGTGTAGGAGCTAGGAGGCAGGAGGCTCTGTAGTGGGCCAGTGCATTGACATCGTTCCAAATATGCCCATCACCCTCCACTCAATCTTTAGAAATGCTACTACACTGTCATAAACTGACTGAATTTAACTGAAAAATTAACGCGCTGTTTCCTGGTTATTTTAACTGCAAGTGGAGTCCTGCGTGCATTTAACTGTGGCTTACACTAAACATACACGGAGCTCTGTTGTAAACTTATTGTAAAATTACAGTTAAAATAACTGGCAAAAAAAGTGGCCGTTAAATTAACTGGCAAAAAAAAAGGTGCAAGTTTATGACCGCGTATACAAGAAAGTAGACAAAATGAAAAAAATGATTTCTGCTCCATGAGAGAGCATGACTGCAGATCATGTAATGGCAGAGCTTTTTGTACAATCAAAAAAATGAAATGTTATGAAATGTTAGATTTGCTTAATAATGTTATTTCAACTGGTTCCACAAAACTGAGTTAAGTACATTTCACTCAATGCAATTAATTAAACAGGCCAAAAATGTTAGAAGTCAAATAAAGGTTACGCAAAGCTATTGCGTGGAACCAGTTGACATAACATTATTAAGTAAATCTAACATTTCATTTTTTGTTGAGTGTAGCTACAAATTACCACTTAGCATGATTACTCAAGGATAAGCCAACTCAGCACTTTGTCAAGTGATGGCCACTAAATGTGGGGCCCTGCAAATGCCCATCTGCTCTGCACCTGGTGAAGAGGGTAGCTAGGAGACAGGAGGCACTGTAAATCAGTAGGACTGCGCATAGACAGTGCAGCGAACGTGCCTATCACTCTATTCAAACAGAGAGCAGGGTCAGGTCAACAGGGCTGGATGGTTGTGTCCCATTAACCTGGTGAGGAGCAGACAAGATCGTTCCCTGGCGTCCCGCCTCTTCGCTCCGCCCGTTTCATTAATCGCCTTCGCCACATGACACCTGGCCCCCACCCAACGCACAATCAATCTCCCACACAGTAGTGCAGCTGGTCTCTATTGCACATAATGACGCAAATAAAGCAATCTTCAGTTCACTTCCAGGTTTATTACAACAGCTGGACACCAATGAGGAGAACATTGACTTACCACCGGTCTGTGCACATCCCAAAAGGCCCGTTCTTGGCTGTCAAGTATTTTTCTTTCAATTTTGTCCCTTTTCTTATCAACTCTGCAAATAAACAAAAAAAAAAAGAAACACGAAAAATGACAGTGTCATCTTGAGAGACAAGCAGCACGCTGGTTAGCTGTTGTATGATGGAATGAGCATGATTATAGAGCCTGGCCTCTAAGCTTGAGCGCAGTTTGATGCGGAACAGTACGCACACTTGAGCAATTACACAGTATTCTCCCTCTGCACGGCTGGAACCCCGTCAGCCAATCAGCTCCCACACTGAGCTCACTTACTTCGCCTGTGCTTCCGCTTGCATAAATATAAACTCCCACTTCCGAGCGAATGCTCTCTGTAGCCTCGCTAGGCTCTCCTGGAACAGCACAGAGAGAACATGAGAGAGCAGTTCACCTTTAGACACATCATAATTGACATTTGAAGGACTATCAAATACCCTTAACAATTTGTTTAAACACTCCTATGATTTATGACTGTGAGACCTGAGAAAATACATAATTACTGTTATATTTGGTTTTTTATAAGTGTTTACATGCAGCAATATAGCTCCTGCCTTTCCTTTTATTTTCACATGAATTCTTACTGTTTTATACTGAAGAGAAAATCCAAATGTGTTTTATATGAGATTCATAAAATATCTTATATTTCTTAAGAAGGATTCATATGTAATATTTATAGATTTGATGCTTATTGGTGATAATGCTCATAATAGGAGCACAATGCTCTGTTTGTCAGCAATGATGGACATCAGCTAACATGGCGGCAGAAATGCAGTGTCGGGGAGAAGCCTTACAGCTTCGTAGTCGGCGAGCTCCAGTCTGGCTTTGTTTTGCATTGTTCGTTTGCAGAGATAAACCGCTGAAAAAGAGGGCAGAGGCAGGGAGAGGGATCAGGGAAGGGGAATGGCATGAGGTGCTGGCAGCCTGGCTGCCATCGTCACAGCTGCCACAGTGTGCGGCTGCCCAGCGCCTTGCTCCAGTGGCAGCCAGCCAGCAAGCTCCAGCAGTGGCCTCACTAGCATTTCTGCTGTCTGCTGTTATGTACATAACTAACCAAGACAGATACGCACATACAAAACCCAAAACCAGTGAAGTTGGCACGTTATGTAAATCGTAGATAAAAACAGAATACAATGATTTGCAAATCCTTCTCAACTTATATTCAATTGAATACACTGCAAAGACAAGATGTTTAATGTTCAAACTGAGAAACTTTATTTTTTTTTGCAAATAATCATTAACTTAGAATTTAAAGGCAGCAACACATTGCAAAAAAAAGTTGGCACAGGGGCCTTTTTACCACTGTGTTACATCACCTTTCCTTTTTAACGACACTCAGTAAACGTTTGGGAACTGAGGAGACCAATTTTGAAGCTTTTCAGGTGGAACTCTTTCCCAATTTTGCTTGATGTACAGCTTAAGTTGTTCAACAGTCCGGGGTCTCCGTTGTCGTATTTTACGCTTCATAATGCGCCACACATTTTTCAATGGGAGACAGGTCTGGACTACAGGCAGGCCAGTCTAGTACCCGCACTCTTTTACTACGGAGCCATGCTGTTGTAACACGTGCAGAATGTGGCTTGGCATTGTCCTGCTGAAATAAGCAGGGGCGTCCATGAAAAAACGTTGCTTGGATGGCAACATATGTTGCTCCAAAACCTGCATGTACCTTTCAGCATTAATGGTGCCTTCACATATGTGTAAGTTGCCCATGCCTTGGGCACTAATACACCCCCATACCATCACAGATGCTGGCTTTTGAACTTTGCGCCTATAACAGTCCGGATGGTTCTTTTCCTCTTTGGTCCGGAGGACACGACGTCCACAGTTTCCAAAAACAATTTGAAATGTGGACTCGTCAGACCACAGAACACTTTTTCCACTTTGCATCAGTCCATCTTAGATGAGCTTGGGCCCAGCGAAGCCGGCGGCGTTTCTGGGTGCTGTTGATAAATGGCTTTCGCTTTGCATTGTAGAGTTTTAACTTGCACTTGCAGATGTAGCGACGAACTGTAGTTACTGACAGTGGTTTTCTGAAGTGTTCCTGAGCCCATGTGGTGATGTCCTTTACACACTGATGTCGGTTTTGATGCAGTACCGCCTGAGGGATCGAAGGTCACGGGCATTCAATGTTGGTTTTCAGCCTTGTCGCTTATGTGCAGTGATTTCTCCAGATTCTCTGAACCTTTTGACGATATTACGGACCGTAGATGATGAAATCCCTAAATTTCTTGCAATAGCTCGTTGAGGAATGTTGTTTTTAAACTGTTCGACAATCAGCTCACGCATTTGTTCACTAAGTGGTGACCCTCGCCCCATCCTTGTTTGTGAATGACAGAGCATTTCAGGGAAGCTGCTTTTATACCCAATCATGGCACCCACCTGTTCCCAATTAGCCCGTTCACCTGTGGGATGTTCCAAATAAGTGTTTGATGAGCATTCCTCAACTCTCTCAGTCTTTTTTGCCACTTGTGCCAGCTTTTTTGAAACATGTTGCAGGCATCAAATTCCAAATGAGCTAATATTTGCAAAAAAAAAAATTACAAAGTTTACCTGTTCGAACATTAAGTAACTTGTCTTTGCAGTGTATTCAATTGAATATAGGTTGAAAAGGATTTGCAAATCATTGTATTCTGTTTTTATTTACGATTTACACAACGTGCCAACTTCACTGGTTTTGGGTTGTACATCTCTCATCCTTTAATGCATAAGTTTGCAAATATGCGGTTAAAAACATTCTAACGCCAATGTTAAAATCATGACTTGTAATTGAAGACATTATTTCCCATACCATCTGCTAAGAATTTTGAAAGAGGATACCAAGAAACCTTGTCTTCAAATAGTTCAAGGACATTCAACGGGCACTTTGGTTTGAAGAAAGAAATAGTTTAGATGTATTTCTTTGAATTCTACCATCACACATCTCATCTGCAGTAATAAAAATGGCTTATTTTAATTCTATCTTCTGTGCTGAGCAGTAAAATGTACTTAAAATAAAAGGGGGACATTGTGGGTAATTGAAAACATAAATAAAAAAAAGACACAAATACAGAATATGAATTTGATTTAAGAAGATCAACTGCAAAGGTGGATCCATTAGGATATTTTTCGACAACTTCATTCTAACAGCATAAAATGAGCAAAATCATAACATCATACCACTGAGGGAAACTTGAGAAAAGGATATTGACTCTCAAGCAATTAATTTCAGTTCTACTACAGACATTAGAATCACAAAAGAAACACTTTATACAACATCAGCAAAAGGGTAAAGAAATCATAAAGAAGCAAAAAAGGAAAAAAAAGAAAAAACTGCTGATTTTCAGGTCAGTGAGGGGGTTTTGTTATGAATAGAGACAGAGGGGAATGTCCCCTGTCACCACTTCACATGGTCTATTGATTTGGCTGATGTCTTAATTCAAGGTGTCTTACAAAATGTTCGCCGGTTTCAAAATACAATGCCTTACAACAACGAACAAATCACTCCCTGCTTAGAACAGTGAGGAGCTACAGCAAACAAGCTTTTGACAGCCAAGGTCCTTAGAGGCACTGTGTCACAAATCACATTTGGCTGACCCGAAAAAACCAGCGGAAGGTGTACAAGTTCTGTCTTCTAAAGAAAGATGAGAGCAGGAAAGCACACCCATTACTGGCTTTGAGGAATTTGTTCACTGGTTCACTAATTCAACTAAGTTCTTTGTGAATATCACTTTGGATGAGAAAGATGATTAGAAAATAGGCTGAGATGGACTAATCTTTGCTGAATTTGTACATGACCATCATGAAGAGGCTTCCTCATAAACTCAAGAATGAGGACTATTGGTCACCTATTCAAAGAGCAGAGATTGATGACAGGAAACAACATCATCCAATGTGCAGATGGCATGGTGGCTCAGTGGTCAGGATTGTTGACTTGCAATTAGGATGTTGTGGTTTTTTTCGCTCTGGCCAGTCAGGGCCTCTCCACATGCAGCTTGCTTATTCTCCCTGTGGGTACTCCGGTTTCCTTCACCCTGGATAAACATGCTCTAAGGGCGCTTTCATACTAAGTATGATTGTTCCGTACCGTACCACAATACAATTGTCCCCACTCCCCCCTTGCTGGTGAGTTTTCACACTAGAAATGTTGTTCCCCACCCAAGTACACTTGCGTATGTCAAAATTCCGATATAGTAGGTGGCAGTATGCACCTAGGTGGTTTTTAAATAAGGAAATATACAAAAAGAAGAAGAGGCCACAGAAATTTATCTTTCGCATCACTTGAGCTGCCAGACTTTCGCACCACATCCTGCGTTGTCAGATACTGCAGCCGCATTTTCTTTAGTTTGTCACGGCACTGCTCCATTGTGCCGTTATAACCATGCAAATTTAAATAATCACAAATTATTCCATAAATCTCCATGTCTTTGTGTGTAGTAACAGTCCACTTCCGTGTTCAAGACTGGTTGCTTTCACATTTGGTATACAAATGTGGATGAACCATGCCCATGACCACCTCTTCCAAGCGGACTCATGTACTGTGCCTGAGCATGGTATGCTGTGTTCACACTTACCAAATAACCTGGACTTTTGGGTCAAGTGTACTTGGATCTGTGCCCGAGTCCCTAGTGTGAAAGCACCGTAAAGCAATACTCCTACCATTGCCCCAGACCAAGGCACTGGCTTTAGAACCAGAGGCGGTCCCCAGGCAATGCGCTATGTCTGCTTTCTGATCCTCAGTAACTAGGATGGATCAAATGCAGAGGACAAAATGCCCCATGGGGTTGATTGAAGTATATCTTACCTTAGAATTTAAATGAAGGCCTTCATATCTACTTTTTGTTAGTTTGGAGGTGAAGGCGTTTGCTCTGCTTTCTCACAACACACAATAACATTGAATTAAACTCACAGACAGAATAGAATTTTGCAAACAAACAGCTACGCTGATTCTTTTTTTCAACATGAGCTGTAACACTTCTTTTCTCCTTTCAGGAGTCTGTTTAAGGTTGACCATGCTGGGTAATATGCCAGTTATGATAGAATCTGTATCGTTGAACTGACTTCCATCATAGAAGATGATATCATTTCCATGGACTGATGGAATTCATGAACCGCAAAAGTGAAGTACTTCATGCGGAGGACTCAAGGGTATGGCAGACAACTGCATCACTCGTATCACTTATTCCAATGAAGGATATATTCCCCAGTGAGAACCCTGAACAGAAAGAGCTGGAGCAAAGCACATTGCGGTAGATTACAGCAGGCCCCCCTTAATGTGAATGGCTTTTTCATTCCATTACAGCTACATTCACTTTAGCAGACAGAGGGAGTTATTAGCAGCTACCAGTAGCTCTATAGCTCGCTCTGTCAGTTCGTTGGTCAGTCTGTAAAGATTTCCCCACCCTTCGGCAAACACAGTTTTTGCCCCAGGAAGCTGAAGTTTACTGTAGAGGTCAAGTGTGAGTGTGCGGCTGACTGCTCATGTTCATGCCAGTTGGCTAAAAGGAGGCGTGGCAATGGACTTGGCCTATCGCAAGAAGGATTCTCATAACCAGTCTGGATTCAGTCATGTACAAGATTTTGTGGAAAGGTGGGTCAGGAGCCAGAGGACAGCTAATTAACTGTTCATGCCAACTGGGATGTGGCTGAGGGAGTGGCCTATAAAAAAAGGCACCTAACATCTAAACAAATTCACATAACATTGCCAAACTTTGTATAAAGATGCACAAACACAGATGGACATGCAGACGTACACACACACGCGCGCATGCATGCTGTGACAATCTGTATTTTATGACCGATTTCACCACATGAATACGCCCCCACTTCCCTCCATTAACACCCCCAGTAACACCCATTCTCACCAGCCTATTCACCGATTCGTTCCTGGTTCGCGCCTCAGTTCAAAATCCGCAGTATTATCAGTCATTCAGTTTTTTTGAAAGAGGAGAGAAGAGCAATCGAAGTGTTGGTCGGAAACGCCATTAGTTTAAATTAAGGACGTAAATCCCTTGCCAGTGCTTAAATCCGCAGCCTTACTTTTTTTATTTTGGTATAATAAATAAATTTCCTACGATTTTACTGTCATTCATCGGACATTTAATATCCATGTCCGAAGGAAAGAAGAGAAAGCGCAGTACACTTTAAACGCACGGAACTGCGAATGTATAACCTTTGCAACCGTTTATAAATATTTTACCGACCTTCTCCAATTTCCATTCCGTTATAATGTGCCCACACACATTGACAGACACACACAAACACACACACAATATGGATTGATTAAATTCTGTGTAAACTTGTAGTGTTTTTGTGTTTGGGATATACGTATTGTGTAACTTTTGAAAGTTCTTGGTACTTTAAATAATTTTACTTTTTTGTGAGTGACGCACCTGTAATTTTGGCACCGACTGTTTGGCCCCATTAGAGCCATGTTTGTACTGTATCGGCATGTTGCTTTGGAGCCTTACCAAGCAAAGTGCTGGAAGTTAGGACTCTATTAAGCAGACTCCAGCTTATAAGCATTCAAACAGGAATGACATTTTTGTAGTTGCTTTTTGAGTTTATGTTTCAGGAACTCAATTTTTCAGTGGAGCTGCATATATTTTTCCCTCCCCCTGTGCATACCCAAAGCAGGCTTGGTCTGCAGTACCTCAAACATTGTTCACATGTTCAGGTATGTTCAGAAAGCTACTTCATCAGGTCAACCCTCTGATCAAAATATACAGCCAAACAATCTTCACATTAAATATTTCATCCAATCCTGCACACGGTATAGCAACGGAACATGGATGCTTTAGAATGTAATATCATGATTATATGGGTGTTATTCATGCATCACAATTAATTTAGTATTTAATACATCAGGTGAAGCCCAGAGATCTGCATAATAAAACTTTTAAAAAACTTTTTTTTTTACTGAAAATCCGTTCAAGAATAGACGGCAAATCAATGAGGGTTTAATTTAATACCTTCACTGACATTTCAGGCTTGTTTTGCCTGAGCGACCACAGGGCTGGATGAATCAAAGGACTATGCAAAGTCAAAGACAGCATATTGATTATACATGAGATTAATAAGTAAACACATTTGCAGGGAGTTTGCTATGCACAGAGCCTCTCCAGTGACACCTCAAAAATCCTACCACTAACATCATTAATTGCATTATATTATACATTCAGCAAACGGATATTTCAAAGTGCGCTGCCTCCGTCCGAATATTTCATTAAAGATTAATCTGTCGAGAGCACCGATGGATGTTGACGCATTCAGTTCAAATGTTGATCCAGCCGGGAAGCCAGAAAGTGTCAAAGTCAATGTAAGAGGTGTTGTTCCTTCAGGGTGAGGCAGTGAAAAACAGTCCGGGCTGCCTCCAGGCTCCACAAGTTTTTAGCACTGCCAGGGCTTATTTACGGGTACACTGCTGGGTAAAGGTATTTGCCTCGTCCAAGTTTCTCCTATTTTTACATATTTTTATCACTCGAATGTTTCCTGATATTAATTTTTAATATTAGGCAAAGATCACTTGAGTAAACACAAAATTCTGTTTTTTAATGATGATTTAATTTATTGAAGGAAAAAAGCTATCCAACCCTGCCTTAGTAATTGCCCCTTAGTCACTAAATCAATCAATTAAACAAATTTAATTGATAATTGGGGTCAATTTCACTAGACACACCCAGGCATGATTACTGACAGCCCTGTTGAATCTAAATATCACTTAAATGTAACCAGTCTCGCAATGTGAAGTAGGCAAAATGCCGAGACCTAAAGAAATTCAAGAACAGATGAGAAACAAAGGTGTTGACATCTATCAGTCTGGAAAGGAATACAAAGACATTTCTAAAGCTCTAGGACTCACTCAAACCACAGTCAGAGCCATTCCAACAAATGGATAAAACTTGGAACAGTGGCGAACTTTGCCAACAGTGGCCGGCCTACCAAAATTCCTCCAAGTGCACATTGACGACTCATCCAGGTCACAAAAGATCGCAGACCAACATGTAAAGAACTGCAGGTCTTGCTTACCTCAGTTCAGGTCAGTGTTAACAATTTCACAATATAAAAAGACTGGGTAATATTGGAATTCATGGGGGAGCTGCAAGGCGAAAAACCACTGCTGTCCAAAAAGAACACAAAGGCTTGTCTCACATTGGCCAAAAAAACGTTTTGATTCCCACGACTTTTGGTACAATATTCTGTGAACTGATGCATCACTTTTTGGAAGACCTGGGTCCCATTAGCTCTGGCATAGCACTAACACAGCATTTCGCATTGAAAACATCATAAAAACAGTCAAGCACGTTGGTGGTAGTGTGATGGTCTGGGGCTGCTTTGCTGCTCCAGGATATGGGTGGCTTGCCAATATTGAAAGAACCATTTATTCTGCTCTCTACCACATAATTCCAAAGGAGAATGTTAAGCCATCAGTTTGTGACCTAAAGCTCAAGCACAGTTGGGTTATGCAGCAGGACCATAATGCAAGGCACACAAGCAAGTCCACCACTGAACAGCTCAAAAGAAACAAAATTAAGGTTTTAGAATGAATTAGTCAACGCACTGATTTGAATCTGATTGAGATGCTGTGACATGACCTTAACCTCTCCCACTCGGGACTTGCCATCGGAGGGATTATAACCCGGCTCTCGCCTCTCCCAAAAGCTCATTACTTCTTCAAACCTGTACCCATTCGTGCCTCCTAATTAATAACTTAGCATTAATTTGTTCAGTTGCAAGGATCAATCAGTACCATTACTGGCTATTTCTCCTCAGCTTACATTATTGTTCATTGCAATTGTTTTAAAGCATTTTCCTATCCACATTAATGGTGACATAAAACGTCAATGTCTTTCGAAGCTATTGAATTCCTGTAGCTCACAAAACAGTATATATATTTTTTTCTGTGTCAGTGTCCAATCGGCTTGTAATGCCTAAGAAAGCTTTAAAACAAACTGCCTACTTAGTTCTGCGTGTGAAGTTCGCTCATGTAAAAATAAAACTCTGTCTTCAACAAGTGATACCATAATGCAGGGAAATTCTCATCCTGTTTTCGACTAAAAATCGGACAATTAATTGAATTAATTTACTGAGCGAATAGGCAACCAGTAAGCTGGATAGCCATCTATGGTTAAGACATAAAGCCTTGTGTCAAAGAGGAAGGCTACAATATGAGATTGCATGGATGGCAATAAGTGAAACTCCATCGTGAAGTAGAATTTTATGTAGTGAATGCTGCTAAAGATGGTTGTTAGGTAAGGTTTAGATTTCATTTCTTATTGATTAATTAGATCATTACCATTCTTACACTCTAATATTGTAGCCTTATTACAACTTTCCCAGGAGCTGGACAATTAATGACCTCATCAGTGATTTTGCGATCATGAAAGTTTGACGTATGGCATGAATTTTAAATGATTTTAAATGCATGCCATGTATTGAACTTTCGTGATGCACTAACAACCAATTTACTAAATTATTCAGTTACCAATGCTTTGACGTAAGATGAATGATTAATTCATCTAATCATTATAGAATTGCGGCAAGGAGTGTGAAACTGCTCTTCCCCACAAATGTAGCCATTTCATGAAAACGCTGAAAACATTTTGATTAAGTGCAATCTTAAAATAAATTAGGTTATACAGCTGGAAAAAATAGCTAAAATGGGAAATTAAATTCAGAAAAAGTATTAAATTAAATTAAATGAATTATTATTATTGTTATTGTGATTTATTTTTTTAATAGCCCTGCAACAAGACCATTGTCAATGTAGCCAATCTGTGATCTCTGTCATTTCTTTATAATTTCTTAATAATTACAGGCTTATATATTGGTCTTGATTATTCAGTAAATAAATTGTATGATTATAAGTCAGGTGATCTTATATAGCAACAGCTTGAAAGCAACTATGCGTTTAAGGGTCAGAGGCTCACTGCATGCCATTGAAAATCCCGTAACGCTGACATTACCACTAGGTGAACGTTGGGCTTTAGGGAGTTAACTCATTCCCTACGGAATACCTTTTACATAAAATTGTTGTGTTTGTACAGAATACTTTTCCCGAAAATTACACAATGTAAAGTATTGAAGTACAGGTGGCCCGTGACCGCGATTGTCAACTGATTTCGTGTTATCATCGGACTGCGAATGGTTATCCATGCCGCTGGCACTGGCTTACTGTAGAGAATGGTAGAATTCGCCGCACCGTTGGCAGCAGCTTGCCGTAGGGAATGAGTTAAACAGGCAGTTCATGCTCAAAATCTCTCCAAGATGGTCGAATTAAAACAATTCTGCAAAGAAGAGTGGACCAAAATTCCTCCACAGTGATGAAAAGACTTATTGCTAGTTATTGTAAACGTTTGATTGCAGCTGTTGTGGCCAAGAGAGGCACAACCAATAATTAGGTTAATTAGGTTAATAATTAAGAGTGGATGGGGGGTGGGGAACAAATACTGTAGAAGACTTTGGGAAGGGGGCAAATATTTCAGGTCAGAAACTTCAAATCCGAATGTTTCTCAGCAGTGGTGAACTGATGAGGGTGTGGATGCTTTTTTGAGGGCAGAAGCAGCTGCATGTTGAGAGTGGCCAGAAGGATGCCTCTCTTCAGACATCCCAAAGCATCATCTGTGGTGCAAACAGTTAAACCAATCATTTTCTGAAAGTGTAGATACTGCAGGGCATAAACTGAGACGATACTGTGACGTCTCAGGCTGCAGTTTGCATGGTTTCCACTCTGAATGCATCCTCTGTGCAGCCAAAAGTAATTTCCTTGTTCTTTCATGAATGGCTAAAACGTGAAATAACAAAGCTCTGTGACCTTCAGCCCTGAGATAAAATGAGAACGATAAAACGTCGAAACTCGGGCAGAAATAAAATCTAAAATACTATGTTTAACAGAAAAGATTGAGGGAGGAAGAAAAGAGAGAGGTGCATTCAGCAAGACTGTTTCTTACTGCAATTTGAGTTCGAACATTTCTGTTCTCTATGGATCTTGCCTGGTACATTTGAGCCTGCGAGGAGGAAATGAGTGGGAGCAAATGGTTGAGGTTTGCACTTTTCTGATAATTTCATTTGTTCCAGTATGCAAACCAAGCTTATTCAGATGCGGAGAAGTATTTGAATCTACAACAATGACTACTTGAACCCAAGTTTGGCATACAGTGCATTAAATGAAAAAGCTACAGAGGAGCCTCCTTGTTCCATATTGATTTACTGCTATAAAAATTCAAATAAGGCCATCACTGAGCAAGGGAAGGTTGTGCTTGGCAGAATATCCCCAGCTTCACCATTCAGGAGCAACACAGGTGACACCTACCTACGCCAGCTGCGCAAGTTTCACAGACCTGTCACCAGTGACACTGGTAGGCCAATTTTACTGGGACTTTAGCCAACCTAAAACGTTCCTTAGCCTCTCACAAATAACGTACATGATTCGTTTAAATCATCAATAGTTGGAGGAGAGCATGCCAGACCAGACCTATCAAAAGCTTAGCCCGCCCACCAATAAATACTTAGCAATGACCCAACCACTGACCACAGTATCTGCAAAGCTCAGTTCATGAAAATGCACCCTAAAGGCTAAAGCAGTGGATGACATGCATTCCAACACATTGGCAGCAGCTTTGGGATTATCCCGCAGTTACGACTGAACATACCAAAATAGGGAAGAAGACCTAGTTTTTTAAAATAATAAGACTATATAAGTAATTTTGTTAAGAAATAATAGGCATATGTTTCTGCCTGCTTCAGGTGACTAGCCACACAGGTAAACCATATGTCGGCTTATTGAGGGGAAAAAAAACCTGGCATAATTTCAGGCTACATTTTTTTTCTTCCTTTTTGGCTCCTCATTTCCATGGTCGTGATTAATTACTATTGTACCACCGTCCTTCAGGTTCATCCCCAGGCCTATAATTAAAACCTCTTTACACACATTGCGATGGACCCAGGAGGCCTGGTCGAGGACTGTGGAAGGCGGGGAGGGCTTTCATTAGTGATCTGTGTCTACACGGTGTTAGGGATTACAGGGAATGGAGCATGTTATGTCCTGCCACCCTGGGACAGATGGCCTTGTGGAACACTGCCACTATGTGATGTGCTCAAAGGAGCTATGACCAGGTGCTCCTCTTCAATCACTCATTTCTCATCATTTCTTTCCTACCTTTTCCTCTCTCCTGGCTCCATCTGTCAGAGGACAAATGGAAATAAAGCGAGGAAAAAGACGTTAGGATGACAGACCTGAGGAAACGTGCGTGGCAAATGGAATGTCCATGCCCTTTCAAGTGTTTGAAGCAAAGTCAATTAGATATGTGGCAGGTCAGGAGAGGTGGATCCACAGGGAAATAATTTATACATCATACGTTCCAATAAACATACTTATGCAAAGGATGTGCTTGGATTAGCTCGATAGATAAGCTTTTGGGAGCCCCCTGGCCAGTTCAAGGAGCATGTGAGTTTGAAAACGCTCGTTCTTAGCAAAGCAGGAGTCCTGTGATCAGGCATTGGGCCTCCAGCAACAACACAGCCAGCCATGGCTGAAGGTCTGTACTGGCGAGGCAATGATTGGCTCAGCTAAACAGGGGAATTATGGGGGAAAGCCGGCAATCTATGGATCTTATGGCTCAACAGTAACCAGTCAGGGCGCCTGCAAGGTGCAAACAATAGCCTGTTGACCTAATTTGTGTCCAACAACATGGATGGGTAAGATTGGTGGTGTGTCTGCTGTGTGGAAAATAGTGATAATGGCTATGTGCTGCCCCCTCCACCCAAAGGCAGCAGGAATGGCCGCTGGTTGGAGATCAGTAAGTTCATTTCAATTTGAGGGTTGGTAAGATTAAGTAAAATCAGAGCAAAAAGAAAACATAAGTAAAAAAATGGCAGGACTACCCTCTTATACCCCTGAGGTGTATACTGTAGCTTATTAAGCACAGTAAATATGTTACATTGCTTTTTGTGGAAAAATAGAGGAGTTAATAGTTGGCTTATCCTGCAAAGATAAATGCTTTAGAGCAGAGACGTGGCTCAAAATCCTAAGCGCACTGGGGTGGGAAACTGTCGTCAGCTCCTCACATCAGATGATCATCGTCGTCTCATGTGAGCCAGTAAAGGAAAGGCTGTGAGCATTTTTGGCATGAATGACTGGACCTGCTGATTTACAAAATGACGAATTAAGTTCTGGGAGAAAAGTCACACATTTCAGAGGCAGCAACCCTTTGCCAGTGTTTCTCTACTCATTTGCTCTTACCCTGTGTTAGACGTAGAGCATACTAGGATGGAGAAAGCTCTGAAAAGGAGTCATTCTTTGCACCAAAGCTGTCCTTTGCTTGTCTTTAAGCTATTCTCCCCACCTTTGTGAAGAAAATGAAAAGAATTTACCTTTTTTTCCTGCACACTGGCTCCAATGTTTTCCACTGAATTCAACTTCACTTTACTTTTACAAAGCGCATTGCCGCAAAGCAGCTTTACAGAGAGCTTTACAGCTTTCTTTACTGGCCTACCTTCCCAAAGCATATACCTACAGCAACAGTGGAACGGAATAACTCTCAGGCTGGTGATAGAAATAAATCTTGAGCAAAAGTAGTCTCAGAGAGAGTTAAGCCCATCTGCTGCTGGCTGCCTCCGTTTAATGGGAAAAAAGGCCCATTATACAACACATACTGTGTATTATAAACAGAAAAATAATAGTTTGTTCAGTCAGGTGCTGAATTATTGGCACCAATGATAAAACTAAAGAAAACAAGCTGACTAAATAATGATAACACAGACAATATCAATCTCTTCAAGTCATATTTTCAATGACGTTTGGCAAACTCCCAACACTTGGTTCTGTCTCCTCAGCTCAGTAAGGGCTGTCATTGTACAAACCTGATTGTTTGCTGCTATGAAGGGGGCATTTTATTGCTTATTTGTGACTTGGTGACCTCAAGGTGTGACCAACCGCCAAACTGTTTTGAGCCTTTATCCTAGGATTCTTCACAGCCTTTATCATCTTCCTCACAGTCCATGAGGACAAAATGCAGTTGCGTCTTCTACCTGGCATATTTGTAACCATTCCATATGTTTCACTTTTTCATTATTGCCTTCACTACGCTAATTGCTATTTTGAACCAGTTATATTTTTTTCACCCATTACCACCACCTGGCAGTTTTGAACTGACAGTTCTGTTGCTATTTCCGTGGATGTGGATGACTGAAAGATTCTGCATGCTTCTTTCCACATTTTATGCCCAAGTGAAACAGGAATTTTTGATGAAATTATTTCATTAAAAAAAAAACACCCACATCATCTGCTCAGAAAAATGAATTGTGAGGTGCAGCGTGATAGATTGTAAATGGGGGAATGTAAGGTAAAAGGACTGGTCTCCAGGCAGAGCAGGATGACACACCAACCAGTTCACAAAGCTGCAGTTATGAGCTCTCAGTTGGACCAGATATCTGCAGAGAGTAACAGCCGGAACAGCTCTTTTTGAGAAGAATCCTGGTTTCACCATTTGCAGTTATCCAGCTCAGTAAAATTGCTTTGTGAAATCAGCCACAGCTTGGAGTCATGGGTGGCACATGCAGCCGTATGCAAGTGAGATGACAGTGGAAGCACTGACTTTATATGCACATCTGTATTCATAGCTGAATTCACAAAGCAAAGGGATGGTTTGAGCTGGATCCATATACAAGTAGTCTCATCTGAGTAAATAAGACAATGCCAGACAGTGCTGCATATCTTCTTTCCAAGTTCACAAGACCATCATGTTGTGCAATCAATTCTTTTTATGTTGGATTCTTATGCTCATGATGTGATTCCTGAATAGGAGTATCATTAGCACTGTTGTGTCCACGGTTATTATTAGCCTTCATTTCTGCATTCATTTCCAATGAAAATATTTTTATCCTAACTTGGCAACACAAATCTGAGATGCTGCATAGTGACTCTGAATCCAAGAAAGGAATTAGCTACTATATAGTGTGTTCTTCCCCTACGAGAACCAATGCTGTTTAATAAGTGAGAGCTGGCTAGTATATCACTCACACCATAGGAGAGAGAAAGTAGCAACTGTGAGATTATTCTACTTTTAGAGGATAAAGGACAGCCTTTAGCCCTTATAGTGCAGCCAAAAGGAAAAAGCTAAAACAGGAGGGATTAGCACTCTCCCAATAGTTGATGGCAGCTATCAAAGCAGTGTCTGCGTCGTAAGAGTTCACTAAAGGTTCACTTGAATGTGAAGAGAGGGGCGCGAGGGGGACTATGCACACTGAACTAACAGAATACAAGCAGCAAATCTCAACTGAAGCAATGTCTGGGCTAATTACTAACCGGAGCCCGTATGTAAACCAGAGCTGCATTTCAAACACTGCAGCCAGAGGCATAGCGCACGTTAGTCCTGGGCGGTATTAATGATAATCCTAAACATCAAACTGCTGCTAATTCCTGATCCATCCATATTTAGGTATTATGTACCCTCTGTTCTCATACTTATGGAATAGAGAAAATGATTCATTATGATTGGCCCCTCCATTTCCAGGGAAGGCGATTGGTCCAATACGGCCTTGTTAAAACCCTTCATTAAATCTGATTCCTGTTTTCACTGTGAGTGGAAGCTCCAGTTGGTGCTGCATGATTAACCATGGCATTCTCCAGGGAGGGAGGGTTTTTTCATAAGGTCATCTCCTGCTACACTGCTCTTACTGCCATTCCTCTTGTCAAGGGTTCCAGATTCATCATTGTGGTTTCACCTTTAGAACAGTTGATGAGTACAACAAATGCGTTGACTGGGCAGCGTATATCACAGATAATTAAATAAAGAAAATGTTGCAATATCAGTTACATACCTAAATACTTATAGATTATACAAAGGCAGACAATGAGGGTTTTTCACAGTCTGAAATACTGTAAGTGAACTAGATTTTTGGCGCAAAACATCCAGTAATTGGAACAGTCGACCAAACAGCCAGTCAGGTCCACCCTTTTTCAGAAGCACCTTTTTTTGATATATTATAATAAATGGCTCGGTACCATTTATTTCAAAGCTTTTCTGTTAACAGAGACTCACTCACCATAGTCAGTATTTTCTGGTTCCCAACAGTTTGAAGGCCAGAAATATGGAGTCTGGAGGAAAAGACAAAGAAAAAAATAGGTTTTGCCAAAATGACTTCAAACATTACTGAATGAAAAATAGCGCCAAAAAAGAGTGCCATTTTCCTTTCAAAAGCATTACAGCTCTTTATTTTTTTTAATTTAATTGACAAGAGAAGAAATTAATCACTGATAAATCACAATTTTTAAGAACAAGTACGCAAACTTTATGTTCGAAGTCATCTCTCCCAGCTGAGTGTGATGTACAAAAGTAACTTTTGACTGTAGTGTAAACATAAAGGTACTGAAAAGATATCACCTATTATGAATTCAAATGGACACTAAAAACAGAAACTGTAGAATAGGACCAGCATGCCATGCCGTACAAAAAGATTTACACTTCACAGTCACCATATAGAGTTACAGAGAGCAAAAATTCCTTGGACTCAACTCTCTGTCCTTCTGGTGGACTCATGAGGTGAAGATCACATCACACACTGCCCATAATAGCTCTCATCAAAACTGTAATCATCAAGAAAAGGATTCCTCTCTTTTTAGACTGAGAGACTAAATAGGTAATTTGCCATAATGGTGGATTGTAAGCCCTCTATTATTAGAGCACCATTTCTTCATTTTATGCCATCACTCCCACTGTCATTTCTTATGCAGGAGTCTAACTTTTTAATACATTTCACTGCCATTGGAAACTTATGAATTAATACACAGTTGAAAGAATTTAATCGAAACCCGAGTCCATTAATTCTCTCTAAAATTGTATGCGAGCTAATCAAGCGCAGAACTAATTTTCACGGGGGAAGGGAGTGTCGCCCACTGAATACTAACAGATGACAGACTTCAAGCATGTGCTTTTACAGTAGTCTTTATGGAGAGAAGTGTGTGTGTTGCTTCCTTTAGAAAAGAAACAGGACGACTGAAATACATGCAAAGCAACCTCTGACCAGTATATCACTGAGTTTGCAACCAGCATACAGAAAACCACTTCAGAAATCCTGTCACTCCAGCTACCTAACACTTGCCCTCTAAACACCTTAGGCCGCCTTCTCATAATCTAAATGGAAATGATCGCAGAATGCACAAAACTGCAGACGTGGAATTTCCATCACCCATACGACCTCAGGAATGTGCTCCGTTTGATGTTGCCATGGGTGCCATACATATGCATGGAGATACAGCAACATCTTGGCCCCCGCAAGAAAGCATAAAGTATTAGATGACATGTTCTGCTTTCTGCCCACAAAATTATTGTAATGGAATCTGATATGTCAAATATGCTATTTCCTCCAGCACCCAATGTCAAAATGGAGGACGTAGGAAGCCGGGGAGAGTAAAGTAAGCAAACTGTCATGCCCGGCACCTCCTGAAACCCCATAACTACATCCATGTGGCGAACCGACAGTAAACACACTGTTTCTATTATCTGCAGCTGAAAAACCTGAAACTAAATACCCAGTTGAGTTTCTATCAATTAAAATGGAACTGCATTTACATGCAGAAAATTATGATTTTTAATTTCTCGCACTTGCCAGTTCTCTATTATGATGCGTGGTGTTCGGGCAACTATGGACAGTTGGATCGTCAGTGCAGGTGAAAGCAAAAGAATTCTGGATCAAATTCTGTGGAGCTATGTTTTCACCTCAGCGCATTCTTCACCAACCTGAAACCTGTAGAAAGTGCCATCGTCCTTCAGCGTCAACACGTGGTCTGAGATAGGAAAGAAGTAGCCGTGAGCAGCCATTAGAGTGCCGAGATGAAGGGCCTCAACTACAACAGACATAAAAAAAAAAAACAATTTCATGTCAGTTGTCTCTTCATCAAGAGAGGGTTATTTGGAACAAATGCAAGCCAGTGTTTCGCATGAATAAAAGAGCGGTCATAAATATTTCACCATACTTATTCCCTTAATGTGGGCAAAGCCTTTGAAGTGTGGCTTTAAAATGGAACCACTTCTGTTTTAGTACCTGGATACAAAATTCATTACAGACTCATATGAAAAGAGCTCCTGAATGTATTTTTTAAACAATATTAATAAATAGATGCTTTTATTTTCTGGTATTTTCAAATTAATAAAATTCCTCAGGCTTGAATAGGATAGGAGGAAAATATCTCAAAAATATGAATATACACGAGAGCCCCAAACCCACTTTGATGATCAAAATGCAATGTCGGAGCTCTTGAGAGCAATGCACAAGGCAAAGACGCATTAGGATCTCGAATGAAGGACGAGGACAGAAATAGTGTGATTGAAATGCCTTTGTGCTCAGTCATTCATGTGATCCTTATGTCTTTATGCGGCCTTTAAGGACATGACATGACAGACAAAAACTGAGCATGGAAACAGACCAAAACTGGATCTCATCCCAGATATCATTTGGGGCTTCTGCAAAAGGTTACTAAATTTGTGAGAAACCACCAATGAACACCTGAAACACAGGGTATGGAAGGTCTAAACGTCCAATAAATGTTATATACGAAGCATTCATGTCTTCAGGTTGAGTATCTATGGTTAAACATTGTAGCTATACATCTCCTGAAGAGCCACAATCTCCCAGAAAAATTGGAGAGTTGAAGAGGAATGAGCGGAATGTTAGATCATAGGTGGGCTCATCAGTACACTGTAATATAATGTAAATTAGAGAAGCAAGTTTATTCATCACATAGTGGACAGGACCAAAATTATACGGTCAAAGAAAGGCAGAGGTACAAGAGCAGGACACAGTCCAGTTAGGCTCAGACAGGAGTGTGGGTGAAATCGGTTCAGTGCAGGTGTGTTGCACTCATCACGAGCCCCCCCACAGCTTCGCAGCGGTTACTCATCTCGCGAGGGGCTGCGCCACGCTATATTTAGACACACACACAGGCACCTCACTCTGGAGCACCACCTGCCAGCGTTCTGCACCCTTGCGGCGATTCCATTTTAAACCTCGCAATTGTAAATCAATTATTGGCACTTGTGAAATCTTTTGTTGCACTGTAGACAAAGTCTAATGCTTTTCTTTTTTGTTGTTGTTGCTGTTATGCTTTTTAATGCTATTGAGGCTGTCAGCACAAGTCTTACACCTATTTTTTTCACTTAAAGTCATAAATTTGGCAGAACTCGCAGCAAATCCAAAGACAGCAGAGTAGTGATTAGAGTTTTCAATGCAATAAATACAATCAGTCACCAGATAGAAAATTTCTGTAGATAACCATTATGCTGAAGAATTTTTCTTAGCCATCTCACTGAGGAATTTAAAATTGTTTTCAGACATGGCCTTTTTTTAAAAAAAAAAAAATTTGCAAAAACATCCTACTGGTACAAAAAAAATGTCATGCAGAACTTATTCATACCTCAATAAAAGTAAATTAATCATTACAATTTAAATTAAATGTATTTTATAAGTTTCCCATTAAAAAAAAAAACAGTTTGATGAACTGCATTTTTGAAAAAAGTGAAGTTTGGCCTGAAGGTCGTGACCCAGAATGGTCATGGTGTCACCAGTATAATAGGATAGCTCTTCTATGCACTAAGGAAAAAAGCACAGTTGATCTGATTCCCATTAGAACAGTCTGACTTGCGTTTGCACTGGAAAATGTCATTTCACCTAAATTTGACACTACAGTAAACATATCATCATCAAAATCAAAATGCCTCTTGTGTATGCACTAGAACAGTTGAAGGTAGATTTTTGACAGGATTCCCATTAAAACCGTTCAAGTTTTTCCAGTTTAAAAAAATGAAAAATTTGCCTAGTGGTAGTGCTGCAGGGAGGGTCCTATGATCACCAATATCACCTCTATAAACCAGGAGCAATCACACAAGAAATACTTACATGATTCCCATCAAAACTGGTTCATTGAATTTGGAAATGTTAAATTTGGCTGAGTGGTGGTGCTGCAGAAACACCACAAATAAAATCCTCTCTGCATAAATTCCTCCTCTGTGTACCAGGAATGTTGAAAGCAGATTACAATGATTCCAATTAAAGCTCTTTGACTTTATTGCAATTTCTGAAAATTAAAATTTTTGCATGGTGGTGGTGCCACAGCAATGGTCCTAAGTTGTCTAAAATCAATAACAAGCCTTCTATCTGCTCAGAAACGATCACAAGAAGTGTTGCAATATTTGTTTCAAAACTGTCTGAGTTAATGCATTTGGTTATATAAAGCTTACCCTAGTGGTGGCACTACAGGAAAGGTCACAGGGTCACACAAAACAAAAGGGTTCATCCTCTATGCAACAGAAATGAACACAAAATTTTTTGTGCAATTCCGATAAAAACTGACAAGTAATTGCAATTTTTTGAAAAGTAAAAGTTTGGCCTGGTGGTGATGCAACACTGAAGGTCATAGGGTGACCAACACCTGTAGTATATTATTGCTGTGCAACAAAAACAATCACAAGAAGTGTGACATGATTCCCATAGAAACTGTTTGAGTTATTGCATTTGAAAATATAAAGTTTGACCTGATGGTGGTGCTACAGGAAAGGTCATGCTGTCACCCAAAACAACAGGGTTCATCCACGCACCAGGACTGAAAACGAAAATTTTGTGCAATTCCCATGAAAACTGTTTGATTTATTGCGCTAAAACAAAGGATTTTTGGCAGCGCCGAAGGCAGGCAAGGCAAATCAATTTCATATTATATTATAAGTAAAATAACAGCCTATATGTTTATAGCATACTGACATTGATTGTTGATTTTCCAGCCTTGGCTGGACAGTAAAGTTACAGTTACTTTCCCGATGGAACATTCCTCTCCTCCATTGAATTCTGGGTGAAGTTTAGGCCAACGTTACTTTTACATGTTGAAGCTCTGAAGGCTGAGAAAAGCAGTAAGTGATGAAAACATATGCAGTATTTTGAAAGCGGACATCTGTGCAAATTTCAGATTTTATGAACTTACTGGGAAATACAAACTGGACAAGATGTGCGCCGACTGTAAAATCTGCCACAAAAAAATTAAATTCTTTGGTAATGCAATGAATTTGAGGAACCACATTATCCATTTTCACCCAGAGCCAATGTCTGCAGCCATAAAGAATAGCAAGCCCAGCTAATCAGCCAAGAATCAAGGAGGTGGCATCAACTTCGCCGTTCAACTCTCAGAGGGAAATGAATCACTCAATCTATGGATCTCCGGCCTTATTTGGTTGCAAAGAACTCCAGGTTTTGCCTCAAGCTGAAGACCCAGGAGCCTCGTTAGAACCTCCCATCATGAAGTCATTTTACAGAAATGACTATACTTGCACTCTACAGCAAAACTAAAACCCAGGTAATGGAGTCAATGACTAAAGCTAGTCAAGTAGCCATTATATGTTATCCCTGGACTTCTGTTAAGACTGATTTATGTGTGACCATAACAGCAAATTACATCTTTCTTTCCCATGCACTGCAAACGATAGCCTACATGGAGTTTCATCTGAAGGAGCTCCTCTTTAATATGGCAGCTAGCAGACACAGATGTACTGCTGGTGACAAATAATGCATCTAACATGGTAGTTGCAATTCAAGTTGAAAAATTTACTCTTATAAATTTGTTCACTCAGACATTGAATCTCCCAACACAGTGGGAGTTTCAATGTATTCAATCCACTGTCTCCAGGCTTCTGGGCACACTCTGATGGATATCAACATTCTTCCACCGCAGCCCTATCATCTGCAAGTAAAACAGAAACTTCAGGGCCAGGGAAGTCATAAACAGAGAACTGACGTTGCCGCCACCTGGATCGGTGCGTATGACATGGTGGAGACAGTTTTAGAGCAACAACCTGTGATTTGTGCCACTCTGCTGTCTCCAGAGGAGAGGAAAGGAGAGCACGACCACTACACATTAACAAAAACAGATGTGTCAACTGCTGAGGATGCTGGGAAGACATTAAAGCTAATGATAGATGCCACTACATAGATGTCAGAGCAGGGCAATCCAACTATTTGTGTCATTACTCCTCTAAATGCACAACTCTGCCTGAACATGACAGATGCCATTAAAGACTCATCAATGTTCCAAGAGATCAAATATTCCATCAGAGCAGAAATCCTTAACAGGTACAACAGTGAGGCAGAGAGGAAACATCTTTCATCCAGATACAACCCTGGATCCCTGTTTTAAGAGACTGGCTTTCCTCACAAAGGAGGCGAGATTAAAGATCTACAGATTTGTCACAATAGGGGCTCCCTCCTACAAGGAAATTTCACCACATTTCAGGTAAAATATTAAAAATTAAAACAAAGTTAAAGTGATCACAACAATATTAAGAAGTAGAAAAATTCAAACAATCTGTTCCATATGACTAACAGAGAAAAACCGTTATCCTAGTAGAAAGAGTTAAGAAGTAGAAGTTCCATATGACTGAGAAAAACCGTTATCCTAGTAGATGCGAGCTGTTCCATTGACTGAGAAAGTGTTAACTGCTGGTTGAATGCTATTCTTTCTTCTGTTCAAACACAGAATAAGAAGACAGAAGCACATGAAGCGCCTGAGGGAACAGGAACTCTGGAAGAGGAAATGCTGTCTGTGGAAGATGATAGGCCTACATGCCCCTCTGCTCCCAAAAGCAAGGCCTCATTGCTGCTCTGGAGTTTTCTGAGACAGGCTTTCACTGAAGGTTCAGTACAAACCAAGATTGCCCATGCCAGGGCTGAGCAGGAAATGGAGAGATACTATAAGCCCGATCTTGGCCTCTCACTGAGGATCCTATGAACTGGTGAGGTCATGAGGTCACATTTCCTCTCCTCTCAGCAAGCAATTTTTAACTTTTCATATTTTACTTTTTCTGAAAAGGTCCAAAGGGAAATTTACATTAACACGGGAATTCAACATTTTCACACAAATATAGGGAGGCTAGGTCTATATTATTTATTTTAGTTAAAAATTTAATTTAATGGTAAAGGTGCTATGCGCAAATTTTGTATATGTATTGCTTACTATTGCTAATATGTAAATGGACTATAACTTAGTACAGTCACAGCCGAGCATGCACAGTAAACTTGAAAAAATTGGCCATTTAGTATACTTGGCTATTGAGCATTTTCTGTCGCAGTCCTGGGGCCTAAGGTGTTCTGAGTCATGTTTATGATGTTTGCCACATTCAGGAGTGCCCTGTCTCAGAGATGATATGTGAGAACCTTATTTTTGTAGATTACAGCACAATTGTAATGCACTGCAGAAGGATTTGTAATTTGTTTTTTCTAATGTTTATGTACTGAGGTGAGTCACACAAATACTGCGATTGAAAAGATGCAGGTTTTATATTATAGACTGTTGTAGTCTGGTTTCTGAAAGCACTCTCAAAATAAAAACAGACTCCAGATTTCTCTGACTGCTCATATTAATTGTTGAAAAAAGTAGCTGTGCGCAGTCACATTGAAAATTGAGGATGCAATAGACTGAGATGCATCGAGAATTGTTACGCATTCTAATTGTTATCTGGTGAATTGCATTCAAATCGAATCGTTAGGCCAGCGAAAATTCACACTTCTAACTCCTGTAGTCCAGCAGATTGAGGAAATTATTGCCATACTATAAAATTATCCTGCTAATTAGTTGCCAACAGACTAGTCTAGAACATATGAGTAGAAATCCCGCCTTCATATCTAATTAAAACAGCTCCAATAACCCAATGTTGATTCACTGGAGTCATGAAGTTGTTCATATAGGCTAATGTCACAAAATAATTAATTATTTTCACATGGTCCTTCGCTATTAACTAGCACTATTGGAAAGTTTATTTCATAAGGTAGGCATATAATAAATTTGACCATAATATACTGTATGTAATTAATGTTGCAGTTCGAGATACAAGTTGGCTTGCATCCTACTGATGCCTCTTGTTCTGTGCCAGTGGCCTACCATTTGAGGTGTCCCATTCTTTTCTAAGTTGAAAACTGAGACGATATGGAGGACAGACATATTACGAGTCATATTTTAGAATTTTCAGTTATGTCTTCAGTTGATTTCACATATGACTTTATACATACAAATTTACTGCATAGATTGATGGCTAGAAGGGTATTTCAGAGGATGCAATGTCAAAAGGTGGCATGTGTTCTGGAAAGAGCTGCTCCTGCTGTCACCACTGGACGAAAGACCCCCGAGACCTATGCGACAGATTAGGGAAGTGCAAAGGGCAAGGGACGGGTTGAGAGCACTAAGGGGAGCTGGGGGCAGCGTGACGCCACCTACCGAGGGAGCGACCAGCAGCAGCACAGACGTTCTGATTATCGCCTCAGCACAAAGGCCAGTGTCAGGGGGCTGCACCGCACCACACCACAGGGGAGTGACTCGCCATGACTGGACAGCTGGTGTCATGATAAATAAGTCCTCACTCAGAAAGATGTGCCCCCCTACCGTCATCATGACATCACAATTTAAAGGGAATTTTTGTTTCGGCAAGTGTTGGCAGCGACAGCTGCTGTCGCAGTCAGCAACATTTTGAACAAAAATGCTCCAATTTACACTATCGGGTACAAGTGTTCAATTATTGGAAATTACAAATTATAATTGCTCATTCCAGTTACAATTCCTGAAACAGTGTTGAATCATTTAACTGCGTTAAACAAGCGCCATAATGTGTACTCACAGAAAGAGAATGTTCCATGAGCGTACCACAGACCGTGACATACTGGATAGAAAATTACAACTGCTCTCAAAGTAAGGAACTTACTCCTATGGGAGAACTTTGTATTTTCCTTGACGCCAGAATTTACTCTCTGTGAAAGCCAATGAAATGCCCTCCTGCCACACAGATGGCTCTCCTTAACCTTCATGTACAACCCCAAATTAGAGTTAAGAGTTAAGTTAAGAATAAATTAAAGTTTCAAATTGAAAGCAGTGATTTGTAAATTATCTTACATTGAAAACAACAGTGGCACATCATTTGATGTTTCACCTTATGCATTTTCTTGATTTTTCAAAATCCGCAGATCACAATTTTGAGTTTTGCAACATGTTCATCGCAGTAAAGAATTAACAATTGTAATGTTGCTATTCCTTTTCACAACAATTAATAAATGTTTAGGAAATGAAGACACTAAGTGTTTTAGTGTTTCAGGTGTAGTGCAGTGTACTGTTTTTAGTCCCATTCTACCTGCATACAAGTCTTAAGTTGCCTAAGAATATGGGGTAGTTTGTTGTTTCATTTTGAATTACAAAATGCACCACACATTCTCAGTTGGGACAAGTGGGGACTGCAGGCAGGCCAGTCTAGCACCAGCACCCTCTTATTACTCAACCATACCTTTATGATGCATGTAGAATGTGATTTTCCCTTGTTATGCTAAAATAATGTACATACGTCCCCCGGAAAAGATGTCTTGAAGGCTGTGTATGTTGTTCCTAAATCTCAGTGTAATTTTCAGCATTAATGGTGTCTTCACAGAAGAGCAAGCTACCCTTGCAAAGGGCAGTGAGACAACCCCATACTGTGACAGAGCATGGCTTTCAGGCCTACTGCCAGAAACAGGCTGGATTGTCTTTATTTCTTGCTTTGGTCTGATGCACAACAGTGTCCATTTCTTCCAAAGAAGACCTGAAATATTGATTTGACTGACCACAATACAAGTTTCCACCGTGTGATGGTCCATCGCACATGCCTCAGAGCTCAGAGAAGTGTGCTTCTGGACACTGTTAACCAAAGACTTCCTTTCTTCACAGTAAAAGTTTTACTAGCATTTATGAATGTATATTTGCATTGCAGTACTAGACAAAGGTTTGCCAAGTAATCCTGAGCCCAATTAGTTAAACCACTTATGGATAAATACGTGATGCAGCGCCAGCTGAGTGACTGAAGATCGCGGCTATTCAACTTAGGCTTGCACCCTTTACACACAGAAATTCCTTCAGATTCCTTGAATCTTTCAATAATGTTACGCATTGTAGAGGGTAAAATGTCAAAATCCCTTCCTATTTTATCTTTCTTCAAAGAACATTGTATATAAACCTTTCACTGATTTTTTTTTTATGCATTTGTGGGAAAATAGCCTATTTTCAGCCCATCTTCGCCCCTGATAGACGAGACCTTTTCTGGATGCTGCTTTTGCATCAAATCATGATTACTTGCTAACTTCATCTATTCCAGATCGCATCATTATTTAATTTTTTTTTTTACCTCATTACTTGTCCTAAATTGCCCCATATCAACTTTTTTTGGAATGCGCTGAAGGCCTAAATGGCTGGAATGGATGTAATTTTACAGATAGAATGAAGTTGACCAGCCAATAAAATACAATCAAAGCACACTAATAAATCACTGCTTTTTGTTTTTTATGTGCATTTTCCATACCATCCCAACTTTTCCCAGAGCTAGGGCTGAAAAATAAAGCAACCAATCTTACACAACATAGGGCACTGAATGTAAAGCGTTTTGTTCATATCCTCTTAAGTAGAAAAGTGGTAACATGGGAGATTGTGAGAATGAGAACTGGCCATTTAAGCTTTTTTTTCACCTGAAGGAGAAGAGGGAACGAAGGACATGACAGTCATGAAAGAAACAGTCTAGAAGAGTGAGCTCTCATACAACTACCACTAGCCAGTGCTCACGCAACAAAACCTCACAACAAACAGGTTTGTTTCTCCAGCAGCACTTTCAATCTCTATCAATGAATTAAAAATAATAATAAAATAAAAACCCAACACATACATTTAAGTCCAAGGTCAGCTCAACCAAGCAACTGAAAAGGCCTTGGGAGAGCTTTAGAGGGAACTGGGCAAGCAGGAAGAGCCGCGTGGCTGACTCATCAGATGGCATTCACACAGGACAGCAGGCATGGCAGGACTGATGCAGGCCCTATGTGGAGCATTAATGCCCATTCAGCTGCAGGCAAATGTCTCTCTGCTTATTATTCGCCCCAGTGAGTTGAATTTCCCACCTGCTCTGTGGTGCTCAGGTGCCAATTTTGCATTTACTATTGCATAGACAATGAATAATCATCTTTGTATAGCTCAAAATTGATTGATTGATTGACTGATTGATTATGTTTATTGGCATTTTCAAGCTGTCTCATGGTTATATTGAGTCAGTGTTTGAACTTGCATCAAAGCAATGTAGGGATCATACACTATCCAATCATAACACTCATACCTGTGGGCAATTTGGAGTCTCCAGTGAGCCTGCCATGCATGTGATTGAACTGTCAGAGGAAACCAGAGCACCAGGCCAAAACCCGCATAAATATGGAAAAGTCCCAGGCCAGAAACAAACCCAGGACCTTCTTGATGTGAGGCAACAGTTTAACCTACTGTGTGACTGTTAAGCTGCAATAACTTTAACTTATAATATATCTTAATAGATAACATCATATGGGCATTTTCATATCGCACGCTGTATCAGCCCGAGACCCCAGTATCAGCCTGAGACCTTTAGCTCGAGTGATATGAAATATGCACATATGATGGTCGTGCGATATGAAAATGCACATATGATGTTCTATTTATGATATACTCATTTTGACCATAATTAACGATGCATTTTATCCAAAACATTTATTTCAGGTTATTACTATCATCATTACAGGCCAGTAGCACTAGCATTTGCTTTAAGTCAGCGGTGTATTCAAGTCAATGGAAAGGCCAATTAGCTAGCTAGCATGCAAACGCGATTTTCTCCATGAAGGTAATAAATTTGCATTTCTCTGATGTTACACATGAAACGTTTTACCACAGCCCTTTGCATGAATATTGCTGCAAAACGCGAGAGTAAGCATACTGTTCACAAATAATTCTGTATCAAGTTTCTTTTCTATGACATAGACCAGTTCAGAAATTTCAGCCGCTAAGGAATTCATGAGTCTCTCCGCCATGACAGCGTCGAATCAAGGTCTGCAGCGATGCGTTGCCAACAACGCTCATGACAGTTGCTATGGCAATGGTTGCTGCCACTGATACGGGATTTTTCCCAGCGGGCAGATACGGGTGATACAGGATTTTTGCCCGGCGGGCTGATACAGCCTCGTGCCTTGTGCTCGTAACACATGGGCAGAATTCCCTGTATTTATAAGGAAGTGTATGAATTGTTTTAGTGTATGGACCATGTAAACAATATTTCAACACCTAACGGAATTAGTTTCAAACCAGCTGTATTACAATTTCAATATTTCTTCTCAAAATATACTTTTTCTCATTTTTCTTGTCCCCCTCCCCCCACTTGTGCTTGACCCCAAAACCACAACATATACTGTATATTTTCATCAAAACTACTTGCATGAGCAAAAACAAGTATACACAAATGAGCTAAAAAAAATTAAAATCAATCACTGATGCAGCAGATGATGTTGATTATTTCATAACAGCGGCACATGTCAAAGTCTACAGACAGATCTCAGATGGTAAACAAGCAGTCGATTCTTGTATTCAACCTGTTGCATGTGGGAGTAATGGGAACTCAACGACTTTAACCAGGGCCAAATCGTTACGGCCTGGCGAGTGGATTAGAGCATCTCTGAAGTGGCAAGACTTCTGAGGTGCTTCCTGTCAGCGGATATGAGTAGCTACAGAAGTGGTCCAAGTAGGGACAGACCATGTACCAGCCGGGAGGTTTTAAGCGCCCGAGGTTCTTTGGTGGCAGCAGGACAAACAGACAGAAGGGTGACTGTGGCACCATTCACTAAGAATTTCAATAATATCCAAAGAAGGATTGTGTCACAACACACAGTGCATCATACCCCGCTGTGTACTGCACTTTTTAGTGTTAAGACCAGTTAAAGTTCCCACACTAACCCCAGTCCATCTCTAAAAGCATTCCCTCTATGGACACCTGAGCTTCAGAACTGGACCTTGGAGCAGCTGAAGAAGGCCGATTGGTCCAATACTACCTATTTTCTTTTGCATTATTTGCTTTGGCAGGGTATTTGTGCACCATTTACCTGGGAAGAGATGGCATCAAGATGCACTGTAGGAAGAAGACAAATAGGTGGAGGGAGTATGACACTCTGGGAAATGTGCAGCTGGGAAAACCTGAGTTTTGGAATTCAAGTGACATCAGTTTGATAGATCTGTTTTGGCAGCACACGGGGGACCTTTACTATATAAGGCAGGTGGTTTAAATCTTATGGCTGATCGGTGTATATACAAGCCCAATTCCGAAATAGTTGGGACAAAGTGTAAATTGTGAATAAAATCAAAACAGAATGACTTTCAAATCACACCAGGCAGTATTTTATTCACAATAGAACAGAGATAACATAGCAAATGTTGAAACTGAGAAATTTTACAATTTTATCCACAAAATGAGCTCATTTCAAATTTGATGGCTGCTACAGGTCTCAAAAAAGTTGGGACAGGGGCCTGTTTACCATGGTGTACCATCCCCTCTTCTTTTTAACACAGAGTGAAGGCGTCTGGGAATTGAGGAGACAAGTTTCTTGAGTTTAGCCATTGAAATTTGATCCCACTCTTGTTTAATACAGGCTTCCAGTTGCTGGAGAGTTTTGGGTCTCCTTTGACAGACTTGTCGTCTAATTATGCGCCAAATGTTATCAATAGGTGAAAGATCAGGACTGCAGGCAGGCCAGTTCAGCACACGGACTCTTCTACTTTGAAGCCATGCTGTTGTAATAACTACAGTATGTGGTTTTGCATTGTCCTGAAATACACAAGGCCTTCCCTGGAATAGATGTCCTCTGGAGGGGAGCATATGTTGCTCTTAAACCTTTATATACCTTTCAGCATTCATGGTGCTTTTTAAAACATGCAAGTGTCCCACACCATATGCACTAATGCATCCCCATACTATCAGAAATTCTGGCTTTTGAACTGAACACTGGTAACAGGAGGGGTGGTCTTTCTCCTCTTTAGCCCGGAGGACACGACGCCCATGATTTCCAACAAGAATGTCAAATTTGGACTCGTCTGACCACAGGACACTTTGCCACTTTGCTACAGTCCATTTTAAATGAGCCTTGGCCCACAGAACATGGCGGCGCTTCTGGATCATGCTCAACAATGGCTTCCTTTTTGCATGATAGAGTTTTAGGTGGCATCTGTGGATGGCACGACAGACTGTGTTTACAGACAGTGGTTTCTTGAAGTATTCCTGGGCCCATTTAGTAATGTCAATGACAGAATCATGCCGGTGAGTGATGCAATGGCGTCTGAGGGCCCGAAGATCACCGGCATCCAGTAAAGGTCTTCGGCCTTGTCCCTTACGCACAGAGATTTTTCCAGTTTCTCTGAATCTTTTGATGATGTTATGCACTGTCGATGATGAGACCTTCAAAGCTTTTGCAATTTGACATTGAGGAACATTGTTTCTAAAGTATTCCACAATTTTTTTACGCAAGCCTTCACAGGTTGGAGAGCCTCTGGCCATCTTTACTTCTGAGAGACTCAGCCTCTCTAAGACATCCCTTTTATAGCCAATCATGTTACACACCTGATGCCAGTTAACTTACTTACTTGCTAAATGTTCTTTCAGCTGATTCTCTTATATATTAATGGCTTTTTCAGCCCTTTTTTGCCTGTGTCCCAACTTTTTTGAGACCTGTTGCCGCCAGAAAATTTGAAATAAGCTCATTTTGTGGATAAAAATGTAAAATGTCTCAGTTTAAACATTTGAAATGTTATCTATGTTCTATTGTAAATAACATATTGGCTCATGTGATCTGAAAGTCATTGCATTTTGATTTTATTCACAATTTAGATTTCGTCCCAAATATTTCGGAATTGGGGTTGTACAACAGTATTATTGTTGGAGCAGGATGAATCCTGAAGAGCACAGAAATTGTGTTTGTTTGATTTAGCTTAGTTGATCAGTTCATAATGTTGTGGACAGTCCCCATTAATGAAATGTAACAGTAACTGTAAATGGAGCAACCTTAGCAAGCATGACTAATTTCCAGCTTTTGTCCCTGGCCAGATGAAAAAAGGCAACCTAAAATAGCTTGGAAAATATATAAATAATAAAATGTATTAATAATAAAAATGTTCTCAGATCCAACCAAATGCCAGACAGAACACTGGACCTCACTGCAGTTTGCAGCAGGACAGCAATCCAAAACATACTGCAAAAGCAACCAAGGAGTTTTTCAATGGCAAATGTGTCGAGTATTCTGGGCTGGCCAAGTCATTTAGCCATCCAGAGTCTTTCTGAGTCTTTGTGTTCCGAAGACTAGACTGAAAGCCAAATATCGAATGATACCCAACACCTAGTGATGTCTATGGGTGGCATACTTCAAGGATTTGCAATGCGTACTTAATATTTCAAGTTATTTTAAGAAAAACGTGGCACTTCTGTTGATAAATTCCATGCCTGTTTTCATAATTTGTTTCCCGCCCACAGCTGTCAAAAAAAAAAGCCTGGCTTTGCCCAAAAAATGACAGGAATCCTTCAGTTTCGTCCTTTCTATGAAAACTCTGATATGTTCATGACACTCACAATAAACAAACAAACAGGAAAAGAAACATCACCAAAAATAGCTATAGCATTTGGCTGCGCCTTACAGTATCAGTAATAGGGAAAATGCTAAGCTCTAAGAGAGGGAGAGAGAGCCATTGTTTATGCCTGGCTAAACGTCTCTTGCTTCATTATTTGCTGATTTCCCAAGCCACTGCAACTCTCCCTGACCCCCGTCCTCCTCAGCTCTGGGAGAGGAGGTTGAATAAACACTGTTTCTTCTCTGCTTAATCTTAGTTTACAAATTATTTGTAGGACAGCAGTAGTTGTGGTAAATAAAAAAAAATTGAATATGCGATACCCAGGGTATAAGTAAATACATAAATAATGGGTTGCATTCCAAATAATCCAAGAAATTACATCATATTTTTTAGTTAGCACAAAGAACATAGAAGAAACAAATTCTTATGTTTGTACCACAATAGAATGACCCCACAGAGGTGTCAACCCTAAAATAAGATTCTCTAGTTCATAGAAAGTGAATATTCTGTTCTTACTGCGTGTAAACTGATGCGTTGAAAACTACGTTTTCTCTTCAAAGAGCCTTAAATGGAAATGCAGTCAGTGTAACAAATATGTGCTGACCTGATTTTCAAGTCTAAAATCTTCAATCCTAGAAACTACAGCTGAGTCACACTGTCCAAAAAAAAAAAAAAAACATAAAATCAACCCGGTCTCTATTCTGAAGAGGACTTTTCTTTCAGTTCCTTCTTCAAAGGCAGAGAGCTATGCTTTGAATAGAATCACTACATCAGACATAATTAAGAGAAATGTTACCTTGGTCTTCAATGTCTAGGTTTTTGATCATCCACTGCACAATATCCGAACCTGAAAGAAAATTAAAACATGGACAAATTAATACCATTTCAGACTGACGGCGCAGCACTCCTTTCATGGCCTTAGGTCAGCACTTACTCAGTTGCTTCAGCCAAGCTTGCCTTTATAAATTGCTAAAATGCAAAGAAAACAATATACAATGCTGGGTTAAAGAGAGTCTGCAATGCAAGTAATTCATGTAATGCATCACTTTCCATTTCATTCCATTGAGTGGTCATGCTAAACTACTAGAAGGTTAGCATCTGGAAGAGCAGTGTGGCCTGTTGCAAGGCCCAAACCATGTTAACACAGACTGTGGGTGGTTGGCAACGCAGTGGCTAATGATTGGCTGTACGATCACCCCATCCATCCTTTTAAAGAGGTGCCTCTGAATCGATCAGGAGCCAGTGCCAGGTGAGCACAAAGAGCTGGCTTCCATTGCATCTGGAAATTACCAGGCTAATGGACTCTGATTCTGACATAATATGAACTCCATGAATTAGCCATCCGACACCAACATATGCACAACACCTCCATTTGGCCAACAAGACTGATAGCAGAGACAGAGACTAGAATAAATGCCACAGTAAAGTAGAAACCCTGCTGATATAGTGAGCGCTCTCTGTGCCCACATCACACTTTTCAAGGTAATTTTAGCCTTCAAATGTTCAAATAAAAATATCCCAAGACTGAATACTCTGGCAAAGACCAAGATACATTCAATAATGCCAATGTTTTGGAAACAGTTTATTTCTTAACGTGAATCTACGATATAACAGGAGGACTGTGGGATAATAAACTGAAGAATCCAAGATAAGTGAATATCAAATGTCAAGTGACTTATTTTTAATCTGAGGCGTGATATACAACCGGCTTATCATAACTTCCATGCATATTGTTCCTCCCACACTAAACCATTCCAACAACCCAAAGCTACTTTTTATTTTTATTCAAATGAGCTGAACGTAGGAAGTCTTCATTCTGTGGCATCACCTCCAATACTGCCAATTTGAAACAAAAAGAGAAACAAACACAAAAGATTTAGCATTATCCGCCATGGAAGTAACAAACAAAAGAAATCGCAAAACAGCACCGCCAAAATCCTAAAGCCCCAAAGATGATCTGGAAATTTCTCGCAGCAAGACTTGACGGCAGAGTATGAAGCAAAATGGAGGATTAGCGCTGCAGAGCCATGCTAGGTGAGGAGCCGCTACCACGGCTACCTGCCAACCACACATCTTCACACATCAAGTCAACACCAGCTGTTTCCACCTGCTAAATTTATACCATTTTAATTATCACTTTCACTCCTCCAACTACGAGGACCAGCCTGACAGCAGCGATACTCAAGTGGGCACAGTGAGCTGATGAAACACACCAGTATTAGCACAACCCTCCCAAACACACACAGGCTCTCCTTCCCACCCTCTCTTCTTTTTGAAGATTTTCCACCTCCTCGGAGGATTTTCTGCAGAGCGCCACCAAACCTGGATTAGAGGTCCAGATTCCATGAGTCCCACTAACATAATGGATTATGCTCAGATGAAAATAGTCATGCGTAAAGCACCAAGTAATTCTTCCATTCATGCCGGAAATTCCCCCCATAAAAATATGTCAGTGACCTACTTTTAAAAGATACATTTCTAAGGTAAGATGGATGGTAAGTTGGCTTTCTAAAAAGAGTAGTAAATAATTGTGCTGGTGAAATGCTAAATATAATGTCAATTGTTAATTCAACAACAAAAGAGTGGACGAGCCCAATTATATGAAACCACATGCACTCTGTGAAAGCTGTTTTCACACTTATCATTTAACTGCGTGCCAGCTAATCTAAATTGCCTTGCTGTGTTTTCATGGAAAATTCCACGCTGATCACAGATGCATTAAAAAAAATAAGGTACACGAGGAGGTGAGCTAAATGGGAAGATGACCGTAACTCAGTTATTTCTCTGCTACATTGTTAATGCACCTTTTCAATCGGCTGTTTCTTACATTTTTCCACCCTTCATCTACTTCTTTTGACCTCCAAATCACCCCTCCTCTCATTCTGATGAGCATCACTGAGTCACTGTTCATTGTCCCTCTGTCTATATGCATTTCTTCAATTTCTTCACTGAATCACTTCTGCTGCTATATTCAGAAAATATTGCGTGCCCATTCTAGCTTGACTCCCTCTCAAGGATTTTTTTTCTTCCCTCCTCTTGGTTTCATGTTTTATGTGCTTCCATCTGGTGCTCTACATCCTCTTGAGTCAGAGCAGAATTCTGTCGCTCCACTGGCCATCTCTCTTCCCCGTCTCATCTCTTCTTTCCTGCCTTCCAACTCGTCGGCTCCCCGTTACAGCTCCAAATTCGAGTCAACATATGTCTTATTTCTCTGAGTGGTGTTAACCAGTCTTCTCTTCATTTTTCGTACATCACTCCTCAATAAATTTGTGTTTTTACACTGAAGTTATCACACATGGGCAGCCTTCTATTTCATTTCACTTCTATTTAACACAGAGAGTAATTGTTCAGAAGTGATTCGTCAGGTCTTTGGACTGAGCTGCTGAACCGTGAATGTTGTTGTGGCCATGTATGACATGTGTCTGCCCATATTTCACTGAAACTTTTTTCCAGCATGAAAATTTACATGCAAAGCAAGATTTTAGTGTTTCACGAAGTGTTTGACAGAACTGCAAAAGCTTAGACTGTATGCAATAAAATCAAAATATCAGATTCCAATCCAAGATATGCTCCAATATGGCACTGTTTGATATTAACACTATAAGATAAACTGAAAAAAAAAATTAAATCAAATAACTTTAAGCACAGATAAAGTTGAATTGTACGAGACAAAACACAGTCTTGGGGAAATAAGAGTTATGTGTTCTGTAAATGGCTTATATTAATAAAAAAACAGCTCAAGAAACAGTAAGTAAACAGGGATGTGTTTGATTAACACTGCTTTGAAAATATCTCAGCATGTGAATCATAGTTCATTGTTCATACATCTATTATGATCATATAATGGTGACAGTGATTTGAGATTCACGACAGAAGGGCAGTGCAGTGCATTACCTAACTATCTGGGCTGGCTGTCTCAAGGTTATTGGTTTGATACTCAGCTTGGCACTTTATCAGAATTGCTGCAATAAAATACCTAGCTGTATAAATGATACACAGGGTACACATAAGAAAATGCCCACTGTGTTACATCTGTGTTCCAGTGGGTACACGCATAAGCAAAACGCTTTAGATCAAGCAAAAAGCAATGTAGTAAATATGTGTGATGATAAAAGAGAATGTGGCTTGAATAGAGGTATGCAGGAGGACGTTGTCCTTGTCGCAGCCCACTGGAAATGCAGCCACAAATCGATGGCCACCATAGTTTGTAAGAATATAATGGCACCATGCCCAACAGGATTTAAGTGTCCTCAGGAGTGAATAGAACTGAAGCACACCATTCTGCCTCAAAGTAACAGCATGCAAAAAACCAGAACATTTTTATTTTTACTGTGAGGGTGCTGTTATGGATCTGGAGTAGAGTCCTTAAAACTGACGGTGCAGAGAGAAGCATAGTATGAAATGGTAAAACTGCAGAACCAACTGTGCATGTGACATTCTCAGTATTTCAAATGGAAACCTTTCATGTTTCACCAAGGCTTGGCATCATTGTAAATAGTACATCAAAAATTGGTCACTTGCAGTATTTGTATATCACATTAATAATTCTTTACAATGTGGTATTCTGTAGTGCTTGAATGTCGACTTAGGTTCTGAAACCTCTCCTCAGTGACTCTCAGCCAGGTCAAGGTATTAAATGGGTTACAGCCAAAGCACACCTGACACAACTAATCAAGGATGTCTTTAGTTATGGTTCAAATGGAATGAATACAATACTTGGAATAAGCTGGGGGACCATCAGGGGAGGTTTCAAAACCATGGCTCTTGTGCAAACATACATGTTATAACCACCTAAAGCGATCTCATATGACTGGCTTCATATGCATATTAAGACCTATGGTGCCCCCTACAAAGAGCTTAGACCTTTGGCTTTCATGGGGAATTATTACCTTTCCCAAAGTTCACTTTTGAAAAATTATTAAACAAAACAAATTTTTACTTGTCATAATAATAATAATAATATTAAGAAGAGGAAGAATTTACTTTGTCATTATTATAATTATCATGATTATATATTATTATTATTATTATTATTATTATCTCCAGATCATTGCAAATCAATATTCGCTCTTACAGTGTGGGTAATAGCTCCCTATTTTCACGTCATTTGAAATCTGGCAAACTCGCTAAAATCCTCCTAAAACATGTCTCTCACCCACTGAGTCTTGGCTGGCAGGTCAGCGGTTACATCATAATCTGATCTGGGCCTGAATCTCCAAATTCATTGTTTTTGTCAAAGTAATGGCTGTACTCAGCATCAATGTCACTCCCCTTGCTCAGGTCATCAGCTATTGTCATGGTCCGAAACGCAGCTATAGAAACTTAAAAAAAAAAAATACAAAACCAAAAATGGATTTTGCCTTCCCCACGTGTATTTTAGCGAATCATGATGCATTACATCAGACGCATTTCTTTAAAACAGTGATATCACCTGTACCGTGCAAACCTCACATCCGGAGAAGCAAGCAGATGTTGCTCCCGACCTAAAAATTCGCAAATGTTGCATCCGGTCTTAATGGGTTCACCACAACCTTTTCCATTATGTTTTCCCTTAAGTAGATTCTAAGTCAGAAAAACATATTTTTTCATGTTGCCAGACAATGTAACATACATATTTTGTAGCTGTTGTTTGCAGTGGTTCACTGAAGCTAAATCACAATTATATTAAAAATATTTAAACCCAGGCTGCCATGTATTCATGGCTGCACATAACATCAAGTGGAAAATATCTTGTACATTATTTTATACACATTTCAAAGCAATTAAGTGGGACATAACCTCGGGATTTCCCGCAAAATTCAAAATAGAACTGAAGCTCCACAGGTTTAAATATAGCAACTGCATTTGACGGACCCTATATATGGGTCTGTTGGTTTTATTGGGCTAAAAAAGGTCATGGTGATCACATTAAAAGCTTTCATATTGAGGAGCAAACTTTCCCTCATCATTTTATGAACACACACGACAGGGGTCACCTCCATTATTCAGAGCTCATAAAGGCATCATGAACACTCACTTCAGCTGGCATGTTATCAGAGAAGGAGAAGCACGCGGAGCGGAAAAGTGGGTCTTTCTGAAGTGATGCCAACCCTGTCCCTGAGTTTCCACAGTAGGACAGTTTTTCTATTCCCCCGGCCTCTCCGTCAGCCAGCAGCTAAATTGAGCTGTGGCTGGGCTGGACCCCTAGGGGCCCCGTCAGTTGCTGTGTTCCTGCCAGTGAGTGGCGTGGGCTCCCACGCTTCTCCAGAAGCGCAGCCAGAAGTCTAAAGGTCCACACAAACCCTCCCAGGACTGTTCTCTGAGAGATGACGTCCAGCCTGAACACCGGAGAGCTATTCTTTTGTGTTGCCAAGTTAAAACTTTTTCTCTGTTTCTGTGCCAACATACACAGACTGCCTACTCAGACTTTTTGGGGGAGTTGAAGACAAGCAAAACTAATAACAATGAATAAACAATTAATCAGTATAATTCATTCAATTTCATAAAAGGGTAAATGATTTATCATTCACGTCTGACATTTTAGGTACATCTTGTGAGCAGTATAGTTTTAACGATTCCAGGCATCACATGATATGATCAGATAAGTACTGTATGCACTGATTATAACTATTCTCTTAATTCAATCAAAGTTCTGTTTATCCAGCTCCGACACTTTGTAATCGTTATAATTTACTGCGGATGCTTGTATAAGCTGACACAATGTTGCGCGCAGAGACTCTAGCTGCTATGATCATTATCTTGCCAAGTTCTGTTATTGTTATGTCACATATATTACAGGTAGTCCAAAATAAATTGATATATTAGGTCATTTATCACAGGAATCATATAGATGTCAGAATATGTGAAGGAATTTCAATCTTGATAAACTAGAGTGCTAAAATAATGACGCATTATATCAAAAAATGTGTGAAAACCACTTTTTTGATTATAGTACTTACCCTTCATTATACTGGAAGCCTTATTTTCAGTTCTTTTGCCCACTAGAAACAAGATTTTCTTTATTTGTTCTTTTTTCGTGTTCTTCAAACCTTCCAGTAGTAATTAACAGCGACATCACCAATGGCTCAGTGATGCACGAGAAAGCAGCATCAGAGGCGAACACCTTTGCCGTGTCTCTGTTTGAAAGCACTTATGTAAGACTGTACAGTCCAGTGCATTGCATAACATGGTATGCAGCAGCCTTCGTTTCACTAAGTGCTACTTTCAATGTTTAAAAAAGGAAATAAATGAATAGGCGCGGCTCTCCTGTCATATTCAGCGCTTCATTGAAACCAGCTGGATAATCTCATGTGGTCTTTATGGCGATTTACTTAATTTACTACCTTATCAAGTTCGGCTGTAGCTCCACTGTCATCATTTCCCCTGATTAAATAGCTTAACCTTAGGGTGCATCATGACCAGTATTGTGAAGATCCAATGATGGCCTCATTAAACGCAGTTTCCCTGTGCGCAGGTTATCCTCAGTAATTGTGTTTTTGCCGTTGACAGCTAAATGAGACTAATGCAGCTGAGATGCTGCTGCACGCTTGACAGTTTTCATAGAGCACGTATTTACAAGATATCGCAAAGTAACTGTGCGTGACTGTTCATGATTTCTCTATTTACCACATGCCTTTTAGGGGACATAATGAGATGTCATGAAGTGACAGTCATCTTTGTTCAGATGAATAATATAGGGCTGGTTACAATAAATGTTATTGCCTTAATAGTGAGTTAGTTTTACCATTGTTGAATGAGGCTGTTTAATTAGTTTTTGTAAAGGTTACTGTGCTTCATAAATCAGGTCTATCTATCTATCTATCTATCTAATATCTATACTGCTTATTCCTGATCAGGGTCACGGGGGGAGCTGTAGCCGATCCTTGCTGTTTAAGGGCAAATGGTAAAAGCATACCCAGGGCAGCTCACAAATCCACACACACAATTCACCCACACACTCATACCTGCGGGCAATTTAGAGTCTCCAATTAGCCTGGCATGCATGTCTTTGGATTGTGGGAGGAAACTGGAGTAAACCCACAAGAAAATGTGGAGAACTTGCAAACTGCAGACAGAAAGGCCCCAAGTTGGATTCAAACCCACAACCTTCTTGCTGTGAAGTGGCAGTGCTACCACTTTGCCACCATGCCACATAAGTCACAAAAACAGATGTAATATGGTGTTGTTTTTCATCTAAAAAGTAAATATGGCATAGATAAGTATCAATAAATACACTTCGCAATTATTTTCCACCAGGTGAAAAAGGTAAAATGTTTCCATCCTGCATTTTAAAAAACAATTAGATTTTCTCTTTAACTAAGGGGTCCCCTGCTGGTCCTCCAGAGAAAAGGCTGCAGTGCTCCTTTTGTGCCTCCCCTACCATTTCCCTCTTTCTCCTTCTCTCTCTCTCACTGAAAAATATTGACTGGTGTCTCCATATTTGATCATCTGTCTCTGTTTTCATCTTTGCTTGCATAAGTTCTCATTGACATCAAATCATAGTACATACATCTGTATCACACTGGCAGTCCAGTAGACTTTGATGTTAATTTTGTTTTCTTTAAAATGCTTTCCTTGGGGCCAAAGGGTTTATAGCTTAAGTTCCTCTCAAAATGTACCATTTGGCTAAAATGGGCTAATATTTCTTTTGCAAAAGCTGTGATTCGAAAGACAGCTGAGTGAACCAGTTACAATATGCTTAAATGCTTAGCTAACATTTGTGCTTGCGACCATTATACGTCACCCTCAATAAGACGACCCAAAGGAAGAATATAAATCAAAATAATGCAATATTTAGACAATTATTGCTCCTTTACATTATCACTCCCCCTGAGACTGATCACTAAAAATGATGGAAGACAGATGTGACTGGATTTTACCCACTTCATCATGAACATTACCTTTATGAGACACCTGACATTGACCTGGGCAATTTCAACCCCTTTCGCAACCCCCTCCACCTATATCCTACTACGTCGTAAGGGTGGATCTTACCCACTATTCAAAGCACGTATGTAGGTTTGCAAGGAGACAGAAAAGCATTCGCCTCCATTATGTTCATACAAATTCATTGCTAGTCCAGCAGGTATGTCTTTAAGACTTGGGGCTCAATTTTCTTGCATGCGCTAGGTCTGACAATACACAGATTATTACATTCCTTCTGATTTCCTACCAGTCATGTGGACTAAATGGTACCTATATACCTATGGTTCATAGGTCTACTGGCAGTGAGAAAACAGCATTTCCAGAAATTGTTTTGAAATTGTATCAGAAAAACTGATAAGATTTTTCAGATCACTATCTTCAAGTGTTTTTCTTCATGATGCGGTATTAGCCGTACGATAGCACTTATTATTCATGAATGCCTGAGTCAAATGCTAGAATTGAACACATTAAATCATGTTTGACTTACCTGAAAAAACACTTGGAATCTTGGATAAAAAACTTTTCACTGTGCGAATAGGGATTCCATTCTTCTCATCTTGCATACGGGCTATGATATCTTCCATCTGTGGAAAAAAAATGCTATTAAAAGGCTGGCCTGCCAAATATGGGACAGTAGGTCTACATTTCTACCCTTCAAGTAATTTTTTCTCTTCTCAGTGTGTGCAGTACAAAATGGCATACTTCCAGTAAAAAAGAAATTAAAGCTACAACCACTGTAACCACAGTTCAACAGACAATGTGGCAGCAAACTGCTTTACTGCTGGAGATGGACTGGACAGATTCTAGTGCTCTAATATGACTTCATAACACTGTATGTAAAAGAGATAATCTCAACAGCGGAGACCTTGAGCATGAGAGATGGGAAGCCTCTGAGGAGTGCTTTCCACATCGAAGCCCAATCAGGAAGTGCAATAAGGGTTACATAATGTTTACTGTATGGGACTAACAAATGAAAAACACACACATACACAAACATGTGGCACCTTATCACACATAAAAAATAAATGTTTACGTGACACAAGCAAGATAATATTGTGTACATACATTTATGAAAATAATTTGAAGAATTTAAATGGGAAAAAACATAAGAACCTGTAAAAGGAATTCCAAGAATTTAACAAAAAACATTAATAACAAAATATGACTCAATATTGAAAAATAAAACAGAATTCATCAAAACCAAAATATACATTTCAAAAGGCAGAGAAATCCTTCTTACATAAGGGTAACTACTCATCAAAATCAAAAATGCCAGCAAGACTTATCTTTTCAGTTTCAAAAGTTTTTGCTTAATCACATACAAAATCCCCATAAGAACTAATAAATCACACTGGCAAGGGATGGTTTCAATAACTGCATGTATCCTCATGAGACTCTGCATAAATTATTTTTTTAACATAGTAAAATAGCCTTGACGAAATATTGTCAAAAACTACAGTGCTGTGAAGAAGTATTTGCCCGCTTCCTGATTTCTTACTTTTTTGTATATTTTTCACGTTTCAGATCATCAAACAAATTTTAATATAAGAAAAAGATAACCCGAGTAAATACAAAATGTAGTTTTTAAATGATGCTTTCATTTATTGAGGGAAAAAAGCTATCCAAACCTACCTGGCCCTATGTGAAAAAGTAATTGCCCCCCCCCACTTCTTAAATCATGAATTAACAGTGATTAACCACATTTTTTAAGTTCAATTTTACTAGCCACACCCAGGCTTGATTACTGCCAGACCTGTTGAATCAAGAAATCACTGCAATTGAACCTGTTTGACAAAGTGAAGTAGGCTAAAAGATCTCAAAAAGCAACACGCCATGTCGCGAACTAAAGAAATTCAAAAACAGATGAGAAACAAAGAAATTGACATCTATCAGTCTGGAAAGGGTTGTGAAGCCATTTCAAAGGCTTTGGGACTCCAGCGAACCACAGTGAGAGCCATTATCTACAAATGGAGAAAAATTGGAACAGTGGTGAACCTTCCCAGGAGTGGCTGGCCTACCAAAATTACTCTAAGAGCGCATCGATGACTCATCCAGGAGGTCACAAAAGAACCCAGAACAACATCTGAGGAACTGCAGGCCTCGCTTGCCTCAGTTAAAGTCAGTGTTCATGATTCAACAATATGAAAGAGACTGGGCAAAAATGGCATCCATGGGAGAGTTCCAAGGTGAAAACCACTGCTGGCCAAAAAGAACACAAAGGCTCGTCTCACATTTGCCAAAATACATCTTGATGATCCCCATGACTTTTGGGAAAATATTCTGTGGACTGAAAAGATAAAAGTTGAACTTTTTGGAAGGTGTGCGTCCCATTACATCAGACAGAAAAAACTAACACAGCATTTCAGAAGAAGAACATCATACCAAAAGAGAAACATGATGGTGGTAGTGTGATGGTTTAGGGCTGCTTTGCTGCTTCAGGACCTGGACGACTTGTCGTAATTGATGGAACTATGAATTCTGCTCTCCACCGGAAAGTCCTGAAGGAGAATGTCCAACCATCAGTTTGTGACCTCAAGCTCAAGCGCACTTGGGTTATGCAGCAGGACAATGATCCGAAACACACGAGCAAGTCCTCCTCTGAATGGCTTAAAAAAAAAAACAAAATGAAGATTTTGGAGTGGCCTAATCAAAGTCTGGACTTAAATCCGCTTGAGATGCAGTGGCATGACCTTAAATAGGCTGTTCATGCTCGAAAACCCTCCAATGTGGCTGAATTAAAACAATTATGCAAAGAAGAGTGGGCTAAAATTTTTCCATGGCGATGTGAAAGACTCATTGCCAGTTATGGCATATGTTTGATTGCAGTTGTTGTCGCCGAGGGTGGCACAACCAGTTTTTAGGATTTAGGGGGCAATTACTTTTTCACATAGGGCCAGGTAGGTTTGGATAGCTTTTTCCCCTTAATAAATGAAATCAACATTTAAAAACTGCATTTTGTATTTATTCGGGTTGTCTTTGTCTAATATAAAAATTTGTTTGATGATCTGAAACATTTAAGTGTGACAGATATGCAAAAAATAAGAAATCAGGAAGGGGGCAAATACTTTTTCACGGCACTATATATTCCTTTTAATTTCATTAAAAATCCCTTGCAGCACATATTTTCATAGAAGAACGCAGTGCTTGGCATTAAGACCAGAGACTCATATCCCCTAAAGGGAATGAAAATGAATTGCCAGTTCAAAGGCGGTCAAAGAAGATTCTGATTTGTTCTGCACATGCTCGTACCCTCCAGCCATCAGGCTCCGACACCAGCCTCAGAGCAGGACAGCAAACAGCCGCAAATCCTTTCTAACCTCAGAAAACAAATGTCATTTGAAAAATAATAAAATACAATGAAAGAAATAAAGTTCCATTTTCTCCTCAAAGACAGCAATAATCCAAAAGGTGCAGGTGTGAGGCTTCGATAGCCAGGCTGCCTGCTGGCTGAGCAAGAGATCAAGTCATCTGACCTGACAGTCATCCCACCAAGACTAAGCAGCTTTCCCTCTCAGCCCCACCAACAGTGTCTGATTCTGCCTTTATCTGCTTATCTACTTTAAGCAGACCCGTCCTCTAAGGAGCTTTGTCATTATTGACCAAACCCTTTCCTTTTATACACCAAACATGCTTCTATTAGGAAAAAAAACAGAAGTCACTGGCAATCAATCCAGTGTAGAGATGCCAGCTGAGTGTAACCATGGCCACACTTAATTTGAAACTAGACGCCAAGTGGCCGTTCACTCGGGCTGCCTAACTCTGTCACATGATCTTGTGTTCTGCATTGCTTCGTTTTCATGAGGTGATACCCAAACACTTCTGGGTAAGATGGGTAAGATAGATAGATAGATAGATAGATAGATAGATAGATAGATAGATAGAGTAATGAGAAGGGCTGGACTCAGCAGAGGTTTACAGTTAACAAAGGAAAATTCAAATAAAATGACAGGATTTAATATGGACCAATAAAGTAATTTTTTTGTACATTATTTGACTTGCAAAACTAGGATATAACTCAGAATATCCATCCACCCATCCATCCATTCTCTATACCCCCTTCTTCCTCGCGGGGGGGGAGTTGAAGCCTGTCCCTGCGGATTACGGGCAAAAGGCAGGGACGCACCCTCGACAGCTCATCAATCCATCGCAGGGCACACACACCATTCATGCACCATTCGCTCTCACACCTATGGGCAATTTAGTGTCTCCAATTAGCCTGATGTCCATGTCTTTGGACTGCGGGAGGAAACTGGAGTAAACCCACATGAACACAGGGAGAACATGCTAACTCCAGGCAGATGGGCCCCAGGCCACCTTCAAATCCACAACCTTCATGCTGTGAAGCAGCAGTGCTTACTACTGTGCCACCGTGCCACCCTAATTTAGAACATTTTGGGGAAAAAAATACTTACACACAGTATACAAATATATGCATAGTTCAAATACATTCCGCTCAATATGGCTCACCATATATATTGTGACTTGCACTGTTGTTTCAGATATGGATAGATTCAATTCTGAATTTTAGAGCAATAGGCCTGAGGTTAAAAGAAAATATTCTATTAAGTGTATATCTGTCCATGTCAGAAAGCTTTGACTTGCATCAACAGTTCCTTTTGCAGTGTTTGATATAGGAAGACTGGGGTCTGATGAGCTATGGGGACCAATGAGCCATATCGCATATTTGTAATCAACTGATGTCAGAGCTGCTTAAAATAGTCAAAAAATTGGACCATTGACTGATGAGCCATGGCGGACCAATGAGCCATATCACTACTGTGCCTATCTTAAGCAGCTTTGAAATTTATTGATTACAAATACTGTATATGATATGGCTCATTGATCCCCAAGGCTCATCGGACCTCAGTCTCCCCAAGATTGTCTTAATTTTTGACACAGTTTCCCTTGCCACTTAAAATAACTTTTCTGTTCCGCAGAGCACTCTTGCAATTTGAGAATTAACAATTCAGCCCCTTTGGAGATCTATCAGTATCCCCATCATGCCTTGGACACTCACCAAGTGCTGCTAGTCAGACTTTGTAAGCAGACATGTTGCTCATTAGTATTCACCTAAATGGGGCTGACCTGTGTAGATGGTTTTGTAACTGTCACTGAGATATCAAAGTTATACTCATTTTTTCAGGGGTAAATCCAGTATTTATATCTGCCCCTTGTATTGTCATTATATTTTCACATGCTCATACTGACTTATTTTCAGCATAGTGCAGCCTGTTCCCTCTCCTTCTTTCCAAGCAAAGTGGCTCCCATCACCAGGTCAGCCCCTCTGCTGTGAGAACACAAATGATAGCAAAGGAGTGCAGCCTCTACATGCACACATAGAGAAAGACAATCGGCAGAGAAAATGCCTGGTCACCAAAACAGACAGAAAGCAACTTTCTCAGCTCAGGGACTCACAAGAACGCCATACTGGTTCCTCTTTTCCCCTTATTTCAGAATAGAATGCAATTTTCTATTCCGCTATTATTTTAATGAGTACATGTTGCAAGGAAAACGCCTTCCAGCTGCGCAGAGAACAATTTCTATTTGCTCCTTGCCTCCAGAAAATGAGTGTGGTGCAATGTTGGTAATTAATTTCTATTGTGCGTACAGTACACTTCATCCCACACACAATTCCAATTAAAGAAGCGAAACCCGTTATTTAAAGACCTAAAGAAAAGCGGGCCTCTTCGACAGAACACGGTCACTTAATCCTCTAATGTAGCAATATTGAATGATTATTTTGCTCTGAAATGTCCGAAACAATCCATGAAGTGATCTTTGATGATTTAATGCTTCAAGCCACTTCTTTGCTACTGGGAGAGGAATGTGAGGTTAACTGGCTGGTCAGACACGAGCAACATTAACATGACTGAACTTGTTAATTAAAACACGTACAACGTCTTTTCTGGCATGCTCTCATACAAATCTCCAATGTAATAGTCAAATGCAGAAGACCTACCAGTTACAAATCATATTCTGAAGGTTTAATGGATTTGGGCCCCTGCAGGTATGATGCTAATTCTGCCTCCAGCTTCAAACACAACAGACAACTCCATGGCAAGTCAGAAGCAGTGTTACGCAAGTTCTGAACTATAGAAACAGTGTCAATGCTCCTCACCACTCTTTCCCACCAAAAATGGTAACAAAAGTGCAAAGAAGAACATCTCAACCTGAAGTCATTCCTAATGTAGCCACTGCAACACACACAAGGTGCTGCTGATAGAGCTTTCCCTCAGGGGCAGATTTACACGGTATAGAGTACAATTAGCATTTTTCAAGTGACTCACCATCAGGCACACAGGCACTATACTCAAAAGGGTTCCTGCAAATAATTCCCCAGAATCAGTAAACATGGTAATATATGTTGTGATTAACTCTCAGGAAGCTCACTCATTTTAACCTCGGGGAGTATCTGAGTGATTGTGATCATTACATGTTTTGTGTTCCATCTTGGGAATTCGCTCATCTACACTGCATTCATTTACACCACACACTTCTACAGCAGCTAGGTGCACACAAAAGGGCCACAGGTGAAAACATCAATATAATGGAAGTGTGAAAACAGGGTACATTATTGCAAAATACACATTCTTTAATGCTGAACCACGAACAAGTGCTTTTCTGAAAAAAAAAAGTAGCCTAACTCTGAATGCAGCTTTTTAATAGCATCCAGATCAATTTGAAGGCCATTGATAAAAAGCAGTCAGATAAAAGAATACCAGTGAGTTCACCAATCTAGCACTTTCTCAATCAATCACTGTATTCAACAGAAAATTCATACAATGATGCATAACTTAACCTGATAGAATCCATTGAATCACCAGCAAATAAATAAATAAATAAATTAATAATGTTTGAGCTGATGATCGTGTTTTAGCCATGTAACACAAAGCACGTTTTCAGAAGAATGTTGCCTTAAAATTTAGGCATTGCACAAGCGCGCTTTGGCCGAACAGTTTGTCTGTTGTAAGCTTTTTATTTCGGAACATGAAAAAGACAAAATTAAAAATGGGGGGCTTTAAACACTTAAGAGTAATCATAATTCAAACCCTAGGTGCATGTGTCTATGTAAGGAGTTGTAGATCAAAATGCCTTGATCACACAAGAATTACAGAATGATTAATAATGACACATTGCTGGCACAGAATAATGGTTAAAGGCCTGCGAACACGAACAATCGCCATCAGTAAAAGCCCATGAGTTGCTGCAAGTTTCATTATTTCAGTAAGCCCTCACCTGAGTCTGTTCACTCACACCATGCTTAGCAGAGGACAGCTCTAGAGACTTGTTGAGTTCAGCTGTACTGAGTAATGGCAACTAATCAGACGTGCTGAACAACCCAGTCCAGCAACTTCCACATTACATTACAATACAATCATTTTGGCAAGCACTCACATCCAGAGCCACAAATAATTGCGAAGAACAGTGTTACGCTTTGTTTATATGGCAAGAAGTAAACATTGAATTCAAGCCCAAGTAAGGCAGAGACTATACATGACGTTTGAAAAACCGTATACGAGTGGTGAATCATCTGCACACGTCATGCAAAGACATAATGAGGCTGGGCTGGCACTGAATAGTCACAGTCAAATTATGCCAAAATTTAAATAAGTTGAGCTTCAAGACTGTATTTGTTCTGAGGTGTGCACTTGGTATATCTTTGTTGAACAGTCCAGTGTAAATGCTTTGTATATGTGAAATTAATGATTTGAGAACATAATGCCAAATTTCAGTACGTAAAGGAAATTTTCCATATTAAAGGTGACATAGAATCAAAAACCGTTTTTACCTTGTCTGTGTTGAATAACGGTAGTCTACTGGCATTCAAGAACATACAAAAAGTGCTGACATTCTGAACATCTCCGTTTCATAGAAATTCCTCTTTTTAAAATGACCGCCAGAAAACGGGCCAATCTGAACAACGGATACATATGATGTAACAAGTATCTCACTGCCCCCCCACTCTCATTCCATTTCCTCCCCTTCGAAATAATTTGCATACACGACTTTGTGCAATTCCATTGCTTCCAATCCCTCAGTAAAGACAAGCGTGATAATTCCAGAGTCATAATCGATTTCCCTGTCACTAGTGGGGAAATCCATCGTGATGCACGTGAAACGGATTAGCTTATTGCACAAGGACTTAAATTCCGCAAATGAATTTCTTCAGTGCGCTTTGATTGAATACTTGCTGACTATGGCACAGGAACGTCGATGCGAGAGACTCACTCAGAAGGCGTAAGCCTTGCCAGCTCGTTACGTTTGAAAAAAAAAAAAAAAAAAAAACCATTCAAAAATACTTACCATTCAGAAACGTTTACATCCAGCCTTTGCTGGTTTGGTTCTTCCTCCAATTCAGTGTCCTCATCCGATTTGGGCTCAAACATATAAGGCTGAATATCTGAATATACCATAGCTGCATAAAGTTGGTCTGTCCGTGTTCCGAAGCCGGCGAGTATTTTTCATTTTCCCTGCCGCTCTGGGCGAAGTTACATTATTTTGAGTGGCAGCAAAGCCAGCCAATCAGCGTCAAGTGCTTGCATTTCATAATAAGGTTGTCAGTTAAGCCCGAAAGGTCGCCAAATAGGTGCAAAACAACGCGTTCAAAATCCCCCACCGTAACATAGCTTTTTGAGAGAGGTTTTTAGGAAGCTTCTGAGGCATTACAGACCCAACCAAAATTTTGTTGTCTATATGTCACATCGCAGAACAAGGATAAATACCCCGTTCAACCATTCTATGCCACCTTTAAATTTAAACGAACAGGAATAGACACATTACTCTGTGGTATGTGTAGGCTTGTCCTTTGTACGCAGTTCAGGTGCACGGAGGACAGGAAGTTGAGGTCTGGACTCAGGTGTATGGATGGACTTGGTTTTATTTTTTTGGCCTACTGCACAGCAGAAGGCATGAACGAAGCAAACTCCAAACAAACAGGAATCGCGGTTCTTTAATAAACACTATTGGTAATACAGACTCTGGGTGTTAGCTAAAGTAACAATGTATTACAAATAGAAAACAAACAGGAATCAAGGTTCCTTGATATAAAGTGCTGGATATAACAATAAACAGCACTAAGTTAGAGTTAGTGTTGAAGTACACGCTAAAGGCGGGGAATACGTCTTATAGAAGACTAGGAATGCAACTCAGGTATATAGTAACAAGACTACACAAAAGATACACATAGACAACACGGAGACGCATTTTCGGAATAAAAAGTACTACATGCTATACTTGGGGAATAAGTCTAGACAGAATACACATAACACGGAAACAAGGCTTACGCATTCTACGAGACTTCGGGGGCTCGGTCTTAAATAGCACACTGCTGCCACTCAGTGGAAATAACAAGCAGATGCAGGTAATGATGAGGAGTTGAGGACTGCAGTCCAGGTCTCAATAGACCGGTGGGCTGAGGGCTGGAGGCGTGGCCTCACAGTATGTCTGTATGTCTTGTCTCATGCCTCCATTTAAGACCCTCTAAATTTACATTTTTACAAGGACCAAAGTCAGAAAAAAATAGAGAAACTCGAAGGCACTCGAGGAGTGCATTACCACCGACTTTTAAAAATTAGTTGGCAGAGGAATTATCATTAAATGCGAGTGTTAAACGAGTCTCACCAATGCCATTTTCATGCATATAGAAATTGTTTGGATCCTGTGTCAAGAATGTGAGTCGGACCTTCACCTAAATTTAATCACCTCCTCCTTAGCACAGTATCTATCCCTTTCATTGACATCCATCAATAACATTTTGAGATATTGCACTATCTGTGAAGGACTGAACAAACAAGCAAACAAACAATTGCAGGTGAAAACATATTACCTCCTGCAGGAGATATAATTAGAAAACTAATTGTTGAGTATCTTGTGCCAAACTGTGGCTGTTGTCTGATTCTGCTTTCTTACTCATTCTGTTTCAGTATCTCCCTGTCATCACTGTCTGTATCACTCTCATTCCTCTCTCTCTCCTGTCTGTCTCCTTATTTTTAGTAGAAGCAGCACAAGTGCAAATCAGAAATAAAAGATGTAATCAGCAGGAAAATAAATAAATCATGTTATTACACACAAAATTCAATTAAGCTTATAAATAGGGCAAGAAAAATGGTATTTGACATGCTAAGTCCTTTGTTCTCAAATTGAAAAGTGGTATTTGGCATGCTAAGTCCCTTGTTCTCAAATTGAGTTTTCTGAGCTGCTCTTTGGTTTTAAGGGCAAAAATGCAAAAAACTATTTCCAGAGTCCAAGGCACTCTCAAAATATGTTTAAAGGGGACCTATTATGCAGTTTTTTTAAGGAGTATATAATATTCTTTCATGTCCAAAGGCAGGTTTATAAAGATTTATAAAATATATAAAATGAGTCCCGTTCTGATTGGCCAGCGAACAGAGCACTGTATCGACGGAGAGTGGCGATGTCAAAATCCCCCAGCTACTGGCAAGTCTTTGAATACAGGTGACTGAATAAGTAGCTAGCTACCAAGCCAGCTATTAAACTAGCTACACAAAAAGTATGCCAAGGTAAAGTCCACAGGCTAGGCATGGATGATCATTACATTCCTAAACAAATGCAAAAGTGCGGTTATCATAAAAGTTTAGCTACAACCGGAATTTGGTTTGTTGAGAATGATCCACGGTTAGCATCTGTGTAGTCACAACTGTTAGCTAAAATTCCATTTTTTTTTTTAATAGCAGCACTATACTATTAAAAACAGACTGAATTCTATTATATTGACGTGCCTCCTACATTGCCTCTGGCTGAATGACGGTATCAAAATTTCAGTCAGTTTAGTGGCTAGCTAGTAACGCTTGGAATTCAGTTTAGAATTTAATAGAAACTGGAAATGCTAGCAAGCCAGCTAGCCACAGATTCTCCTTGAAAATAAATCCTTCTGAAAGTGTAATAGGTCCCCTTTAACATAAATTTTGTTCCCAGGCCTGCGAAGCACTGACCCAGGTCAGTAGCATAAAGCAGTCAAACAAAAAGTGGATAGCACACTCGAATAGGTTTTTGCTGATTGAAGCCAGAGTGTTGCCATAAAAAAATGAACCATGGACACAGATTTTCAGATGAGGGGCGGAACAATTCTCATGATCCCATATGTGGCATAACAAAAAGAGCCAGATCTGAGTGGCATGCCGAATGCCATGTCCTCGGAAAAAGGCAGCCCACAAAAAACTAACAGGGCTGTTTTATTTCACAGATTGTGGGTTGGTAGGCACTCCTGACATCGAAGTGTATGCGCAAACGCACTAAAAAGGTGTCTTTTTTAATTAATCAGTCTTTATTTAACCTCTTTGACCCGGGACTTGACATCAGAAGGATTTTAGCCCAGCTCTCACTTTGCCTCAAAGCCCATTACTTCTCCAAACCCCTTCCCATTCATGCTTCCCCATTAGCAACTAAGCATTAATTAGTTCAGTTGTGAGATCAAGCAGTAGAATTACTGTCCATTTCCCTTCAACTTTATTTTTCATTGCAATAATCAAGAATAATCAAGAATTTTCCTATCCAAATTAATGGTGACATATAACATCAAAACATCGAAGCTACTGAATTCCCGTAGCTCACAAAAGAGTACATTGTTTTTTTTCTGCGTCAGTGTCCAATTGGCTCGTTATGCCTAAGAATTTTTTTTTAAAAAGCAGTTTTGTCGACTTAGGTCCATGCATTAAGTTTGCTGATGAAAAAATAAAACTCTGTCTACAACCAGTGATATTACCATAATTCAGGTTAACTCTCCACCCATTTCTGATTGTGAAACTGACAATCAACTGAATTAATTTACTGAGCAAATAGACTACCAATAATCTGTGTTGCCATTAATGGCTGAGGCATATAGCTTTGCGCCAAAGAGGAAGGCAACAAAATGAGATTGCATAAATGGCAATAACTGAAATTTCTTGAAATTCCATCTTCAATAAGAATGTAGTAAATTCTGCTGAACATGGCAGTTAGTTAAGGTTGGTTTTTGTTTCTTACTAATTAACTAGATAATTGCAGTTCTTACAAGCTCATATTGTAGTCTTCCTACACCTCTCCCTGAAGCTGGTCAATAAAGACCTCCCTCATCAATGATTTTGCAGCCATGAAAGTTTGACTCATGGCATGCATTTTACATGATTTTTCTACTGTGATTAATGTAAAAAAAATTGACATAATAAATTAGAAGTTTAATTTGGAGTGTGCCTGTAGTTATGCATTTATGACGTAATAATACCTCCACTAATTAAATTGATTTGCCAGGACATTCTAAGGTGAGAACTGCATTTTAGGTATGCGTCACTAATGTATGAAAAAAATGGCATTTTTTATTATGTTGTGTGTATATATATATAACAGGTGTGTATATAGCATGTTTTATTGAATAAAACTTGTTTTTTTCCCCCAAAACATTTATTTGGTTACTCTTGTTGCTCTAGTGTCCACAATGTCACAGAATGGATCTCGGGTATGTGTACATTTGAGGCCATAGAATTCTTTATTTGTGACTAGTCCATGAAATTTGAAGCAGTTATCAGGGGAACACTATAGTTACTGAAAAAAACACAAAATGTAAAATTAGATGCATTTCAATTTTCACCCCCAGTGCCCCTATAGGTGCAACCTGATCTTGATTTACATGTAAGAGTTTGGCCATAGGATAATCCAAGTAGTTTTTTTAAAATTGAATACTTACGCTCTGAAAAACACTGTATTAATTTTCTCCTGGTTCTTGACACTTAAAAACAGCCACAGGGATACACTAGACGGTGTACAACAAATTCAGAGTTTCAAATGATAAAGCCATTGGTCTAGTAGTCTTACTGAGATTTTAAGTCACAAAATGTCCTCTGTACCCACGTGACAAAGTCTTTTCAGAGCTGCTTAATGAGTCCATGAAAATGAGGGTAATGTTCGTAAATACCTTTTCAGGTCATCACACATGACCAGGCTACATTTCATAATGCCCATTATCATCATTGTTTCTAAATATAGAGTACATTTTGTTTACACCACTGCATTCCTGCCAGCTGTGTTTATGGATGAGGATGCACCGATGCATTTTCTGGATGCTTAAAGATAGATAGATAGATAGATAGATAGATAGATTTGACAAAAATTAAAACATACGTGATGGTCTGATCATAATACTAGACCCATATTAAAATATTAAAATTGTCAAGGATCAAGATACACAAGACAGCCCAAGGGCTTATTTCCATAGTGGTCCTCTTTATCAAGACAGGAATACAAATACGTTGTTTAATAAAGACTAAAAAAAAAAAAAAATTAAACTGTTGCCCTTTTGGGGTTGGAAATTGTTTCCCACTCAGACGGCAGGGCCTACTTCATGTTTAAGTGAGAAGATGATAAAGTGCATGTAAATTTGCCTTCAGGGTCTCTCTTTAATTAGAGGGAAGAAAATACAGGATGGCCATGTCCGTCACACAAGCTTAAGCAGCCCCCTTAGACTCCAATCACATTGAAATAATGTCTCCTACAACATGGCCAAGTCCTGTTCAGCAGCTACCCCTCAGTGGAATTCTAGGCCATGAACCACTGTCAAGACTGCCAGCAGAGAAACGATTTAAAAATTAAAGAAATCATAAAGAGGATAAAATAAACTTTGTTGTACCTCATAAGGTAATAAAATTTTCCCCCGCATTTGATTGTTCTCAGTTACACAGGAGCAGGGCAGCTACTTCAAGCAGCCCCAAAGGACCAACTCTAAAGCTCAAAACCAGAGCTTTAATCAGGGGCAATGGCAGAAGTGATTCTATTATGAATGTTGTTGGGGTGGGATGGTGGAATTACCTGTAGAGAACCCAGGCATACATGGGGAGAACATTCAAACTTCATACAGAGAGGTCCTGGCCACGCTCAACTCGAACCCGCAACATCCTTATTACAAGGCAACAACGTTCACCATTGCACCACCATTCTTTTATAGCTGCCCACAAACATGACTGCATGGAGTAAGCAACAAGCATTCAGTAAACTTGACTTACAAATGATGTAGAAACTCAGCTTGGAGACAAACGTGCCACTTAAGATGACATCCTTAATGAGTTTCACCATGAAACAATGTTTTTTCCTTCTTTGGTTCCATAATAATAGCATCTAAAATGTGATATTGCTGTTGCACAATTGAGAGTACAAATTGGAGACAAAATTTGAAAATGATGGGCCAAAAACTGTTGCATAAAGTGACATGCTAAAACAGAGCTCTTCAAAGTATCTGATATATCTAAATATCTTTTAAGAAAAATTTGTTGGATTTTATTGCAAAAAAAGGTTTTCATTAATTGAGGTTGAATTTATCAACCAACATTGTACTATTTCACGTGCATTAATTTGTAGCAGAATAACTATGAAGTACTGATGTGTTTGCTTTCAAAGTTGCCTTTCAATTGTATGAGAAGGATGATAAAGTCCTGTGCAGTTTGATTGAACCATTTGGCCTCTAAGGAAGTGTCAGTTTCACATGGCTAAGAGTAAAATACAAGGCTGTACCTGGGAAACTATGTGATGGAAGATCTTTTCCTTCTCCTGTCAAGGATGATATGTCAAGGTCAGAACAGATGGCTAAAACCAATCTTGGCTCTAACAGAACACTTTCCCTCCAGTGAATGTAGCACAGGCTCACAATCACACTGCTTAGTTGTGAATAAAGAAAAAGAAGCTTTGCAAATTCTAAAATAAATTCAACATATAAAAAGAGACGCGACAGTGGCTGTGCCCATATGATCAGTCTTCTTTGGAGAAAAGACAGCAGATCCTTAATATCCAGTATTGGACTTATTTTGTAACCTTAGCAATAATTTCAAACTGTTGCACATGGAATGTTACTCTCTGAGGTACCTCAGCCGAGGCCTGAACTCTTGTCATGGCAGGGATGCTTTCAACAGAAACCAAATTGTGTGCAAGGTGTACAACCAAGCGTACAAGGAGTGCTACTCAACACTGTGGAAATTCTATTTTTATTTTTAATACTTGGTTGAAAAGCCTTTGCTGTCAATGACTGCCTGAAGTCTTGAACCTGAGGGTGTCACCAAACGCTGAATTTTGTCCCTTGAAATGCTTTACCAGGCCATTACTGCAACCGCCTTCAGTTCTTGCTTCTTTGTGGGTCCTTCTGCCCACATTGTTGTCTTCATTAAATGAAAAGCATGCTACATAGAGTAGAGGTCAGGTGACTGACTTGGCCAGTGAAGAATATTCCATTTCTTTGCCTTTAGAAGCTCTTAGGTTACGCTTGCAGTATGTTTTGAGTCATCATCCATCTGTACTGTGAAGTGCCATCCAATCAGTTTAGCAGCATTCGGCTGACTCTGAGCCGACAGTATAGCCTTACGCACGTTAGAATTTGTCCTGCTACTTCTGTCAGCAGAAACATCATCAATTAAGACCAGTGACCCTGTTTCATTGGCAGCCATACATGCCCATGCCATAACACTGCCTCCACCATGTTTGAAAGAGAATGTGGTATGCTCTGTTCCTTTCCTTCATGCTCTTCTCATTCTGTCATTTTGGTTCAAGTGAATCTCGGTCTCATCTGTCCACATGATCTTGTTCCAGAACTGTTCAGGCTGTTTTTTTTTTTTTTTTTTACATGTTTTCTGGCCAAGTCTAGACTGGCCTTTCTGTTCATGAGTGTTACAACTGGTTTGCACTTTGTGGTAAAGCCTCCAAGTTTACATTTACTTAGAAGTCTCTTGATTGCAGATATGCCTGCCTCCTCAAGAGTGTTCTAAACCTGGCTAGATGTTCTGAATGGGTTCTTCTTCAACAAGGAAAGAATTCTGTGTTCAACCACCTTCGTTGTCTTCCATGGTCTCCCGGGTCTTTTGGTGTTGCTGAACTCTCCGGTGAATTCCTTCTTTTTAAGAATGTACCAAACTGGTGATTTGGCCACTACAAAAAGTTTCTACTATCTGTTTGATAGTTTTTGTTTTTTTTTTAAGCCTTAACATGGCCGCATTCACCTGCATTGACAACTTTTTGGACCACATATTGAAAGTTCTCTTTAACAGCTACCAAATGTAGGTCAACACTTGGAACAAGCTCCAGAGCGTTTATCTGCTTCGTCTGTAGTGAAATAAAATGGAACAGACCACACCTCATCATGAAACTACCTGTCAATCAATTGTCTGATTACCGTTGAGCCCTTGAAATGGAGTCTAATGTCTATAAATGGCTGTGATTCCTAATTATTCAAGATTTTTGTGAAACTCCTCTCTCCTAAAAGCTGAGAGTCTGCACTTTAATCACATTTTGATGGTTTCATTTCAAATCTATTGTGGCATACAGAGGCTAAATTACAAAAATTGTGTCATTGTCCAAATATTTCCATACCTAACTGTACAAACTGGGGATAAAATGCGAATAAAATGTGGGAATAAAATTTTTTTTAAAATGGGAATGAAATGTGAGCAGTTCTCATAAAGTATTCTGTGCGTCACTTATTCACCGCCAACAAGTCCACCCATTAATTCGGGCCAGCAGTTTGCAGATCACATTCACAGGATTAAATCCATAACAACATCACAGAAATGAAGTCTCATCCATATTTAATTACGAATCTTCATTGTGAATGAATATTTTATAGAAAAAATTAATAGTCAACCCTTTAATCACAATAACGGTCACAAAGAGAGAATGAACTACTTTCAATCTGTAAATTGAATTTAATAAAATTATCTTTGTTGAAAAGATAGCATGGACAGACAGCTAAAATAAGTTGGTATATATGGAGTAGGCCTAGGTATAAACATTTTATCTTCCCCTTACTAATAAATGTAAGCATTCCAAAAACAAATGACTTTCATTTTAGTCATGGGTCATTCTAGCTCAAATCAACCAGTAGCTCCCAGGTCACCCCTTCAGATTCTTCAGAAAAAAATTCACAGGTGCTCCTCTACCATATTTATGCAGGAACCCAAAATATTAGCTTTGTATCTCAAATAGTTTTGGAGTTACAGCCCCTGGAAATTTTGATTATTTTTTTTCCATTTTACCAAACTTGCCTCTCGGTGCAACTTCAAGCAAGAATATCTCCAAGTGTTTCCAATGTACAGCTTTGAAATCAAGTTCTTGTTGAAACTTTTTTCTGTAGATTATCACAATGCTGTCAGATTTGCTGTAGCTTATACTCTTTTCTTCTCACAAGGCTCTAAAAATGGCCGAAAATCAAAAACATCAAAAATCACTGCCTCCTTTGAGCTCTAATAACTCAAAACATATGCTAGATAAACCAATGAAATTTTTTCTGCTGTTATTTTTGACATATTGAGCCACATCTAGAGGACAACCACATTTATCAATACATTGGTAGAGCAGCTCGGCAGCTCATCATATCATCTTTAGTTATATTGGAATTCATGGTAAAAATACGGTATTGTTACATAACTGGCCACATGCCCAAATAAGGATGTGAAAATAAGCTATTTTTAGAAAATTGCAAACTCAACCAAAATTATAAAAATTGTTCTGGCTCTACCAATGTATTGATAAATGTGGTTGTCCTCTAGATGTAGCCAATATGTCAAAAATAACAGCAGAAAAAATTCCATTGGTTTATCTAGCATACCCTTTGAGTTATTAGAGCTCAAAGGAGGCAGTGACTTTTAACGTTTTTGATTTTCGGCCATTGTTAGAGCCTTGTGAGAAGAAAAGGGTACAAGCTACAGAAAATCTGACAGCATTTTCATAATCAACAGAATATTGATTTCAAAGCTGTACATTGGAAACACTTGGAGATATTCTTGCTCGAAGTTGCACCGAGAGGCAAGTTTGGTAAAATGGAAAAAATTTATCAAAATTTCCAGGGGCTGTAACTTCAAAACTATTTGAGATACAGAGCTAATATTTTGGGTTCCTGCAAAAATATGGTAGCGGAGCACTTGCGAATTTTTTTCAGAAGATTCTGAGAGGGTGACCTGGGAAATTTCTTGGAAATTGGTTGATTTGAGCTGGAATGACCCTCATGGCTGAACACAATGAATATTTGCTGGCATATTTTTCTATACAGTGCAGGCTTTGCTTGTCAAAACCAAGGTAACAACAACCTGATTGGAAATTAATTTTTCTAAGATAAAGATGACCAGAAAACATAAACTCTCAACTACGAAAATCCAAGTTACCTTTCAACAATGACAGCCAATGATACTAATTTGAGTCCTTTAATGCTGAAAGTTTTCCATGTTCAACAGAGCCTTACCAGAGTACCTTGCCACAAGTACGCATACAAGTAGAACTTTGCAGACTAGCTTGGCAAAGGTCTTCAGGGGTTTCTTCCTACATATGGACCCACAGTAGAGTGCCTCAAATGCTGGTGGCATCTCTAAATTGTTAATGTTACTTAGGAATGACATCTATAATTCACCTCCATGGATGACCAGTGTTTGACCTTGAGCTTATACTGCAACCCTAGCCTTGAAAATGGGTTATTAACATCCATAAATAGCTTTAATATGCACCTTATCACAGACCTATGGCATATCTACTGCCAGGAAAATGAACAAGGCAATAATTGGCTTATGTCTGCATCTAAAATCCTAAATCTAGAGCAATCATCATCCACAGTATAGAATGGCTTTCAATCATCCAAGGTGTTGTCCATGTCAAGCTCCCTTAAGAAATAAGGTTAGGACATCCACTATCTAATATACTGCAGATGGTGTGCACTGATACAAAAACTGTTCTTCAAACTTTTTTTATATGGGCCAAGTCAACCATTTTTACTGCATATGTTTGTTTTTTCTCGCTGCTACAGAGCCCAGAAAGTGCAATGACATGAAAGAAATACAAGTCGTTCCTTCGATTTAGCTATCTCGTTCCCATGACCTAGCTATTTTGTGGCCACGAGATACAAATCGTTTCCACAATTTGGCTTTCGCACAGCCATGAGATATTACTCATTCCCTCAATTTCAGCATGAAAAAATTGAGGGAAAGAGTTGACTAAATTGAGAGAACAAGTTATATCTTGAAGTACAATGCTGGAAGCTGAAATGGTAGTATATTACAAGATAAATAATAGGAATAAGTACTTAAGCATTAAATACCAGGCTGGTCAACAAAGATGTAAAATATTTGATTGGGTGGAACTGTAGATAATATGATCTTTTACATTCTAGCTGTTTGCAATTTCAAACCATCATAATACTTAAGACTATTTCACATTATTTTTATTGTACAGCAAATGGCAGACAACTGATCCACCTGGAAATTCACTCTTGTGAGACCTGGTTTCAAAAGCTCTGTTCTCACTATCCGAGCAACAATAAGCGAGGTGAACCAGTGGCTTGGAGAGCAGTACTTGATTATGATTAAGAATCAATAACAAATAAAAACATGACTGAAATGTCACATAAGGAAATACAGGTCACCATTGCCTTTAATAAAGGTATCTATTGAGTAACAGCTGGAAAACATGTACCTATTTGTATTTTGTATATACTGTATACCTCGAATATTTTGCTAGTCTGGCAGGCAATGATGGTAACCTGATTTAATACATTTGGACACAAGACTTCCTTCAACTCATCCATCAAAGCAATTCAATGAACCATCCAGATGTCCAGTTGGAATAAATAACAAAACATATTTATTGTAATTGAGCGGCAACATTTTCAGATGGCACATTATTTATTTATTCATTCATTTATTTATTTATTTCTATTCATTTATTTATTTATTTATTTTAGCAAGTACCAACTTGTTAGGGCTAGGAATTGATCCAAGCATTTTCAGCATTTGCATTCATGTTGTGCCTCCATCAAGCAGCAAAATCAGAAAATAACACCTTTTTTTCAGGTAAAAAAATAATATAGTACCACTGAGGACAAATGTTCGACTAGCGCAGTGTCTACAATATCCTTGTCCATTTGTTTGATTCTAAAGAAGACAAACAATCAATTTGACTATTACAAGACTGAGCCAGGCACAAAGCAGTAATTACGCCCTCTTCCAAAACAGCTGTTACTGGCTTAACAGCGTTTCATTTGCAAGTCATTCATCGAATGATAGAAACCCAAAGAATTAGAGGTTGAGTGAATGAATGAATGACTTTCGATTCACATCAGACATTTTACAGACTAGGAAAGGACCAGCCAGTTCATATTTTAAAATGATATAATGAAAATTCACATTGCAGTATTTAAAAGTGTTTGCTTATGTATGTTCCAGGACTAGAGAGAGAAGACTGGCATGAATGAATCAAAGCAGTGGAACAACCATTCAAAGTACTGACTGACAGAGAGAGAGAGAGAAAGAGAGAGAGAGAGGACACATACTTCTCTGCCTCACCTCAGAATTATAATTGTTTCTGCTGGAAAACAAATTACTTCCAAAAAGTAGCTTTAAAAGAACAGGTGCAGAAAATATCACCTTCCAGTGACTGATTTCCATCAGAGAAATATATGATACATCATGTTAACTTCTACCCAGTCAACGTTTCAGAAATGTCATACAATGATAAAAAAAAGTCACATAACTTCAAAGACCTCTTCCTGAAATCATGTTATTTGAAATTCTGTAAGCACACTGGTGAACAGTTAAAGCAACAGAACGATCCTTTCCATTGCCAAATTCTCAGATTTGAGCTTGCCAACATCCGTTTTATAGCACAATTTGTGTATACACAATACACAATTGTATATTAAGTCTGATATATTAAAAGAGAATGCAATTTAAAAGATCGTAAATATTTTTAATTGTGAAAATTTGATAATTTAATTATTGTTTGTGTGTGTGTGTGTGTGTGTGTGTGTTCTTGTACTTGCTACAAAATGACAACCAAAAAACGTTTTTTTCCTACAGAGTGGGGACATTTTTGGGAAGTGAGGACATTTTGGCCGGTCCTCAGAACTACAAAGACAAATTGTGACTTATTAGTTAAGGCTAGGGGTAAGGTTAGAATTAGGGATAGGTTAAGGTTAGGGTAAGGGTTTGGGTGAGGCATACATTGCTTATTGTTAAGACTAAGGAAAGGCTGTAGAGACACAGAAAAATGAATGGAAGTCAATGTAATGTCCTCACAAAGATATAAGTACAAGGATGTGTGTGTGTGTGTGTGTGTGTGTGTTTCAAATGGAATGTGCAGACTATTTTATCTTCTGGTATGTTTGACAAAATAAATGACATTTTTCAATAGCTTATAGTGTCATGTGAAAATGTAAAATACAGCCTTATATTTACTGCATAACTTTCCTGCAAATGCATTGAGGAAGGCTAATAGTGCCTGTCATACTTCCATTTCTTGCGCTGGCACGCATTGACCAGATTCTGCAAAATCATTTTTTGTCCTTTTGACATGAGTCATCATCAGAATACTGAGATAAGCATGTTAGAAGAATAGCACTATAGTATTTGAGGGTATAGTTCGCCAATTATTATAGAAGAACTCCCGGTTTACTGGAGGACACAATACAAAGGCAATCAGCGACTTGCACAAAAGTACCATTTCCTCACGGCAATTATAATTAACACCCATTAAATCACTTTTTTATTTACAATTCCAGGCCTTCACACTTGCCCTTGTGTGGTGGAAATAAAGGGACAGCTGCGCTGGGTGATTACTGTTGACGTTTTGAAGGGTTTTGTTCTGGAATGCATCAGGAGCCAAGCAGACGCTGAGACACAAATGCAGGAACGTCAACAAAAATGGCAGCCACTCACAGCCCTGGCGCTCAGCCGCAGGAAAAGACCATCACCGGGCCCACCGAAGAGCTGGAGAGAAGTGGGCGGGGGGGGGCTTTGGTCACGATTGCACCGACCGTCCCGGCTTCATTCGTAACACTCAAAGGCAGCAGCGGCAGACGTACGTCACAGGGCACGTTCAAATGCGGTAAGCTGCCAGCGGCCGACCTCATGTCAGCAGCAGCGTTATTGGAAGATGACGTGAATTTTAAGTGCCACTGCCCTCCCTGCTGACTCTGAGGCATGGCCAGAGTCTAATGCCATGGAGACGCGACGCGCCAGCTGGGGAACAGACACTGCTTTCAGGATTCACCATGTCAGCCCAATTTCAGCGCCTTCAGAGTGCTAAAGTATATTTAAATTCACTTACCCAATCAGCACTTAACCAAGCACCAGCACATGCTAACAAGCTGTGTAAATCCTTTAAACAAGTGAGCGCAGCTTTAAGGCACCTTTCAAAAAACTGACGAGGAAAAGAAAGAGAACATATCTGTTTGGCTGACAGATTATCAATGAACAGAGAGCACCACTTTACACAGTGCATTCACATAAAAGAGCACTGGTCATTCTCCACTGTCCGGCTGGGATCTTGCTTCAGATCAGGGAATACACAAAAAGGAGACTCCAACAAAACCACTTTGTTGACACCATACATGCTTGTAAGACACCTCAATTCAGTATGCAAATAAGGATCAACATCCAGGGAGAGCTGTCATTTTGTTAGTATTTTGTGGCTATCAGGGGTGCAGACAGTGGGGTGGATGGGACACCTCCCCTCCAGTGAGCGTCTCCTGTTATGTAGACTGTTTAATGTTTTGAGCTTTGCAGTTGTGGCCTTGGTGTCCTAAACCAGTGGGGAAAGAGCAGCGTCGTACAAGCATACAATTCTCGGCAGGAAGGCTGAACTGAGCATAACACCTATTACAGATTTGGTCACAGAGGATGTGGTTTTTGGTCTTGTGGACTGGTGATCAAAAAGAAAGCCATAATGTACTGGGTTGCAAAAGTACCTCTGTTATTCCATATTTTGTGAACACATCAAGTAAAAATTGACATTTCATGACACTGATTTTTAGATAAAGGCTGTTAAAAGTTGGGCCATTTTACTTGATTAGCGATAACTGTTTACTCCTTAGATGATTCAGTTGAAACTAATAGGTTAATCACCTTAATTTTTTGACATTAAATACTTTATAGGTACATGCAACAAACTATAGCCAAAAAGTCCAAGTGTCATGAAATGTTAATTTTTACTTGATGCATTCTTGCATGAGTGGTGGCGGGCAAAAACACCAAAGACATTGAAAATGGTAGTCATGATTAGTCACATCTGCTGTCATTATAATAACTCACATCCTTGTGTTATCTTATCCTAAAATATTCACATAAACATGCAGAATAAATAACTAAATGAATGTTTGTAATGACTGAATTAACCAAGGAACAACCTTGTTAGATACAAGCTAGCCAAGCTATCAAGTTGTGCTAGCTACTATGTATTGTAATCAAGTGCACTAATGCGGTCGCTGTAGTGTAGCTAACTTTACTGGTAAATCTAATAACCCATGATAAACTTTGTTTGCCAACAAATGCCAATAACTGCAATGAATCTGAATTAACAGTATTGTAAGCTGAATTAACTGGCATCTGGTTGTGGTAAAATGTTGCTCATGTTGACTGACTGCATTTAGAAACTAACCAGCCATCATCGTACAATAAACATCAACTAAAGCTGACTACGTAAAATACCACCATTGACTACATTTATGAAAGGTTAACTAATGCATTAGAATGTCAAAAAATGCAGTAATTTCATCAACTTACCAGTGAATAAGCTTGGGAAATACTGAAAATTAATGGAGTTCAGTGCTGAGCAGAGGTGTGCACGTCAATACTGAAACTGCTCTACGGTCGGATCTCATATTAAAAGATTGATATTTAAACTCAGTATTTTGGTGGTAAATGTGTATTTTATAATCAACAGGGCCAGTGTAGAAAGTAATGATGCCATCAGCTGGATCTAGTCTACATAATACCTGGTTTATTAGGCACCACTTCCTCTGCCTATCATAGTCACATACAAACTACGATTCCATATATTCTTAAAGGTAACTAATTTGTTCCTTATCCTCAATTTTTTTTGCATAATTTGCCAGGCTGTTCCAATAAAATGATTTGTAAGTTTAAATGTCGTCCTCAACCCCTAACAAGAATAAATTCCAAAGGAGAGCAATCGCTCGACCGTTACGATCAGCCATTGTGGCTGCTGGACTGCAGCCATTTCGACGTGCCTACTACTTAATATGCATAAGCGATTTGCATGAAAAGTCACGTCAGATCAGTCATCAGATTGGACTGCTAGTAAATAAATGACGTTTATGACGTTTACATCACTTCTGCATTCTCCGATTACAACAGAAGTCTATGGAAGTGTCATAGCTCTCTTTTTCAATGGTTCTGCACTGACCAAGCTACTAACCCGTTTCCAAAAAAGTTGGCATGCTGTGTAAAATACAAAGAAATACAAAATGCAATGAATAGCATATCATTTAAAATATATTGAATTGATAATAGTACGAGGACAACTTATCAGATGTTGAAACGGAGATATTTTATTGTTTTTTTAAAATATCTGCTCATTTTGAAAGTAATAAGTGTAATAATATGATATTGTTGTTTCACTGCTTTGAAGCATTAATACAATGCTCCCTGAGTAACTGCAGTAGAGTTGTCTGGGCCCTGGTGCCAGTAACCCTGTTGCCCCGATGTAATTCCGTCTGTGGGCATTGTTCACAAAAAAAAAACCCATAATAATGGTTCTGATTTGCCTATTTGGGAAATTTAAAAAGGATGTTGTCCTGAAAGTTCATAGAATTAAGAAATGTAAATACTTGGGCTACAAAAATAAAATATATGCATGTAGTACATATACCCGTAAGATAGCTCAGGCCCTGTTCCACTTCAAAAGTCGCTCCTGCGCCCCTGGAAAATATCATACTCATGTGTTTGCAAACTGTTTTACTATGTTCTACATGAGGGTGGAACATAGACTTTTTCAAGGTCTCACCTGGGTGAAGAATTTCAGCAAAACTGATGAAGGTACTAAGTGTGCACAGCAAAGACAGATCAGGACTTGATTTTTTCCCAATGGACAAGCTTCTCAGCTTCTCAGCTGAGCTGCATGCTTGCTAACAAGTAATTGTCTAGAACACAGAGGTTACAATTTCTTCTAGTTCTCATTGTTCATTGTGAGAGTTTTTGAGTCCTTTATTTGCTCGTAATTGCGATGCCTTCTTTCTCATGTCAATAGCTCCAAATACATATTTGGTATGATTGCACCACTTGTTGTGCCATGGTAATTCACTTGCAGCACACTTCAAGAAGGCAGTACATGCTGTTTATGGCTAGCTGTGTAGTTCTTCTGTTGGGTTGTAAGGATTTTGTGCTGCTGTCCGCTTACAGCGAATATGCAGCCAAAACATCATGATCCCCCATGGATGAAGCTAATAACGTTTTCTCATAAAATAGGTACATTTCACGGTCACAGTTATAGTAGCTGGTAGACAAACAGTCAGTTCTCAGAGTCAACCTGCTGTATGCAGGAGAAATGGGCAGATGTAAAGATCCGAGTTACTTTGACAAGGGCCAAATCATTTTGGCCAGATGTCAGAGCCTTTTTTTTAATTTTATTTATTTCTATTTTATTTTTATTTCCACACGGGAACTTGCCTCAGCCATTAGGCTGTTCTTCCGCAAGTCCATGAGCCTGACATCTGAGTTGGAGCATTTTCAAAATAGCAAGGCTTGGGGTGTGCTCCTGGTCAGCAGTGGTGCACATCTACTGACAGCCGTCCGAGGAGGGACAAATCACAGACCTGTGATAGGATGCTGGGCGCTGAAGGCTCATCAATGTATATACCAGTGGTCACTTTCAGCAATGTAATGTGGCACAACACTGCATAAATTGTTCAGGAATAGTTTGTGGACCATGATTTAGAATTCAAGGTGTTGCCTGGCCTCAAAACTCCCCAGATTCAGTCTGATTTAGCATCTGTGGGATGTGCTGGAACAACAAGTCCAATCCATGGTGGCTTACAGGACTTAAAGGATCTGCTGCTAACTTTTGGGCGCCAGATAATAAAGGGTACCTTCAGTATTCTTTCCTTGGTGGGCCATAGCCATTTTGGTGGGCCAAAACACATACATAAAGATAGTCCATGACTTTTCTCTTTTTACCATCCAAAACCACTTCAGATATGTTTTCGTAGTTGTTAATAACCTTCTTCCAGACTTCTGCTACTTTTTTTTCTGCAGAATATTGCGTATCCCGTGATATTTGTCTTCACCCTCATAGGTTAATCACGTTAACACTCAGTTTGACTCTTCCAAAATAAACATACAAAATACAGAAACCCACCCCCATTAATACCGACTGTATGCACAGTATGACACATATTTTTAAATATAACCATTACATTCATACTTTCAGAATAAAGCTGCTTTCACACCGGACACAAAACGAATATTCTGCACGATAGATTACATTCAAAGTCAATGCAAAGACGCGAATACACACGAAACGCATGTATTTGCGTCTTTGCTTTGACTTTGAATGTATTCTGTCGTGCGAAAACTTTGTTTCGCGTCCAGTGTGAAAGCGGCTTAAATCATTACAGGGTCAGTCACAGAAAGTGATTTCAGTCAGAGGAAACATTGTATACTATTCCCACTAATTTCCAACAAGGGACTCTTCCTGTACATGACCTAATATTGGGTCTTAATTGTACCCACATATTCATCAAAAAGGATGAAGAATACAATTGAACTGCATTTGTGCATAATATAGTAACCTAAGTATGTATATGCATATCTTGAAATACCTCTGTCTAGATATGTTTGATGTTCAAAGGCCATGTTGTAAGTTATGATAATCAAGACCAAGGTATGACACTGCATAATAAATTAACTGCGGTTGGTCTCTACAAAACATCAGCATGAGGCTCATATATTCTAGAGGCCTTTAAATTGACTCCTACTATTATCTGTGAATCGACATCAATTTTTGCTTATCCTGATTTAATAGAGACAATCATCTGAGGAAACTCAATCAAAGGATGTAGATGAGTGGTCCTTGAGCCAAAATGTCGGCATCCCCCCCAGCTCTACATTTTGATGAAGAGGCTAAATGACAGCAGAGCTTCGATCTGCTCTGACTGACCTCCTGTCTCACATGATGGAAATTCGATTCAGTCTCCCTTGCCCCAACTCCCTAGATCCTCACCAACCTCAGATCGGCCTAACATTCAAGTGAGAAGCACTGGACAGGAAAAACTCATGTACAGTCAGGAGCAGAATTATTGGCATGCTTGATAAAAATGAAGGAAAAAAGCTGAATATAAAAAACAACTCCGCTAATAATCCATACGTTCAGTTCAAGCAAATGGGAAGACTATACTGTCATCTCAATACATTTATTCTCGTGTGTTTGCGCAATCATATTTTTAATGAACCAAAAGTGTAAAAATTATTGTCATCCCTAACAATAACTGCAAATATAATCAATATTAGTTGGTAATATATATTTTTTCCTTAAGTTCATCTCATAATAAAGGAAGTATGCAGAGTCATTCCTTCAATCCTGTTGCTCAAGGGTATGAAAATGAGATCAAATTCATGCTGAATTTCTTTGTTATCCATCACCACAGAGGAAGAGAAGTATCTGTTCAAAAGCGACTGAAGGCAACGAACCATCACAAGTGAGGCAATAGGTACCAAAAAATGCATATCTGGCTGTAGATGTCTATTTTCTAGTTTTACAGTGACCACAAAGAAAAATCAACATCCATACAGAAATGTTTCACTGAAAACAAAATCAGCACATTTTGCTATGGCCGTCTGAGTCCCTGCAGTTAAATCTAATCAAAATCCTGCGGTCTGAACTGGAGAGAAAAGTCAAAATGAGCCAGCCCATTGTTGTCAATGATCTAGAAAATCCTCAGGTTGAGAAATAGACAAAAATCACTCAAACCTTTCTAACCTCATGGCAAATTATAGGACACAAAGCTGTCGTCTTTGCTGGGGTCACTAATGCAAAGGTGCAACCAAGGACTGCCTATAATTTTTGACACTGATAGTTCTCATGAAACCTGAGATTTCTTGATGAACAGCAATACAACACGAGAATAAATGTATTAAATTTATGAAAAAAAGATATAGTTTTTCCTTTATGTTTAAACTACACACATGCATTAATAAATCTGTTGTTCATAATTTTTAAAAAATTATTTTTTAATTTAGGGTGCAAATAATTCTACATCAGACTGTAAGTGGACATGAAATAGGATACTGAGAAGATTTATAATAAAGTAAACAATCAAGGGTCAAGATGGGAAAAAACATTTTCTTATGCAAATGCATGTAGCTTGCACTGATTTTTTTATTTCTCAGTTTTAGAGTCCCTTTGGGACTGAGTATAAAAACAGTGCACATTAAATTTTCACAATGAAGAGGAAGCCCATGTCCTTCGATGCTTACTCACATGAAAGGCAGGCATGTTAAAGAAAGTAACTGCACTGATGCTAAACGTATCTGCCCATGCTCTGCAATGATCTCGGGTTTAATCCTAAAGTTTTTTAATAATGCCAAAAATCTGATGTAAATTCTGGTTTATAAATGCACCAATACAAATAAAAACATATTATTGGAAAAAGAATAATTTTTGAAAGCTGTTCTGTTTTTATTTTAAGCTGACAGTGGCAATGGAAAACAAACTGACCTCTGCCACACCCTCTTAGGACTATGCACAATAACTTACACACAGTCTATTCAAACATGCTGCGGTGTGATAAAAGTATGATATGGAATTATCAACATCAGCTCCAAAGTCATTACTAAGACTTACTCACAACATTAGTGCATGACACCAGTTGAATGCTGTCAGGCCCATAAAAACAAGTGAGTAACTTGCTGTACTCTGCACTGAAGTGCTTTTGAGTCAAACCTTTCAACACTTTTGCACTTCACCTCACTTGACCTACTTTCAACATTCCTCAAATTTCAGTTCAATCTGATAAATTTCAACACATTAAAAAGCCTGGGTATCCAAGATTCTGGTAACAGCAATAATAATGCCAATAATAAAATTCACAACTATGCCAAACTTGCACACAGTTGAATCAACATAAATGCGCAGTGTTATGAATATAGAAAATATGAAAATCAACAATATTCATGTTTTCTGGGGTATCAGTTACGGTGAAAAGGGATATAGCTGTTTTTCTGAGCAATGATAGTGATCCTGTTCTGTGGTATTGCTTACAGACGCCATTCTTTTGCTGGTGTTGAAGGGTTGATAGTTAACATATGAGCGTAGCAAAGTAATGTCATTCATTTTTTCAGTTCAGAACCTCTGAGGAAAGTTCCCTCCTGATTTAAAGTGATGTACCTGTAAAAAAGGGCGCTATCCAAAGGCATGCTCAATCACGTAGATTGGCAATCACTCTGTGTGATTTGGCACATCAGTTTCAGCTGATGAGATCTCTCGGAAGTGTCACGTTTTGCAGGAAGTAGAAAAGTGGTGCCATCAAGATGCTCATGTAACAAGGATATTCACAGGGACCGTCCATTTGTCTGATCCCCCACCCCATGGGGAAGGGATGATAAAATGAGGATTCATGAACAATGACTCACTCCTCACTATGACTTCCACAGACAATTTAATTGAATATTCTTAGCCGAGTTGAGTCATGACAGAGCAGAATGCAACTTAAGTTGCAAAAGATGAAATTTTGAGGTTCACAAGCTTCGCAACAACATTGACTCCAGAAAACATACATGACTTAAGGCATTATTGCTGGGAGTTGTATTAAGCATTTGAGTTTTCATGTTTTTACTCCAGTAAATTGTATGGACTTCTACATGATTTAGCATAAAATTTTATACATTTATGGGGGTCCTCAATATTTCCCCAGGTTTAATAATGAAATAATTGACCACAATTATGTGACTGCCGAGCACTTTCTCCATTGGCTGAAAAATTAAACCCCACAGGTAAAATTTTGCTTTCCATCAGATCAATCACCAAATTATCAAGTTCATCCACAAGGCAATTAAAATAATGCTCCATAAGGCAAAATATTTCACTTTGGTAGCTTACAGTTGCATCTTGCAAAATAAATTCTGTCATTTACTAAATGATCTACATATTTGTTGTTTAGTGAAAATCAAGACAGAAAGAAAAAACACTGGGTCAATATATGCACTCAATGTTGCACAATCCTATCCAGATTGCGGGTTATAATTGTTTATTTTTTAAATCACAGGATTCCTGCCATACCGCAGAGTGGCGCCTTTTTATGGTACTATGTTGCAAACTAAGCACAGCGGGTTTTAAGGCCTTCTGAGTTCAAAAAAAATTCTAGTGGAGATTTTTCAGTGAAAATGGGTTGCCTTCACCTCACAGACTGACATGGTGAAGAAACGAAAAAAAATCCGTTGGGAATTTTTTGAACAAAAGTGACTTTTTTGAAATTTTGATATTTTGAGATTTTATTACATAACCGATGGTCGAAATATTGGACAGATGATTCCAATTCACACTTTACTCCTTTCTCATGTTGAAAAAAAGCAATTTGTACCGTCATTGTCAATTCATCACCAATTGGTGGTTGCCATAGCAACCAATTAATTTTCCTAGTCCAGGGTACAATTCTGAAGAATCACTGGACCATGTAAATATAATTTCATTTCCCATATTACTGATCACACTAAACAGCTTTTCCCCTGTCATCAGTTACATCATGAGGCCCACGATGTAATTAATGACTGGGACATACATAACTTAGTCTATGCCTTTCATTGCTGACAAAAACCTGATTAGGGTGGAGCATTTTGACTTTACAGATCGTCAGATCGGCGCAAAGCAAGAATTTGGCTGGAGGTAGCTTCAGTGGCTCTAGGAAAGTTTTCAGCAATTCGTAATCTTCAGTAGTATCGTCCAGTACTGCTGTAAGGAGGAGTTTCCGCACACCATTGTCACTGAATCCTTTATCAGAGGAGCTTCCATCTTCATATGTGCGCCTTTTCTTGAGTTGAATTCCTGCTTCGAATATCATGTGCTGTACAGTCAAAATGCTCCACCCTAATCAGGTTTTTGTCAGCAATGAAAGGCATAGACTAAGTTATGTATGTCCCAGTCATTAATTACATCGTGGGCCTCATGATGTAACTGATGACAGGGGGAAAGCTGTTTAGTGTGATCAGTAACATGGGAAATGAAATTATATTTACATGGTCCAGTAATTCTTCAGAATTGTACCTTGGACTAGGAAAATTAATTGGTTGCTATGGCAACCACCAATTGATGATAAATTGACAATGACGGTACAAATTGCTTTTTTTCAACATGAGAAAGGAGTAAAGCGTGAATTGGAATCATCTGCCCAATATTTCGACCATCGGTTATGTAATAAAATCTCAAAATATCAAAATTTCAAAAAAGTCACTTTTGTTCAAAAAATTCCCAATGGATTTTTTTCGTTTCTTCACCATGTCAATCTGCAAGGTGAAGGCAACCCATTTTCACTGAAAAATCTCCAGTAGAATTTTTTGGAACTCAAAAGGCCTTAAAATCCACTGTATAAGGTTACATATTATGATACTTTTTTCTGTGAATTATACTATCCACGGATGTCCAAAAGGGAAGGTTATAAACTTTACAGCAAAAAATCGAAGATAAATCCCCAATTATAAAACCAGTGGTTCTCATTGCCAATCCTGTGTGTGCTGATTTTTATTTCAACTACAATTGCAATCCTAAAATTTTAACAAAATTAATTTTTCTTTATGCATACTGTTTTGCTTTTTGTAATTTGATGCTTCTTGATGACTAGTTGAACTGGAGTCAAATTTAAGTGTAAAAAAAAAGTAAGCTTAGTCCACAGTTTTAATGCACTCTATGGTTCTGTTGGCTAAAATGGGGGGTCTTCATGGTCAACCCCCTCTGGACTTTAAATACAGTGGGGATGACAGCACCAGTGGACTTACTGCAACTTAGAATAAGTATTTTCTGTAATACTGGTTGTTAAGGTACAAGACCTGAATTCAAACATTATTTTTCAATAGACTCAGGTACCTTTATTATTTCTTTTTGCATTTGACTAAAGCTTACCTGATTTGTCAGATCAAATGAATTATGCCCAAAAGTGTAAACCCTGCCCATCTGCTTTTCACATCAGGCTACAATGTAGCAGGCAAAATCAACGGAGTGCAGAGGTGTATGTGCATTTGTAACAAACTATTTGAGGTCTGGTGTGTAAGGCACCGAGTATTTGGGTTGCTTTCAGTGTAATTTCTTCATTTTAAGCTGACTTCCTCTTTAAGAGGATAGACCTGCTTATCAGATATTTCAGACCATCTTTCTAATGGAATTATGTAATAAGGAAATAGAGCTGACGTCAGCCAAGGCAGCCATTACTGTCATTCACAGAGCATTGCTCAAAAAAAGTGAAACCAAAAATATTCAAAATATCCCTTGTCATTAGTTTTTAAAGAATTCACAAATTAGTGAATAACGCACATAATATTTTTGATGTGTTCACATAGTGGCCTTTGGGGAATGTGATAAAACTTATTTCACAGCTCAAAGTAGTTATACACTGAGCTCTGAACAAAACCATGTTCAGCTTCCAAGATAAATCTGCTGAATACCTCCCTACCAAGAGAAATCCATTTATATTGGGTTTGTAATGATATTCGGTCATTGCCCAGTGCTATTTAATTGGAGAACAGAGATTTGTGTCCTTAAATGACATCGAATGAATGTAACTGCAATTTTCAAAGAAATTGCAGCTCTTCCTTTTAAAGGACACAAATGTATCTGATTATTTGACAGGAAAAAAAGAATGGCTTTTCAAGGAGTAGAAAAATACCTGCTGGAGCTGAGCTTTCAAGTAATCAGCTATTGTTTAAGTGTCCTTTGGTTGGGACTCAAAAAAAAACATGTTTGATCTGTGCTTTTACAAAGTTCTTTCAGAAAATACATGCAGGGAATTGACTGAGACAAAGCAGGTGCTTTTTGTTCTAGGGAAATTATTCTATTTTTATTACCTCAACCTGTTTGAACCATTCACTGAAGCAGATCTGGCATGCTGCCCTCTCACCTGCTTGAGGTCGAATCCAAATAGACCTGCTCAGACTAAACTGTGGTGCAGCCAGCAGCCCTCTTCTCTACCACAGAAACACAGATTACAGGAGATTGTCCCCCACCTGCACTTGCCACCATCCCACTGGGGGCCATGTGACCTGGGCTTCGCTCCCCGTCCGTGTCCTCATTTGCAAAAGTCTGCTTTGAAAATTCAACAGATTCCACCGAAAATGTGATCTTTATACCAACATAATACCTCAAAAACAGAAAGTCTCCATTAGCGAATGAGCGTCTTGTGGAGGGTGGTGTACAACTAAAGCAAAATAATGGGTTAATATAATGAGAAAAATGAAATACATCAGTCACACATGGGCTGTATGTTTTTTTTTTTTCCATTTCCCAAACTCCAGGTCCTGCTCACCTCTGTAATGATTGAGTAGACTGTAAATTTGCTCACCTGTTGTGTTGCTGTCATCTTGAAGAGCTGCGAATGAAAGATGGCGAGTTGCTTTTGTTGGTTTAAGAGTACTTGTGAATGACTGAAAGTATCGACAGAAAGGCAGCTTTTAACACTGCTAACCTGTTGCAGGTGAGCGCACCAGTATGAAACTCGAGTGGTGGCTGGCAGCATAAGACAAACTGCAGTTAAGAGAGCTACTTACTTTTAATGCATTTTGTCAGCCAACTTGCATGGAAATACAGTGGGCTCCAAAATTACTGGCACCCTTGAATGGCAATGCACAAACAATACTCTAAAAAAATTATAAATATATAAAATTATAAAATATATTTATGGAGTTACTCTAAATGCCAACATGTGAGCAATACTGTATGATATTAGTGTTCCAATGCAACCAACCAAATTCACTTACCGATTTGATTAAAAATCAATTTCCTCCAAATCAAGGTTTCACAAGTAATGGCACCCTTAAATATTATTGTAAATAACATCTACCAACATTAAACCTGGTATTAAATTCCACTTATTTAAGTTTTATCTAAGTGTTAAGGAACTATGTTGAGCCATTAAATCACTTCCTGTTTCACTAGGGTATAAAAATGAGGTAAAACACATGCAATATCCCTTTGTCATCCAACTCCATGAGGAAAATAAAACAACTGTCAGTTCAAAAGAGGCAGATAGTCATAGACCTTCATAAATCTGGTAATGGCCACAAAAATATTCACAAATGGCTGAATATACCACTGAGCACTGTCACGACAATTACTGAAATATTCCAAAGATATGGAACTGTTGTAGAGGATGCAACTGCATTTGGCCCTCCAGGATACTCAGGAGGATGATGAGAGAGGTAACAAAATCCCCAAAAATCACTGTGAAGGAATTGCTGGCCTTGGTGGAATTTTGGGGGTCACCAAGTTTCAAAAAGCACCAACAGGCGCCACCTCCATAACCCAAGGCTGTTTAGAAGGGTTGCCAGAAGAAAGCCTCTTCTGACCAGAAGCCACATTAGCAAATGATTAGAGTTTGCCAAATGTCATTTAAATTTTGATTGGAACAAGGTGCTTTAGTCAAATGAGACAAAAATTGCACATTTCAGCCAGATACATCAACGAGTCGATTTGTTTCGCGTCAATAAACGGATGCATATAAGGAGAAGCACCTCATACCCACAGTGAAATATACTGGTGGGTCAGTCATGTTTTTGGGGCTGTTTTGATTCAAGAGGTCCAGGAGCACTGGTTAAGGTTACTGGCACAATTGATTCAACCAAGTATCAGAATATTTTGGCTGACAATCTGGTTGCCTCATCCAGAAGGCTGGGACTTGGTCGTAAGTGGACTTTCCGAGAAGACACTGACCCAAAGCATACCTCAAGATCCACAGAGAAATGGTTCTGAGACAACAAAATCAATGTTCTGCAATGGCCATCTCAGTCACCAGACCTCAATTCAATTGAAAACCCGAGGGCTGAGGTAAAGAGGGCAGTAGATAAACGCAAACCCAAGAATGTGAAGGATCTTGAAAGGATCTGCTTAGAGGAATAGGAAATCCCACCAAATGCGTGCCTTAACCTTGTCAAAAATCACAGGAAGACCCCATCCTGTTATCCTTGCCAGAGGTGGTTGCACTAAGTACCAAATGAGGGGTGCCAATAATTACTAAACCTTGATTTTGTTAAAATATATTTTATATTAAAAGATTATTATGGTTTTGGATGTTTCCATCAAAACATTAATAACGTATTTCACAAGTGTTGGTATATTCTGTTTCTCTGCAATTATATTGTTTATATTTTTTTTTGTATTATTTGTGCATTGCCTGTCAGAGGTGCCCCCTGTAGTGAATTGTAGAATTAACAAATAGATATTTTGATAGTTGGCATCTAGGCTCTGATCCTAACAAATCCTGCAGCCAACTAAGCTTAAAGATAAGATAGAAAAAGCAGAGTTTGGGAGCTTATCCCCTCACAGGTGGATGCTGGGGAGGAGGAGGGATGTTAACAACAAGCAGGAAAGAGTGATGTAGCAGCAGGCAATGTTACTTGCAGCAGAAGAGAGTGATGCAGTGCAGCAGCAGCAGTTAAAGGCATGTTTTGCAGTAAAAGCAGAGCAGGAAATTGGTTGATTAAATAGCTTGCCATTCACTACTCCCATACAGCAAGAAGATCATGAGCTTGAGTACAAGCTGCGGTCTATCTGTATGGAGTTTGCATGTTCTCCTTGTGTTTGCGTGGGTATCCTCCGATTTCCTCCCACAATGCCAAGACATACATGTCAGACTAATTGGAAACTCTAAATGGCCCAAGTAAATAGTGTGTAAGTGGTGTGTGTGCCTACCACTGGATAGATGGCTGGATAGAAGCATTGGCAGATATGCATGGGACTGTTCATGAGAATGAGGAGATGTCTCAAGTTTTTTCTTAACTGAACAAACTCTGCAAGCTACACCTCATATCACAGCTTTAAAATTTGCAGTTGAGGTATCAAAAGATCAACTCTAAGAGCAAAATGTAGAACCTAACTACCATACAGCTCACATCAAAATGGAAAAAATCGCGAGAACTCTCCCTAACTTACCGCTGTCTTGCCGTCTTTGTATCGCTACTCTACCGCCAGACTAACCCCTTGTCTCGCGAGATTGATGCTGTAAGCCTTTTAACTGCCGACAGTGATCGTGAGGCGGCGCCAGGTAAGAAAATATAGTTCCTGACCACGTGTGGTTTCCTATTTGCTGCGGGGCGAATAGCCACTTCCAAAAACATAACATGCACTTTCAATTTAAAACTTGAGAGAAACCGCATTATAGTGCACGTGAAAGCGCGGCAGAAATTTGCTTTTGAAGACGTGTGTCAACTGTGTGTGAGAGTTCATAATGTAACTAAAATCTTCTCTCTGGATGTCAGGAGTGCCACAAAGTCCAGCAATCTACAATTAAAACAGAAACAAAGTGAAAATTTCTCTAAACTATGACAGCGGATGTGTCCTCTACGGTAATATGTATCATTCATTTTCACAGAACATTAAGAGTAAACAACAAAAATAAAGGAATTTTCCTGTCTGCACTAAGTAGCATTAAAATATATAGAAAGCTTTATGATTTTTGTCCAAAAGAACCACTCTTTTTCACCGCTGTTCTCCTCATAAACAAACCCCACACATCAAGACGCGTCATGCAATATACTTCTGGTTAATGAACTCTGGACCACTCCCAAAGTGGAGGAGAGTATTCGGTGGAACGATGGATAGGGGATCGGGGCGAAGGCGATGTTGTATGGACTTGGTCAGTGATTGTGCGAATATTGGGAGCCCCAGGTGGCGAGACTCAGGGTGGGGCTCGCGTCTCTCGTCGAAGTCCATGTAGGCTCCTAAGCCCCCAAAAGGTGTTAATGAATCGACAATAGATGGGTTCTGCGTATGTTGTCGGTATAATTACGAATATAGCTTGTGTTAGAGTTTGACATCCGGCGGCCGAGGATTTTAATCATGTGGTTCGGCCCTCCTCGCTTGGATGTTGTGGCGGCAGCGCTGATGCGAAAGGATGCCCGGGGAAGTATTTGGGCGAAATATTGGATATAATTCAATTCGATTCAATTCCGTTTATTTGTATAGCGCTTTTCGCGGATAGATTGTCACAAAGACGCTTTATGTTGAGAGATTAATTAAATGAAAGGGCAGTGCCCAGTCTATTCCCCACAAAGCAAATGAGGCAAAACTCCCAGTAGGGAGAAAAATCCTCGAACGGTGGTGAGAAAAAACTCCCCAGGAAAGAAATCTCAGGAAGAACCCGGCTAAGGTGGGGAAGCCCACCCTCCGCAGGCTAGCTAATTAATAGTAAAATAAAGTAATAATGTAATAAATGGTAATAGAGTTCAATTAAAGCCCATTTAAACAGGGATGTCTGTAGCTCGTGGAAGTGGCATGTCGAAGATGGTGCAAATCTAATTCGAACATGGCATGTTGGTCATGAATAATGGGTCTTGGGGACAAGCGTGGTTATTGTATCTTGGGGTGACGTAGTTTGATATTGGACGGACGGACTGAGGGCAGAGTCTAGGCGGAATAAGAATATGGTCTGAGAAATGCCGAACTGATCCGTTTAACTACTCCTTATCTTGGACGTGAGACAGTCGGTGGAGTAGGATGAGATGTCGTTCAGGCTGGCGTGGCGAGGGGGATTATAATTAGTGGAGAGGGGAGCGAACTCGGAGCATCTCAAAAACCAATGAAGGCTAGTAGGAACATGGCTTCTAGAGTGGAATCCGTGGGAGGAGAGTGGTACCCTGAGCGCAGCATCTGGATGCAGCGAGAGAGAAGGTCTGCCGTTAGGGGTAAACGTTTGGCTGGAGCGAGAGGTTCTCGTTTACGTAAACCATTAGTAGTGACTGCACGTGAATGTGGGAAGTTAACGGGCATGGATAACCAGTGGCCGGTTTGACGAACAGGTTGATGCTGCTAAGATAGACTTGTATTGAGGCCAGCCGAACGTGGTGTACGGAGTGGATGAACGAAATGAAGCTCTTGATAGGAACTACGTCGAAGGTATCGAAAATCTTGGGGCTGCTTTTGCATCTGAAAGTGAGACAAAGGCCGAGGTAGTAGCTCCCCTTCCAGGAAACGCCAAAAAAAAATCCCCAGAAAGGTGGGTTGAGAGGGACGACCTTGAAAGCGTTTGTGATATCGGCTTTAGCCAACCAGGCGCCGCGACCGGCGAGGTGGATTAGTGGTGAGGCGAAGGACAGTCAGTAAAGGGTTAAACACTTTTAAAACTTCTCGAAAACTGTGCTAGTGGCCCCCGGTTCAAAATGTTTTCCGCTTGCTTCTGCTTCTACTGGTTTTGCCTGCTTCAACTACTTCCCTTAGTATTTTTTTTCTTCTACCGCCCCCTGTCTTTGCGGCGAATACTGCAATGGAGAATGCGCCAAGTATAAATGCCTCCGCGCTCTGTTGGGGTGCGCGTGAAATCCACGAACGTAGCCAGGCGAAGGTATAACTGAGACTTAAGGTGGATACGCATGCAGTATCCGTGAATGTTTGACAACGAGGCAAAGTGCACTCATAGCCGAAGCGCTAGCTAAGCGCTAGAGAGCTGCGCCACTGCGAGTGGCCGTGAGGTGGATACGAGTACCGAAAACTGAAGCGCTAGCGAGGCGCTAGTGAGCTGCACCACTGCGAGTGGCCGTGAGGTGGATACGCGTAGAATCCGTGAATATTTGTCGGTGAGGCAAAGAACGTTAGCATTTGTAATGGTGTGACAATTTTAGAATAAACATGGCAATCATTTAACAGCACCATAAATGTATGAGTTCTAATTTGCAAAGAACGCGACGTGCATATATAGCAAGAGTTGCTCGGACTAATAGGTAGAAACGACCAAAGTCTGCTTTATTTTGAAAGCCTTGTTAAACATTGCACTACTACGGGAATTATATGGCGTTTCCTTCCACACATCGCTGACCACGAAGTTATCCATATGTCTATGATTTCTCTGCTCGTGTAACTCGAGGAACAACACAGATTTATGAATGGCCGTGAGGTAGATATGCATGCAGTGTCCGTGAATGTTTGCTGGCGAGGCGAAGAATGTTAGCATTTGTAATGGTTTGACGATTTTGGGATATACGTTGCAATCATGGCACCATAAATATATGGCATTTAATTTGTGAAGAACGCAACGTGCGTGTATACCAGGAGTTGTTCAGACTAATTGGTAGAACCAGCGAAAGTCTAATTTATTTTTTGGAAGCTTGTTATACGTTGCACTACGAAATTATATGGCGTCTTCTTCGCGCGTCAATGACTACGAGAAATATGAATAAGTCTTGATAATTTCACATGTAGCTTGTGAAACAACGCAGATTTGCATAGATTAGCTTGCGAGGCTCATACAGCAACAAACCACAAGAATCCGCTCTACAGTCTGAATGAAGTGGCAGCTAAATGGCGTTGTTAGGTACGATGCACAGCTGAGCGATGGCGAATATAATTGCTGCAAACAGTGCAAAGTCAGCAGAAGTTTCGGATTTGCAGATTGTCATCCTTGTGGAGTCACGTCAAATATATGGACATACCCAACAGGCAATCGCTTGCCGTACGGCCGAAGCATGAAGCGACATCGAGAACGAGTATGAAGAAATTGTCCAGTTCTTGCCTCTGATGAGGTAAGGACTGGGAAATTCTGTTTCGTACAGTGGGACGGCAAATAGCAAACTCGGTTCGCGTGAGCTCCCCGGAACGAGCGCGGGTCGGGTGTATGGGCTGTAGGGGGTTGATGATGGTTTGGATTTTTTTTTTTTAACTAAAATGTGACTGCGGAAGTAGGGGCAACAAGTAAGTGGTATGGTAAAAGCCCGTACCGTCATAGCGCACAGCGAGATGGAGAACGAGTTCATCGTAATCGTCAAGTTCTCTCCTCCGATGAGGAAAGTACTGGCGGATTGTGTTTCGGTAGGATGAGACGGTAAAGAGTGAACTCGGTTCGCGTGAGCTTCTTGGCTACGAGGGGCGTATGGGAGGTAGGGAGGTGGCTAGTGTGTGCTGAAACAGAGGTGAGGGGAAACTGCGAGTGGCCGAAGTATACTGGACAAAGAAAATTAGGGATCACCCCAATTTTCGAATTTGAAATATTTGATAGTTCAAATTATGTTCCATATCATATTTCAATATTAAAAATCAGAGTGATCCCTAACTTTCTTTGTCCAGTATAGTTGATGGCAGGGGTGGGCCTGTAGGAGGAAGCGCAGAATTAGTGACTTGGGAAACGGGGAGGGGGGCGGGGAAAGAGGCTGAAGGAGCCCAGAAGCCGGGTTTCGCCCAGCGGAAAGGATGGGGGCGGGGGACGTATGTGCACGGGGCAAAAGTGCAGCCTGCAAACACAGGGACGGAAAAAAGGGGACGAAAAGAGACCAAAGAGGTCGTAAACGGAGAGAGCAGACACAGGGGAGGGGACTGACTGGTTTGCGGAAGGAGTGACTTCCGCCGAATCTGGAGCTGGAGGCCGTCGCCAAACATGATGACGTGGTGCTGGGGACGTTGATGGCGGAACCCGGTAGTCCTGTGTGGTCTGCAAACATCTGGTCTGCACGTGGGGAGGATCAGCTGCGTTGGCGTGGGAGTCGGTGAATAATTTTTGTGGGCTGGCCTTGTTGTCGGGGCGGTGGAAGGGGATTTTCTTCTGCTTGAGTGCCCGATGGAGTCCGGCGACGGTCGAACATGGAGCCTGGGATGAGCTTGAAGTGCGAGCCATAGTAAGCCTTGCAGGGGAGCCGCGGGCTCTCACTTCTGAGCGCCGCTGTTGAGGACAGCTGTAGCTACTGCAAGACGACGGTCTGGAATTCCAACGGTGCGGAGCCCTCATCGTGGGGGGAGCATGGTTCAGAATGTGAGCACCCCGGTTGGGGCAAGCGGGTGACGCTTCGTGGTGGAGGTACGAAGATGGCAGAGCATGGGCGGGTGCGTGGAGGAGCAGCGGGAGTTGCGGATGGATTGGGAGGATTTCTCTGGAGCCTGAGAGTCTTGGAATTATTCTGCATCCAAGGGACTCTGCGGGATTTCGCCTTGCTTCAGGTAAGCGCACTCTTGCTGTGCGCTGGGCTGTCTGGTTTGCGAGTAAACGACGTAGAATCAAGACGAGAGGGGATTGTGGTAATGAAGGCGGTATATATAGGCGCGGACGAATAGGAAGGCGCATTGGGAGTGGTCTTGTTCATTCACTTTTGTTATCGGGAACACCCTTTTTATCTCATGCATCGTTCCTTTACATGCAATGGATTACCGATTAAAAACTTGTGATTTTAAAGCTATCTACAACAATAAAAACACAACGACAAGCACCTATTTTAAGCAAATAAATATATGAATAGGAAGAAATAATCTTGGTAGTGTGGGGTTGGCAGGTTTTCACCATTTACAGTGACTGCATGTGAAAGCATCCCCTGCTGGGAGATGCTTACCGGCCGCTCAGCCAACCATGACATTCTTTAGCACACACTGCAGCACCTGTGATGTGTGTCCTGGAAGGGTTTTGTGACTGGATACTATATTTATAAATGCTTTGTATCCCTGCGCCGCGCTTTCTCAGACAACCTACTGCGTTTCTACCCTCATGTTGCTCTGAAGTTACCGTTACCTTCTCCCAACCCTACCGCGATAGAATTCCATTTTGATGTGATCTGTACTGTATACACCCTGCAACAACAAGCTTTGATCAGTCTTTCCTATTGCTGAGAAGGAATTTTGGCCAACTCTTATTGGCAGAATTGCTTTAATTCAACCACATTGGTGGGCTTTCAAATATGTACAGTCCATTTAAGGTCCTTGCACAGCATCTCAATGGGGTTCAAGTTAAGACTGAGTGGGCCACTCCAAATTTTCAATCTTCTAAGCGTTTCACAAGCACACTTGCACTTGTGTTTCAGATTCTTGGCTTACTCCAGAATCCACTAGGGGTCGACAGTCCGATGAACAGACATTCTCCTTCTGTATTTTCCGGTAGGGAGAAGCAGCAAAGCGTCGCCACACCATCACACTACCATGTTTGACTTTTAGCAAGATGCTCTTATTGCAGAATATTGCGTGAGCTTTACAAGAGGTGCAACAGGACTCATATCTTCCAAAAAAATTTCCATGTTTGACTGATCAGCCTACACTGTATCTCCCAAAAGGTTTGTGGGTCATCCAATGTTTAACCAGCCTTTAAGTTCCTGGAGTGGTTTTCAGTTTGCAACTCTCCAACTGATACCATTCATGTCCAGTCGCTTTCTGATGGAGGAATGATGACTGCTAACCTTATTTGGAGGCGAGGCCTTAGTTGTTTGTCTGCATTTGTGTGACTTCCATAATGAGTTGTTGAGTAGCTCTTGAAGGAATTTTGATTGGCAAGCTACTCTTAGGAAGATTCTACACTATTCCAAGGTTTTGCCATTTTGAGATGATGGCTCTCACAGTGAATTGCTGAAGTCTCAGAACTATAAAAATGGTTTTATAGTCCTCTCCAGACAGACATATTTCAATATGTTTCTTTCTCATCTCTTCTAGGATTCATGACACACTGCGAGACATTTCACTCCACTTCACATTACTGAAAAGGTTCTATTTAAGTCATTCTCAGATTAAAAAGGGCTTGAGGACATCGATCTTATGTTCATCCAGCCCAGCTTAATCCAATTATCGATTAAATTTGGTTAAATGGAGGAAATTACTTAATTTTTACACAAGGTCAGTCGGTGTTTGATAATTTGTTCTTTCAATAAATGGTAAGTTTTTGTGTTTATTCTGGTTGGCTTTGTCTTATGTCAATTTTTCAGATCCAAAATGGTTTTGGATAGAAAACTGGCGAAAATAAAATTAAAGCAGAAGAGGGCACTTCTTCATGCCATTGTATACTGGCTACATCGTTGTAAAAATCAAAAAGCTCAAAAAATTAAATAAAAATTTTTTCAAACGGATGCTGCCATTTTCTCCATAGAAGGTAGAAAAAATTGGCCCAAATTTCACAACCTAAATGGAGTCAGCAAATGCTAGTTTTAATGGTATCACAGATCCAAACTGGGCATATCTTGCTTTATTCCAAAAATTTTGTGACAGGAGGCGATAGCTCAGCAATTGCGCTGCAGCCAAAAGTGTTGGTTAAAGGCAAATTAATTACCTGTGAGTGTGGTGGAAGTTTGGTTCCATCAAGGCCAATCAGATCAGCTGCGGTCATTCCCTTTAAAACCAGTGAGTTAATGCCATAGCAAACTGGTAATTTTGTCAGATGAAGAACAAGCACCTAGCTAGCATTACTGCCGCCTCCTTTGGTCCTCTGAGAACTGCGCTTCAAAATAGTAAGCGGTTCAATGATGTTAGATGAACAGGAAATGGAAAACTAGCGTCAAGCAGGCTGGAGACCAGGGCCCGTATTCACAAAGCATCTTATCTTACCGCTAGGAGTAATCCTAAGTCGCGCTAAAACATTTTATGTAGGAGTAAAATCTTAAAAGTTATTCACAAAGCCACTAAGAGCAACTTTTAGTAAGAGAACTGGTAACTCCTAGAATAGGAGTAGCTCTGAGATAGGTGGGAGTAAATCTCCGTTGCTATGGATAACGTCAATTCTCATGCATGAGTCTTGGGACAGTGAACACAGTGATTAGTTGTTTGGTGACAGGGCAGCCCATTGAAAAAAATATCCCACATACAACCCATGGAGAAAAAACATAAGGAAATAGTCCAAGCGGCTGGTTTGTCCCATAAAATAATAACATGTTGAGCACTCCTGAAAATGCACTATGCGCAGTCCCCACATATCACGCTCTAGGCAAATAAACATACATAGGAAAGAGATAGTTGTAAAAACGCAAATAGCATAAAACGAGTCAATAATAAAACGCGTCATTTTCCCCAATAATTAGCAACTTATTACCCAATGAGAATATGTTGCGATCATTTAAATGTCGAGCCATTCAAGTTTGTTTGCCCTAAACTGTCATGGATGAAAGTTCAAAAAGGACGCGAAAGCCCAACTGGAGCTACGACCAGTTACTGCTGCTGACCCAGTTGGTGCTGGAGCGAAAGCATGTAATCAAAGGGAAATTTGGCTCGGGGGTGAACAACAAATCCTCGGATGACAGACGACTGCGAGAAGAGGTGGTATGGGCTGCAATCGCAGGGGAGGTCCGAGATTGTAGCCAATAAACGGGCTATCGTTTAAACAGGAAAGCATACTAAGCTTGGTTTGTAATTTATAGCCTACAATTTAAATATGTATACAAAATATGACATAGGCTGGTATTATTATGATGATCTATTAAATGTAACCCTCGCTCAACAGCCTAATAAAATAATTCATGCATAGCAGGAGGAGGTACAGCGCCAAAGCCACTGTCCCCGAGCAAGTGGCATCCCGCAGGCACATAATGCCAGTCAAATAATTGGCATAAGCTGCTTTCCATTAAAATGCGAGTCGTGCGTGGATCCTGGGCATTTCGCAACAATGTCCAAAATATTGTATTCGGCATCAAATACTATCTGGTTGTTGATGAAATGAACTTCTTTCCATTTACAAATACCTCTTTATCTTGGGTCGGAGAAATAATTCAAATATGGGTCTCGTCAATAGCACCGATGATACCGGGCATACCTGAGATGTGCATGAATTCAAGTTTGATTCTGTGTTGTTGGCAAATGTCCATTGGAATCCGAATAAACTGTCAGATGATATGTGGTTCACAGACCGCAATGATTGTTTGTGAATTGAGCGACTGACAGATGGCTGTGAAATCCCTAAATTGTCCGTGTTGCGAAGTTGCATTTTTCCGGTGGCCAAGTAACGAAGTGTTGTCAAACATTTTATTTCGGGGCTTATTGGGTTGTTTCTCATGGTTGGAGACGTAATTCTCTCCCTCACCAAGTCAGCAACAAATAAAATCCCTTCACGGTCGATCTGATATCTTTTCAACAACTACGCATCATTCAGAATTTCCAAGTCATTCTGTCTTTCAACAGCAGCAGCCATTTTCCAATTCTTTGTGAATAGGTTTTAGCGAGTTAGGAGACCTCTTGACTACTTTTAAGCTCTCCCAGACTTAGGAGCTACGTTTAGGCCTAAAATGCTTTGTGAATAACACTTAGTAAAAATAATTAGGAGTCCTAAATTTATGACTGACATGCCCATTTTTTTAGGAGATTCTCCTAAATCCGGCAATTAGGACCTACTTTTAGCGCTAAGATGCTTTGTGAATATGGGCCCTGATCCACTGGAGGGAGGTCATCCAACAGTGAACTCCTCACACCAGCAGAGCACATACAGCTGCCTTACCAGGTATTGCATTTTGTATGAAAACCAGTAGGCTATTTAAACCATACACAAAATGGCACTCATGGTATTAAGGGCAAGACTTAAACCAATTGACCTATGGCTAGGCCCCGCCCTCAAATGCGATGAACCAATCACAGTGCGTATTCTCTCTCCATATACTCGGACATTCTGAGCCTGAACTTCCATTGAAATGCATTACGGAAACTCTGAATCGTTCACTTTCATGGGGTTTTAAAATGTTTCTAAGTTAAAAAAAAAAGGGTCAAACACTGTGCTTGGGGTAAATGTAACTCCGATACGAGGTATCCCGAGAGGCTGGGCGATGGGGTGTATTTTATACCCTTCCCAAAGCCACATCATAACGGAGAGAAGTGTCTCCTCTGGATAAAGCTTTGTGGAAGACCCCATTATCAGCTTAACGTAGCTAACAAAGGTCAACAAGGATGTCTGCATTTGTTCCAAGCTAAGTCAACATCGTGTTTAAGGCGACATCTTGTTACTTCGCTGGATATTAATGTAAAGTTATCCTTTACATCGCTAAGTTAGCTAACGTTAGCTAAAGTTAGTAAACTCTATGGCTAACTTCTGTGCTGACGGACGTTGACTTAACGTGAGCTCCTGGTTGCGTTGTTCACCATGTCACCTTGTTTACTTGGGAGTTCAGTCACGTCAAGTTAGATTTCTTAAATTCGGTAGCAATAATAATACGTAAATTAAATTTATTACCCTGCAGTGCACGAACAATGCTGATCCTCCATCTTGTTGTGTGAGAGGGTGACGGAAACGAGATGCGGTTGATCGCGTTTGCACTGAGACATGAAAATTTTAGCTTCTAATTCAAACTTTTCGTTGACCTTCCCCACTCTAGATTCATTAATGTATCCCTCCAATGCATAGTGTAACCCTTTTTGCTGACTTCTTTAAGATATTTGAGCCTTCTACCGCCAAAAATCATCGATGGCATCCTGAAAAATATCTCCGACTGTGATACCAGCCATTAGCGCCTGTTCTAATATGTTGATTGTTTGTCCAAGTCAGTGGAGGGGGTGGGGCTTAGCCATGGGTCAATTATTTGTATTTCTCCCACAAAAAGACAATATTCACATGAGTAAAAATACCAATTCACCATACTACTCCCATTAGACATCACGATAATTTTGTCGGCATTACAGTCGTGTGCAGTGATGATTGTACACCGCTGCTTTGTCTAAAAGGGGTCCTGATATATTATTTCTCTATAATTTTAGGTGAAAATGTATTGAAAACTACTATTGTAGGCAATGAGAACAAAAAAAAAAGAAATCATTTTCACAAGTATATTGGGGTAAAAATATGGGTAATAAATAGAAACACTCAAAACATCCTTTTTTTTTTTTTTTTTTTTTTACAATTGAAAGGTGTCATAAATTTTATTTGCATGACTCTTGCATAGCATGAATGCATGTTTGAAGGTTCATTCCATGATTATTGAAGCTAAAACAATTGTTTAAACTGGTTTGAGGGAACATTATTCTGCAAAATTAGCTCTGATGGTCAGGTGACATGGAGCAGTGTCACAGTGTTAAACACAACTGCACGATGGAAGGAGCTCTCTGAAATTGTCCGTGGTTGCATTATGGCCCAACATGATGGTGATTGCTCACTTAGAAAAATTTCTGAAGACCTCAAATGCTGCCATGGCATCGTAAGAAACGCCATCAAGCATTTCAGGGAGACCGGTTCGCTAAAAACTAGCTGCAATAGTGGTGCAAAACAGAGGTTATGTGCCTCAGATGTTCGTTATCTGTGGATGACAAGTAATAAAAACATAACGCGTTGCTGAATACCCCTCGGCCCGGACAAGATTTCCTGCCTCAACGTCACAGCGTTAAGGTCAAAGGTCAAATCCAGCAAAAAAGGTGACGTGGCACATCTATGTGTCACAGTGAGTTACCATGCCAAATTTGGTGAAGCTGCGATCAGTAGTTGCTGAGTACTGACCCATATAAGATTTCCTGCCTCAAGGTCACAGCGCAAAGGTCAAAGGTGAAATCCAGCAAAAAACATGACACATATGCACATACAGTGGCGCTTGAAAGTTTGTGAACCCTTTAAAATTTTCTGTATTTCTGCATAAATATGACCTAAAACATCATCAGATTTTCACACAAGTCCTAAAAGTAGATAAAGAAAACCCAGTTAAACAAATGAGACAAAAATAGTATACTTGGTCATTTATTTATGGAGGAAAATGATCTAATATTACATATCTGTGAGGGGCAAAAGTATGTGAACCTCTAGGATTAGTGATTAATTTGAAGGTGAATTTAGAGTCAGGTGTTTTCAATCAATGGGATGACAATCAGGTGTGAGTGGGCACCCTGTTTTATTTAAAGAACAGGGATCTATCAAAGTCTGATCTTCACAACACATGTTTGTGGAAGTGTATCATGGCACGAACAATGGAGATTTCTGAGGACCTCAGAAAAAGCGTTGTTGATGCTCATCAGGCTGGAAAAGGTTACAAAACCATCTCTAAAGAGTTTGGACTCTACCAATCCACAGTCAGACAGATTTTGTACATATGGAGGAAATTCAAGACCATTGTTACCCTCCCCAGGAGTGGTCGACCAACAAAGATTACTCCAAGAGCAAGGCGTGTAATAGTCGGCGAGGTCACAAAGGACCCCAGGGTAACTTCTAAGCAACTGAAGGCCTCTCTCACATTGGCTAATGTTAATGTTCATGAGTCCACCATCAGGAGAACACTGAACAACAATGGTGTGCATGGCAGGGTTGCAAGGAGAAAGCCACTGCTCTCCAAAAAGAACATTGCTGCTCATCCGCAGTTTGCTAAAGATCATGTGGACAAGCCAGAAGGCTTTTGGAAAAATGTTTTGTGGACGGATGAGACCAAAATAGAACTTTTTGGTTTAAATGAGAAGCATTATGTTTGGAGAAAGGAAAACACTGCAATCCAGCATAAGAACCTTATCCCATCTGTGAAACATGGTGGTGGTAGTATCATGGTTTGGTCCTGTTTTGCTGCATCTGGGCCAGGACGGCTTGCCATCATTGATGGAACAATGAATTCTGAATTATACCAGCGAACTCTAAAGGAAAATGTCTGGACATCTGTCCATGAACTGAATCTCAAGATAAGGTGGGTCATGCAACAAGACAATGACCCTAAGCACACAAGTCGTTCTACCAAAGAATGGTTAAAGAAGAATAAAGTTAATATTTTGGAACGGCCAAGTCAAAGTCCTGACCTTAATCCAATTGAAATGTTGTGGAAGGACCTGAAGTGAGCAGTTCATGTGAGGAAACCCACCAACATCCCAGAGTTGAAGCTGTTCTGTATGAAGGAATGGGCTAAAATTCCTCCAAGCCGATGTGCAGGACTGATCAACAGTTACCGGAAACGTTTACTTGCAGTTATTGCTGCACAAGGGGGTCACACCAGATACTGAAAGCAAAGGTTCACATACTTTTGCCACTCACAGATATATAATATTGGATCATTTTCCTCAATAAATAAACGACCAAATATAATACTTTTGTCTCATTAGTTTAACTGGGTTCTCTTTATCTACTTTTAGGACTTGTGTGAAAATCTGATGATGTTTTAGGTCATATTTATGCAGAAATCTAGAAAATTCTAAAGGGTTCACAAACTTTCAAGCACCACTGTATGCGTGTGATCGTGAGTTACCATACCAAATTTGGTGAAGCTGCGAGAATGAGTTGCCGAGTACTGACCCGGACAAGATTTCCACAGTCAAGGGCACAGAGCTAAGGTCAAAGGTCAAATCCAGCAAAAAACCTGACGATGCACATCTATGGGTCATAGTGAGTTACCATACCAAATTTGGTGAAGCTGCGATGATTAGTTGCCGAGTACTGACCCGGGCAAGATTTCCAGGGTCAACGTCACAGCACTAAGGTCAAAGGCCAAATCCAGCAAAAAACCTGACGATGCACATCTATGGGTCATAGTGAGTTACCATACCAAATTTGGTGAAGCTGCGATGATTAGTTGCCGAGTACTGACCCGGGCAAGATTTCCAGGGTCAACGTCACAGCACTAAGGTCAAAGGTCAAATCCGGCAAAAAACCTGACAATGCACATCTATGGGTCATAGTGAGTTATCATACCAAATTTGGTGAAGCTGCGATGATTAGTTGCCGAGTACTGACCCGGACAAGATTTCCAGGGTCAAGGTCACAGAGCTAAGGTGAAAGGTCAAATCCAGCAAAACACCAGATGATGCACATCAATGGGTCATATTGAGTTACCATACCAAATTTGGTGAAGCTGCGATCATTAGTTGCCGAATACTGACCCGGGCAAGATTTCCAGGGTCAGGGTCACAGCGCTAAGGTCAAAGGTCAAATCCAGCAAAACGTGTGACTTTGCACATCTATGGGTCATAGTGAGTTACCATACCAAATTTGGTGAAGCTGCGATAATTAGTTGCCCAATACTGACCCGGACAAGATTTCCAGGCTGAAGGTCACAGCGCTAAGGTCAAAGGTCAAATCCAGCAAAAAACCTGACGTTGCACATCTATGGGTCATAGTGAGTTATCATACCAAATTTGGTGAAGCTGCGATCATTAGTTGCCGAGTACTGGCCCGGCCAAATCATGGACGGACGACGGACGACGGGCAACGGACGACAGACGGACATGCAGGTGACGACAATAACCCTCCGGGCCAGGGTCGGCCGAGGGGTAAAAATTGGCAGTTGACAGCACAACAACTTCATGATGATATTAATAGCACCCGAAGTGAAGACATGAAAGTATCAAGATCTACTACTGTATTTCCAGACACCTCTGTGAAAATGGTCTGATTGGTCGTGTTGCTGCCAAGAGCTGGCAAGACCAAAAAAAAGACTTGAGTTTGCCGAGTAATTCAAGGATTGGACATCAACAGACTGGGAACAAGTCCTTTGGACCGATGGATCAAAATTCATAATTTTCTCATCCAAATGAAGAACTTGTGTGCCGTAGAGTTGGAGAATTTCAAAAATGACTGTTTAACCCCTTCAGTAAAACATGGAGGTGATAATATCATGGTTTGGGGTTCAGTCTGCTCAAAAGGAGCGGGTGATCCAACAAAAATTGACAGAATCATGGATCAAAAGAAGTATCACAGCATCATAGAGAGGCACGCATTGCAATCTGAAAAGAGACTGATTAGTCTGGGACTTTAATTTCAACAAGATAATGACCCTGAACACACTTTTAAGTTGTGTGAGAATTATTTCAGTTGGAAAGAATCATCTGGTGACACAAAAGTTATGACTTGGTTAGCTCAAAGTCCAGACCTTAATCAGGTTGAGAAAATGTGGAATTTGCTTGATACCAAGATAAACACATCTGTTGTAACATCGAAAGAATCTCTTTGGAATAAACTTCAAACCATATGGAATGGTTTAGCAAGTGAGTAAAGTATGTGAAAACTTTGCCTGCAAGATGAAATGCTGCAATCAAAGCAAAGTGTGGCCACACTAGATATTGAATTTTTCTCTCAAAAAGACATTGTTTTTGTTTTTACTATATACTGTAATCTGTCTACTTTTTTCATCAATATGATCCAATATTACATGAAATAAACAGTGCTTGAATAGTACTCGATTACTGATTTATCTTCATTTTGCTGTGTATAATCATCACTGCTCACTACTGTTTTTATAGGGTACAAAATGTGAAAATTAAGAAGGGAAAGGAAGCAATATGAACAATATGCATCTATTTGCGAACAGCTCCGCAGGCTGGGATTCAGTCTGATCAAACTACCATAAAGCAATAGCGTTTGCATTAAAAGGCGATCTGGTTCAGTCAAGCAAATGATGTCTATGATTCAAAACTTATGTCAGCTTATTGACACACCCTGTAATGGGCTGTTCAACCTATTGCGATTCAAACAGCTTTATTTCAAAGCATGGCACTACCAAGCTGAGCTAAGGCGATAAATATGCCATTTGCAACAGATGAAATTGTGCTTACCATTACTGCCACATGCATTTTTGTTTGCAAAGGCATGAAAATGGAGCCCAAGATATCAATTTTCACCATAGAAGACTTCATTTGGGACAAGTGGATTGCTAGACAACAGCTGTCCTATCAGTGTAACAACAAGCGCCAGTATTTGAGAACTGGTTGGAGTCAAGGAACAATAATTGCATTATGCCATTGTTCTGCACATTTGCTCATTGTAATTTGTGATTCAGTAAGTGGTAGCTTATTCGTTTGATATTGTATGAACCTAATGGTATGCTAGCACTGTTATTTTGGTGAGGTTGGGAACTAATGATTGCAAATGACACATAGCACTTGCATTCAGCTGATGGGCAATTTTACATTCTAACAAAAGTAAGCCCCATGCCGAAGTGCTGATTTAATTTAAAAAAGCAGGAAAAAGAGAGAAATGCCACTGCATCAAATTTCTATTTTTATAATACCAATCTAGCATCCTATATTTAGTCTGAATCTCATTTTTTCCCAAAATAAAAGGGATTTTTTTTTTTTCAATGAGCCATTGTGTTTTGTTTCATTCTTATTTTACCTATTCTTGCGAGCAGCCACATAACGATCCGCAGTCTCTGACTCTGCACTGTGAAAGCCGAGCAGTGAGTGTGTAGGGTGCGCTCCACTGTCAAATCTCAACGCTCCACGGAGAACAGGCTTCACAGCAAGGTGGTCTCATGGGATGTTTGTGGGATGTTTCAGCCTTCTCTACCCTACTGGCCTTTTTCATCTATTTTTGTGCACCATATCCTCTTGGGATTAGATCTGAGAGATATAACCTTTAACAGACAACCTCTTGTCCTCATTTGACATTTTAGAGGTTTTGCAAGTTTCTGGGTGGCACATAACATGGGTCTCTGAAAAGAGATGTAGTTGCAGTGCAATAAGGGCTTTTTCTCGCGGAAGTACTGCGTTTTTTTTTTCTATCAAGTCGGCAGCATTCATGTCAAGCAAAACAGCAGACATAATATTATTGATAAACACTTAATACATGCAGTTAACTTGCACAAAGTAAAATGTGATATGAATTATTCAATAATACTGATGATTAATGCTACAGGAAGTTGCAGCAAAAGCAGAACAAGCCAGGAGTTCCCCAGGCTTTTTTTTGTTAATGAATATGCATGCATGGTCAATAATGGCTTATGACTTCATCACAAGGGCAGCAATCCAGCTCTTGTCTATTTAACTCTCTATTCAGGGAAACTAGTCAGATTCTGTTCCAGAAATTGAACTGACTGTCAAGTTAATTATCTTTTACCATAAGAACAAAAGCAAAATGTATTGTAGTTTGCTAGTGTAAGCAGGACAAGAGGTTGGTCTACTGTTTCGCGTGTGCATAGTCCAGCAGCTTAGGCCCATCAATTGATGCTTTTATCCAGGCAGACAAGATAATGGCCAATTACACGGCTCCAATAAGTTTTAATTTCTTCTGTGGGCGGAGTGAATCACCAATCGCCTCCCGCAGATGTGTGTACGCAAATATTCTCTCCACGTACTGAGAGAATACATGGCTTGGCAAAACACACAGGCATAGACATACAGATATATGCACACAGGTATGCACACAAACACGCACAGACGTGCTGATACACATACACATATATGCACACACAATTATACTGTATAAGGTCTGTTTATATTGTACATCTCACGTTGCTTTTTGAATGATTCACGGTTCTGTTCTTTAACCACCTCATATGACATCCATTCCTTATGTAAAGTGCAGTAGAATGTGTGGGTTTGTATGGGTGACTAAAGCAAAGTCATTATTCACATCCATGCAATAATGTAACCTACAATTTAATAACTAAGATTGTTGGTTCACTTAATGGATTACGGCAGAATTACACCAACCACTTTGCTCTGGTAGCGGGAAGAGAGTTTACAGAACTATATGATACTGCATGTGAATTTGCTTTCGTTACTCATGCAAAACCACAACTCATCCTGGACTCGTGAGTGCATCACCAAAATGGCTCACAACCTAATTTGCTCCTCTTGTCTTAAAAGCAAAATTAATGCATTGCTCTTTGCTCTAATCACTCTAACTTGTTAGAGTACATGAGCAACTCAAACCATAGACTATTTGCCATCCACTCATCTCCCATTCTACACCTGTAGGATCCCGCTGCTTACGAGCAGTACAGTTGGTAAGAACTGCAACATCAAAGTCTGAATTACCCATGGGGTTGTGGGGGGCCACAATCAACTTCTATCACACAAATTAGAACGCACATTTACAAAAACACAACAAGGGCGTGTGCTATGTGAGACTGTGATGTATTTGGCTCTGCGAATATGACAGGTTCTGTACTGATTGCTCAAACTGAAGTTGGAAGTCAGTTCTGAGGTGCCAAAAGTATGCTGTGATTAAACAGATAGAATTATTCATTGCAGTGTTGGTTTAAAAAAAAAATCCAGTCATTCTACTTCTTGTTTTCGCCTTCGTTTCCCAGTACCTGTGATCGCACTGCATAAAATAACAACAATTATCACTGTGCTCTAAGCATGCAACAAATCACATCATGTGACCTCATTAGTTTCTTTGGTGATTTACAGTGGTGTCTATAACCATTTATTCATGATTATGCGTGTGAGTGCACGTGAATCAGCGTGTGTGCATTCGTGTGTAAGCGTATATCTGTGCATGTTTACATGTTTTTGGGCTGTGTAGGCTATTTCTACAGGAAAATTCCTTCTTGAGGCAGTGTGGGAAGTCAGTGGGTGCCGTGACTAAGCAACAGAAATGAATCCACAGCTAACGGATATCACTGCCCACCTTTATTCATTTTAACAGCAGACAAACGGGCAAACGGTCAGAATTTTGAGAACTGTTCAAGAAGCAAAGGGTCAATCAATGTGAATACTGAAATTACATGTTCCTGGGAAAGGGGGTGCCATTATTGTGAAACAGAAGAGCACATCAACTCCACAGTGCCTCGCCACAAATTTCACAGAATATACATGAAAGAGCCAATATATTAAAACCATTCACAGATGCAGCAAATTATGCTGATTATCTCATTACAACAGCTCATGTCCAGGCCCGCAGACAGAACACAGATGATAAACCAGCAGTCGGTTCTTGTATTTGGTGTGCTGGATGTGGGAGAAGTGGGAACTCAATGGATCTGACAAGGACCAAATTGTTATGGCTTAATGAGAGGGTTAGAACATCTCTGAAGTGGTGAGACTTCCAGGGTGCTTCCTGTCAGCAGATATGCGGACAGTGGTCCAAGGAGAGACAAACCATGGACTGGTGACGGGGTTTTAGGCATCGAGACTGATCAGTGCACGAAGGGTATGAAGGCTATCCCGTCTCGTCCAAACCAACAGAAGGGCGACTGTGGCACAAGTCGCTGAGAATTTCAATAAAACTTACAAAAGGAATGTGTGACAACACACAGCCTATCATATCCTGCTGCATATTGCATTCTTTTAGTTTGCAGACAAGTCACAGTGCCCACTTTAACCTCGTCCACATCTAAAAGCGCCCCCAATGGGCACCTGAGCCTCAGAGCTGGAGCAGTTAATGAGGGTTGCCAGGCTGAGTGAGTCCCATTTTCCACTGCATCATATGCTTTGGCAGGGTACGTATGCACCATCTACCTGGGTTGAAATGGCATCAGGATGCACTATGGGAAGAAGACAAGCTGATGGATGGCATGTGAAACTCTGGAAAGTGTTCTACTGGGAAACCCTGAGTTTGGGAATTCAAGGGATGTCAGTTTGATGGAGCTGTTTTGGCAGCAAAAGCAGGACCTTCACTTTATTAGGCAGGTGGTTTTAATCTTGTGGTTGATCGGTTTAATGTACTGCATATATCCGGAGAGTTAGGTACCAGCTCTAATAAGGTATGAATATTTGAGTCATGGATCTCAGACTTCATCATCATACAAATTTGGTGGAATGTCAAAATCACAAAAACAAAGGAAAATATAAAAACAGCTTTCATTTTTAACCCTCCAACTTCACACACAGGAGGGGGGTAATCCTCTTAAACAGGCAGCCACTGCATCAAATGGTGCTCTGCAGGTACTGTGTTATTCGTAGCAAAATAATGCGCATGAATGTATGACCTCCTGAATGTTTCAACTCAGTATTGCACTGCTTCTTTGCAAACAAATACTGGCATAGAGCCCTACCCAGGCGCAATGGTTAACTCACCCCAGAGAGGCTATGAAGAAGCAAAGGAAGCACGATCTATTTTTAGGCACAGATAAGGGTTGAGGCAAATGAAACGGCTGCCTCCTCCACGTGCCACAGGCTCCCGAGGGAGGGAGATGCTCGCTCCCGCAAAAGGTGTGAGCAGAATCCCGATGAGATTGGCGGGGCGGCCCGACGCTCGAAGCTAAGCGGTGACTGCAGAAGGAGCCAGGACAGGCGGGGGAGATGGGGACAAACTGCATTTTCCCCAGCTCGCGCCGAGCCCTCAGCCACACGTCAGATAGACTAACTTCAACAAATAATATGCCTCGTCCCACTGTCTAGACCACCCCTACACACATACAACTGAGAGAGAGGACTGTCTGCTATACTCAAAGATGATTAAAACATATAATTGTCCATTGGAAATGGCTGAGATATCCCAAAGCAAATATAGTTTAACTCAATATGCATATATGCAGGATTATCCAGGGTAAAGAGGTACAAATGAATTTGATAAGTGTGACAAAGCAATTGTATTATCCATTTGCCGGCTTAAAGACCCACCAATCACTTTAATGTGCTGAACTTGCATGACCTTTTAGTTCCTGCAGGGAGAGACGTGCATGTTTGGTAATACATTACTTTTCTCTTTTCTGACACAAAGTGCAAAACGAATGGAAGAAAATATTGACAATGCAAATGTCTACACAGAAGCCTCAGCCTCTTGAGTGTAGACTTTATTAGAGAATCAATAGCATGGTTAGGAGTGACCTGCCGGTCAAGGCACTGAGCTGGAAGAGGGGAATGAATCACAGAGGGCTCCGCGTGCAGGCATGTTCATGTCCATGTGTGCGTGCATGTGTGTGTATGCTCACATGAGCATACTGTATGAGTGCACACACATCTGCATTCAGCAACAGCCATTGAAAATTAAACTTATCTAATTCAGACGGTCTTATTGGCCAAGGGTGTGTTCAGAATGTAATGGGGTTGGGGTGGGCAGAAGTGCATGTGGCGATGTCATCAGTCATGCACAGCTCTGATTCATCCCTCCCTGCAAGTCTATTAATATCCCCTTCAAAGGAACGCCGAAGCATGTGCACTGCAATGTATCAGCAGGTCACTCCTGACAGAACTACAAGCATCATGCTCAGAGGAGCAGCGTCTAGCCACTAGACCCACTGTTGCTGGACACAAAGCCAGCTAATCTAAATAACACACGACTCTGTCTGAGCCAGGTTTATCTGGATGTCTATGAGTGTTACATTAATCCAGTAGGTTCGCAGAATACTTCCTTTAACATGATGATCTCAAATATCATTCTCCAGAGATAGCTATAGAAAATGGATTAAATGCTAATTAAAAAAAGTTAAATCAGTTTGGTAAAGTGCAGCTATAACCGGAAGATGCAGATTTAAATTGAATTTAGAGTATCGATATTGTGCCCTTAAGCAAGCCACTTTCCTTGAATTGCTTCATTATTACTTCATAGCCAACTGCATACATGAAAAAATGCCAAAAAAAAGAGATAAGTGCAAGGTATAGCTAAATGCACCGCCAAAAAAATAATCAAAAATAAAAGCTCTGAATTTTATGCAAAACGTCTGAGAGGCCTTTCACTGTGAGCAGTGACGTGCGGTTGAAGGTTAGTTTGGTGAGGCACAATCCTCCCCTTTGCTTGATTAGTAATCAAACGATTAACTATACTCAATCAAAAAAGAAACTTCACACTCATAAATTTCTAAATATTTTCTTGAAACTTAATACAAGAGATATTATTATTATTATTATTAGGGGTAAATGCGTTGTCAAAGACATCATGACACACAGCAACTCCGGCGTGCACAAGCATGCAGCACGTGCAAGCATACATCAAGGTAAAAAGCATGTTTCCTCGTGTTCCTAGTCACGTGACCTTATGAGACACGTGCAGTTGAGCCCACGTTAGCACGGTAGAGTGACATCTCGGAAAAAAAGTTCTTACAGTCAATTATCCGTTGATTTGCAATGCCACGACTGTCAAACATTCAACGTGAACGTGCCATTGGCATGCTGAATACGGAACGTTAGTCACTGACGTTGCCAGGGTTATGGGATGCAGTCGACGGACTATCCATGATCTTCGGACACGTCTCCAACAAACTGGCACCACAGCAGACCGACCTCGTTCGGGTAGACCACGTGTGACGACACAAGCAGAAGACCGACAAATCGTCTTCGTCATTTGCGTAATCGATTTCTCACTGCAATGTCCACTAGGAATGAATTGTTTACAGGTCGTGTGACTGCCCAAACCATACGTAATCGCCAGCGCACTGCTCGCTCCATGCACGCCGGCCATATCGTGAACCAATTTTAACCCAGTTACACCGGCGTCGCGGCTTCTCTGGGCACAACGACATCTGAGATGGACTCAGCGTGATTGGAATAGGGTCGTTTTTAGTGACGAATCCAGATTCACTTTGCACTTCGCTGATGGGAGAGTTAGAGTTTGGAGGAGACGCGGTGAACGCAACGCCCAATGTTGTGTGCAGGAAGAGGACCATTTTGGGGGCGGTAGTGTGTTGGTTTGGGGTGCCTTTAATGGTCCTGCCCGTTCCCGACTGATGGTCGTTCAAGGAAACCTAACTGCTGCAGGATACAGAGATCAAGTGCTCATTCCAGAGCTTTTGCCATTCATGGCAGCTCATGGCCCAGGTCTGACATTCCAACACGAAAATGCCAGACCTCATACGGCCAATTGAACGCGGAATTTTCTTAGGAATGCTGACATCAATGTCATGGAGTGGCCCTCAAGGTCTCCCGACCTTAATCCCATAGAACATGTATGGGATGTGTTGGGCAGAAGACTCCGTCAAGTAAGGAACCCTCCACAGAATTTGCAGGAACTTGGTGCCATGTTGGTTCAATTATGGCGACGCATCCCCCAAGCTGTGTTCAGACGCATCATTCAATCCATGAGGAGACGTTGTGTCGCAGTTGTGAACGCTCATGGAGGGCATACGCGCTATTGACATGCTTTCATCAAGTTGTAACTTACCATTTTTACTCTCTTACATTTCCGTAGCATTTCCGGTGGAACTGGTTACATTATGAACATGATTTTTATGGTACACCGTCCTTAATGGGTACAGAATGGAATTAAATCATTATTTAAAACCACTTTTCTTGTATGTTCAACTTATCTACCTCCAAACGAGTGTGAAGTTTCTTTTTTGACTGAGTATAGTTTAGTTAGACTATTCGGCAGAATGACGGGCCAGTTTAAGTTTCCGCGGCGTTATTACTCAGTATATCGAACCTGAAATGCTCACGAAACTGCAAATTTGCTGCTGTGCTTTCTTACAGGAAGCGAAGCAATGTCATCAACAAAAACTAAAACAGTTCGACTTATTCAGAGTTCAATGCTTGATCAATATACAATGTATTCTCCTTTAAATACGTGCTTTTACACCCAAACAATAAAAGCGGACGTTTATTTTCAGTCTTCTTTCATAATCCGATTAACAGAATGTTAAGACGATATACAGAATTACCGAGAGCCGAGAATTTTTCCTAATTGATTATTCAAATTTCCATCCTTGCAGTCTCGAATTGAAGCGTATACGTGAATGAATTTTTTTGTCATTATCTCCTCTATCAGTATACGGGCTTCCTATAGGCTTTATCTTAATTGTTTTGATTGTCAATCAGGCATAATATGTGGGAACAAGTTCGCAAAATCCTGCAGTTTGGGTCACTGCGTCACCTCAACCGCACGTCTCTGGCTTCCTGTAAGCAAGTACGCGCAAATCTATTGTTTCGTGAACATTTCAGGTTCGATATACTGAGCGCTGCGGAAGCTTAAACTGGCCCGTCATTCTGCGGAATAGTCTTACAAAACTAGTTAATCGTTTGATTGCTAATCAAGCAAAGGGGAGGATTGTGCCTCACCAAACTATCCTCCGACCGCACGTTACTGACTGTGAGATAATTCTTTGGTTAGCCTTTTTATGTGCCTTCAATATAAACCTAATTATCTAAATCTTTCATCTGATTTATAGCACAAAATTGGCCATGTTTCATTCTCAACAAAATTTATTTTACCGGAGCAAAGATACAGTATGTGTGTCAGCAAAGAAAAAACACTTTTTCATGTCATATTGCCCATTGGCAAATCTTATTTTCAATTGCCACACAATTGGTGTTTAATAAATACAATTAACAAATAAAGAATTTAATGGCAATACACATTCTGTATTTTGACATTGAAGTAATAGTGATATTGGGCTCTGACTCATTATAAAATATTGTGAGACAATGTAAACTCATTTTTGCAGCAACATTAGCTTGGATGAGTGATTGAATGACTCACATTTGGATTGTTTGACTGATGGATTTTAAACTCTTTCAACTGCGCCCCAAAGAATTGATTTTGAATCAATATCTAAGTCATGTTAAATGGTAGGGGTCAGGTTGGAAGACGTATAACCTGATCCATTAAGTCGTCTGTACAGAGAATACCCCAGAATACAGTCGGTGTTAAATTGTGCATACGTGACATAATGCTGCCTGACCACTCAGCTACAGAAAGAAGGCCACAGAGGTTCATAGCAACTCTCCTCTCTTTGATTAATTCAAAGTCCCTCTCTTGTTTTCTCTTCTCTCCCTCTCTTTGTAAAGCTAATGGAAGAAAGTGTCAATTCTACTGACCTGTTTTCTATTGATTTTAATAATAAGGATTCATCTGCAAAGCTGCAGAAGTTATTTTTATTAATTACATGGCAAAATGGACTACTCGCCAAACATGTTACTTTGTTCCATTAGAATGTTTGTTTGTTCATCTGTGAGTCCCACTCAAAACTGTATTTTAACTTATTCACTTCAGGTCTTCTACAATCTTATTCAACTATGGCCAGAAGCCTGTAAGGTCAAGATCATTCAAAATAACGAAAACATCAATGGCATATTTTTCCTTTAATTGTGGCAGTCCTAGAGGTTGTCATCTGAACAAGCCAAGTTAAAAAAATATTGCAGCAATAAGCCAATAAAATTTGTGGGCATGGCTTCTATTTGTATGATGAGCTATAACTCCTGAATGCAATAACCAATCATCACCAAATTTAGAATCCCTTTCATACAGGCCATTAAACTCAAGCTTACCAAATTTGGGATAAATCCATCAATAGGTGGCACTATAACAAACAAGTGGTCATAACTCAAACTAATTGTCCAATCACCTTGAAATTTTGCATGCAGCATGTTGGTCAAGGCTATTGAGGATATCTAAAAGGCAAGGTTATCTTGCTCAAACAAGATGGCTGCAATCAGCTAATTAAACTTCAGTACCCCTTATACATACTTTAGCTGTCACATATCACCATGAAACTTTACAAGCTTGCAAAGGATGTGCAAAAGAGCAATGTATATGCAAATTATCTTGAGTGGCCGCATGGTGGCACTATAGAGGTCAAAATTAATTTTGGACTACAACTCTTTAACCCTTTGGGCTAGATACAAAAATCTCCCACCCCGGCTCTTGTTGAAAAGGAAAAGCCTCATGGACCGAAATTATTTGCCATATTGGATTTCCCACAACTTTGAAATTTTTTGTAAAACCGTTAAAATCGATCTCCTCCTAGAAAGTGTGTCTGATTCATGTGAAATTTGGTACACAGCATCTTCAGACCAAGATCTTCAATTCCAATATAAAGAACGTTGCTGCATTAAAACAAGTGGCCGCAGCAAGCAAATGAAGTTTTAGTTCTATATAAAAAGAAGCTGAAGATTACCAAACTTGGTTATAATTGGCAAATCACTGGCGCTGTAGGAAGCAAAAATACAAAATTGCCAATATCATGCTAACCATTTGGCCAAAATGGTGCCAATTTTGCACACTGTCCTCCCAATCAGCAAAAGAAATCTTTAAAAACATGGCTGCTATCAGCCAATCAGGGAACAGCAGCTACTTGAGAGGCACAGTAATGACCCGTCAAACTTGGAGGGCTTGGTATATGTATAATTATGTACCATGAACAGGAAATTGTTTCAAAAATTCATTCAATGTGTGTCTTCACAGCTTCAAAATTGATAATAGCCTCATGTTGCTTGGACCCTTGGACTGCTCCTAACTATAAGATGGCTTAAATGCAGAGGACAAATTACCCCACAGGGTTCAATAAAGTACAACAGTTGGGACAAAGTGTAAATTGTGAATAAAATCAAAATGCAATGACTTTCAAATCAACCAGCCAGTATTTTATTCACAATAGAACAGAAATAACATAGCAAATGTTGAAACTGAGAAATTTTACAAATTTATCCACAAAATTAGCTCATTTCAAATTTGATGGCTGCTACAGGTCTCAAAAAAGTTGGGACGGGACCTGTTTACCATGGTGTAGCATCCCCTCTACTTTTTAACACAGAGTGGAGGCGTCTGGGCATTGAGGAGACAAGTTTCTTGAGTTTAGCCATTGGAATTTGATCCCACTCTTGTTTGCCACAGGCTTCCAGCTGCTGGAGAGTTTTGGGTCTCCTTTGACGGACTTTTCGTTTAATTATGCACCAAATGTTCTCAATCGGTGAAAGATCAGGACTGCAGGCAGGCCAGTTCAGCACACAGACTCTTCCACTAGGAAGCCGTGCTGTTGTATTAGCTGCAGTATGTCTTTTTGCATTGTCCTGCTGAAATACACAAGGCCTTCCCTGGAATAGATGTCATCTGGAGGGGAGCATATGTTGCTCTAAAACCTTTATATACCTTTCAGCATTCATGGTGCTTTTTAAAAAATGCAAGTGTCCTACACCATATGCACTAATGCATCCCCATACCATTAGAGATGCTTCCTTTTGAACTGAACACTGATAACAGGAGGGGTGGTCTTTCTCCTCTTTAGCCCGGAGGACACCACGCCCATGATTTCCAACAAGAATGTCAAATTTGGACTCGTCTGACCACAGGACACTTTGCCACTTTGCTACAGTCCATTTTAAATGAGCCTTGGCCCACAGAACACGCGGCGCTTCTGGATCATGCTCAACAATGGCTTACTTTTTGCATGATAGAATTTTAGGTGGCATCTGTGGATGGCACGGCGGACTGTGTTTACAGACAGTGGTTTCTTGAAGTATTCCTGGGCCCATTTAGTAATGTCAATGACAGAATCATGCTGGTGAGTGATGCAGTGGCGTCTGAGGGCCCAAAGATCACGGGCATCCAGTAAAGGTCTTTGGCCTTGTCCCTTACGCACAGAGATTTTTCCAGTTTCTCTGAATCTTTTGATGATGTTATGCACTGTCAATGATGAAACCTTTAAAGTCTTTGCAATTTGACATTGAGGAACATTGTTTTTAAAATATTCCACAATTTTTTTACGCAAGCCTTCACAGGTTGGAGAGCCTCTGGCCATCTTAACTTCTGCGAGACTCAGTCTCTCTAAGACATCCCTTTTATAACCAATCATGTTACACACCTGATGCCAGTTAACTTAAAGCAATTCTTACCTTTCTGGCATGTCGCACAGCACTAATGCCCCCATCACACTTATTCAAAATCAGCAGGAATCAAGCAGAACCAGCCAGAATGAAGAATTTGTGCAACATTCGGGCAGGAATTTCAAATTGACCAAATTTCTTGCAGCTTTGAAAGAATGCCGTTCGAATACTTAGAATGCGCTTCGAACCCGCCTCAAATGATTCTTGCACATTCTGGGTGTATTAGCTCTCGTATGCAGCTTGAATTTAGTTGGAACACAGTAGGAATATTTAGAATGCTGTTAGAATGCAGTCAGAATATTTAGAATACACTTCGAATGCCGTAGGAGTGCAGTTCAATTGCTGCCTATACACCACCCGAAGTCTGGTTGGAAGGTGCCTTGAATGCTGTACGAATTCACCTCGAATGCAGTCAGAACGCAACCGGAATGGCCGCCGAATATGGTTGGAACGTCCAAGAATTCAAACAGAATACAGCTCGAGAATGTACTTAGAATGTAACACAAGTGTCCCATATGCGTTGATTGAGTAATCGCAGACTACAGCGGGGGAACGTAAATATGCCACTAAAACTGATGCCGAATGTGTGAGTTAACAGGTATGCGTTATTAATGAAAACTGGCCACACCTGATAATGTTGAGAGTTTTCAGAGTTTCTGTAATGGTAATTTAAATGAATGATTGAAAACAGGTCATGACCAACCATCATTTTTAAGGGATGGGTTTCAGCCTCCCCTATCGCCAGTTCCACCAGCCACCACTGATTCCAGCGGCAATCGAAAGATTCCAACGGCATTCGAAGTGCATTCCAGCTGAATTGTTTTAATATCGAAATAGATTCCTGCAGCTATCGAGATGCATTCAAGGTGCATTCTGGCTCATTTGAGGCGCATTCAGGACATTCTGGCAGGATTTGTCGTGGCTTGCCGTTTCGATTCTCCCTGGAATGCAATCAGAATGTTTTGAATGCTGTTGGAAAGCCGTAAGAATATTTATAATGCAGTCAGAGCGCAGTTAGAATACACTTCGAATGCCATTCGATATTTCTCCACTTAGAATGCACCTGGAAAGTTTTGAGCATGAGCAAAACATTCGGGCCGGGCACAAGAACGGGCCTGAATATTCGGAATGCACTCAGAATGCACTCAGAATGTTTAGAACGCACTTCGAATATCCAGGAATATACAAAGAATTTTCATTCCGATGGCATTCCGGCTCATTCCGCCTCAAGTGTGACTAGGGTTTTATAAAAATTTGAATATGAACAACTCCGCCTCCCTCCAAAGTTCCACCCTCTTCCCCCTGCCTGACCTCTGATGCTCCCCTCACCAACAGTAATTACATAATATTCAATTCTATATGTGGTACAAAATAAAATACCCTTGTAATGTTTATTTACCTTTGTAGTCTGACGAACTACCAATAACGTTATTATCGTAATTATAGCATTTCAGCGCCCGTTTGTTTAAAGGCAAATGCGTCGTTTTTCGCAAAATTCATACTTATTTTCTTGCAAAACTGCTGTCATAATGTCTGTCTGCCAGAGAGGTGTGCGACTCGCAAGCGGTGACAGCGGTAGGCAACTGGAAGGGATGCGGCGACGGATGACAGACAGGAAGCTCTGCAGATCATTTTATTCGGAACGAATAAAATTATTGGTCAGACTTTTATGAGAAATATATGAGAATTGAATATTGATGAGTTTCAACACCTGGTGGATTTCTTTTACATTTTAGCGTGCCGTACACTCATTAGGAGCATTTTACGATTACAATAGAAAAGTGTAAACATGCCAGAAAGGTGAGAATTGCTTTAATTACTTGCTAAATGTTTTTTTCAGTGATTCTCTTATATATTAATTGCTTTCTCGGCCCTTTTTTGCCTGTGTCTCCAACTTTTTTGAGACCTGTTGCAGCCAGAAAATTTAATATAAGCTCATTTTGTGGATAAAAATGTAAAATGTTTCAGTTTCAACATTTGAAATGTTATCTATGTTCTATTGTAAATAACATATTAGCTCGTGTTCTGAAAGTCATTGTATTTTGACTTTATTCACAATTTACACTTCATCCCAACTATTTCAGAATTGGGGTTGTGTATCTTATCTTATCTTATGACCCCTCAATTATTGCTTGCGGTAGCTAATATTTTTGCTTGTTTCTGGTGCATAGAAGGGGGGTTATTGGTATTGGTCACCCTCTGACTATAATTCGCAGTGAAAATTCCTAGAGCCCAGGGTAGTTCTACTGTTGATTTCCTGGACACTACAATCCTTTCTGCTTCACGTTCACAAGGCCCAACTATAAACTTTGCCTGTGGGGACAATGCTGTTGTTTCGGGAATATACCCTACTGTTGTTCTCGGACTGCATTGGTCAAGTTTGAGAGCAAATGTCAAGATTTCACTGAGGTGTCACTCTCTGAGTGATTTTTTATTTATTTATTTATTTATTTATACAGTCATTTATTTATTTGTTCACAAGGACCAAAAAAATCACCACTGAACCTTGCACATGGGTCTTTTTTCTGTTCCTTAAAACACTAAACATATTTGAAGTATTATTTCCTTGCTGAACGAGTATTGATCAGTGGTGTTCATAGAGAGGAAGGGAAACTGTCTGTATTTCTGGAATCAATACATGCTGTAGGAAGCAAGTCCAATGGGACTGTTTCCATGGAGTTCTTTGATGAGGAAAATTCACCCTTTTTCTAATTAAGCAGATGAAGGCTGACATATTTGAAGTGAGGAACGCAAATTCTTGTCTTCATTTAGTAACAGATGAAATGTGCAAAATGCTTTGACAGTGGATGGGTTTATTGTGATAATGGAAGGGGGTGCAGCTAATGGAGTCACAGTACTGTGACAGAGGCAGTATTTAAACACTCTGCTTTTGATATTTAAAATCTCTTTCACTCAACACAGAATATTTGTCATGATAACCTGAGACTACATTTACATTACCAGCAGGATGATTTCTGGGTTAAATTTAAAATATTACAGGGACCACTGAGGGTAGACATGCAGATGCAGTTGCCCTGGTCCATGGTTATACAAGATAGGAAGGTATTCACTTTTGACAGAGAGCCCATGGGTAATGTTGAATTGAAGGGAACACTACTGCAGGTGACAGGAAATTGAGCAATGAGCAATTACTAATGAACTGTCATCAACGTGAGCTTAAATAGAACACAGAATAGGTTCAAACAGTGATCTGTGAAATCTGATTGGCTGAAAGTGAAACCACTGCTATTTTTGACACTTATACATCCTTCAGAATCATTTTACTTTAACATGAGTCAGAAAGACAGGCATGAGATAAGATAATGCCCGCATTTGTTTCTGCAGGTTACTTTCATGTTTGTCATGCTATCAATTTTACAGTAAGTGTAGACATCAAAGTATCAATGGAAATTTACATAACCGCTTTGAGTTTACATCCTTTTGGTCCTGAAAATGTCTCTTTATTTTTTTGCGGACACAAAATCAGAATGGGAGCTGGCATCACAAATGTGAGGGGGACATCAAAGGAAGGATTAAGGGAGGAGAGGGGTACAGCTGGCATGACACCACAGAGACAGGAAAAAAGGATGGGGAAGACCCATAAATGATTCATCATGAAGCAGGTTTGAGAGAGAAGCAGGAAGCACATACTGCTGGGGGTCCATACTGCTTTCTCATTTCATTCTCTTTCGCATCATCTTAGAGGAGTTAATTATGATGTTATTTCACATTTGCGGGTCTCATCTGTAAATATCCTGGGCAGACGAAGCAAAGAAGGCTGAGACTGTCCCCTGTGCTCGATATTTGAAATATCTCCACTTGTGCCAATGCTGACAAGAGAACAGCTATCTCAAATTATCAAGGAGAGCCATCTTTACAGTAGTCCAACACATCCCAACTAGCAGTGCAATACATACAATGAAGTCATTATACAGAGGTCTATGTTTATTTGACGCTAACATTTTGTTTAGGTCTGGACATTTCAGTAGTGCATATGGCAGAGACAAATGTAAAGAATTTTACATGGGGTGGCAAAAGGGGGGCAAAAGGTCTTTGCAGAGTGGTATGGTAAGACAGAGGAAGTCCCCATATTTAAACGCAATTTTACGAGTATATGCAAATGGTTTCAATAAAAGATCCACAAAAATATTTTCAAATACTTATTGTTAAATTAAGCCCCATATTAAAAACTCTACATACGTTGTGCTTTCTTACTAATGCTGCACAACCGGAACAAAAGACCAGTGCTCAAACAAAATGGTGCAAAATGAGGTACCTCCATAATTTTCAAGATAGATGCTATATTCATGTTATTTATGTTATGAACATTTATTATGAAGCTTAACAAAATTGAACAAATGATAAAACTTTTCTCAATTTATAAGCGACTTACATGTTGTATCATAATCAAAAGTGATAATCAATATATGGTATTTTATTAGCATCTAGATAGCTCCCTAGCTAGCCTGGCAAGTGATTCAGCCATGGTCGATGCCGGCCACACAATTAACAGCTGCACAAATCAGAATGCTGGGAATGATGAGCGTGGTTTCTGTGTCGCTCAACATCCCACATACCTCCCTCATAAATTAGATAATGGTTTAAACAATAAAATCTTTTTTGAAAAAGAACCAATATTTGGAATTTTCAGACCCCTCCCAATTTAAAAGAAAAGTAAAACTTTATTTTTCCATTATTTAACGAATTCTTGTAAATGTAAAATCTCCAGTTCAGTGTCCACTTAAACTTCAAACAAAAACTGCGTGCTAGCAAGGTACTACAGTTTTGGAAACACTACACCAGCAGCATGTAAAAGAAAGTCCAAGGACAGGAGTTGGTCTCAGTAGCCAGATAATCAGCTGGCTAGCTAGCTAGCTAGCTAGATAGCACCGTGGATAGCTAAGGTAACACCGTCTGCTTTTCTTCAGGTGCTCTACTGCTGCATGTCTTGCATGTAGACAAATATAACAGTCTACTTTAGGCAGTTTTGTGCTCACCTACCGTTCCCCTCTGCTTACTTTTTAACTCCCATTTTTGTGTTTGTTCTTTGACTGCATTTTCAGTGATGTTGCTGAGAAAGGCTAGGTAGCTAATTAACATAATCTACTAGGGCATTTGATTGATCATCATATTTCACATTTTTTTTCAAAAACGAAAGCAAGAGGAAAGATATTTTCCAACACAAGGAGATAATATGCCACTTAAATACAGTCAATTTAACTAAAAAATGCAATTAACTAATGTAGGTCTATTGAATGCCCCTATTTAGATGATTATTAAACATTGATGGATTGAAATCTAAACAATTTTAATTCCCATGACTGAGATTTGTTTGACTTTGCTGTTGTTTATAATGCTGATAACCGACTTGATCCACAAACCATATCACGTCTACCATAAGAACATTATATTCTTTTTAACCTCTTACTGCCACAATTATGATTTCGCCACAGCAGGTATAACTTCTCAGCAGATCCCCATTACCACATTGTTTCCGCCACTAGCCCTCAACTACTTGAAATTCAGCAATTGTTTGAAATTTGTTAAATTTCAACAACCTTCACTGACCGCTGCAAATCACCTCTGCACACTCCTGAGAGCCACCAGTTTTAGTAGAGGGGACATTGAACCCAGTTGAATGAATATATAGCTATGGTACCTACCCAGCCAGTTCACAATTCTTTAGCACATCTTTGTGTGCGGCAGTGTTTTCTTGAAACAACGTTAGTCACGCGATTAAAGCCTGGATAAGCACATCAGATTGGACCATTGACTACCTATGGATTGGAAAAAGCTGCAAACAGTGGAACTAACATTACATTGGACTGGACCGTGTTAAATTTACAATTTCGCGTTTCTTTTGTTGTCTCCGTTGATCCAAACTTAGTCAGGTTATTCTTGCCATGTCTGAAAGTTGGTCACATCCTGACCATCCCTACCCAAATCTACGCCTACGAATGAGGGATTATTTATTAACTATTTATTTCTCAATAATGCTTTTCAAGGACCTCAGCAGTTTGTGGAGATGTCTGTTTTTTTCAATTGCCATTTTAAGAACTAAAAGAGTTGGGGGGGCAGTTGAGAGAGCAAGTTCTACAGTAGGTGGGCTGTTGACCCCCCTTGTCCCCCATAGATTCAACCCTGGCACATAGGTATCAGCCAAAGTAATATAATTTATAAAAGATTATTGCAACTTTCAGTTTGGAAGGAAATACGATATTTCATAATTCAAATGACAGGTAAGTTCCATGGTTTAGAATATAAAATGACATCCCAGAATGTGTCTACCTCTTTAAATGGTGCAGCCTCTCATGAATGTATACTTTCAACCGCTCTAGTTTGGTTTGGCTTATGAATGCATTTGATCTCATTGCTGACTAAACTCACTGCGGTGCCCTCACCGCGAGCGCTTTTGAAACATTTTAATTGCCTTTCAATGCTTCGACAATGCAGGTGACAGGCAGTTCAGTTTGATAATTTGGTATTGCTGGTGCAGCAAATAATTGTGGTAGAGTTATTTCTATCACTGGATTTACAAAGCACTTCAGGGGAAAAACAAACATAATGAAATATGAAGCTAACTGCAAATGTTGTGCTGAAACAATTGATAAAATTTCCCCCTTTTTTTGTTTTTTTTTTTTTTACAAATTACTGCACGGTATTTACGATTGTTAGAAAAACTAATATCTCACCAGTAATACGATTTTCAGGTGCTATCCCCTTGATATTTACTGAAATGATCATCCTCTCACTGTGTCCACAAGTTACAAAATAATTTGCTGACAGTGCTGCCACTGCTGGTCTTGGATCACACACGGATATGGTCATTAGTGTTTGTATCCATTAAAACAGAATATGTTTTTGTGCATTCAGGCAAGCAAACGTACACTAAATATATATGTTTTTAACATTTTTCTCTTGGTGTTGATGCAGCTTATAACAGGGGTGTCTTTTCTTACATGAAGAAGGCCAGGTATAGATAAAAGTTTAGGTTCTTACTCAGCAATACAACACCCTATAGAACAAATCAATAAATCACAGCCTTCAGTCATGACATAATATAGGTGCATCTTAGCTCAGAGCTAAAACAGAAACCGTCACCCAAAGTGGCCCTTTTGGGCTCCGTTGGTTTACAATGTTCCCTCGATGGAGTGGGACTGCAGTGCAGGGTGAACAGTTAAGTACGGAGAAGGGCAGAGAGCCAAGTCAGAGCTGAAGAAACACAATCAGGATGACAAACCCTGTTCATTAGTCTAATGTCTGCTCTATGGATAGAGCCCTGTATCACTGCTCTCAAAAATCACTCCACAGGGACCTACTGACCTCCGACACGTTCCAATCTGTGAGAGAGTCTTTCAAACCGCGTGCGTTTACCTGCGGGGAGGGGGCTCAATTTTAAGACAAATCAACAAGGTTATAGCTACAGTCTAGCTGTGATGAAGTGTCTCATTTTGTTGGGTTGTAGAACGGGAAAATGCAATTTCGGGTCAGGCTGAATGTCTCCACTGTGGAGAAAATCAAGCCTCTTGAACAGTCGAGTTGTGGTGACTAGACTCCGCACCTCATAGCATGAAGCTTGTAGTTCTGTCAGGAGTGACCTGCTGATACATTGCAGTGCACATGCTTCGGCGTTCCTATGAAGGGGATATTAATAGACTTGCAGGGAGGGATGAATCAGAGCTGTGCATGACTGACGACATCGCCACATGCACTTCTGCCCACCCCAACCCCATTACATTCTAAATCTACTTTCTACTTCAAAGAGCTGCCATGGAATACACTGGGGATCACGGGCCTTTTAGCTGGCAATGTCATCTAGGCTAATGATGCAAAGGCCTTTTACTTCCATGCTATCCCACTGAGTGGGTGGCAGTAACCTGGGTAAATTTCCCAGTTCCAGCAAGGGAAACAGAAATCCCACTCAGAGCCCCCTTCTGCCTTAGCCCCTGTCTGGCCCAGCTCAGCCATTACCCCAGGCATTCTGGTACACACCATTTTGAAAACAAGCACAGCACTATTCACAGGCTTGTGGCAGAGCTTAGTACAGTGCATTTTTTTGAATTTAGATATTGCTTTCAGAACAATAATTACCAACCCACTTTATCTGAAGGGAAATATCATCCTCAAGCTTTGAGTGCATTCTAATATATAAATGTCGATGCTTCAGTGTGCTACAGTGTCCCATACTTACAAAACAATCCATGCAGAGATATAATAATTTGGTCATATGAATATTAGGGATTAAGACAATATAAACAAGTGATTCAGTGTACATACCTCTTTAATATAGCTTCAGTTCTACTTTTCAGAGAGATGGAAAAAACCTGCTCCCTTTTAAAGCGTGGTATTTTTGGGTCTGGTCATGCAAAGAGTAAGCACCCAAAATGTCTGGGACCAACACAGTATTAATGAAGTATGACATATTTGAGTGTCACAATACCCAGACATTTTTTCCAATCACACCAATGACAAACTGGACAGGAGGATGGTAACTACTTAGGCAGGAAGACATTGCTAGTAAGATCTTTGGAATAGAACATTTCAACCCTATAAAAAATCCATTTTAGCAGTATGGTAATGTTCTTCATGATTCTGAGTTCAGTTCCAGACTAGTCATATTTTCACCTCAAATAATTTAAAAGAAAAACTTTTGCTTTAATAGATTATTAGCAACTCTAAAAGCAAATTAGCACATTGGCACTTACACTCAGCTATTTACATTCATAAAAAAGTGGAAACTGTATGTGTGTTATGATATTCTTATTTGGAAGACCAGCCAGCAAGGGTAATGTGGTAGACAATACGTTAAATAAATTACTCCTACCAATAAAAGTGAAGCCAAAGAATCTATTAAAAGGTACAAGGAAATAAATGGATTGCCATGAGATTGGAATGAATCTGGCATAGACCTGCTCAAGAAATTATATCAAACAACAGTTTAATTAAAGCAATGCAGAATCATTCAGAGCACATATGGGCACTGCATGCATGTAATTGCAACGGCACGGGGTTCAGTCCTTCATCAAAATACTCCCTATAATTCCTATGGAGAATTCCTATGGAGACTAATTATTAAAACAAGTGGTGCCAGGCACGACATACCCACCCATGGGGGATGTTTTTGTGCTTTGTGTGTCGAATAACCCAGGAACCCCCCTGACATTTTGACCCCTACCGCTAACAAACCTCATGATGACACATCAAAGTGAAGCATATGGTTGGAAGTGGAACTAGAAAATGCACATTTTTAATCCAGTTAAAGATTGATCGGAGCAGATTTAACGAATTCATTGTGTAAAGCAACTTTTGGTTTCCCAGTGACCTTGACCTTGGACCCTCTGGATCCACAGTTTAATCAGGTGATCCTTGGACCACTGCACACCTTTCCAGAAAATTTTGAGTAATTTCAGCGAACCATTTTTGCACTAGACTGCTGACAGACAAACAAACAAACACAACCAGGAAAACAATACCCCATCTCCTTTCAGGCAGGATAATTAGAACTGTAGAAATAATAGGAGGTGTTTCGGAATGGATTTCAAACTGGTCATGGGATAGAATACAAAGAGTGGGGCTCAGAGAGGTCTCCTCCAAGTGAGGCACAGTGAGAAGAAGAGTCCCACAGGGATTGGGGCTGGAACCCCTGCTCCTCTTCATCAACACTAATTACTGAAGCATTGAGAACAAATTCAGTTAAATTTGCTGAACATACTAAATTGGGCGGTTTTGCCACAAGTTTAGAGAACAGGTATGTAACTTGGCCTTACAGGTTCCAGGTACTATGCTGTAGGAGTAAAGAAAGGCTAACAGGATGCTGGGATATATAGCCAAAATTACTGAGTATAAAGCAATGGAGGTTATACTTCTCATGTAAAATAGCTGCATCAGACCACACTTAGAGGATTACGTGCAGTTCTGAGCCCCATACCAAAATAAATATATAGAGGCTCGAGAAAAGGTTCAAGGAAGAGCCACAAAGTTAATTCCCGGTACAAAAGATGAAAACTATGAGGACAGAAAGAAGAATCTTAATCTCTTCAGCCTGTGTAAAAGGAGACTTCAAGGTGATCTGATTGAGGTCTTTAAATTTCTAAAAGGGCAGAACAAAGTTAACAGGATTATACAGGCTAAGTTTTGTTTGCAAAACTAGGAGGTCACAAATGGAAGTTAGCCAAGGGTAAAATCATATCGGGGAGGTGTTTTTTTTTTCACGCCAAGAGTGGTAACAGTGAGGAATAGCTTGCCTGGTCATGTTGTAGGGCAGAATCTCTGGGACTTTTCAAGACCAGACTTGATACAGAGCCTAGTACCATCTGTTCCATAATCATCCCAAGTGTTTGGTTCACTTTAGAAATAGGAAAATGGCACGCCTAATTGGGCTGAATGGCCAGTTCTCACCGCTCAAGTTATGTCACGCTATGTTATATTATGTTGTGCTACATTATGTCATGTCATGTCATGTCGTGTCATGTTGTGTTGCAATCAGTTTTATTTGACTTTGTTTAACCTACAAGGCACATGAATATTGGAAAAATGCATAACATTCAACTATTATGTAACCCTATTATGTTTGAAGTACCTCTGCTGTAAGTTAATTATGCTCATTCTTGAGAAGATGACTATTCATACTTACAATGCATGTGATTGTAAATGCACAAAGCGCATGTTTTTTTTTTTTTTTTTTTTTATTCAGAAGGGATGTGTGCCTCTTGGCAGTATTTGTGTGACACATCTCTCTCAGATGTATGTATGGAGAGATTACATGAAATCTGTGCAAATTGGTTGCTGGTGTCTTTACAGTATTATCATGCTCTGGGAATTTGAATTACCAGAACATCTTTATCAAAAGCATAGATAATTATGATCCTCAAACAGCATGTATCCAACCCACTTTTATGGAAATTTTTGCCCATAAATATAAGATAACAAGGGGAAATAAGCAGAGGGCAGAGCATGGTCAACAAGAATGGTAATGGTGGTATTCATGCAAAAAGCATGTGCTTTTGCTACAACAACTAGAGGAAGCTGAGTGCACCACTTGGTGCCTTTTCATCCATAAAGATGCACAGAGCCAGGGTGAAAAGGAACTGGACCTTTTACCACAGGAAGTGGACCTAATGCAAGTGAGAGAGATATCCATGTCTGCAAAGGAAGAAGTGGGCTGAAAGAAAAGGCCATATTCTCCCCTCTAGAGTGGAATAATGCCGCCATGGGAATTCCCTTCACATTGTCCCTCAACCACAGAACATGAAAAAATATATATAGTGTATCTCTGCTTAATGATCATAATCGCACTTTGGATCGTAATCACAGCAACATGTAGCTCCAATTTGATAAATTATTAGCTGATATGACTCAGCATTGAATCAATACATTTTAGAATATTGGTAATATTGGAATGTGTTAATTGGAGAGGTGCTATATGTTCATTAATGTATGCTTAGTCATTTTGCTTTCATCCTATATGCCTCAAAATGGTTCACCAAAAACAATTGTACCAAAAAACAGTTGCCCTGAGCCACAAGAATTCATTTAAGACTTTCCCAGCTTTTAGAAATATCATGCATGCTTCAAGAAACGTCTATAACAACACTAAACTCAGTGCATGACCTAATTACATGTTCTGTCATTTTATCATGTGCATTTACAATATTTAAACTATTATATTAATTAATCCATGATTTATGACCAAAATGGAACATGGCCAAAGCACACAGTCATTTTTAAAGCTATTGCGAGCCACTGGGCCTCTGTGTACACATCACATGTAAGTTAGAACTAATAGAAACATGTTTCCAGCAGTGCCCTTTCAGAGTCAATAAAGAAAAAAAAAATTAAAACAGCAAGTCACTGGTAACAACACTGCAACTCAAATCCACGATAGATAACCTTGGAAAGCACAGACAGATAAAACCCCATCGATGATTTCAATGATTCGATACCTACAGAGAAATTACATTTCAAAACAGTGACGCAATTCTTTTTCAATTACATATGCTTTAAATAAATGAGGTATTTGCACTCTGTGTCATGTTTGGTTGCATGCAGTAATGTACTGTAACACCACACATTTATTCTACATAGAATTTTGATAATTGCAAATGTTGCTAGTTCATTTCGACCTCTCCCTCAGCAAAATTGCATCGTTATCTTCAATATCAGATTGAACGAGTAAGTAATTAAATTTATACAACCCCATAATGCATACTCCTCTCTGTATCTATCTTTTCACACAGTATGCCTCTGTTGCAGATAACCATTCATCACTTTCCAATTATGGCAGTGCACTCTGCTCAACCAACTTCAGTGTTACACCATCATATATTACGCAGTAATTTTAAGCATTCTGCATTAAGGTACACTTGCTCCTCTCCTTGAGCCACCTACACAGCCCATTGTAGGGACAGTACACAATCAGAGGACATTTCATGATTATTAGCAACTGTATGGAGGCAACTTATTCCTTGTAGTATAAACAAATTCATGAAAAAAAGTGAATATTCAATGCCAAACATTAGCCAGGGGACAAAATGATGATTAAGCGATGTGTTCGTATGTGAAAAAAGCATCCATCCAAAGCCAACATGAAGGTCTTAGGGCAGTGACACACACTTGTTCATTCCGTCATCATTTCACTGGGGAAGGCTTAGCTTAGTCATACCATTCAACATCCAAAAAGCAGCTTCTTGAACCGATATCCCACTAATACAGCATGACGGACTATTACAAATCTTAAGTGTATTCAGTGTGTGTGTTCTAATTTAGTCAGTTCCACATAAAATTTTGCATGTAACTTAGCAGTGATTTAATGGTTTCCTTAAGTTGTGTAGGGGTCACCATAATATTGGCGGTGACACTATACACTGATTTGACAGGACCTCTAAAACACTCTGCCACAGACTCATGCCCACCTCAACCAACAGACCCCCCCTCCCCCCCATAATCTGTTGAATATAAGGCCACCCAGGCTCAAGTAAAGGGGTCACTGCTGAAATGCGCCATACACCTGATTTATTTTGAGCAAGACCTCATTTACTATGCTGTTGCATCCACATCCACTACCCTTTTTTTAACAATTTAACTGTGGAAGTACATAACAGATCTGGACCATTAATTCAACTAAAGACCACTTCAATCAGAAGTTAACTTAATCCTTTAATTATATACATCATTACTGGCAAATTCTTGTGGAATAGCGTGAATGATGACTTGACAAGTTTTAGTTCAGTGGAGATGGTGGAGCCAAAATGATAAACCACTGGAAAAACATGCTGCTGCAGTCTCTTCCTTTCATATCACATGTGGGAGAAGCAATGCCTTGCTGATGTCCTTTCAAGTGGCGCATCATTAAAGTTAACACCTAGCTTAATCAAAACTCATCACTGTCCAGAGCCGCGACAATAAATACATTATGCGGAGGGTAATGGCTTCTATTAATATACCCTAATTAATGGGGCAGACAGTTTTTTGCTTTCTGCGAAAGTTTTCATCGAAAAAAGAATGGCATCATTAAAGGACTCATAAGGATCAACGTGTCATTCTACTTACAGTGATGTGATAAGAGGGTGATGCATGAAACTATCGCGCATAGAATGTGTAAGCATATTTCCATATCTTAGCGTTTTTATTCTTTTTCCAAACTTGAACACATTTGCCAAGCGCCAGCTGTTTCAGACCTGTACAAAAAATGCGTTCAAGGACCTCAGAAATACAGTGCAAATTTCGCGTGGCAACATCAAAAATATTCCCAACAGCTAAGAACGTGTGGTAGGTCACCGCCAGTTTATGTTCCACTGAAAACATACATTGTTGTTGCGTCCGCGGTTTTCCCTGAGAAATTAACCAGCAACGAACAACACATGACAAACAGGCAATACTGACATGCTTATGCATGGTGCGTCGGACGGGCCCTTAAATAAGCCTTACCTTCCTGTAAACCAACATGTTCGGGGATTCGTCAGCCACTCCGTTGCTGCTTTGACCATAATTGTTTGTCTGCGCCATGACCCAGAGTGATATACAGCCAGTGTGTTAAGTGCAACTGAAAGGAGAGAGAAACACCAGCTAAAAGGACTGACTCGCAAATAACGTGTATGTGTGCATGCTTGTCTCAATCGCTGATGCTTAGGCGCAGCGCGGCGGGTAGGTTCGCTTGCAGGTTCTACCTTTGGTATATTTTGTTTTATCAGGCGTAAATGGATGAGTCTGGTATCTTAATAAAAACGAAAAGATACTACTGTTTATCGCCTACCTCAATTAGTAGCCAAAATGTGGTTAATTATCCAAAAATGAGAGGAGATGAAGGAAATATGCGCGCGTAATTAAGAGCGGTAGGCTATATTGTTATTAATAACAACGGCGGACAGGATTAGCTATTACACTCACAGTGGAGTAAATATAAGGCTAGGTCGCTAGCACTAGCATTGATGTGAGAATAACCATATTTTACTGAAGCATCGCCCTTCCAATCATCTAATGTTCTGAGTGCATATCATAAACCTAACAGCGAAAACAACCGTGCACGGTACAGTGCTAATGCGTGTCAGCTTTCACGCGATTTCAAAACACATTCAGTTCTGACGTCGATTTACATGATTGCCCCAAATGCACCTTTGTCGAAATATAACATTAATGGTCGGACGCCTTTCATTCGTCTTATAGCAATGTATGATCTGTTTTGCATATCAGCAAGCAAAGCTTGCTCTGGGCATCAGTAAATTAATTTCGATCCCTTTTCCTGCACAAATGAAATGGTAGGCTTCAATTTGCACAGTGAGACAAGAGCCATTGGCAATTTCAGGACCTTAGACAGCTACCGTGAGATCCGCATCGTCCAATCAATCCATTACATTTTCCAAAGAGAAAAACGATCAGTGAACGTAAGTCAACATCGTTGTCGAGTGTGAATTACCTTCGACAAGCGCTGCTTGCGTATAAAATCCTGCTTGCTTTCAAAAATACGCTGTGCAGTTTGTCAGCTCGCAGACGAAGGAATGTAATGATAATTCATTGGAAATGATGAAAATCTGGCACTCGATGTCGACCTGCTACGGCTTCCCTCTTCCTTCCAAACGAAGCGAGAGAGCACAGGCGCGCGGCACCCACAACTTGCGTGTGAACGCGCCTCGACCTCTGACCAATCACGTGCAAGAAATCAAAATGTCCTGAGCGCCTAGGCAACTGCGCACAATAGGGAATCGACCTTCATCCATATCCAGAATATTTTGGTTCACTGTCCAGAAATATTTTTTATTTGGCTATGACAGTCAAAATCAGCACTGGCGTTGCCGGCAATGAAAGCGATCATAATCACGATTGTAAACTGAATACTTATTCACAGTCACCAATGAAAAAAGAAGAAGACACCCATAAGTAATATTTGTCTAAAACAAATATAGCAATTCTCAAATTCCAAGAAAAAAAAAAAACACATTGTTTTCCACTTAATTCTTGGACCTATGATCAGTAGCATTTAGAACTGGATACCATTCAACGATCTGTGTGTGAGAGCAAAATGGAGGTTAAGGCAAACAAATAATTAATCATCTAAGGAATTTGGTGAGTGATCCTTTACCCCAAGAGTGCCCACTGGAAAAAGAGAAAAAAAAAAACGATCAGTAATTCAGATGTTTTCCAGGATTATACTAATTTTGTGAGCTGATTTGAGCATGTTTGTTATCTCACAATTGCTATTAGTTATGATATTTCATATAAGGAATCAGAAGAAAAATATTTTCCTAAACTCAGGTAAATTTCAAATCTGATTCTGATCTGATTAGTTTTCTAATTGCACCCACATAGCATACGAGAAATCTTAATTCTAGCGACAAGATTACAAATCTCATCTGGATCACTAAGAATATTATTTATGTTTTAGCGATCTAAAGGGGGTTTGTTCGATCTTAATGTGTTTGCTCCCCAGTCTGGTGGCAATAGCTGGCTGTGTAAAAGCATTCAAATGTAGGTGGCGAGTTCCATGAGAAGGATTTAAAAGGAATGTTTACCTTCATTATCAGCACCATGTTAGCATACATACTTTTAAATGGCCAGATGCAAAATAGGTTGCTGGTGTAAACAGAGTTTTCTCTTTCATAGTAAATTGTATTCATAACCGTCAACTCAAATAATTTTGTTTTTTGGCCAAACCCTACATTCGCAGATGTCTGTGGCTAAGTGTCTGACTGAGTGACTGACTGATTGACTGACTGACTGATTAACTGATGAAGTTACACTTGGCCGGTCGGCCGGCCAAGAGTACTTTCCCTTTTGGCCACTGCTCTTTTTAACTGATTTGGCACTAACAGTTTCTATTACATCATCTCGGGGCATTTACAGCAGATCCATACAGATACACGTTAACAATTACTAAGGTCAATACTGAAAATTCAATGGACATTTAAAATCAAGGAATCCACAGCATAAACCATGCCAGTGACTATCCCGGCAACAAACTGCCCACATTTTTGCACATAGACCATAAATTTTCCAGTCATATATTTGTTTTCAACATAGTCTTATCGCTCCTTAAAATGGGGATACAAAGAATGAAAGGTATTTCTACATGGCTCACACAATGTGTATGTGAATCCTTAAATGGAAGTTGCAAGACCTAGTTTAATGCCAAATACAATGTGCTGCAGTACAGACCTAATCAACAAAATACATCAAGACAATAACAGATTCATCACTGAGTAACTGGATATTAGCTCTATTGCTGTTATATACCTGGTTAAACTACCAGACATTGCTTATGTGCAAATGTGTCAGTCACATAGAATGCAGATGGAGACTGCCATAACCCTGCCTTTGAGAATCGCCAGAGGAATTGGGCATGAACTGGATTGCTAGAATGAAACACATCCATTCAGCCCTCCTAAGCCCTGTGTCCAATGGGTTTTCATTTCCAGCCTTGGCACCAGCTCTTCTCCAACTGCATCTTTATCTGAGACCCTTCCTAGCTTTCCCACAGAGAATAAAGAGAAAAGTATATCTTTATGTTAAATGTATATTTTTATAAAAGGCAAGGCTGTATGCCCTCCTTCTCATCAAAGAAAATACACGGTGGAGAAAATATGGTAAAAAAAATAAAGCTGAGAAACCCATTCTCATGCATATAGTGATTGGTTCACTGTATAAATGAAGCTGAAGTTAATAATAACCACAGTAAATGTGGCTCTCAGGCAAAACAATTTTACACCGCAGTATGATTGGAGATGCATTCTAACAAGATGATGTGGAACAAATGAAACTGCAAAGGAATTCAATTAATGCTAATCTGCCAAAAGGCTGACCAGACTCCTGCTTTTTCTGAAGCTCTCCTTCAAATTGGGACTGAAAATGTCTATCCAAGCCGTATTTCAACATTTCTGAAAATGCCTGCTTAGATTATATACCTTCTAAAAATGCCTATAAATAAACAGTTAAGCATTCTGTTCATTACACCCATCCATCCATTGTTTTAAAATCCAGTATACTGTAACATTGCCGAACAATATAAGAAAATCTGCACAAAGTTTTGACATCAAGCAATTTTCAGCAGGGAAGTGAAATCTTCAAAACTGTAATTAACCACTGAATAATGTTGATGTTTCTTAGAACCAAATAATTGTCTGTGCCAAGAGCTATTGTGAGGAGTGGGGAATGAGTAACATATAAATCAAAATACTAACATTGCCTGGGGTTCAATTTTTGATTTCCACTGTGATTGTTGTGGATAGCATTTATGCATCATGCGTATTTGTTCAAATCCAAACTATAAACGCAGAACTGACCAAAATGAAATAGTAATAAAAATATATAATATTACTTTTCATGTCAAATAACTGGAGTATATCTTTAAAATGAGTGAATATTGAAAGGACACGGAGAAACATATGATGTTGTTGACTTTACAAACGTAAGCGTAACTGAATACTCTAGGGATTTGGCTGAACCATCTTGTCAGAATTTTTAAGCGAGTCTCGAATGACATTGCCCACTTATGCATAACCCATCATGCACTCCCATGCATCCAGAGATTAATTTGTATTTTTTTCATTTTCAGAACAACAAATGTTTTTCTCCTCAACAATGAACGCCAGTTAAATTGCTTATTTGTCTCTGAACAGGGCGTCTATATGCAGATTCATTTGAAGGCAGGAATAACAGTTAAACCAACACCACCCCTCTGTAATAATCATATCTTAATTCAAACAATGTAGACTGAGTCACAGGCAGCTGGAGGTATGGAACTTTGCCAACTGAGCAAAAGCATTACACATTCTAATACCACGTTCTTTAAAAGGTTGGATTCAAACCCAAAAAAGCTTTGCCTGATAAAGTTTGTCTTTCACCAACAGATTTGCCAGCCAGTCATCAAATCATTTCCTAATTCCGGCAGGTGGGGCACAGCATCATTGTAATAGAAAATCACAGAATATTGGCTGTGTGCCACCTCATGGGGACACTGAGAGGAGGGGGCAATCAGTATTAGGAACCTAATACCTTTCTGCCTGTGGAAATGTATGAGCAAGATGGTCAGGCTTCCGGGCCACTGAGAGCTTTAGCTGGTCCCACAGGGACAGACTAAAGGAGCCCTTTTAGAGTGTTCGTGTGTCACCCTCCCCATCTGCGGCAGTCTCTTCCCTATCTCCAGGCGATGACACTGATGGATTCACCTCCCAAAGGTCAGCCATAGCTATGGTGCACTGGACTGCTGCTATGCAGACCATACGGTTCTGAGACTCCTGCTGGAGCAATAAAGCCCTTATTACTGGGACTCACTCATGCACTGGGAAGGCCAAAGCCCAGAATATATGTACTTCATTTGAGGAGAAAGTGTTCAGAAAGTTCTAGGGAAAGCAACATTCTCCTGTACACATCCAAAACAAAATGTCCCCACAATATTGCTGGAATTTTTCATCAATGTGATCACATTGTAACTACATGAGAGTTTGGACAGAATATGTATTGTGTGTTTGCTGGATCATGATTGCCTCAGTTTTAGTCTTTACACTCACAGGAAAATGCATTTTCAGCTTCTTTAAACCCTGTCCAAATCAATGAGTAAAGCTGTAAAGTGATTTAGAATATAGCTATGCATTTTCAAGCATGGAGCTACGGAATAAATAATATGGGTTATTGTCAGACAGTTCAAGATGAGCAACCCAATCACATCCTGTAAGGCAATACAAAATGAAATAGATTTGAAAATACAAAAACAGAAAGCGGATATGGATTTCTTGGACATGATCAATCTAACTTGAGTAAAATAATGATGCTGTGTGAATTTGCAAAAAAAAAAAAAACAGCATGACATCATCAGCTGGAAAGCACTTTAAGGATTCGCTCACAGTTTTCATCCAAAGTGTCTTGTTAAACTGCTCTGTAGCCTATCCACCAATTGGTTGCAATACAGTTAAGTCAAAACGTAATCTATAAGGATCCTAGCCTCAGCAGAAGTGCACAAATCCATGAATGTTCCATTAGCATTCGGAGCAGATTACGGGCGTCAAGATGGGGGCCCCTGAAGGAAGAGGCCCCACAAGACAGGCCATCAGCTTCCTGGCGTGATAATATACAAGTGTTAATCTTCAACATAGAACATGTATACCATAGAATTTAATAATAATAATAATAATAATAATAATAATAATAAAGAGCTTAAGTAAACTCAAAATACACACATCATTGAGCAAAATGTAGGTAAAAAAAATTAAGTGACTGGTATATTTCGAAGTGTGAGGTTGTACAAAGTGATATCCTATATTAGGTATGCAATAAAAAAAAGTATATTGGAGACAATTAATTGCACATAATAAGATAACTGAAAAATAAACATAATATATAAAGTATCAAGGAAGTATCCTAGGGATTCAACAGAATCAAGTTGCATTAAGACTTAGTTAACTAAAATTTTAGAACTCTTTGCTTTTTATTTTCAGCCATTTATTGAGAAAATTCATCAAAACAAAATAAACAGAAATTTTTATGATAATTATATTGTTAAGTGTTTTTCTTATCCAGAGAAAATCTATCTGGATGCAACATTCTTTCTGCCACTCCATTTCTGTAGTGTATGCCACTACTTTTAACCTCTTGCCAGTCATAACCCCCCCTGTTTGCACGGTATACCAGATTATAAAAGAACATTTAGATGAACCATAATTCAGAAAGAATTCACAACGTGCAGTTGGATACATACCTAGTTGGTTATATCAAGTTGATGATAGAAAGGGATTAACTCTAGGTAAAGCCATCGCCAAACTGTAAACAAGAGCAACGAGAGGCATTGCATTTGCTCCTGATGCAGCAGATGAAGAATCTGTGCAGATATTGAGGGCATATGTTTCCAAGTGGGCTTTGCAAGAAGCATTGACAATATCCTTCTGTACTTCGTTTACAGACACTTTGCTTGATGGGCCATAATGGAAATTGCAGCCAGCCCACTTTCGAAGGGAACTGTCCTTGACCCTACCCCAGCATACACATCAAATTCAAATTTGATTGGATCATCCATTTCCCTCAAAATCGACGGAAAACAAATTGAAGATGACTGCTGTGATGGCCGCGACTGAAATCTGCAGTGCGCCCATTTTCAAAAGGAACCTTCTTACACCCACCCGAACAAACCAAATTCAAATTGGATTGGATCATCTATTCTCTTTAAATTGACAAAAATCAAATTCAAGATGGCTGCCATGACCACCAAATTGAAAATCCCAGTGCAGCCATTTTCAAAAGGAACATTCCTCTACCCATCAGCGACACACACAGCAAATTCAAATTGGATTGGATCCTCAAAAATTCCATTCTATTCCCCTGGAAATTGACAAAAACTGAGCGCCAGATGGTTGCTGACGTGGCCATATGGAATATGGCAGAGTGTCCTTTTCAAAAGACACCTTTCTCTACCCACCACCCACGCATACAGCATATTTGAAATGTAATGATTCATCCATTCTCCCAAAAATCAACAAAAAGATGGCTGAAGCTCGAGGATGGCTGCTGTGGCCCCCAAATTGTAAATCACAGAGCTTCCATTTTCAAAAGGACCTTTCCCCACCACCATTTCAGACAGCAAATTTGAATTTGATCAATCAAATCATTTTTGAATCCGCAATAAAGTCTAGGACTAGCAGCGTTTTCAAGGTCGGTGCAAGAAAGGGGAATTAACTCCTGGTACAAAACAACTGTTCTCAAAAACACTCATATGCACCTTCACCCATTTACAATGATGCCACTTTAATTTGGAAACGATCCACAAAAACCGCCAGACAGACAGACAGGCAAACAGACAGACGAATGAACACTGCCATACCATAATATGCCCATCATTACGGATGATGAATGTAAAATAATCATAATAATAATTTTGTGCTGACTAGAACAGCAGTGTCAGTCAGTTTCTCCAAAGTAAAACAGTGAGGTTCAAATGACAATTCTCTGCCATTTTGATTGGAATCTCAAAGCTATTTTGTAAATGGACAGCCATGCAAAAATCTCAATTTCACAAGTAACCACTTTGAACTCTTTTTCATGTTTCTCCAGCCATTCCCAAACAATTTGTAAGGTGGGACAGGACGTACATGGTCCACAACAATGCGTAGTTAGGTTGCATGTCTCAAATAGATGTCCACATTCATCCTGAGACTCAGAATTCCCTTGGAAAACATTGCCCAAAGCACTGCACTCTCTCCAACAGTGCACCCTGGTGCCATCTCTTTGCCAGTGAGATGAGGCATGTGTACCATTCCGTCCACATGATGTGAAGCAAAACCCTCTTCTGTTGTCCATGGTCCAGTTCCAAAGCTTGCATGCCCATCGTAGCACTTTCGAGGGATGGAGGACAGGGGCCCTTTGCCAGACTGTGACTATGCAGCCCCACACACAGCAGGGTACAACGCACAGTGTAATAACACATTCCTTCCAGTAAACACCATAAAAATTCTCTGCAAATTGTGCCACAGTGGCCCTTCAATCAGGTTGTAACAGATGGGATATCCTTCGTTGTAACTGTGCATCAATGAGCCTTGGGTGTGCAACACCCTGGTGCCGGTTCATAGTTTGCTCCTCCTCAGATCACTGTCGGTAGGTACTCACCACTGCCGACAGGGAATACTCCACAAGCCAAGCCATTTCAGAGATGTTCTGACCAAGTTGTCTCATCATGATGATTTGGTCCCAGCCAAAGTTGCTCAGGTTTTTACACCAGCATCAAACACGTCAAATATGAGAAATGACTGTTCACAATTAGAACTGCACTGTTCTCATGTCCCAGAACTTCACATGCACTATTGTTAAGGGATAATCAACTTTATCTGCTCTATCTGCAAGAGGCCATGAAAATATTTTGGCTCTTTGGTGTACAACGTATATCACCCATGTGAAAAATTAATTGCTCCCCAAAATAACATAGTTTTGCTACCTTTAGAAGCAACAACTATAACCAAAAACTTCTAATAGCTGCTCCTCTTTGGAGAGTTACTTTAATTTATCCATATACCAGAGTTTTGAAGTACGAATGAGTCAGTTAAGGTCCTGCCAAGGAATCTCAATGGTGTTCAAGTCAGCACTTTGACTAGCCCACTCCAAAATCTTAATCTAGGGTCATGCACAAAGTGCATAGGGAATGTGTCTCCTGTAACCTGTAATTATGTGGTTTCACGATGTTTGACTGTCGATATTACGTTCTTACTCTGGAATTCTGCATTTGTGTTTCAATTCAAAAGGGCTTGCAGTACTCAAGCCTAGTCCAATTAAACTCATTTATAAATTATTTTTTGGTTAATTAGCTGATTGAGTAAGTAAATTACAGAACAATTGAACTTTGATACAGGGCCAGATGGTGATGGAAAAACATTTAATTCAATAAATTAAAAGCTCATTTAAAAACAGTATTTTGTGCTTGTGCAGATTGTCTCATTCTATGATTAAATATATTTCAAGATCTGAAACAATTAAATGTAACAAACAGGAAGATTGCAAACCATTTTCTCAGCACATAAACTTATAAATCAGGCTAGCTCTTGCAGTTAGCATTGGTTGAATTTCTAAAGAGAAGAATGACAAAAAGCAGGCATCGAGAGGCTTTTGTGTCTCCTGCGTCTGCAGCAGGGGACTATCAGTCATAGATTAATAAGTGTTAATCTTGTGGTTGGATACAGTAGAGCATGGGAAAAACCATGTTTCTGGCTATAAGTTTTTTTTTTTTAAACATCAACAGTTAGGTACAGAAATGTTAGCCTTAGCCATCTGTCAGTGAATTAATCAGTACGGAGGTGACTAATTGTAACATTAGGCGACCTAACTAACCAACACGTCATTACTAGAGTCATAAGGCAGCTAACGTTCATTTTACAGACTAACTGTTCAAAACTCCATTTAAGCACACCAGGTTCACAATTTTTCACACTTTGTATATTTAAATTTTCATACAGTGATAAACTGGTCAAGTTTCGCCCAGCAACCAGGTAGCTCATACCATCCATTCATTATATCATCGATTTTTAATGGAGTGTTAATGTTCGTGAGTACTCAGCCATCTACTATCCTAGCTTACAACATGCATGATGTTCATATACAGGCTAACCTTACATGTAAAATTTCAAGTATTTCACACTTGACAAATGTATGCAGTTCTGCATGAAATGCACTACTTTGGAAATACCTTTCACAACATCAAGCATAGATTAAATCATTAATTGTGAAACCTAACCAAATTAATCTCAATTTTGTAACTAAAATGTTCACATTTGTTCAGAACACAGTGTATTTCAACAGATCTTTGACAACTGCTACTGCCCAGCATGTCTGTTATACTTCAGACAACCTGTAATCACTAAACGGCAGTTTGTATAAAAATTCAAACCTTATCTCAAAGTACAAAATGTTTTCTCTGGTAGAGTGCATCACATTTTCTCTGCAATTTCTGATATAAAAGCAGGGGCAATAAAACTGTAGCATTGTGTAGTCACACCATGACATCACACACCGTGATGGAAAGCAGGCTTGAGTTTGAATTGTGGCTGATTCAATTTGTTTCTGGTTGTATGGGGCTTTCAGTAAATGCAAACATTTCTCTTCAAATACAGTTTTTAGAGACATATTTTGATAAAAAATTTAATTTCAGGTGAGGTAGAGACTCAAATACTGCCGATTTTGAGACACTATAGGTGTCAACAGCAATTTCAGGCAATGTTGAAAAGCGTGCTATAATTGAAGACCTGGGTGCAAGAAGTACTTTAGTCGCAAAATAACACTTTTGAGATATTAAGGGTCAAAGTTTTGAAAACAAGCTGCAGATACTTTTTTTAAAAGATAACATTCAGTGGCGCCTGCTGCTAGTCCCAGGGGTTATACAAAGTAGACAGACACGTTTTTGTGGAAAAATAATGCCTTATTACGGAAAAAACAAGAAAATCAGTTTCGGACTTAGGTACTTCTTACCATAAAATGCCTGGACTTTGGTACTTATTGCCATAAAATGCATGGACTTCGGCGCATTTACCACACAAATGCCGTTTCATTCATTTTCTGATTGCTAAACAGTCATTTTTGCTACGCTTGTCACATGACACATACTAGCAGCTGACTGGACAGTCATGGACTTAGGCACTTGTTCCTGATGACGTCAAGGACTTGAGTACTTCTTGCACAAAAATTCAGTAGATTCAGGGAAGGCCGTATATCAGTATTGAGGACTTGAGTACTTATATTTGGAATTTTTTGGCTTTAAATGATGCACATGACACTCTACTTTATGGTAGTAGTGTCAGCTCATTTTTTGGAAAATGTGACTTAAGTACTTCTTGCACCCAGGTCTTCAATTCGCATGCTATGTCAACATAAGTCTATTTTAAGCAAAAGCAAATTGCTAATTGCTATCTATACAAATGCTCACGTGATCGACTGCAGGGTATACCCCTACATGATAGCATACTCCCCATAAACAAAATTCATAGTTTGGCCTGAGGGTAGGGCTAAGTAGCCTGACTCCGCCAGCCTTCGACCTTCCGCTTAATTTCATTTCGCTTCACTACTCAGTCTGGTCACTCGGAGCTCTGCCTCGTTTACCTCAGCAGAAAATACGCCGGACCAACCAACTAACAGGAGGCGTGGCCAAGAGCCATGATGTAGCAGCTGCGCCGAGTTTGAAATTGTAATCTCCGAAATCAACAATGGCCATGGACATAGATACACAGGAGGCCATTCGCTCTGTTGTGGAGAAAATCCCGGGTATCAGCGACTTATAGCCACAACAAGATAAATGTTTGGTTAGTTTTTTGAATGGAAATGATGTTGTAGTGCTACTCCCTACAGGTTTCGAGAAAAGTTGTCATATCTACTTAATATCCATCATGAAACATATGAAATAGGCACCCTGTTCATCTCTGTGAGAGACAGCCGAACCACCTCAGCTAGCTTGTACATTGCCTGCAAATTTCACACTATTTAAGTTAGCAGCGAACTTTTTAAAAGCCGCGATTTTGTTCATGTCACAAGACCAATTTGCGTTCTCAGTGTTATGTTGTCATTATCCATGAATGAAATGGCTGTCTGAGAGCCAAAGGCTTAGAGCCGAACTATGTTACTATGAAAGTTAGATAGTGAGCTCGGTATGATGTTAACGCAAGTATGGTTAACGGTTCAGTTTTCGTGTCAACGCAGATTTTGTCCTGATGTAGATAATGCGTTATTCTCGCCGATTCTGCCATTGGTTTCGGGTCTCTTATGTTTTTTTAACAGCAGCAGTATCTGCAGGAAAAACGATAGCTCAACAGTTTGTTTCTTGTAAGGAGAACAGAAAGAGCACCTTTGGTTCTTTTAAGTGAATGAGTGAAGGCTAATCTTTGGTAGATGGGCATATGTGTGGGTACAGTATTAACTTTAATGTACTGACCAGTTTGTTTTCGCTGCATTCCTGTTATGAGGGACTGTGTTTACAGCGGAAGTACTAGGCAGCTGAGCCGGCGCATAACATACGTCACCGCCAAACATTAGTGATTAGTTTACGGGTACACCAATGATTTTAAACTTCAGACAAGCGCCCACCCATCACTTGTCAATGACGACTGTCCAGACTCTGTGTACGAAGCAAAGCGAAGTAGCAGAGTCTGGTTTTACCAGGTTAGGGGCTAAGGGAACAGTCATAATTTCACCAGAAAAATAGGATTGTTCTTTACTACACCAGTGCATTCACAGCAAAGTTGATCTGAATCCAATCAAAACACTTTGATTTCATATATTTGCAAATGTAGCTTCACCCACTGCTGGCACGCAGTAACAGTTAAAGAGCCATCATAGGTTCCTCCTCTATGCACCACAAATGACGATAGCAGATTTGACAGGATTCCCATTAAAACTGTTCAAGTAAGTGCTATTTTTTAAAATGAAAAGTTTGGCCAAGTGGTGGTGCTACAGGCAAGGTCCAAGGGCCATCCACATCACCTCCACGCAGCAGGAACAATCACAGAAGGTTTGATGTGAGCCCCATCAAAACTGGGCTACTGCATTTGGAAATGTTAAAATTGGCTAAGTGGTTCTGCAACAGGAAACATTACACCACCACCTAATTCAATAACTTCCTCCTTTAGTCACCAGAAATGTTGAAAGCAGATTTGACATGATTTATTAAAGCAGCTCAAGTTATTACAACTTTTAATAATGAGAAGTTGTGCAAGGTGGTGGTGCTATAGCTAGTTATAGGGTGACCAACATAAACAGCAGCTCTTTTCTTTGCACCAGAAACAATCAAGAAGAATGACAAGATTCCCAGCAAAAGGAGTCATTGCATTTGGAAATATGAAGTTTGACCTGGTGGTGGTGCAAATGGAAAGGATGTAGGGCCGCACAAACAAAACAGGATTTACACTCCGTGCACAAGGAATGAACACAAAAAGCTTCAAGTGATCCCCCTAAACACTGTGCAGTGATTGCCATTTTTAAAAATTAAAAATTTTTCCTGGTGGTGGCGTCACACCAAAGGTCATGGGGTGGCTAATACTGACAACAAGCCTTCACTCTGCAACAGAAACAATCACAAGAAGTGTGACATGATTCCCATCAACAGTTTCACTTACAGCATTTGGAAATGTAAAGTTTGACCTGGTGGTGGCGCTACAGGAAAGGATGTGGATGTAGGGCCACAGATAACAATAGGGCTTGTCCTCTATGCATCAGGAATGACAGCTCGAGGCAAATCCATGATATCCCCAAAAACCCCATTTCGAGAATATAATAATTACCAAGCATTTTCTGGGGAAAAAAAAACCTTTCACCTATAAAACAGAGTGGGTCAAAGTTTTAAGACAAATTATCTGCTTTTGTCTTCTCACCAATTTCAGACTTTTGTTTTCTTCATAATTTTTCAGTTATAGTATAATATCACAGTTCATTGAGGCTGTAGACTTGTCAGATGCTCAGCAAGAAACGGATACATCTATCCCAACCAAATCATACCGGTTACAGAGGACACCAGTGAAAAAAGCAGATGAATATGTTCTGCATTATATAGCTATTTCTCAATTAGGAAATAAATATACTGACAATAGTCAGCAAAGCACTTCCTTTATCTACAGCTGACTAATGCCATTCAGGGCCACACACACAAAAGAAATATTTGAGGAATTCAGCTTCCCATTTACATTTGCAAACAGCATTGGTTTTAATTTGATCAAATTTGAAAATGAGATTATAGAGCATTACTTAGGCCAAATAATCACATTGAGACAGCATTGATTTTATTTTCCTTTGCCGTGAAAAGGACAAAATTCCATTACAGGAGTAATTCTCCAGCAAATGGCTTCAATGATAAAACTGGTTCAAAACAATGCTGGCAGTGAGTGTTCTCATGTTGCTGCACGAGTGCAAATGCTGTCCGCTTTCCCCGTGAAGACTGGAATTCCAGCTTTGGTGATTCACTCGGGAAATCTGCCTTAGTCCTAAGGTAGCAATCCAGAGGGACATTCACAGCAATAGTATCCCATCACCAAAAGGACAACAGAATGGCTTTTCAAGCATACTTTCTGTTAACACAAGACTTTGGTTTAACAGGAAGAGAAGCCCATTAAGACAGATTTTCCTTGCAAACATTAGCCTCGAACCCATAAAAAGTATTCATAATGCACAACACTGCACTAACAAATGCGTTTAAGTTTTTGGTGGTGCAGCAATTGCTACACTGAAATTCTGCTTACAGTGTATAATGGTCAGCAAAGCCAAGAGATGCTAAAAATGAGGCTGGAAAATGGGAAAAGCTGTTGGGAGAATAACAGGATGCAGTACTTCCTCATAAGCAGTAATGGGCAGCTTTTCATGGAGACATTTGGTACAATGAAACAAGAACAAGTTCACACATTTTGAGTACATTTGAGGCAAAGCCGAATGAAAGCAGCCATCTGAATGACCCGTAAACAAATGGGTTTGTGTTCCCCTCATTTTCCAGGGGCCACTCAAATATGGGACATGCATTTTCACTTTTGGCAGTATCTACTCTGACATGTCCATCTTTACCATGATGACACAGGGCAAGGTCATGGGTAGAGAGTGTGGTTCAATATAACAATAAAAAGCCTGTTCATTTTCAAATATCCATTTTATTGTAAAAGAAGGTGGGGGCAGATGCTATGCCCAAACCGCTCCTGCTGCAGAGACACCTACTTAGGGCCCAGCATCTCATGAGGCTTGACCCACTGGTCGAACTGTTCTTCTGTAAGATACCCCAGCTTGACGGCAGTTGCTTTCAGTGTCGAACCCTCTTTGTGGGCAGTCTTTGCGATTGTGGCAGCTTTGTCATAACCTGCAGAGAAGAGTAATCCCATTTAAAATATTCCTTTAGATCTGCAGTGTCCCTGCAATGATGCCCATGGCCCCTGTCTCCAAGGGCTCTTGCATACTGCGAACTTCTTAAAGGAGCAACTTGCTGATAATTAAACCATAGCTACAGCTTTTGACATATTGGCTCTTTACAAATAAAATGCGCATAAACCGTACACATTTTACCGCAGTAGCTCGAGATTTTCACATATTTATCACATCCATGTCTTCCCTCTGCAGTTGCTGTAAAGACACCAACTTCGACAATGCATTGTATTTGCTCACAACTCCAGACTCCCTCAACCCTGTGTAGATCTGTGGCATAAAGCAGTTATAGCATAGCGTGGAGCCTTATTCATGTCACTGCAAAGAAAACTGGTCATGATAATAATGCCAACAGTTTGTTCTATGCCCAGGTACACAGGCTACAAAAATGCCAATGCTAGACACGTAATATTTCACTCTTTACCTCCAAATACAGAAAGAGTGATAGGACGGCATGGGCTATAACAAAAATGAAAGATAAGGTAGAAATGCTAGCTAATAAGAATGCAAATGTAAGACTTTGCAGAAATCATTTTTTCTTGACGACTACGAGAAAGATCTCCAATCGGAGTTACTGGGTTTTCCTCCAGAACAAATTCTGAACGATACGGCCATACCATCCATTGTTCTGTCCCATGACCCAAGCAATCAATGTTAATCAACTCACTTTTGCCCTTGAAGCCCCCCCTCCCCAGAGAGGATGACTGACAGAGCTGCAGATGAGTAAGCTGGCTGGCCAAGTAGCACTTTTCAAACATGTCAACACAACACTCGCAAAACTGTGTGGTATCAAACTCATGACTGGCATAATTATCCATTTGCTAGCAAACTACAGCCAACTCACATTACAACCATAAGCAAACCTTAACATTTCTTGACAGAAAAGCAGCCGGCAGTGCCAGTAGGGCTATATTACCAAAATAGCCACCAAAATTTGCTCCACTGCAAGCAAAAAGAAAACCTTCCCTAGTTGATCGAAAGCTAATGTTCTCGAAGGCATGTTATATCTAGCTAGCTTTCCAGAAAATGCGTTTTCATCTAGAACATCCATGGAGCTCATATTTTGGGGTGACACTTTCCCTGTTGGAAATGCAGCTAGGCAGCAATACAAGCGAAAAAGGCAAGAAAGTTGTGTTTTTGAGCGGCAACCAAAGCCCCCCAATACTCAAAGGCAGAGACTAGAAATCCAAGCAGAAATAGATTGCAGTTCTTCCTTGCCTCCATACATGTCACTGTAAACATCAAATGACGTCACTGAATGAGGAAGATTATGCCACCAATTCTAGAAACACAAAGAAAATCTGCAAAAACAGCAAGCATTTTTATATACCTAACTTGGATTGATGGAGGTGAGGTTTAAAATCACCAAACTGTCCCTTTAAGGCTAAGAGAGTTCATCCTTGCAATTAAACAAGCAAAAGAACAGTGATGAGAATTATAGTTCGGTAATATTTATAGCAGCCCTTATTTCCTTGAAGAAGGCATTCTTAATGCACTTAAAATGCCATCTCCTCATTAGGAAGCTCCAGCGAGACAGTGTGCTTTATTTGAATTCACACAGTCCTGAACAGTTCAGCGGCAAGAACCCGGCACGGCAAATGAGGTTTTTTAAACCTACTTACAACTCCTTCATCTTGTTATGCAGAACACAACGAATCAGCTCATTTAAATGCCGAATTAAACAGGATAAGGAACTTGGCTCAAAGGTTAAAATTAGCCAAGCCAATTGCTGCAAGCAAAAGATGCCACAGAAACTAGAGCACCTTTTCATCTTTGACTCCTGCACAGAAGACTGGGTACCCCTCCCTGTGCACAGAGATTTGCAAAGCACCAAAGGTTGATCAGACCATGGTGATGCTGGACTATTAAACTATGAATAACCAAGTCCAAAACTTTCATGTTCTGTTTTCTTCGCACTGAATCTATTGTAATTCCCCAAGTTACTGGGATGGTGTTCAATATAGAGGCAAATTAGGCCCCTGAGATCGCCGACCTACCGTACACAGCTTGCATACCAAATCTTCAGCGTTAACAATCCTGCTGTGACAAAATTTTAATTACATTTCACCTGAACGCTGGTGCCTCCGGCACGTTCTGGGGTGCTGCCAGAGTCAATGTGTCAGGGAGCTTTCCGTGAGGAAGACAGCTGTTTTGGGGAAAAGGGGCACCTCGCTGATCTCAGGCGCTTCTGTATTTGCAAGTCTGATTAAGGCCATCAATCAGCCGCAACTCCTGAGGCTACGACAGTGCTGCCCGCCACCCAACCAGCCCCCCACCCACTCATTACCCACCCCACAGTCCTCCCTGTCCCCGCTGCCAACCAAAGGCCAATTCTGACATACAGAGATCACACACTGATCTTTCATCTCCTTCCTATAGATCTTACCAAAACACAAACATTTTGCTTTAAAGAGCTGGCGTTTTGCGACATCCAACTGCTATGTTCACAGGCTAGGTTTCTTTAGTTCAAATTAAATAAAGCAAATGCCATCGAAACCACGCCAAGAAGAGGAAACTCCCTTTGCGCTGAAAAAAGCCGCCACATGCATACATACATTCAATGCAAAAACACCCTTTGGTGTTGTAGAACCTGTACATGAGCGCCCTCTAGGGGCGGTAAATCTCTTACCTATGTGAGGGTTGAGAGCGGTGACTAACATGAGGGACTCATGCATCAGCTTGTTGATCCTCTCAGTGTTGGCCTGGATGCCCACCACGCAGTTATTAGTGAAGGAGACCGAGGCGTCCCCCAGCAGCCTGGCCGAGTTCAGCACATTCTTGATCTGCAAAAACAAATCGTCACACGCCCGGGCTAAAAGATAGAAGGGGGCCGATTCACCCAGATGATTATCATGCGCAACCTGACCTTTCAGCGCACCCAAAACCAATAACACGACCCGGCCATGATGTTTTTATTTGCACCATTAGTTTATGCCAGTCCAGAAACTGCTGATCTAACACTAAAGCTCCCACAGGCCACCGCATCTCGGCACACTGCACTGCAGCAAACTCTGTGCGCCAACAGCAGCGGCTTTGGCAGGCCAGCATCTATATTTCATGGTTATTGTAGACAAATATTACTTATTCCATGCCACAGCCCAGCTGTATCAGTGCAGTTTGGAGGCCACAAGGGCAGCCCTTGGGATGGGGAATTTATTGAGCTATACTTTCACCCTCAGACACTAAACAACATGCAAAACTCTCATTCAACAGAGCGCAGGGACACAACTACATAATTATGCCAGCCTGAAAATATAATCAAGGAAAGATGAAAGGATTCATTTAAATTGCCTGCCCTAGTTCAAGAAGATAAAATTAAATTTAATTCAGCGATATTGTCTTCACCAATTGATCCAGCCATGTAAAAAAAAAAAAAAAAAAAAAAAAAAAAGCTCAGTTCATTTAATCAAATCCAGACTGGAGGTCCTCCATGTTTAATACCTGTTCAGTCAAACTGCGTCACAGTAACTTGGTAGTTATTAGTTATTATACTCTAAAGCACTCAATAAATTAACAAATTGGAGGCTTGTTAGCCCATTATAATGGTTATCTGAAACAGATCCAATGTTTTTACAATGAAGGAATTATTGAGCATTTGATTTTTCAAAATAATATTTGCAATAATTCTACATTACCATAAAATATATCCTATTGATTTTCCTCTGAACCAGTCTGGGAATCACCTTCAAGATCCAATTTCCCACATTAGAATTAGCATTAGTCTTCGGAATGAGGATCGCAATTTATGAGCATTATGTTCAAACAATTTTGTTAAACACATATCCCTACCCCAAGTTTTCCGCTCCCAACTCCAAATTGGCTTTGAACAAGCTACAATTGTTCGGGATTTGTCGAAAAATACTTACAACCCATCTATAATTCGTCGACCCCACTTGTTCCTGGTCATTAACGCAGGGGAGCCAAAGCCAGTTCCAGTCTCCAGTGGGCAAGAGGCAGGGACACACACTCGACAGTTTGTCAATTCATTCACTCACCCTTCAAACACGCACCTCTGGGCAATTTAGAGTCGCCAATTAGCCTGATATGCAGGTCTTTGGACAGTTTGAGCAAATCTGGAGTACTTTAGAGGAAGCCAATGCACACAGGGAGAGAACTTTCCAGAAAGCTCCAGGCTAAACACAAGCCCATGAACCATGAAGTGACAGTGCTATGGGAACCACACAATATACAGAATGCAGAGTGATATTAGTGTGCGAGTACAATGTAGTCAGAGTGAATAAAATGACTACACACATAGCTGTGCGTTACAACTCCGTGTTGTCCATGCAAAACCGTTATCATGCCACCCACCCAAAAAGCTCAGTGGGGTTTCCTGTAATTTAGCATTACATTTTGGAGAACAAACAGAATAAATAATAGCTTACCTATGCCTGCATACTAGACCCAAAACTCATTCTCTCTTACTGCCATTCCTGCGATCCAAATGACTGCTACAGACCTAGTAATTTGTCGCTGAAGTGTAAACAACCTAACAAATTTACAATCACAACAGATACTTTCCAGAGAGAGCTACACATGGATAATAAGAGTGCTAAATCCAGCTGCATTTACGAGCAGATTTCAAACAAAAACAATGAGATAAATGATAATTAACCCGCTACATTCTCTACAGCAGTAGCATAGCCTCAGTCAGACTGGATAATGTGCATAGTGCATAGCTCTCTATGCCTGCTCATTCACCAAAGCACAAACTGAAATTCAGTTGAATCCCACGGATTTGACTGTTGTGTTGTGCAAAGTGCAATTATTTTTTAGATCAAAAGATCAGTTATAGAGGTACAGGTTTGTGAGTACAATGGAAACATTCTTTTTGAACTGTAAATGGAATTATATGACTGTTCAGTAATAACATGCATCAATGCTGGTGTCCCCAATATATAATACATATAATAAATTTGGCATTTTGCTGAAAATGACTCAACGTGCCATCTATGGCTTTAAATCAGCAGTGAACCTGTAAGGCCAATGCTGACATTGACTGGACCGGGTGGGACTCCTCTACCTCATTAAATTTGTGTAAAAATATGGTAATGTCCTTTTACTAAAGGTGGGTAGCCCCTGCCCTTGAGTGGGAGCCAGTGAAACCACACTCATTTTCACACACACGTTAATCGAGTGGGCAGCGCAGCGGCACGGAGGAGCAGTGAGCAGCACTGCCGCCGAGGGTTGGGGTTAATTCTAGAATTGGAATTGGAAATGGTATTGATATATCCAGGGTGGAATTGGAACAGGAATAATATTTTTTTGTTACTGAGGTGGATTTGAAATTGATAAAATGGAATGGGCTCCAACCTTGCTGCCGCCTCACAGCCAGGAGGTAGTGTTTGCGTGTTCTCCTCGTGTTTACATGGGTTTCCTCCAGGTACTCCGGTTTCCTCCCACAGTCCAAAGACATGCATGACGGGCTAACTGGAGACTGAAATGCCAGTGGATGTGCGTGAACGGTGTGTGAATGGGTATGTGAATGGTGTGTGAATGGGCGTGTGAATGGTGTGTGTGAATGGCTGTGCGCCCTAGCATGGATTGACATGTTCCTTCCTTTCACCCATAATCAACTGGTATTGGCTCCTGCTCCCCTGTGACCCTAGTGAAGAAGTAGTGTTGTAAATAATGGATGGATGGATGTTGATCGAGTCTCACTGACTCATTTTATGTTACCCTCAATAACCTTGCACCTTTCTTACATTTTCAACAAACATTTTGAATTTCTCAATGTACAGTTACTCAATTTTTGAAGTATCTATCTGTCTGCATAGTATTTTTCAGTTCTGGCGCATTGGTTTTGTCTTGAGCCTCTGAAGGCTGTATAAGAACTTCAGACCCTCATATGGCTTAGATTTGGTTGCAGATGTCAGGAGGATCCCTCAGTAGCAACATCATTGCTTTGATGGAACGCATAACTGATGCTAATGCTACAGTAATCCAACTGAAGTCTCTAGGACTCATCGTCCCCGGAATTTTTGTCCCCTACGATTCTGTCCCTGGACTTTTCATCCCCATGAACTTTCTGTCCCCGGACTCTTCGTCCCTAGATTGTTCATCCCCAATAACGCTTTGCACTCCTCCTGCATTTCCTTCACAAGAGAATTCTAGTCCATATAGTCAGTGCATTCCATTTTTGGTATGTGCATGTAAATTGTGCATCTGGCACCCCTGCTTCCCAGGGGATGAAAAATCCTTAGGGACAAGGAGTCCAGGGACAAAAAGCCCACAGGGACGAAGACTCCAGGGACGAAAAGTCCACGGGGACAAAGAGTCAGGGGAAGAAAAGTCCTGTAACCCCACCTGATATCTGTAACATTAGCCAGTTACCCTCCAGTTATTGAAATGCAAGCAAACACTGATTTGACATCAGCTTTTATACGGTCATTATAAAGTTGCCATGTTTTACTGGGCCCACTTCATGTTGGTGCTCTAATGGCATACGCTCGTCTCCAGACTCGCGTCATTAGACAGGCTGAATGTCATACTGCCTGTGAGAGTGAGCCTAGGGCAAGAAAAGCTCCTTGTCAAGGGCAAAGGCGCCTTGTGATTCTGTGTCGCTCACTCACTCTTCATTTGCTGGCCAGGGGATGTCACTCCTGTCTCACACATCCATGCCCCCCCAACCCCACCCCTCTCTCAGCCCCATGCCCAGTTTTTAGCATTCTTCAAAATTATGTGGTGGGGGGGTGCCCCGGTGGCACATCGGTCTAAGCGCGCGCACCAGAAAGGTCCTCCCCATTCTTCTCCCCAAAACTTTCCTGTCTCTCTCTACTGAATATCTATTTAATAAAGGAGAAAATCCCAAAAAAAAATTTTAAAAAAAATTTTTAAAAAAAATTACGCAGTGGGTGGAGCTAGACATAGACCTAGGAGTGAACTTACACTTAAAGGAGCAGAGTTATAATTACTGCGCATGCTCACAACTTTCAGTGAAGTGAATTCATTCGACTGCAAGTCAAAATCTACTTCAATCCTTGCAAATCCATCATTTTGCATTGTATTAATACATTGTAGTTATTAGGGAATATTGCTTTGATATTAAGAGATTTCTGTGGAAATTAGAAGATTCAATTGCTACTTCAGCACTTTAGCCAAAGGATATGTAAAATGTAAACTTTTCGCCACCCGCAATAATCATAGAAGGCGGCATTCTTCTTCTCCTATGAAGTTTATTCTCGCAAACCAGCTTGTTCTGCATGTCCTTTGACTAGACCGCTAAAATAGCGCTTTGAATCCTCAAATTTCTTTCATATAAAAAGAATAATACCTGACTAACTAAATTTATATAAATACAACGCAAAACAAAGGTGAAGTGGCAAGGATGGAATCACATTTTGATTTGCAGTCCAGCAGATTCACTTTCTTCGGTCAAGAATTTTCAAGTTCTGAGCATGCGCCGTCATCGTAAAACCTCTCCTTTAAATAATGAGCATGATGAGACTCTCACGCGCTGCTGGTGCTCTTGTACGACATTCTCGCGCATAATAAATGTTTACTAGCGGTGATATTTGTAGGTTTCATCTGGGAAAATGACAGGCCTCTCTTCACAAAAGCTTTCCAATTCTATTCATGGAAATCCATGGACCAGAGGCCCTTCACAGAATTCAACCGTTAAATTACTCCTGCTCTCGCAAGCTCCCCACCCAATAATTCCCTTCAAATTATCAACAGAGATTTATGCCATCAGCTCGTTTCTCTCCAAAGTATATCAGTAAACTGATCATCAGTATTGTTTACTTTAAGATTATAATCAAAGATACAGCTAAATGTGACCTTCAAAATGATTGCAACTGTATATTAGCGCTCTTACCATCATAGGCTTGAAAACATTCAATTCGAAGTGTCCATTGCTGCCTCCAATAGTTACTGCGACATGATTTCCCATTACTTGAGCAGCGACCATGGTCATGGCCTCACATTGTGTTGGATTTACTTTGCCTGGGGATAAGAAGTGACAGCAAGCATTACTTGTCCGGGGTTTGAAGAAAACAAGATCACTTCACATTACCTTGTACGTCATTCAACAGTGCACAGAAATGGAATTGTTATGCAGCTAATAAGGACACAACTACACCCACAGATGAAAAAACAATATTCAAGGCTGTGGCCAAAAAATTATTGCCAACACATTTTCAGAACTTAATTTTATCAAAGTAATGACAAATTAGAAGGGTTTGTCAGTTGTTGGGTAGTAGAAATCAATATTTTGGGAAATAGACAGGTACTCATTAAATATAAGAACAAGAGCAATTACTTTGCTAACCATACACCAGAGATATCTCAGTTAACTACCGCCATTTCATTGCCCCAATTTCACACCACATGAAAGCTTGCATCAGCATTCTATCAGGGCGTTTTGTGAAGGGCAAGTGGGATGTAAAAAAAGACCAGTTGAAATTTGACCCAAATGGCTCAGAGAGCATTTCAAACAGCTGCAAAACCCGAACTGCCCACTCATGGTAACTAACCGTGTCTATGCTGCAGACAGACCCACAAAACCCAAAACAGTAGATTCATTCTGAGAAGGCATACACTACAGCCAATTCAATCAAAATGTGCCTCCAACTTGGACTAAAGACTCAAGGCAAGCACTCATTTGCTCCTTCATGAAAGCTGCAAATGCCAACAGCAAGCTGAGTTGCCAAGTCGAAATTAAGAGAGACATTTTTTATTGGCGTGGGACATAAACTGAACATCAGCCTATGCCCCTTTCTATGCATAATGAAGATGCAATACAAATACCACTTTCACACCAAGGACTCAAACGGACTGATTTTGTGTCTGTAAGGGCCAACCTGCACTGATTGACTCGGCTTTGCCACCCAGATTGAGAAGCGGGCTGGAAATGGCTTGGACAGGTGTCGATTTTAACGCGAATGGCAGACCACTCAGGTCAAAAAAAAAAAAAAAAAAGAAATTCTCATTGGCAGCAAATGGGGGTGCAGTCATGTCGCAGATCGCCATTTCCCATAAACAAATGCTGCAATGGCAGTAGGGATGTTTTCTTCATGTTTACAAAAGGGTCGACGAGTGTCATTTGTCTCGTGACTGAATAAAGAAATCTCATTGGTTACAACTGGGGAAGCTTTCTTTACAGAATGATAGCGGATCAGTTGCATGCGGCTTCAATAAAACATGAATGATTTATGTTGAATGAAGGGGCAAAGCGATTTTCCCCTTAAAACACGCTCACCCATTGAAATATATTTGAATCAAGGTTATGAAAACTGCTCTTCGTAGTCTATTTAGCCACTGCAATTATTCATACACATTCAAAAATAGTCATTACAATCAAATTGGATTGATTTTCAGTGATCAATGTTTTGCCTTAATTACGCAGCATCTATAAGATTAATTCAAAAACAGCTCCTGCCTTACTGTACCGGAAAACTCTTCATCCTGATAGCCGACGACCCATGAGAGAAATAAATCTGACTGGCAACAACAATTACTTTATTTTTAAACCAACTGCCGCGAAAAGTAGTTAGTATTTAAAGCGATTGCTACCAACCAAGCATAAGTGACATTTTTACACTTTCCTTTTCCAATGTGGCTGCCTGTGAGCGGTGCCCATAAAATCCAATGTCAAACAACATTGGAAGAAAGACCGCATAATTGACGATGTACATAATGGCTTCTGCTCTTGTCCTGCTCATTTGTTGCGCAGTTTTAGAAAAATTGGGTCCAAAAAAAACTCAAGAATGGGACTGCTGCTGAGTATGACATGCAAACTCCCCGCTGATTTCCAGCACGTGAGGTAATTACTAAGCATTGCTCCCGGGTCATGACCCGGATCATATCTGATTTTTCATGATCAGGGATTAACCTGTGTTGACTGGCTGGGTTTGATTTAACAAGAGAAGGGTTGGACATGGGTCAGAGAACCCCGGTCAATCCCTGTTGGTAACTGATGTGACTGAAGGAAAAGAGAGCGTGTGAACGAGTGAGAGAGAGTGAGAGAGAGTGAGTGAGAGTGAGAGTGAGAGTGAGAGATGGGCAGAGGACACCAAGAACCTCACCTGGCATAATGCTGCTTCCGGGCTCGTTTTCTGGCAGAACGAGCTCTCCCAGACCACAGCGAGGTCCAGAGCCCAGGAATCGGATGTCGTTAGCAATCTTCATCATGCTGCAAGCCACCGTGTTGAGTGCGCCACTCAGCTCCACCAGGGCATCGTGGGCCGCCAGCGCCTCAAATTTGTTGGGAGCAGTGACAAACGGCAAGCCTGGGAATTACACAGGACAACCGTTCAGTTTCAACAAGGCACAGCTTTTCCATTTAACAATGCAGTCCATATGCATTTGGATAGTCAGTGCATAATCGGGCTGTATTTCCCCAGAGGATCACCAGGAATAATGTAAATATTCTCATATGATCAGTTTGCATTTTTACCTCTTATTTATAGCTGTCCTTCAATTGCTAAGAGTAAAGAGCAAAAAAAGGATTCACTGGCCAAACACTTACAGACTATACTGTACAGCACATGCAATGAAATGTAGCAACTGTCAGTAAAAATCCTCCAGAGGAAATAACTTAAATATGTACATAAAACATCAAAAATGTTAATTTACAATACTTATAACTAACCTACAATCAGATCAATAAATATTTGGACAGTGACACAATTTTCAGCAACTTGGCTCTTTATGATACTACAATAGATTTCAAATTAATCAAGATGTATGCAAAGGGTCTTCCAAGTTTAATTCAAGGGCTTTGCAAAAAATATTGTCATCCTTGTAGGACTAATAGAAACCTTTTACACAGAGAGAGCCTCCCAATGTCAGGAGCTCAAAAGTATTTCGTCAAACAATCATAAATAAATTGCCAAATTTCAGCTTTAAATCAATGGCTTTCCCATAGTTAAACCTTCAGACTAAAAAACATTTTTTTATACAGAGCCCCCAGAATTTAGGGGCTGAAAATTATTAAACAGATTAACAATCATGAATTAAACTTCCACTTTTAATACTGGGTAGCAAATCCATCTCAGTCACTGACCACCTGAAGCTGGAAACCAATAGACACGAACAGACACACTCTTGGCTGCTTCCCTGGTGAAGCTCTACCAGGCATTCATTACAGCCATTTCAGTTCGTGCTTGTTCTTGGGTTGTCCTCAGTATTGCCTTCAATTCAAATGAAGACCAAGCAGGACCACAGTCATAAGGTCATATGAAAGTCAGAATGCATCCTGATGCTTTTTGTGAGCAGTCACATCAATAAATGCATAGGAACCATTGAAAGCCAAATATACCCACACCTGACTACACCTCACAGACGAGGTGGTTTGCTTCGGATCATGAGCAGTTCCTCCCCTTCTCCATGTCCGTTCACTTCTCTTCCCATCATTCTGGTACAAGCTGAGCAAGGCCACATCAGTCCATACGATACTGCTCCAGAACGGCACAGGCTTTCTCTGAGGTTTTTGTCAAACTTCCTGATTTTGAGATTTACCAATGTCCTCCATCTTGTGATTAACCCTTTGCATTCACACAACTGGAGTCTTCACTTGGTTGTTGACATAGACTCATTAATGACTACCTCCTACAGAGTGCTCTTGATCTGGCCAACAATTGCGAGGAGGTTTTTCTTCAGAGAGCATTCTTCGGTCATCCACAATCTACAATCCACAATCTTCTGGGCTTTTGGTGTTCCTGAGCTCACCAGAGTACTCTTTCTCTGTAAGAATGCACCAATGTCTTGACTTGGCTGCACCTAACGTTTTGGCTACTTCTGTGATTTGTTCTGTTTTTCAGACCAGTGATGGCTCTCCAGACTTCATATTTGCAGTTAACAGAAACTAAATTCAAATTCAACACTTGAAATCAACCCTAGGCCTTTCATTTGGTTACTTGTAAATGATACAGAGGGAATTACACACATGGTCATGGAACAGCGAAGCAGCCGATTGTCCAATTACTTTTGGAAACCACAAATATAATGTGTTGTCATTCCTACAGCATCATCTAATTTGGATATGAATACCCTTGTATTAAAACTGAAAGCCAGTTCTTTGAACTCATTCAGCATCATAATTAATCTATTATATGCTAAGGTTGACATCTAAAACAATTTATCAACGTGCAAATATTTACAGACCCGTCTAGATTGTGCTCAGTGACAGAGCGGAAAATCCATGGAGCCAGTGAAGGCATCTCGTACCTGTAAGAGCACAGACCTTCTCTGCTACTTTCTCAGCAAACCCAATGCGAGTGTTCAGGCCAGTGCCCACAGCAGTCCCCCCCGCTGCCAGCTCATAGATCCTGGGCATGGCTGCCTTAACCCGCTCAATGCTGTACTTCACCTGCTGGACGTAACCACCGAACTCCTAGTGCAACAAAAGACACAGGAGTGCAATGCATTTTATATCTGCCAAGCAACTCTGGTATCAGACATATTAAAAACCCAAATGCTCGACATATAGAAAACATTAAAAGAACAAGAAGGTACTATTTGTGACTGAGGTGAAAGTAGAGGAAGCACCTTTATTTTCAAATACCAACTTGAAAACCAATCATTAACCCTTTGACACCCAGCTTTTACAAAACCAAACGTAACTGCTCTGCCCAATTTAATTAAGACCAGATATCAGATATGCTCAAAGTTTTAATTAAATTCTGAATTACCTACAGCATTTCAAGCCGTAAAATAGTAAAATTAAATGTTGATTATACATTTCAGCACAAGTTGGATGCATTTATTTACAGCAAAATGTGGCAGATCTTACATATCAAGGTCAAATATTCAGAGATAGATGATCAGTTTGAATTTGAATCCTTGCTGAAGACCTTAATTAGTAGAATCCAGTGTATAACTGCTTTGTTGGAATGAAAGCCTGCACCCCCATCGTCCCATTCTGGATAAGATTGAGGACCCCAAGGAAATAAAAAAATATGGAAAAATAGGACCAAGGGTCCAGTACAGCGATTATACAAGTTATGAAAACTTCATGTGAAGTTTGACATTTGAATTAATGAAAATCAATGTCAAGGTCACTAAATACAAGTTCATATACATTTATAACACCTTCTGTAAAACAATCCTAAGCTCTGAAGCAGTTTTGGTGATACAAGTCATTGAAATATGTCAATATGTATTCAATATGCCAATTGTGAACTTTAAAGGTCACAGAATGTCAAGTTGTGGTCAGCAAATGGACTTCATATATGACTTTCTACAATGTAAATGTCTCTATCCAAACCTTGGCTCAATCTGTGACCATTTTCGTGACACAAGGTCATTGTAATTTTACTGTCGAGTTTGACCCTCAAAGGTCACTGACAGTCAGGTTGAATGTCACCAAATGAAAGTTCATATGTGACTTCCTAGAAGTCAGTAACACAAACCTAGGCTCCGTCTATGACCATTTTAGTGATACAAGTCATTGAATTTTCACTAGGTCACATTTGACCTTTGAAGGTCAATACGAAGGTCACCAAATCAAAGTTCATACATGACTTCCTCTATGTCTCTGATGCAAACCTAGACTACATCTGTGACCGTTTTGGCAATACAAGTCATTGGAATGTATTATGTCAAGTTTGACCTTCAGATGTCACCAACAGTCAAGTTGAACATCACCAAATGAAAGTTCATATGTGACTTCCTATGTCGGTAACACAAACCTAGGCTCCACCTGTGACCTTTTCAGCGACAGAAGTAATTAAATTTTCTCTTGGTCAAGTTTGACTTTCGAAGGTCAATATGAAGGTCACCAAATGAAAGTTCATACATGTCTTCCTATACGTCTCCAATACAAACCTACACTCAATCTGTAACGATTTTGCTGATATAAGTCATTGAAATTTCACTGTATAGTTTGGCCATTGAAGGTCACTGAAGGTCAAGTTCAAGGCCACCCAATGAAACTTCATACATGACTTCCTATATGCCCACAATACAAACCTAAGCTCTATCTCTAATAGCTTTGGCGATAGAAGTCATTGAAATTTCACTATGTGAAGTTTGACCTTCGAAGGTTGCTGAAGGTCAAGTTCAAGGCCACCAAATGAAAGTTCATACATGACTTCATATAAGTGTTCAATACACATATGTTCCCAATCTTCAATATTTACAAGCCAAGAAGCCTTTGAAAGTTGTAACGTTTTGCTTGACCTCAAGTTTGACCTTTCAAGGTCCTCTGAGGTCAACTTTAACACAGCCAAAATATAGGTCATATATAACTTCCTATATGTTTGTAATACAAACTTAATCTCTATCTGCAACCATTTAGCTTCCAAAGGCAATTTGGCCCATTCTCCATAAGACCCAATGTTAAAGTACAGCGCCCCCATTAGACCCACTTCCGTCGATTCAATCAAAATGGCACTCGCACTGTAGATAAAGTGTATCAAGGTGAGTTGATTGCCAGATTTAGAAAAAAAAGTTATCAGACAGTTTTTGAGAAATAATTTTTTGAATTTTCAAGTCATATCTTTTAACATTGTTAATATACTCCATGACCTCGAGTTTGACCTTTCAAAGTCATCTGTGGTCAAATTTAATATTGCCAAAATATAGGTAATGTTTGACTTCCTATATGTCGATAATATAAACTTAATCCTTATCTGCAACCATTCGGCCTCCACCGGCCATCTTGCATATTCATAAAGTACAGCGCCCCCAATAGACCCACTTCTGTTGATTCAATCAAAATGGCACTCGCACTGTACATTGATGGTACCAAGGTAAGTTGATTGCCTGATTTTGAAAAAAAATTATCAAGCAATTTTTGAGAAATAATTTTTTTTAAATTTCTCAGTCCTATCTTTAACATTGGGACCAAAATTTCAAGGGCCCATAAAATGGACAAAAATGATTCAATCAAAATTCAGAGGAAGAATAGTCTGGAGATATGGTCTAGTAGTATGTTATTGCAAATTTACACAAAAATTCAACAGGCCAAAAAAAAGATTAAAAAAATGTACGGGACGACGGACGACGGACGCCACACCGCGACAATAGCTTATCGGCCAATAGGGCTGGTAAGCTAAAAATATGCATTCGGGCAGAGGAGTCAATTAGCATAATAGAGAAATTTCCTTATGCGGGCGCGAAAGGGTTAAAATTCATGATGCAAACATTTATCCCTTTTTAAAAAGAGTATTCATGCATATCAACACATGTAGCTTTAAAACTATGGCTAGGTACAATGCTGATCAAATGACAAAAACACTAATATCAACCAATTCAATGTGCAGCACCCCGTAGCAGATTAGACAACCACTTTCACCTAATTGTGTGCAGCTGAACAATTAGTTCAGTCATGATTTTACACTATGATGGTACACATCTCTGCAATGCTCCTACTGCTTGGTCTTCACCTAAAATAGAACACTTTTCAGATCAGTTTCACAGACATAGGTTTAATCCCTTTCAAAAAGTTATTAAATGAATGGAGATTCTCTATTAAATTAATCTGTTTAGTCCGGGACTAATAGGAATTGGTGTCTTCCCAACAGGCCCTTAACTCTATTCCCCATTGACACCGCCCACATATAGAGGTCATACAAGGTCATGAAGGAGAAAATAGTTAAACTGCTAAATGGTAATCAAGTACACTTTCAACATACTTCTCTGACCTCTGCACTGAGTTTGTAAGTCACTAGCCTTTAGCAGATACTCCTATCCAGAGTTAAAAAACGAGAGCAAAGATCAGAGCTAAAAGTGCTGTAAACTGATAAAATAAACACTGTACCTGACCCAGAGAGAGTGGCACAGCATCCTGAGTGTGTGTGCGACCAATTTTGATGATATCTTTGAACTCTGAAGCCTTGGCAGCCAGGGCATCGTGCAGAGTCTGCAGGCCGGGCAGAAGCACGTTGTGGACCTCCACGGCCGCTGCGATGTGCATCGCTGTGGGGAAGGTGTCATTGGAGCTCTGCAGTGCATTCAACAAAATGCATTTATCAACACAGTGTACAACCATATGGAACCATTCTGAGTTTCCAACTCCTTAAAACACTTGTGTTCCTTCATTCCTGGGCGGACACTTTCAAAAATAATTTCACAAGTCACAACTGCATCTTCAGGGAATCAGGAAATAATTCATTTTATACACAAATCAACATAAAATATTGGGAAAAAACACCAGGGAATTAACTTCTACTTAGTATCAGTCCACCTGATCAAAAAGTCCTCAGCCCAACCTGTCGCACGTGCAATAATCTGTAAAATGAGTGATGCAGTGTTTTGTGGTGGAATTGCCCTTTGAATGGTTTTCACAATATTGACAGCCAAGAGCTGTAGTACAGGAATTCCTTAGAACGGAAGGGGCATCTTCAACATTGGTGTGAAAAGGCACCTGGCTCTTGTTGACATGATCATTAGGGTGCACTGGGTCCTTGCTCCCCAGTTTTCCACCCATGATCTCAATGGCTCTGTTGCTGATGACTTCATTCACATTCATATTTGTTTGTGTGCCAGAACCAGTCTGCCAGACGACCAGGGGGAAGTGATCATCCAGTTTGCCAGCACGGACCTAACAAAAGTCAAAGAAAATCAGAGCAAAAAGAAGTTTAAAAAAAAAAAAATTCCAAACTATAGCCATAATGACAAAAATACAGGGCATGTAGTATAGATTCCCCAAAAAGGCAAGTATACATTTAGGGTCTCATTACTGTACCGTGCTATACACTGTACCTTACATCACTGAGACAGCTGATCCCCTTTACCCACCATAGCATTTGAAATCCAAGGCAACAGCTAAACACAAGCGTGCAGCACAAGGTTGAATTTATTCCACCAACTGCTGAAGACACCAAGACATTCTGGCAAGACTTTATTCTCCACAATAACGCCCTGGTTGAAGTGAAGCAATATCTGCTGGTGTGCACTTGTCATTTAACACCAGACTACTTTTTGAACAACAGCCAATACAATGCTAGATACACAAGAAAGTTAACAGTGGTGAAGTTATCCGCTCTTCAGAAAAGCTTGGTTAGCTTGTCAAATGAATGACCGCAGCTATACTCAATTACTTTACTTTGGTAACCAAATTGTTGGAAAACACAAAAAATGCTACACACAAAGACAGCATTTATACATGACAAAGAATACAGTCAAATGCATTAGTTTACTTTCACATTACATTATCAAGTTTTTTGAAGAGTTAGATGATATTATGTGGCTCATTTATTTGCCATCTTTGTGAGAATTTCTTTTCCCTTATTTTCCAACGTTGAACTTACTGCAGTACCATAGCACACAGTATAGCATGACGATTATTCAATGAGCAGACAATTCAACCAAACCTTTCTATCGAAGGGGGCGGCTTGATCAAAGTAAAACATTATCAATGAAGCACAACTCCATTGCGAGTGTGGGTGAAGACGCTACAGACCAGTATTCTGTCGGTCGTTAAGCATCTCTGATCTCGGTTCCTTACATGGAATTCCAAGAGAAGTTTAGCTACTATGGTGAATGCACGTCACACCTGGTTATGAATGCAAATGCCATCCTCGAAGCTGCTTAGTCTGCACATGTAGCTTTTCCATTTTCATTTTATAGTTTAGTACTAAATCCTGTAAATTATACATCATTGCCAGTTCAGACAGGGTTTTTTTGTGTATAAGACACTTAATTGACTCAAGGTGTAGGGGCCCATAGCTCCGTTTGCGGGCCAATCACAGCAAAGCTTACTACTCGGAGACTAATACGCCCACTCAAACAGCCTATTCTTAAGAGGGAAGGAAATGATAGGCAGCAAATGGCCAAGACATTACAGATTTTAATGGGGCTTTTCACTGACTAAGTTCATAAACTTGGACTTTAAAGAATACAATCATTTAGAAACACAGCATAATATGAAACCTTTGTTTTGTTTTAGTTAAAAAAAAAGAAAAAAAAAAGTCTCAGACCTGAATTTGGGGGGTGGGAGAGAAAATTTTCTGAAAAGATGCAGTGAAGCACTATGTATCTAACAAGAGGCAATAAACATCAATACCTCGTCTGCAGCCTGGACAATAGCGTTGGCAACCTTCGGATCCAGCCCGTAATCCTTGTTAACCTCTGCAGCAGCCCTCTTCAGGATTCCAAAGGCTTTGATCACTTGAATCTGGAATGCATGGAAAAAGTGAAAAGGCTGCATGCCGTGAAGGTTATTTCAGACGGACACTGACTTTTTCCAAGAAGAAACTCCAACATTCAACCATCTTTTTATGCTAAATATACACCAGAACCGTGGCCAAAAACCCTGCTCCTGAAGATATTCGATCCTTAGTTTTCATTTCAACATGGGTATGGCACATCAGACGCTAATCCTTTCCATGTCAAAGGATATCTTTGGTTCAGTGCTTTCTGAGGCGGGGCAAACTAACAACCATACCGATACATGTAAAGGAATATGAATGGTTATCACTGCACAAAGCCTCAGTCCCTGGCAGAAACTACATTCTTGACCAATCCAATTCCCAGACTTAGGTGCTCTGCTGCCTGGAAAACTGCTACACTGTCCTCTGGCCTCCCCATCTCTAAAGCCTTCAACTCACAATTCAACTTCCTCACTGTATTCATTACCACCCAAAATCCACTCATTTACCCACCCCAATTCCCTCCGCACTTAACCTTCAATAAACAGCAGAAACGTGGTAATAATCTGCTCAGCAGTAAAGGGTACAACCCCCTCCACACATTCAGTCATTATACCACACCTCTGGGTGGTTTTACAGAACTTCTGTCCTTAAACGCTGCACCCAAAGAAACCCGCCTCTTCAAACAGCATTTAGGGTCATTCAAAAAAGCACTTCTGCAAATCTATTAACTTGTGAATATGATGACAAGACTGGTGGTCCTGATAGTTGATAGTTCAAACCCTGGAAAAAACTGTGTAATCATCACGCGGAGAGGATGTTCATCCAGCTTTTTTACTTCATAGCCAATAAACAAATTGCAGATATGACACAATTAAATTTTTGTTTATTAGCTTAACATTCAGGCTTCAAGAAACACCACTCAAACAAATTTTATTAACTTATTTAAATGAATGGCATATTTTTTCATAATCAAGCAGAGGATAAAATATAGAATCACTCAATGTTGAGGAATAAATTATGGAATCACCATGTAATTGGCATTTCTAAAAGAAATACCAGCACAAATCTGAATATGCAAATTACTCTACATTTAAGACAGAGTGTCTGCTGACCTTAAAGGCTGTATCAGCAATATGACATCACTATTGTTGACAGTTGAAACACAACAGAGTCGCTCGCCCCTCCCCTTCAGAAGCTTGGAACATGAACGCACTTTTCTTAAAGTGAAACTTTGCATCTTTGCATTGACTTGGAAAGTAATCTGTCGAGCGAAAAATTTGTTTTGCATCCAGTGTGAAAGCAGCTTAAGAATGGCTCACTCAGTTGGGAAAATGGCCATGTACAGCTCGTTGCGATAAACGCCCGATAGCAACGACGACCATTGCCAGACGATAAATTTACACCAATAGTGCTAGCTACAACAAGGTATCTGACAAGTATCTTAGCTCAGCGTTACAAAATGAGCATTAACAACGTCATATAGATCACCACTTTTAGCTAAACTTATCATGCGGTTATACATTCATCGACGAATTTCAACTCTGAGTACTAACCAGAGAAAAAATTTTATTACACGAACACAAACTCTAGTTTGATCAGACAGAATTAGCAAACTCACTAGCTTGCCAACCGAGAGTTAGCAAAGGGCTCCAAAGAGAAAATATCGATCTCTCTACTGTTTGATTCATTCTGACGTGCATGATCCATGCAAGATAGCCTTACAAAAACAATACACGAGCTTCCCTCAATTTTGCTGGGGATGACAATTTACAATTCACATCCAACCGAGCTAGCACCAGCTCTACTCACCTCAAGTAGAAACAAGGCAACCTGGGCGTCAGAATTAAAACCATTCAACTCCCGGAATTCTCTCCAGCGTTGGTACGCTTTCCCTATGTTTATTTGGGACTTCGCATAGCTGCAATCGCGTTCCTTTTTCCTCGACATGCACTCAATCGAGTGTCTCTTTTTCGGTTTAGCTTCCGCCATGCCTCACTCTGCCGCCTCGGTAGTGCCACTGCCAGGCTTTCGTTGCTCAGTCCCACCCATTTGTCGTGCATGAGCACGGAACTGGTGAAGAAGACCCACCCCTGCCCTCCGATTCGTTGGAACACTTTTGTTGATGTTTGGGGAGGCGGGTAGGTCCCCAAGAGTTTGTGTATCTTTCTCAGTGTCTACCTGGCTGTAGGTGGCCTACAGAGACCAGTGTTTTTCACTGCCCACTCATGAGAGGAGCTGCCAACAGTTCGTGAGAAAAATCTCCTGTACGTGGCTCAGAATCACTGATACAACCTTTAAAATGTGTTGGACTTGGCTAAATGAGAAGCATGGTACCAACTAGAAAGCTGGCAATTGAAACAATGGAAAGGGTTATAAAACTGCTCCAAGAAGAAATTTCAACACGCACAGTAACAAACGACGTTGGTTGTTCCCAGTCAACAATGTCTAAAATGTAGTGCAAGTATAACAAAATGGGTACGTTATTAAAGGAAAGCATATGAGTAGACCACAGTAGACGTCAAAGCTTCAGGACAGAAAACTCAATGCAACATGCCTTGAAAATACAAAATGCACAACAAAACAAATGTAAAACAAATAGGCAGAAACAGGAGTCAATGTTTGTGATAAAACTGTGAGAATTGGCTAAATTAAATGGGATTTACATAAAGAAAAGCCAATCGAAACCCTGCACTAAAACCTAAACAGAGGAACGCAAGGTAGTGTGGACCATTGGATGAAAGAGCTATTCAGTGATGAATCTCGACTTATTATAACTAAGCAATGATGCTGGAACTTTTGTCTGGTGTCATTCCAATGAAACATATTAAGAAAAGAAAAAAAAAAAAGGAAAAAAAAAGCACATTTCCCCATTCACTTATGATATGGGGTTGCCTGTCAGGTGAAGGACCAGAGGAGATGACAATCGTTACCTCAACAGTCAATGCGCAGGTGTATATTGAAATTTTGGACAATTTTCTGATTCCATCAGTAGAAAATAGGTTTGGTGATGATGAAGTCATTTTTCAGGATACCAACTCATCTTCACACAGACCGATGAGTGTAAAAGCTTTTTTTTTTTTTTTCAGGAAATGCACATCTGCACGATGACATGGCCAGCAAACAATCCTGATCTCAAGCCAACTGAAAATTTTTTGTGGAAATTTTAAAAAATGGTCCATGAAAAGGCCCCATCCTGCAAAGCTGATCTGTCAACCGCTACTCGAGAAAGTAGTAATCAGCTTGATGGAGAATAATGTTTTCCATTAGTGAAAAATAATTCAGGCCGTCACTGACGCCCAAGGAGGAGCAACAAACAACTAATTCTCATTTTTATTTTTTTAATGATGATTCCACAGTTTTTTCCTCTACTTAATTATGAAATAAAATATTCCATTACTTTAAATAATTTTAACTATTTTTTGAGGTGCGTTTCATGAAGATTGAACGTTAAGCTAATAATGCTTTGCGTCATATTTGAGATTTTTTTATTTGCTATTAAGGTACAAAGCTGGATAATTGGTGATTTCTTCTTTTTTTTTTGCCAGGGATTGTACAAACACTGCATAATATTTTTAAATGGTTGTGAAGGTGTGTAAAATGGATTAATTATATGCACATGTAACCAACTTCTGATAAACCAATTATAAAGCGCACTTACCGGCATTCGTTCGGTAACGCCGCCAATTTTAAAGTTCATGGTGGATCTGACCGTCTGAGCTCCATAGTACTTGTCACTAGGCACTTTAAGTTCCCCAAAGGTGTCTCGCTCAATTCTGTAAGACTCGGAGCTTGCCTGGGAAACATTTGACGAATACACATAGAACCGCGGTGGGAAATGCCAGCAGACCTTTTACTCAATGGCAGAACACAAAACACCACAAGTAACTGTTATTTTATTTTCAACAATTCAATTAGCGTAAGACATCTGGCAAGCTAGAGTTCAAAACCTGTTTAATAACAGTCACTGCAACGCATGGACTTGCTAGTTGGAAAATGGCAAGTTAAACTGAACAAATGAATGTACAGTGAAATCGATTACAGTAAAACCACAGTCGCTAACTGCATCTGACGTGCTACCAAACATTGCATTCGTGCACTGGTTATGAAAATCATTCCAGTTAAAATCTTTGACCTTGTTCGCAAACGCACCGAATTTGGGGGGAGTTTCCTAGCTAACCGAGCAGACAACGCTATATGATAGTCTATGGATGAGGTTACCGTAGCTAACGTTGACTATAACCATTAAGTCTTACTTGTTCATCCAGCAGAAAGCAGGGTTTTCCAGCCGATTTGTCATGTATGCTCCATTTCTCCGAGAGGCAAATCGCCTGTGATGTACTGGTAACATGCTCACGAGCTATTTAACGACTTGAACTGACAGCTATGATCACTTGCTAGCTGTAATCTTGCTACATGATAGCTGCACTAAAGGTCACAAGCGGGCCTAAGCTAACTCAACGTGCATTGCTATGCACAATGTCAAGACAGGACACCTACCATTCTCGACGAAGTAAGAACTGCCCCAAATCCTGGACTAAGATTTTTAACGGCAATGCTTCTCTGCAATGCCAAGATGTTGGTATTTAGTCTCTGGATGCTTCTCAGAGAGCGATACATGGTGATGCTCCCGGCAGTCCTGGCGGTGAAGGGCGGAACTTTGACCATCCAACCACAGAATTTTGTTAGTGGGCGGACGGATTTGTGGGAAGGAACGACTATGTACAGGGGGGAAAGTGGTAAAACGCAATAAAACTTAAATAAAACGGAATGGGAATTCAAAAAACAAAGCCAGCGTGCTATTTAAGGATACCGTTTGTTACTTAAAACCAACAAATCTTTGTTTTGTTTCATGCAAGCTTTACACGACATTTCATCACATACGATCTGATGCTTTATAACAGCAAAGCAAAATATAATTTTGCATAGAAATTAATAAATCACTGCATGGTGGATAGATTGTGCAGCATAGCTATGCTCACATTGAATTTGGGACTAACGGTACATTATAAATGTACTCTATTCTTCAAAGAGTCAGCGCTTGAAGAGGCTTTTTTTGTCTGCGAAGTTTTAATGAGTGCCACCGGAACTGCTTAAATTACACACAATAGTATATGAAGTATCTCTAAACCACGTCTCATATCCCATGATTCCTTTAGTCATGAGCTGTTTTTCACCAATGAAATCACCCATTAGATGTTCCGGCCTTTGGATTGGCTAGTCAACTTCGAAAAGCAATTTTCAAAGTCTAGTCAACTGTTCCGGAGAAAGACGGATGATACGGGTGAATGGGGCGATTTTAATTAATCAGGAAAGTTTGTGGTTTTTGGTGGTTTTAACTGGTTTATTTGCTGTCGACTTTACTTTTCGTTTATTTTAGGACGGGTCAATTGGATAATACTTGACGATATCAGGTAATTGCGATTCAATGAGCTTCATAATTCAACGAATGCAAAGGGAAAATGTTTGGCGTGTTGGCGCAAAAATACTAGCTAGCTATTTAACAAGGCTAATGGTAGCATGGTTGTTTTGAGTATTTTCGAAGTTAGCTAGCTTAGCAGTTCATTTCAGAAATGACAAACTGAACCAATCCAATAAAGCGAAAATGGATGAATTTTATTTGATTGTGCGTTAGGTTGTCGCAGTCAGGATGTCTTCATCGGTCAACGGCAAGAAAGACGAGAAGGGAAGGAACATCCAAGTTGTTGTAAGATGCAGGTGGGTTGATTATCTGCTTTCTTGCAAACGTGTACGTTTCCCAAAAGCACAGATGCTGACTTACGAAGTTTTAACCATTGACTGCATTCGGCCGAACTATGTTTTGCTTTTGGGAAGACAGTAACTAAAGCCGCTTTCACACTGGACGCGAAACGAATTTTTCGCACGACAGATTACATTAAAAGTCAATGCAAAGTTTCGCGCCCGGTGTGAAAGCAGCTTAAACCCTGTTTAGTTGCGATTAATAAACCAGCTAACTAACATGCCAAGCCTGGACCTCTGCAAAGTCGTCCTAACTTATAAACTGTTACCGCTATATAATGGTGGCAAGCCCGTCAGATAATGTCACGTTACATTCAGTGCTGCTTTTTGCGAGCTAACTGTTATGCGTTTTATTTGGGTTAATTCGTTTTTCTGATGTTATTTCACCAATATACCAATAACCGTGTATTGCAGTTTTCGGGTCGGGTAGCTAGGGCTAATCTGCTGAAAAAATTCTGCAGAAAATTCGCTTAATTCTTTTTTTTCCATCAACTCAACTAGATATAGATATACATCTCAAGAATAACTGGTGAAAATTTCATCACAATATGTTAAGAAATAAAGAAATTGTGAAGGAAAGTAAAGTTGGTTGTAGTTTTTCAGCATAATGTTTTCAGATTAGCCGTACCCGCAGTTTTCTACTGTGAGCTTGCAAGCTAGCGTTTTACTTTGAGGTTAAAATGGTTTGGCTTTCGTTTACTGGCTTAGTGCAATGGCTTACAGATGACAAAGTGCCGAATGATGTTTTGTTTTTTTAGACCGTTCAGCGCTACCGAGCGCAAACACGGGCCTCACTCTGTGGTGGAGTGCGATCCCACAAGACGAGAGCTGAATGTGCGCACTGGGGGCATCGGCGATAAATCTGCCAGGAAGACGTACACCTTCGATATGGTGAGTGTAAATAAACTACATAGAGCTTTCGACAGAGATGCGAAAATCCAGTGTTGCACTTAGCGAGGGAAACTGATGCCAGACTCATTCTGTGCAAATAATTCGACAAACCTGTTCGGAAAAGGCAAATATAACGGTTTCGTCCATAAAGAATAAATTGTTCTATAAGTGTTTTCAAAAACTGATAAATGGCTCCAGGGAAAATATTTCAGCTCATGCTCGGGGAGTTTCTATTCCATTTACATGAAGTAGGATTCCTTTAATGCAGTTGCTCCTGAAATTGGTCCTGGATACGCCCTGTTCAGGCAGGATTTTGTTCCAACCTCAATTGCAATTAAATTTCTTTATCAAGCTGTTAATTTTTCAAACTAGGTGCTTTCGTGCGAGATTACTTAAAATAATAATCCTGTTACATCAGAAATAGCGTATGTTATGTTTAATTACATTTGTGGACATGTGCTTATTCGGCCATATTGCACACACTTGCATCAAAGGAGGCAAATCTGATCAAAGTGAGACTGTTCTGAATCAATGGGCAGCTTATTAGTGGAAGCCCATACTCATTGTACTCATTGCCATCTGATGCATGATGAGCAATTCAAAGGCAGACTTGCCCATTTTATTGATTAAGAGAAAGAAAAATGGTTTATGCCAACTATGTTAGGAGCTTATTACCTCAGTAGTTAACATGACCTCTTTATGTAATTTGCAATTTTGCTGGAAGCACAAAATAGACTTGGGGGGGGTCACATATTTCTTGTATTGTATTTTTCTGGCATAAAGTTGATCGATTAGAGAAAAACTAGTATGTTAAAACTCTTAGTTTAAATTTGGTTTGAGCAGTGGTTCTCAAACTCGGTCCTGGGCAACCCTCTACCCACGTTTGCAGTTGTGGGATTTTCACAGGCTGTTAATTTTTCTTCATTGGATTTAATTATGTTTGGTGCAGTAATTCATCTGCTTAAGACAAAATTTGACATATGTATATACATGCCATGAAGAATGAATAGTCAGTATACACTTTGTGATTGAAACAACTGCACAAAAAGCGGAAAAATTATCGAAGTGAACAATCAATTGAGGGTATCGCCAATACGCAAAAAATGCCCGGATGTTGCATTCATGCCCCTTTTCAGATGCATTATGGGATAGTTCGGTAGCCCAGTCGCTTCCGGTCTCTTTCACGGCTGCGGGAAAAAATCGAATGCTGCCTAGGCGTGCGTGGTCCCGCCGACCGCATCGGGTACTTACTTGCATACTCGCCCGTACGCTCATGAAACTAGCTGTGCACTTGGTGAATGTTTACATTTTCCTTGGCTTGATTTATGTATGCGTGCGTGCAAGGCCGAGCCGCAGCTAGCTGATGCTAAACGATAGCAGTGATATCAGTAACGCACCGGAAGTAAGTGGGTTCCGGAAGTAGCAAGTTATTTTGCCGAAAGCACTACATCCGGGCATTTTTTTGCATATTGGCGATACCCTCAATTGGTTCCTAATTGGTGAATCTGTGGACACATGGTCTCAAAAACAGACAATATATTTAAAAGGCAGGCAAGTGACAGTCTCAACTGATCGTAAGAACACCTGTGTTCAGCAACTAATTTGGAGCTTACTGATTTTCTGTATATAACTTGATCTGCGCAGAACTGCCACCTGAAATTGCATGTATTAAAGAACAATAAACTCAATGTTCAAGGATCTTTTAATCTGTGTGGCACACATGCATATTTCTGTCAAAATGTGGGTCAAGATGGTGAATAACTGCTTTAAACATGAAATGCGCCTAGTTGGGTCAAATTAAAAGTATGAGAAGATCCTGCAATTGCAACTGTGTTTGGAACAAAAACCAACAGGCACAGGGGTTCCCCAAGATTAGATTTGGGAATCACTGCTCCAATTAGATGACATGCCGCTAGAGTAATTGCATGTCATATTTTCCATGTTCATCTTCTAGTTGAATTTCAAAAAATACTTGAGTGGCAATTACAAATTATGGACAGCATCTTTTAAAAAAAAAAAAAAAAAAAAATGAAGGATTGAATTTAAACGATTGAGGCGTTGGGATTGATGCCATGCTCAGTAGTTACTATGCCTTTATGATTCAACTAACTTGGGTTGTTTCTAAACTTGATGCAGGTTTTTGGACCTTCGGCCAAGCAGATTGAGGTATACAGAAATGTGGTATGTCCCATTTTGGATGAAGTGATAATGGGATATAACTGCACGGTTTTTGCGTAAGTATAGATTTGTATGGAGAACTTGACTGTTAAATTGTAGTTAATCTTGTTATAGTTTAAAAATTTTCTTCATTCGCAGATATGGACAGACTGGCACAGGAAAAACATTCACAATGGAGGGTGAGAGATCATCAGATGAGGAATTCACTTGGGAAGAGGTAGCTGACACTTCCTGGTGTATTGTGACTTTGATTTGTGTATGAACACTATCTTGCTACCAAATTGGCATGGAAGCAATATGTGAGGTTTAATCTTTTAAGAATTGAATATGCTGTAATGGAGCTTTACCAAGTTGAATTGCAGTTGAGCACAAGTATGTCCTGTCTGATTGTTTGATACTTTTTCTAGGACCCCTTGGCAGGCATCATTCCTCGAACACTTCACCAGATTTTTGAGAAACTCTCCAACAATGGGACAGAGTTTTCGGTCAGGGTTTCTTTGCTGGAGATTTACAACGAGGAGCTGTTCGACCTTCTCAGCCCCTCCCCCGATGTGACCGAGAGGCTCTTGCTGTTCGACGACCCTCGCAACAAGGTATGGAAAATGCATTGGCTACATAATTGTAAATGTTCTTTCATTTCATTTTCATTCATTATATTTGTCAGTATGTCACTATCAAAAATTGCATGGTGTAAATTGTATGGTCCCTCATCGGTTAACAGGTTTCGCCCTGCTACCATGTTTTGTGTAACATTTTGATTGCAGTATTTGCTTGTACATGCTGCCCATTTGTTTGCAGTCTGATGTATATAGTTTTGTTCTTTCACTTCCCTGTTTCAATCATCAGCGAGGGGTCATCATTAAGGGTTTGGAAGAAATCACGGTGCATAACAAAAATGAAGTTTACCAGATTCTGGAGCGTGGGGCAGCCAAGAGGAAAACTGCATCCACCCTAATGAATGCTTACTCCAGGTAAAGACAGCACTGCAACCATATGTAGAGGCCGCCTTCAACCAATGATGTTTATCCCCGTGAGGCTCACTGTTTGTCTCGTTTTTTAGCCGCTCTCACTCCGTGTTCTCCATCACCATTCACATGAAAGAGACCACTGTTGACGGCGAAGAGCTGGTCAAGATTGGGAAGCTGAATTTGGTAAACCTCATATTCTACTGAATTTGAGTCTTCACTGTTCTAGTTTTGAATTGCTGTAATGAAAGGATTTTTTTCACATGCAGAGGGGGTGGGATGGTAATGATTAATGGACTGGGTTTGCTCGCTCAAGTTGTGTTCATCAGATGTCCGCCCATGAAGAACGTTTCTAAAATGGTACACTGTTTTGGCCTGGTAGTGTTCCATGTCATGTGATTAAAGGCCCCTTTGATTATACAATTGGAGCGGAGCCAGTGTGGAATGCTGAATGGCTCCCCCAACATTTTTTTTTTTTTTTAACTGATCAGTTTTCATCTACCAACTGAAATTTCTGAAATGTTGATATATTCACTTAGTTTAAAGCATTTCACTAATGAATGGGCATTCAAACGTATCTGCAGCTGCATGTGAATTTTCATTGGCATTGGTCTAAGTGATTAATATGCCACTGAAATCACCCTGCTTCCTGTAATCTGGTGTGCAGATATTCTGATCATCATCCAGTGGTATTCTAATGGCTCACCCTCCATCCCGCAGGTGGATCTCGCTGGCAGTGAGAACATCGGCCGTTCGGGGGCCGTGGACAAACGGGCCCGGGAGGCCGGCAACATCAATCAGTCCCTGCTGACGCTGGGCAGAGTGATCACGGCCCTTGTGGAGCGGGCGCCCCACGTGCCCTACAGAGAGTCCAAGCTCACCCGCATCCTCCAGGACTCCCTCGGGGGCCGCACCAAAACCTCAATCATCGCCACAGTCTCTCCCTCTTCCATCAATCTGGAGGTCTGCTTTTGGTGCTTTTCTCACTTCTTCAATCTGAGGTTCAAAAAGCTTAAAATTGTGCTGTTGCTTTTGGAGACTGATTACTCAGCCCCTCCCTCTTTCACTCACAACAGGAAACATTGAGCACCCTTGAATATGCCAACAGAGCAAAGAGCATCATGAACAAGCCAGAAGTGAATCAAAAACTGACCAAGCGGGCCCTCATCAAGGTATGCATCCTTTATCAAAAGGAAAGGATGCTTCTTCTTTTTTTTTTTTTCTGGATACAATATTTAGTAGGTGTAAAACTGCGGTAATTTGGAAGTATTTTGTGTTGGATGGCCTGGACAGCCAGTTTTCAGGAACGGCTTTCCTACCACCACTGTGCTGTGTTCAGCTTGGGAATCCATTTTCTGAATTCTTGTGATCTTTGCACTTACTTGTAACTTAACGGGCTTGTTGATATATGACTGCTCATTGAATTTTTGTTTTCCAGGAATACACTGAGGAGATTGAGCGTCTGAAGCGAGACCTGGCTGCCTCTCGGGATAAGAATGGAGTGTATCTGTCATCTGAGAACTTCGAGTATGTCTCTAGCGGGTACACACTGGGGCAAATGGAGCTCATTTAAAGTGGCAAGAACTGCGTGCTGTGGGGTAGTGACTGTTGCCTTTCTCTTTTTGTTTAGCACTATGAATGAGAGAATTTCAGCACAAGAGGAGCAGATTGTGGAGTTCACGGAGAAGATTTCCTCACTAGAGGAAGAGCTCAAGACTGTACGTTCCTGTTGAAAGGGTGACTCCTTCAGAACTGGGGAAAGAGCTGAGAATTTGCAGTTCTGCAGCTTCCTTATGACTTTCTTATTTGAATTTCTACTGCGGTTGGCCACCAGATTATCACTAGGTTCTTCTCTCTCAGTCTCACTTGCCGTCTGTGATTTCAGGTGATGGAGCTGTTCTCTGACAGCAAGCGGGAGCTGGAGCTGTGTTCAAACAGCCTGAACGACGTGAAGTTGCAGCTTGAAGGAGCGCAAGCAGAGCTGGTGGACACCAAACAGCGGCTGAGTGCAGAACAGTTCATCGTGTGTGAGCTGGAGACTACAGAGGGGAGACTGTACAGCACTGCCCAAAAGGTCAGCTCACCGTTTTACAGGGGCTGGGTACCATTCTAAAGGGTGCGTCTCCATTCTCTTAGTTGCATTTCCTCAATCCTCGACTGAACCCGGAAGTTGCTGCAGATCCGCCATCTTGCTGGCTGTCTGAAAGCAGCTGTTTTCTGCCGTGAGGAGAGAGGCACTAGGAGGGAGTTTATACGAGAGCAGCCCTCCCAGAACACTTTGAGCTTAAAGCAATGACATCAACTGGTAACAACTGACGCTGGCAGCAGGGATGCAATGGATCAATTAATTATAACACTTGAGTTACTGATCTGATTTTTTTTCTTGGATCAGTGCAGTAAAGGGGGGGTGAAACAAAATCTTAAAATGGCCAAAATATTCAATACCTTCAAAATCTTTTTTTTCAAAATGAGGACGTCCAAATTGTTGGTTGGTTCATCGATTATTAATTTGAATGCACAATGAACATTCGTGAGAAGGCTAGATTTTAAATGTCAAGTATTCGAATGCGTGATGTGTGTACCGCAAACATTTTTTGAACAGGCATTCAGCAGCTTGAATGCGCATTTTCCACAGACCACTTTCCTGCATTTGGGGAAGGTTTTGTTTCATTTCCATTGTGATCTGAAAAACGTCACGTTATTCACACACTGTAAAAGAGATGGAGATTGCTGGGTGATGCGTGAAAATGAGTACATTTTTATTTTGGGCTAAATTTTACCTGACGACTGTTTAATCTATGGCCTAAATGCCCATGTTTTCAATCTTCGTTTATCTTGACAATATTTAACAATGGGGAGTGCAACGCAACACAATTTTTGGGGGGTCAGATACTGGTGGACTTCTATATTTCATTAAAGCATTAATCTATTTAGCCTATGAAAGCACCACACAAAAATTTACCGAATCGTCTAATGTAATACTGCAACAGTGGAAGTACAATTGAAGCCCGTCATGCAAAAACCAGTTATGTCACTTTTTGGTGTCAAATTACAAGGAGGTCAGTGACCCTACCACTATTTTCACTGCTGAAAATAATTACCAGTCCCAGGAATATGTGTAAACAATCATTTGTCCTAAAGATTGGTAACTAAAAAGTTCTGAGTTGAAATGCTAAACTTCATTTTTCTCAAAACGTGAAAAAGTGACATAACTGGTTCTTGCATGGAGGGCGTCAATTGTTTTTCACACTATGATGTAATTTTTCAGTTGATCTGCATTCTATATGTGCCAATCCATACATTACACCAGATCCAGCTAGACACTGTCATTTTGAATGTCACATAATGCTTTGGAGGAAATGGTGTCTCATTTCTCCAAAAACATTTCTCAGTTCTCTCCTTGCATTGTTTTATTGCGTCTCTCCATACATTATGAGTTGGAGGGACTAAGACGCAAGGAAAAGATGCAAGTGAGGGAAACGAGGATGCAATTTAAGAGAATGGAGGCACCCCGTAAGCCTTGCAACTTGCAAACGTTGTTTTGCTCGTCAAATACCTTTCGGTCATTTTTTCCCCCTACAGGTCATCATTGGTATTGTGAAATGGAAGCAGGTTTTGCTTGAGTTGAGTCATTGATTCTGATAAATTTACATCTGTGTTGCAAAAAATTGACTGGGTTGAATTTAAGATGACCATACTTGATTCATGGTAATAAAGTACTTTAATGTACACAATGGCCTCATGCATTTAGATGCAAATTATTTCAAAATGGTTTGTTGGGACTTTTGTTTTTGGCTTGTTTTCCTTGGTTCCCCCAGTTTGTTTTTCTCATCGTGATAAAAGGGCTTTGTGCAGTGTCTGTCAAGATTAAGGTGTTTAAAATTTATTTATTTATTTTTGAAGTACTGGATTGACAGCTGAATATTGGTGTCACTCCCTATTAAGGGTTATTGAATTGGTCTCTACTTTGCAGTTATTGACCACAGTTGACATCAGCACCCAAGATGTCTCCGGTCTGCATGAAAAACTGGACCGAAAGAAAGCGGTGGATGAACACAATGTGGAAATGCAGAAAAGCTTCGGACAGCAGATGGACACTGTGTTCAACCAGATGCAGACTTCTGTCAGTGAACAGTGCACAAAGCACCAGGAAATGTTCGGCTTCTACAAAAGCTCGGTTGGTGAGTGCGGATGTGTTTCTGCTGTCGGGTCAGCCAGAGAAGCCTTCTGAGAATCTTCAGAAAAATGTCTGTCAGCTCTGTGGAGTGTGTCTACAGTCATTTGTTCCTCTTCCTTTACAGCTGGGCTGTTGGATGTCAGTACCACAGCCTTCAGCGAAGCAACGTCTACTGTTACCAAGTCATTTGAAGGCATCAAAAATGTCGTTGGCACCAGTCTGACCAAATGCCGGGCTGAGATGGAACAGCAACAGTCGTTATGCCAAGCGGAGAAGGACCAAATGATTCATATTTTGGTAAAGATCACTCTTGTTTTGTGACTTCAAAGGGAAGAGGCATAATATGCATATATAAGAAATTCTGCCCGTCCACATAGGCCAGTTTACTCCAGTGATTGAAAACTTCAGTTCATGAAACATTAAGCAATATGTCTGATTTGCATTTTTAATATTTTTCCCTTACAAATATTTGGAAATACTGCAAGTTCGAATGAATATTTAATCTCTGCCTTTCCACTACCCCTCCACCCACACTCCTCTTGGAATCATTATATACTGAGAGGCATTAAAAACGCATAATAAAGTATACCGTTTTAAGTAGTGGTAAATGGTTTCTTTCGTAGTCGCAAAACGCGGTCTTGGGGAAACTGCTTTTGGTAGTGAGACTTGCCCTCACTGTTATCGTTACACTGGCAGTGAATTCAGCAGTTCTTATGCATTATCTGACATGGCAGAAGACGTTTTATGGAATGTGTTTTTGTGGCGTCACAGATGACGCACTTTGTTGGGGACGACAGCTGACACATCTGGTCATTCTGTGTCATCCCTGCAGTCTGGATACAGTCATTTAATGGACATTAATGCATCCAGAATCTTTTGAGACTGAACATCATTCAACATTCAGAATGTTTGATTCTTCTGAGATTCATTTGTTTGTGGCATTTGAAGTGGGAATGATGTGACTTTTTGTGTGTTTTTATCGGCCCTGATCTTCAACTTTTCATGTGCAAAATGATTTCTCTCAATGTGATTCACAACCACGATCCACGGAACTACATTTAGATAATCATAATGAGGTGTTAAACCAAGAAAGTATTCGAACCCAGACACTTGATATTTAGCAATGCTTACCATACCTGATGGTCATCATGTCAATCAGCAAAAGCAAAAACTATCAGCTCTCAAATTAAACGATAAAAACCACCTTGCGATTTTAATGCCTCTCAGTATATTTGCAGTTCCAATGATGGTAATGTCATCTAATTATGAAAGTGGTTCTTGTCTCGTGACAGGAGGAGCACAGGCATGAAATTGAGGAGGGAATATTTGCTGTGGTCCTACCCGGCCTGGCTGCCATCTTGGAGATGAACGAAAGCTTGAAGCGCTCGTTGCAGAACCATTCCGTTGTGGCAGAAAAGGTAGTGTTTTGCGAGACCCAAGCGGCATTGGTATGCTGGATGCAGTGGGCATTGCATAACTAATCCTGGTCTAAATTTGGATCGAGAAGGGAATGACTGTGTTCTCCTCCAGTTAGATGTTACAGTGCAGTGTTTTCTGCTAAAAACACTGCATTGGTGGATTTACAAACATGATTCTTTGCCCAAAATTGCGATGCATGGTGGCTCAAAAGCTTTCTTGTCTGCAGATGATGGCCTTCAAAAATGAGATGCACTCATCCTTCATCAATCAAAGCACGGTCCTGGCAGAGCTGCGTGACTTGGCCAATTCAGGGTTCCGTGTTCTGCAGGCGGAGAACGAGAAACTGAAGGAGAATATCGGTGCCATGGGCAAAAAGCATGAGGAGGTCAGCATTTCCTCTCCAAAATCGTATACGGTTCAGGCTCTCTTATTGCGTCATTCTGAATTATTCTTTTGTCGTTCTGAACAGAGTGTATCGCAGGTCATTTCCTGCCTGCAGAACCAGTTGAACCTCCTGGCTTTGGAGACCAAAACTGGCATCGGCGAGCTCTTGAGCCTGTCGGACACCATGCAGCAAGGACACTCCTGTCTTGAGGGGGACATCCAAGCGTAAGTGTCTTCGGAAAGGAAAGGCTTTTCTTTAACCGCTAACCATTCCCTTTCGAATGCTGCGTGAAGTCCATAGTTGGAATTGTACCAAAGGAGTGCTGAAGCATGAAGCTCCTTCCCTCGGCAGGAAATGTGCGAGGATGGAAGATGAAGCCGTTGCCCAGCGACAGCACATGGAGGCGCGCTCCGATACACTGGTGGCTGAGCTCCAGGAGGCGACCAGCGAAGCCCAGCAGACGTTGGAGGAGTGCTCTGGGCAGGAGGGCTACCTGAAGGCTTCGGTCACAAAACTGGGAGAGGAGAGCATCACATGGTGCGACACTGCTAAGGCCACCGTCATCTCCCTGACCGAAGAGCGGCTTTCCAAGATTGAGATTAGCAAGACCTCTACGCAAGCTCTACAACAGGTACCCGAACAGTCTTCTCGACTGAGACTACCCTTTCACCCATGCTTCTTGTTACTAAATCAAATGCACTCACTGGATGCACTCTCATTAGCAGTTTCACGTTATTGTGAACTGTCAGTGTAGACGTTCCGCCAAGTGGTTTGAACATGCAGGTAATGACAAAAAAAATGCCAAGTAAGTTTTATCCCCTGATAAACTATAGATCTATACACGATAAATTGTTCTCGTTGGGATACATTGAAGACACTGAGCATACACTAAAACTCAGTTCCTGGACCTCCATCTTTCTGTGATTTTCACTCACACTGCAAGAAGCTCTGCCCTGTTCAACAGCTAGAGATCTGCATTGAGCCAATTATTGGTAGTCAGGTGTGACAAATTGGGGCTGGAGTGAAAACCTACTGGATGTGAGGTCTCCAGGAGCGGAGTGGGTGACCACAGCTCTGAAATGATGCATCACGGAACGGAACACAGGAAAGCAAATAAGTGTGTGGATAGAGGGAAGGGGGGATGGGGGTTGGTAACTTGCAGCAGGATGTTTAATTTGGACAAGCTGAGTTGCAAAGTCTAGATTTTCGTGAGCTGCTGGAGTTGGTAAGAGTGGGGAACATGGGGGCAAAAGGAAGAAATGGGGATTGGGGAGAAGATCGGTGCCCTCAATCAATGGTTGAATTGCACACTTGAAATATCATGAGATTATTAGCGTTTCGCCTGTTATCTGAAATTCTTTAAACGGTGCTGTTGCGTTCCCGGCGTAGGACGTTGAAGCGGGTTGCGAAAGGGCCGGCCAGGACTTGAAGGAGCAGCTGGGACTGCAGCAGAGCGCCATGCAGGAGACCCTGGACGTGCTGAAGACGCAGATCTGCTCCGATGAGGCCGCACTCCAGCTCCACACCACAGAGCTGGCCGCTAACCCCAGAAGAGGGCTCGATGCGGTCCGCGCCTTCCTCACCGAGGAGCTGAAGCAAGACATTCCAACAGGTACCGCACCCACCCACCCCTGGAAGTGTGCCTCTGTGGCTTGTGCTTCTCCACAGCCAGCTGTGGGCAGGGTGTGACTGACGACTTCCGTTTTCTTTAAGGCAAAACCCCGCAGCGCAAAGACTACAAATACCCCAGGACTCTGGTCAGGAGCAGGAAGCGAGAGGAGCTCCTGGAGACTTTCAGCAAGCAGCAGCAGGAGCTTCAGGCAGCGCTGTCTCTATGCGAGACTGTAGAAGAAGAGCCGGTCGAGGAGGTACGATCCTGTGGGACAGACTGCTGAGGAAGGCTTTTTTTAGTCTTCCTGGATGCTAATGGGATGTTCCTCTGGGGGCTTCTTGATCCTGCAGGATTCTCTTGAGGAGGAGGTTAGCAGCTGCAATGACACCACCATTCCTGAGCAGTCTTATGACGAAAACATCATGTGCTATGAGAGCGGAAGAGTCCCCTTCTTCAAGGTAACATTTTTGGCCTCTGTTTATTTGTTCATGCAAAGATGAGCTTTATGTAAACAATTGAATTTAATTGAGCTTTACTTTCCCCCCTCCCCCCTCAAGCGCAAGAGAGGTGGCAAGAAAGAAAAGACCTCTCTCAATCTTTCGAAGACAACGGAAAATACGAGGGAATCGCCTGCGAGATCCAGGCTCCCTCTGAGGGTACAAAATTAGTTAGGGTCTACACTCCAAGTCCACTTGTCCTGTTTTTATATGTAACTTTTTATGTGCAACCATCCTGTCTTCTCGTTCAGTAACTTTTTTTTGAAGATCATAACTGTATTTAAAAATTTTTATGTGAATGAGTTTTTAAGTAATTTGTTTTAGAACTATTCCAATAAATATATGTATGTCCTTTTTCCACCCTTTGTCATTTATTTGTTGTTTAGTACAGTTTTCCTTCAGATATTTTTGGCATGGCCACCCATAAGTAAATCAGATATTTCATCGCCTGTCTGTTTTATAAAGGTAAGGATCATGCACTTGGGGTTAATGGTCTAAAGTAGTGGTTCGCAAAACCTCTCAGTGGGGCACACCAGCTAGATCCAGGTACTTGTCTTCCATCTTAAACACACCTGATGCAACCAATAATGGGTTTGGGGTTTTGAAACTAAAAGTATGAACTTTTTAATTGGTTAAATCCAAAGCAGTTTTGGCAGCTGCGTGCCAACAGTGTATTTAAAATTGTGGATTATTTGCTTCATACTCAGATCGAGCCATTTTCTGAAGAGGATTCTATTGTTAAATCCAATGTAGTGCTGTCTTAAACACTATATTACCCTTACCCAAAATGGCCCCACGCCATAAGGCTGGGGGCATATAGGGTTACCCTTGTCCATCTGTGCTGGGATGATGTTGATTGGGGGGGGTAGGTATTGTTTATCCACTTCTCAAAAACCGGTCAACAGAATTCATTGAACTTATTCATATGCTGTTGAGACACTAAAGGTTTGCATCTTGTACCTTGTTTTAGAATTTTAAATCAATTTATTTCACGTTTGAACTCAACAAAATTTACACAAGTTTTTTTCTCTCTTTGCTGTAATAGGGGGTGTACTTTATCCACTTTTCAAAAACTGCTCGACAGAATTCATTGACGTTATACATGTGCTTTGAAAGGACCCAAAAGGTGTGCATCTCATGCTTCATCTCTGGATTTTTCAAATGAAGATTTTTGAGGTGTTTGAACCGGAGTAAATTTTGCCAAGTTTCACAGATGCGAGGGCATCTGTCCCAAGGACCCAAATTTTTTACTGGTTATAAATATATGCCTAGTGAAATACTTGTAAAAGGCTACTGTTCTGCCCAAGTTAATTGCATCATTTTGGAGCTGTATTGACCACTGGCACTGGTAGGAGATCCAGACTTGCATTCGCAGATGTCCGTGGCTGAATGAGTGAGTGATGAAGTGATGCCATCAGACAGCTGGCTGAGTGCACTTTCCCTATTGGCCATTGCTCTTCCAAACTGCTTTGGCGCAAACTTTCTATTACGTCATCAAGGGGTGTTGAAATCGAATCCATACGGTTACATTTTTATAATTGTTATTGGCAAGATCAGTACGGGAAATTCAACTAACATTTTAAACCAGGAATTGACACTTTTGACCAAACTACTGCCTATTTTTACTACTAAATGCCCACAATTTTGCACATGAGACCAGGGCTCCCCAAATCACTCCTTGAGGGCCGAGAATTGCTGGTTTTCAGGTGTGATGACAGTCTGGCCGATCAGTGGCAAGAACTGTTTACTTAAATGCCGGGGAGGAGAAAAAAAAACCAGGGCTGACTTTGGATTCAAGGGCCAGATTTGGGGAGACCTGCCATGAACAGTACAGCCATAAACTAGATTTTGCCCCGGTCTAGTTCAACTGCAGAAGCAGCCCTCCCTGCTGAAAAAACCAGCACCAACCAGCATGAATTCCGTGCTAGTCTGTTAGTTACCCTGCTGTAAGAACTAGCACAGCTGGTGAACTTGGTCTTGCTAATGACCAGCTTATATTGTTTTGGACACATTTATGCTGGCTGACCAGCACAATCCAGTGCATCCATGCTGGCTGTCCAGCACAAAACAGCTTGTCCATGCTGGTTCAGCAGCTAAACCAGCATGAAAAATATGCTGGTTGGCACTTTTTTTCAGCAGGGTAGTTAGTTAACTTACAGTCATGCTCATTTGCAAAGTTTCTGCACCAGTTTATCTTACTATCTGCTTCAAGCAGGTAATGCAATTTTGGCTCAATTCTAGAAAGGTTCATCTAATTTGCATTCATCTGACTGGCCTATTTAGACCTAATAAAATGGAGATTTCTCAGATTGAGATTTATCAGGCCTATAAATTGAATCCCGCAAACAAATGGATTTATGAAACTGATTTTTATTTTCTCTTATGAACTTCGGGCTAAATTAATTTACTGTCATTTTAAATTTCTATGTTCGTTATATAGGCCTGATTTGGTGCTTTAACCCCTTAAAACCCATAGACTCGTACATTGGTCCCTCAAATGCAGCTGCTGTCGTCAAACTTGTGGAATTTCAGGCCTATTTTAAACTCTAGTGGCGATCCCAAGGTTTCCAACATTCCAACATGTGTCCTGCTGAATAAAAGTGAAATGAGTATAAAATTTTTTACAAGATCTAGATATTTTCAGTTTCGTGCGATGCTGTAGCCATAAAAACATGGCATTCTGGGTTGGAACACTTCACACAATATGAGGGAGATGTAACTTCATTGAAGTGCTGCAACTAGCAGATACAGAATATGTATGTGACATTATCCTACAATATAACTACTTGAAGCACTCAGAGCGCAAACCACCAAGCCATGGGGTCACTGACGCGATTGAATAGTTCACGCTTTAGAATTGCACATTTACTGGATCATCCATCCATTCTCTTAAACCCGCTTCTTCCTCACTGGAGTCGCAGGGGAGCTGAAGCCTATCCCAGCTGACTATGGGCGAAAGGCAGGGACCCACCCTAGACAGTTTGCCAATCCATCGCAGGGCGCACGCATCATTCACTCTCACACTCATACCTGTGAGCAATTTAGTGTCATTTACTGGATCATCTGGTCCGGAATTCTGCTTGGATCCTGACCAAATTTTGATATGTGACGGAACTTATGGTGATGACATGCTGTAATTTTTGTGCTTGCTTTATAGCCTTTTTTTATGGTGTAATGCACAATAATGCTGAAAATGCCCCTATCCCACAATGGTAAGGAATCCTTTAAAAGTTTCTGGATCCAGATCACCACCAAAATTTAATGGATTGTTCCTTGTACGATCCCTGACTCCTCCAGAAAATTTCATCAAAATCTGTTAATAACTTTTGGAGTGATCCTGCAAACAAACCAGCGCCAACTAAAACATAAACTCCTTAGAGGAAGTAAAAATGCCTTTTCTGACTTAGAACCTACTTCAGGAAAACTTAAGTGAAAAAAAAATAAGAGTTTAAGGATGTTAATATCAAGAGGGCACATGTGCTCATTCAGTGGCCTACACTTCTCAGGAGCTGAGGAACGATTTACTCAAAGAAAGTAAATTGACGTCCACCGCGTTTCCTGCTAGTTTCTTTATTCATCAAGCCTTCGGTCGTGAGTGGCCCTCAGGATTCGGTAAATGTCAATGTACGGCTTCTCTACAAATTCCCGTATGGTGGAGAGTGACTTGGTAGGCTGACTATAGGTTGAGATCTAAGCCTATTCCTGTTTCTTCCTTCAGCTTTGGTAAATAATTTATACTGTAAATGGGGCTCATGGACTTATAATGAAAATCGAGTGTGATTATCTCTACCCCATGGCAAGGCTTAAGGGATGATCTGGGGTTAAATGGGCAAAATTTGATTATTTTTCCAAAAAAATTTTTTTTGAATAAAAATATTCTATAATAACCCACCTTTAATAATCACTAATTGCTACAAGGATTAAAAACTGAATTTTGCCATAAAATCATGATTTAAAAGCAACTGTGATGATGAAATTTATGCTTTTCACTCCAGGAAAGTGACAAACATTTGAATAATCAGATAATACAGTCTGAAAAATGGGTGTAAGCCACAGACTAAGACTGAACTCAACTTTTCAATGCGGTCTAATGCATTTTCCATTGATTTCCTGAGGTATTACTTTTTCCACGTTTCTCGTGTTTGTGGCAGCCGTAATTTTTTTATTTATCATTGAAAATCAATGAAATTTGGGCTGCAGGTACTTTACTTCAGTAGAAATGCAATGGCATAGGGAAATTTTGCCTGTTACATATTTTGAATATTTTGAGTATTCGTCAGATTCTGCGCAAAATAATTTCAAAATTTGAGTAAAATGCCCCAAAATCACAAATTGATAAACTGGACAAAGAATGGCTATGTCATTGCATTTGGATAAGCAATGGCTTTTAAATGATGAAAGAAAAACTGAATTCTATCATAGAGTTAAAGAGGAATTGGTGCCAGAAGTTTTCTGCATATTTAATGAGCTTGCTCGGCTACCATGGCAACCGCATAAACAGAAAAATGCCAACTTGTATCTTTTTTGGTGGTTATTATATGTACCTCTGTAGATTAATTCTGAGTTGTTTCCTGGTGTCATTTTTCATTTCACCCCAGATCACCCCTTAATCACGACTCAATCAAGCTTCCGGTCAATTCCTATTTGGCGTAGCATCTCAAATAATGGCTCCGCCAGTTGCTAATCATACTGTTGATAGGGGAGTGTATGCACATTCTAACTTGTGCCGATCTAATAATAAAAAGCCCGGTAAAAGTGCCTCCCACCAATAGATCATTGCGTTAACTCTTTTGAACCCTTGATTAAGACGAGCTATAGCCCATCTCAGCCGACACTTTTTTCCACCGTGAGTGACGCGATGAATTGAATGCATGCTGTCTTAAAAACACACATTTGAATAATTGTTGGCATTTGTCTGTTAATGACAAAACACTTTAAGCTTCAACTTTTATGGAATCTCGTCAATTGGGCGTGATTACTCTGTATGGCGTGTAATTTAAATCATCGGTAAACTTTTGTAGGCCTATCTCTTACAACTCAAGAGGGGAAAAAACACAGATAGTCTGATCATACTCAAATAAAGAATATATGGTGGATAAGAAACTTAATTTTGGGAAGATGTGGATCGTCTGTCTGACCCTTGCTCTCGATGTACTATAGGCCTCCAGAACTAAAACAGCGGCGCCAGCAAACACCCAACGAGACCAAGATAACGGTTTCCGTGATAGCTTTTCATATCGGCCATCTCTGCACAGGAGTCTAGACGCCAATGGAGTGTAGTGCAATCAATTAGCTGGAGGCTAATAATTGTCAAACTTCAAATATCCATCCACCAGCCGTGAGCAACATTTTAGCGGTCTAACCCCTAAAAATGTGAAGACGCAGAATTATATACAGCCTATTTATGTTTGCTTGACCTTCTCAAACGATTACTTTGTATTTTAAATATGCGCAAACAATTACGATATATTCTGCATGGCGGTGTCAAAACGAAAGTAGGCCTAAATTTCTAATTGTTTTAGGAGAGAAATGGGAAAGACGCCCACCTTAAGAATAATGTATTTGCTGCTGAATTGTAACACATTTAGTTTTCAGTTCACCATTGATGTTGGTACATGAAGCAACGTGTGTTGGGATAATGAATTGGTACACTTACAACACTAAGCTGAAAATTACAGTGGGGTGCAAAAATTTGGGCACCCCTGGTTTAAATGTCTGTTACAATTAATCTCCAAGTGATTGAAAGCAAACCTGAACACTAAATGCTACAAAGTTAAACGACACCTTTCTGCAAATTTAAAAGAAAGTTTTCTTTTTATTTTAATTTTTCTGAGTTTTTAAATGATAAGAAAGGAAAAAGGGCCCTGCACAAAAGTGTGGGATCCCTTTTGGATTATTCTTTGTTACCTTTTAAGTAAGATGATTACTAAGGCCCAGACCCAGGTGATTTACTCGTTAGGGCTTCAGTGAGTCAGGTGAATATAATTCCAGGGTTGAACTATATATTCTGAAGTAATTCCATGCCTTCTAAAGTATCCGACTTTGGTGGTTGTGTCTGGTGTTAAAAACCAGGTGTTCCTCTAAACAGTTGTCCAAGGATGTCAAAATCAAGATAATTCACCTCCACCAACAAGGAGATGGCTACAAAAAAAACTCAACATTTATAACTACCTATTTCTACTGTCAGAAACATTGTAAGAAAATGGAAAATAAATGAAACAATTGAAGTCAAGGCAAGATCTGGAAGACCAAGAAAAAATTCAGATAGAATGGCCTGAGATCTGGTGAGAAATGCTCAGAAGAACCCACACATCGCTGCAAAATAGCTGCAAAAAAGACTAGCAGACACCGGTCTAGTTATTCACAGGACAACAAGACAACGTACCTTAAACAGCAAAGACCTACATGGCAGAGTTGCAAGAAAGAAGCCTTTCCAACGACCTCAATACAAAATTAAGCGTCTGGAGTATGCAAAAGAAAACCTTGAGAAACCTCAAGCCTATTGGAACAATGTGCTTTGGACTGACGAAACCAAAATTGAACTTTTTGGCCACAACCAAAGAAAGAATGTTTGGAGAAAAAAGGGTGAAGCATTTGTAGAGAAGAACACGTTGCCAACTATTAAGCATGGAGGTGGATCCATTATGCTTTGGGGTTGTGTAGCAGCTGGGGGCGCGGGCAATATTGTGCGGGTGGAGGAAGAATGGATTCCACCAAATATCAAGACATTCTAGAGGCTAATGTTCAAAGCTCAGCCCAGAAATTGAGTTGAAGAGACGTTGGGTATTCCAGCAAGACAATGACCTGAAGCATACCTCAAAATCCACTATGAAGTACCTCCAGGAAAGACGGATGAAGGTTTTGGAATGGCCATCACAGTCCCCAGACTTGAATATTGAAAATCTGTGGAGAGACCTCAAACATGCCATGCATGCAAGAAGGCCGAAGAATATTTCTAAGCTAGAGGTGTTCTGTTAGGAAGAATGGGGAAAAATTCCAAAGACAAGAATTGAGAGACTCATAACTGGCTACAGGAAGCGTTTGCAAGCTGTTATAGCTGCCAGAGGAGGAGTTACAAAGTACTAGCTGACAGGGTTCCCAAACTTTTGCTCAAGGCCTTTTTCCTTGTTTTATTATTTTGAAACTAAGAAGTTAAAAATAAAAATTTATTCTTGCTTTAGAATGTGATGAAATGTGTCATGTTTAACTTTGTAGCATTTAGTGTTCAGGTTTGCTAGTGTTCAGATCACTTGGAGATTAATTGTAACAGACATTTAAACCAGGGGTGGCCAAATTTTTGCACCCCACTGTATGTAAAGGGCCATTTTAACCTCGCCTACTAATTGGAGCAAGATGCCCGCCTACCTGGGGCAAAAAGCCCCCAGGGTGCATCTTTGCCCAATTGTCATCAGATTTTTTTTTTTTTTTTAAGGATACCTGACAAATATTTTTTTTTCTTTTAAATATTTGCAATTTTCATGTCACAGTAAATTATCACAATTATAGTGATAAATTAAAATCATTATTTATTTTCAAATTGTGGAATAGCAGCCACATTTAAAATTTGAATTTGTTCATAAAATTTACTATAATTTATAGATATATAAAGATAATGGTGGTGGTGACGATGATGATGATGATGATGATGATGATGATGATAATAATAATACTAAAATGGTGATAACAATGCCATAATAAATTTGGATACAATGACTCCATTAGGTCATGATAAATTATTAATTCTGGCCAGTTATGGAGGTGTTCTGCACTTCTCCCTCTCCCCTACCTTCCTAACTGGCAGACTGCCCTAATTTCCATACTGACATACATTTCACAGCTCTCTCTCAGGCATAATTTTTCCTTAAAATAAACTCTAATCATAATCCTGAGGTTAATAAATTATTTAGACGTTTTGTATGTTTTGCCAATTAACTTTTTTTTTTTTTTACATTATTATATTTAGTAGGCCTAAGCATAGCTAATATTAGTATGGTGCAGTTGGTCACCTTGCCTACTATACTTACAGTATAGATAAGCTATAGATCTCTTTTTCCATAAGATATAATATTAGGGACATTACAACGAACATTTTTTGTTGTTTTTATGATTTTGAAGACCTAGCACTATATGAATTTGATGGACTGTGGGGAGGAAGCCTTAACTGCAAAGGATCAGACCTCCAAATCCCCTTCAAAATAAATAAATAAATGTAAAAAATAAATTATTATTATAAATAATAATAATAATAAAATGAACATATTTGGGGCAAGAGGACCCGATGGGCCTTTTGCCCATGCAGTGGGCCTTTTACCCCCAGGTCGAAGCTTGACTTTTAACCTAAAAAAAGAAATAAAATAAATCTCAAATTCAAATTAATTACTTTCTGCAGTCTCAAAGCATTTTGGTGAGGGGTTTCGAACTGGTCTGTAAAAGGTCCAGGGGGCTGCAGTTTTTCATTCCAGCCGAGCAGAAGCACACCCGATACAACTAATCAACTGTGCAGACCAAGATTAGTTGATTAAATTATTTTATCAGGTGTGCTTCTGCTCAGTTGGATTGAAAACCTGCAGCCCCTTGGCCCTTACACAGACCAGATTGAGACCCCTGAAATTGGCTATAGCTTCATAAAAACTCCGAGAGCACAAAAATCCCTGTCAAACAAGGTAAAACTAAATCTACTAGCCCCAACTCTGACATTCATAAATGAATCTCCTTAGTGTTGTTTTCCAAAATTTTTTTCAAAATAAATAAGTGTAAAGCCATTCCATAAAAGCTTTGACAAGACATACGCCATTTATGGCTGGAACAGTATAGGGGTGCATCTTACCCATGGGGGAGCGTCTTATTTTTATTATTGTTGTTGTTGTTCAATGGTGTGTTAACTTAACAAATAAATCCGTATAATGGCACATGTTTATTATGCTCTGTTAAGGATCAATAACGTGCGAATTCAACTGATAAGCCCAATTTTGCCAACTATCGTCAAGAGTGAGCGTGACAGATCCGTGGTCAATGAGAAAACGAGTGTAAACGAATCAATTATCGGCTATATTTCCGGTTTGGTGATAAAATTCTGGTGTTAACATCCGACGTAACCGGCTTAGACGAGCCTTGCTTTTTGCAGCTGGAACAAATGGGCCTATTACCTCCAATTCATGCAGAGAGCACTGATTGACTGACTGGAGCAGGGAGTTGATTTTGGTGAAGCTTTTATCCGTTATATTTATTCCTTATTACTCAGATTATTCACACTTGAACATTAACATAAAAATGAGCAGGTATGTTCTGTGTGCAAGGCCTATACTAACCCGTTACTAGCCTACTCCGACTACTACTACTACTGCTAATAATAATATTATTATTATGCACTATTATCCAGTTTGTCTACATATAGGCCAAAGTCCATTTGTTTAATAGCTATTTAGGTTAAATCAATACTGGCTGTATAATAGGCAGGCTTATTTTGAAAAGGGGTCTTAGTTTGCAGTAATTGATTAATCTAAATAACAGGTTTATTAATGAATGAATTTATGTATTTATTTATTAATTTTGAGGATATGGGTGTTCAGTTGAAATTAACTTTAGCCAGCATATGTGGAAACCTACACTGAATGAAATAAGCTGCAAATGCCACTTTCATTTAATATAGTCGTCCTTATGGACTTGATAAGACTTTACCCACCTTGATTGAAATTTAAAAAAAAAAAAAATCTGAAATGATAGTCTCTTATATTTGCCTGCATCCTATTTCGGCTGGTGCGTAAGATCAGTCCTCGTAAGGTACTATATAGCCTTTTTAAGCAGAAATGGAAATGACGTTCGCTTTTCTGGTTGCCATGCCACTGATTCAATATGCGTTAGATGTGATCCTGTGTTCAAGTGCATATCTTTTGCGATAGCCAATCAGAATCCATGCTTACCTGCAGGAAGTTGGCCCTCAGTAATCTCCTCCCTCTCAATACTGAGATAGCCACCAAACTGATGCGAGTTTTGCCAACAAACTTTCAGTGACCGATGGAGAAAGCAACAGCCTTTGAACGTTTAACATCTTGAGCGACGGGACCACCGATCATATTTTTGTACGTTCGAACCTATCTAGATAGAGGCAGTTATTAGTCATGCAATACCAGCACCCGGTGTCTCCAGCTATGAGTGTTCCTCTTTACGCACCGACCCCACTTCAACCTGTCCATCCTACTCCCTTCTACATTGAGGATATCTTGGGCAGAAATGTAACTCCGACATCATCTGCTGTCGTCCCGACTCCGACCTTACCATCGCCAAATTCGTCCTTCACGAGTTTGGTACCCCCTTACAGAACTCCCATTTACGAGCCAACGCCGATTCACCCAGCATTCTCGCACCACGCTGCACTCACCGCTACATACGGCTCTGGAGCTTTTACCAATTCAATGTATCCATTTCACCGCGCAGTAGGGGAATACGCCCATGCACTGATCAGGCATGATCCACTTGGTAAGTTGCTGGTTTTATAAAAGATATGGAATGTAAATATACTTAGTCTATGGCGTTCGTGAATGACCCTTTGTATGTGTTGTTGATCAGATTTTAAAGTGTTGGGCTACATTATAAGGTGATTTTAAAAAGGAATCTTTATGCTGCGCCCAAATTTCAGATTTGTGATATTCCGAAATGGTTTACTTTTCGTGACTAGAGTCTATAAATTACATTGTTTCCTGAGGTACCGCGTCGTTGTGCTCCTTCCATTCAGTACAATTAAGTGAAGTGAAGAGCGGCATGAAATTACACACACAAGAGTTCAGTTCGTATAGTTGAGACTATGATGGTGTTCATTAACCATTTAACGACGTTTTATGTCAATTTAAAGGTGAGCACACTGTTATATTTTATTTATTTTTATTTTTTGTTTTTGGGGAGAGGGAGAGGATTTTGTTTCATTCAAGCTGGTTCCTATTAGGCTATTTGGGCTATTGAGGAGAAGCCTATGCTATCTGGGACATTCTCTGCACTTTCAATATGAGAGCGGAGTTGCATTCTTACATTGCCCTTTATCTGATCACATAATCACTGACTGAATTTTAATATAGGCCTAATGAATGTTGAGTGATACAACACGAAGAACTAAAGAGACTACATCTTCCCAGTTTATCATGTGTCTGCGTAAAATGAACTTTTCATATTCTTTCCTGAGCTATGGACTACATTGGATTTCAATGTCAAACAAAATATCGTCATTCTGAGTAGTTAGGGCCTATTTGTTGAGCATGACAAGTAGTTTCTAACTGCACACGTTTTTATTCGTAAATAAATACGGCAAGGATTACCACTCGCAAAGGAAAGGTTCAGCTATCGATATGGTGGTATAGCCCATATTCTTTATAAAAACAAAAAAGAGCTACTGATGGTCTGGCTTTTGTTGGTTCAGAACTATGGGCAAATCCTGTCTGCCATTTCACTATGATTTGGCTTCTTTTGTAGGCAGCATATTCAAACTTAAGCCTACATAATTCTTCTGCCGTTGTGCGTTTTAATGACCTATGCTTCCTCATCGCCACAAATCTGACAGCATGTAGAAATTTGTTCCTGTAGGCCAATGTGGAATGATGAAATAGCCACATCTTTTAATCAATCCATATTTGTACTTTGTACAGCGGTTTTTGCACGCCATGAATGATTTAACGCATTATTTTACACTTGGGTAGTTTTACTGGGCCATTCGGGGCCATGGGGCCAAATATGGCGACCTTGAGCCCTATTTATTTATTTTGATAAGTTGTTTGCACCACTAACAGATTTAAGTCCACCAAATAAAATAGGCCAACATTGAGCCACTTGCGTTGCCAATGACGTGCTGATCCGGAGTTAGCAGTCTGTGTTCAGCAAGCCCTGACCCTTTTCCGTTCATACAGGAAATCTTGAGCTCTCGATAGGAGTAAATCTGGTTTCAGAAGCTGTTAAATGTTTTCCTGGCTACCTCAAGCAGGCTTTTCCCCGGGAGTCGTGCACGATGCTGATTATTTTATCGACATCCTCAATACAGACATATTCAGGAAACACTCGACTTCTGATAGCCGGGATCCGTTTTTCAGATATTGTTCATTTCCTTTGAGTGGGATGTGACTTAATGGCAGCTAAAATAACTGGTTGCTTCCTATTTTTCAAAACCGCATGGTAAACGAAGCATGAACTGACGCAAGTTACAGAAGTGGTATTTTTCTGCAGAAAATGAGTTTTCATAATGGTATTCGAAGACTTTCACGCAGGAAAACCCAATACGTGTGTGGAATTTTGTACATTGAAATAAATACATTGTATGAAACGGTTTAAACATTTTTTCTCAACTTAAATGCTTGTTAAATTGGCATTTTAACAGAGGTTTTATTATGAGGTTGTGAAAATATAGGCTATCAACTTGCTGTAATCTCATTTATTTTACATTGGCCTATTTTATGCCCAATAATTTAAGGAGACTTTATTTTCATTTTAAAGCTGAATGAATACCTAAACCCCAATGTCCTGCAGAAATTGTGATAATGGATAAAACGGATGTTGAAGTTTCACTGAAGATAGACCAACAGGAAACACATTGACGGAAATTTTGCCATAGTTTTGTCGAAGGCCGGCCTGGCAATCTGGGGCTGAACGGATGTTGGCTGTATAAGTTAGCAAATGGACTCAGTCTCTCATATTTATTTACGCGTAACATAAACGCTCACTAATGTTTACTTTTCTCTCCTTTCTTTCCTTTAATAGCCTATGGAATCTGAGAATTGCTTGTCGCCTTTTATGCTACCCCTGCTATGCGTTAACCTAAACTACTACTTTTTTTCTTGAAAGGTAAACCACTTATATGGACCCCATTTATTCAGAGGCCCCTGCACAAAAGAAAGGGTGGCCAAGTAAGATTCTCCAACGACCAGACAGTTGAATTGGAAAAGAAGTTCGAGACGCAAAAATACCTCTCGCCACCAGAACGGAAACGATTGGCTAAGATGTTACAACTTAGCGAAAGACAGGTAAAGACGGGCGAAACAGAAGCCATGAAGTTCACGGTAGACAAATTTCAAATATTAGCTAAAAATGGGCTAAGTTGCACTCCGTTTCATTATGAACACGGGCAATAGAGATGATTCTGTCAAACATATTTAACCTGGCTAATTGTCATCTACAGTTGCAAAAATAGTTTGAACCAGTGAAACATGTATTGCGGAATAGCCTTATAACTATTTTAACGTGAACTTGTATAAAATGCTCACAAAATAATGGAATAAGTCTTTATTTTTCCTGTTGAAAGAATTGCGAATGAGTGAACCTGGCTACGTTGAAAGAACTGTCATGCCTCGCTGTTTAGCATGAATGCGACAGCGTAAAGAAAACATGCGTTATTTTCTAATGAGGTGATCAATGTTTAAAATAGACCTTGAACGTTTCCGATATTTTTGTGTGAAAATAGTTTTGGGATTGTTTTTCAGTCCATCATTTTTTTTAATCATTTCCTTAGGAAATGTCGTAATTTCGACTTCAAATGAACATTTATTTTACGTTTATAGGTGAAGACTTGGTTTCAGAACCGAAGAGCGAAATGGCGACGGCTCAAGCAGGTGGGTAGATTACCTATATATGGGTATATTAAATTGGCCATATGCTGTGTGTTTTGTTGTTATATCTGTGTTATTGGGATATTTTAACTTATTAGAACATTTAGTGGCGCGTGTCTTTATTGGACTAATTACAAAACGCGACTTCTCTGGCAGGAACCAAGTTTCTCCAACTTTGGGGTAAAATATTACTGTTAATGTCCATGAAGGGGACGGAACTTTGATGTTGAAAACTGAGTTGAATTTTTGAATGTCTGTTCTGAAGTGCAATATTAGGCCTATATAACTCATAAGTTTGTTATAGCTTATGCATATTTTGTGTGTGTCTGTCACCCACAGGAAAATCCACAAGGTGTGAAGCGGGAACTGGAAAGCGAAAACGCGGACATAAATTGTGAGGCGAGGCAGGAGTCGGGTGTCTGCCCCAGAAGCACAGAAGTTGCTAACAGCCGGTCGCAGTGTTCCTCTTCTCCGGTCTCGCAGGAAGAAATTGAGTCAGATATTTCGGACGATTCGGAGGAAGAGTTGGACATTGAAGACGTCATTGATGCGACTTTAAATTCGCAAATATGAGAGAAGGCTACTGATTGCAGCAGTTGGGAGGTTTCCGACTGCTGGATCATTCCTCCTAAGCCATCACTTTTCGAAATAAATCGTTCACTAGATTATTTTTGTATATATGTATATTTCGTCGAGAAAGATGTTGTTGTTAATGTAAGTTAAGAATGTATCTTAAGCCTGTGGTGTATATTGTGGTGTAGGCCATTTCTTTGTTCATTGCAGTCGGACCATTTCCAGATTTTATGGAGAAATACAAAAATTACAGGTTATGGGTGGAAAATACTTTACACATTCTACAGCTTAAATAGACATTTTAGCATTTTTAAGTGAAATAAAAAGCATTCTTTTGTGATAGAATAATTTCTTTTTTGTTCTGTAATGCATGTTCATTTAGCGATGCTATTTGTTAATAGATAGGCTACTTATTAAAGTGTTGAAACTGGTTTCTCCTCTTGTTATTACCATGGTTCATCTTATTGTTAACAATAGTAAAATAGTATGAATATCGCTGAAATATTATTAGTGGGCCATCTTTAAAAACAACTGGTCATAATTGTAGTCTAGTCGTGGACCAAGCTGTAGCCCAATCAATTTTGAATTGGTATTGGTCTGCCCTTATTCTGCTGTTTGGCTCTAACGTGTTTTTAATTACTTCGGCGTTTAGTTGCTGTTAGACGAGCAACTTTTCCTAAACTGAGTTCGGAAGATTTTATTTTATTTTATTTTTTGAATAATGGAAAATAATATTAAACGATGAAATAATTTCCCCATATAGTTTCTTGCACCATTCTTTTATGATGTTAAAGAAATAAATGTATGTTTTTTAATAAACTAGGGAAGTTTAATTCTAAGGTGAATCATACAGATTTTAACATCGATTAGTGGAAATACAGAATCGGAATTCTATTGACTAATGGCTCTGCTGAAGTTTTCTCCGTCAAACTTTGCAGCTATAAAGACGTATGGGCATTTTGACTTTCTTTTGTTTCCTAATTTCCCATTGATGTTTGTTTTCTTGGACGGAAATTAATTACCGTAAACTCTGAAGAGAGGGATTAACACTTTATTATGGGAGGAACCGTGTAATTCCTCAGAAGAAGCATATCAAGTTCAAGGGCTTTCTGTCCGGCAAAAGGGTTTTTTTTAATCTCCAAGCTGTCCCTCTTCACAACCTGGGCTTTGGATTCTATATGGAGCCAAATTTTGTTTTTTCGCTGTGGATATAAGCGAAATAAACATTTCTTTCTCGAAGTGAATAGGTCTAGCCTATTTTGGTTGAATCGGTGGCCGAACCCATTTAAAAAAAAAATGTTCAATTCCGCAATCGAAACGCCTATATACACTGCCTGGCAAAAAAAAAAAAAAAAAAGTCGCCCACTAACATTTTTTGAACCGCCCTTCGCTTTGATAACTGCGTGCCTTCTCCGGCGCATCTCAAAGAGTTTCGACTCTGCAGTGACCAGTGTAAGGGAGAAAATTAATCCTCGTGCTTGCTGAACCACTTTCACAATTGAAGAGCCTAGTGCTAAAAGTGCTGAAGTCACATTTTGACACTCTCTGAGGTTAGGATGGGAAAACATATTTTGTGGTCTCATAAGATGATTTTCTCAAAATAGACAATTTGTGACTGCAGCTCTTTTAGCACTAGGGTCTTTAATTTGAGCCTAATGAATCTAGGCGTTGTCATTTTTGAAAATGCCCGAATCTTCAGGGATTTAAAAAATCAGTTTATGGTATAATCTGGTCATTCATTACATTCATGTGTGCTCATTTCATGTGATTGTTGCATAAAGTCGCTGGGCTGAAGCAACCCTCCAGATTGTTGTACATTGGGCACTCTGCATGACGGTGAATCGCTTCATGGGCTTCCCTTTTTACCCTGAGCCACCCAACGCATGCACTGCATGGGTAAATCTGGACTCATCAGACTATACGACCCTTTGCGCCACAGTCCAATCTCCCTGTAGCAAATTTAACGCTTTTATTTCCTGATTAGCCTCACCAGTAAGTTGCTTTCTTGTGGCCACGCAGCTGTTAAGTCCCAGTCCTAAAAGTACTATCTTTTCCACAACTATGGAATATGTCTTCCGACATGGTTGTTTAAGAAATGAGAAGCTACACACAACATCTGTCAGGGTTAAAAGAATTGTTTCCCGCTGAAATGTTCGTATTAATAATTGATTCAATTATAGGCTCTTAAGTATTTGCTTATTTAAATCTATGATGACTTTTTTGCCCAGGCAGCTTATAATGCATTGCCCCCCAGTGTCCAGGAAACAGGAAAGAAACAGAGCAGCGCACTAACAAATGGATAAAGGGGAATTCGGTTCAAACCGGGAAAAATGACGTAGGCCTATTATTTAGGATTCGTATCTTTTACTGGGCAAAAAAGGACCAAGCCCCAAATGGAAAGTATGACGTTTTTAATGGTCTGAAAGCCAAATTATTGGCAATAATCAAACGAAGAGATGAGTAAATTGGAACGTGATGGCTTTTTCCTTTGATTTCTTAAAATGTTTAAGCCTTGGTGTTAGACTTGTGGACAGGTTTACTGAAAGAAGAATTGAAAAATAAAATCTAATAGCTCCCCTTTCTTAAGAGACCAACTTTTCAATTGTGGAAAATATTGTTTAGCCCTCCAAGGTATTAATTGACTTTTCACGGAGAAGCAGCTCAGCTTCACAGTGAAGCAGTTTCCAGGGTTTTCCCAAGCAGCTCACTGCAGAAAAAGGAAACGAGTGGCACACATGGTTTCAGGTGTGCATTTGTTTAATCCTTGCCAATTTTCTGACGAGCGATTGGTCGTTAAGACTATTAAAAGTTTAATATTTTTCAATTTTTGCCATGATCCCCCCCCCCCCAACTCTATAAACAGAGTTATGAAGTCAAATATAAATTTCATGGAAGGGGTGGATGACTTGTCCTGGGGGAAAGCTGTCGCATCTTGTACACCTCAAGCACTACATCAAATTTGAACAGCTATTTTGTGTCAAGAAGCTGAAGTCGTCGCCCGATGAAACGCGGTCATTGTCAAAATAATCCAACGTGAGTAGAGATTCTTTTTCACCTTTAAAAAACAAATTCACTTCATTAATAATGCGTATAAATGCAATGAAAAATTCCGTTTTAAAGGAAAGAAGAAGGAAAATTATGAGCGATTAATAAAAAGAAGGAATGAAGGCACATCGCTCAATGTCATGTTAAAGAAGGTGAATTTGAAAGAAAAAAAAGAAAGAAGAAAAAATCAATATTCACAATAACTGGGTTCTGTTCTTCTTTGGGGAAAGACCAAAATCATACCCCCACATAAGGTACACTGATTGGTAAAGGTATCATCGGTGCACTCTCTACTGAACAGCGGGTAACTAAGATATTAAAATATAATGAAAATGAACAAAAAATGCAATAGACTTTATTCTGTAATTTGGTGTGACTTCACCCTTTGCAATGCATTACTGCATAAGAACGGATGAAAAAGTGTGGCAACAGGCTATGCGCTTCTCTACTCAGTATCAAAACTATATTTTTAATGTTGCTTTGTCCTGTTGAATCATCATGATGCACAAAACAAGTTTGCTCTTGACTCTCATTTCAGGGGATTCAACTTCACAAAGGTTATCATGTAGCAGAAGAATAAACAGAGAAGAGTTTTTGATAAGCAAGATGTTAATGATTGGAGGGGCTGTAATGATCGCTGTCTGACAGTGTGTCATTAATCTTTCTGTTGTGTCCACCTTCATGCATACTCATTCAGTTCAATGGCCTTAAATATGCAAAACCATTCCAAAACCAATAATATGTGTATCGATTTTTTCCTGTATTGTGTAATGGTTCACAAATCATGCTAAGACAAAATCAACATTGGAAGGAGAACTAACACAACTTGTGCAGCAAAGACTATGTGAAACATTGGCTTCTTTGATTCCTACAGTTTCCAAAGGCCGGGGAAGGCACTTTGCTGAATGGTCTTACTGTTAGCTCAAACATTTAACACCAATCATCCCTTAGTGTCGAAATAATGGGGCCATGTACCCCTTGTAAAATATAAAGAGACAGAGTGATTTGGTAGAAGTAAAGCATTCTCAGAACAAATGGCACAGCATTTTGCTCTTGCCTCCATCTACAATGACAACAGATTTAAGGTCCATCAATTTTTCTTGTAATTGTACATTAGAGCTTGTTTCAGGAAATTTGGGATTGGACTTCAGCTTAATCTATTGGATTTGTTTCACTCGAAACTTTGCACACTAAAACTTCATTGACATTTACACGTCGTTTTATTATTACTTGCTTTTTTCATTTACTTCTTTGTCATACTGCTTTTTTTTTGGCCATTAATGATATAAAATACATAAAGATGATCTAAAAATAAGACTTCATGAAATGAACAATTCAGCAATAATGACATGATGGGTTTTAATTTTTAAGGATAGAAGATTGCTATTGCATTACTTAGACCTTGTGTAGCATACACCACATACAATCAAAATTCAAACAAATTAAATACAGTAGTTTGGCCACCCAAATATAAATTGTCAAACTAATTCAAAAATTGAGTTCTTACTAAAGTCGGCAGCTGTAAGACTTTGCTTAAAGTAACTCCACTAATGTGAAATATCCCCTGAGGTATACTTTGAAGCATACTGGCAAGCATAATTAGGTCTAGTCAGTATTCCATTGGATGCTACTTTCAGATTCAACCATGTCTACAAGCAAGACCATTTTTTGTAATGCATGCAACAGGGTACATTACATACAAACTGAGTGAACATGCACAATTACATCAAATGATTTTCACTCTAGATGGTTCTCAATGTTGGTCCATAGGGACCCATTGCCGTTTTTTTTTTTTTTTTTTTTTTTCAAACGCAACAGCAATCACAATTTTAAGAAGCTGTATATATCAAATAATGAATCTTAATTGGGTGATTTTTAAGTTCAAAGGGTTTTATTTCTCTGCTTAGCCAAATAGATATAGGTGTATGCCATATCAGATAAAAAAATTTGTGCGTTTTTGCAAACCTTTGCAAAAAAGGTATGCAATTTTAACCAACCAAATGAAAGACAATGGTATGGTCTCATTACAATGAATGTCACTTTTTCTATCTCCCTGCTGCAGGTTTGGGTCGTTATCATTTGCCTTATTTTTTATTTGTCATTTACCAAAATCTTTACTAGCCGTGTGTCCTCACTTTCTCCAGTAAGAAGCTATTCGATTCTTTGCTTTAATTTATTGAATTTATTAATTTCAAACTATATCCTATCTTTGCATGCAATAAACAGAACACCTGTTGTATAGTAACATATAAATGTGGCTCTTCGGGGCTTGTGAGGCCCCGCCTCACGCCCTCAGCCCAGGGGCTGTTAAGTCCCAGACTTCACTCTCTCCTATAATTCAGTTATAACTTGCACCTGTTAATCCTCACTGTGTGCTATTTAAGACTAAGCGTCGCACTCATCGGGTGCTTAGTCTTGCGGCAGTCACGCTGATGTTGTATTGTTAGCCTTGCAAATAGATGTATTCTGCGAATGTCTAACAAAACCAATTATCCGTGCTGTTTATTTTATTTATTTCCAGCACGTTTATTTTATGCTTGTGCGTACAGCAGTGTCGTCAACTATTATTAAATCTTAACCAGATCTATCCTTGCACTTGATTCCAGTGCTCTTCTTTCTGCTTGCCGGACAGCCGCTTTGGCATCCGGCAGGCGAGGCTGTTACAGGGGCTGCATGGCTATTTCAGACAGAACATGGTTAAAAGGGTTAAAAAAAATCCTTATATACATGAGGACTGTAATTCAGAAATTTCACACCTCGTTAACATTCTGGGATTGCAATTGTGTTCGGAACAAAAATCAGCATACACACCAAGTCCCCAGGACTGGCATTGAGTGGGTTTTTCGGAAGAACCTCAGTGTAACAGCATGACACTGACCCAGAACCAAAAACCAAAAATGTGGAGAGGAAATAAGAAAATATGGAGTGGCCAGTGCAATAACGATTTAACCCTTTGAGCGCCATAGGCAACTATAGTTGCACAATGGTGTCAGATATCAAAACCAGATGTTGTTGAAAACCTATCATGTGGCACCTTGTTTAAAAGAGCTCAGCTCCCACAGGGGAGCTCTTTTAAACAAGTTGCCACATGATAGGTTTAAAACAGCTCAGGATAATTAAATTTTTAATTCCTTAAATTTATTCAGCACTCAAATGGTTGAACTCCAAAGAGCTGTTGTGGGATCACCTGGGGTGCAAAGTTAGTAAAGTGCACCCCTCCTCAAAAACACAACTACGGGAAATACGTCAGTGCAAGTGAAAATTCAATGAGAATATCCTTGTTAAGTCAAAATCCTGAATGCCCAAAGTCGATAAGCAGTGCTCAAATCTGACAGTGATGGTTTTGCCCCCAAATACTATAAATAAAACATCATCAAACGCTGGTAGGAATTTGTTTCATTGAATAAAATAGCAATGACCACTTGTGGCTGGTGATTCCATATTTTGGGGTTGTACATGAAACAAAGAATAATATAATAGCTACCAATGAATGTTAATAATGAAAACAATACTATGTGCCCACTTTCCAAAGGCATACTGAATATTGTTGTTTTTTTTTTTAAACAATGACCATGGATTATGCTGTTTAATTATTCATTTAAGCCTCCTTCTGATCTGACACAATGGATAGCCATTTACATTTACATTTAAATGTACTGTTTCAAATCATTCATTAAGAAACACACTCACTAACACACACACACACACACACACACACCACCACCACCATCACCACCACTACCTCAGTTATTCAATTCTCTCATTACTTGTCCCAATAATTTTTAAAGAAATATCTGAATTTTGTTTGTTAGAAGTTGAGGCATCTCTGGACTATTTGCTCCCAAATTGTGTCTAATGCAAATCATTTGTGTGTTAAACTGTTATGCCATCTTATCAACGTGATTTATGTCTACAAAACCATGGTGGGAGATGGAACTGTTTGAACTAGGCTATTATGAGAATGTATGCTGCCATTTCTCTTCTGTTTGAACAAGTAATTGGTTTTATAACATTATCTAAATTGGATGTTCAGGCAGAAAATCCGGCATTCGTTAAAAATGGTTGGTGAATGCTTTTGAAATGCCATATCTCAATTTGTATTGGGCCTAATTGAAAAGCAAATAGCACGGCTGAATGAACAGTAAATAAACGATTTATATTTCCTTAGCTGCCTGTGGAATCCTCATTTCATTTGAATTTTCCTTGTGGAAAATAATGCAGTACTTAATGAATTAATGTTTCAGAAATTATGCTCTAAATGCTGTCATTAGTGAGTAGTGGATGTGGTTTCTTTGACAACCCAAAATCAAATATTGACCTGATTTCAAGAATGAGACGGGGGTGCTATCAGTGTACCATTGCTCAGCGGCCATGCAATTAATTGTTTAATTGAAGACATGGGCTTTGCCTCACTGAGCAGTTTTCCTGGTCTTGTTTAAAAGCTCTTTAGGACAAACACATTGTCATTAAATTATCCGGCTGGGCCATAATTTTCAATGAGTATGCTCAGTCAAAATGCATTGAATTGTAAACCACGTTCCACTGTGATAACAGCTAAGATATGAATTGGTTGTTTTTCCTTTTTACAGTTGCGATAAAGGAATTAGGACAAAATCAAAGTTAGCATGTTTGAAGACTTTAAATTGTTTTGTTTTCATTATACATTTCTCCCCATAACACCCTACTTGCTACTTGAAATAATAAATCCCCATCACTATTTTCATAAACCAATAGCAGATGTACAGCTTGTGTGAGACTTATATTCAAGACAAAATTTTTAAACAATGTCAACATTTGCCTGTCTGAGGTGCATTTCTCGAAAGTACAGATGCTAACTCACATAGTTGGAACCATTGACTGTGAATGGACAAACTATGTAAGTTGCTAACTCAGTCAGCAACTATGCTTTTGGGAAATGCACCCATGTTGTGAGTCACGTCTCAAAAAGAGTTAATTCAATAATTTTTAGTGAATCAAGTTTTCATTTACTGACCATAACCATTTTCAGATATTGCTGTCTGAAATGAGGGAAAAGCTCACAAATGCTGCTCAGAACTACTTAGACTCTGGAACGCCAGTATACATACTCAAGCTCATGTCTTTGAGAATATGTTCATTTATAGGACAGTAATGAATCACATCATGAGTGGGCCTTATTTTTTGTCTGACAGGACTGGTATCAGCAAATGTTACATTAAAATGATGATTCTACCCCCATCCATCAGCCAGATGAATCACTGTTTGCTGTCTTTTCAAACTAATTGCTCCACGGATAATTTAACTTCAGTGTCCCTGCAAGCTGCTGAAAGAAAGCCCAAGGAAGTGTGGACAATGCATTAGTGTAAACTTTGGATTTATAACCCCACACTGCCACTGGTAATGGGGCTGTCCACGCACCGACACTCATTTATTTGGGTACTTCGTTCCTCTGTGTCACCCGAGTCAATGACAGGAGTTTCAAAAACGGTTGAGAGATACAGTATCAATGCAAACACTGTCCTTTCATTAATTTATCAACCGCTTTGGAGATAATGGTTCCTGTTCTTCCAAGGTCAACAACCACAGCAGCCGCATTCCTCAGTTGTTCAATTATAACAGCGCATTAACTAAAGTTTCTCAAGCTCCTATTCTGATTAATTATCATGCAATTGTATTCAACCCTTACCTGTATTAACTCAAACAGATCCACTGGACACATCCTACTCCCATTTTATGTTTCAATTAGGCCTAAACACCATAAGACAAATTGAAACTTTTTATGATTTTGCTGGAACCAGGAAATGTGTTATTATACAATGAACAAGGCGTGAATACTGTTACTAAAAGTATTAGATAACTGTATATAATCCCAAAGGCTATTTTCAACATTGTTGAAACAGTGAAGTTTGTTTAAGCTCATTATTCATATCAAAATCAATATCAGCGCTCTGGTATGTGCTTATTTATTTTAATCATTATTAGACTTACCTGCAAGACTGAGAATAATATTTAAATGCAACTGGGCAATAAAATTGTGGATAATGGCTGTGAGGAATATGTTATGAGATGTGAATGGTTAAGTATATTCAGATCTTTCACGACAGTTCAAATTATTAGCACCTCAGAACCAGAGAGGGACAATCAGTCAGAAAGCAGCAAGCAATGCTTAAAGCTCCAAATGCAGTCGTCCGGGTCAGTCGTCCACTGTGGGAAGCTTGATGATGGAGACTCCATGTTTGATTTTATGAAGCCTTCATTCACTTTTCACGTTCATAAACAACAACTGAATTCCACAGATATATTAAACAAGGTTCAGCACAACCGTCAAATTCTAAAGTTTTTAATCAATGGCTGTGCTTACACTCTTAGCTCACTGCACCAGTCTGAATAAGCCTACACTCGCCATAAAAAGCTGTACTTATTGTGATAATACTACACAGACAGCCTTATCGGCATACAGTGATGGCATGTCTGATTCGCCTGTTAAAAGCTTATTGATTGCCGTTGGTTTTATGATAGATAGCATTGTTCGTATGGCAGGACCATTGATTTTGACAACTGATGTGAATGACTTCCTTGTAAAGTTAACCCGGTGACTGGAAACATATCAACCTGGTCTTTGTGAGCATACTGAAGTGGCAAAGCTGTTTTTCCTTTGACCATTTGAGCAAAAGGTACTCAGATCCACACCGATGGCATTTATATCAAAAATCTTACAGAGGCAGTCCTTTTATAAATAGAATGTGCGTAATTCCGCTATCCCAAGGCATGGAAGCTAGCATGACACAGCAAAAGACAGAGACTTGGAAGCAAGAAAAGCAACTGGTCGGAGTGATCGTGGCGTACAAAGGCAGTGGCCCAGTTACCTGAAAAAAGCAAACATCGACCCGAGGTTAGACAAATAAGACAGCACTTCTCAGGCAAGTGGGAGATAAAATGCCAGGAGCCCCTCGTTAATAGGTACAAGCTGCTGTGCTTCAATGGTCATAAGAGGGCATTCTGTTTTTAAGTGCTTTTTTGTTCTTAATGCACTAACCATTTGAAAATCGCAGGGCTAGGTTAAATTGATCTTTCCCCTCTTATACTGAGATGTTGTACAAACATGGTGATGCACAGACAAAGTAAATTATTTGGAATACGTTCATCAACAACATTACAATGTTGAGTGACAGCAAGAATTCAAAGCCAGTACAGGCAGTAACTAGAACATGGCATAAATTTGATTCTGAAAACTCACCTACCAAGAACCAGCAGGGCTTAATGCGAACTTGCTAAATAATTATCAAATGAGATCTCTTGGTATCGTGAACTGTGTTGCAGCCACTGCACCTGATATTACCACATGATAAACAATATGAAAGATGGTGACAACTGAAGAGCTATGCCGAGGAACTTCATGGGTCTGCAGAAGTATTTTTAAATTGGACTTGACACTGACCATTTTACATTGCAGTTACTGACATAATGACTGAAACATATAATATTTGCTGCATAAAAATGAATGGCTGGTCTGACTTTTATTTTTGAGCCATTGAATTAGTTTTCTGAATGGGAAATATCCTGTTTACTGCTATTTTTATTGCCAGTTGAGGGGATGTGATTCATAACATCTTCTCCCAAACTCTCATGTCTCCATATCTCCTGTTCGAGTGAGAGCAAGTGAGAGAGGGAGCGAACGAGTGAGCAAGAGAAAGAGAGAGAGAGAGAGAGAGAGAGAGAGAGCACCTTCAGTTTCTACAAAGTTGCGTCCTCCCTGGTCAGCTTGAAATATCTGCTTATGACAGACAATTAATCTCTTCGGCTCAGGAAGTTATTCTTGCATGTATGTTTCCACAAATAATGTTATTGGGAGAGCTAGAGGCACTGAACAATGGCTGCTAATTTGTTTGGCTTCCTTTCTTCCCTGCTGCACACTGAAAAAACAAAGATGAAAATGCAAGGAAACACCCTTAATTGACAGCATAAGAATGCAGGCAGTATGCAGGGGGATTTCTTTCAATGGAGTCAGAGGACTAAGAAGTCAGTAGCCTCAGCAATTCCATTGCACTCTCCATATGATTTTAAACCAGTTGGCTATGGATTCTGCGCATGGAGTGTTTTTGTAAGACACGAACATATGGACGCATGAACGCACATGTAGACACACAAACAAAAACTCACTCACATGAACACACAGGTGTACACACATATGCAGCCACACATGTGCACATGCACAAAAACACACACCCCCACATTTAACTCCAATGTAAAGGAGCACGTAAAATCTGCAGTTCTCGGCTGTCGAGCATCATGAGCTCAGGATTCCTGATCTAGTCTAACATTCAAACTGCTCAAAACAGAGGACCATCAGAGTGTGAACGAGTGATGATAGTGATGCACCGGGTGTTTCAGAGGTGTTGTCACACCTTCAGCTGCTTACTGTGTGACCTCTAGAGTTGTCATAAGCATTTTTATTATCTTAACAAATCCAGTTCACGCTGCATGTAGTGCATGTCCTCACTTATTGCACAATAATTGCAGACAGAAACCTATGCAATGCACTCTTAACCCTGAATGTTTTTATGTTCCCTTTAAGTATACACCATCAATCCAATTGATGGCTGTGCCAGCTGCTATTCTACCATTCAGTCTGCATGTTTTTAAAGGCTGTAGATGAGCTGGCATGGGCTGAATTATTTCTTGGATTGGGGACTTCTTTAAAAACTAAACTTGAAACTGAAAGTGGTGTTGGAGAGCCTGTAAAGGTGATCCCACTGATCAAATCTGACCAAAGTGTATTTTGAGGGGGATACTGAGCTGTAGGAGATGTTATCCTTCAGATGAAATGAGGACCACAAAGGGTCCTCAATCACTATGATCATTAAAGTTCCTAGGAAACTGATTGCAAAAGGATGAGGTTTTGCTCTCCAGTTAAATTGCCATCAATGACCTGCTATGTACTTGCCCCTCAATGAGACTGATTTAAATAGCTTTCCTTATGTACATTCACTGATGTTCAGCAGCATGCAGAGGTAGACAATCCAGAATCAGAAACTAAAAATTGTCCCCAGTATTTTGTTTGAAACCACCTGAACTTGCCAGTTTGAACAATCCTTTAGCCAGAGGCTTGAACTAATGAGCGATAACAGCTGGCTGAGATCAGGGGTGGAAGTAAAACATTGAGGGACTTCTACATTCTGACCCCAGGAATTCAACCTCAAACAGCGTGGTGAGGAGTTTGTCACAAATGGCTGTCCTGTTAATAATCTGTGATCTGTTTATTTTATTTTATGTCTTCTTTCAAGTTTTCTGTATTCAGCTTCCCATTTGATGCCATTTTCCCTATAGCTGTCATTTCCTCATGTAGCACTGCTTTAATTCTTACTCCCCACTCGCTTTCCCCACTCCAAGTAATTATTACCTCGTTAATTTGCTTGTTTGTAACTACGCCCTAGTTATGCTTCCCTGTTTGTTCTACACATGTTCCAAGTTTCCTGATTGCTTTGTTTGTTATCTAAGCCCCAAGAATTCTGACAGAAATTGCAAGTCTATCTCTGTTACTTATGAGCCTTGTAGCCTACTGTTTTGATACCAGTTCCAAGTAGTTTGTCGGATCAATGATATTGATGCTGCCTTTTGTTTATGTGCTGCAATCCCACTGTAGGGCAAATACCTGGACAGTCTAACTTTGATTTCTGCTTTTACCCCTTAACACTCCGACGGCCCGAATACAGGCCCATCAGGGAAGTTAAAAACAAGAACAGATTTCAACTTACCTTGAGTACGTCCTTTATAGGCATTTTAAGAAAATGTTACCGAGTGGTAAGGGGTTAATAAAGCCTGTGAAACTGATTTGCCATCTACGCCTGAGTTCTGAATTCCAAGTCTGTCAGTACAGACCAGTTATGACAGACTCAGCAAGTTGGCCCATCAAAGCGCTCTGCTGAGGAAACATGAAGCAAAACTTGAGGCCATCACCAAGACCCTGGATTCCTTTGCCTCCAGCATAAACATCCTCTCCAGGCAGCGTCAACTCCAGCTTTACCCTGAGTGAGCCACTACCAATGCCATTCCTGCCATTAACTCCCAGCTCCACTCCTGTTTCCGGTCCCTGCCTCCTTCTGGTTCCTACGACGATCACCTCGGCACTTGCAGATCCTTCCTCTCTCAATGGTCCTTCTCGTTCGAGATACAACCATCGACTTTCCCTACGGACCACCTAAGAATCCTGTACCTCATAACTCCCCTGACTGGCTGGGTGTGAGTGGGGGACAACTGTTTGGGATACAAGTTTGCCAGTTTTCAATTCCCTAAGCACTTTCACGGATGAGATGAGAAGGATGTTCAACCAGTGGCGGCATGATCATGAAGTGGCTAGTGAACTAGTACAGCTATATCAATGCTCCCACTCAGTGTCCGACTATGTGATCCATTTCTGCACCCTGGCAGCCACCTCCATTTGAAATCACTGGACGCAGTATGACACATTCTGGAGCAGTCTTTCTAGTGAAATCGAAGGCAAACAATTTACCCGAGATCTTCCGAGTACATCGACATTATCATTGATCTGGTCATCTATGTCAACCACCACCTGACTTGCAGATGACATGAACTGAGTTGCACACTGCAGAGACATGCTTTACCCCCTGGGCCTGCTCTACTCTCTGTCTCTCCAGCTAGTCCTCTGACACCTCGCAAGCCACCTGAACCCATGCAGATCAACCACACATGTCTATCTCCAGCTGAACACTAGCACCGCATGACAAGCTGCCCCTGCCTTCACAGTGGCAACCCACACCACTTAATCACCTCCAGCCCGGTTAAAAAAAAACACGCTCACCAGTAGAGAGAACATTACTGGTGAGCGGAATCCATAACAACCATTGCCCTAACCTTCCTTCCCTGTTATCTGTAGCACTCTTTCATGCCAAGGGGCACGTCACTGTCACTGCCTTGTTCGGCTTGGGAGTCGACAGAAACTTCATTGACACCCAACTGGCTGATCAAATGCAACTTCCCTGTCATCCACTACAGAAGCCCATGCAGGTGTATGATATCTCTGGGACTCCTCTTGCAAGCATCACCCAAATCGCCGCTCTAGTAAACCTCCAGCTCTCAGGCAACCATTAAGAAGAAATTATTTTCCAGCTTATTTGTTCTCCACGCATCAAGAGTAAAAAGGGAAAAAAAAAAGCTAATTACAGAAATTTGCAAAGACACATGGCTACTATCTCTCTGGCAAAGTCGATTTTGTGACATTTGACTATGCTTGCTTGTTTTGTGGATTAAAAACAAGAGTTTTGTCTGGATTGCTACCAGGGTAAGAACATTGATTTCAACATATTTTGACAAATCTGAATAATGCTATACAACTGAACCAATGGGACTGCATAGTCAGGCTGAGGGTTATTTTGACACCATTTTCAATTCTATTTCTGCTCATATATTTGCATCATAAAATGGCTTATGCAGTTAGAAGGCTGAGTACTCTAACTTTTGCACAATCCATAGTTCTACTACGCAGTACAATATTTAACGGTATAAAAACGCAATGCCTAGCGGCCCACCCTCGGACCAGTGCTCGCGAAAGGGTTTATGCATTTATGAGCATGACAACTACCAAAGGATATTGCCTTTATCTATTAGTATATTTGTCAGCCATGACCCTGCACCCCTCAGTACTATATACTTTTTTACAGTTTACAATAGACATGAAAGTGATTATTATTCATCAATTTATCATACTTGCAAGTGCGACAACTGCAGCTGCAACTGCAAAGCATCAAAAGTATTGAGATATACCTCAGAATTTCAAAGTGATTTTCGAAATATTATCTACCATAGAAGCCTTTCAAATAGTGCTTTATTAATGCCTCTCTACCTTGGCTTCAATTGAAGACTGTAGCAGAAGTTTTTACCACTCAAAACTCTGGTGTTCTGCCCACACCTTCTGAAGTCACTGCCATTGTTAAGGTTCAAGCAACCTTTCATTTCTCTAAGAATCTTGACTAATACCGCTGTCTGTGGAAAGTGTTATCTTAGGCAGCTGGCAGCAGGAAGTTCTGTTTATCACTTCCTCTCAGTTGTAGTTTGTTTGGGGCTTCATCACATGATCAGGTTGCATTAAGAGAAACACTTCTAGAGGATAGCGCTCTTCAAAAGAGAGGACCCACAGGATTCGCTATCACCTATTGCATATGTTCTCATGTATGAAAACAAAGTCAATCAGGAGGTGACAGATTTGTCAGTTGGTCTTATTGGACCTCTGGTTTTTGAATGCCCGGTACAGTTTTAGAAGAAAAGCAAGTTTCACTTCTCCTTTTTAAAACAACACAATTACTTGGATCTTTGGCAGAATCGTTTCACAACACAACAGAGGTTGATCTTACATGGCCAAGACAAAGTACGTTAGATATGGTAAATCTTCCTCTAGTTTTTTTTTTTTTGTCCTTTTTTTAAATTGCAATCAGGGGGCAAGTTCAGAGTATCCAAGAGAAGTGTATGGTGTATGACCTAAAAACGTCCAAAAAACATGACCAGAGTGAACTTGCATGTCTTCTTTTCATGTAGCCACTATCAAATCTCCCTTTAGCACATTGTACAGTTTATTGAAAAAGCTTTGAGATGTGGGTGTCCACTGCACTGTAAACCCAGATAGTGTTGTGCAATCTTTTGTTTTGTGGAAACAGATTACCTCAAAATATGTGGAAGCCAACTCAATGATTCTGTGTTCACAGCACTTAAAAACATGGGAAAAATAAATTTTCAAAATGTTTGCCTCATTTTAGTACCGTCCACACAATGCTAATAAGTTGGTGTACACTGTTTTTCTGAAGTAATAGATTTCCACAAAACATTTGAGTTCGCCACACTATCTGGGTTTACAAGGTGACAGCACTGAACGCCAGTACATTTGACACCTAATGTCCTTGACAAAAAGTATCTTATGGTCAATACTCATATTAATACAAAGAATTTCCTTATTTCACCCCAACGTGTTCTTTCAATTTTCGTACACAACACTAAAATAAACTGACTGCACTTTAAAAAAAATCAGGCAACCAGATGCAAAGCATTTTCAAGTTTGTTCTACTTTACGTCCCAGTGGTTGCATAAACTCATTTTTGAAAGAAAGTTGAGCCAACTCAAAAATATTTTGCAGCTAGTTACCTTACTTTTTCAAGATGAGTCAAGGTTTAATTTTTTTTACGGTGAAGGGAATGAGTATATGGCCAAAAAAGCCCTTTGTATTGGCAATGGGGAATGTTTGGAGAGCATTGTTTTGTACAGGGAATGTTTTGAACAGCTCCAAAAAAAAAAAAAACCTTATGAATTTGACTAAATGCTAAAACTGTTTTCCTGGTTAAATATTAGGATTTTGCCCTTGTCCTCTATTAATGTACTGGTGAAATGGCCGAGGTTGCATTAGAGCCAGTCTGTTGCCACAGCATCCTCTTCAAAACTACACTTTCTCATGGCTTGAACTCTCTGTGCTCTGAAGTGGGCTCTTTACCCCACTGAAATCCATCAGTAGGGGCCTGTAATGCCCCTCAAGTACCCCTCCATCATCCAGCCATTTGGAGTGAATGACAGTGGCTCCACACAAAAAGCCTTCAGAGGCTTTGCGTCCTTCAGACTCTGCTAAGAGGAAAAGGATCATCAAAACAAGATGTAAACAAGGTGGAAGGATATCATATCATTCTAACTTTTTATTTATTTACCCAATTGTAATTTTCAGGGAGACCTGCAGCATATTATAAAATTTTAGCACTGGACAGAGTTGAGTAAAAGTAGAAAAGCAGAACACCAACATGTGAACAATGGTAATTTGTTTAACATCTAAACTATTATTTTTAAAAACCTAGAATAAAAGGATAAAAAAATTACCAAAATCATCATGGTAAGTAGCCATTCCCATGCCTGAAATCCACTTCTAACGAATTTCAGTTCCGGCAATTTCCAATTACATACTATGATTATACCAATTCCTTCATATTATTCAAAATCTAATCAAGCGAAGTAATACATTAATGCTTACAAAATAAATGAAATGAAATTTAATTTATTGTACCTTAAATTGTGAAATCAAAGCTTTGAATGTGAAATTATGAATTATGTAGGTTCACTTCAACCTGTTTTTTTTTGTTTTTGTTTTTGTTTTTGCCCGAACATAATACGTCCTTCATGACAACCCTTACAGGAAATTCACAGGCAGGCTATTCTAGAAAAAACTTTGATGGAGCACATATTTTTCCATATTGATATGGAAGTAATGTGATTTTATATAGTTTGGCATTAGTAACAAATGTGCTTTAATTAGATTCAGTTCGCAGACACCTGAGGAATGATACTACTTAGGCCATGTCCATACATATAGGCTAAGTGTGGTTTTAAAACGGGTTTTCTTCCTCTTCGGTGTTTCTAAAAAAAATAACCGTCCACACGATGACGCAAGAACAGAGTTAAAGCGCTGTCAAGAATATGCCTAACAAACAGGCGGTGATGACAATTAAATGGAAGACCACGTAGGCCAATCACAAGCTTTAAAAACTCGCTATAAGGCGCACACACTCAGGGGGCAAAAAAAAAAAAAAAAAAAAAAAACTCAGTTTTCTCGGTGCACACGTAGAAAGTGAGAATGGAGTTTCTGGAAGACTACATACTGGAATGCGTTGTTTCAAAAGGTCTTTTCAGCGACCTAAAGCGCAGTTTGAGGGAGGGCGAAAGGCCGACACGCAAAATGTAGCGTAACGTGTCCGTAAGGACTAGACCATAGTGCGGCGTCTCATTTTCAATGAGCCATTTTCAAATATAGAGCATTTAATAAGTCCATCATTCCCAAAAGCACCCTCTGCAGGATAGCTATGATATATTCACCTTTCGAAATCAGGCAAGCTAAGGCACCATCTCCAGGCAAACACACTTATCAGTATTTCAAAAATTATGCGCTCTTTATTTACACATCAGGCACATTTCAAAGCAGGAGTATCGATTCCGTCGAGTAAACAACACATGCGTGCGCATGCACACGCATACACACGCGCGCGCGGCACACACACACACACACACACACACACACACGTAGAAGGATCCAAACAAAACTAATCTAATCTCTCGATTGACGATGAATACAATAAACTTTGAACTGAAATCCCAACAAACACAGAAAACAGGGCCTTATCACTCAGTAATGGCCAGACTTGTCTAGGGTTTGAGCTCTGTGCACTGCGCAAGGTCACCGAAATCTTTGAATCCTGAATTAATAGATGTACACAGCGAAGGGAGAAAAGGGGAATTAGTAGCCGCTTGTCTTTGGTGATAACAGGGAAACTCATTACCTGACATAGTGGGCATTATGCTCCCTGTTTGAAGTTGACAAAGGCATATATGCAGTAATTATGGGCATTATTTTCTTTACCTGATAACACAGTAGTAATACAAACAAGTCTGTAAACTGTACACTATGCCAATTAAACTTCACGCAGCGCATAGGGGTTGGGAGCATCAAGATCGAGGGATAGTCTGTTAAAATCCACTGTTTGAGAGTAGGACAGAGGAAAGTGTCAAAAGTGAGAGGGGGAAAAAAACATTGAGAGTGTGCAGGCACGTGTGCGCGTGAATGTCTGTGCGCACGCATGCATTTGTGCACATATGTGTGAGTGTATGCGTGTGTGCCTGAGTGTGGTGTGTGTGTGTGTGTGTGTGTGTGTGTGTTAGTGAGAGAGAGAGAGAGAGAGAGAGAGAGAGAGAGATGACCCGATTTATGCTCAATCCCTTCAAAGGGTGAGATTCCAGAAGTTCGTGTATCCGGGAGTTTTCTCTCTGATGTAACATTAGCGCTGACACTGTATCCGCCAGATAAATGACCTCTGAGATAAATGTCATCAAAATAGTAAAGCATTACAATGCCAGCCACCCGCTTGCTGTTCCTGCACTGAAGACACATTTCCGGTTCGCCTTTGAGCAATCATGAACGGCTTCTTGTTTTGGTCAGAGAAATAAGGAAATTTATTATTTGGGGTTTCGCTTTAAAACCAAAGCAATTCCATTAATTAGCATAAACAACCGCAAATATCTTTACGCATTTTCGAGTTATTGAGGGCTACATTTTATATTAAAAACAAATCAGGCAATTAGCCTAATTCGAAAGCATTTCGATTGATAAAAAAGTAATATTCAAAGATCTTTTTAATTCTTATTACACTAAATGAAATGCTGACTACATTCTATTGCGTGCACTATATCACATGGTAAAAAGCGCCAAATTGACCTACAACCAATGCATAGGCTACAATGCATACAGCTTGGACAGAATAACAAGTTATACGAAAAGAAAAGAAAAGTAATACAGAAGTGTATATTTTCATCAACAATATTGCATTATGGCATAACCGTCAGAAAAAAAAAAAAAAAAAAAAAAAGTTTTCTAACTCTATGACAATGTTTAACCAAAGTAATAAACCCGGTATGCTGGATTCGATGGTCTACAGATCACAAGACAATTTTTTTTTTTTTTTTTGCGTGCTAGATTTTTTTGCTGACCACAGTGTGATGCCCGGATTTCAACCTAGCCTTTCTCCATTAACTGAGAAATGCAAAATGACCAGCGACCGAGTGAAAGCTCCCTTACCAAGTATTCCCAATGAGGAAAAAGAAGAGAAAGTCTACGGAAATGTTTTCGCAGAACTAGAATCAGTGGACTTGCCATTGGGAACGACTTTAAGGTAGTACCACACACTTGACTGGATTTTTTTTTTTTTTTTTTTTTTTTTTATCCGGGGCAATAAGTGAACTTTTGGTGGGTAGGTGGGTAATGCATTGGCAAACCGTTTATCATTCCAGCATTATTCATAGCATTGTGGCCGTCCCATTCGTAAATTAAATATCACGAGAAACCTAAATATATAGTTTCACATGGGAATGGACTGTGATCCTCAGATGATTAACTTCTAATCGACCGTACGCGTTTCCTGATAATTTGCTTAAAACAATGAAAGAAGCCTACTCTTTTTGATGCATTGGATTTAACGTTGACTTCCGTGGTAAAATGTAACATTGGATCACCTGGAAAAAATTGCTTTGTTTCACCTAAATGATTAGTTTTCCTCAACTAAAATATGTGGTTCAGCATAAACATATTTGAGTTGGGGGAAGTAATTAAGTAACGTGGAACAAATTAAGAGCATTTAAAAAGCTGGTCCAAAGTCCAGTTTTGACAGTGACATGATGTTAATATCAATTTATCCAAAGAATAAACCAAAAGTTTATAAAACTATAGTTTTTATATCTCAATAAAGTAGTCACGAAATTTGATACAAATTCATACAGTTGATTTAAAATAAAAATCCCTGTGAAATTCATCCAATTTTCTCACCCCCTTCTCCCAAAAATTGCAAACAAATGAGCTGTTGGCTACCTTATGGGTAACTTGGTTAACTTAAGATTTGTCCAATAGCAATAGTTTTTGTTATCGATAAAATATGTATTTCATCAACAACAAGCAGCAGAAGTGTCCTAAGGTTGCTTCACATTTCAATCAAATGGGTCAATTCACGGTATCACGGTCGGTGTATCGTAATTTACCTTCATGACATTCATCACCACCTTGCGCCAGTTCTCCCCCTAGTGGTGGGTCTATGCAATAACCTCTCTCCCGCAGTGTCACTCTATTATAGACCACACCGTGAACACAACCAACATGGCGGAGAGTGAAACCTTGGAGTGTATTACTGAGCATGAACGCATTCTGCAGGAAATTGAGAGCACAGATACGGCCTGCGTTGGTCCCACGCTCCGGTATGGGCAGGAAATCTCCTTTAGAAATATAAATTTGACGTTAGTTGATGGGGCAACGTTTTTGGCGAGACGCATTGGACAGTTAGGCCTTTGTTGGTGGATAGCTAGTTGACCAGTTAGCTAATGAAAGTAGTCAATGAGCTCGCCTTGTTCGACTAAATGATTGCTTAAGGCTGCTGCAGCTAGCTAACGTTTTCCGTTAGGCAATAATGTTAGGCAGTCAGCATAGCTGAAGCTAATGTTGGCTCGCTGCAGTCTTTATTAGTATTTAGCTGACGTTAGCTAGCTAAGACCAAGCTTGGTACCAATGCGCTATCAATGTACTATCAATATGGTCACAGTGACAGCCTATGTCATGACATTTCTGTCAGTGATCAGTGTTTTATCTTTAGCGAATTACCAATGGAGCATATTTCGCTACCAATGTTGTTTTTGTCTCTCGTTTAATCCGAGAAGTCGCACCTTGTTAGCTAGCGGGCTAGTAAAATTGGCCAACGGTCGATGATGGGGGCCAGAGGACCGTTGTTTCTGTGCTGGGACTCCTGCATGTAGGTAACTTAGCTGACTGGCTAACCAGCTGGAGGTATAATTTAATTCAGATATTTTATTACCCGCTTGTTAGTCTTGCGTCATGGTAAAAGATAGCTAGCTCGTCTCGTTTTATTTACCATGAATGTTCTGGTGCGACAATGTCTGAGAATAAAACGTATAGTCTATTAATACAGTGGGTGTGGCTGTGCGTTAACTCAAGGTTGTTCCGAACATGAGTTGGCTCGCTGCAAGCTACGTAGCTGCTGGCAATGGAGCTAAAACAAACTTGACTAGTGGCCAAGGTGTTGATATGGTAGCTAATAGAAATATTTAAATAATGTCCGTTTTGAACGATAGCCGTTAAGGTTTGCTAACTTGGCTAACGTCACTGGCAGGTTGCAGTGCATGATCATTTGGGGACGAAAGGTACGGGTCTGGCTTTGAAGTTTACTAAGATGGTTACCTGGCCGAGTTACTTTTTTGGTCGGGCAGAACTGGGCGACTCCTTGCAATTACGTTTTATTTATTTATTTTTTTCGCGTTGCCAGCTGGCGATGTCTTGGCCCAGAATTTGTCTAAATGTACGGAAGCAGGATGGCTTGCTGAAATTGTATCGCATTTATTTGGCAACAGCAGCGTGTCAGAACGACTGCGTAGTTCACTTGTTCTCTAATTCGGTCCTGGACGACCCCTGTGGATGCAGGTTTTCATTTCAACCACAATTGCACTTTAGAGTTTTAACAAGAAGTTATTTATTTTATTATTATTATTAGGCGTTTTTGATGTTTAGAGAGGCAATTATATCATCTTGTACCGTGGTCTGGGTGAATACTCTTTTTTTGATTGGCTGGCAGGTATGTGTTAAAACCGTGGAACGCACAGGTAGTTCGGCTACGGTAGTTTCTCCGTTTGAAATTTATCCGCTAGCCAACCTATAACATAGCAACGTTAGAGAGCTTCATAAACTTAAGATTTTAAGTGCAAAACTTTCACCAGAAATTTCTGAATGCTTTGATTTGATATGCTGGCAAATGACCATGGCATAAGCGGGATAATCAACTCGTAGGTGTGCATCACACGGTTTTAAGGCACTTCGCAGAGGCAGCCACCCTCCGCTTTGCGTCAGGTGGTTATTCGCCTCCCCGTCGTGCCTTAAAACTGTGTGATGCACACCTACTAGTTGATTATCGCTTACTTAATCCACGGAATGCCAAACATACCGTAGCCTTACAATACCTCAAAGATTACCCATTTCATATGGTGCTTTAGCACATATCTGCCGCACTTTTCCCATAGCCCAGCTCATGACATCTTTCGGATATTACCCTAGGGTAAAATCACTTTTGCGAAAATTTCATTGGCTGAGAGCGTGGTAAAAAATCGCTTCGCAGTACGTCACACTCTTAATATTTAGCCAAACTGAATTTGCTGAAATATTGTGACGTCGCTACCGCTGGGGTCAACACTCACTTTCTTGACAGTGGTTCACACTCACAGCATAGCAACACAGTCAATCGTACACTTAACACACAGCATAAAATACCCAATATTTGAGAATCGAAATATGTGACCCGCCGTGGTAAAAGGTACCTCCGAGCGGCGATCATGCTATTGAGAAAAACGCGATTTAAATGTCCCTCTCGCCACGTGGACTGTGTTTACTTCCACATTTGGAAAACTGCTTCTGATCCATGGGATTTAGCTCCATATACGTCACATGGAATCCCCTCTGTGTCTCGATAAATTTCCATTTCAGTACTGCCAAAAATTGGCTATTATTCAGTGGCGGAGCTAGAACTGGGAATTGGGGTGCACAAAACATCCGTTTAAAACAATTATTAGTCCTGACCTGTTCTCAGTCATTTTCATAATTAACAAAAGGTTCACTCCGAGAGCACTCCACACTGAACAGGTGCTGCTTGTTCTCCCCGATTAGGTAAGACCACAGTCATTCATCTGGACGTGAATTTACTGTATTTAAATTAACGTTATTCAAAATTGCGTACCTGTCGACTCTCACACAAATAGCTTGAGCCGCACGTTTTGTATAGCTTATTTAACTGCCGAGTGCCACTTTTTTTTAATCAACCCACGCAATACCTAGTGTGAAAGGCGATATTTCATTAGAACGCGGACCAGTTCAATCAACGCAAAGCATTGGCCTATTAATAATTAAATTATTTTTCTGTACTGAATTTAGCCCATGATTTCATCACTGTTAAATCACACATGGAGAGAAACCATGTCTTCAGTTGCCAATTATGATAATGGGAAAACGCGTCAATAAAGGAAAATGATTGAGAACTAGCCAGGACTAATTGTTGTCATAAAGGGACATGTCTGTGCCCCCCCAATTCCCAGTTCTAGCTCCACCACTGAATAATGGCCAATTTTCAGCAGTATTGAAATGGAAATTTATTGAGACACTGAGGGGATTCCGCGTGACGTATTTGCAGCTAAATCCCTTGGATCAGAAGCAGTTTTCCAAATGCGGAAGTGAACACCATCCACGTGGCGAGTGGGATGTTTAAATCGCATTTTTCTCAATAGCATGATCGCCACTCGGAGGTACCTTTTTCCACGGCGGGTCACATATATTGAGAAATGCTTTCTGTTCTTTCATTAGGCCCAAAGCATGAAAATAATAATTACTACAAATCTCCAGCTGTACTTCACAATTTGTAGAATAGGTATGTTCAACTCAAAGCACTCCTTGACATGAAACCTTTCAAAGAAAAGGGCTAAGTCTTGTTTTGGAGGTTAGGTGTGGCCAGTCAAATATTCTGAACAGGTTTTCTCTCTTATTGCTCTTATTTTCACTCAAAAATCCTTATTTTTTCCAGATCTCAAAGTCTAGCATGAACGTCGTGTTAAAAACATTCAACAGGAATCCTCCAATTGAATGTATCTCAAATCTTCATCAACTACCTCATTTTACAATGTCTGAGGACGGATGCTGAGCTGGCTGCTAAGTGCCCTTGTTTACATGTCCATCTTCCGAGAAATGTTTGGTATAAAAATAATTTGTGAGCTTTAAGCTCCAGATTTGATTGTTATATGTTCCAGAGGGTTGTAGTTACTTTTTTAAATAATGGTTTTTAAAATCTGATAACTTTTTCTTTTTTTTATTTTTGCAACAAAGTGTCCCTTAGTTATATGCTTTAGGCCATAATGAGCATAGTTTGGGTTTAAGATCACTGAAAAAAAAACAAAGCATAATTCCATACAGAGACACGAAGACCATGGTGATAAACACTGCGCTAGTTGTTTGGTTCGTTTGGGCTGAACCAGTTGCCATGGCTGTGGAAGGTTGACCTTGGAGTGATGTCACAACTTTGGCAGCGAATGCCAAGTGTGGAGTTGGTTAAATTGGTATTGCTTAGCGCTGTAGCGAGCCAGCTAAATACTACTCTCAACTGTTATCGTTACTGAGCTGTTTGGCCCCAATCCTGCAAGTTCTTGTCACATTGTGTGTGTGGAAATGCTCTTACTTTCACAATGAGTTCTTCTGTTGACTTTGTATGATGAGACCTCACCAAACTTTATTGTGATCTCTGACCACGATTATTTATGATTTTTTTCAGACCAATTTCTTCTGCATAGTTTACAGTTCATCACTATCCATCTATGTTTTGATAATGCCTTGGGCAGTTTTTAACTCAATTCCGGGCACTTAAGCAATCTCCGTAGTTTTTGCTTGATGCTGGCCAATAATTTGCTCCTCTTGAAACGCAATGGCATCTTTTCTACGACCACGGGATTTGTTTCCTGACATGGTCGTCTAAGAACTGAGAAGCTAAACAGTGCGTCATTCGGGGTTGGAAGAATTGTTGTCAGCTAAAATGTATTTCCCAGGAACTGTATCTGCAAGATGGACTCCTGATGTCGCAACAGTTAGTTCCTTCTCTTATTGACAATTTCCGCTCAAATCCACAAAGAGACTAAGGCTTTGTGGCAACCTGCTGACCTGCAAATGGTTTGGCATGATGGAAGAAATGAGTGGTTGTGGCTTGTTTGATATCTTAATGAAAATAGTTTGGTTCATGATGCCAGATTCATAGTGTGTGCATTTTCTAAATAAAACATGCTTATTCTAGTGGTATGATTGTTTTTAGGGAACCCTTTGTCTTACATGGGCAACATTATTGATGTTATATCATATTCTTTTAAATTTTGATTTCTTTACGTTTACGGCATGCACCTAGTTGCTAAGGACACCCTATGGCATTTAAGGAATCAAAAGATCCGCTGTTATTCAGTGTGAATATAGTGGGCTCCTAAGCTCAAAATTTTTTTTTTTTGAATGCAATTTTCAGCAAAGGTTGGCCAACCAATTTAGCCGTTAAGGACATCTAATAGTCTAACATGAATAGCTCATAAGAAATGACTTCTGGAACTTTGCAATTTTTTTTTTGACATCACTCTTTTATTACGTCCAATATCCCTTTTATAAATCCTCCACATTTCAGAGACTAAAAAAGATACAAGACAAACATTTTATTTACAGGAAGTATGAAGTCAATTCAAGACGGCAAGTTGGGAAAATTTTCTAAAATCTGTTGGTTTCACATGAAGTGATCCAAGCTTAATCCAGAGATTGACATTAACCATGGCCCAGTGGCTCATTGTCGCCAAAAGTAATTACAACCCCTGACAAAAATTTTGGAATTGCCACAATTGGAAGATTCACCTTTTTTACTTCATAGCAAATAAGCAAATTGCAGGTATGACAGCTTAACATTCAGGCTTCATGAAACAGATCTCAAACAAATTAGATTAAATTATTTTAATAAATGGAGTATTTTCTTCATAATCGAGTGAGGAAAATATGGAATCACTCAATGTTGAAGAAGTAGATCATGGAATCATTGACAAAAGATCGGAAGTAGTACTTTGTTGCTCCTCCACAGCCTTGAATGATGGCCTGATTACTTGAGGCATGGACTTCACTAATGAAAAATAATATTCTCCATCAAGCTCGTTCAAACTTTCTCGAATAGCGGTTAACAAATCAGCTTTGCAGTATCGGGTCTTGTCATGAACTATTTTTCATTTTCACCATAAATTTTCAGATTGATTGAGATCCGTTCTGTTTACGGGCCAGGTCACTGAGTTGTTATGCCTTTCCTGAAGAAAAGCTTTTACACAGATGCTCCAGAAAAATGACTTCTTCACCACCAAACCTATTTTCTATTGATGGAATCAGAAATTGGATGAACATCCTCTGTGTTCTGTGATTCCTTAATTTTTGCTAGGGGTTGTATGAGGTCACAAAAATAAATAAGTGGGTGATTTGCCATGGCCACCAAGTTTCCTAGAGGTTAACATTTCTGATTGCCTGACCTATGAATGCTTTCTCGCTAAATTTTTGCAAACATTCTTTCGGAACTTTCTATGAGCTTTGTTTGGCAGTCGATATTACTAACGCTAATTGCCTGTCAGATGCGTTAACACTGTCAGGTTTATATTAACCGTTTACCGAGTGTCACATTCACGGAACCTGAACCACTGGACTTTCCTAAGTGGTGAACGTTAATGTCTACGTTACTGGATGATGAGCAGGGAAGGCAGTCTAGATGTAGAAGCGAGTGGAAGCAAGAAAACAACTGGATAGGGTACGATCATGCTAAAGCAGGATTTATGGTTCTGCGTCGAACCGACGCCGTCGCAACGCAGAACTTCTGCGGCGACGTGAACCCCCACCGCAGAGCCTCTGCGTCGCCAGCCGTGCACCTCTAAAATGTTCTAACTGCACGTCAAAGCAACGCAGACTGCAAGGGCACTGATTGGTCAACTCTACTACATCACTTCCGGAAACGTGACGCCACCTAGCGGTTTGGCGGTGAATTGCTTCTCGGCACAGCACGACGCAAACGACCTCAATGCAGAACTTCGAAGGGTCCATGACGGCGTGGAGGCGACGGCGTGCCCTTTGCGTGGAGTTGACGCAGAACCATGAATCCAGCTTAAGGCAGAACCTTGTGTGCAGTGTGGAGTGGCATTGTGAATGATCCAAAGCCCTATGATTTCCACGATCACGGAATCGCGGATGGAATCACAGAATTGGCCAATAAAAACTGAATCTATTGATAAACGCAGAATTTCGTGGAAATCGGCATAATTTGACTGATATGCTGTTCGTAAAGCCACATTTCCACCGAACGCAAAACAAAATATTTGCGCGTCCAGATTACATTAAAAGTCAATGTAAAGACGCGAATGCATACGAAAATGTGACAAGCCTTTGTCAAATTCACCTGCCCCGAGTGTTCGAGCAACACATTTCTTCGGTGGTACGGAAGATCTGTGGCAGAGTGGTAGATAACTCAGAGTGGCGGCACCCATTGACTTCGTTGTTCGAGTGGTCACGTGGTTTGTGGGGAAGCGCTATAGTTCCAAACAAACGCCGCGCTGTCATTGTCTCCTATGGGAAAGACAGCAGCGATTGCGTTACTGAACGTTAAATATTAAATTCAACCTTAAACAATTGCCGCACATTTCTCCTTATGAATTACATTATTTACATACATGTTAATGGAGGTTGTGCTTTTACTACTAAGATCATGTCATAGCTTTTGGAGGGAAAGATTCATGTTAGCATCAGTGAGCTAGTAGGCCTACTTATACGTACCATTGATCCGCTATAATTTCTAAGTAAATTTAACTCTGTATTTACACTGTCATGGGGATGGATAAGTTTACATATTTTAGCTTTATTAAGTTACATTATTGGATTACCAGGGTCTGCGTTTATCTTCTGGATTTACCAACAACTTACCATGTTAAAGTTCTGCTGACCTGTAATATCATTCAATGTCACACCAGTTCTTCCTTAAAGCAAAGGTGCACCACCATGCTCATTTCAGAGCCCTTGATATTCTCAATTCTAATGCTTAGACAAAATGAACGAAATACGTGTAACCTACAGCTGGTGAGACCAGAAGACTGAATGAGATTAAATACAATGACTGATGCAAGGAAAGGTTTTCAACAAAAAGATTTTTGTTGAACAGTGGACAACAGGACGGCACAGAAATTGAAGTTGATAAACAAATTAAACAAGGAGGGGTGCAAGTGTGAGTGAGTAAACCATGAGTGAACCTTGAACAACAAATAACAAAAGAAATACAACGTTGTACATAGTAATGTGGCAGGGTGATGGTGGGTTCTAATGTGGGAGAGGGGATGATCAGTGTCAAATTAATAAACCTTCTCGATGTGTGGAACTACCAAGTGTGTGTGTGTGTGTGCGTGCGCGCGTGTTTTCAGAACAGGGCAGGGTTCTGAATAGAACTATAACAACTAGATGGATTTAACAGGAATGTACTGAATAGAACAGACAAGTAAACTCTTGGAACAAGAACGATACTGTGACGCATGAACATTTGTGGAATTACAAATAATTAAATAAAGGAGTTGGGGACATTACAAATACAAGGGCCAGGAATGTTGGAAGAGGTTTGCAAATTTTATACATCTCAGAACTTCCCACGAATCCTGTAGCCTCCATCGCCAACAACAGCCTCTGCCCGCGCCTGCCTCCACCACTGCCAGCAGCACAGGGTACCTGCAGGTTTTCAGTGAGTTAAATTTAAGACCTTTTCAAAGTCTCCCATAATTGACATGTAAGACACTCATGCAATTACAGAAGTAAACAAAATCATTGCATTATTTTAAAAAGGAGTTTTACATTTAATTTGGGATTAAAATAAATGTGTGATTTGCAAAGTTTATACATTTCAGAACCTCTCACGAACCCTATAGCTTCCATCGCCAACAGCAGGCTCTGCCCGTATTAACGGTAAGCCTACATGGCACAATAAAATGAGCACAGAAAAGTAATAAAGACTAACCACAGCCACCACATCTCTTCAAGAGCAAATCTTTTAAAAAGACTATCTTTTTGCGAAATACAACATGGCATATAATACAGCTAACTGACTACAGCAAGATCGCTTGAAAGCTAACAGCGCCTGGCATGACATGCAAATTGACAGATGCAATTTCATAATGGCTAGCTAAAACATGATTGGTGACACTTAGGTCGTCAACGTCCTAACTTGTGGTTTCATTCAATTTTATGAATAACAAGTGGTGTGGTTTTCATCCGAAATGGTTCTTTAGAGCTAAACTGAGTTAGAAACTCCGCAACCGTTCGTGATTGAACTTAAAACACCGGATCAAGCTAGGCTAGGTAAGAGCATGTCAAAATTGTCAAAGCTAACTTTAAAATAAAATTTAAAAAAACTTTACTGAAACCAGTCACAGGCACCTCATCCCATCATTTACCGTCGCGATTTATATCGGTTTTGTGGGAGATAGAAATAGAAACTCCGTAGAGGTAATGACTGAATTCCCACAGCTGACCAAGATAACTACGAAGCGAACGAACATGAGCTTAAATCATCACCCTCTTCAGACTTAAAATATATATATCGTCATGCCCATCATACACAATTGGAGATTATAAATGTTACATGACCACTGATATGATTTATACATTTCGTGAATCATAAGACTTCAATATTTTATTACTTACCGTCGATGTTGTCTCAATGGAAGTGAATCGGTCTGAAGCTGCGAAAATCTTCTCTTGGAACTATGAGAAGTTCCAGTACCCGGAAGCGCGCCGCCATTTTTTGTACACGAGAGTCAATGGGAGTGTCGCAACTCTGAGAATATCAATGGCTTTGATCTGTGGGAAGAACTTTTTCGTTGTTGTAGACGAGACCACTGATGCCAGGGATTGCAGGGTCCTAAATATCGTCATGTGTCATCTTATGTTAGCTTAACAACTTATATAACTGTTAAATAGCCTACAATATTTCTTTTCACAGTCTACTTAGTGAATTGTATGCATGCAAATTATGACGTAACGTTGTCCCCCAGTGGTGAAATAATAGCTGATGCCTCTTTGTGTCAGTTTGTTCATGTTTAATCATTACTGTAGAACATTTTGTCCTAGGATGGAATGCACAGTATTGGGATTACTGAACAAAAGTTTCTTAAAAATAAAAAAAATAAATTAAATATAGCTGATGCATCGGAATCAGACAACTGTTGATTTGTGGGGGAAACTGAGTGTCATTACTGCTGCTCTCATGCATTCATATATATATACACAACGAGTATACAATAAGATTATATAAATTATTAAAAAGGGGCAGTAAGAATAATACATGTCAGTACGGCCGTTGTCTGCCTTTTGACTGTAGCTTACGCTTCCTTTAAAGAGACAATTTTATTTTGTGGTATTATTTTAGGTAAAAAAAAAAAAATTCTTTCATCACAGTGCAATGTTATATTGCGTCATTATGCAGTACTTGTTCTGACTTTAAATACTGAGGAAAATGGAGGGTTGCATCAACTTATTTAAGGTTATTTCTATTTAATTAGTGAACATTTTATTCATTTACATAAATAACACACTCTCTCTGATGGTAAAATAGGTGTAATTGATAAAAAACGGAATTCCAAAAAATTAAAACGGGGAAAAAACGGAATTTGGGAAAAAAATAAAACTGATTTCAAAAGGCCCTAAAAGTGAGTAAAGCCTGTACAATTTACCCCCTTCTTACAGCATGTATGTGCAAAGTTCAGAGTGGCAAAAGACGAGCTGAGTTTTCTTTTGTGTTTCAGAGCTTTGGAAGTGCACTTTGCTGAGAGAAAAATCATTTTTCTATTCTGTTAGTGTTCTTCTTCGTTCACATAATTCATGTACCAAGTGGCCCAAAGTAGTTGAATCTTTAATAACAATGGGCTGAAATAATTTTTTTGGCACCGTGTTTGGAATGGGAAACCCATTTGGGGCTGTTTGAAATGTGAGTGGGTGAAAAGGGCAGGACCCTCTCTGCTATATTGAGTGGTACTTTGAATGGCACACAGTGAGCCTCCATCAAGTACTACTGAAAATGCCGACTGAGCTATTTTAGTTATTTAGGATGGGGCTGTGTGCTGATTGAACGCAGACGTGGACTAGAGTATAGCCTGATTCATGCTTCTTGCGGTCGGCGCGGTCAGCACGGCCCACACGGTGAAATGACGCAATTGCGGCCAAGGCGGCAGAGCGCGGAGGGTCCGCGGAGGCTCTGAACGCCGAGCCTCGCACCTGTAGGATTTTGTAACAACGCGGCCGGGGTTGCACAGACCGCGTTGCAATGATTGGCTAGCTTCAGGACCCGGAAGTACGTATACCTATTAAAATTAAAAATGGAAAGCTTTAAAGAAAAGCCAGCTGAACATACAAACAGCTGAAAATACAAACATCTTTACTACAGTTCCTGTCGGATCTACAAGGATGCTCATTGCCAGACATCGGTGCAGAAACTGCTGAAATGCGAACTTGTCAACTTAGTTTTCGGAAGTTTCAAGTGACCCAATTATCGTAATAGTGGAGAAAGAGCGGCCGGTAATATTTGTTTTGACAGCGACGCACTGTCTAATCTAATTCAAAATAATCGAGCTGTGTGCTTGGTAGTAGGCTAATAATAATAGTAATAATAATAATTATAATAATAATAATGGGTACAATATGATAGTAAAAATGAACGTATTGATCAAAGAAATAAGATTCAGTAGCGCAAGATTAGAACAGGCCCGTTCTTGGAACCGCTTTGACCGCATCAAGCATGAAACGACTCGACGTTCGTGGGGACCTTGCGCGCGTCCGCACTGCTGAAACCGCGCCGACCGCAAGAAGCATGAATCAGGCTTATGACGGAAAGGGGTGGTGTAGCTTGTTAGTAAAGACTGACATCAGCCTCTGCTTTGAATTCTTTCAGGGAGTGCGCTCATGGTGGCAAGTCTTTCCTACACACCAGCTAATGGCATAATTTCAAGGTGCAGAACTCTCATTGCATTTATGCTTGAAACGAACTTGATCCATACGGTCTGTGGTGTTCTCATTTTCATCGAGACTCAAGATTTTGATCTGTGATGCAATCTAAAAAGCTAGGTTATCCATCTTTAAAGGGGATGCCATTTTTTTGGGCTATACAGTAATATTCTTGGATGTCTAAAACGAAACTTTATATAGTTCTTATCAAAAAAAAAAAAATTTTGTGATTTATAGGCAATTTTCTTTTTATTTCTAACCCTCTGAAAAATGGGCTGGTCTGATAGGGGGTCCCCTCTATAGCGTGTGCTTTGTTCTGATTGACCAGAGAACAGTGCCACTGTGTCAACAGAAAGCGACGATGTCATAATCCCGCAACTACTGGCAAGTCTATAAATGCAGATGACTGACGTTGTAACTGGCTAGCTTGTTAGCCATTAAACAACACAGTAAGTATGGAAAGGTAACATCTGCTAAGCAGGCATGGATGTTGCATGAACAGAAGTGCAGCAAGCAGTCTGCATAATAGTTTTACTACACTTTTAATTAAGTCTCTAACGTTAAGAATAATCTGTTGCTAGCGTCTTTATAGAAGCAACCTTTAGCTAACATTACATCACTAGCTACTCCATTAAAAATGGACTGAATTTGATTAAAACGTTCACATACTCTACCAGTTCCTATCGGTGTGTCTTCTACATTGCTTCCGCCTGAAATGGCGAAGGTTTTGTCAGTCAGTTTAGTAGCTAGCTAGCAAGCTAATCAACCACACAATGATTGCATCGGTATTGTGTGAATGCCAGCTAAGCAATTTAGTTTTGAGAGTTAGCTAGCCAGCTAGTGACACCAACAACCAAGCCATACATGTTTTAAGGTTACACTTGGACTTCAGTTGGAATATTAACAGAAATTTGAAGGACTTGCCTACCAAACTAGCAACAGATTCTCCTTGAAAATGAATCAAAACCACCATCTCTTGTTTGTATCTTCTGAAAAGCATGATGGGTCAGCTTTAAAGTAAATTTTCATTGCCATTCATGTGTTGTACTGATCCAGATTAAAGCAGTCAGTCAAAAAGTGGATCACACACATAAATCTAGTTTCAGGCATTTACCAGTTGAAGCTGGGATGTTTGCCATAAAAAAAATAAACTGTTGGTGGAGATATTCAGATGAAGGGAGAAACAATTCTCAATAAACTACATGTGACATAGGAAGGGGAGCCAAATCTCAATGCCATGCTTTATGAAAAAGGTAGCTCACAAAAAATGACTGGGTTGTTGTACTTCCCAGTTAGTGGGTTGGTAAGCACTCCAAATACCAAAATGTGCACAAGAACTGAAAAAGTGAGTTTTTCCATAATATTTCCCCTTTAAATTGGCATGAAATGCAAATGTGCACATTGGTAAACATACTGACATTGCACAGCGCGTACACTTGGGCGAAAAAAAGGGGCCAAGTCCAAAATGGCTAAATATGAACTTTTAACCCTTTGAGATCTGTCATTTTGTTTAACTCTTTCAACCCCAGATATTCTAGCATCACTATACCCTTCAACCCCACAGCCCTCTGTAGAGGGCTGGTCATTATCTGGACATTGTATCTTACTGTTATCTCTGGAATCCCATTAAATGTAACCTGATATGTTCCAATCAATTAGTCAGATTGTTTGAATTTTCCCCACAGGAATTTGGGGTTGAAGGGAATATGTTGGTCAGCCCTCTGTAGAGGGCTGTGGGGTTGAAGGAGTTAATTTTATGTTTTTAGTGTTTCCAAATGAGAGGCTTTAACAGCGAAACAAAAGCCAAAATGCATGTGAAACTTTTTACTCCATGCCTAACTGTGGTACAGATGCCCATTTGACCCAGTTTTTTGCCTGTGAGTGTAGTGTACTTTGATCCTCCATGAGTGTAAAAATTGCGACTTCCTGCTTGTTAGTTCTGGAATGCGAGTCAAGATTGCCTGTGATATTCCATTCTTAATGAATGACCAATATGGTGCAACGCCCTCAGAATTTGCAAGCTTTTGAGTTTGTTTTTATTATTGTCGGCTGTATTACACAATGCGTTTAAAATTTAGTGTGATAGCGCTGCGTGTACTGTTCCATTTCCTGAGAGTTATACGCTGCCATCAGATTTGTACGAAGGGGGCTGCCTCAAGGTTTCACTCTGTGTGTAAGTGTGTGTGTGCACGCGCTTGTGTGTGTGTGTGTGTGTGTGTGTGTGTGTGTGTGCGCGCTTGTGTGCCCTGCTAAACTTTGAATTGCTTGTTTTGAGGCTGTTGGCGGGTCATCCCGGACGAGCGCGAGGGCGGCTCATTGTTCCTGGCCGGTGATGCCGCTCGTCTTTATCTCCCCCTGGCAGCGCCGGGCGGCCGGCAGGAAGGCATATCCTTTTGGTGTTCGGCCCGAAAACAGGAAGTAGGAAGCCCTATTGCGAGCGTGTGGGGCTGCTGATTACCAGCGCAGGCCCAGCACGCAGAGGATGTCCATTAACAGGCACTTTTTTTGTGATGTGCAGCGTTTGTCCTCGTGTGCGGCGCTTACGGCAGTGTCATTACAGGGGTGTATTGACCCTGAATATAGGAAGTAATGTTAACTGAAACATTGCGCTCAGCCCTTTCCTCCTCATGGAAAAAGGATGCTATTAGTGAGAACAGTTTTCAGGATTTATACCCACAGGAAGGGGGGGGGGGCATTGCTTTGTCCGAGTGCTTGTGGTCAGAACAAAGCTGTCGACTGCTGAGGTTTTTTAGTTCAGATAATGTTGAGTCTATTTTGAACAATACAAATCAGTGTCGAAGACTGGTTCTTAACAGGCAGCATGAACAAGGCCATCTAGTCTGAGGCCACATTTACAATGAACCGCTCTAAATTTGGGTCGTATGTCTGTGAGCTGTGCCACTGTATCTCTATGCTCCGCCGCTGATTGGCTGACTGACCAGGCCACATTATGTGGGCCAGTCTCAGGGATGGTTACCCTGTGGACAGAGTCTGGCACAAGTAACACTGCATATCCTGTATAAAACCACTCAGCCTTGAATATGTTTGTACTTGTGTTACCTATTATTCCAGCTCATGTCGTCTTTACTTCACTCAAGTGAACAAATACTCACACACACCACTCTGGGTGTCATGATTTAGTTCGGCTGTGTTTTCTATCAGCCCAATTTTGAGATTGGAGAAGTGAGGATACAAGCATTAGCACTTCTCTTTCCATTCAGATTTCTCTAGCTGGCAGACTGATTTGAATTTGGACTTTGTTTGTTTATACATGCTGTACAAGCAGGTGTATGGAAAGCAGAAATGCTCTGCTCTGGAATCACTCCAGAGCCTGCAGAACCTGATCAGCCGTTAAGATGCTATTAGGTGGAATGGATGCTTGTTTATTGGAGTGCACTCGAGTGCTGCACCTACAACTCAAGTAAGTGACTTTGGATGGTTTTCTTTTTGTCTTATTCCAATGGAATTTCTTTTGAATCAGGCTGCTGGATGTATTTTTTAGTCCCCTTATCAGGATTAAGTAGTGTTTAGAATATAATTATTCAGAAATGCGAGCCATTATGTTCATTCTTCAAGTGTTAAAGCGTACTGACATGGGCCTGTGTTTCTCTGGATGTGTTCTGATTTTTTAGGCATTTTTGTAGACCCATACCATACCTTTTAGGCTGTTGTTAGCGAACAGTACAATAGGAATCCCTTGTGATCACAATTTTATATCGCCGTCATTTGGCCTTGTTTATGAAGAGGTACTTGCCTTCCTTCAAATATTGTAATTCGTGATTTAGCTGAGTTCTTGTGATATTCATTGATCTTATTGGGATCTTATTTGGACCAGCAATCGAATCAGGTTCCACACAAGCGCCTTGGCCACTTGTCTATAGGCTGTGCTGTATGCCAGTATTGCCCACTGGGTTGGTTTTTTTGAGCATGTCCTGGACAAGGTGAGTATGTGGCACCTCAGAAGAAGCAAAGCAAAAGCGCACAGCTGCAGCGCGGTTTCAGAGGAGGAGAGCCACTCGGGCTCGGGGTGCCCCAGCGGTCACACTGGATCAGCGCGGTCAGAGAAACCGGCCGGGGCCCCTCCCCTTTCCCTCTGGCGCACACGCTGGCAGGAAGCACCTGCCCCAGGATCTCTTTCAGCCGCCATTGTGAGGATATTGCCCCGTAAGCAGCCAGCCTTTGAAAGACGTGCCGTTTTTCCCAGGCCGTTTTTGCGAGCCATGCTCTGGTGCAGGGCTCGCTGTCCCCCTGTATTGTGGTGAGGGGAAAACATCTGCTGCCTCAAGCGCCCTTACACGTTTTACACAGCTGGCACAAGCTCGCTCTTTGTTTCTGATTAGCGGAAATATTTATACTCCCTTCAGCCTTGATAGGCTATTGTCGTTCAGTTCCTCCTGTAGTGACCTTTGTGAGAATGGGCAGCAGGGGGCGACAGGCTTAACGGTGTTACTGCTTTACTCGTTAACCTCGGGGGCTGCTATCTGTCAAAGAAGAGCAGAGTGATTGTCCAGTGCAGCATAACTTCAGAGGACTGTAATTAAAGCTAAACTACTGACTGACAAGCATGATTGGTCCACCGAGTTACTCATCTGTTTCTGTATGAGCCAGTTAACTTCAGTGCTGTTGCAGTGGGGGGTTTACGGTCTGTGTCAAGTAAATGGTTTGAGAGCCTTCTAGTGGGGATAGATTGTATCAACATCTTGTGGGAAGCATACTAGATGGAGTTATTGCCGAGTGTCTCTTTAAGATTTGTTATTCAAAACAACCTTCAGTTGCCTCGCGAAAGTGGACCGCTGGGTTACAGAGATGACTCAGGCAGTCTATTTGAAGCCGTTTAAATCTTTATGTGTGGTTTATGAAGTGAGATTATCTGTAATGCTTGAGGCAGCCGATTGCATACCTCAAAAAAATCAGTTATAATGCAGCATTATGAGTTATCTGCCCTCAGCTGCTGCATTATTCATTATTTGAGCAAAGGTGCTGCAGAACCGAGATTATTTCAAATTTCTATGAATTGTGTTTCCCTGCAGGAGAGCTGTTTAAAATTGCCAATAATGGGATGCTTTTGCATAGTCTGGATCTTAATCATTTTAAGGTGTTTACTTTTGTTATTGGCTTACTTTCTGTGCAGAGATGTTATAACTTTGGTATCTACATGAATATTGGACTTGCTCCTGAGGGCATTGTCACATGGAAGCTGCTTCTCTTTCCTTTTCTCTTTTCTCTTTATGTGACCCAGTAATATTGCCCTGTGTAAGTGGGCCTCAGATTTCCATTAGTGGGTGGCTGTGTTAGTAGTGCTCCAATGACTCCTATGGTTCAGCATTTCTCTTTTTCGTTAAATATTAAGGCCACTTTGAGAATAGCAGTCCAATGATGAAACACGTAATGAAACTTTGTTGCAAGAGGCCATATCTCGAAATGAACCATAGCTGACAAGCTGAAGTGGAAGGACTTGAAAGCTCGAGCAACAGCATTGATTAATTTGCGCCAAATGAATGCGTTTCCTGCGTGAAACTTGCTGTGGAAAATAACTAGATTTCTCACATTTTTAGGAGCACGTATCACTTCTCCTCTTTTGGTTTAAACTAAGCCTGCGGCTTTGCTGGAGTTCAGATGTGAAACCCCAGAGGAAGAGCTGATACAGAAACCAACATCGGGCTCTGGGTTTCCTTTCTGGGGCTGTGGGGCTGTGGTTCTGTGCTTGTGAATGGATGTGCCTCAATTTGCATATGCTGAGACCCATTCCTTGTGAGGGGTAGGCAGTTTGAAACCAGAATGGTGAAAGGGGAAGGATTGCGGTTGCATTGTGAAAGCTTGAAAGCCAAATCAATGTTTTTTTTGTCATGGAAATTTACAGAGCATGGGAAGTTAATTAGAAATGCTGGCAGCTCGTAAACAGAGCCTATAAATGAGGTGTTTCAAGAAAACCTGCCATCAGTGTCCACCAGAGGTAAGAAATTTCAACCATCATGAAATTGCTCATAATTGTTCAAATTTTTTAACTTGGTACCAAGGAATTAACAAACAAACAATGGTTTTCAAATACTTTCCTTTATTTAAAAATGGTGGGAGTTCAAAAAATTCAATTTGCCGCAGTTATGTACGGGACAAACCCTAAAGGTACCCCTGTGATGGTGATGAAAGTAGTGAAACCTGTCCTCATAACCAACTGCAATCTGTACATCAGATCTGCCAGACTCTGTCTATTGAGTATTAACCAACAATTTTAAGAATTTGTTCAACTGCAGTGGCTTGCTTACTTTTGAGTATATCAATCGTCGAGATCAGACAATAATCATTCATCCTAATTTTTGAAAGAGGCAATAGCTTTTAATAATACATTGATTTGTTCAGACATATGTGTCTATTCCAAGTAGAAAGAGTGTTGCCCCTCTACTGCCTGTTTCTGAATGCAGTTTTTTTAATTATTAAACCATTACCCATGAGGTTATGTACGGGACGGCTAGTTACGTACGGGACAAAATGATTCTCCTGATTCCTGATGAGTAATGCTTTGTCAGTAATATGTGTGGGTCATGTAAACTACATGTATAAAAGCACAGTCTCTGGCAATCTAAGTGTGAAAGAAAATTATCTCAACATCAACATATTTATGAGTTATGTACAGGACAGCATTACGGAACAAAGGCAGTTTTGTATTGCCTCCACTTCAGCAACTTAATAATATTCAAGAGACCTACTCCCATGACATCCAAGAACAAGGAAAATCAATGAACAAACAATTACCATAGTAAAACATGAACAATTAACAGTAACACATCTCAAAACCTGACTGGTTATTGCAAAATGAGTCGTATATCACACTTTTATTTGCAGTTTCGTTTGTTGGGTAACCGATCATTATTCATTGTGAAAAAACCAATTGGGCATCTCGCTGCGCGCAGAGCATGCTGATCCCGGTCAAAGTTCAGGACTACCCAGATCGTGTCCTCAACAGTGAGTATGGCCGAATGTGACACAGATATTGAATACTTGAGCGTTGTAAAGTCAGGAATATAACTATTTCAGGCTCTAGTCTGACAGTAATGATGCATGATTATTGCATCAAATACATACCCAGTACATAATATTCATTGTAGGCCTATACAGTCTGCATACATACACGAGTGGCGGCTACTCAACAGAAAGCTGAGAGAGCGGAACGCATGCCTTTAAACATGATGAGATCTCATCCGTTTCAATCACTTTCGTTGATTAAAGATTTGGTGACTCTTCGAACATTCAGCTATTTCACGTGTGGCTAACTCGCCTCTTTGAGGTAGCTGAAGTAAAGAAACAAAACGCTTCATTGGGATGTGAAATACATTTGCTAAATTGATCATGAAGCGCAGGTTTGATAAACTGCTTTGCAGGACATGCCAAGTTAACGCGCATAATCCATAGAAGTTTAGGCTATTTAATTTCGTATGTAGTAACCCATTTCGGCAAACAAATAAAACCTTTTTTTTTGCATTTATTATTTACTCGCCTTAACATTGTATTGAGAGGGAAGCTGCGCATTTAACTATCAGTGGATTATTGAAATCATTGGGAAGACGTGTTAAAGACAATGATTGGAAACGGGTCAATAATCGAATGCTCAAGTAGGGACAATGTCAATGTAGCTCAATGTCAAGTCAAGTAGCTCAAGTAGCTCAATGTCAAGTAGGGACTTGGATATGTTTTTTTCAAAATACTCTAATGACAGTATTAATCATTTACCGGATAGAGCATGAGATCGCAAACAAAATCACGCCTCATTTGTCAAAATACATCCTCCCAATCCAGAGATATTAAAATTTGAAAGCGCAAATTTAGCAGTGCTTCTTCAGCAGCACACCCGCTGAACGTGACAGTTCCAAGTGCCTACTTCAAGGGATATTTCCGCTCCTTCTGTTTTCTGTTCATTTGCCCCCACTGATATTTTATATATAATACAGATGTCATAAATCACAGGTTAGCCCATTCACGTTTTTACATCAAGCATGTATACATACAGCGGTACAGGCTGGGGATATATGGGTCACTGACACGTACAGCACTACTGACTACAGGCTTAGGAAATGGCACGTAATACATGTGGACTTATTAATATCCGTTACAAATTGCATTACTGATTAGTAAAATAAAAGATTTTAAATCTAACTTAATAATTTAATCCATTCGACGCATCTTTCTGGATATTTCGGTAGGAAAAGGGATGAGTACATATGGTGGGTCGCGTCAGCGAGATGTTCCTTTATTGCACTCGTGAATAGAGCAAAATTCCTCCATCCACTTCTTAAGCCCGTGTGTACCGTCGGGCAATCATAGACTGAACAATGTAAACCCAGCATATTGCCTTAAAACAGTGGTTCTCAAACTCGGTCCTGGCGCCCCACTGTGTATGCTGGTTTTTGTTCCAGCCACAATTGCAATCTTCGGATTTTAACAAGCTGTTGATTTGTTTTAATTAGGTGCATTTATGCTAATATCCACATTTCATCAACATAAACAATCAGTAGGTTCCTCATTGGTGAAACTTTTGACACATGGTGGCAAAACCCAACAATTTACTTGGCAAACAATGGAGTCACACCTGTTGTGTTTCGTGTTGATTTTATTTGGTTCAGGGAGGTTATTTGGGAAAAACTCAAAACACCTGTGTTCAGAAACCTAATTTGGAGCTTACTGATTTTCTCAGTCTAATTTGATCTTTTAAAAAATGTTTTCACCTGAAAATCCTAACAATATTGAAAATTAAGCACAATATGTTCAAGGGTTTTTATTCTTTATGGTAAAATGGATATGTCCATCAAAATATGACTTAAGATGGTAAATAACTACTCTAAACATGGAATGCTGCTAATTAAGACAAAGTAACAGCTTTTTAAAATTCTAGAATTGCAATTGTGGCTGGAACAAAAACCAGCATACACAGTGGGGCGCCAGGACAGAGTTTGAGAACCACTGCCTTAAAACAACCTTAGGCAATGCAAAATAACTTGAATAATTACGATAAGTAGCCGGCTGTTCCACTGGGATAGCTAGGCTTTATTGGCTTTGTTGACATTGTGGGTAGTCTTGAACTCTGACTGGAAAATTTTCGTGCATGCGTAATGATGATGCCGATTTAGTCCATTGCAACTGGATTTTATTTTTATTAGGCCAAATCAGCACGAGTGAACACAACTAAATAGTTTGGGTGCTAGGCCTCGTGAGAAACCACACCCTGTCACCTCTGCCCCCAGTAAACCTGTTCTATAAATAGCCACATGTTGCTCAAAATAGCCTGCAGTGCACCCAGTGGCCTGGTCAATGGCTTTCAATGTGAAATTGGTTCATGGAGTTATGTACGGGACATGGGCAGAAAGGTGTAATAAAAGGTGGATTAGATCTACAGTTTTCATAATATTTGGGGAAATAGACAAAGTTTTAGAAATCTGCACATTTATGCAAAAGCTGAATGTTTGAATTATAGTGATTAAATACATTTCCAATTATTTGTGTAGACTGTAAAGACACACAAATAGACTTCAAAATCCCTAGCTTTAATCTATAAACTGGCTGTGGATAATATTGTCTCTAGGACTAGTGGTCTTGTAATACAAAGGGAATGCTTTTATGTACATAAAAATGGTGTTGTCCTGTACATAACCCATGGCTGATGAGAGTTATGTACTGGACACTGATTCATTGTCATTGCCCAGTTTGTTTAATGATAGTTTTCATTGAACTTTCCAAGTAGTATTCCATGACCAACACAACAGCTTGGCATAGGCAAGATTTCAGCAGTGTACTGAAGATATTATGTGAAAATCAGTACACCAGTTATGTCTGCGACATCCTAATGTGGTGTTAAATTTGCAGTAGTAGGATTTCAAAGGCACACCAAAGACTCTCAATCTGTGCTCCACCCAAAACACTGCAACAGATCTCGACATAAACTGTACTTACATGAGAGATGACGGCACATTTCTAAAATACTGCATCAGGCAGTTAGCACCAGAGCTACAAAGAAAATATTTCCTCGCAAAAACGGGATATTTACAGGACATTCACACCTTGATGTGGCTCTAGCTTTCTTGGTGCTACATTTCAACACCTATGCATCAAGCCATGTTTTAGCCCCGCCCAGAAAATCTGGAAAATTAGATTGGTGAAAAACTGTTTAGCGGCTGAACTCCACAATTCAGCACTAGATTAGTTTTCAGTCTTTTCACATTTTGAGCAACGATTTTATGGCAAGCATAATGTGTTCAGAAGCAAATCACTGATTTCACTTTACTTGGACTTTAACTCTTATCCCTGAAGACTTCCCCCCTCCCTTTCCCCATAATGACTACAAATGATGACCCTAGCCATATCAATGAAGACTACATTTTTCGCGGTAGGGACATTACGGTTTTCAATCAATGGGGAGGCCAGGGAAAAGGTCCATTGATGTACATATAGGCGTCGAATGTAGTCATTATGGGGATAAGAGTTAGACGTCATGTGCAGTCATTATGGGGAGAATAGTTAGAGGTGAGGTTTGGAAATGTTGGTTCCCCTGTCCACCACTGGGGGGCGAAGGCAGTGACCATGTGAGCCATCACCATGGAACATAGCAGTGAGAGGAGTGCTGTATAGAATTGGCAGTAATGAGCATAATAATAATTTGTTATGACAATAACAGATATGATATGAAGCTTATTATACTTTTGTCATAATGTATAAAGAAAATGCTGACTTTCTGAGTAAATATTACATAGGTGTCTGAGGCAGTGGCAGTGGCGAAGCCAGAAATAAAAATTGGGATGGCACAGAACATCCCTTAACAACAATTATTAGTCCTGACTTTTCAAACATTGACTCAAACATTTTCCCTGTTTAACACGTTCAAATGATAAGAATAATCCATTGGCAATCTAGGGCACGGCTTATCTCTCAATGCGATCTAAGGGCGACTAAATAATCGGCCAAATTCAGTTCAGAAAAATAATTTACTCATAACTTTGCCTATGATTTACGAAAGATAAACTGCTCTGGAACCTCCACGCTACCTTCGGCACATCAGGTGATGAAATTTTCTATTTATGATCGTTGGAATTGTTTAAATTAAATCAAAGACAATTTGAAACGCCTTTAAATAATTTTGAATAAGGCTGATTGAAATGCACCACATTTCGCATCCAAATTAATGTCGTCTTACCTCTACGAGGAGAACTAGCAACACCTGATAGAGTGGAGTGTTTACAGAATGAATGTGTTGTTAATGAACAAAAATGACTTAGAACTAGCCAGGACTGAATGGCTTTAAAGGGATGTTCTGTGCCTACCCAATTTTCTGTTCTGGCTACACTACTGGCATGAAGCAATGATATCTGAAGTGATGCTGCTCAGAGTTTAAGAATAAACCATCTGCAATGGCATGACTCATTGCATTTAGTGGTATCACACTTGGTGTGCATAAACATCTCTTAGTCGCTGAGCTGTTTCACTAAGCAGTGGCAGCAAAGTGTGCAGTTACGCTGAAAATGCATGCCGGGTAACGGCCTCAGGAAATGATGAATGTGCATTGCATATCATATAATGCAATTTTGTATCCTCTTAAGTCCTTGTAACATTTTACTGTAGAACAGAACACGACATGATTACACTTAAGACAGTTCCGCAAGGCAACTCTTTGAATAGTGCCCTGTAAATATATATATGGTTAAGTATAAGCCAGATTGCCACTTGCATTTCCTCTTGATCAGTTGTATGAGTAAACATACCTTTTGACGGCATTAAAATTGCATGTATGGCTGCCTGGTTCATTGTATTTTACGGTTTGAGTTGTTGAGGTGCTGATACCATAGCCTCTGGCAGTAAGGTTAGTTTGAATGCACTGTTGCACACGAGGCCATTTTCCCTGTTCCTGGATTTATTGTGTCATCATATCACAGGTGAGCATCTATGGAGCCGATGACATAAAAATGTAGTAACCAACTTGTACTTACAGCTTCAATCACAAAAACATTTGGGACCTCACTTTTGTGTATCTAGGGAAGTGGATAATAGGGTAATTTTGCTGAATTGTTACATACTCAGCTGAAATAGATCCCTGAAGTTTATCGCTGGTAAATTTTTCAAATTACCAGAAGATGGCGCCGCAGTAGTACCATTATTAGTGTCTTCTCCATACAGAATGCATAATACTGCCCTCTTGTGGTATCCATCTGAAAAGAGAAATATCCCACAATATTCTAGCCTTTTCTATAGATAGGCAGTGTCAATTTGCCGTCTTGCAGGTCATTTTACCTGGTCAAATGCGAGTTTGAATCTGTTTGCGAGAACACCGTCGAACTTTAAACATTCACTGTAATTAGCAGCATGACACACTATATTTATATGGTAGAATTAAGTATCTAGACCACCTGTGGATTGTGGCGTTGGTGAGTATTACGTTTGGACCGAGCTCCAATCATGGCGATGTTGATTAATTTTTGCGCAGGATTTTAGGAATATTTGAGGTTGACTGATGCTGTTCAATGCTGGACCAGTAGGGGGTGTAAAAACTCAATGTTAATCTCAATTTTATTTCATTGGCTGCCCTTTGGGGGGATACGCTGGAGTTAAAATACCACTGATTTTTTTTTTTTTTTTTTTTTTTCATCTTACTGAAGTAACTGAATGTTTTTGACGTAAAGTGTTTAAGATTAAGACTTGAGCTCATCAGAATTGTGATCAAACTGGGAATTTAACTTAAATTTTTATCCATGATATTGACCTAAATTCAGCCACGGAAAGATAAATGTATATGGTCTTTCGGTGTTATTTGAATGAAAGACTATATTTTTTGCATGCTGTTTGGGTTTGTTTCTCTGAATATCCACCCTGGGAAATGAGTGTAAATGGCTCCTTTCCTCAGTGTGATTTCTAAATCGGGGTGTATCTGTATGCCTCTCTAAACAAGGCTTTGTGTGAGAGTGACAACTGTAGTACACCGCAGTCCTCCAGGCTTATTGAATTCAAGATGGAGCCGCGAATGATTTTATTCATCAGGCCAAGAATATCTGGCCATCCAAGACACTCCTCTAAGGTGAACACGGACCCCCAGAGGATGGCCAGCTCTCTTCAGTTCATCTTTGAAATCATGAAATCGGATGGATATAGATGTGAACCCCTTTTGGCTACGGTGCCCATATTTGCGAAACCACAAGGATGATCTGGAACCAATATACTAGAAATGCATATCCAGCCATTTCTGGGAGTTCCTCACTGCGCTGTAGTCCACTGAGGTAGTGTGTTTGTGTGTGTGCTTGTGTGTCTGTGTCTGTTTCTGTGTTTGTGTGTTTGAGAAAGTCCCCGCGCTGAAATTTCCGCAGAGTGTTTTGCCTCTGTATAAAGTTTCAGTAGCCGTTGCTGTTCAGATTTCAGGGCAGCAGGGTAGCTGTTTTAAGGGCGCTATCCTTGTTGCTTTGGGCAAGACGGGGCGTAGGGGAGGGCGTGGGACTGGGACGCTGGCAGTATAGGAAAGGAGGTGCATGAAAGCCCCCCTGAGAAGAACAAATAAAGGCCCACGTTCCCCTGACCTGTCGATGAGTGATCCTCAACGATCAACCCTCGTATCCCTCTCTGGGGACAGGAAGTGGAATGTGGACGGCAGCCTTTTCCAGAACCACTTTAGAGTCTTGTCCTATCTCCCTTTGAATCCCTCTCTGTTGCGGTTGTCATTGATGCTGGCGAGCAGATTGTGCTAGATTGATTAATATCTGATTATTGACTTAATAAATTTCCACTGGAAGCCCTGTTCTCGTATAGGCTTCTGTGAAGTCCGGAAGTATCTGGAAATGGACGAAGTTATTTTAGTGGTGTACCACAGAATATTGTAGTCACAAGTAAGTTATAAAGGATGAACATGAGCTTAGAGTACTCAATTTCATCTTTAATTTGAGTGTTTAGATCCAAGTCTGGTAGATGGTGAAGGAACATAACGAATTTCATGTATTCATGGTCCCCCATTTGGCAGTCGGCTGCTAGGTATTGGTTGCTGTTAACTGTGAATTTGATGTCCAAAAAGCTGTCACCCTTGGAGAAACAAGTCATCAGTTGGCTGAAGAATCAAAAAGAACTCGTCATAGAGATGCCAAAAATGTCAGATGTGGCCAAATCAATATTTTGTTTATTTTTATATGAAAGAAAGCGTTGGTGAGCTGAGGAACACCGAAACGCCCAGAAGACCATGGGAAAGCAGTCCTTAGTTTTTGAGGTGCGTGCTCGCTCTCACGCGCCATAACACGCTCAAACAGCCAAGTGAAGGAGCTGTAGACCATGTACCTGACATACCTGAAATCAAGCCCCTCATAAAGTCCGAGTGAAAATGGCACACCTCTCGTTTACTGAACCACGCATATTGCCAACCATTTGTACACAGTAAACAAATCAAACTGCCTGTTGCTGCATAAAGGTCATCCCTGTGGCGATTTGGTTTGCTGATCGTGTTTTACATCTTACATTTTTAGTTCGGCGAAATGTGGCATTGTCACGTCCGAAGGGGAATAGACAGAGACATTCCATTCCACTAGACAGCAGTACAATATTGGACACCGATTAACTTTCATACCAGCTCAATGTATCCGCGGCCCCATTTATGATGTATTTTATATCAATTGTGTGGTGTGTATTTATTAAGAATTTTTCAGCATGCTCCATATGAGCCCTCAGCAGTGAATCGTTATACATGGCCTGGCCAAAAAGAGTCACCAACTTGATTTAACTGAGCAAATGGGTAAGGGCCTTCTTTTGCAAAATTACTGCAGTGATTAATATGTTTCAGCTGGCAACTAATTATGTAACCCCAACTGATGGGGTGAGTAGCTTCTCATTTCTTCAACAAACATGTTGAAGACTGTGGTCATGGAAAAGATGTTACTTTGTTTCAGAAGGGTCACATTATTGGCTCGCATCAAGCAAAGAAAACCACTAAGGAGATTTCTGAAACCACTAAAACTAGGTTAAGAACTGTCCAACACATAAAAAAAAAAACCTGGAAGGATTATGGTGAACCATCATCTTCGAGGAAGTAGTGGGATCAGAAAAAAAATCTTGAATGATTGTGATCGATGATCACTTAAACGTTTGGTGAAATGAAATAGTAAAAAATCTACAATAGAACTCATAGCCATGTTTAGTAGTGAAAGTCTGAGCATTTCCTCATACACAATGTGAAAAGAACTCAAGGGATTGGGACTAAACAGCTGTGTAACCTTAAGAAAACCGCTTATCTGTGAGGCTAATCAGGAGAAAAAGGCTTCAATTTGTCAGGGAGCATACAGATTGGACTCTGAAGCAATGGAAAGAGGTTATATGGTCTGATGAGTCCAGATTTACCCATCATCCCTAGTGCCCTCCATACTAGCCTGTGGGGACAGTGTTTTGATCTGGGGTTGCTTCAGTTAGTCAGGTCTAGGTTCAGAATAGACTGTAGCTGACATTACAGTAAATGAGCATTTGCAGTGTATTCTCTATTGATGTTCAGCGCCAACAGTTATCAGTTAGTGAGCTAACTTGGATTAAGTTGGCGAACGGAGTGAATCATACCAAGGTTACTTACATAAATGTTAGTAAAATAGCTGCCAAAAGATTGAAATTGTTGAACTCTTTGGGGTAATTTGTCCTCTGCATGTGACCCATCCTGTCGTTAGAAGCAGTTAGCAGCCGCAGGGCAGTGCCTGGGGACCAACTCTAGTTCTTAAGTCAGTTCCTTTGTTCGGGGCACTGGTAGGAGAGTTCCTGTTTCTGGGTGGGGGAAATCTGAGTGCCCGAAGGAAACCCACGCAAATGCGGGGAGAACATGCAAACACATGCAGATACAGAATATGTATATGACATTGTCCTACAATATGGAAAAACTGCTTTTTCTGATCTTGAACCTACTTAAGGAAAACTTTAGTAAAAAGTTATAGTTTAAGGGGTTAATCATGTCTTTCAGATCTGTTTACGATGACCAGCCCAACGCACACAAGCGATTTATGGAGAAACTTGATGCCCGAATACGAAACCATGACCGAGAGATCGAGAAGATGTGCAACTTTCACCACCAAGGCTTTGTGGACGCCATCACCGAGCTGCTCAAAGTCAGAGCGGATGCCAAGAAGCTAATGGTAAGGAATGATCCGTGGATCCTCATTTTGGCTTGGTATTTGTCCAGAACAGGGCTGACACACCCTATTCCGGGAGATCTGTGTACATTTTCACTTTGGTTTTTACCCACAGTGGATGATCTTTAGGAACAGATTGTGCACCTCTGGTCTAGAACATTCTATCATCTTACACCTCGCAGCTTACTTCTTACAGCTTACTGCTCTCTTGACCAAAGAATGGTTATTTTGAAGGGTATACTAATTGGTTTGTCTGAAGGCAGGCAGCTGAGGGCCATGGGTGGAGCAGGGTGAGGCGTGGTGGGTGACTGGGAGAGGAGGAACCATAAGTACAACCTTGCGTAAAATCCCTGTATGTCCTCCTCTTTCAGCTTCAGTCTTCTGCTATCCGCACCCAGTGCACATTTAACGCTGGAGTCGAGATCGTGCTTTGGGCTCTTTTCTCCAGGCCTGCCCCATTAATCCCACCACCCCCCACCCAGCTCTTAATAGCCCAAGTAAAGAAGGCCCTCCTCTGCAGGAGAACCATCATGATCCCCCCCCCCACAGCTTCACTTAGTTCCTCTGCTTCTGGTGACCTCACAACCAAGGACAGATAGCCCCCCAGAGACGCCTTCTCCATTAGCATTTATATTGCTGAGAGAGCAGGAAGCTCACGGGTGGGTAGTGTGGAGGTGCGGATGAGTGGTTGGTTCAGAAAAGGGTTCATTTTCAAATTTCATGATGGCTTTTGATTTGTTTCTCCTTTGTAAAGCCTTTATCTTGGAGCTTTGTGTGGTTTCCTTCATGCGATTAAAAGTGTAATTTATTTTTATGGATTAGTAATTATTTCATTGAGTGTTATTTTGGTGCGTAAAAGAGTCATCATTGTTTTCATAATTTTAACTTCTGTAAATGTTTTGGAGCTTAAGTATGTTTAGTGGTTAAAAGTTTTTCTGGAGGAGAACCAGGTCAGAAGTAAAACAGGGCAAAAGTAACACGTTCTGTATGGTTGAGCTAGAAAGTAATACAGTGTATAATTCGGTGATCACGTACCCCACGTGGATGTTGATCTCTCAGCCAAAAATCTGGCTGCTACTTCAAATCTTTAAGTTACAGCCAAAGTGTGTTTTTGACCCTGCTGAGTACATATCTACTATAGTATTTTTCAATTATTAATTAATTATTACCCCGCCCCACCCGAAGGGTGAGGGAAGGGGTATTGTTTTCGGTTTGGTGTGTTTGTTTGTTAACACTCTAGCGGCAAAACTAATGGCCAGATTCACCCCAAATTCGGTATAGGGGTTGCCACTGACCCAGAATAGATCCCTGTTGAATTTCGTACAAGTAGGTGAAAGTATGTGCGAGGGGCGGGGTTTGTTGTGCCTGGCACCACTTGTTATTAACTATTATTAATTATTTTCTGCTTATAGTTTAAAAATTACATTTTATTTATTTATTTAATTAATTAATTAATTATTTAATTCAATTGTACATTTAGTGTTTTTAATAACCCTTTATTGAAATGTTTCATGTTTTTGTGGGGGAGATGGTAGACTAGCTGAAATGGCGTAATTCAGGGTTGGGGTGAAAGTACCCCGGTGTAGTTTCACTCCTCTGCTGAAGTAATGATGCTTACTTTTCAATTTTGCTTACATAAATGTGCTTTTGTTGCATCACACTTGAAAATGCTGAGAAATGTGCCGAGAACAACACAGAAGGAGTTGGCTGAGCCACGTGCGTGAACAGTGGCCATTTAACAGTGCGTTAGAACTCCATAGGTGCATAGGTTATATCTTTCCAAAATGAGATTGGCTATTAATAGTTACTGAATATGTATATGATGTTAAAATGTGTCCACCGACTATAAATGCAAGAAAGTGAATGCCATGTTCTAAAAGTAAACACCATTTAGGAATTTGCATGTTCAAGCTATGTGTTACTTTTGCCCAGAGCATCTGTTGCTTTCAACCAGGAAGATACTGTCAAAAGTAATATTGCACAAGGTCCACTCTTGAACCAACTGTGTGCAACCTGTAAATAAGACTGTTTTGTATATGAGACGAATACAGGGTGTTTGTCACAAAAAAATTTGTGTTTCTGCCTATTAAAATCTGTAATTTACTTCAGAGTGAAAAATGTTTTGTCCAACCCAGCTCTCTGCTGCTCAGTAGAAAGGTTCAATGAATTTAATTGGGTGCCGGGTTGGAGGGGGAGGAGGTTTGCTGGAGTTAGAGATTGGCATGCAACCTTTGGCCAGTTCTCTTTAGCTCCCTTTACACTTCCCAACGTAAAATATGTGCACCGAATGGTACAGTCTTGGTTCACCCAAAGCTGCAATTAGACGCACATTATATAAAGGATATTCAGATAACAAGGGAGCAGATACAAAATCAATGAGGTCACTGGACATCTTTGTCCCCAAATTAATGAGGTTTTTTAATAAACGCAAAATGCGATTCCTTATTATGGTGACCTAATGAGTCACTTAATATGTGGGAAAGGCCGACGTGGCTCTGTCCCTGCACCTGCAGCGCTCATGCAGCGCCATATTGCGCAGGGCTCCACATTTGATGTTAATCAGCTGCCCTGTGTTTATATTCAGTGCAAAAGAAGAAGAATGTGTAATTACCAGAAAATGCATTCCCCCGCTTCCCTCTCATACAAAGAATGGCGCATAGAGCTCATTGAGGTTATCAAGAAGGGACCAGTGGTCAATTGGGTCATTGATTTGGATTGTTTGACAGACTCTGAGGAACAAGCAAAGTTCAAAAATCCCAAGTAAAATTGAGAAGTTTGTCACAGAATCTGTTGGAAAGAGCTGTCAGAAGCGATTACCGGGGCATAAAAGCGCTGCGCGATCAAAAGTTCAAGTTCCCGTTGCAGATTTAATTTGAATTTGCATCCCTTTGTTCCGGACTCCTCATGAAGGCTGATCTGATTACAAGGGTGAGCAGTTACAGCGGGGAATTGTGTGCTTATTTGTCTAACAAAAGTGATATTATTCTTTAAGGGCCAAGTTACCGATACCAATCGAAGACTGCAAGACGCCGGGAAAGAGGTAAGAGGCCGGCCGGCCATTGTTTTGCGTGTCTGCTGTTTGGAGAGGAGAAGAAAGGCAGAAATGTAGAGACTGTTGAAAAGCGCCGAGGGTACGGCCTCGTTAATTGTGATGGTTTGCGTTCTTCGACCTCCCTTATGTAAGGTGACAGCCCAAACGGAGGAGGTCATCCGCTGCCGAGTTCAACAGAGGAACATGGCCACCACGGTGGAGAAGCTGCAGCTCTGTATCCCTGGTGAGACACACACATATGCTCACACACTCACACATACACGTCTGCACATTCTCACATGCTATCACACATGCCCCACTCTTTCACTCTCATGTGCATGCACACTCCCTCACACAATCACGTCAGCTCACTGTTAAAACTCACTTCTGCACAATCTCACAAATATTCGCATGTGCACTTTCACACCCATTCAGATACTTACACCCTCCAAACACGTTAGTACTCATTCATACTCATACTCCAAAATGAGAGTGCCCATGATTCCTACCATGTTGACACGAACGCTTAAGAAAGTATGAGAGGCCGTGTAGGCCATAATCCTCAGCTACACTGTCTCAGATGCTATCAAACTCTCGCACACGCTCTAAAATACTCTCTCTCACGAGTAAAAACTCTCAAATTCGCTGTCAAAATCTCTTCCACGGTCTAAAGTACTCTCTCTCGCGCAAACTCTCTCAAACTCACTGTCAAACTTTCTCACATGCTCTACGGTACTCTCATGCGCAAACTCTCTCAGACTCACTGTCAAACTCTCACATGCTCTAAAGTACTCTCTCGCCTACAAACTCTCTCAAACTCGCTGTCAAACTCTCTTACGCCCTCTAAAGTACTCATACGCAAACTCTCTGTCGATCTTTCTCACATGCTCTAAAGTACTCTCTCTCTCGCATGTAAACTCTCGAAGTCACTGTCAAACTCTCTACGCACTCTGAGGTACTCTCTCTCGTGCAAAAACTCTCTTAAACTCTTATTTCTGCAAAAATTGATATAATGATTGAAAAACAAATGCAGTGAAATTGCTGGAATGTATGTCTTGATGAGGGACTGTGCAGCTTGTATTGTCTAATCAGGCTACACGTTTTCTCAACAGTTCTTGAAATGTACAGCAAACTGAAAGAGCAGCTGGAGTCCAAAAGGTAAAGGCACTTGTGCGTTCATATTTCAAATAATTATGCTTTGTAAAAATGTAAATGGATTCTGGAATTTCATATAATATTGTATATGAAATTCCATAATGCTTACCTTGTTATTTATTATCATTATTATGATTATTATTATTATCATTATTGTTATTATGATTATTGTTACGTAAACTTGGCCAAACACTGGCAGAATACATATAAAAAATTTCGTAATCCTCTACAGCAGGGGGGCAATGCTTTCCTCAGTGAAAATTCGTTTTGAACCTGAAATTAATGACCCTTCCTTGTTCATTAATGTCTTCTTAATCAGTCACAGCACATTATAAATGAGTTTACTGTTCAGATGCAAGACAATTGACCTTGTATGTGCCCTTCTTCACAGCAGTGGCCCACACCAGAGAGCTGTCACAGGCCTGGTCCAAATTGAGGCAATTAGCGCAGTGCGTTCCTGCATTAATCTCTGTGCACTAATGACTGGGCCGGGACATGGGTCTAATCAGCCCCGGTGTGCTTCAGAGTTCACATATAACACTCACTGGGAAATGTTTAAAGATACAGAACTGTTCTGAACACTGGTTTTCTCCGTAACTTATGCGTGCCTTGTAACACGCATGGGTGAGCCAATGCCAACTCCAGGTGCTTGCATCATTGGCCACGGACTATTTTGGATTCTTTTTTTCTGTTCTTTAGCATATAATGTTGAAACTTAAAAATCCTGAAAATTTGAGTTTTATGCCAAGTTTCATATTGTAAGTGGAGTTGTGTAAAGTTTGGTGGGTGTCGTGATTGAAAAAGGAAAAAAGAAAGGTTGCAATGAAAAATGTTGGTGATAAAGTATAATATTTCCTGGTCCGTGACTTTCTCAGCAAAAGCTACAAGTCTTTTAAAGAGAGTGCCATATCTGGTTTACAAACAGTATACAAACATGTATGTACTTTGCTTTTAGTGATATTTGACAATAAATATTCCAAAAACATGATCATTATTTCATAGAAATATTCTCAATTACTCTTTAAGTGTGAATGAATATTTGAACAGCGCCCTGTCATTTTCAGAAAAAGATAAACACATTGCTTGTAACCGTAGCTGAGATGTGACCCGTGGAAAATTCAGTATATGCATGATTCGCACGCTGTGACCTGCCTGGAAACCAGTGTCCAAAATTCCACCCAACTTTGGCTCAGCTAAACTTGCTTCCATAATCAGCTTGCGTAGTTAGATTCAGATTTAATACTGAATAGGATTGGTTTACGCCTGTAACTATGTAAGTTTAGTCCACAATGGCTGTACTGATAATTGCTGTCAGACATTTTGGATTGCTTGGATGTTGCAGATATGAAAAGATGTATAAATTATAAATTTAGTGCCAAATAAAGTGTTACAGCTAAAGATTTTTACAAGATGTTATTAAAGAAACTTCAACATATTCCTTATCCAAAGCAGTGGTTTGAGCGAAATTCATATCACTGGTTTTCAGGTATTGGCCAAGTTTTCTGGAATGGCCAAATTTATTTTTCCTCTGGTCATAATTCTACTCAATGATGTGTAATGCATGTTTGTTGAAAAATGAGAAAGTCGATTAACTCTTGTTTACAAATTAATGGTAGGGTAGACAACTTGGGATAAACCAGCAAGCACAAAGCAAATTTTGAGAATACCGTGCAGAAAAATACACCCTCTCATTTGCATCATCCCTCTAAAGCCATGCTCCCAAAAGATGGGAACGTGTACAACATTACGGCTGACAGAAGAACAGAATGGGGAGAAGAGTGCTACCCAGTACATTGTTAGTTTCCATTGCAAACCTTATATAACCACTTGATGCATCATTCACGACAGACATAAAAATCACATTATTAGCTTTATGTAAACAACGTTGGCGTGTATGGTATGCATGCATGAGTGAACATTACTAAAGTTGTTCGTTAGCCATCATAGCTGTCACACTAGCTAGCATGAGGGTAATAGCTGCTACAAAATAAGCGTTTATAGCCAGCAATACTACACTGACTACCTAACGCTGCCGGGCAGCATCAGCAATAGCTACATGACTTGCAAAGTTAAAATCAATACTACACAGCACAATAATATTTTTAATGCTTATTTTGTATTTGTATATTTCACCCTTACTTCATTGAATCAACTGTAAGTTGCTACGTAGCTATCTTACTAACTAGCAAACCACCTGACAATTTCATCGTAGTTCATTGGTTACATTCTAACGAGCTGGAATTTTGGGAAGAATTCATTGCATGTTGTACAATGACTCGCATTTTAGAGCTTCCAGCATGAGACCAAAAAAAATGCTGGCCATTAATTCGTCCCTCAGTGAAATGAAATTGGCATTAAGGCCAAATATCCAAAGAAAATTTGGCACGTTTTGAGTCCATTAAAGTATAAATTTTGCGTGGAGAATTTCTAGGTGATGTTGATTATGAAAGAGTAGTGGCTTTTCCCTTTAAATTTCTGGACCTCCATTTTGTGCCAGGACACACTGGCTGTTGCAACACCTACCAAACATTACATGGCAAAATGAAAGTGTGTATGAAGGTCAAATTTTCTGGAATTTTGTATTTAATCATTGCCCACCAAAAAACTGTAACATGAAAAAAAATCTGGGCAGGCTTGTGGTGCAATCGTCTGGGAATGGGATGGAATGGCCCAAAGCCTCATTTTTTGCTTTGCCGAGTGCGATGCAGCCAAAGTGCATATATTGGCCCTACAATCCTTTGAGTCAGCAATGAGGATTTTATGGTTCTTACTGACTTCTGCATCAGTAGTAATGGTTTGTCCAAATTATGTCAGACAGTTTATATCATGTTAAGAAGGCCAAATGCATTTGTGCTTTAGCTGTGTCACCGTTACAGCTTTAGAAATACTTCTGTAATGGCACGTAACCCTACTTCTTCTGGTGCTGTCGGGTTTCTGGGGTTTGTTCCTTGGAGCTACAGTTTAAAGTAGCAATCTTGAAGATTTCCATTTTGTTCTTTTATGACGAGAAGTGATAACTGTTCGAGGTGTGCTTGGACGTCACATCTGAGAGATAATTTCTAAACCAATAAAGTGTCACTGGTCTGATGTCACTCAGATCAGTTGGTACCTTAGCCACGGCTTCACAATCCCAGGTATGTTGAACGTGAAATCGAAAAGAAATGAAGTCTTCTGAGACAGCAACTGCAGTTACATCTAAATATCCTACTTTGCTGATGATTTGTGCCCATTTATTTTTGTTGGTTAAACATTCTTATGCAAGTAAATGGACCCAAAATTATGTTCATAATATTAGCAGATAACTGTGATTCAGGTTAGTTCATGAAATGGTTGGTTCTTGAAATGTTTCTTGATAGCAGAGATGGCAATAGCTTAAAGTTGGCACAGTGTTCCTTAAATAACTTCTCCTTTCCTCGACATGGTGAGTATTAGTTAGCTGGCCTGTAGTAATTGCCTTCAAATGCATTATGCAATGTACATCAACTCGTATGTCTTCTTGTAAATTTTGTCGTTAAGAAATGCTGGTGTGATAGGACCTAATTGTTGTAAAACTAGCCTTATAATGGTAGTTCTTCTGTGAAAGCAAAGCTGTCGGACCAGACACACAAAGTCTCTGCAAATTGTATTTGCCATTAACCATCTTTTTGGCTTGGCTCGAGAGCATTTTGTTGTTGGATCACAAAATTTAACTGTACCATCTGTGTGCCACAGATGGGACTTTTCCCTTATTTTTCACCACCCACACTCAGTCATTTACACTGGTAAGTAATACAAATGCAATGGCTTTTGTCGGAGGGCGATAGGTAGAATCATTTCTCGTTTGAAAATGGTTAGTAGCTTGATGGGCATTTATTTAAATTCTTCAAGATTATAACTAATTCAATTTTTTCACTGCACTTAGATGAGCTTATGTTGATTGGCTTATTTTTAGATTCACATTCCAGTTTTGCTTCATTGCAGCATTTTAGTGCTTCTCATGGTGAGAACATCAGTTGAACTTGTGGACAGTCTTACTTATGTGAAGCTTGACTGGATTGGAAAATGAAGGCGATAACTGTGAAGATCATTTTTCTTCCATGCTGACACAACAATTTGTTTTAAACAGTTAAGCTGTGACAGTGCACCAGCAACACACACTGTTATTTGGCATGTTGAAAACAATTAGGTTTCTGCACCCAGTAATGGTGCTTTTCCATTGCATGGTACCAGCTCTACTCGACTCCCCTTGGTTTTGGTTCTAGATACTTGTTTTCCACACAGCATATAATACCTGTTCCATTGTTGGCAGGATCGACCATGGAAAGTGTCATGATGCCATCTTCAATGTGGCTCAAAAAACAACATAACCTCACGAGACACAAACACAGGAACGATGGCGGATGATGAAGAGCTGGTATTCTTGGTTCTAGTTGATGACATTAGGTGGCTGCTTATCTGGCCGCTTATTCAATTTGGCCTAATTGTTTTGGCATCAGAAGCAGTTATATTCCGCGTTTCTGGCTGGTGCCTAACTCACTTGCATTTGGCTGCCAATTGCTGCAAGTTGACTTGCGTTTGACTACTAAACATTCGCTGTTCCGTTTATTCATTGATTTATGATAATATGATCGTCTTGCCTGAAAGTTGAGATCTTATGTGATCCCAGAACGTTTGTGTTGCGTTAAATTAGCGTACAGGAAGGCTAGCTAGCTTGTTGGTTTAGATTTGCATTAACCTACTTGAGTCTTACTAATGTTTTCAGATTGCGTCACCGTGAAAATCATCCTATTCCACAGAAATGTCAATTATGTCATGTTTAGTGCCCCAAAAAAATCTGGTCCCCACATGTGACGTTGGTCGCATAGTGAGTGCACGTCAATATACGTCAAATTGCGTTTGAGTCTTCTACGTGATTTTCGGAATAACAAAGTATTCTCAGAAATGAATAAGCCCACTCATAGTGTTTCAAAATAGCTGAAACTGTCATCTAATCGGACAAACACAATTAGTACAGAAGTAATGTCAGCGGGCATTATACCATTGCCTGCTTGTACTGTAATGACTAGTCAGCTGGCCAAATAGGCTAGCTACAGTTTGTGTGTACTGTAAAAACCACTAGCTAATGTGTTAATGCACTCTTTAATGTCATAGCTAGCACAACAGTGTAGTTAGCTAGATAATGTGATAACTCATTCTGTAGTGCCATTGCTAGCACACCAATCTATATTGCTAGCTAGCTACTGGTATAACTTACTCTTTAATGCAATAGCTAGCACATCAATCTTGGGTAAATGGTTTGTGGGAAAAGATTGCTAGCTTGCGGCAATATACCACATGCACGCATCCGCAATACAATTAATTCTACGTTCTCTTCACCGTGAGCGATACAAAAATCTCGCAAGATGCGTCATATTATTTGACAGAAGTCACGTGGGGGGGTACCATATTTTCCGGGGGGACCAGTGTGTCGGCTTGGCTCGCTTGGAACCTCGGCCGAGGTGGTACTAAAAAAAAAAGTACTTGGTACCAGGTTCTATCCACTATGGAAATGCATAAAAAACAGAATTGAGTTGATTAGAGCCGTACCATGTAGTGGAAAAGCACGATAAATGGGTTTCAAGAAAGACTGTGGAACTATTTTAATCAGAATTGTGGCAGCATGTTCATCAGAGATAAATGTCACATAGCTGGGTCCGCTCATTTGACTTGGTGTAGTGGCTAACTTCTTAATTCGCTGTTAATTGGTCATTAGTGCGAATGGCAAACCACGACAACATAGATATGTTTTTTTTTTTTTTTTTTGGTTTGATTTTACACCTAGTTGTTCTGATCTACTTATTAATATACAATAAATCAAATAATTGGTTTCAGTTGATCTAAATAGTTGAAACCCACAACACAGTAGTTTTTCTCTGCATACTGCTTTCCATTATTGTATATTGGTATAGTTGAACCATTTGTAAGAATCCCCCCCATATTTTTTAGGAAAACTTGTAGCAATGTAATTGGTCCACTGCTGGTGTAATGAAGTTGAGATCATTGCAACATTTATGGATGAGACAGGTTACTGATCCCACCATAGCTTTCAGTCACCTGTTTTAATAACAATGAATGTGTGCAGATTCCCTTGATGAAAGAGCCTCTGATTTTGTTTATGAATGCGTATTTGTTTACAACTTTTAGAATGAACGGCTATTTCCTCATTGGGAGTGTTCTCATTGTTCTGCCTGGAGTCTGACTGTGAAATAAAGCGTATTTGAACAGAGAAAAAACAATCATTTATTTCTTGCTGTATCTCAGTCCTGACCTGCGTCTGACCCTCGAAATCAAAGGGCCGCGCATTTGGCCACTGCGGAAACTGAAAAGGCAGGATGTTGTAATTAGTGTGGGTTCCTCCAATGGATTTGAGCTGGATTTTAATCATTGTGATTACAGACTGGACCATGGCAGCTCGGAAGGAGCCATGGAAAACTCTTGGAAATACGCTTGTGCAAATCTCCAGAGTATAAAATCACTGGATGTGATTGCACTGCTACTGTGAATTCAGTACACTTCGAGGATGTTTCTTATAATGGTTTGTAGGATTTAGGGAGCGCAGTCGTGGCAAATTTTAAAAATGTAACTGCGCAGTGCTAGCATTACCTTTGGGGGGTGGGTGGGGGGTGCGCGTGTGCTGGGTTTGGCAGGGTGCACAGGAGGTGGGCTTTGGGGAGGCCCTGTTACTTTCAACATCCTCAGGGCATGAAAAGGTCTTTCATTTGCTTGGGGATTCAATCCACAGCTTATGCTAAAGCAAATCTCCTTTTCTGGGGTATTGGGGATATTTTCTCCCATTAAACAGAGAACAGGAGCACTTTGAATTCTGTGTCATTCTATTCTAGTTCTGTGTGTTTCCTGATTTGAATCAGGTTTTTTTTTTTGTTTGTTTAAGTGGAAAATAAGTAGATGCACAGGCACAATTATTTTCTTGCCTATACATGCAAATATTCTGATGTGGTTTTTGCTTAACTTCATGGAAAATGTAGCTAATAGCAGCACTGTTTACAGCAGTATAGCTTAGAAAAAAATTATGTCATTTGTAGTTCCAAAGCCATGTTTTGGTGCAGAAAAACTTGCTTAAGCAATAGCTCAATATTTTTGCCCCGACAGTTTATGGCTTTTCTATTTGAATACTGACCACATGAATTGCTCGTTATTTTGCGCTGTGGTTACAACATGCTGTCAGTGATTCAACACAGCTTTGGCTGCCAGGTTGAATCTCTGGTCTGGAGGCCAAGTGAAGTTGTGCAATAGCAGTGTTCATGCACTCCGCCAAAGTTTTAGCATTAGGCTGTTTTGCAGTTTTTTAGGGCGTTGAGTAGGCATTACTGGTAAGTATCCCATTTTTGGGAACATGATGTAATAAGAATTTTCTGTTTCTGGATCCTCATTTCCTGCATGTTTACATTTTGGTTTTTAGGAAGGTCACAGCTTTTGGTCAAATGAAATGCTGCTGCACTGCAGTAAGGTGTTTATATTCTGTGCTTTAGTCTCCCTTTCAGTCCAGTGTAGCTCACTGTAAGCTGTCGCTCTCTATTTCAGATACTACGCTGCCTTGAAAATGATGGAGCAGCTTGAAAACACGTATATCCCGCGAGTCGGTCAGTACCGGTTCTGCCAAATAATGGCCGAAACACTTCCCAAGCTCCGCGAAGAGATAAAGGAGATCTCCATGTCTGACTTGAAGGACTTTCTGGAAAGCATCCGGAAGCACTCGGATAAGATCGGAGAAACAGCCATGAAACAGGTGAGCGGACCTTATGCCTGTGGGGAGCTGCACTGCTTGTCCCTCCGTCTGCTTACAGCATTGGATCCCTCAGAAAGGCATGCAGTTTTACATGTTACCCATGAGCAAGAAGTATCAACTGTCTAAGAGCCCAAGCAAGGGAGTTAAACCCACTTCAATAATCAATTTTGTTTTAATACATAAGCACATATCTTGAAGGATATATTGCTTGGATATACAGTCAGTACCATAATTCATTGGACACTTTTTTTCATTTGGGTTCTGAACTCCAGGACTTTGAAAGGATTTAATGATAATGAATGGTTGAAGTGCGGACTGTCGGCTGTAATTTTAGGATGTCTTCATCCATATTGGATGAACCATTCAGAGCTGACTGCGCCTTTGAACATAGTCCCCCCCACCATTATTGGGCCCCGAAAGAAATATTTGACCGTTTAATGTAGTTGAATAAAATAATCCTTTTGAACATTTGGTTGCATTGCCATTGCATGCAAAGACTTCTTGACGTTTACGACACATAGACATCGCAAGCTCTCGGGTATCTTCCCTGGTAATGCTTTGCTAGTCCTGTTCTGTGGCCATCTTCAGTTCCTGCTTGTTTCCGGGACTTGTTGCCCTCGATGTCCTCTGTAGCATGCACAGTTGGATTCCGATCCAGCAATTGACTCAAAAAATGTCTCTGTCCATATAGCCATAGCTTTCACTGCGTCTCAGAAAAGGTATTTATGGATGAAGCTGCTGGGGGTGGGGGAGAACCCTGTGAATTTTTCATGAAGGGGCAAGTCTGGAAAGACATTTCTTAACAGGTATCTGATGGATCAAGTTTTCAAAAAAGTTTGTTTTGCCAGCCTGTTCCTTGCCTTAGTGTGAAATGAGGCCAGTTTCCTAAGAGACCCACCATGTCGTGAATACGTGCAGGCACAGCAGCACAGGACTTTCAACAGCGCTGTACAAAAGCAGGCGAGCGTCGGATATGCCAAGACCGTCTACACCCTCAACAGCCGTGCGTCAGCCCAGCACAACGGCCTGTGTCCAGAAGAGGGCGCTGACGAGGATGATGACACGGACGAAGAGGTGAGCTGCCGTTCAACTCGTGCATTTTAGAAGCTGAAATCTGAAAAAATAAATATTTTAAAAGGTTTTCTCTCTTGGAGTTATGCAACTGGAATTGCCCTGAGGGCTACATGTTTCACCCCTTTGGCTCCCTCATTTGCTGTCCTTCATCGCTCAGTTTTCGTTGTGCGGTTCAGTTATTCTTGCACTTTTCCCAGTTGGCCTTGTTAGTAAGGAACTCGTTGCTCACTGACTCGGATGAGTCTACTTCCATAAAGTGAAAGGGGGACAGAATGTCTGCCTGTATTGTATTCCTCACAAAGGATTAAACCAAATGTGACTGATGAGTTTGTCTCCCAACTTGGCTATCGACACTTTTCCAAAAGTTTATTGCACTCTCATTTCTTATGTGCTGCTGCTTGGTAATTCATAGTCTGTCACTTTTATGTGTCTGAAGGTATTAACAGCGCAAGACCTGGTTGATTTCTCACCTGTGTACCGATGCCTTCACATCTACACTGTTTTGGTAAGTTCATTATGTGTCATACAAGGTTGTATCATTACGTTCTCGGGGCAATATGTGCTCATCGTGTAAACCTCCCCAGGTCTGTAGTCATCTGTCATGAATCACATATTACAAATCCGATATACAACAACTGGTAACATGTAGAGAGATGCATACGCTGCTTCTGTGTTAAGTTTTGCCTTTCGTTGGATGATGAAACCAATGAAAGAGAATGAATGTACCTGGTGTTGTGTTTTTTTTTTTTTTAATTAAATTATGAGAATAGCAGCATGGGTTGTTTTTAGGCAGCAATGGTGTTTTCCTATATTAATTGTCCTTTGGCATGTTTGAAAGTGAATTCTGATGAAGTGGAACCTTTGATTGAAAAAAAGGTGTTCACTATTCAGTGACCTGCCCATGAATCCCTCTATTGGTTTTGATCATTAAAAGCTGCTGTAACTGATTTGGTTGTTTTCGTAGCTTCTTGTCCGAGACCAATGTAAGCAGTCCCCGCCCCCCATCCCCAAGCCAGGCACAGGAACACGCATCAGTTTCCAGCAGAGGAGAGTTGCGACTCAGTCACAATATAAGTACAATATAAACACAATATAAACAGACACTCTCAGTGATTGTCATGGAAAGCCTCACTGAAAACATGGACCAACAACACATTACATCCATGCAGAAACTTCAGTAGGAATGGCTTTTTGAAGGTATTAGCTAAAACTAGCTAGTGTCCTATAGCCACACGTGAAATTGTTACACAGCTAAGCAAACTGTAGTCGGCCACAAACAATGACGGTTCAATTGTAAACTGATATTAGCAGGATTAAAAACCACCTACAGGTCTATCCGAGACTGATAAAACTGCATAACTACAACAGAGTAAAACATAGCTTACCTGTCCAATAGCAGCAAGGCTAGCTGTGCATCACTTTTTAAACACTTTGATTCCTTCAGTTTTTCCCATGGAAAGCGGCACCGATATAAATACAGCTCTTTTTCCTCCTTAATTCTGTTTGTTCCTATACCGTTCTTTGGCACTTTGGCTGTTTAATTGTGTTTGCCGTCTCCCGTAGCGCTGGGATCGGAAGCTTCATCTGTTCTGCTATTGCCAAAGATTTTTCCGGCAGATGGCGCACTAACAACGCAGATTCAACTACGCATTCACAAGCAGAGAGACATGTGTCTTTATGGTGTTCTCTCACCTGATTGGATACAGGCAGTCGGTGACTCCAAAATTTTATATGCTGCTTTATTGCAGAAGACAGTGACTGAGAGACCTGTGTTATCGACCAGATGCTCTAAATAAATGATCGCCGTTGGAATGTGGAGCGATTTAACACTTTTTTAAAAACCAAAAAATCACTTACAGCAGCTTTAATGAAATTATCCAAATAATTTTCAATTGATGTTTCTCAATATAGCTCACAAAATGTACTTTATTGAGAGACAGTACCTGATAAACTTTGATTTGTGTGTGACCTTAGATGGTTAAAGTGACTTTTATTGTCCTTGTAAATCTCCTGAGGTCTATCAACGCTTCCCCTCCCTTGGAATGTGTGTACTGCAAAGTCTAGCATTAGACGCGTAAAGTAGTTCATATGAGGTCGTTGGGTCATGAAAGCGCAGGATTTCCACTGTTTTGATAAGCATAGCATCAGTATTATTTTTGTGTAAACCTGAATTAATCCAATTGGGGGATAAGGGGGAGCAGGGTTTGTGTGGGCTAAGCCTAGTATCTGGCGGGAATTAATCCTGTTGTTCCTAAAGGCTGCGAACACTTCAGTGTCTAATAAGTTTGACCGAGCCGTAACCCCTCGGCGTAAAAACAAAGCATGAAAAGTGCTGGGCTGCCGCATTCATCTTGTGCAGCAGGGATTGGCGCGGTGCTCACTGGGCCGGGAGCGAGGCGGCCCTGAGCGCTTTGGTCTGAATGGCTCCCTTAATGAGAGAGCGGGACACGGGCCGCTCTCAGACTGCTGCTTAACCCCCCCCAACCCAGCACGGTCTTTCACCCTCTCGAGAGGTCGACCGTCACGTCCCGCGGCACATTGCCTGCCAACTGCTACCACAACCTACTGCAAAGGCCCTCTCCTATCAAATGGGTGGTGAACACTTGTATTCTGTACTTGACAGAGTGCTGTACTCAACGAAAACTGCAGTTTCTTGATGCTCTGCTGTAGTTACCTTTAGTCTCCAAGGGTAATTGATAAATGATTTTTGGTGGAAGCAGTGGTGGCCTCATGCTAGCACTGCAATGTTTTGTTTCTCTTCCTCTGCCCATGAGTGTCTGTTCAAGAACGCTTGATCGCCTCTCTGTGATTACGCTGTAGAAATTAGCCGGTACAGCCAAATGACATGGCTCACTACAGTGGAGCTCCCATTATAGGTCTTATATAATAATTACTGCCCCAGCCTTTAATCTATACAGGAGAGGGGGTGTATTAATTTTGATTAAATGCATTGTAATCAGCAGAGCTTGACTGAAGTTTAATTACAGTTGTGGGGAAATGTCAGATGGTAGGTTCCTCTGTGCTACTGGGCAGTGTTGTACTTGGATTTGGCTTTAACGCTGTCACACTGAGCCCTTATCACAGTATCTCCGCGGTAACCGCGTTTGCGGTAATGAGCGCTAAATGTCATTTTTCCACATCTCTCACAGTTTCTGCTCGCTCTCGACAGATCGTCTGAGATTGGTACAATTCTTGTGAGAACAGAAGCAGAGTTCTGTCAGAAACGTCATTGCGTAAAAGTGAGGCCTCAAAGGTTTTCCTGTAAGTTTTTGGGGTTTTTTTGAGCGATGCATGATGGCCTCCGAGTGTGTCTGAGTATCAGGTGGTTTTACGTTTCAGGCTCATTTGACAGGTGCCAACTCCTGACCTTCCCTTAATGCACAAGGCCTTCCTCCTCTCATGACTGTCTCTGTCAGCTGAACACATTGTGCTATGTTTGGAGAAAGGCTTGTGAAAAATGAGAAGAGACGTGTGCATCTCCACGTTCGTAGCTTGCTTCAGTGCTTAGAGTTCTGAATAGCAACTCGAGTGAACAGACCCAGCTGTATTATGGAACACGGTAAACTAAATGTGTTGAATTGTGTTTTGATTCTTGTTTTTATTTTACAGCGGAGCTTATATAATATCCTATTTGGTTCAGTAGTGCTGTGCTGCATGTCCTTGCAGGGTGACAGAGAAACATTTGAAAATTACTACAGGAAGCAGAGGAAGAAACAGGCCAGACTGGTACTGCAGCCCCAGGCTAACATGGTGAGACCCTGTCGTCCCCCTGGTCCTCAGACTATTCTGCTTTTCACACTTTCATAATGTTTGTGATATTGTACCTGTGTTGCTCTTCCAGCACGAGACCGTGGAAGGATACAGGAAGTACTTCAATCAAATAGTGGGGTAATGTATGGTCTCGTGAATGTACTGTGTAAGATTGTGTATTGCATCAGTAACATGCCGAATGTATTTCAGTGTATTTTTAATGCGCATACTGTTAGTGCCCCCTATTTGAGGACACATGCAAATGCTGAAAAAATACCCTGTAGATTGTATGAACTGTTGCCCAAATTTCTGTATCTCAAAAGTCCAAGGATGCTGAACTGATTTGAGGAAAATATGCACTATTCCCAATTAAACACTAAAATGTAAAAGTTACTTTGACCAATCCAAAGTGTTTGTTCATGCACTTGGCAGTACAGTAGCACCCTTGTGTCAGAGGAAGTGAGCCAGATCTCACCCTCTCTGCAGGTTCTTCGTGGTTGAGGACCACATTCTTCATGCGACCCAGGGGCTGGTGACCCGAGCCGTCACCGATGAGCTGTGGAACATGGCCTTGTCCAAGATCATTGCCGTGCTGCGCACACACTCGGTGAGTCCCGATCACTCTCCACACGGTTAAACATTGCTCACACACTCTCACGCACTCCTGCGTGCCCGCGCGCACACACACACACACACACACACACACACACACACAGGCTCGTTTTTTTATTCTCATGGGGACCAAAAAAATATTTGTATGTTAAAATCCTATTTCCTTACCCACCAACCTTAAAATCAATCCTAATTTCAACCCCTTTCCAAACCCTTACCTTAATTATGACCCTGACCTAAACTTAACCTACAACCCCCCTGCCAAAGTAACCTAATTTTTTACTGTAATTCAACTGCTCATCTTAATTTGGGGAATAGTTTTAATGCCTTATCTTAAAACTAGATGTAGTTCTAACCATGAGTCTGATTGTAGCCCTAGACCAAAACCTTGCCCTTTGCCCAGAATTAAGCTATTTCCGCATGGGGACCCAAAGAAAATGTCCCCATGGTGTCATTTTTTCCATCTGTTACTATACTTGTAGGGTCCTTAAGTCCCCACTAGTATAGATAAACGCACACACTCACAAGCACACTTTGACCTGGGCACTAGTGAGAGGTGGGAGGTGAATGAGCGGTGTTTTAATCTGAGGTCTGAAAACGGTACCTCCACAGCCTGCCCAGTGTCTCTTTGTCATTAAAAAATGAGCAGGCTGCCCCAGCTCTTTGTTTGTGGGCAGGGGCTCAGGCTGTGAGCCACAGTGGTGAGGCATTTGCATAATCCCCAGAGTGATTTACAACTGACTGGGCCCTGCAAGCATGCTCTTAGACCCGCACTTCAGAATATTCACAGTTAATCTGCTGTTGTTGTTGCAATCTGTCCTCATTAGGTTCAGCTGACCTCTTCATTAGATCAGATTGAATGGCTCGCCACTGAAAGGGCCCACCAGGAAATGGTTCCAATTATCATTCCCAACGCCCTGTTTTCAAAATATACTCCACCGAAATAAAGGAGAAAAAGACCCTCACTTAGACTTTATCGCTTTTCACCACCACATATTCTCAGCACCGTCGCGTGACCTGCTTGCCTAGATGCATCTTCTTCTTAATAGTTTATTTAGAAAGGAGGTCTGGTTAAAGAACATCTGACAGAATCTTAGTTTGTCACTTCAGCAGGGAGGAACAGCTATTGGAGAAGTGAAACTCTTTGAGACATTTAGTGAATTGCACTAGCCGTTTGTAACAGAATAAATTTCAGTTTGCAGGGGTGACTCAATACTGTGTGCTGTTGATTTCGATGCTGTAGCTTCATTGCAGCTGCAGGAGAGGGTCAGCTGTGGAGCTGGCAGTGCTGGCACTGGCCTTTGTGTGGTAAACCCATAAACAGCGGGGAGGTTAGCGTAGCGCAGCCCGGTGACCTGCGGCCTGCACTGCCGCCTCGCGTCACCACCGGCCGGCCCCCCCGTTCAGCCGGGTGATTTACGGTCTCCCACCCCAGACGGCCTGTCCAACAGCCAGGTTAAACCCATGCAGGTCCCTCGGCCGTAAATCAGCTGGGATACCGACCTGCTGAGCAGGGTTAGCAGAGGGGAGGGGTGGCGTCAGACGGGACAGGAACATCTGGAGTCCTCCTACTGTCAGCAGGTGTGAGGAAGAGTGGGGATTTATTTGGGATCTCCCCCCCTCCCCAAAAAAAAAAAAAAATTTTGGCTTGGCAAACAGCTGCAGGAATTGAGAGTAAAGCGAGCACCTGTGGCTTTTTCATAGCTGCAGCTTGTGTACGCCGTTTTTGGGAGCGCTGTATTTACTGAAGTGTCTGTTTTTGGGAGCAGTGAGCTCTCTGTGGTGATGGTGGCTGTTGTGTTTGTGTGCAGGGGGATGGTAGTGGGGGGACTCCATTTCGTATTTGATAACTGTGTGGAAACCCTCTGTGGGTACCTCCAAGTCCATCTCTCAACACATCATGAGCTGCCTGACCCCCTCCCAACCCCCTTCCCATCAACACCCTGCTATCATATTCGAATGTGGATGTGTGGTTTTGTATTATAAAGTCCTTATGTACCGCACTATTGCACCTCTACTGTGTGTGTATTTATTTATTTATTTCTGTAAGATAAAAATAAAGGGTCCCCTTTTTTGTTCTTTCAGAAAGTCATTTTTGTGACCTCTTTTTTTTTTTCAGTCCTACTGCAATGATCCAGACTTGGTCTTGGAGCTGAAGAACTTGATCGTCATATTTGCAGACACTCTGCAGGTTGGTGTGGGGATTTTACTATTCTGTTACTTTATTGCGATGATTTCAGATTCTGTGTCGTCCCTATAATCCTCAGCTCTGCACACTTCATCTGAAAGCTAGCAATGCTGTTACTCTGTTACTTGGTTGGAGCAAGAGAGCCAAATTAGAGTTGAAATTTGAAACCTACAAGACCTATTTCAAGATACATCTGGGCAGCCATGGCCAATGGTCTGTTTATCATCCAGAATTCCCATAGGTGAAGTCCTGTTTTTATCTTGTAAATCTGATGATGGGGTTCGACTAGTTGTGCTCTAAGCCTAATGATGTAAAGCGAATCATCACTGCCACTCTTCTCCTGACTCTTGGGTTGGAGGAGTGGGTACACAGGTTGGCCATACAGTATCACAATAGAATCACTGCCATATCAGAAACCTCAATCATTTTCATCTCTGAAATTCCTTGTCCAAATACTAAATATGCATACTATAAAAGAATAGAAATGGTAATGTAATGGCCTCTCACTCCTCACTGACAATTTGTGAAGTCTTAATCGAAATAAATCCATGGCGACATTGTTCAGGCTTTGGTAAGGTTGCTTTTGAAAGCCTTACTGGTCTGTCTCAGCCTTTGGTGGAGACTGGCTCTAGTACATGGCTGGATTCCCTTCTAAACGCAATTGCCCCTTCAGCTTTTAGGTATACTGTTGATGCAGAGCTGTGATCTCTGCTGTCCTCCACACTGGTGACTCAGAGCGGTAGCCCTCCTACAGAATCTCACCTTTTTTTAATGGCAGCACATTAGTTTATGATGACCACAGCTGTTGATGGGTTTTATGGTATCATGGATTTAAATGGCACGTTTGCAAAACTATATTCTGCAGTTGCACAGATGCAAAATCCAGCCGATCCTTGCTTATGTCTGCATGACTCCAGTTTAAGGCTTTAGAACTCAGGATTTGAGCATTACAGAGACAGGAAAAATCATTTCAATAAGGAGAGACAAATGTCATTTGAAATGGAATGTTTTCATTTTCATAATTTTCGGAGAAGAAAGTGCCGCAAATACAATGAAAATTCATTAAAATTCAACATTTAAATTGATTTGCAATTAAATACTGCAGAAGAAAAAATGACTTGGAGGCAAAATGATAGACTTCCAGGATCATAAACTCATTGACTCAGAACTACTCATCATCTGTGAAGCCAAGTATAAGCTTCCGTTTTTCCTCCCCAAACATCTTAAAAAGGAGAGATTTTTGCTTTTGTTCGAATGACAAACAATAGATATCCGAACTAAAGAGAAAACTAACTGAGTTATGCGGCTATAAAACGTAATAAAATATTCCAATATAGTGTAATATGTGACCCTCCAGTACCAAACCAGTCACATGGGTCAGTTTTTCAAATATGAGTTTTTGGGCTCATATTAAATGCTCTTTCAGATGAGCCCAAAAACTCATATTTGAAAAATTGACCCATGTGACTGGTTTGGTGCTGGAGGGTCGCATATAGTCCTTAAAGTGAAGAATAATGCATAATTATCCTCACAGACTCTCTGATAGCAATTCATGCTGATGAAATCATTTACTTTTGTGCATTAAGCTGTACTTCGAAGTGTATTATCATAATTCCATTGTAATGGCGTGACGTTTTACAAATGTCACGATTTCAATCCACAGGCAAATTAATGTTAATTTCGGGCATAACAAGAGTTGGTAATATTGTTCTGGTACTATTAGTACAACCTTGGCTGTGTTTGATATCAGAGAAAATTGGTTATTCAAGCAAGAGCCACGAATTGTCTTTTATAATCATAGTGAACATACTAATGTGGAAAATACAGCGCAGAAAATAATGTAAATCTTACTAGCCGAACAACATACCATTTGCCTATGTCATATGCATCTTGTGCATTCTATATGTTTGCTTTATTAATACTCGACCAAAACTGGAAATTTTCCTACAGAACTGTTAGCTAAATGGTGTAATGGGGAAGAGATAAGGGTATTTTGTCTGAACTACCTCCTCTGAATTCTGTTATCTGCGCGTAGTACTGGGCTGGAACAAAACGCACAAAGCAAGGTCTCCTCATGTGTTTCATTACAACCCCTAAAGAACGAGATTCTGATTAAAGCGATAGTAAGTAGACATTTGTCTCCTCTTGGATTAAATAGCTATAACTCTAAACAGAGCCATGAGATAGATTTGAAGGGATAGGAAGTGCTTTGAGCGACAATCCTCTGATTCGGCTCTCCTTTCTATGATATGTATTTTTTTGGAGGGCTCCCAAATGATGGAAAAAATGAATGCTGAATTTTGAAAGGGACCTCGCGTTAGCAGCGGTAACATTGTGTGTTTATATTAATATAAAATAAGAGATTTTTATAGATGACTTACAACTCAAGAATTTAGATTTTTTCCTTCATGAACTGTACATTTTAGATTTTTTTTTTTTTTGAAAATGATATTCCCTTGTGTGATGTGCTGTCTGCAGGGCTATGGATTTCCAGTGAACAGACTCTTTGACCTTCTGTTTGAGATACGGGACCAGTACAATGAAACTCTGCTGAAGAAATGGGCCGTAGTATTCAGGTTTGTGTGATTATTTTCTATAGATGCTCAAAGAATAGATTGTCGCAGTTCGTGCGACCTCCTTCAGTGTGGAGTTTGGGTGAGGGAGGGGCAGGTTAACACTTGTCATGAAAACTCTTGGATCCTGGAACAGGCTCAGACAGCCCTGTTTAGAGCTTTTACATAGGCAAAAGACACCAGTGGAGTTTTAGCGCCAATTGGACTATGATGATAAGATTATGCGGGCCTCCCAAATACCCAGCCACTTTTATGGATTCGGAGGTTAGCGGTGTGGAACCATCTGCAGAGATCATAATTGACAGGGGAAATGTCCCCCATTACTTCCTATAGAGGCCTCCTGGGGCATTTCTCTTATTAGGCTCTGCATTCGTGTGACTCATTATACACTTTACCGCGTCCCAGGCTGGATGTCGGCCCCTGAAGTCACGTAGTTGGGCCCCCCCCGCCAAGCTTCTATCTGTGGCACGCTCAGCTCAACACAGCCGAGATAGCAGCTTTTCTTTAACGAGGAGCGAGGCTATACTGAAGGCCCTGTGAACTTTCGGTGCACTCGAGCCAATGGTCTTTGTCCTGCCCCCTTTTTTTTTCCCAAATTACAGCCTTTAGCATTGGCGCGCCACAGCTGTTTTGACTCCTGTTTGTAAGAAATGTTAAAATTGTCCTCCTACTGTTTGTTTCTTTCTTCCCAAGGCAGCTGTAATGTCTCTCAGCAAGGTAATCAGGGTGAGTTAGCTGAGGTGCACCGCTGTTGCGCAATGCTCAGAAATGTGGACCCATTTGTGTGTTTGCAGGGAAATATTCGAGCAAGACAACTACAGCCCAATCCCCGTGGAGAGCGAGGAAGAGTACAGATCTGTCATCAGTAGATTTCCATTCCATGATGCAGAGGTTGAAAAGGTTTGTTGAACGGCCAGTAAGGCCAGTGGCTGTGGCCCAGGCACTAATTGCATATTGCTTAACCAGTGTTGATAGCCATTTCCTCAGTTTGGAACCAAGAGTCCCTTGACTGCTGTTGGCAGAAAAGGCACACCATGTTTGGTTTTGGAATGAGACATGTTTTGAATCCAAAATGCCATACTCATTTGTTCAAGTTTTATGTGTAGTAAAACCGTGGAATAGCCTCTGTTTGCAATGTAGTATTGAGGGCTGAATCTTGTGTATTCCTGTGAGTATATCTTGTTTGAAAGTATTTCAAGAGATATTTTTATTATTAGGGATTTTAGTGAAGTATTCTTATTGACTTGCCTTTCATTTGTGTCACTGTAATCTTTTTTTTTTTTTTTTTTTTTACTACTTTAGCAACAATTTCCAAAGAAACTTCCAATGTCCCAGTCAGTGCCTCAAATCTACATTCAGGTGAAAGAGTTCATTTACGCCAGCCTTAAATTCTCGGAGTCCCTTCATCGCAGGTAATAAAAAATCAGCGTGCAACTTTTGTTTCACATCCCGAAATTTATATCTTGGCATTTGCAGCTGAAGTCATTGGAAATGGATGCTCTGTTTTCCTAGTGTTCTAGAATTCTCAGGCACATCTGTGAATTTGTGCAACAGTGTGTATTTCACACTGTATTTCACACTGGTGCACATACTCACAGCTGTGAGAATTTCACTATATTTAAAGATATTTCCATAATGTACATTCTTTACCATCTTTTTTTTTTTTTTTTTTTTTTTTTTTTACTTTTTTAAAATGATTATTTTTATTTAAAAAATTGCCATCCCCAATCCCACCCTAAGGTAGAGTGTTCAGTTGGCAAACCATGTGCAAGCCTTCTATTATGTGACTTATTCTGTCATCTCAGGAGAGCGCTGACAGTCTTTGGTTCACCTTTGAAACGTGTGCCTGTCAGTCACTGCTTCTTTATACTCAGTGCTTGAATCCTTGCAGGGTCAGAACGAGGGCAGAGAAAACTGAACTACTGCTTGCTTAGAATTTGACTGATAATCTCCCAAATGGTGAGCAGGAGACACGTGAGCAATTACCAGTGCTAACCGACTGTATGGACAGCCAAACCAGCTGTATCCCTCCCATATCCCTGAGCAGCGCTAAGCCAATTATGCGCTACTCTCTGGTCACAGTCCGCACTGGCACGGCTTTGATCCGATGCCGTGGTGGTCACTTCTTGCCCTGCAGGGCGGCGCCTTCACAGAGTTGGCTAACCCAGCAACCTCTTCCTTGCCTTCTTGATCATATTTTTCAAAAGCAACGTGAGCACACAACTTTGACTCCAGGAGCTTTTGTAATGTCTTTCCAGCATGTTTATTCTTATTACATGTAGGACCTGTAGCATTAGGTCATGGAGATTGTTCTGACCACAAATATTGAGTTAAATCTGTACATTTGAGGCAGACAGTTCCATGTACTGACAGTTTCGGACTGAAGGCCAACTTCCAAAAATGTCATTGGTTATACCCATGAGGGGTAGCCATTGTCCCGAGTCTGTTTTGAGCTTAAGTTTTGAAACTTGAGACACAAAGGTTCTGATTCGATTCACTGTTGCAAAGTCTGTGCTGGATGGTTTGCCTGTGTGAATGAAGAGGACCTGTACCTGGTCCTAGGTGGGATAAATTTAGGCATGTGCATGTGTGAGACAGGACGCAAAGTGTGAGCAGTAGCTTGACCCCCAGCCTGACTGTGGAAAGAGTGCCCATTAAAATTCCCTGCCCTGGCCTGGCCCAGTCTGGTCGCTCCTCTGGACCCTGAGCTTCTGTGCTAACAGGCGGACCTAGCGTTTGTTTTCAGCCCTGTTTCTATCCCTTCTGCCAATATTTGTTCTCTTTAAGCTCCTTGGCTTTTTACTGCAGCGTTATGAGGGGTCTGTGTTGTGCTTGTTACTGGCACCTCAAATCCTTTCCCAGGACAGGCAGGTTCCCATGCGTCCGTTGGGCTTTACTGTTCCCGACTTTGCGCCTAACTGCACTGCCGCCGGCCTGGTTGAACGGCCCTCCGCCACCATTGTGTTCTGGACCTTTGCAGTTGAAATAGGGTCTGTATCAACACGGCAGTGTGGCACTCATTCCACACTCGGCCATAGACCGTTAAATGTTCCCTTGAGCTCTGAGTTTATTGTTTGGCCTAGCCAGTGCTGCTGATGGTTCCCGGCAGAGCCTGACTTGTCATGGGGAACCCTTACTGTTCACTATGCCGAGACTGGGTCCATTTAAGATGAGGGAATCATCCGTTTTGGCTGTAAATTTTGTCTCACAATTGCTGCCACTATGTTTTGGTAACCTTGCGCTAAAGACTTGTTGTAGCAGGCATGTTTGGTGATGTGATGGCCTTATCAAGTCTTGAGCGTCAACAATATGCTCCTCTTTGCCCCAGGTTTGCAGTTAATTAATGCAAATGACTCTCGAGTCACATGTCGCTAATTGTTTCTTTGTAAAGTTAAACAGTGGGTAATGACCACTGTTTTAAATGTTTTACTTGCATACCCCTTCCCTCCCAGTAATCAGTTAACCCTCCCACTCCACTCTTATCTGCAGAGTCAACTAAAGCCGACAGCTTTAGTGTAAATAAAGCCAGCTCTGTTTTTTTTTTTTTTTTTTTTTTGGGTGCAGTCATGATGTGAAGTAGTTCGTATATCCACATTGTGGCCTTTTCAGACCCTACTTCAATAGACTTCAGCAATCATGGATTTCATTAGGAAATTATCATGTGTAAGAGGCAGAATTATTCATATCCCATTGTGCATTATTTTTAGAAGTCTCTCCTCTGGCCCAGAATACGGTGGTATGCACCTGTTGATGACTTGTTTAAATTGATACAAGGACTATTTTCCTTAGCTCTTACAATGTCTTACTCAATAACATCTAATTTTAAAGAAATTAAGGTGCAATTAGTTGTGTTTTTTTGGACCTTTGGCTGTTTTTGGAACGATCTGGAGAAGGTGGTATTATTATTAGACCTCATTATTATTATTATCTTTTTTGTGGAGTTAGTGGTTACCTTCAGGAAATTAAAAAAAAAAAAGGCACAAGATCATGGGTCATGTTCACAAAGCCCATAAAAGTTAAGGGCACTGATCGCCGACCAGTTTACACCGTCCATGTCAATACATGCATTGTGTGCGGAAAGAACAAAACTGATCCAAGATCAGCACACTTACTCCTGAGAAAGATTAAGAATCGGGACCTGTATTTTGGGGAGTGTCATGGGAAATTGTCTTGCCTAATCACAAGTAATTAAAAGAACCCATGTGCTGTCAGTGAGAAAGTAAATGTTGGGCTTACCAATTCTTTGAATGCACTAAGTATGATATTGGGTTTCACTGAGTATCTTCATTGTTGCTGGGCTGCTTTCAAATGAGGTTTAGGTTGTTTGGTTAGGTGATTTGCAGTACTTGTGTGTCTACTTAGGTCACCCTTAGTGCTCTAAGAACTATTGTTCCCAGATTTCTCAGGATTACTCTGTTATAAAATTTACATTTCATGAGGTTTTGTAAACATCTCTTTTGAATCCGCAAATATAGTACATTATTATTCGTACTGTTCAAGGCTACCAAAACAAATTAAACCCTGTGACAAATTGGTCATCTATAAATCATTTTTTCCTTAGAACTGTAAGGCAAAGACTTACCCGGGGGCTTATTTTGCCATATCATGCTTTGTTCAGGATCCAGTTACATACATTTATGCTCCATTCATGGTGCTAGAATAAAATTAAAGCAGTTTTACATGAGGAAAAACTGTTTTTCCCTGGTGGTTCTGGCAGGAGTGAAATCATTTCTGGTGTACTCTGAATTTCAGCTCGACAGAGATAGATGACATGCTACGAAAATCTACTAACCTCCTACTGACGAGAACGCTAAGCAGCTGCCTGCAGAATCTGATCAAGAAGCCCCATATAGGACTCACAGAGGTAAGGTATAAGACTGAGCCCCCAGAGGAGGAGCAAGGAACTGCAGCATAGATAACTTGAAAACAAATTGTATTTCACAAGTATTTTCTGTGATCAACAGTTAAAATTATCAGCCACACAATCTACTGTCCCCAGAAGATGTATTAATAAAGTTAATTACTCTTTCCTGAATGTTAGTTAAGGTCTGAATGAATATGGGGTGGTGCACAATATCTGTAATTAGTTTGAACTTGAATGTGAACTGCAAACAAACAAAAGAACTGCCCCAGAGCTGTTAGAAAATATTTTTTGCCATTTTTAGACAAGGCTGAACTGAATTATGAATACCTGAACATTCGGGTCAAGCAATTCACAGAATTGGCCATTGTCACGTTTATAGCAAGTTTTACGGACATCAAATGTCCTATAGCCCTTGAACGTTGAGTGGTGAAAAAGCTCTTGCAAAATAAGAGTCTGCTTTCTTCTGAGGGTTCTGACAGCCACATTTATGAATAGATATGTTTAGTTCAGCATGTATGGTTTTCCTGAATGATGAAATGAGAAAGTGTGTATATTAGGGCAGGACAGTGAATCAAATGGCTGTTATATTGAGCACAAGAACATAACTGCTCCCATGGGGTGAAAAGATGAACGTAGTCCTTTTTTTTATTATTCATACCTGATGTGGTCTTGAACAAACGGCAATCAAACATCAGAGGCCATTTGAAATGCTTTGGGGATGAAAATTGTGTTTTGAAGTCTGTGAATTACCAGCAAGGTTGGACAGCTTCCTTCGCCTTTTTAAAGGCTGAATTAGCCTACCCTAAATCTGTTCCCATGTACGTTACCAAACTAACAATCAAGCAATTTATGTAGCTAAGTGATTAATCAAAACCAATTTGTAGCCTATAATGATTCAGAAGTGGAAATGAGAAACAGGCAGACCTAACTAGGCTACAGTGTTAGATAAAAGAAAGCCAACAATCTTAATAATTGGGGGGAAAAATCTTCCTCCGAACTCCATCTCTCATTGTAGCATTTTTGTATGTGATTACAGATTAATCAAAAATGGAGAAATTAATTTTATGATTGCCCTGGATTTTAAGCAACTATAAATATACCCAAGGTGGAAAACATTTTTGTTGACGTATTAAACGTGACATACAAGTTATTTTTGCATTCGCACGAAATGGCCAAGTGTAAGCCTACAATAAAATCTAGCAAATTCAGGCAAATCTGTGCTGTTTCATGGCCAATTGAACTTCAAAATGCGACAAACAAAAATACTATCTCAATTAACTGTACTGTGTACTGATTGAAATGCGTCATTGAGTGAATCTACGGTTTGATTACAAATTTTGCAAAGTAAATGGGAACAGGTTGAAAGCAATTGTTGGTTTAAAGATGATGATTCTGAAGACCATAAAATTGCTCTGTTCAGCACGTCGCATATAAATATTAACTCAGTGAAATTCTTTATCTGAAACATTTTGCATGGTCTCTGATGTTTGGCAGCTGTTTGCTCAAGATTGCATGGGGTATGATTCATGGAAAATGAAAGGAGCAAGCTCGTCTGTTCTCCCCGTGGCAGCAGTTAATCTTATTGCGCTCAAAATTATTGTGATTCCATTTATCACCCAGCCCTAATATACGTATATACTAATTTAATGTAAATTAACTATTGCACCTGCATAGCAATCTAACTACGATGCCAGCTAGAAGGCTAACCATAAAAGCTAAAACATAAATTTGTTCGCTAAACGTGCTTGCAGTGTTAAATGATGAAATCTGCGCCAACTTCCCCGATCTCAGAACTATGAAAGGAGTGGCCTTTGACAATTTAGTAGCAGTAATACCCGCACTGATATAAGTAAAGACAACTGACGTTTCACTCATGCATACTTTGTGGAAAGGAAACTGATAATGAAAGCAAAAAAGCAGGACATGAGCGAATCTCTCGTTGCTGGACAACTGATACAGAAAGGGATTTAATTGAATTTGATTTTAATTTAAGCTAGCAAAACGGCTCACAACGAGAGGGAATGTACTATAAAATGAATTAAGGTAGTACAGACTTTGGTTAAAATATGGCCATTCTATGTCACTCGTGACAGCCATTCATATGCAACTTTGTAATGATTCCAATCTGTTTGATAGAATGTCAAGGTCCAGGGGTCTTAATGCCTTACATCTTTTTTTATTGTTTGGTTGCATCTTCCTTATTTTAAGCATTGCACTACTTTACAAAAATATCCACGACCTAACATATGGACTCAATATGGGTAATTCCTGTAGTGAATGTTGGTTCTGTGCAAAAATTGTCTTACGCTTTAGGCAGGGGTGTATACTGATTTTTTTTTTTTTTTTTTTTTTCCCTGCTTTGCTTTGCAGCTAGTTCAGATCATTATTAATACCACCCACCTGGAGCAAGCATGCAAATATCTGGAAGACTTCATTACAAATATTACCAATGTTTCCCCGGAAACTATTCACACTACACGACTTTATGGCCTCTCAACATTCAAGGTATGGATATTGGTGACGTAACATTGAGCTCCTCTCTTATTTTGCTCGTGATTCTTAGATGTTTCAGAGATGCTTCTTGGACGATGATGTTTGAAGAGTTTAATTTGCACGCGGCAGCAACATTTGAGCACGCCATCAGACCACCCATCGTTCTGGGGTTGCGAATGGGCAGTTAGTTGATTCATCCGTTCTTTGATGTATATATTCTTTTTATTGCCCTGGTATGTAATGCAGGGGAATATAGCTATCAGCGTGTACATTCATTTGTATTTCCGTTTGTAATCCTTTTCGTTTCCGAAGTACTCGAGTGGTGCCTGTTGCTATTTTGTCATTTTTATATCAATTGACTGCGAGGTGGTGCTGTGACAACGAACTTTACATTCTGTCCTATAGCTTTTGAACTTAGTCTCAGAAACAAAATTCTTCTTGCTGGCTTCTCTTGGTCCACACAGATTTATCTGTAGGAGTCATGCCCATTTACATATGTATAAATTTTCCACCACTTTGAATTTTTTAAAACTTCTTTAAACTCTCATCTCCTCCCACGGGGTGTGGCCAATTTACATGAAATTCGGTACTCAACATCTTCAGACCAAGATCTTTTAATCCTACAAAAAAATTGCTATGTTAAAAGATGTGGCTGCACTAAGGCAATGAATTTTTAGGGTGTGGGCTCTATTGCTAAAATGAGCTCAACGTAATGTCCAATCATCATCAAGAGTAAGATCCCTCATCTACTAGCCATTAGACTCAAGCCTACTAAATTTGGTGTAAATCCATTGTGGTGGTAAAATATTCTTAAATATGCTAAAGTCAAAGTATAACCATAATGAGAGAACTGAGCCAGGTTCATATGGCCCTTCAAAATTGCTTTGAGAGAGTGTAGAACTGCAAAGAAGCAAAAACTCAATCTGTCAACAAAACCAGATTAAGAGGCTCCTGCTGCTAGCTAAAGGCCGGTTATGTAAACAAGTCTTCCGAAATGACCATATCGGTAGTCAACCAATAAGAAGCCTCTTAGCATGAACCAGTTTATTCTGGACCAAACTAAGAATCCAGCCAACTTGGGTCCGCAAGATGATGGAAACCTAGAGGATAAGTTGAAACCTCAGGTGACCCTGAAGTTTAAGGAGGGTAGGTGCAGTGTACGAGTGACACTGGAGGCACTTAATATAAGTGAATTCAGACTTAATATAAAAGGCAGATCCAACAGACTTGTGACTAGGGGTGTAAAATCACAATTAAGACAATGCACTGATCAGAAACTGTTGATGTCTGATAAGGTAAAAAGTGTCAGGTTTATCCACGCCCCAAGAAGAGCCTGAAATGAGCAATAAAGACAGAAGGTTCTGACCATCGGTCATCAGTCGACATCCGGCGATTGATGAGGAAATAAAGGCTACTTGGTTTGCGCAGACCAACCTGGGTTTTTGTATTTCACTTGGAGTAACATGCACTAAACCCAATGCATCAGACCTGGAGATTGTGTCCATTCCTTGGCAGTAAATCTACAAGTGTGAGGGGAACACCTGGTCCAGGGGCCCGGACTCAGGATATTTTTCTCCAACATCATCCATGGTTTGGTGCTACAGCAAACAAATATTCGTAATTCCAGAAGCAATTGCCCACTCAATTAAAAGTTTGCGTGTTTCTTGTTGGTCAAGGGTCCTATAGATTTATACAATTACAGGGTTATTCTGCAAATTGGATTCCTTGCATCAACCAATCACATTTCACCATCCCTTCTACTCTCTGAGTTATCATTTATCATTATGAAACTTTATGAGATTGTTTAGGATCTGAGAAAGACCAATCAACCTTGCACCGGACCTACCGCCTTTTGTAATTTTATATTTTTCAAGTTTCAAATTTTGTGGGGGCGGGGGAGAAATGCTATCTCTTTATGGCTCTTGTTCTGTAGTTTTGGAGCAGGTGACTGTTGTCAGCAGAAATTGACTCCAGTCACAACATTAAATGGCTGATATGGAGTTTGACCCTGTTTGTTCATAAGCTATCAGTTAAGATGTAAGGGATTTATTGAGAGGTGGGTATCTTGCATTTAGGATGCCCGGCATGCAGCGGAAGGAGAAATCTACACCAAATTAAATCAAAAGATTGATGAGTTTATCCAGCTGGCTGACTACGAGTGGAGCATGCCAGAGTCTGATGGGCGAGCCAGCGGGTACCTCATGGACCTCATCAACTTCCTGCGCAGCACCTTCCAGGTCTTCACACACCTGCCGGTGAGTCCAGTAGCATTTCATAGTGAGTACCTGTAGTCCAACATGGTGGCCAACTTTTATTTTCTCTCTTCATACTGTTGTCTAAATATTTATGTGTGCCCTCCCCGTCGTGCCGGTGTGTCTCTATCTCTGTGCGTGAGATGTCCTAATGTTGCATGGAAGGAGGTCAGGAACACCAGTCCTCTTTATATTTGTGTTAGGATTTTATTTTTTATTCAGTCCAGCCATGTCTGTGGCATTTAAGCTGCTAGAAGGTACTCAAGAGACCAGTATGGAGGTTTCCCCTTAGTTGCATACATGCTTGGAGTCACACTGAGAGATGCAGTGCTTTCGGATATTAATAAGCACCCCAGAATGTTGAGCATTTTTTCTGCTTTCTAAAAAATGTAATTCTTCGAAATTCCCATCCCTCACCAGTACAGTATCTTAAATTGCTAAATTGCATCAACTTTATTGTTAACCCTTTACCTCCTGAGCAAGCCCATATCTCCTATAATGCCTTCGTATTACTAGGAGTGCCATATGGCACTTCCTCAGTTGCTATGTTTACACCGATCAAAATATTTCCTTATGCTTAAATTGGTTGCCATCTTGTCTTAACCAATGAGAACAAGCTGTATAGATTACATTTGCATTATCACATGGCATAGCTACCCTCAAAAATTTGAGATTTTTGCCCAAAATTTTGTAGAATGGCATTTATGGCCAATAACGATCAGGTTAGTCTTGACTGCATTACCAACCACTCACAGAGTGCTATGCAATGGTACGGAAAATTAAAATTTTAAAGCATGATTGAACTTTTGCTTTATTGAACATTATTCCTCGCATTTACTGTCAATTTCCTTTTATCAGCTTACCGGCCCTATGGGCTGATAAGCTGTTGTCGTGGTGTGGCGTCCGTCGTCCCGTACATTTTTTATCTTTTTTTTGGCCTGATGAACTTTCGTGTAAATTTGCAATAACATACTACTAGACCCTATCTCCAGGCGTTTTTCTCGGATTTCTGATTGAATCATTTTTGTCCATTTTATGGGCCCTTGAAATTTTGGCCCCAATGTTAAAGATAGGACTGAGAAATTTTTAAAAAATTATTTCTCAAAAACTGCGTGATGAATTTTTTTCTAAATCAGGCAATCAACTTACCTGGGTACCGTCAATGTACAGTGTGATCGCCATTTTGATTGAATCGACGGAAGTGGGTCTATTGGGGGCGCCGTACTTTATGAATATGCAAGATGGCGTCTGGAGGCCAAATGGTTGCAGATAGAGATTAAGTTTGTATTATCGACATATAGGAAGTCATATATGACCTCTATTTTGGCAGTATTAAATTTGACCACAGATGACTTTGAAAGGTCAAACTCGAGGTCAGGGAATATATTAACAATGTTCAAAGATATGACTTGAAATTTCAAAAACATTATTTCTCAAATACTGTCTGATAACTTTTTTTCTAAATCTGGCAATCAACTCACCTTGATAGACTTTATGTACAGTGTGAGTGCCATTTTGATTGAATCGACGGAAGTGGGTCTAGTGGGGGCGCTGTACTTTAACATTGGGTCTTATGGAGAATGGGCCAAATTGCCTATGGAAGCTAAATGGTTGCCGAGAGAGATTAAGTTTGTATTACAGACATATAGGAAGTTATATATGACCTATATTTTGGCTGTGTTAAAGTTGACCTCAGAGGACCTTGAAAGGTCAAACTTGAGGTCAAGCAAAATGTTACAATTTTCAAAGTCTTCTAGGTTTGAAAATATTGAAGATTGGGAACATATGTGCATTGAACAATCATATGGAGTCATGCATGTACTTTCATTTGGTGGCCTTGAACTTGACCTTCAGCGACCTTCGAAGGTCAAACTTCACATAGTGAAATTTCAATGACTTCCATCACCAAAACTATTACAGATAGAGCTTAGGTTTGTATTGTGGGCATATAGGAAGTCACATATGAAGTTTCATTTGGTGACATTGAACTTGACCTTCACTGACCTTGAATGCCCAAACTTCACAATGAAATTTCAATGACTTATATCAGCAAAATGGTTACAGATAGTTTCGGTTTGTATTGGAGATTTATTGAAAGTCATACATGAACTTTCATTTGGTGACCTCGAACTTGACCTTCGGTGCCCTTCAAAAGTCAAACTTCACATAGTGAAATTTCAATGACTTCTATCACCAAAACTATTAGAGATAGAGGTTAGGTTTGTATTGTGGGCATATAGGAAGTCATGTATGAAGTTTCATTGGGTGGCCTTGAACTTGACCTTCAGTGACCTTCAATGGCCAAACTATACAGTGAAATTTCAGTGACTTATATCAGCAAAATCGTTACAGATTGAGTGTAGGTTTGTATTGGAGAAGTATAGGAAGTCATGTATGAACTTTCATTTGGTGACCTTCATATTGACCTTCGAAGGTCAAACTTGACCAAGAGAAAATTCAATGTCACTGAAAAGGTCACAGATGGAGCCTAGGTTTGTATTAGAGACATATAGGAAGTCATGTATGAACTTTGATTTGGTGACCTTCGTATTGACCTTCAAAGGTCAAATGTGACCTGGTGAAAATTCAATGACTTGTATCACTAAAATGGTCACAGATGGAGCCTAGGTTTGTGTTACTGACTTCTAGGAAGTCACATATGAACTTTCATTTAGTGACATTCAACTTGACTGTCAGTGACCTTTAAGGGTCAAACTCGATGGTGAAATTACAATGACTTGTATCACCAGAATGGTCACAGATTGAGCCAAGGTTTGGATAGAGACATTTACGTTGTAGAAAGTCATATATGAAGTCTGCTGACCACAACTTGACATTCTGTGACCTTTAAAGTTCACAATTGACATATTGGATACATATTGACGTATTATAATGACTTGTATCACCAAAACTGCTTCAGAGCTTAGGATTGTATTACAGAAGGTCTTATAAATGTATATGAATTTTTATTTAGTGACCTTGACATTGAGTTTCATTAATTCAAATGTCAAACTTCACATGAAATTTTCATAACTTGTATCATTGCTGTAAGACTGCTTGCCGGTAAGCTACAGGACCCTTGGTCCTATTTTTATAGATAATAAACCCTACTGTTGGTTAAACAAGCATACCACTCCCTTGAGTGGCATTATCATGTAAACAAAATCATTTCTGAGCTCTGAGTTGCCAAAAAGAAGATTTTTTTTTTTTTTTGCGAATATGCTAGCACTCTGGGGTTACAACAGATTTTTATGATCTCTTAATTTATCAATTTAAACAATGATCAGATGCAAATCCAGTGTTTGTCCTACAACTGTTCTTGTAACATGATGTTGTTTAGCTAACAGTTTTGGCCGTACAAAGCTTTTTGTGAGGGTACTATAAAAAGTAGCTAACTGACTGAAAATGGGAAGGAGGAGCCTGGTATGTCTTACACTCGTAGGAGGTAAAGGGTTAAGTTGTGTAGTGTGCTGGGCTCTTAGGACCAGAGGTCCCTTTTTCAAAGTAGAACACCCTGTTTAAATTAAGGTCAAACAAAAAAATTATGATGGGTATTAATCTCTTAATCCCTTTGAGTTTGGGCTGAGAGTTTGGTGGCATTTTTTATGTAAATTTGCCCCAACCCTGTTAATTTACATAAAGGTCAATTTTCAGACTTGAGATTTTCATTGGGTTTCAAGTCTAGACTTCGGTGTGGTAATTCCAGAAAACTGACCCTCTTGCTTTTCATCTATTCTTCAGTAGTTTTTATGCCTCTGTGCTGGCGACTGCCTGAGCCAGTGGCATTTTGTTTTTGGGCTGTCAGTCTGTCCCATTGTTGTGAATGCGATATCTGTGGAGTACCTCCAAGGAATTTGTTCAAATTTGGCTCAAACATCTGCCTGGACTCCAGGATAAACTGGGTTCAGTCCAAGTGAAGGCATCCAGAAAATCAGAAAATTCCTGGGTCACCCCCTCAGAAATTTCTCAAAAAATTCATATAGGTACCTCTGGTGGACTTATGAAATAATACCAAGTATTAGACCAATATCCCTAATAGTTTTGAAGTGATGGCCTGTCACAATTTTAAGTATTTTTTTTTTTATTTTCACGAAATTGTGTTTCGTCCAACTTTGGGCTTCCACTGCTCCTCTATTTTTTGACCGACAGATCAGATTTTTGGTCTCTCGGGCCAACTTTTCCCCTAGAATCAGAATTTCTGGTCAGATTAGGTGTATCTACCTTGGTTGCTCCACAATAGGGCTCCAAAGTTGGCTGAAAAGCCAAAAATCGCAAAAAATTGCTGTACTTTTTAAATGCTACAGATCAGAAAGTTCAGGGAATTCAAGCTTGAAATTTTTTTTGTGACCTGTCCCGATACCTCTCATGGGTAATCCACTTTAATCTTGTTTGTATCTTGGCAGGAATGAGAAGAAAAAAATGTTTTTTATTTTGCTCATTTTTCATTTTATGGAAAAAATGGCAATTTTGAAGTCCATGGTTCAACATGTGCGCAACTGACCACATCCTTCAAATCTTTACTATAGATTGCTATAGTTGTCAACTTCATCTGACAAAAAAATTGGGATGGTGTTCAGCCTAGTTTTTTTACTGCAATTTTTTGAATGATGTTACCTATTTCGAGCAGATATTGATGAAAATTCAGCATCGCATAGCATCAATTGCCAAATTCAGCACATTTGCCACACCTAGGCTCTTTGAAACAGCTAAATACATGCAAAAAATAACTTCAATACAATTTTTCAAGCAAAATCATTGTTTAATTTGAAGCTTAACAATGGATTACACGTACGACTACTACATTGGAATGGTTCACGTGGTTTTTGTTAGAGACCATAAGAATGCTGCTTTTAATCTCATTATGTAATTTTTGCTAACATTGCTAACTATCAAATTTACATTCACTGCCAGGAACTTAGAGGACTAAAAATCACACATTATGCAAATCTGTAATGGAATCAGGATAAGCTTATACAATTGCTACATCAAAACATGGAAATTACACTTACGTGAAATCTGTTTGGTATGAACATTTCCTGGATCTGCACATGTACGCTGTTCACTCATGAACCGAGATAAAAACATCTTCTCATGATGAAAACAAATTTGCTCAATTTCCTCAAGCATAACTCCAGATCTCCAGGCGAGCAATTCTTGATCCTCATTGCTTAAGGTATCCACTCTGAAGAAGCCAGTTTTTCTTGCCATACGTGTATTGTGACATTCATCACCCAATTTGGTGCCTAAGTCACACTGTGGTAAATCCTTCTTACCCTCCATGGTTTGAGTGATTATGATAATCTGATCATTGGAGCTCTTTTATACTGGTCATCATTACGCAATACCAAATCAAGTTCAGACAAATTATGGATTAAGTCATCACACTTCACTTACCTCACATTGCAGATTTAATGATGATGTAAGATGAAACAAGTTTGTGCTTGTCTCAAGATTTCATTATTTGTTCAGGTTTTAACATGATGAACTGAACATTACTTAATATTCATACTTTCAACAAATCTACAGCATTTTATGATGTACGATGGTGCGTTTAAATGGCCAACATGGTGTGTCTATTGAAAAATTCACATAAAATAAACTAGGCTGAACACCATCCCAATTTTTTTGTCAGATGAAGTTGACAACTATAGCAATCTATGGTAAAGATTTGAAGGATGTGGTCAATTGCACACATGGTGAACCATGGACTTCAAAATTGCTATTTTTTCCGTAAAATGAAAAACGATCAAAATAAAAAAAGTGTTTTTCTTCTCATTCCTTCCAAGATACAAACAAGATTAAAGTGGATTACCCATGAGAGGTATCAGGAATGGTCACAAAAAAAAATTTCAAGCTTGAATTCCCTGAACTTTCTGATCTGTAGCATTTAAATAGTACAGCAATTTTTGCGATTTTTGGCTTTTCGGCCAACTTTGGAGCCCTATTGTGGAGCAACCAAGGTAGATAAACCTAATCTGACCAGAAATTCTGATTCTAGGGGAAAAGTTGGCCAGGGAAACCAAAAATCTGATCTGTAGGTTAAATAATAGAGGAGCGGTGGAAGCCCAAAGTTGGACTAAACACAATTTCGTCAAAATTTAAAAAAAAAAAAAAAAAAAAAATTGTGACAGGCCATCACTTCAAAACTATTCAGGATATTGGTCTAATACTTGGTATTATTTCATAAGTCCACCAGAGGTACCCATATGAATTTTTTGAAATTCTGAAATTTCTGAGGGGGTCATCTGGGAGGGTCTGGATGCTTAGATATGGACTGACCCACTGATTAGATTTTGGTGGTCAAAGGTCATGGTTAATATGACCTCATGTCCATCCCATTCTTGTGAATGTGATATCTTAGGAACGCCTATGAGGAATTTTATCACTTCTGGAACAAGTGTCTACTTGGACTCCAGGATAAATCTATTAGAATTTGGTGGTCAAAGGTCAAGGTCACTTAGACCTCATAAAACATAATTTTGACTGTAAATCAAGAATTTGTTTGCTAATTATGACAAAATTTCACACAGTGTCTAATAGGATAAAATTATGAAGTAATGACATTTTATTTCAAAAAGAGTAAAAGGTCTACTTCATTCTGACATCATAATGTCATGCAAAAACACTTTTCTGGCCATTATTCAGCACCATAACTGGAACAAAAGGGGATATTGTGACAATATTTCAAATTTGGTTGGATACCGTATCGGTTTTGCTGATCTTGAGCTCCTGGAGCGGAGTGCACCAGCAGAGCATAAAATCATACCTCCTGGCTCTTAGGTTAGTCATAGTTACGTCTGACTTTGTGATTTCAGTTTACACTGAGTGCACCAAGCCTGACAGAACGTGGTTGTAGCTGCACCTGGTCTCATGTTGCTCGTCTGAGTACACGTGACGCGTAGGTTGTTGCCAAGCAATACGCTTTCTTTTGAGCGCATTCTAACTACTTCGTTTGAACAAGCTAGCAAACAAGTTTGGTAGCTAGCCTATGGATAACGCCAACCGAGAGAAGAGGAAAATCAATTTTACTGTTAGCGAAATCAGGAAAATTATAGAGATGTGTGCTGCCTAATTTAACAACATCAACTCAGAGAAAACTATTACCATCACCATTGTAATTGTTTCTGTCCAATACATCCTGCAGCTGAGGGGAGAGCTTGTTCATTAATATAAACAGGGCTTGCTCACCAAAGTGAAACCTCTCGATCAGCTCACTGAATAAAAGTCCAGTGGGTTTGTTCAATCTCGGACAGTTTGTTATCATTTGAATGCCCTTTTGTTAGTTAATATTTTAAACAAGCATTCAGAGAATTCATAGTCTTGCCCGACAGCCCGAAATTTATGTCATGCCGTGAGGTCAGCCCAAGGTGTTTGCATGTGAAAGATGATTGAAATCGGTCAAGTGGTTGTGGAGATATCTGCCCGGAAACACGCATACACAGACAGACAGGCAGACAGACAGACAGACTCACAAGGTGATTACAATAGTCTCGCAAACCCCTACGGGGGCTCGACTAACAAAACGCGCTGCCATCGCTGTTTTTCTTTTCTGGTTGTGTCAATACCTTTGCTAATTTTCTCATTTTTTACCATGTTAAAAACTACTTTGGCTTTCCAACTTATGCCTGCTTCACACTAGGCGTAGAAGTTGCACCTAGGTGCAAGACATAACAGGGCTTCAGTCTATGTGGTGCACTAGCCATAGCCATTAGTTGGTTTCAACTTTCAGTACTTAGTCAGAGTAATGTTACACCCAGGAGGTGCACTCTGCTCTAGCTGATTGTCATTTCACCATGTGACAAAGGTTTTTATCAGTCCTGTGCACTCAGTGAAAATAATCTCTGAGCAAAGACCGCATGTTTCTCACTGGAAATTATTCACTGCAATCCTACATGTCAGTAGTGATAACTTTCACCTCTCCACAAAAGACACTTAATTCATCTTAGTGAATTCCTTCAAAGTCTTCACTTCATATTTTGTATGAGTCTGGACAGTAATGGATGTGAACTGCAACTGGACTGGTTGGCGGGGGCGTACAACTGCGAGATGGTAATTCTAGTTTGTTTTAAATTTGGGTCATTGTGCTGTTGGAACCTGAACCTACACCCTGAATGCAGATGCCTTGTGACAGGTTCTCCCTGTGGCTCATTTGGCTGACTTTATTTGACCTCCTTTCCGTCCTTCAAGGGGACAAGCATCTCCGTTTCCTCTACAGAAAGAAGGTCCATTGCCTGATCCTGCCCTACTGTATCTGATGGTAGACTGTGGTGGGCAGTGTTAAGTTCGTACATAATACAGCACATTGCTTTTGGGCAAAGTAGCATCACTTGTTCTCATAAGATGACAACATAAGGCTTAGAGTGAGTTGCATGGCATCTGACAAACTTTCATGGAAGGGGCTGCCCGCGAGTCACTTACTGTGAGGCCAACTCTGAGAAGCTCAAAAGGTTGTTGATCTGGGTTTCCTCCTCTTTAGCCGATGAGCAGTAAAGCCGAGTAAAATTGTTACAGTTTTGCTTTTTGCCTTCTAACAGTTTAATTTAAAGATGCCACTGGCAGTTTCTTGGTCTTCATGTTGGTGTGACTGATAAGATCCACTCTTTAAGTTCTGAGACCTCACAAAAATGGGCAATGTGTTTAAGCAATGAACACCATTTGAAGTGAACACTGGTGGGTCTATTCAGGGTGATTGCAAGAAAACGCAATAAATTTTCTTAATATAAATGGCACAATTTACCAGTGTTTATTTTGTGAACAATTCTGAAGACATTCTTCTCATTTTGTCATTTTTAATTCAGAGTGCTTCTTGTATGGAGATGGGGTACAAATCATTAGAATGTAAGCCTACTGTCCTTTGACTCTGCAACATAGTAAATTGAACTGACTGGCAGGTTAAAACTGAACGTGCTCTACCTGGGGGCCTGGTGTGACCGTGGAGTAGAATGGGAAGCATGTTGTCAATGAATCAGTTTTCAGCCACAAAATAAAATATGTTGTGAAAAACCAAACGTTGCGCGAGAGCATGTCCACATCCAGAGGTGTAGTCAGTTGAAAAAACTCTCTTTAGGTGTAAGTCTTACATACTGATAATCTTTGAATGGGAGGGGAAAAAGAGGGAATTTGCCAAGTCATTATGGATGCGTTTTGAAAAGTGATCTTGGGGAGCTTTATGTGCAAACATTCGTTCGGCAGCAGAAACTAATATGGCAAACAATGACTAAGTTCGGGTTACATCAAGATATTTTCTTTTTGGCCATAAAAATTTAAATAAATTGGTTGTTGCCATAAAATTTCAGTTACCCTACAGTCTTTCAACTCCAGGCTTTTTTACATGATTTATATTTTTTCCAAGGAAACCTCCATGCTATTGGCAGCCTCACACCACATTACTGTACGTGCCCCAACAGATTAAATTCTCTTTATCAATCTGGACTCTGAACTTCATAAATTTATCAGTTTACTGTCAGTATTTTCCATAGAACTTTTACTTGATGAGCATTACTTGCCTTCTAAACTTTTTCGTGCCTTCATGCACCTTTCATTTATGTCCAGGTGTTTTTCCGCGTTCAGTTGTGAAGTTACTTATGAGTGCCTCTGTTCTGGCTTAATAATTTCCATTTATTTCAATGCTACTTCTGCAAAACATGGTTGCTTCTAAACCTCCTTTCTCTCCATTTATTATTGCCATACTTTCTTTCCCTGTCCTCATTTGATGTTTTGGGTTCTGCTCAGAATAACAACAATGATCATGCCGCGATGTCGGTAAGTAACCTCCCTGCCCCTGGGAGGGAACCGCATGCTCATGTCAGTAACGTTACTGTGGACTCGCCTCCAGGCTTACTGCTTCTTCCTCGTTTACTGAAAGGTCCAGCGGCATAGGAGACTCATTTAAATTGTGTTGTTGCTTTGGTTTAATGTTAAGGCTTGAAAGCGTTGGATGTTGTGTGATGCCTCATGGCGTAAATTCAGGAAATTGAAATTGACTCAGAAACCAACCAATGATCTGCACTTCGTGGAGCGGGTAAGGGCTGTTGGCAGGTTAGCGGAATATGGGTAGCATATTGTTGTATAGTTAATCTGCGCACCCCCACTGCCCATAGACTTGATGTTAAGTGCTGAAGCACCAAAGAAATGGGTCTCTTGTGCTAGGGAGGCTAGGGGAAGGGCACTATTATTGTTGTGGGAAGTCGGGTGTTCCTCTGCCTCGGGGCGAAGTGAGGGAGTTCCTGTCCATTGTTGGTGTGATTGGCAGGCACACTGAAATCCCAGCTGGCAGTGGGGTGGTGGAGGATAGGGACTATTTTTCAATGAGAGGACTTGGAAAAGGTGTTTGTCAGGACAGGCAGGTGGGCCGGCTGTTTTACGGGACGCCGCAAAGCGGCTGACTCCAGCTAACGGCACCCCATGCTGGCTCGTGATTGGCGTGGCGAGACAGCGAGGATGTAGGGAACTTTCACTGGGAGGTAATGGCACTGTGTTTCTTTGCCATTTGGCCTCTGTGAATTGAAGTGGGCCTGTATGTATGTAATTAGCAGTAGTAGTATAGCATATTTTCCCTACAGTACCCTTCTACTTTTGTTGAAGGCGCTTCATAAATCATGTTGACTGACATTCTGCTGAACGATGAAAGCTACTTGGCTGTCACCTTGTAGCAATTTGGACAGCTGCTCGCATTTTTCGCCCATTCTTATTTTTTTTACCACCAAACTGAAGAGGATTTCAATGAAAAGGTCCCTTAATATGAGCCTCTGGGTATTTGCACAGACTTTGCTGAAATTTTAGTTGCATTAATAAGCTTTTGACCGGAATTATACTAAGGGAGGTTACAAAGGTTTTGTTCTTATAGTAGTATATAATATATTCGACCTGTCTCCTTGTAGCTTTCAAGTCTACACATTGACTATTCTCATTGGAATGTCCTGTTACTCATGAGAAATGTGCTCAGTAGGTTATTTAGCGAAGTTCTTTGCCCCTCACATTTTACATTGAGAATGTGCATTTCCCTTTTCCCATTTACACGTACTTCTGCTTGAAGAGCTCAGAATTGAACTTCATGTTGGTGAACTTTGTTTCTTTCTTTACCCCCAAACTGAGCCTAGGAACGCTTTCATTTGGCGTAGTCATTTTGATCACCTTGAATTAGTGCAGGAACGTTTGCCTTCATGCCCTTCGGTAGAGGAGTCCCGACTGCCAGGACAAGCACAGACCTTTTCTATTTCAGGGCCATGCTGAAAAGAGAGGGGAGCTGCTTTTACAGTGAGCCTGAAGACTGGTGCATGTGTGCAGTTAGTTTGTCTTGGTGAAATTGCAGCATTCTGGAGATGGGAAGTCGCAAAAAATTTTGCCGTAATTGGATTCGTAGCCACCTTGGTTGTGATTTCCCCCGTCTTCATAGCTGAGCGACCTGCTCTCCTCAGTGCATGGACATACTCACACCAGAGCCTATAGGAAATGCCCTGATTGGGCTCCAGACACAGGCCGTGGGGATAGGGACCAGCAGGTGACCTGATGGGGCACCAAGATGAAGCATAGTTGAATTAAAAAGGCCGTTTCCATTAAATACTGCCGATCTGACATACTACACATCAAATAAGCAAGAGTCAGTCACTGATTTTAAAACTTGATTTCCAGTGTGCTGACAATGCAGTTTTTCTTGATGGTCCTTTTCTCCCTCAGTTCACCTGCTTCAGTCCCATTCCTGGGTTTGCACAATGCCTGTCATCTCCAGGCCTTCGGTTGACTTGCTCTCAGTGTGGGTGGAGAGCTTCTATTCAGTTCCCTGGATCGCTCTTTCATGTGCTGGTCCATCTTACCACAGGCATTACTGCTCTCTTTCACATTGGAGGGTGTGGTTGCTGTTCTAATTATTTAAGGACCTGCTATTAAAATTGGCCTTCGAAGAATTCATCTCCTCAAGGTAATTTCTTGCTAATGGAACAAATTGTTTTTAATTCTCCACAAATGTGTGGTAATTTAACACATCTGAAATTAGCTGTAATTCCAGTATTCTACTGCTGCATCATTTGATTTGATGGCTTCCTGAAAAGTCTCCACATTATTTTTGGAAAAGTATTTCCGTTTCAAATTAATTGATTTCAGCAGTGGACCAGCAAAAGAGAAATGGCCAAATGATGATTTTTTTTTTTGTTTTGGCACTCCCAAAATTACCAGGGTTTCAGAAGCACTGTAGTACCGTTCTGTGTTATTTTCATTACTGGTATTGATCAGGGTCAAATTGGGGAATTATGAATGTTCCCAATATGTATGGTGCTTGATAAAATAATATAACAATATATGGTGTGGACAAATGCATGTGTCATCTGTGTTCCTTGCTCTTCATCAGCATGTACTTGGACTCAAAGGCTAGCCTAACGCATGCTAGTTGTATTGGTGATGGTTGTTATATTTCCCCCTCTCCCATGTACAGAAACACAACCCTGCTCATTTCAAGCCAGTATCTTCAGAGTCGTCAACTTTGTGTCTGCTTGCTCACTTTGTGGTATTGGTGTACGATTTGGATGTACCGTCGTATATCCGGACAGATATTTTGATGTCCTACATTATACTTGCCATTTTATATATATAAATAAAAATATATACACACACACAGACAGTGCTGTGAAAAAGTATTTGCCCCCTTTCGGATTTCTTATTTTTTTGCATATTTGTCACAATTAAATGTTTTAGATCATCAAACTAATTTTAATGCTAGACAAAGATAATCCAGGTAAATACAAAATAAATTTTTAAATGATGATTTCATTTATTGAGGGAAAAAGCTATCCAAACCTATCTGGCCCTATGTGAAAAAGTAATTGCCCCCTAAACCTAATAACTGGCTGTGCCACCCTCGGCGACAACAAGTGCAATCAAGCGTTCATGATAACTGACAATGAGTCCTTCACATCGCTGTGGAGGAATTTTGGCCCACTCTTCTTTGCAGAATTGTTTTAATTCAGCCACATTGGTGGGTTTTCGAGCATGAACGGGCTGTTTAAGGTCATGCCACAGCATCTCAATCGGATTTAAGTCCGGACTTTAACTAGGCCACTCCAAAACCTTTATTTTGTTTTTTTTAAGCCATTCAGAGTTGGACTTGCTGGTGTGTTTTGGATCATTGTCCTCCTGCATAACCCAAGTGCACTTGAGCCTGAGGTCGCAAACTGATGGTCAGACATTCTCCTTCAGGATTTTCTGGTAGAGAGCAGAATTCATGGTTCCTGGGGCGCCCCGGTGGCTCATTGGTCTAAGTGCGCGTTCCATAAAGGCTGTGTCCTTTCCGCAGCGACCTGGGTTCGAATCCGGCTCAGGTCATTTGCTGCATGTCTTCCCCCATTCTTCTCCCCAACCTTCCTGTCTCTCTACACTGTATAACTGTCGAATAAAGGAAAAATTCCCAAAAAAATAATCTTAAAAAAAGAATTCATGGTTCCAACAATTACGGCAAGTTGTCCAGATCCTAAAGCAGCAAAGCTGCCCCAGACCATCACACTACCACCATCATGCTTAACTGTTGGTATGATGCTCTTTTTATGAAATTGTTAGTTTTTCACCAGATGTAACGGGGCTTACACTTCTCAAAAGGTTCAACTTTTGTCTCATCAGTCCACAGAATATTTTCCCAAAAGTCTTGAGGATCATCAAGATGTTTTTTTGGCAAATGTGAGACAAGCCTTTGTGTTCTTTTTGGTCGGCAGTGGTTTTCATCTTGGAACTCTCCCATGGATGCCATTTTGGCCCAGTCTCTTTCTTATTGTTAAATCATGAACACTGATTTTACCCAGGCAAGTGAGGCCTGCAGTTCTTTAGATGTTGTTCTGGGCTCTTTTGTGACCTCCTGGATGAGTCGTCGATGCGCTCTTGGAGTAATTTTGGTAGGCTGGCCACTCCTGGGAAGGTTCACCATTGTTCCAAGTTTTCTCCATTTGTGGATAATGGCTCTCACCCTAGTTCGCTGGAGTCCCAAAGCCTGAGAAATGGCTTTGTGACCCTTTTCAGACTGATAGATGTCAATGACTTTGTTTCTCATGTGTTCCTTAATTTCTTTAGATCGCGGCAAGATGTATTGCTTGTATATGATGTATTGTCAGACTGGTTCTATTTAAGTGATTTCTTGATTCAACAGGTCTGGCAGTGATCGGGCCTGGTGTGGCTAGTGAAATTGAACTCTAAAAATGTGGTTAATCACAGTTAATTCATGATTTAACGGGGGGTGGGGGGGGGGGTGCAATTACTTTTTCGCATCGGGCCAGGTAGGTTTGGATAGATTTTTTTTCCCTTAATCAATGACATCTTCATTTAAAAACTGCATTTTGGTTATCTTTGTCTAATATTAAAATTTGTTTGATCTGAAACATTTGAGTGTGACAAGTTTGCAAAAAAAGAAGAAATCAGGAAGGGGGCAAATACTTTTTCACATCACTATATATATATAAAATATTAAATGTTGCATACACTATCATATTTTGGTGTAATATATAATGCATAAATAAAGGGGTACTGTACAGGTGAAGTACAGCAGTGGAGCTCTATGTGCTCTGTGTGCACTGTCCTGAACTGAGGTTTAGTTTGGGTTTAAATGAGCTTGGTTTTGTCCTGTCTGTGTCTCTCTCTCCAGGGCAAAGTGGCTCAGACAGCCTGCATGTCGGCCTGCAAGCACCTGTCCACCTCCCTGATGCAGATGCTGCTGGATAGCGAGCTGAAGCAGATAAGCATGGGCGCCATCCAGCAGTTCAACCTGGATGTCATACAGTGTGAATGTAAGCAAGTCCTTTAGAGCTAACGGTGTAAAGTGAGCTGGGGGGGGGGGTCATGTTTGGCTAATGAGGGCTGTCAGGTGTCACTGTCTCTGCCGAGGAGCTACAGGGCTGCGAGAATTCATCTTAAAAGTGAGTCCCCCGCGATGAGTTGAAACCTCCCTCTAATCATCTAGTTAAATCGCTGCTGCATTTAATCTAGGTACACTATTTGTAAGTCGATGACTGAGATTTGCTCAACGTCTTTACATACAATACATGAATGTTCACGAAAATGACTGTTTTTACGTGGCTAACAAAAATATTTGTAAAGTATAGAAATAAACTGTCTGCATGACTAACCTTAACTGTGACGAGGACATGATTCACCTGTTCTCCAGTTGAGCACATTGGGGTTTGTCAGTCTGAGAGCAGAGCAAAGTGAGGGAACAGCCACATTTCATTCCTATAGACCTCCTCCCCACCTCACTATAGCAGGCTGCTGCAGGCAAGTACATCATAGTTGCTGTGTGCTGGCTTCCACCAGACGGCATAATTATACGTTTTGCTCTGGCCAGGTGATTGATTCTGATCTGTGTGGTGACACTTAGGGGTTTAATGAGCTTCAACTCCCTGGCACTCTGATGTCAGCTTTGTTTGCCCCAGACACAACTTTGACCTGCTAGTTGTAACAAATTTATAAACTGTGTTCAGGCATGTGCTTTTAGGGCTTCTTTCACCACACTCTGCTCAAGCTTTGTCGTCTGTGTTCGGAAGGAAGATCGCTCTTGGAAACCAGGACGAACAGAGGACGGCCAAACTGCTGTGTGTAAATTCAGGGTTCAGCAAGTCAGTGGAGGTTCTCCTAGCCCCAACCTAATGGGAGAGATTTGCATCCTTCCAGTTGCAGTTGACCAGTAACCCACTTTTCAGACCCATTTTGCATTTGGAACGGTTAACCCTCTGTTAACGAAGTACCTTTCCAACTGTGTAAAAATCATTTCCCTAGGCAAATATGTTGATTATGGGCCAATATTTGGAAAAATAGTTAAAAAAAAAAAAAAAAAAAAATTCGACCCTTTGGCCCACCTTTCCAAAATGTAGCAGATCTGCTACATTGGGTAATAATGCGAATGGAAAAATTAAAGTGACGGACCATTCAAGTTATTCTCAAATGTTTATTTGGCAATAAGAAACAAAACCAGCAGGGTGTCCAGGCTGTTAACCCTTTCACTTTATGTAGCAGATATGCTACGGTGGTTAATAGAGGGTTAAATAGGCAGATTTGAACCTGCGGCTATTTTGGGTTCCTGGATGCTGTGAAACGATGTGCGTAAGAGCCGTGCAACATTGGCAGTGTGACAGAGGGGGTGACTCATGGGCGGCAGCTCAGGTATGAGCTTAGCAGAAAGCCCAGAGTACCAGCTAGCGCTGCCGCAGGGGGCCGTGGCCCATACCTGTCAGTCATGCTCTGGACTCCACCCCTTTTAAGATTGTGATTTACGATGGCTGCCTGTGCTTCTCTCTGCCACACCTGAAGATTAATTGTGTGTGTGTGTGTGTGTGTGTGTGTGTGTGTGTGTGTGCCTGTGCGTGCGTGCGTGGAAGTGGCTGGAGTGGCAGTAGCATGCTGGGTAGATTCCTGCTGTAATGGAAGGATGGGCATTGAGCTTTAGTTGTGCTCGGGTTTGGATGAGTTCCAACAGACTTTCTAAGCAGTACCTTGAGTATGATCTGCTTAGCATTGCCTGTTTGGTATATCCTTCATCTGCATGGATGTAAACACACACACACACACACACACACACACACTATGACAGGAAAGGAGGCTGTCTGTTGTAATGCTTACAATATTATAATGGCAAATTCTCTTCTAGTGAGTTTTCATCACTGCCTGATGTCCCTCTCCTTATACTCAACACTGATCGGGGATAATATTTCACAGGATGAGAGTATTTTTACTACTTGGGGAAATGAGTAAACTGTAGAGTCATGAAAGATTTTGAGTCCCATGACTGCACATTAGTAGTTTGCCTGAGATCTTGTATCATGAAGCAGTTTGTCATTGAATATGACTCACCTGTGATCCAGAGCACTGGGGTGGCCAGAGAGGTGGTCTCACCTGCTGTTCCTTTCTCTGTCACACATGCGCAGACACACATCGGCACGCACGCACACACACACACACACACACGCACGCACACGCATGCGCACGCGGGCGCAGATACCGTCTTTAAAGTATCATTCAGCAGAAGCAGTGGTTCACAGCAGTGGGCTGTGCTGTGAACAGGATGTTGACACTTGAGCGAAACCAATGGGCCATGGTTTAGGAAACAAATTTGCATCCCATATGTGAGGCGCTCAAAGATTTTCACAGAAAAAAAAAAAAAAAAAAAACAAAACATACAATGGAGTTGCTTCCTCCTCTCTGACAATGATTGTTTTTGCCCCATTGAGAGCAGAGTTCAGCTTGGCTGCACTGAGGCTGATGGGACGGTGGGGTTCTGTGGGTCAGGGCCTGATGCTTGGCATCCCATAAGGGCCTTTAGGCAGGTGTTACAGGGTAAACCAGAGTTCAGCCCTTAGTGCGCTTTCCTGGGACCATGAGAGGAAAAAATACCCCCATCTATCCTGGTGAGAAAGCCAGGAGTGACCTAAAATCACACGGTATTTCTGAATCTCTTCTGCACAACTTCTTCATTTGCATTTGTGGGTCATGTTTTTGGAATACTGCAGAGCAAAGAAGAAAATTACATTTTTGCACAAATGTAATTATCAGGAGGATCGTGGCAGAGTGGAGAGAAGAATAATTTAAATATTGCAAAATTATCCTGATTATGAACTAATTTTTTCTTAAGACCATCCACACCTCTTCGGCTGTTCAGCCAATTATTACAGTAGACAGTTGACAAAATCTCCACGAGTCTCACCCTCCTTAATGACGGTTGCAATGCACAACAAAAGAAACTTAAAAAGAAGCTCCATATACCAGCTATTATTAAGCAGTGGCTGAAGAACTCATTTTAATAGCGGTCTAGTCTTGTCAGTATTTATTGCCTTCCGAGTTTTTGATGTATTCGGCTGAATAAAACCCCAAATCAGAGAAGGCTGGCAAGGTAAAAGAAAAATTAAAGCAGTGATCTGTAAATTTTTGACCTGTATTGCAATGAAAACAATACAATAGAGAATGATTTGATGCTTAACCACATGAGTTTTATTGATTTTTCAACATCAATGTTGATTCTTGCAGTAGTTCAAAAAAAAATTTGTACAGTAAAGTATTTACCACAGTGTAATGTTGCAGTCCCTTTTCACAGCACTTGATTAAGGTTTAGGCACTGAAGACACCAAGTTACTGTTTCAGGTGTAATTTTGTCAAATTCTGCATGCAAACAAGTCTTAAGGTGTGCAACAGTACGGCATCTTTGTTATTGCATATTGCGTTTCAAAATGGGCCACACATTCCCTACTGGGGACTAGCGGAGACTATAGGGCGGTCTGTCCAGTACTTACGCCCTCTTCTTGGGCAGCCATGCCTTTGTAATGCCTGCAGAATGCAGTTACTCGTTGTCTTATTGAAATATGTATGGGTGTCCAATCCATGGAAACGATGTCATCTTGAAGGCAGCCCATGTTGCTCAAAAATCTGTACTTTTCAGCATTAATAGTGCCTTCACCAAAGTTTAACCCTTGCCAAGGGCACTGACACAACCCCATACAATGACTCAGGATGGCTTTTGGAATTGTTGTTGATGAGGGCCTGAATATTCCATTTCCTCTTTGTTCAGCAGCACATGGAATCTAGTTCTTCCAAATAAGGCCTTTGATATTGATTCTTTTAACCACAGTACGTGTTTTTACTGTCTGCTGATCCACTACAGATGCCTCCGAACACAAGAGAAGTCAGTAATGCTTCTGGACACATAACATAAGGCTTTTTTATGCACAGTGAAGTTTAATCAACATTTGTAGTTGTGACTATGTATTGTAGTACTTCACAAAGGTCTGCCGAAGCAAACCTAAGCCCACGTTTTTATATCACATATAAATTAATGACGGTTATCGATGCAGTGCCTTCTGACTGATTGGAGGTCTCCAGTATTAAGCTTAAGCTTGCGTCCACTATACGAACAGAATTTCCTCCAAATTCCGTCAATATTTTAGTTATGTCACACAATGTAGAGGCTGAGAAATCCAAATCCGTTCCTATCTTTCTTTGAGAAAATTTTTGAACATTTCTATGATTCTCAGGGTCATTCCAGCTCAAATCAACCAATTTCTGAGAAATTTCCCAGGTCATCCTCTCAGATTCTTCTGAAAACATTCACAAGTGCTCCTCTACCATATTTATGCAGGAACCCAAAATATTAGCTCTGTTTCTCAAATAGTTTTGAAGTTACAGCCCCTGGAAATTTTGAATAATTTTTTCCATTTTACCAAACTTGCCTCTCGGTGCAACTTCAAGCAAGAATATCTCCAAGTGTTTCCAATGTACAGCTTTGAAATCAAGTGTCTTGGGCTAACTTCTTCTTTAGATCATGAAAATGCTGTCAGATTTGCTGTAGCTTATACCCTTTTCTTCTCAAAAGGCTCTGAAAATGTCCGAAAATCAAAAACTTTAAAAATTGCTGCCTCCTTTGAGCTCTAATAACTCAAAGGGTATGCTAGATAAAGCAATGGATTTTTTTCTGCTGTTATTTTTGACATATTGGGCCACATCTAGAGGACAACCACATTTACCAATACATTGGTAGAGCCAGAACAATTTTTTTAATTTTGGTTGAGTTTGAAATTTTCTAAAAATTGCTTATTTTCACATCCTGATTTGGGCATGTGGCCAGTTATATAACAATACTATATTTTTACCATGAATTCCTATATAACTAAAGATGTTATGATGAAAATATGATGTTGTTACCAGGCTGGAAATAAGGTTTCCGTTGTGCAGCTGTTGAGATGAACAATGATGCACAGCATAATATTCATTACTATGGAACTGATCATCAGGGTGTGCAATTTGTAGTCCTCGAGACCCAGACAACTCAAAAAACCTGTGAAAAAATTTTGGGACTTGTTGTTCTGCTTAGATTAGGACCTTTGCAGAAACTTAAAATCATGAAAAAAAATAAAAGTCATGTCTGCCATATTTACGCCAGTAACTGCTCTCAGCAAAAAGAATTACAAAAACTAGTAAAAGCTGCGGCGATCGCCTGCACCCTGATGCCAAACGTATCGCAGTGTGCCTAATTACAGCGATGTGCCACAGCTTGTGTGAGAGCAGAGTGCTGTCGGAGCGGAGAGTCTGAGGCCCGTACTGACTCTGTGTGTGTTCTCCACCTGCAGTGTTTGCCAGCTCAGAGCCTGTGCCAGGATTCCAAGGAGACACACTGCAGCTGGCGTTCATTGACCTCAGACAAGTAAGCCCCTCACCTCTTCCAGATACAAAGCCGGGGGTGGGTAGGGAAGGGATTCCACAATGCAGAGCACGGGGGGGTAGGTGTGATGGCCCTCTGTGCTCTTTAGGGATTTGTCACTGTGGGGTGGAGTGTGAGGTTAATGGATTATGGGCTGGTGATCCCTTCAGAGGAGTAAAATAATGCGCAGTAGTGGGGTGCATCATGCCATTGTTCACTCCTCTTACCTGTGCTGTCTCTCTCTCTCTTTTGTGGTGAAGCGAGTTTAACCTCTTAATCATTGCCTCAGGTGGTTGTTTTTGCAGGTAGAGGCTGTAGATGGGAGGTTCCGCAATCACATGCCAAACACATACCACCGACTCCTCTAATTGCTGACACTTCAGCCAATAAAAATTTTGCTTCTTGTCATACCGTAGCGTGGAATGGAGGAACCTGCGCATTAAGTTTTTTGCGATAGAATGCCTACTGCATTTTTGCTGGTACAATGCTTGCATTGTGTTTTACTGATTAGGAGCCAAAAATTTAGATCATGATATTTTGCGGGAGTGCACAATTACATATATCATCGGACATAGGGCTGCGACTAATGTTTATATTTGATATTGATGAAACTATCGATTATTTCTGAGATTAATCGATTACTTATTTTGTCTGTAAAATGTCAAAAAATTGTGAAAAAGGTTTATCACTATTTCCCAGGGACCCAGTTGACATCCTCAAATTGGATCATTTGTCTAACAGCCCAGAACCCCAAGACTCTTCATTTACCATCACAAATAGTAAAGGAAAGCTGCAAATCTTCGCATTTAAGTAGCTGGAACCTGGAAATGCCTGACATCTTTGCTTGGAAAAAATGACAAGTGATTAAACCAATATCAAAAATAGTTGGCAACTAATTTCCAGTCGAAGGAATATTGATTTATTGAATAATTGTTGCAGATCTAATTGTCACACAGTATTTTTTTCCAATTTAATGTTGTGTGGTGCTCTGCAAAAATATCAGGAATCCAAATGTGAGAAGGCATAATATTTTTGGTCATTTGTCAGCACTATAAGGTCTCACATCATTTACATTACATCACACAAAGGGAGCCTTGATTTTGCTGTAATTTCTAATGAATTAACCTGAATTGAATTTGCTCATCAGCCTAGGTAACTCTTCCCCTGCTGAGACCCACTTCAGTGGTTCCACAAAGTACAACTTTTTTGTTATTTACTGGATATTATGTTACCGTGGTTACAGACAGGTTGGGCAAGTGACCTTTATTTTGAATGTTCAACTATCCAGGATGTACTTAAAACTGAACCCAGAAGTGCTCTGCTCACTTATTTGATTCTTGGAAAAAGGTTTCTCTAAACCCTGGGCAGGCAAAGGGTTAAAGAGTTTAAACCGAGGCTTCGCACTGCTGGAGGCATTTTGTTTCCTCTTTTCGGTAAGTTGCAGCAGTATTGTGCCTTCTGTGGCGCATGTAATCCGATACTCTCGTTGAAATTGTATATTTGTAGCAATGCGTGGCATTAATGTCATGAATTGACTTGAATGCGTGTCCCCAGCTCCATAGAACAACCCAGACAGCTTTCATCTTTACTTCCGCCACTGTGCAGAACACCTGTCTGGATAAATGCATACTTTTCTGACATTCAAAGGCACCAAAGATACAGTTCAAGGCTCTGTTTTGAAAGGGTAAAGTTGATATGCGATCACATTGCATTGTTTTGAGTCATCTTTCAAAAAACCAAAACACAATGCTGCGTGAGTTTTAATTATTTAAGATTCCATTTTGCTGATGAATTGGTATGTAGGGTCAGGTTGAGGCCAGGTATGTGGATAAGATCCAGACATGCACCACGGATGGTTTGACCCTCTTATTGCAAGTGCAAGTTTTGTTCATCCTCTTTAGCTTCTTGAACTGATTTAATGTCATCACAGTCACCTAGAAATTTGTTTATGTTACCTACTACATGGGAAAAGTTGCTGCGTTCACTCTGTCTTGATAAATTATGTAAAGTATGTCATACAATTGGGGGAACTGAATAAATTCAACTGTGGTGAATTTTATGTTAACAGAAGTCTCTGGTAACCGGACAAATCATACTTAGCATGCACAGTAAATTAAAAAGTGAACTTGTATTCCTATTCCTTTGTGGATGGAATGACCACACCAAATGAGAAGTTGATTGAATGCTGATATCATTTCTAACCGTTTCGGTCGAATGTCTTGGGGATTTTTTTCCCCTAAGGTCCATTATTTGCTCTTTATAATGGAGTGAATGGCATGCTTCTGTCTAATCTACTTAAAGAGAAGCAGGCCCTTTGTCATGGAGCGCACTTGCAGGGGTCACGGCTCCGTGCTGCCCGCCCAAATTTGATCCCGCTCCGGACATGGGTGCCTGTCAGAGATAAGGAAGCGGGTCCGGCGGTCAGGCTTTACCTCCTCACCCCAGCTCTGCCCTGAGGGGGGGGTCAGACCCGCACTGGTCACCCTGCTCGCTGGAGTAGCTGATGACAGGTCGAGGCTCAAACAAGGGAAAGCCTGTAGAATCAAAGCAGGAGCCCAGGGGACACAGGACCCGATGAGAGACTGCAGCTCACAGATGGATCAATGGAAACTGGCCCCCACCCCTCCACCTATTTTTTTCAAAAAAGGACCTGACCTGGGATTGAAAGATCATGATCTCTGCCAATCACAGGATCGCTAATGGAAGCCAGTTTTCCCCACAATGGCTTGCCCTCCACTGCCCTCCCTGCATTTACCTGTAGTCAGGCTGTATTTGTGGAGTCTTTCCCTACACCGTTTTATCTCTGGATAATGCTTCAGTCCACTCCCAAGTTTACGTCTTCTTCCAGCTGACCCCCTGACCTTGTGCATTTGATAACCTGCAGATTTTTGTACTGAGTCAGTTACACATTTCAAGGGACTTTCCTCCTTGTTATGCAGAGGCAAAGCTTGTCCATGATTTTTAGTAAAGTAGACAACCTCAGACTATTTGTCATTATTGATTCTTGCCGTTTCCTGAATGGAATTTTGTCTGGTAGACCGGTTATAGAATGTTTGGGTGTATTTTTCATTTGGATTTTGACGTCTCAGTCCCTCTAGGTGAGTGTTTTGGAATAAGCCCAACTTTCTCTTTTCTTTGCCTGTGTCTCTTCAGTCAGCACCATGATGATGTTGACTGAGAAAGGGAGACTCCTTGACTACAAAGGGTTTAGAGTAACCTACACTGCGTCCCAGCAGCCTTGACTTCATAGGTCAGCAAGGGTTACTGAAAACCTGCTGAATGATTTTTGTTCGCTTTCCACAGATGGTGTCTTGAAGGAGTCGCATTTGCTCTCATTTTCAAGCTATATTATGAAGATGTATCTTTCTAGTATGTGCTGAGGTGAATATTTTTCTGAATGCTTAAGTGTAAAGTTGTCTGTTCAGGGTTCAGTAAAGGATGCCAGTAAGCATTCAGAAAGTTAAATCAAGAGAATATATCTTTTCTAGCCTGCACCAAAGTATGCACTTGTATGAACAAGGTTGCCAATATTCTCATTGGTACTTCAGTATAAGTATTGGCCTTGGCGATTTCCTTTCTAGATAAAGTTTTGGGAGGAATATAATGGCTGCATACATTTTGTTAGAGGGTAACTAATGCATATTCTCAAGTAATATCCTTAACCAAAGGCAGCTTGTGCAGTCATCTGTGCTAAAATACTTTCATCTGTCAACTGAACATCCATTCAAATTCAGAGCAAATCGCCTTGTTTGATCTAGTTTAAACTTCTGTGGTGATAATGCTACAACACCACTGTCAAGAGCCATCTAAAAAGAAAAATTACTTCTAACCATATCATGTTATAATGGTTTATGTAATGGATGCAGAAGTATTCTTTGAGATGAGAGGATGGGTGAAGGAGTGGGTATAGAGTTTTGGGAGGGGGGGGGGGCACATCTGTTTTTAAACATAAAAACACTCTATTTTAATTTGAAATGGATTGATATTCCCATCATGGTCATAAGCAGGTCCCGGGAGCCTCCTGTACTCTAGTTTTTAACTTTGCCTCATTAAACAACTAAAGATCTCGTTGAGCTGCTTATTAGTAGGGTCAGATAAGCAAAATGTTGAAATGAAAACCTGTAGATCTCCACGTGTAGGGTTCGTCAAAGGCCTTTAAGTATCCTCACCAGCCATGCCGATGTTGATGAATGACACATAGCAGAGGCACGTACTGAGTCAAAAGCTACTGAGTGTTTCACCCAGCCACATCACATCAGCATGCAATAGGCGACCCATGTTACTTAAGGGTTGTCACCAGATTTTGCTAATTTACTTAAACAAGGCAGGCCAGCCTTACCAGCTTGAAGCCAACTGCAGACAAAAGCTTGACTTCAAAGTTTGAGGGTGTGCAGGAGACCTGGGAAACAATTCTGACTCACCGCAGGACATGGGTTGCTTCTGCTTCTGTAAGACCAGGACTTCATTTTCAAACAGGTATGCTGGCCTATGGGGGAATGCAATTTAGAGCGGATTAGGCTCGACCTAAACGGCTCCCAGTAAAGCCTGTAAGTGTTTAGCAGCTGAATGTGCCGGAGGATCCATTCAGTGTTTTCAGCTTAAGCCAGCAAAGAAGCAGTCCCTATAGTGGACAAGTAACTTGTCCTCGAGAGAAGAGGTAGAATTCCAGTTCAGCCGGAGATGGGACCAGTTGGTCACATACAGCAAAGCATTTATTCAAGGTGTCACCTTATCTTAATGAAGAATTCCTTGGAATATTTTGTAGTGTTGAAGCGTCTCGGGACTCGAGTCTTTCTGGACCTTCCATATCTATGGGTTATGGTCATTTTCCGCCATAGTGACTGGTGCCTTCTTCACTACTGGAGCTTGGTTCAGTGTGGAAACATTTCTCACCTGGGTGTGTTGTTGCTCTGTGGTGTTCGCCCTGGTCATTTCTAATTTCTACTGACGGAGTTGGTGGTTCATTAGTGCCCATTGCTGACCCACCCTCAGATAAGATATTCAGCTCTTTTGCACGTTGATAGAATATGATATCAGCTACAATTACCCTGGACAGATGCTCATTTTGGTCAAACTTTTTTGAGTACATGTCACTTTGATGCAAAGCGTTATTTACCATACATTCATCGCCATTATCCGCATCCATTTCTCCTAATTGTCTGCTTTACATGTTGGCCTATGAGCATTTCCCTTGTATCTGGAGAGCTTTGTGGCCCATGAGCATGTCCTTTGCATCTGGAGAGCTTCAAACATTCCCGCGTTTCTCCTTCCATTTAAATGATGCCTCCGATATGAGGGGAGAGTCTTACTCAGCAGTGATAGCTGATAAGAAGTTGCCCTATCAGGAGCTGGTAACAGGTGTGTTAACGGCATGGACCCACTTGCTCTGAAAACCAGTCAGCCCCGTTCGACATGCATATCGGTTTGCAACTGAAGACGAGCCATTTGATTCATTTATCCCTTTGCAGCATAGATATGACAATCCTGGACTCAGAATTAAAAATTTTACGAATGCGGACAGAGCCGAAGGGTAGAGGTGTGTGGGAGGAGCCAGGGATGCCTCTCGACAGAGAAGTGTGACTTCTGGCTGCTGTTGGGTTTAGCCTAATCTCCTCCTCGGGTTATCCAGGGGTCAGGTGGGGATTTTGCCTCTTCACTCTTCACTGGATCAGCTCCTATGTGTTTTAATAATGACCTCCTCACCTCTGTTAATTACGCCTGCTGACTGAGAAAACAGATTTTGTCTGTTCAAATAGACTAAAGAGGCATGAGTGCTGCTGACAGGCTTACTAAACTGGCGATATTAAATGTGTGGGTGTTGAGCAGGATGGTTGCATACTGTCACCCTGAATTGGAAACAAATGTGGGAAGTTGGCAGCAAAATATATTTATAAGCTTCTATATTAAAAACCCTATTTTACTTGGTGTTGAAAGTTTGAATTACCTTGCAGAAACTTCTTGATTAATTGCTTGTTGTTTGCTTCTGACCAGCAGTGTGGGTTTTTAGTGTCCCAACAATTTAATGTTGATAAGTGATCTACCTTCTGATTCTTGCATTTAAAATGAGGAAAATTGTGTGGAATATGTTGGTCATTGAAATGTCCTGTAAAAATTAATTGAAAGTCTACTTAATAATAATACAACTAGGGCTTTTGTGCAGGGATTTTTTTTAACTCTTCCTTTAACCCTTTCCCTCTCAAGACCCACTTAAAATGTGTCCAACTTTTTTTTTTTTTTTTTTTTGGTCTGGTCATTGTTAATGTGGTTACGGACAGGGTGGGCAAGTGACATATATTTTGAAATCTTAACTACCCAGGACACACAAACACAAAAAGACACCTGTGACTGAAATAAACCCAAAGGGTTTTTGCTCACTTCTTTGCAACTGACAAAAAGTTCTCAATAAAACTTGGAAGGGAAAATATTAACGGAAAAAGCATATTTCGGTTATTTCTTGTGTTAATATCTTCCTCAAATGTTCTACATGGACTCTGTGCAGTATTTAAGCAACTGGCAAATTGACTGGAATTCCAATCCCCCTCCAATGCCCCCCCCCCCATTATTTTCCAAAGCTCCTGGACTTGTTCATGGTGTGGGACTGGTCCACCTACCTGGCAGACTATGGGCAGCCCACCTCTAAATACCTGCGTGTCAACCCATCCACTGCACTGGCACTTCTGGAGAAGTGAGTGTCTCCAAAGCATTACCCTGTTTAAAACTGTCAAAATATATATCCTGCCACACTTACCATATACTAATTTACCGATTCTCCTCCTTTCTCTTGTCTCTTTATGCATGCTTTGCAGAGTGTATAGGGGGTATGTATTCATTTGAATGTCTAAGGTGCTTGGGAATGTGTGTGTTGGGAAGTTACATCTGGTCATGCTGCTGTCTTGTGTGGTTAGCTTTCATGTTCATCACTCATGGAGTGAGTAAAGCCATAAATTTCAGCTTGCTCCATTCACATTTCCCAACAGCACATGAGTAAAGAGGAAGCTGATTGTAGATGACTCTGCCTCCTGCAACGTTAGCAGACCGCATTTAAGAGGAATTAATTCATGAATCTTCTTATGAGGTTGACTTATCAATGTTAGAATGTTGATATTGATTGGCAGGGGTGGTCATACTTGTAATACTTAAGTGCAGTAAATCTCAAGTTAACCCAGTACTAATTGCCTCATGTTTACTTGCGGTACTTCATCACAAATGACTGAAAATATTCCCATCTAAACAGACTTTGGGATCTGTGTGGAATTCTTAGGAGTAAATTAATCATTAATCTCAAGAATGGATATCATTGCAGTAAATGGCGCTGACTTCCGGCTCGCATGCTCCTGCTTTGAGACAACATGCCTTTAAAGCATCTTAACTGTTGGGTGGTTGTTGCATGCAGGTCACTTTCACATTTTATTCAGTGATGAGATGCGTGCAGTGCCTCGGTTGAATTCCCCAGCTTGCTGTTCAATCCACTCATCCATCATTTTCTTCTCCTGCAGAATGAAAGACACCAGTAAAAAGAACAACATTTTCTCCCAGTTCCGAAAAAATGACCGCGACAAGCAGAAGCTCATCGAAACTGTTGTGAAGCAACTTAGAAGTTTAGTCAACGGAATGTCGCAGCACTCCTAGTTTCAACCCACATCATTAAAACCTTCACCTCCCATCTCCAGCATTTCAACAATATTGCTTTCAATTTGTATAAGACTGGATTTATTGTTGTAAATAAGAAAAAAAAAGAATGGTTTACCATGTACTGATACAAATAAGCAGTAAATTTTATATTGTATTTTTAATGGCTGAGATATATGTTTTGTAAATTGTGAATGTGCAATGATTGTATTACCACGAAAAGAGTGGATCTGTGGGAATGTACTACATTGAAGACTGAAATTGGACCATGAAGTCCCGAAGTGAGACTGATGTTCAGAGAAATGCTCCATTATGCAATATAAGGTGGAGTTTTAATTGTACATACTTTGGGGTGTATTTAAGTGTAAAGTACAACAGTGTATCACGCTTCTCGCTAAATCTAGTTTGAATCAAATAACTTTATTTAGTGTAAAAACCTTGCATGATTTTGTTGACGTTATTTTAGAAGGGGAAAAAGGTTAAGCCTGAATTTAATTTATTTGACTTGAACCCTCATGGTTTTCTCTTCTCAGAGAATAGTGTGCAGAAGTGTAAATTGTGTTTGAAATGAAGTTAACTGCATCCAAAACACTACTCGGATATTTTTTTCCTCAGGGCGTAAATGTCAAATTTTTGGTTATGATGCTTTACAATTTCATGCTAAGATGTTCCTAAAGAGCAATAATTGGTAAATTTGAAGCATCTTATCAGTACAAATGCTTACAGTATGAGGACTTGGTAGTTATTTTACATTTGGATTATGGCTTTTTTGTCTGTACAACTTAAAATGGCGTTTTGCACTGAGAATTTAAGTTCGGCATTGTTTAGTATAATGTAACAACATTATAAACTGTACATAAAGCACATTTTGTTAAAAGACAATGCATTGCAACAGAAATCATGTGTCTGTTGCTACGAATAAAGGAGGGGTGAACACGGCTATGTCTCCCAAATATTAATTCTTAAGTTTGCCGAATTGCATTTCCGTTTCATTCACATAATATCGGGAAGACATTTCATATTTTTCTTCTATAAATTATATATGCGACATTCTATTGTAATTTTTTTTTTTAATTATATGTTATTTCAAATTTGTGGCCCTTGCATCGCGCCTGTGTTAAGGTGGTATTTCAATTATTTCGTGTAGTTTTTAGATTTAAGTTAACATGTTTGTCTGCCTCTGACGCGAGTTCACCCTCAATTTGCTTTGATTGCGGGGCACTGGTATTACTCTGTGTATGAATTCCATTCACTACTGCAGTGCATAGGATTTGGAAGACTAGATGAAGTAACGTGGAACGCCATGCACAAAATTGTATGAATGTTGCTCTCTTTTTAGAATTGGCAATAAATTTGCGGATAATTTCCTCTATCTGTATGAGCAATTTTATTATTTAAATGCGAGTAAATTTAATTATAACTGCAATATTGATGTTGCTTCGCATGCATCCTCTTTTAAAGGTATGATGAGTGCATGGCATTTTTCTTTCCATTTTTAATGTTTTTGTAATTGTCATCCGGAATGTTGCATTTTTACTTTTTTTTTTTCCCTCCGCGAGAGAATTTGCTTTAAATGGACTCCCAGAGAAATTGGATTTTATCGTTCTCAGAGCACGTTTTGATGTTTTGCAAAAAACAATTTATTTGGCCTTTGTTTCATTAACTGCAGCTTTTGAACTTTAATCAGTAAGAAGTGTGAAATGTGACTCTAGTTCCATTACGGAAATCAAACTGCATTACGTTTCATCGACATAATGAGCCAGGGCGTTTTGGCGTGCTGACACTGGACCACGAGGCAAGAAACGAGCCTGGAGGCATAGAGGAACTCCTGTCTTGCATCAAAACGAGCTACAACAGGTGTGCAATATGGTCCTCTAATGGAAAATGCTGCCGCACGCATGGAAGTGTTCTGGAAGACATCTCTAGATACGCAAGCAGTTTGTGTGTGTATGTCGGTGCGCGCTGTGTGCATGCGTGTGTACCGCAAGTTTGAATGTTGTTGCATTAAACGAATTAATGCGTAGGTTGTGGGCTATTTGCCTATGAAATTATTGAACTACCATAGTTTAAAAATTCTAGACTCAAAAAAACTTTTTTAAAGTCCAAAAAGGTCAGGAGCATTTCAAACGCCGTATTTGCTTGTTTATTCTATTACGTTACTCATTATTCTGCCATAATTCCCTGTGATTTTTTTCAACAAGAGATATTTCATTACCAGCACGATGCAGTCTGTATGTTTGGTTACTGAAAAAGAATCACATGCCTATGACGACTGAATTAAATTATGAGGATGTATGAATGGCAGATATTTTGGAACACGTTTTATGTGATTGGCTACCTGGTTCGTTGTGCTCTCCAGTCTTTCCTGCTTCGAAGTGCAGCGAAGAGATGATCTCAAACGTGGCTCGAACCATGTATCAGCCGCATAAATATTCAGAACGCAATACGTCATCTTCGAAGGTGGATCATAAAGGGTGCCAATATCTATAAAACGCAGTGCGAACGGGAAACTTTAACGGACGTCATTTTTGGCGAAAGTGAGAAAGGATTTTGCAAGGTCTGAAATAAGAATCAGCGCTAAATCAGTAAGTCCTCTATATATTACTCTTATTCCTGCATTTGAACTATTCCGCAATTTAATAAGTAAAACTTTACGATTGTTTCTAGCCCCGAGCGTCATAAGTATCCAAATAAGATTAGGCCGATAAACTTATTTCGTTTACCTGTCTCTCTTGCAACAATTGACTATTGACGTTAAAATCATTTGCCGCGAAAGTTAGGGTTATTATTCATGAATATAGTGTTCTGCTGAGTGATTCTCATTCACCCTGTGAATTTTGAAATGGAAATGATGAAAAATAAACAATTTGGTTTTCGGGGCTCTTCCACCTTTGTGCACTCATGTAAACAAATAGTGTCCGTCAGCAACAAGTTCAGTCATTGTGTGTGTGTATGTGTGTGTGTTTACTATTGAACCCACTATTTGCCCATTTTAAGCTTCTTGTGCAATGACTTTTTATCATGGAAGTGTTTACGCATATTGGTAGTTATTTTACCTACTGATACAAACTATAAGCCTACAGTTTAAATTAAGGCTACAGAATTTGTCTTTGTATTTAATATATTTACCAATCTATTTAACTTCTAGATCACGGAACGACACGACAATGATGCATCTGAAAAATAAAGCCTCTGATATTTCAGGTCTCTGAATGTTTTGCTGATTGGAATTGGCTCGAAAAGAAGGCAGTACTGCGGTCTCATAAGTCTCAACTTTTTGGCGATGTTCTTGTCTGAACTTAGTCAATTCACGGCACTGGCCACTGCAATCGCATCTGTGACATCTGTCCTATTGCTGCTCGCTGTCTCCCGACAATTATGGGCATTCCGGTGGTCTATCACGCGGGATAGAGAGAATAACCTTCCTCTTCCTAATGGCTCCATGGGCTGGCCACTCATTGGAGAAACTTTCAACTGGCTGCTCCAGGTGAAGTCAAATAATAAATGCACTCATAAATAAAACTAACAATAGTCGTAATAGTGTGTATGTTCTCGATGGTTGCGCGTATTTACGCATGTGCTAATGAGCAAATTCAGTGTCCAGTCAGGTTTGGGGTTATTGAGTATCGAATTAAATTATGCCGGAATGGATGGATGGATTAGCGCTAGATGTTCTCCCTTTTGATTAAATATTCAACCACGCTGTATAATTAAATAATTGGTCTATGTAGTTGTTTGTTTATTTATTCATTCACTCATTCATTTATTTTGACAGGGATCAGATTTTCACGTTTCCAGGAGGGAAAAATATGGAAATGTATTTAAAACGCACCTTTTAGGTAAACCAGTTGTCCGTGTCACTGGAGCGGAGAATATCCGTAAAATCCTGCTTGGAGAGCACAGCTTGGTGTGCACTCAGTGGCCTAAGAGCACTCGGATCATCCTGGGACCAAACACGCTGGTTAACTCAGTTGGAGATCTTCATAAGCAAAAACGAAAAGTAAGAGGAAAATGATTTGTTTAGAACTGGTGCATAATTGTTATATATGGTGAAGGACCAGGGTGTGATGACTTGATACTGAAAGTAAGGAGCAATGGTGACTGGCAGTCTATGGTATACCGAATTTAGTGGCTGCCTTTGTTTTCATTGAAGAGGAGCGTCATATGACCGGGTAAACTACATATGCCTAATTTAAAAACATTCGACTTATCCATAATGACGTGACTGCAAAATATATGAATAATTCTGTAAACCGAATATCATGTGCCATCAGTTAATTTTCATTGTTTTCTTCTTCTTCTTCTTCCTAAAGATTTTGTCAAAGGTTTTCAGTCGCACGGCTTTGGAGACGTACATCCCCCAGTTGCAGGATGTTGTGCGATCTGAAATTAATAAGTGGTGTTCACAGCCTGGGTTTGTCAACGTCTTCGGGGCAGCCAAAGCGCTGACTTTCCGCATTGCTGTACGGGTGCTCTTGGGACTGAATATGGGAAACGCTGATGTGGAACATCTCTCCAAAACATTCGAGGAACTCATGAACAATCTTTTCTCCCTCCCAATTGATGTTTCTTTCAGTGGACTCCGCAAGGTAAATCAACAATTTGTTGTCCAGAATAGACATTTTTCAGAATAAATGGTCACTTTTGCTGTCATGGCATCATGTAATTCAACAGTCCGTGGCTATTCGTAAGGCAGGCTTGTGGTTAATTTACAATTGGCTATTCGCAAGGCAAGGCCCTGGTGACCAGATTGGGAGCTATGAATTTTGCCGTTTTCATATTGTTAAAGGCATATGAACTTTATGGATTTATCATCTGCATCTTAAGAGTTTTCAAATGACTTTAAGTTCATTAAAATCGGGTCATTTGGAAGACAGTGAGTGCGTTAACTTGAGGTCCCTCGATGGTGGGGTCATCCTTTGATTGTTTAGTTTGTTCAGAACTGTAGTTCCCAATTTCGCCACCAGGGATTTGCCTTAGGAAAAGCCCTTTGCAAAGTGCCCACCGGGTCTTGCCACGCGAATTTGGAAATTAGCTGCAGGGCTACCTTGCGCATTGCTACTTTCAAGTGAAAATTGTGTTTGCCTAATTCGCAACAAATAAACTTATGCACTATCAAGGTGTAGAGCCGAAATCGACTTAAGCATGGCCTGCCTGTCACATTAGTCTCAAAGTACATGCTTTATTTGTGCCGCGTCAAATATAACTTACAGCTTTTGTTATTGTGTTTTGCTACAGGGTATAAAGGCCCGAGAAAAACTTCACGCATTCATGGAGAAAATAATCTTGGAAAAATTACAAAATCAACGGTCCGAAGGAAACGATGCGTTTGATTTTATATTAAGTAGCGCTAAAGAAAGTGGTTATATCTTAACTGTCCAAGAACTTAAGGTAAATAGAAACATTATATTAGTTTTAATGTATTAATTCCGTTTATGTTGTACGGGACAGCCGCCTTTTATGGATACTTGCATGGCTGAATTAATTCTTTCAGTTAGACTTATTTATACATTTATTTATTTGCACAATCGACCTACTTAACTTTGCGAACATTTTGAACTAATTACCAGAATTTTGATCAACTTTGTTGAGAGAGAAATATTGCTCAAACCCTGCGCGTGGGGTTCACTGTAACATAAGTCGTGTTAAAAGTAACAGCAGCAACGTGGCTTGGAAAAAGTCACTCACGTCAAGGCAGTTCGACGTGAAATAGCATTTGTACAAAATAAACAGTGGTTTTAATTTACCAAATAGTTAAATTAATGTTTATCTCCTGCAAATTTGGCTGTAAGATAACCATTGGTGCCAAACACAGTCTTATCTGCTACCACATCATGTCTATTGAATCGTATTTAGGTGCCTTTGATATATTTTTACTTGGGCTACTTGTTAGGTACGTCTACCGTGGGTCTACCATTTCATCCATCCATCCATCCATCTATCTATCATCGATGTCGAGAAATTAAGTGTCTGGGTATCTTGTCATGAAAACGAGACTATGGATGCCATGAGATCATGTGATTGAGTTGGGTAGCCCGAGTAGACACCTATCTCGGCGTCTAGTTAACAGAAGAAATGGTGTGATGTCAGGGCTGATAGGAACACTCCACTGTGGCTCATAGTACTATTCATCATTCTGTATTCATATTCATCAGTTCAGGTGCTGTCTACTTTAAGAACCTTTATGAGTGTAGTAGATTGTTCTGAGGTAAGCTGGGCTATTATGCCGTGATTTTTGTTAGAGTACCTCACTGGATGAGCTGCTGATAGCTTAGCATGGTGGCACAGTCTGTCAGAACAGTGGGATTGATTGAACACTTTCACTTTGCCCTGCCAGTCAACGGGAAGCTTAAAATGTAGGACATTCCGATTCTGTGACAATAGACAGTAGATGCAAAGCATTTCTGGAGCCTTCTATCATTCTTAGGCTGCCAAAATGCACTTTTATCAATAACTTACCACTTTCTTGGTGGAATGCTCTGTTTTCTTGAGAAGAGGAAGGAGAATGAAATGTGTGGACAGAAATACATTTTAGCTGCAGTCCCACCCCCTGAAAAGTCTGCGTTACATATTTCCCCCTGTTACAATTACATTGGCTTTCCACTATTATATTTTATATCGCTAATCGGAACCAAGCTCAAACACCATATTATTTCACAACATTTTAATTTATAGTCTATGATAGAAGAAGATCTCAAGAGAGTTATGAAAATATTTGTATTCCATAAAACATCAGTCTTGAGTGAATGTTCCAACGATGTCATGGAATTTTTTTTGTTGTTGTTGCTTTTTGTCATTAGTACAAACTTCAATTCCAATGAAGTTGGGACGTTGTGTAAAACGCGAATAAAAACACAATGCAATGATTTGCAAATATCATAAACCCACATTTTATTCACAATAGAACACAGACAACATATCAGATGTTGAAAGTGAGACATTTCACCTTTTCATGAAAAATATTAGCTCATTTTGAATTTGATGGCAGCAACACATCTCAAAAAGTTGGGACAGGGGCAACAAAAGGCTGGGAAAGTAAAAGGCACTAATAAAAAACAGCTCGAGGAGCATTTTACAACTAATTAGGTTAATTGGCAACAGGTCAGTAACATGACTGGGTATAAAAAGAGTATTTTAGGGAGGCAGTGTCTCTCAAAAGTAAAGATGGGCAATCTACCAAAAACTGCATCTAAAAACTGTGGAACAATTTCAGAAAAATGTTCCTTATTGTAAATTTGTGAAGATTTTGAAGATCCCACCATCTACAGAACATAATATCATCAAAAGATGTAGAGAATCTGGAGAAATCTCTGCGCAAGGGACAAGGCCGAAGGTCAAAATTGGATGCCCATGATCTTCAGGCCCTCAGGCGGCACTGCATTAAAAACGGGCATAATTCTGCACTGGAATTCACTGCAAGGGCTCAGGAACACTTCCAGAAATCATTGTCTGTGAACACAGTTCGCTGTTCAATGTACTAATGCAAGCTTAAGCTATATCAGGCAGAGGAGAAGCCATATGTGAACACAATCCAGAAATGCCGCCATCTTCTCTGGGCCAAAGCTCATTTAAAATGGACTGAGGCAATATGGAAAACTGTTCTGTGGTCAGATGAATCAAAATTTGAAATTCTTTTTGGAAATCACAGATGCCGTGTCATGCGGACTAAAAAGGAGAGAGACCATCCAGCTTGTTGTTAGTGCCCAGTTCACAAGGTTGCACCTCTGATGGTATGGGGTTGCATTAGTGCCTACGGCATGGGCAGCTTACACATCTGGATTGACATTATCAATGCTGAAAAGTATATAGAGGTTTTACAACAACGTCTCTTTCAGGGAAGGCCTTGCATATTTCAGCAAGACAATGCTAACCCACATACTGCATCCATTACAACAGCATGGCTTCACTGTAGAAGAGTCTGGGTGTTGAAATGGTCTGCCTGCAGTCCAGACCTTTCGCCGATAGAAAACATTTGATGCATCATAAAGTGAAAAATCTGGCTTAGAAGACCTAGGACTGTTGAGCAGCTGACAAAAGTGGGACAACATCCCTCTTCCAAAACTCCAGTAATTGGTCTCCTCACTTCCCAGATGTTTACAGACTGTTGTTTAAAGAAGAGGGGATGCTACACAATGGTAAACATGGCCCCGTCCCAACTTTTCTGAGATGTGTTGCTGCCATCAAATTCAAAATGGGCTAATATTTTTCATGAAATGGTAAAATGTCTCGCTTTCAACATCTGATATGTTGTCTATGTTCTATTGTGAATAAAATTTGGGTTTATGAGATTTGCAAATCATTGCATTCTGTTTTTATTCACGTTTTACACCACGTCCCAACTTCATTAGAATTGGGGTTTGTAAAACCAAGGGATTTTCAAGAAATATCAGTTTTGACATGTTGACCCAGTATATCTGGCTTATGGGAAATCAGAAAAGAAATCATTCTGTCTTTTCTTTGCACTATAGGAGGCTGCGGTGGAGCTAATCTTTGCTGCGCACTCAACCACTGCAAGTGCATCAACTTCTCTTATCCTCCAATTGCTGAAGCATCCATCAGTAGTTGAGAAGGCGAGGTATGAATTGGAAGAGCACGGACTAACAAAAGGTTCTGAATGTACCCATTGCTCAGTTCTCGCAGGACGGAAAATGGGGGAACCCACTGCCCCTTCAGAGAATGAGGTGACAGAACAGGCCAGGAATGAAACTGAGAGACCTAGAACAGAAACTGACAGTTTGCCATTAAGTATCGGAATAGACTGCCAAGACCCCGCAGAACACAGTAAAGCTCAATGCCAAAGTTCTACCTTCAATCTACCATATCTGAATTTGAAGAAACTCAGTCAGCTGCATTACCTGGACTGCATTGTAAAGGAAGTGCTCCGGTTTCTCCCACCGGTGTCTGGAGGTTATAGGACAGCTCTCCAAACATTCGAATTAGATGTAAGTATGGCCACCATACCACAAGCTGCATCTTTTCACATAAAAAACAGTACAGCATTGCACAACCCTTACATACTTTATAGCCAAAGCTGTTGACACTTAACTGAAACCTCATAGACTTACATAGAAAACAGACATTTTAAAATACTAAATATCTGACATTTTGATTTATTTTTGAATGAATTCGCCAATATCAGCTGATAAGATAGACTATCAGCTTTCACTTAAGGGTATTTACATACAGTTTTGCTCAATGATTTGAAAATGGTTTCCCTCTCTGCACATGCCCCCCTCCCCCATCTCCAAAGAGTTTCCAAGGAGCCTTCAGTAAGGGGGGATGAAAGGGTATGCAAATACTACAATATTCTAATGGTTAAAGGGATTTAAATTGTAATACCCTCAAATGTAAGCTGAATTTTAGTCTGTACAGGCCATAGTGACCAATTAATTCAAAATTCAATTAACAGGTCAGATATTTAGAATTTTTCCTTTTTATTAATGTCAAGGAGGTTTTAGTGAAGTGTCCAAAGTTGGTTGTATAGCATACATCCTACCGGGAGAATGTCATAAGTCAGTAGGTTGTCAACTACTCTCTTCCGAATCCTTGTCGTAATGAGGTCTCCTGCACGCTGTTGTGAACCTGGTAAGTTTTCCATCTGCTGTATGTGAGCTCCTCTCTCTGATCCCTGTAATGCAATCTGTCAAGGTTATATTTTCGGTGGGAACTGTTGTCTTCAGCCATGGATACTTTACAATACTTTTTATGAATATGTCATTTTTATATTCAGCTATATTCAGCCTCCAATTAGTTGCTGTTATGCATATTTGGGCACAAACCCTTCAAAAAACATCTGGCTTGCTTTTCCTGAGACTAAGCACTTTTAAACTCTTCATAGTCCTTTATTATTAGTGTGAAAGCTGCATGACAAACAACTATTTTACCTGAAAAGGGGTCCTTGAATTATTAGGCTCCTCTATTTAATCAAATTTTAGGAACCGCTTTTATTCCTAGACTCCCTGGTCTGCAGCATGGGAAGTAGAACACTCTTTGCATGTGCTTTCTCTCCATGCTGCCCCCTATCATACGTCTTTCTAGTGTATGAATGAATTGAAAACACTGTTGTAATTTAAAGATGCACTCAGCAATATTTATTTTATAATGTGCTGTCTGACTCTAGATTCTGTCAGTCATCACATAAATAGATTGATGCACATTACTGCCATTCATGTCCCCCCTGGACCCTTAAAGCTCCGAAATATTTTTTTTTTCTTTCTCTCTTATTTGGTCTGAAAACATGAGCCAATCAGTAAAGGGTTCAGCCTGGAAGCAAGCCTTCATATTTGTCAAAACTGACGTATATATTTCTCGCATTTTCTCAAAGCAGCTACGTCATTGAAGGCTGTTCAAATGTGAAGGTGCCATCGAGTACAGCTGAGAAATGCAGCCTTCATCTTGTCTGATATCAGATGGAATTGTCAAGTCATTTACTCTCCATTTCCATGTTCATTGTTTTATTTAAAATCATTTAATATGTCGCTGCCTGGGATATTACATGTGAGAGGAATATGAACGTAGTGTTGAAACTCTCTGTAACTTATATCTCACTGCGAAGTGTACTCATGATTCTTCGTAGAGGGAGAGGGTTGAGATATGGTTGAGCAGGGGCGTGGGGGACAGTGGTGGGGGGAGATGGGCATGAACTTCTTTGTTGCTAGACAAACAGGAGTTAGGAAAAATGGCTAAAATCACCAAGTGCACCTTTAACTGCAAGTGAAGATCATACTTTAAAATTTAGTGAACACAAAACATTGACAGCTTTGAGTATAATTATGTTTGATTTTTGGTCATCTCCTAGATACAAGTGTCTTCACCTTCATAGAAGTGTCTGAGTGTGGTTGTGTGTGTGTGTGTCTGTGTGTCTGAGTGTGGTTGTGTGTGTGTGTGTGTGTGTGTGTGTCTGAGTGTGGTTGTGTCTGCAGGTGCGGGATGAAAAAAAAAATATGCTAATAGTCACCCCCGCTCTGCTTTTATTTGTTGCTGTGATAGTGGTTCTAACTGTGACGGGCCTAGTGGTAAAAGTACTTGAGTCACATTTTTATACGTTGTGAGGTAAAGATGGGAAAGCGTGTTTTATAGTTACTTAAGTCGATTTTGTTAATTTTCTAAGAAATTTACTATTTGTGAGTTCAGTACTTTTAGAACTGGGGTCTTCAGTTGCAGATTTAGAGAATTTAGATGAAAAATTCATACTTAGCAGTTGGCACAGTACACTGTCCAGGACAAAATCATGCCTTTCACTAGACCCTATTATGATGCTTTGGATATGAGCTTATACCAGATGTCTGAGTTAAAGATAATTGTGGTCTTGAATTGCTGAAATAATGCAGTGGTGATAACAAATCATCCATACTCTCTTGCTTCTTAAAGGGTTATCAGATTCCAAAAGGATGGAGCATCATGTACAGCATCAGAGATACCCATGAAACAGCTGCAGTCTATCAAAGTCCAGAAGTATTCGACCCTGATCGCTTTGGAATTGGGCGAGAGGAAAGCAAGAATGGACGCTTTAATTATGTCCCATTCGGTGGTGGTATAAGAAGCTGCATTGGAAGGGAGCTGGCACAAATCATATTAAAAACTCTGGCAATTGAATTACTATGTACTGCAGAATGGAGACTGGCAACACAAACCTTCCCTAAGATGCAAACTGTGCCAATTGTTCACCCAGTCAATGGACTACTTGTTCATTTCGACTATGTGAATTCTGGGAAGCGGCTACCAGAAAATCGGTCAGACTCTATCTAGGTTTATTTATGTACATATAACATGTCAGTGGCAAGCACTACAGGAGGAGGTCATTAGCCATTCCTAAAATAAGCATGGCAAGAGATTTCACAGTTTCGTCCACTGCCAAAACATTTTGCTGGACTGCACCCTCTGGAAGACTTCCTCCAACGCCCTGCAACCAAAATCAAAAGAATTCTGAATCAGCACAAAGTCTAATGCTGGGTAAGGGAAAAAAAATACGGCCGGATTCAACAAGATCTTGTAAAATCAGTTTCCAGGAGTCTCGGGAGGCACTTAAATTGCTTGAGTGGCCAATGGTCATGATTTCACATCAATATATAGAGAATGTCACCACACCAGAATGAAGTGTAAATCATAATCCAAGATACATTCAAAGTAAAACTGTTTCTTGAATAAAAAATGTATACCTGGTGTAAATAACAGACAGTACTTTCAGTAAAAAAAAAAAAAAAAAAATTAAATAAAACTTAATTGTGGAAAGACCCACAGGGACAAAACACTAAGCACAGTTACGCAATTGTGCAAGTCAAATGCTTTATGCAATGAGGCCCATAGTAAAAAAAAATAAATAAATAATAATAATAATTAGTGCTACAGATGTAATTGAAATGTGTCACTGACAGCATAGTATGGCTGTATTGCAATTCAAAATCAGCGCTTGACCAAGGGCAGCCTGAAGAAAACAGTGCTGCAGGTATGCCACTAGATTATGAGAGCCAATCTCCTAATGTTGCACATGTGTGCAGGGAGGTTGCATTTAAATCACTCTGTCCTCTTTTTCTGCTGAGTATTTTACCAAGACACAGCTGTCCTTATTCAATTTCTGTGATATATTGCCATAATTGAACCATCGTGTATAATCCTTGTACCTCACCTTTATTACAGTTGCGTAGAAGGGATATTTTAAACCTGAGGGAACATTTATTCAAAGGAAAAACTGGATAGGTATTCATCCAACTCAACCATAAGGCCATCTTTATTCTTTAATTACAGACACTAACCTCTAAGCTTTAAATGAAAGTAAACATATGACCCATGATATTATCTGTATAGCTAAAATATTAATACAAATGTTAACTGCTTGTTAGCTGATACTGAATCAAATTCACAAACTCAGCATTAGAACATCTACCTGGCCACTGGGGTAAAGCTACGGGTCATGCAAACGAAAGCTGACCAGTGGATTACTCTCAAGACAAGCTTCCTGCCTGGCCTCATGAAATTATCAAACCATTCTAAAACGCACTGATAAAGAATGTCAAATGTGAAGCATCATGTTTTATGCTTAGTGCACACAAAACACGGGTGAAGTGTCATATTTTTTGAACAGAGGAAGAACCATGAGCCTTATAGCACTTTGTAAGCTTGTCATTTCTGTGGAAGAAGCTTCAAAAAACCTCCTCCTCCATCTCGAGTTGTACCTACTGTGCCCTTCTGATGTACAATACCATGAAAGTACAAACTACTTTTTAATTTTGTATTTATTCAATGGTCTTGTTCAGTATTAGTTCTGTATGTACTGTTGCATATCAGTAGGCCTGCAGAATAAAAATGAGAATTGCCTGAAATGTGTTCTTTGTAACTGTGGTTGAATTTACTGAATTGACCGAACGATGCTCATGGCTAGGAACAGTCTTTGGGGAGCAGTATCTTTGGTTCTTGAGAATAATTCTTGTTATTAGGGGCCAAGCACCAAAGATGCATAGGCACTGATTGTAATTGTTCATGAAATTGGCTTGACAAAGTCAGCTTACGGATCCTCTTATTCTCCTTATTATTATTTTGCGGAAAATTCACAGATGCAACTCCTCATCCAGCACTGAATCTCGAAGCTCAGAAATTGTAAGGCAGCTTCAGAATATTCCCACTCAAGAAGCTAGTGGGTCATTCCATATTAAATCAACAAATTCTGAGAAAAGTTCCCGCATGACCTCTTCCAAATCAGCTGTGAAATTTTTAGCATAGTAACTACAACATACTTAATGAACCCATGCCAAATTTTTCTTGGATCATGCAAAAGATTTTCGAGTTACTGACTTTTGAAGTACACAGGTGCAAGTCGAAATTTGGGAGCTTAATTTTTTCCACCACTTTTGAGTCCTCATAACTTTGTATTTGAAGTAGGTAGATGAACGAAAATTTCAGGGTTGAAAGCCACATATCAGCTGTGTTGAAAAAATTAATTATAATACTGCCATGTGTATTTGTGGTCTCACAACATGAAGTCAAACTTTGAAAATTTGTGATTGCGATTTTCTTGGCAGCCAACTTCAGACATTTATATCTTTGGAAATATGTAAGTTTGACAACTGAGCTGTGATCAGATTTATGGCTAGGATACAGAACAATAAAAATAAGCATGATTCACATGCATTAGGTTTTGTTTTATAATTACAGGAAGATCTGAAAACTTGAAAAACTAATTTTGGTCAATCTTTGACCACAGATAATGCCATGTGGAATAGCTCATTGGTCATTGAAAGCTAGGTCATTTGAAAGAACTCATTTTCATCTACATATTGATAATAAAGTAAACTTCTAACCATGAATCCTTCTGTGTCACAAAAACTTTCCAAAATTGCCATAATTGCAAAGTGTAAATCCATTCGTTCAGGTTTGAACATGGCAAATATGATGACAGTTTCTCCTCCCAGCTCAGGCTGACATCATCAGAATCATGCCAAAAGTGAATTGAAAGTGGAAACGCCATGGACAGAATGATAATCAGCTAATTTTGTAAAGTTTTTGACACAGAACGATTCATGGCTCAAAGTTTATGTTAGTATCAGAATGTAGATAAAGATGAATTCTTTCAAATGACCTAGCTTTCATTGACCAATAAGCTATCCCACATGGCATTATGTGTTCTCCAAACTTGCCCAAAATTCAGTTTTTCAAGATTTCAGATCTTCCTGCAATTACAAAATGTATCCTTAATGCCGGCAAATCACGCTTATTTTATTTTTCTGTATCCTAGGCATTCATTTGATCATAGCTCTGTTAACAAACTTACATATTTCCAAAAATATAGATGCTTGAAGTTGGCTGCCAAGAAAATTGCAATCACAAATTTTCAAAGACTTCATGTTTTAGGTCCACAAATACACATGTTAGTATTATAATTGATGTTTTCAGCAGAGCTGATATGTGGCTTTCAACCCTGAAATTTTCGTTCATCTACCTACGTCACATACAAAATTATAAGGACTCAAAAATGGAAGAAAAAATGAAGCCCCCAAATTTCGACTTGCACCCGTGTACTTCTAAAGTCAGTAACTCGAAAAATTTTTGCATGATTCAAGAAAACTTTGACATGGGCTCATTAAATATGTCGTAGTTACTGTGCTGGAACTTTCAGCTGAATCTGAAGGGGTAGTGCGGGAGCCACTTGTTGTAATTATATGGAATGACCCTAGTGTTTTTTTTTTTTTTAATGGATGGCTCGCTTCTATTCTTTCAATTACTTATCATAGCCCCCGGACGAAGTCGGGGCTACTATGGATTTGGTCTCGTCACGCATCCTCTGTTGCCGCCGTAGAGATTTCCCTGTGGGCGCTCTACAGGCCACAAATTTAAAGCTATTTCTTTTATATTTGGTATGTATATGGGCAGTGGTTAGGACAGGGCGCCCATTGATTTTGGTTGCCATGTGAACATAATTCACTAAATTATAGACAATTTTGTGTCAAAAATAAGCCAAAATGAAAAATGTGGGTGATCGGGGGCTACACCCATTAGTCGCTGGCAACCAACCTGTCTAGTTTTTTATACCTTTTTCCAAGGTGAGATTTTTTAAACAATTCTTACACATACAATTTCTCAGTTAGAAGCTTCAAACCTGCTGTGTTGCTTTATCTTCTCAAATTTGTCTCTCTTATTACTTATTTTGTCACAATTATGGATATTGCCCTCAAGATGGAGCTATAATAAACAGTTTTACATTTTGGCCCATGACTCATGTACCGTGTGGACTTGAAACTTTTTTCCCCCAGTTGATTTCTTGTCTCAAGATGAACAATATGTATATTCCCAAATTACTTTGCATTTTGAAAATCTTTCCACCATTTTGAGTTTTTTCCAAAACCTACTTTTGTAAACCAGTCCTCAGATTTTTAGCAAAGGCTCTTCAAATCAAGCCGTTTAGAATTTGGGGATTTAGAAACTTAATCATTATCCAAAAAAAATGTTGACATTTCAAAACAAAATGGCCATCACACACTGGAACATTTTTATGTGCACGGTGAGTTTTATGAAAACAGCTTTATCGTATGATAGCCTTTGTTAAACTCGTTGAAATTTAATATGCATATAAACCTTGATTATGTGTTCGCACACAAAATTTTGTGACATTTACCACTTGATGGCACTATAAGAATCAAAATAAAAATGCCTGCATCTGTTCAACAATTAGATCTGAAGGGGTCTACTTTTGCATCCTGTATCTCTGATTAAAGTTTTAATAGTCCTTCCAATGAACAAGAGTTATCTTTCAAGACATAGCTACTATTAGCCAATAGAATAACAGCTGCTATTTGACAGACTTAGCAATGATCAAACACAAAACTTGGAAGATATACTTACATGTGGATTAGGGGGGAGGGCGGTAATGCAAATGCCCATATTTCAATGAATGTACCATTAGTAGCAGTTGGCGCAAAATCCTATCATCCCATGCATCATTACATCAGGCTCCTTTTATTAAACAAATTGGCCTCTAGAATTAATGTTGGCATTCCTTTTGATTTTTCACCATGTTTAATTTTTTTGCAAAACATACTTTTGCTGACTAGTCCCTGGATTTTTAGCATGTCTTAACCAAATGAGATTACAATGAACCTGAGGACAATTTACCTGAATAATTAACAGAAAAAATGTTGACTTTTCTGAAGAATATGACAGCTGCACATCAACTTAATTATGTGGGCAGAGCCAAATTAGGTAAAATCACGGAGTTGTTGAGTCTTGACCAAACTTATCAAAAATCTGCAAACTAATATAGGAGGAGACTGTTTTAGTGTTTAAATTTGGTTTCTCACCGACAACAGGTAGTGCGATAAGTTGCAAAAATTGCTTATCCTACAGTGCCGTCAAAAAGTATTTGCACCCTTCCCAATTACTCCTATTTTTGTATATTTGTCATTCTTAAATGTTTCAAATCATCAGACTAATTTTAATATTTGACAAAGATAACCGAAGTGAACAGAAAACACAATTTAATATAGTATATACCAAAGAATTCCATCCATCCTTCCGTCAGTACATCCGCACCAGATTGTGCAACCGATTTCTCAAAAACCACCGATCAAATTGTTTTCAAACTGCAGTAATGCACTCTACACTTCATGGAGAGGTGCAGTGCCAAGCTTCATGAAAATATGATGATTTTTTCAAAAATTTCTTCTGTTTTCCGTATTTTGAACTTAGAAAGTTTACCACTGCAAATGTTCTCTGACCGATGTCTCGAAAACTGCCAATCAGATTGTTCTCAAATTTCAGTCATGCATTCAATACTTCATGCAGCGGTGCAGTGCCAATTTATATGAAAATATGCCTTAATCACGTCAGTGCACAAGGGTCGGAGCCACTAGTGAGCTGTGCTCAATTTTTCACTTGCTAAATGAAGATTTCATTTATTGAAGGAAAAATGCAATCCTAGCCTACCTGGCCCTGTGTGAAAATGTTATTGCCCCTTAGTCACTAAATCAACCAAATCAAATAATTCATTGATAATTGGGCCCAGTTTCACTTGACAAACCAAGACCTCATTACTGCCAGCCCTCTTAAATGTAAACATCAATGAAATGGAACCTGTCTGACAATGTGAAGTATGAAAAAAGCAGCACATGACGCCACAACCTAAAGTAATGCAAGAACAGACTAGAAACAAAGTCGTTGACATGTATCAGTCTGGAAAGGACTACAAAGCCATTTTTAAGCTCTGAGGCTCCAGTGAACTGTGGTGGGAGCCATTATCTACAAATGGAGAAAACTAGGAACAGTGGTGAACCTTTCCAGGAGTGATCTCCCAACCAAAATTCTTCCAAGAGCGCATCATCATCCAAGAGGCTACAAATGCACCCAGACTTGCATCTAAAGAACTGCAAGCCTCACTTCTCCTGGTTAGTGTCAGTCTTCATGTTTCCACAATAAAAAAGACACAGCAAAAATGGTATCCATGGGACAGCTACAATTTAAAAACCATAGCTGACCAGAAAAAAAAAAAAAAAAAAAACTCCAAGGCTTCTCTCACATTTGCCAAAAGACATTGCTCTGGCCCCTAAGACTTTTGGAATAATATTCTGCGGACTGACTAGTCAAAAATGGAAATTTTTGGAGGACATGGGTCCCGTTACATATAGTCTGAAGCAAACACAGCATTGCACAATAAGAACATCATACCAGCAAACAATCAAGGAGGTGATAGTTTGATGGTCTGGGGCTGCTTTTCTTCTTTAGGACCTAGGCAACTTGCCATTATTGATGGACCTATGAATTCAGCTCTCCACCAGAAAATCCTGAAGGAGAATGTCCAACCATCAGTTTGTGACCTAAAGCTCAAGCACAATTTGGAAATGAAGAAGGACAATGATCAGAAGTACACTAGCATGTCCATCTCTGAATAGCTCAAAAGAAACAAAAATAAGGTTTTGGAGTACCCTAGTCAAAGTCTTGACTTTTATCGCATTGAGATATTGTGGTTTGACCTTAAACAGGTAATATATCACGGTTGTTCAATCTAATCCACAAAGGGTTGGTCTGGGTGCTGGACATTGTTTGACCTTAAACAGGTAATACATCACGGTTGTTCAATCTAATCCACAAAGGGTTGGTCTGGGTGCTGGACATTGTTACTGCCCAACACTAACACACCTGATTCTACTCATCAAGATCCTGATTGAACCACCTGATCAGTTAATTAGTGGAATCAGGTGTTGCAACACTGGGCTAAAACAAAAACCTGCATCCACACCGGCCCTTTATGGATAAAATTGGACATCCCAATTGGAATTGGACATCCCACTGGAATATTCTAACTTTTTTTTTTTTTAGATTATTTTTTGGGAATTTTTCCTTTATTCAATAGTTTTGCAGTGTAGAGAGACAGGAAAGTTGGGGAGAAGAATGGGGGAAGACATGCAGCAAATGACACGAGCGGAATTCGAACCCAGGTCGCTGCGGGAAGGACACAGCCTTTATGGTACGCGCACTTAGACCGATGAGCCACCAGGGCACCCTGGAATATTCTATCTTGACAAAGCCTCTTACATGTAATCAATACATTGTACTGGCAAAGTTTATGTATAGTGCAATTTTACCCACAGGGGGTGCTGCAAAGAGTATGGGTCAGTGGTCATATCTAAATAGCCATTTGGCCAATTGACATGTTTTTCTTATGTGACTCCACACATTTTACTGCAAGTAATTATTATGAATTTGATTTAGCCCTTTTGCTCATTACAGCCAACATTTTGAGACACACTACATGAGTTGCAAATCATGTCAGGCCCTCCCCAATACTGGCTTTTCTCATTGACGCGCCAAACATCATATATGTGATGACCCATTACATTTTTTAGGGTATGGCCTTAGCTGACAATATCAAGGGTAATTCGTGACTGGAATGTCCTACTGCAAATTTTGCCAGATTCGTCAAATTTCACCCAAAGGTAGCTGGGAAATTTGTAATCTCTTAACAGCCATTAGGCCTATTGACATAAATCTGCTCATTGTAGCCGCCATTTTGAAAAATCTGAAAAACCGACGTTTTTCGTTCCTACTGCACCATTCAGCTGAATGGCTCTTAATTTAGTTTTCTTGATCTGGAAGGCATCTTAAGTTGGAGTATAAAATATGGCTTTGATGGGGCAAAGTACTGGTGCCCGTCATTTGTGGACACTTGACGACAAAGACACCATCCAGGAAGTCAGATATAAATGCAGGACTTTTTCATATAGAGTTGGTTAACTCCTCATGTATGTTTAAAAAAAAAAAAAAAAACCTTCTCATCAAGTCTCCTGTTGCTGCTCGAGCCACAGACAGCTGCCTTAACTCATTCCCTACGGCAAGCCCAGCCAACGGCGCAGCAAATTCTACCATTCCCTACAGTAAGCCGGTGCCAGCGGCGTGGATGACCATTCGCAGTCCAATGAAAACACGAAATCAGTTGACGATCGCGGTGATGGGCCACCTGTACTTCAGTACTTTATATTGTGTAATTTTTGGGAAAAGTATTCCGTACAAACGCGACAATTTTATATAAAAGTATTCCATAGGGAATGAGTTAAATTTCACAGTGATGACGCTACACTGCAAAAGAGATGTAAATGCAACACTTTTTCATACTAACATGGAAAATTGTTCATAAATTCAAAAATACATTAGGGATCAACTCTTAAGTAGAGAATCAACTTTGTTCCTTTGTTCCTTATTTCATTTAAATGGCGAAAGCAAACAGCAAACAGCTGGGGATGGGTAAGAAGACATTAGAAAACATTAATAGAACACTACTTGAGTCCATAGTGCAGTAGAAAATAATCTAAAAAGTTACAGGCTTTTTCAGAACTTTTCATAAGTACATTAAGTTTATTTTATTTATTTATTCAGTTTGGGAAATGTTCAGATATGTTCATTAAATTAAATACATTCATTGCAGTTGACTAAAAATTAGAATGTAAGATGTATCATAATGGCCAGATAGATGGGTAGTGTTAACCTATTATTGCCCAAATTTCTTTTCAAAGTAAAAGTTACATTTTATTATTGAATACATTGTACAATGAACGTGTAACGCTTAAATTCTGATTAAAATAATTATTTTGTCATTGGAGACCCCAAATATGTATGTCCCATCACAAATGTACACAGATTGTTTACAGCATAACAAATATCATTCTGAGAAAAACATATTTAGATAATGCTATAATCTCCAATTTTTGCCATTACTGCTGCATTAAAATGTGTCTCGGAAAAAAAATGGCGCACTCACCTTTTAGAGCATCGCATAGTGCTGTTACAGATTCAAGAATGCATGCAATTGATGACCCCCCCTCCACAGCTGTAAAGGGAGCCTATTCTCAAAAGCACTTTTCTTGGATGCGAATTGCTTCCTTTGATTAACCATCAGCAGCTTAGTCACAGTATCTCGTTCACTTGGGTTACAGAGGTTAAAATGTGCCATGTCCCAACAATGGGACAGTGGTCATCAATGGGTTAATATGAGGGTTAGCATGATATTGATTAAATTATCAAGTAGAGTTCAAGCCAACTGACTAATTCTCTAATTGCTGGCATTTATGGAAGCAATCCCTCCACAATTTGCATACCATATTAAATTCAACAAATACATCACCGATAGAAAGAAAAAAGTTGTCAGTTAAAGGTGCCTACAATATTAAAAACATTCATTTTCTGTCTTTTTTTAGGCCCAGTTGGTAGATATGTACCTGAGAAATCAAGCTTTTCAACGGCCATCAAGGGAAAACTTGTAAAACGTTACACCTTAAGAGAAGGCTGACAGGATGACCTTTTAGTGAACCATTACACTGTGCCCTACTGACCCGCTCCTTATGAGGCAATTCACTCTGCATAAACGTCAAGTGAGCGCACAAATCAAACACATTAGTGTTATACTCGAACAAAGCACCGAGAAGCCAAACGCAAAACAGCCAGACATTACATTACAGCCAGACAATATACATAAAAACATTTCGACGAATAGAAAAATGCAAAAACATGACTGTTGGTTGGCGATTAGTTCAGTCAAACCGTAAAAAGTCCGCGCTTCGCAATTTCAGTTTATGTAATTAATAAATGTCGTCTTTCTCGCGCAATGCAATCCACTACGTAGCCAGAGCGCGCTCAGTCTACCATGATTTCTCAGCAATGAGAATGGTCAGTTTTTAGGGCTCCAATTAGATTTTTTTTTTTTTAACAAGTGAAATAGCGGTCTCCTGTGGCCTATAGTTACACGATGACTGTAAGAGATTTTATTTATTTATTTATTTATTTATTTATTTGCTTACTTATTTATTGTAATTGACTACCGGATAATAAACCATCCGGTGGATAATAAAGCTTTCCTGCCATAATTACTGAGGCTGAGGCTCCCGTATTTCGTTATTTGATGGACAGTGAACTTGGCGAGGTTTACACCAGAGTTCACAGAGATGTCAGGGTCCGCGCTTTAGGTCACACGCAGGTCAGCGCTTGGGGATGAGAGAGAACCCTGGGGGCATCGCAGCTCTTCGGCGCTAATCACGGACCATAGGCTACTTCGCCACATATCGCATCACACGCGCATGTAGCATAGAATTCGGGGGTCTGAAAACATATTTACTCACCAAGCTTTGAGACTAGCCAATCTTGTCGCAAAATATGAATATCAGCAAGCTGGTTTAACATCCTACTATACAGCACCTTAAATAGGCCACTCCTCAGCAAGGTTACATCATAAAACGAGAAATTCGGCCAAATGAGCGAGATTAGCAGGGAGTCATGGCCTAATTCTACCGAGCTCCAATATCGGATCTAAGATAAATAAGCCCTCGGAAGATGGATACATAAAAGGCGAAAAAAAGCCTAATTATTACCATCATAATGAAAGGCTCCCTCTTTAACTGAGACGAAACTATATTCTATTTCAACAGAGGGACATGCTTAACTTTTTAATTAAAAAGATAATTATAGCCACCTTTAATAGCAATGAAATTAACACGTTCAGCACAATTTGAGCATTTGGGCGGATAATATGCTTAAAATATACGAATAACTGACTTTACTGCGGTCACCACAGTAGAATTCATTGAAGTGATAAATAATGCAGCAACCTAAAACAGCAGTTCATAACTGTGTATTAGTAGGAGATAGTTTGCTGCGCACATCAACCGCACTTGAACTTCAGGTAGCATCAGCACGGGCATAGAAAAATATGAGGTATGCATTTTAAAAAGTCTGTGGCAGTAATTTGAACTATTTTCAACCCGACAGCACCGCAAGTTCTAGCAATTCGAGGTCCACGCTATTATATCAATTCAAGAAGCAAACAGTGCCTATTATTCGAGAGAACATCAGACAAGGTGTCCTTCGTTTCAACGTCTGAAATAGGCCGATGGACTGAAGAACTGAAAAAATAATTTTAACATCAGATTTACAAGCAATCCATTACGATACCGGTATGAGCCTCCGAAGACGTGATTTATTTCCATTTCTGCGCCATGAAAGAATCAAAGGTGAAATACAGGGCAACCAATTCTAGGACACTGCGAAGCGCGCCAACTAGAGGAAAATCCAAAAATGTGTCGCTATAAAATTTGGAGCCATCCTGTCTCTGTCTGAAGTGACTGAGTTGCATGCCTTTTCCACATTATTGCTGTCGTAAAAACAATTCCTAATGCTATGGGAGGTTTATGAAGTTTCCACTTTTTGTCTTCATGTCACCATTTGTAATGACCCGAATTTGAACCCGATACAGAACATTTTGGCTTTTCTTAATTTAAAGAATAGGGGGAATAATAACAAACAAGGGCAATTTCCAGGTCTAAGATTATACCATTTGAGGGTGACCTATTTTGTTTGCGCAAACCGTGCACTCCGTGCAGCTCTAGTTTAAAAACTGAAACCGTTACCACTGTCGTGTAGATTAACAGTTACGGATACACTTTGTTTTATCGGTTACTAACATCCTGCGATGCTGTCAATGTTTTATATCGCAGCAAGGCTGTCAGTGAGCCGGTATTAGCGCAGAAATGTGCTTTTAAAAGAAGTCAGCAGCGATTAAATACACTGATTTATTTTCCGCCGGAGATTTTAAGGTGTAAATACAGTGCTCAATCTTTTAAATGCTGTTCAATTAAGCCCGCCCCGGGCATTACACACAACACTCAAGCCACAGTAATGAGTGTAAACTGCGGAATATTTACAACAAAGAACCCACGATGGTTCCTATTGTGAATAGGAATTAACACCTTTTCAAAGTTAAATGCCAGGATTGTCTAGTTTCTACGGGAGGTAGTATTAAAATGCGCTTATAACAAATGGTGAAGAGTTTGGAGTAGCTTCTCCCTTGTGGGCGGAGCGAGATGACACCACAATTAAAGATGAACTTTGTGTGAACTAATTTATCTAAGGTAACAGGAGGCTGAGACCTGTGGAAGGAGTATAAAAGACCGTATAAACTTTGCAACTTACCAGTTGAGCGCCTGCTCTTGTAACGTCACTGGAAAGACTGTCTGTTATCCCTAATATTGTTGAATCGTGGTCTTCCGGTATCGTGACAAAATGGGCTTGTACACTTTAGTTGCAACTTGCCTCTGTACTCTGGTCCTTCCAGTTTTGCTATTTTTAGTTGCAGTTAAATTGTGGCACATATACATGATTCGTGGACGTGATCTGAGCTGCCAGCGTCCCCTTCCTCCAGGCACTATGGGCTTGCCGTTCCTTGGCGAGACACTTCAACTGGTTCTCCAGGTAAGCTACAGAATTGATTGTTAAGTGTGCCGATTATGCATGCGCAACAGAGAAGGCTTTCAGTATGTATGTGGCGGAGAGATGTGTGAATGAGGGAAAACTCAGGAATGTAGTTATGTGTTTGGGAGAGTTGCTGTGTTGCCTGCTGCTACAGCATCTCTGTGCTGCATAAAACTGACTAATTTACTCTTATTCGTGTAAAGTAGGGATAACCGTAACCGGAAAACGACCATTATATTCCCTCCTACAGAGAAGAAAATTCCTCCGGATGAAACGTCAAAAGTATGGATATATTTATAAAACTCATCTGTTCGGCAATCCCACTGTAAGAATAATGGGAGCCGAGAATGTGAGGCAGATACTCATGGGTGAACATAAACTTGTCACTGTGCATTGGCCAGCGTCTGTGAGAACGATTCTGGGGTCCTACACTCTCTCCAATTTGCACGGAGCCAAGCATAAAAGCAAGAAAAAGGTAAGTTCAAATTCGTCACAGGGGAAAAAAAAAAAATCCCTGTATTGCTAGCTATTTATATGACAGAATATATAAAATTTCGACATGGCTTAATTTGGATATGTTTTCATTTCGTAAACCAGTTTTGCGTCTGGTGTGCTGCTCATTGAGTTGCCCTGTAATGTTTTCGTTATCATTCCTTTTTTTTTCTTTTTTTTTTAGGCTCTAATGAAAGCCTTCTCACGTGAAGCCTTGGAGCACTACATCCCCGTTATTCGCGAGGAGGTGAGATGCGCGGTGAAAGATTGGATGCAGAGCGATTCCTGCGTGCTGGTTTATCCGGAGATGAAGCGGCTCATGTTCCGCATTGCGATGAGGATTTTGCTGGGGTTCGACCCAGAACAAATTAAGACAGACGAGGGGGAATTAGTTGAGGCATTTGAAGAGATGACGAAGAACCTGTTCTCCCTCCCAATTGACGTTCCATTCAGCGGATTGTACCGGGTATGTGTCAAAAGATCCAAGTTAATGCATTTGAAGCTTCGATTTAAGTTCGTGTTTCTGTTTTTGCAGAAATAAAACATGAATCCAATGTTGCTTCTATAGGGTCTGAAAGCTCGCAATTTCATTCATTCAAAAATCGAAGAAAATATACGAAAGAAGATCCAGGACAACGTTGACGAGAGAAAGCCCAAGGATGCGCTCCAGCTGTTAATTGAGAACTGTAGAAGGAGCGACGCATTACTAAGCATGCAGGTAATTACCTTGTCGTGACTGCTTACTTTTCATAGTGCAACCATCAATCATTCTTTGATATTTCCAATATTAAAACATACTTTTACTTCAATTTTAAGGAGCTCAAAGAGTCTGCGACGGAACTGCTGTTCGGCGGCCACGAGACTACAGCCAGCAGTGCTACTTCCCTTGTGATGTTCCTTGGTCTGCACCAGGATGTGATACAGCGCGTGAGAGAGGAGCTTCGGGAGGCGGTAAGAAAGTTCGACATAATTACTCAAAATGACTGTTAAACTTTTACCCATTCAGGATTCATGAAAATGAAATGTTTTTTTTTTCTCAAAAGGGATTAATGGGCGTGGGTTCTCAAGAGAAAAGTCCAAACATAGAGTTACTGGAACAGCTGAGGTACACGGGGTGCGTTATCAAGGAAACACTACGCATTAACCCCCCTGTTCCTGGAGGCTTCCGCGTGGTTCTGAAGACGTTCGAAATTGGCGTAAGTTCCAATAAGAAAACAATTTCTGTTACGAATGCTCCTTTAGCTGTCTAATTCTTGTAAAGTACATGTGCACGTGCCGTTATGGGCATCATCTGGATTTTTTTGCCCCCCTCCAAACTCAACCAATGTTAAAATGACATCAAGCCACCTCCATATATCAAGCCCTATGTGGGATAGGTTAATAAGTCCTCTATCGCATGCAAAACCCTTTGGCTGAAGCAAAACTAATAACGCATTGAAAAATTGCTGCAAAACAAAATCACCAATAATTGATCATTTTATTGGTTTTCAAAGTGCTATAAAGGATTTGGATGTGCTGAAGGACCTTGAAAATCAGGCCCATAATTTCAGAGGCTGACTGATCTAATACAGACTTTCAAGTAAACTCTCAATTTTTTATGTGCTCACTCCACTGGATGGACCTCTGTTGTCATCGCCCCTGTTCTGCTGTCAATCAGTCCATCCACATTATTGTTCTAAATCTACAGGCTACAGGTTTTGTTGGATTCTTTTCATTTTTGTTTTGTGGGTAATATGGAGAGGGTCCCTGTTTATTTTGATTTGATTGGATCTTTTTTGTCAAATAACATGTCATTGAGAAGACTGCAGTGTGAGTGAATTTCCACCCTTTGCGTGGTTATCTTTTCATGTAGCCTATGTTCTCATAGAACAGTAAGACATCATAGCAGAATGGTAACTACGAAGTGCAATTATGGCATAAATGTTCTGGGGGAAAAAAATGTGTCGGGGAAACTGGCTTGTTGCTGGGGTGTACTGAAAACCCCCTTGTTATTGATTTTGTCTTGATCCTGTTTAACTTTTTTTTTTTTCCAGGGTTACCAGATCCCAAAAGGATGGAACGTTATTTACAGCATATGTGACACACATGATGTTGCAGATGTATTCCCCAACAAGGAGGAATTTCAGCCAGAGAGATTCATGGGAAAGTCTTCTGAAAATTCCTCCAGGTTTAACTTCATCCCCTTTGGAGGAGGCTCAAGGATGTGTGTTGGCAAGGAATTTGCAAAAGTCCTGCTGAAGATATTTCTTGTAGAACTTATCAGCAAATGCAACTGGACCCTTTTGAATGGACCCCCAACCATGAAAACAGGCCCAACTGTTTACCCAGTGGACAACCTACCCACAAAATTTTGCAACTACATCGACAACTAAAAAAAAAAAAAAAAAAAAAAAAACCCTCTGAACTGTTTGTTTGAAAATATGTACATGGCCTTATTTAATTATTTTAGATGAACGGACTGTTTGATATTCTAGTATTAACTTGTATATCTCAATAGATATTTATATAAACCCAGCAATATTTTTGCAAAGAAACTTTCAGCACTACATATTATTGGATTTGTTGTTTCCTAACAACCTGTAAATGTGTACATTTGTAATGTAGTCATGTAGCTTTTTGCATCTTTTATGCATTTTATTTAAGTTACATATACTTAAGCATTTATTTAATAAAATGGTTGAAAAAGAAAAGATGTACGACTGAATCATCATGGCCTTTTTCCTTGTCAGTCATTTAAAGTAGGCATTTACATGCTACAATTCTTTCCATAATTCAGCAAAATGTTCTTTTGCGTGATTTGGTCATGAAGTCCATTCTTCAGATTAGTCTTCATATCTTATCAAGGGATGGTTTGGTAAATCCTCTGGTTTAATTAGATGGTAAACTAATTGAGTAATAAAATCTATAAAACTCAAAAGCCAGTTGAACTAAAATTTTGACTTCATCACCGATGGCTTACCTGGGAGTACTCTTGTGTATGACTGATTCATGGGTTCACCTGGGTTTCATGACGTGTCTCTCTAGAGATCCATCAATGAACTGCTGGAACTAAGGCTCAGCATAGTTTGTTAGTTTTGCAAAGTATTGTCGGTGCACAATATGAAACATGCATGAGACCATGCAATCCACAATATATGCTGATCCATCAGTCAAAACATTACAGTAAAAAAAAATGGGGAATATAAATTCAGAAATTGCTGAGAACAACAAAATCATTCACTAGAAACCAAAAGCTGTTTTCACCAATTTTTATTCATAGCAAGCTAAGATCTAATGGGACAAACTGTAAATTAAACTGATGCAAAAACGTGCAGGCTATGGCATCAGCTGTACATTCAACTCTTACTAAATGGCACATAATTCCCATAGTAAAGTAATGAGTCATTATTTTCATGTATTAAAGTATGCATGAATGAAATACATACAGTACATTGGTGGTTTTGACCTTGAGTTACTGCATTTAAAAAAAAAAAAAAATAAAAATGTTCAGATGTAATCATCCGTGCAGAGCGCATTCCTGAAAAGTAAGTGACAAAACTAAAGAAGAGACACAGCAATTAAAGCAGAGTTTTACACAGGAAATTGAACCCCAAAGACTGATACCTCAAGCAGAAGCTAAAGAAAGAATTAGGGCAAGGAGACGGGGTGGCAGAGAGTTCACACAGAAAAGCACCTTCAACAGGGAGGCTGGGCAGCATGAGAAGCTCTGAATGGCTGCGTCTCTCAGCACACAGGGTCATGTGGAAGGGACATGTCCTTGCATGACATTGGGAGAACAAGGCGTTTGCAAGGCTGGCAGATGTACCGTTTGGCCATTCCTTGGCCGGTTCTGCAGTTTCTGATTTACACCCTCCCAGCTCCATGGCTGACACCTTTATGTCCATCCGTCCTATCCCTGCAGGTCCAGCTCGCCATGATAGATGCAGCTGAACTTTTCGCTCCTATCACCTTGTAAAGAACGTCCGCCTTGCCTATTGTTTAACATCATGGGGGAAAACAAAACTTTTTTTTTTTTTTTACCACCACAACTCAATTACTAGCCATTTTTTTTGTCTGAATTTGCAAGAGCATATACGGAATTTATTACGGTGCAATGAAAGAAGTTTAAAACCCCACTTCTTTTTATTCAGTCCCTTGAGCTGAACATTGTGCAAAGTAAATCAATGTAATTGCGGCTGGACCTACATTGTTGCCGGACTTGCTTCACACACTGTGCCATAGCACAGTAAATTTGAGGATCCAAGGAGGAGTAAGAGCTACTATAAGACTCCCAAAAGGGTGGGGTGGTGTGGGGGGTGGGGTCTGTCTGACTTCACCATTCAACTATGGAGCCTAGAAGCAATCACAAATAAAAACAGACTAGTCTTTCAAGTGCATATGGCAAGAAGAGGTGAATTTATTGGATAACAAAGCAGGGTCAGGTGCAAAACAAAAAATATAAAACAGGACCTAAATTCAAGACTATGTATGCATATTGCCTGCTTTTTTCTTAAATATACCAGCAATAATTCATATATTGCCCTTATGGCTTTTATAGGGGCAAATACTTAAATACAAAAAAAAAAAAAACAACACACACACAACATCATAGTGTGACTCTATCTTTTGCATCAGTAAATCAGATCTGAGAAATGTCCCTAAATTATGATTAGAAAAAAAATGAAGAGGGGCATGCTAGTTCCACTAAAATGAATGTATATATATTACCAGTACAAAAATAAAATTATCGCAAAATAGAAAAAGTAATTTTTATTACACTGAAAATGAAACAGGCTAGGACTAACAAAATACCTCAAACAACCAATGAGCCACATAGACTGACCTTAACATTCCTGCAGAAACCATACCTGAGCAAAATGCTCACAGTCCAGTCACGCATGAGGCTCAGATAAATAGCAACTACATGTAATGTATAAATAGAATAGCATGAAGTATTGCTAATGCACCAATTTTACTCTTCCTTCACCTGCTAGTTCATCACTTGAACTGGAAGTCCCCCCTTCACCCTGCAATCAAGCCCTGAGATAATAACCCAGTTTAAGTATGCAGCTGCTGCTTCTCAGAAGTCTTACTGAGGGCATCAACATCTCCAACTGAGCTTATTACAGAGCACAGCAGGCAGAACAAACAGATGATGATCAGGTAATGGTCTCATTAATGGTGATATTTTCCTCATTTGCAAAAGTGAAAATGGGATTTCGAGTTCTAGGGAAGTCAATGAACGTGTCCCTAACATTATTTGCATGTCTGATGCACTCTTGCCCTCCTGTGGAACCATATCAGACCCTTTCACAAACTCTCAATTAGATTATATATTAGCAACCCTCTGTAATCATTATAATCAAGAAAAGCTTTTCTGAGGTTCCTGGGGTCAGGCAAAGTTCAATGATAAAAGAGACACGACGCAGCAGTGGCATGATATTGTCTATTTCTCGTCCATCTTGAGCAGTACCCATTCAAAAAGGGCACATCTTTGTAATATATATTCTTTACACTCATTGTGGCCACTCATTATTTTGATGACCTTTGAATATCCCTTGGTCTTTTAACTTCGAGGCAATTTGTTGAAAGTATTTTTCTTATTCGCTCCAGTTTGAGGCATTTGTTTGTAAATATTATGAAGTACAAATTATTTTGCCGAGACATCTTAACAGCAATTTACATAAAATTTGTGGTAAGATAACTAGTAGAAAGCAGTATATTGGGTTTTTAAAATCTATTCCACTTTTTTTGGTTGTTATTGTTTTTTTTTAAGTTTCTAGATCATTAAATTGGCTTGGATTTCAAGGTGGCTTAACTTCCGGCATTACCTTCACCATGATACAATCACAAGGTCCAAAGTGTTAATGTAAAATTGATCCTAAACTCATCTGAAAGGCCAGGTACAGATGCAAAATTCATGTGTGACGAAACCTGCCCTCATCTGCATTGCTTGAAAGCTATGATGCTTGTTTTTGTGTTCCACTGGTTGAAGAGGGATGCCCAACCACAATGTGCCCCAAAAATAACCTGTCAAGAAAGCAGGTCCATTCAATCATAACATAATAATTATTTGTAAGGAAAAAAAGACATTTAGTACCTGAGGGCTGAGATTTTGATTTGCAAATGACAGAGAAATCTGTGACGTGCTTAAAAAAATTTTTAAAAAAGAAGCATACGAACAATATTCTCAGAGTAATCAGTTAGGGAAAGTGCATGTGGCATTTACAGCCCAGCCATTGATCACAAAACTCAGAGCAATATAATTCAGCAACCACAACTTAGATTTTATGATGGATTAATACAACTGGCTTTGTCACTTCAAGATAAGATGAGTTTGTGAGTCAGAGAGGCCCTGAGTTCCTGTTGCATCAGTAACCCCTGGCTTGTCAGCCATCATCTACAGCAGGTGAGTCAAAGTCAGACCTGCATGGCCACAGTGACTGCAGATCATTCCTTGCAATCAGCAGTCAATTGAGGATTTAAGAATAAAGTGTGCAGGCAATGTAGCAACACATTTTTTTGGGCTACCGATAACATTTTGCATTGACTTCAAAATATGCTTCACATTAAAAGCTTTAAAAGGATGTGCCCCCCACCTTAAAGACCTCCTGTGCCCTTATACCCCTCAAAAGAACTCTTTGTTCTAAAAGTGCTGGACTTCTGACTACTTTGAGAGTGAATAAAGTTACCATTGGCAATAGAACCTTCTCCCGACGAGCCCCACTCCCTTGAAACAATTTACTCCTGAGATTCGGGGAGCAGAGTTTATCTTTAAGTCCCATCTCAAAATGTTCTTGTACAGAAAATCCATAAGCTGAGGGAAATGATCGGAGAGTATTTTCTCTGGTTAACATAGAGGAAATTTCTGTCAATTTATATACTGTTAAAACTGGTGGCACTGAGCCTGCATTAACAGTTCCAATGGGGCAAGCTACAGCCATAGTCACCAGGGAGGTCCACATGACATCGGTGGCTAGTATTAAGTAAATCCACCTGGAACTGGTGGCAATGAGCATGCTCTAATGGCGCCAGTGGGGCCAGTCACAGTGTTTGCCACAAGGGAGGACTGTGTGGTCCAGGAGGTTTGTAGGCTATTTTTCAACTCCACACAGGATAGGGGGCACTGAGTAACCCAATCCATGCCAGTGGGATTACCTACAACCTAAGTCACTGAGGAGGATCATGTGTTGCTGGAGAGTGGAGTAGGATGTGCAATGTGTTTGCTTTATAGGCTGGGCTGAGACATAGGAGGAGGAAGACATCTTGATCTAACCCTTGACTCAGGGTTGAAAATTCAATCTAAAATGAAGTACAGTTCAGGGATTTTATCTAACTACGTTCTAATATCTGCGTAGCATGTATTTGTCCCTTTTTGTCCTTTCCACTGGCTCCTATACCTCTCCAGGCCCTGTGAAAGAAAGCCCAAAGACTTCTTCAGCAAAGTTCCTACGGCCCATGCCTAGTCACACTCTAGAGTTGCAGATGCACCACCAAGGCCCCCCAACTGCCAATGTCATCTCCACCACTTCACCTTTTTCATTATTATTACGTTCACCTCCTGAGTCATAGTCACCTGTGTAATCATTCATCTGCATAATCGGCTTCTAAAGGATTTAACAGACTAGTACTACTAAAACCTTTAAACAATCACTTACCCAGCCAGTGGAGGATGAGCTTCCCCACTGTAGCCAGGTTTCTCCTGAGATTTCTTGCCATTAGGGAGTTTTTATCTCCTCTGTTGAGGATTTTTCTCCACACTGTAATTTTTTTGCCTCATAAGCTGTTTAGGGGACTTATGCCTGGCATCTACTGTGCTGCTATAACGTAAAGTGCCTTTGCGACAGTTATTATGGTAAAAGTGCTGTACAAATAAAACAGAATTGAACATTTAAATCCCTCGTACCAAAACACAATTAAAACTAGGAGACACCGTGCCCTTCTGTGAATTTGAGATTTTCCCCTTTTACAATCAACACCATCTCTCCTGCAATTTCTTAGGTTGTAGCACGGGCAATCATAACTGCCTCTAGGGTATGTACGCCAGATGTATTCTTGGATAACGTCTGACCCAATTTTCCAGCAATCAGTGACAAAATTAAAAAAAAAAAAAAACTGATTGATGGTACATCAACATTTCTCCATGGGGAAAAAAAATCAAGCCATAAAATAGTCTGTTTTGATCTTGCATTTTTGTCAAAGCTTGAAGATTAAGCTTCTCAGAAATTCTGGGAACTCAAAAATTATGGTATGCCTCTAAACTATTGAATACTGTCTAAAATACAACCTCCACACCATGGAAGTGTATTGCTTATGCCAGAGACAGTCCTGACAGATAGGGATCCCACATAAATGGGGAATGCTTTCACTCTGTGCAAACCGCAGTTACACCCCAATAGAGTTCAAGTGCAGCCTTTCTTCAGGCCCAGTAAAGAGAGACAATGTCACTTTTCTCAGTTTTCAGTGAAATAGTAGCATGACTAATAACCATGCCCCCTTTTCTCTCTGTTCAATGAAAAAAGCTGTGAAGAGTCAGTTGAAACACTTTATTCATCATTTGGCAATGAAGTCTAACCCAGATCAGAATATGAAATGGCAAGCAGCAAAATGAAGTGAGTAAAACAATTTGTAATGCTATACAAGCAATGCACAAAGCAGCTTTTGCACACATTTAGCACATTTTCATACTCAAAGGTTTTAAGACACGGAAACACAGATACGTTATATTTTCTGCCCGAACACTCCCCAGTCTTGGGGCCTGCATATGAAAATTAATGTCATTCTGAATCTTTAAATAAAATAAAGCTGGAAGACACTTAGGAACTTCATCTCCAATTACCTGTTTGTTAAAAGGGGTCAGTGATTCTGACCCCTTGAAAGTGTTCAGCAGAACGATGTGGACCAAGAACATCTAGGGGGTTCTGGGATGATGCTCCCCCGGGGAATTTTTTTGTTTGAAAAAACACTTCAAACGGTCACTTCTAGTGATTTCTCTGGACCATCACCTTGAAAATTTTTGCTCCTAAAAGTTGAACTTAACAGAGGCCCATACCTCATGCCAGATAAAGTAGTCCCTATTTAGCAAATTTTACTTTTTATAAAATAAGTTCCATGAAGACCATTGCGTGTTCCAATTTTAAGTGGATTTATATTCCATTTTCATATTCTCAAAATATCTTTTTAATTGAAACATTATCAGCCCTTTAGAAATGAGTCAGAATCAGTTATGCAGACTATCATTTCTAATTTTAGAATTTTTTTATGAAAATGATCATAATAATCTTTCATCATTAAATAATCAAGTGTGTGCGTGCAATGGCGTGTCTACTGGGCATTACTAATTCTTTCTCTAGGCTGAAGACAGCAAATTGAAGAATGAAAATAAGATAACGAAGGAACAGTAAGATTAAGAATTTGAAATCCATCACATACTGACATGCATTGCATTATAAATAATGTGCATTGCACTCAAAATTAATACAATTTCATTCAGTACCATTATCTTCTGTATGTGTCACAGGTTCCTTTTTGTGTTTCTCTGGTTTCAAGTGCACAGACAGAGTAGATGAATTCAATAAAAATGCAGTTTATTTATAAAGCAGCTAAAAGTTCAGTTGGATAAAAACTGGGGGAATGGAAAAAAAAATCTTTTTCATCACTGGGCTCCAAGCGATGGCAGGAGGAGTACAGTAGCGGGAGGGGGCGGGACCACTGGGGTGGCGAACATCGAATGGCGTGGGGGAGGGGGCGGGACCGCTGGTGTGACGAGCCTCGAATGGCGTGGCTACAGCGCTGGTCAGTGGCACCTTTTCCTCCAAGCAGGAACTCTTCTCTGTTCTCTTTGTGGGTTCGTCTGGCTCGCACACATCTCCGTTGAACAAAAAGGTTAAAGCACCACACCAAGCTCACAGCGGAGGTAGACAAAACAAGTCCCTGAAATTTACTCGCCTCTGTCATCTTTAAGAATTCGTCTGGTTACCTTTCCAGCATCTGCCATTCTCCTGGGCCAGCCCCCTTTCCAGCATCTGCAATTCTCCTGGTCCAGCCCGCCGCACCTATGTCCTGCCTGCCTTTTTGGGCTGGGCCGCGAATAGCGGCCAGGCCCTTAAAAACGTGAATGTCGCTGAATGAGTGAGTGAGTGACTGCCTGAGTGATCAAGTTTAATGATTGGCTGGCCGGCGGGGAAGAAGTTCAGCGATTGGTCAGCCGGCAGGGAAGAACCTAAACGATTGGTTGGCCGACGATTGGCTGGCTGGCTGTTCAGCGATTGGTCGGCCGGCGGGGAAGAACTTCAACGATTGGTTGGCTGACGATTGGCTGGCTGGCCGGCTGGCCGGGCGTTGACGTCATTCATATTTAATATTTTTACATGTACAAAGGCGCCCCTCCCTTTGCAGCACATCCCGGTGGCGGCTGCAGACTTGCAGCATTCTCAATGTAACAGTAACTTTAAACAGAAAAATTAAGACAGAAAAATAAAAACATGAATTGGGTTAAAACTGTTTTGTGCAATCTATGTCTAAAACCTTTGTTTAAAAAAATCTGGGTTGAATTTTTTTTACATTTTTAATTATGTATTGAGGGAACGCTTTCTCAAGGAAGCGGAAGGCGCTGACACAAACGCAGTGGGAAGCGAAAAAGGCGAACGACATTAAGCAGAGAGGGATATGTTTTTCCCCTCCAAACAATATTTAAAAGAAAACTAAAGTACCTGATACAAACACTTACGTTACTCGTGGACGCAAGGACAGTGATGAAAATAACATTACAGATGTTAGAATTAAGCAACAATACTGTCACCGCAATAGCTTGCACCGAGCACCAGTTAGCTTGTCGCTCCGGTGAAGAGCATCAGCAGTGGATCACTAACTTTAGCGCTGCCATGCACATGGGATCCTTCCAACCAAGCATTGCATTTCCTGGAAGAAATTTCGGCACGGTGTGATTTGACAGATCCTTTCAATGATTTTTGTTTGAAAAATGGCAAAAGTTGCATTTTGTTAAGGAAACCGATGGTATTCTTTGATTTACCTGCACAACTACGGTGACAGTTTGTTAAGGGGGGATTGAGCAACTGGGAAAAGGCAAAAGAAAAACTTGGTCAGCATGAATTGTCAGGCCTGCACTCTGATTCACTACATGTGTTCGCTATGATTTAAGTAACTAATCAGTGCTATGCTGTCGGAGTTTGCAGCTAGGAGTCAACAAACTGCTAGGACAGTTGTAAAATTTATTCAGATCAGCTAAATTCCTGGGCCATGAAGGAATACCACTCAGAGGGCACAGTCATCGCCACAAGTACTGCGTCAGCTTATGTTTGAGAGAATGCACTCGTTATACCGAAATGGCTGTCACTTATCCGCAGTAAAAAGATGAAAATAAAATAAACAAAGTGACTATTTGCACTTATTTAAGTTCGTCCAAGCACAAAAATTGATCGAAATTTGCGTTAGACGCTCTTACAAGTGTGGCGAAGATGCACATTGCTCCATTGCCCACACTTATTTTAAGTGTGTTCAAAGCCAAAATTTTTTTCTTGGCCAAACTTATTTTTTAAGCTGTGGCCAAGGGAAAATTTTGCATTGGCCACAGGTATAAGTGCGAAGCGTGGACAAGAAAAAAATTCAGCATTGGCCACACGTAGGCTATAAGTGTGAATATCATCGGCCTAAAATAAAATTGCCGGTTTCGGAGCATTTTAAGAATGGTGGTGATGAGCCCAAAGGGAGCGATTGTCAGGCTATCATTATTTTATGCCTTTTATGGGATTAGCCTGCTGCCTGGATGTATTTCTGTTGGCAGAAGTGAGAAGTTACATTCATTAAAGATGGTTGATTGAATTAAAAAAGTAAGTCCTTTATAATGCGATGAATCACTTTATTCAAATTTAGGATTTTGTCCGAGGATCATTTGTTTATTTTTGGGACTGCAGACCTCGAGTAGCTCATAAAACGGCACATGATGTGCCGATTCTGTGCCGATGTTTCATAGGGTGCGACAGGAAGAGGTTTCTGTTTTAAATGTAAAAAATGCTGAAATGGGAGATGGGATTCAGAGAAAGGGAAAGAAGTAGGCTACGTATCAAATTTCCACTTTTTTTGCCTTTTTACTCACCAGAACGATTTTAAAAGGGGGCGCCCTTTTAGGAGGGAGAAGGGAGGTTTATAATTTCAGATTAATATTTAATATTGTCAATGCGCACCCTTTTCTTGGGTGCACATTCTCAGACAGCACTTGGCGGTCCAGCCATATACTAGGTTGCACCTAGTCTTGTTATTTGTCGCTGTCCAATCACGGAATGATTGATACCAGCTGCGGTTGCGCTGCTATCAGGTAGGGGAGGTCCTCCACACAAACACACGTGAGAGACTTAACACAATGAACAAAAACACCCAATTAAACCCACTGCAAATTAGCCACAACACGAAAGTATAGTGCATCAAAAAAACAGTCTCTCTTAGTCACTCTGTGACATATGTGACAGCAGGCACATCCAAAAGAAGTGATTTTAGAAAATTCTGCTAGTTTCTTCTCTTGTGCCTCTCATGCTTGATGGAAAGCCCAATTTAATAACTTCTTTTCTATCTCAAGTTGAATGAAGCTTTCAAAATTCAAAGCACATTTTCTTCGTCAGACGACATTGCTCAAACGCACGCTAGCCAGCTAGCTACCAAGTGATGTAGCTGCTAGTAATAACCAGGGAAAATATATTACCTAGCAAGCTATGTACCTACAGTGATTCGGAATTTTCTTGCTACAATATATGCCTATACTAACTTTTAGCTTCTAAAAATAGCTAGCTAGCTAGCTAGGTTATAAATAATAGCTATGAACAGATCACTGTTATCACTCTGTGTTTGAGGTGAGCATCCTCGTCAACAAAGTCCTCAAAATGAACATGGCCAGGCAGATTTAACTTTGCAGCAGCTCTTATGTGGTCCATGGTTGCTGCACAATGGTATGTGGAAAAATTGGAACTAATCGAGAAACATAGCCTGTACCCATTTAGCTTAACTATCCTCAATACCAGTCCTTCATCTGTGGAACAGTAAACATATCCAGGAGAACAACCAATTTTGGACCCTTAGTGCTCGATACCATGCTTGATTGAAAGCCCCATTAACAGCATCTCATCTTTGTTCCAAACAAACGCTGGGTTTTGGTCGACCGCCAGCTTTAATATGTGACCTATTGTAACTGAAAAGGTTAAACAAAGTTTCCAGAATTTTGTCTTCCACATTTTTACTCAGACGGTGTTCTTCAAATGCGAGCAAGCTAGCGAGCTAGCAAGCAATCCAATTAGTCGTACCCACAGTAGAATTAAATACCAATTAAAAATACAGGCCTATACTGATTCAATATTCATGACCTGCTATAGAGGCCCATACTACAAAATGTTATTCACAATATTACCACAGTAATACAAATAACTGCAGATTTCAAGAAAAAAAAAGGCAGTGGCTATTTTTACACCTAACTAATTAGCTATTCTTACAAAATTCCACATGTGCAAGTGCAATGAACGATCTGGTACTCCTGTTATTGAATGTAGGCAGGAAAATTCCTGGCTTCGGGTTGTAACCCTAACCCTAGTCCCACCCCTAACCCTAACATTGCTGACTGGCTTGAAAATATCCACTTTTGTTAAAAAAAGAAAAGAGGAAAAAAGCAAGTGTGAAAGTCAAGTTGGCTAACTGACTAGCACAAGTGCTTATTCCCAATGGCTAAACTGTGGACTTTTCATACTTTCTGTCTATCATCTTGTGCTGCTCGTCAGTCAGACAACTTGACCTTCACACTAGCTTTACCAGTGGATCTTTGGATTATATAAGTCATATCGCAAATTACATTTTGTAGTATAGGTCCATATAAAAGCTACTGAAAGTACATTTTTAATGAGTTTTAATTTTATTCTGGATATTAGGAGCTGGCTGTATCACTCACTAGCTAGCCAGCTTACTCACTTGCATTTGAATGATGCAAGAACAAATAGTGGAGGACAAAATTCTGGAAACTTTGTCTTTTTTAGTTACAAGAACTTAGAAACATATTAAAGCTGGCAGGCTGCCAAAACCCATCCTTTGGTTGAACCAATGAAGAGATGCGGCTTTGAATCAAGCATAGCACAAAGAAAATCTTGGGTCCAGAATTGGGTTATTTTGTTTGGTTATAGGCAGGTGAGGATTTCGTTGACCCTTTGGCTCTAAATTACAAAATAATGGAAACGAAATATGAGGTTTTTTTTTAAATCACGTCAGGAATACAGTGAAGAAAATGATATCCACTATCAATATCAACAGGGGTTGATGAAAATGCTCGCAACTATATGTCTACTGTTCCAAAGGTCAGGGAATGCTAGAGCAGGATAGATAAGTTAACTATCTAAAAGGGTAAGTGCTGTGTTTCACGGTTTGTCCCAATTTTTACCAGTGTGCTATAATGAAGGATCACATAAGAGCTCAAGCAAAGTTAAAACTGATGGGCAGTGTTAACTAGGGGTGTGTTTTCGCAACCAGAACCAACATGTTTGTGCTTTGATTACAGCGACTTCAATTCTGCATGAATGATGTTATTGTTTCAACCAAATGAGAACTAAGGGTTGATGTGTTCAACACCAACTCAAGAATGCGGAAAGGAAATGCACACATATTTTGATGCTTACCATGTTGGTCAGCATTAAATGGCAAAAGGTTAAGTAGGAAGTAGGGACAAATGCTCAGCATTTTCCAATCTTTGAAGATGGCCGTGCCTTCTGTGCTCCCGCTTCCACCTGTTCCCCATTGTTAATCGTTATGGTTTATATTTATGTTCCTGGTCTATATTCCTCCCCTGCTGGATTACTTCTCATCTAGCCTGTTAGCTTAAAAGCTCTTTGCTCTCTGTTCTTGGAAAGAGAATTTATATTAACAACATTATTAAGGATATTTCCCCTTGCTATCTCCAGTTCAGCGAGTCGGCCAGTCCCTCCAAGAAAGGAGTTTGTGACAGGGCACTGCCTAAGGTGCACTGTACCCCAGATTTTCTTCCTGCAACTGACCTTAGACCTCTCCCTGACATTGGCTTGCTCTTCCCTTTTGATCCTGTTTGCCCCTTGACTGACTCAGACTGTCCCAGACTACGTCTTCCATCCTGAGTATATAGAGTTCTTTTTCCTCAATTAGCTCCAATTGTGGCTTCTAAACCTTTATTAAAGTGCCTTTGTGGCTTTCTATGGATCTGCACCTGGTTTCTTCTCTGAAGTTCGAATTAGAACAATCCAGCCACCCATGGAGCCAGCAGATTGCACTCACTCCTCTGATGCGATCTGAGTTCAAGGAGTCTGGGGCAACAAGAAGCAACACTTCATCAGCTTCATTATTCTGTCAGTGCCATTTCTAACCAATTAGCTGCCATCTCTGAAACCCCCCTGGGACTCTGCCCCTACTGCTCAGGCAGCCAGTTCCCTACTTTTGCAAGTGCAAACACAGTCTAACTCTTCAAGGGAGCCCAGCATCACCCTGTTGGACCCTTATGATGCCAACCCTTCTACCTGCCAGAGTTTTCAGAAGCAATGTTCCATGATCTTCATCTCCAGCTGTCTACCTTTTCCACTGAGCGATCCAGAGTGGTAAACACCATCACCCATCTGACTGATCAAACCCATGACTGGGCTACAGCCTGATTAGAGGTCGGCAATCCTGCAGTATTCAGATTCCCTGACTTGGCAGAGGAGAAGAAGAGGGTATTTGACTAAAACTATGCTGGTCACAGACTTGCCTGGGTTCAATCTACAGACCAGTTGCACTTCTTCCTCCCAGCCACAAGGAAAAGTTCCCTGATCTGAAAGTGAGTTTCACAATCTACCACAACCTCTGTCAGGCCACCTGCAAGCCCCGAGCCCTTCACTTCCACCACGCCATTGATCTCCCTCCAGGAACATCATCATCTAAGGATCAGCTGTATTCACCGCTTGCACCTTAAACTAAGGTGACAAATGAATACATCTGGTTCCCTGGCTTCTTGTACCTTCGATCCATCATCATCTCCTGTTAGTGATGGCTACTTCTTTGTGTCAAAAGCAGATGGCTCCCTCCATCCAGGGAGTGGTTGAACTCTATCACCATTAAAAACGACTACCCTTTACTGCTAATGGATTTAGCCTTCTCCAACCTCCAAGGATGCCACTCCTTCACTAATTTGGATCTCCATAATGCCTACTATCTGGTTTGCATTAGAGAAGAAGGGAAGTGGTTGATGGCTGCTAACACCCCCTCCGGCTACCAACAGTACTTGCTGATGCCATTCGGGCTTACTAACACCCCCGCAGTGTCCCATTATCTTATCAATGATTTTCTCTGAGACATGAGCTCTTACTTCGCTTACATCTACCTTGTCGAGATCCTTGTACTCTCCTACATTCTGGAGGATCACTCTTGGAATGTCTGCCATGTTATCCAACGTCCACCGGAGGATCAACTCCATTTACAACCTGAAAAGTGTGAATTCTATCAGACATCAGTTAAGTTTCATGGCTTCTCAGTCTTGCAGTGGGAAATAAGGATGGATCAACCAAAAGTACAAGCCATCCTGGATTTTGCGGACTGCAAAAAACTTCAGAGATTTCCTGGCTATGCTAACGTTTACTGGTGCTTAATGCAAAGCCAGACTACAGTTGCTGCTCCTCTTACTGCCCACATCTCCCGCAAGGTTCCTTTCCACTGCTCTACTCCTGCCTGCAGAAGGACAAATTTACCTATGCTCCTGTCCTGGCTCTCCCTGGGCCTCAACACAAGTCCTAGTAAAAGTTGACGCCTCTGACATTGGTGCTGGTGCAGTCCTCTCCCAGCAGGCGGCTGATGGCAAGGTCCATCCCTGTGGCTTCTCCCATCAATTCTATTCCTGCAAAGAGAAACTGCACTATTGGGGATTGTGAGCTCTTGGCTATCAAGCTGGCATTTTAAAAATGGAGGCACTGGCTCGAGGGGACCAGTATTTCCTTGATCATGAGGACAGACCTCTGTAATCTCAAATACCTGCACTGTGCTAAAAGACTGATTCCCAGGAAGGCCTAATAGTCACTTATTTTTGCTCATTTCAATTTCACCTTCACCTACCAACCGGAGTCGAAGAACTGGGACTGATTTCGCAAAGACCTTGCAAAAAAATTAGCAATGCGAGGGCTTAGCGAGGTGATTGCGATCAAGCAACTTTAGCGTAGTGAGAGATTTAGAAAAGCTTTCACTAATTATCTGCAGGAGCGTTGCTTTCATCGATACTGCAATTCATGCGTGGCCTTGTCTTCCAACAATTTTCGAGCCCTGTCTCATCCCAACGCGTCATATATTGGCAAAACCTGACCAAGCGTTGATATACAACACAAAAGGACGCTTTTGGTGTCCTTATTTGATGGCAGTTGAAAACTAACCCTACCGCCTAACCCCTAACCCGAACCCTAATCCTAAGTGTCAAATAAAGACGCCTAAAGCTTCCTTATGCATCGTATATCGACGCTTGGTCAGGTAACGTCACTATATGATGAGTCGGGATAAGAATGTGTTTGGGCCCTGTCTCACATTATGCCCATTTAATATGTTCATTTAAGTGATGCAGATACCGTACCTGCAACATGACTACGCAACTTGGTTCAGTCCAGGCATAGATGGGGTCGTGGTTGCTTGTATGATGGGGAAACATTTGGTGGCAAAATGGATGAATTTGAGCTCATGATCGCTAATCCCTTGTCCATTAATTGCATGTCTTCATTTTGGGACAGTCTCTTTCTAGCAATAAGGCTGCCATCAATACAACCAATGATGTCTGGTATTTGCCGATGCCGTTCATCAAAATACCCCTCCTTTATTTCTTGGTGGCAATCATGTTCATGCAGGAATTTGAAGTAAAGATGAGTCTTCCTCCTCTATGCGGTAAATACATGTGGTGCTACGCGAGATACCGATGCCTGGCTACTGCCCATTAGATCCCCGCATGTGTACAGGTTATGCCCCGTGAAATAAGACCAAAGTGCACACAACACCTGCAAATGCACAGGAAACGCACTGGACCTTTGTGTTGGGCTTTCCAGATTGTCCTAAATCAGTTCAATCAATGCCAGGATGAAATGTCTTGGTAACCGAAATCGTTTTAGAAGCTTTGTGTCATTCAGAGACTCTGTCGGGTTGATCCTATCAGGGATAACCCTTTCTCGGCTGAAAACACGACAAGCTTTCTCTTCCAACTCGAGAAACAATTTCATTCTTTAAGCCTCTCTACACTTTGTGAGCAGTCAGGAGCTCCCGATAAAAAATGGCCAGTTCATGAAGGGATGGCAATCTGATTCCAATTGCCCAAATTTAATGAAGCCGTTGTGAAATCAAGCCAAAGTCTAGCGGGGGCTTGGTGATGTGATTGCAATTTACTGATTTCAGCAAGCTCTTTGCAACTTGTGTGGCGATGCGTGGTCTTCCTGAATTACAAAATTGGCGATGAGAGGACTTTGCGTGTTCGCAAATTTGTGAGGTCTTTGTGAAACTGGTCCCTGGATACCAGATGCCCTCTTCCACCTTCATTCACTCCCTCCTATGAGCTAATTGCAGCTTCTAAACCTCTATTAAAGTGCCCTCACAGCTTTCTGAGGACCTGTGCCTGGTTTCATCCCTGAAGTTCGTAACATGCACAGTCCGTAGATCTGCAAAGAAGCAACAACAAATTCCAGTACCAGTTTCTGTCCTCATGTATGGAGATCCCATAGAGCTGGCATCCAATGTACAGCCAAGTATGAGTGAAATGTATATAATTCATTCAAATGTCATTTGTCAGGCAATAAAGCTAAAAATGCAAGATATATGCAATATAATAATTTTACAATTAGGAAGGGTTTTAATGGTCGATGTCACAGTGAATGATTTACCAGCCAGTGTTACAGTCTGTGTTACTGGGCTTTTACTGAATTCATGGATCAAATATCTTCTACTAGCTACTCCCAGCCAAGGTCCGCGAGCTAACATTGTTTGCACGCCTGTGACTGGATAAATGAAACCCAACAAAATGAAATCAAAGTTCATATGACACAAGAAAATGTCAGCAAGAGTGCAGATGCAATAACTTTGGCTATTTAGCACATGACACCTGTTATTAGCAGGGCACATCAGTCACTAGGTGATGTTTTCCAATGCAACGCACTGGAGGGAAAAGTTTTTCACAGCATAACAAACATGCTTGCCATACCACAACCACACACCATAAGGATGTACTTTCCATTCCCTTCTACTCTTAGGAGAACAAAATCTAGCCATGCCAAGGACCCAGAGACAAATCTTGAAGTAGAATTCGCCAAGGTAAGCTGTAATTACAGGCTGTTCCAGACAACATCTGTTACTGCAGCATTCCTCCAGTCAGCCCTTATGAACTTCTGAAGACAAGTCCAGGCATCCTCTAGAGTTCATGAGCGACAAAGGCCCATGGCAGTATGATCTGGGAATTGCTCCTTTTAATTTCCCTCTGAGAATGTACAGCTGGAGTGATACAGAAGGACAACATATTATTTACACTTCCTTGTTTGAAATGTGACTATGTAGCTCAAAGACCTCTTAAAACTTAAGACTGACACACTGCTATGCACTGCACCATTCAAATACAGTCAGGGAAGGTGCTGAAGATGGCCACTATCTATATTATTCACTGTAGAGTTGTTATGCCAGCCACATCAATGATGAACAAACACTGAAGAGCGCAAATCTCTTTAAAAATTAATTTGCGCGCAGTTCAATAATGTTTCTTTTAATGATGAAAATGTAAACTAAATTAATTTTGTTACACTTGAGAATAAATTGCTAGAAATTGGCATATTCAATGACTTAAGTAGGATACATCACCTATCAATTCATACAGCACATGCTGCAACAATTGTGACAGATACAAACTGCATGCCAGACAAGGGGAAAAAAAGAAAGACACATTGAGGTGCACAGACAATGTGCTGTGGTTTTTTCCAGAAAATGTCCAAAACCACAGCTTTTTTTTTTTTTTTTGTTTGTACTCTGATGTACCTGCAGAGTAGTTATTTTAGAAACAATCTGTAAACTTGTTCAATTCATGTCTGACTGCAATAAATGCGAGCTCTCCTTTTTTATAGCCTTAGAAGACAGTTTACAAACAAAGTCTCCGCCTGTAAACTGTTCCGTCTGATGCAGCCCGCCTCTCTGAACTCCCAGCCCTGAAGACTGTGAAATAAGATATGAGGCTTCATTCCCATCACAAATACTGATACGACCCATTCCAGAGAGGCCTCTGACGTGAGGTCAGGCAGAGTTCATCAAAATGCTAAATGCTCACCACTAAAACAGCATTTAAGGTGACGTGTTTTCATTTCTATGCTTCCTTGAGGCAGACGTGAATGTTTTTTGCAATCTGTTCAAAAAGAGGGAGGGGAAAGGAGAAGGAGAGAGAGAGAGAGAGAGAGATGGAACAAATGGCAAGGAAACGTATGAACTCTGGGGCAAATAAGCCACGGTGTCATTAACATTGTTGTTTATGCTATAAAAACTCTGCGCAAGGTTGATTTAGACTGTACTGCTGTGTCACATACCGCAATAAGTTCAAAAGTTCAGCGCAACCATGAACTTTGTCAGGGCACAGCAGGAAGTTCCACGAAGGCACCACATTTAAAGCAAAGTCAGAGGAGTGCTTGGTGCCCCACAAGGTGAACATGCACATTTAAGGAGGGCGGGAGGCTGACAGGAGGTTTGAAGGCACTCCACACACACAGTTAGACACAGAAACAATTACGCACACACAAATACACGTGCGCGCACGCACACACACACACACACACACACACACACACGCATGCATGCAAATGCACACAGCAGCCCATTCTAAACTGTACAGTCAACCCTTGCAATTATTTTATAGTCCTCTTTTCGTTGAAAGAACAAATGGTAACAGCTTATGAAAATCAAGCCCAGCTGCATGGTCAGTGCACTCCATGAGTCCAGTGAGTGCTTTAGAGCTCTATCGAGCTGTGCAAGTAGAGAGAGCTCTTATTTTGGGGAGCAAAGTTTGGCGCTTCCTTTTAATTCCATTTTTTAGAAGTTTTGTATTCACGTGCAGATCTGTGTCCTGATGGTGGTTTTCCTCTCAGTCCAAAAGACAGGAGGAAAAACCAAACAAAAGGGTCATGACTCTGTTGGTTTGTACGCCAGCTGATGGCTGGACTAGACTGTGCAAACCAGTACAAAGCATAACTGGTTTAAGAATGGAAACAAACATGCACTATTGTTACAGACTAATCTACCATTCTTTCCTTTTTTGGTAAAGACCAGTAAATGTGGACCCCAATGCGGCACACTGGTCTGACAAAAAGCATACAAGTTTAATAATAAACTTAAAAATTATAGTTAACAAGGCTTAAATGAGTCACAATGAATTGTTATGTTGAACACCATACAAAATATTCAAAGATGTGTGGTGGGGTAGACCAGTGGTTCCCAACCCAGTCCTCAAAGACCCCCTGCCCTGCACGTTTTTGCTCCAGTCGTACTCTTTCACACCTGATCCATTTAAGGGCTTCATGATGATTGGTTGAAAAAAATCTACCTGAACAGGGTGTGCATGAAGGTGCATTGGATCTTAAATGGATAAGGTGTGCAAAAGTAAAGCTGCAACAAAAACCTGCAGGACAGGGGGTCCTTGAGGACTGGGTTGGGAACCACTGGGGTAGACAGTAACCTCACTATTAACTGCAGGATTACTCTCATCTTTGCAATTATATAATTTACTGAATTGTCTTGATCAATATTTTAGCAATAATGATTAAGAAACATTTATGTTAAAGAGATAACTAGGAACCACTGCAACATTGTAAAGATGGACATATCATGAATAACTAATAAAAGGAATAATCTAAATCTTTTCTGAATTTCTCCCCCTGTTGTAGCACTTTTCAAAGAGAGCACTTCAAGGAAACACACTTGTATTTGATAAAAAAATCTAGTTAAATGTATTAAACCAGCATACAATACAACATGTTCAAGAGTGCTATGATCCAGACAATAAACCAAATGCAGATTCAGAATGCAAGCCACAAGAGTGTAGTATTTATTAACAGGAATATGGTAACTGAGGAAGATAGGCCGAAGCTCAAAACTGAGGAATTGCAGTCCAGCAAAAATGTCTGTATAATTGGAGTAGGTGAGGGCAAGTCTGTGCCAATGCCAGAAACTGTCCAGAAGAAGCCAGGTAGAGAATCTCACTCGCAGGTGTAGGACTGCTTTTAATGCAGGAATGACGGTTTTACTAGAATGCGGTTCCAATCCTGGAGACCGATGAAGGCTTGGGAGGTTGTTCCTGTTAAACAGAGAAAGAAAAGTTGCAAACATGTCTTCAATTTACTATAACTGAAGCACAGGGAGGGGTAGTACTATGCTTAATACTAGGAGGCATTCACTGACTGGAAGGTTACATGGGGACTGACCCTTAAGAATTCAGCACACAAAAGCATGCAACAACAACTTATATAGATGGAACAACGACATGTAAGGGGCTAGATTTACAGCAGAGCACACAGAGCATGTGGGAACTGACGAGACAAATACATCAATTTAAAAGACTGCAAAACTCGCGCAAACTACTGGAACACGGGAAGATTACCTGTGGAAGCACAGTGGTCGTAACACAAGAATGTTTTGTTAAACTTAACATTCTTGTGTCACGACCTCTCTGCTAGCACAGTGATACCGTAGCATAACTGTTCAATTCATTACATCACAAAGTTGCAAAGCATTTTCCTGTCAAAGGAAAACATGGATGCATCCTTCAAAGATTCTGAACTGAATGAATCTTTGAAGGACGCATTGTTTTCCTTTGACAGGAAAATGCTTTGCAACTTTGTGAGGTAATGAATTGAACAATTATGCTACTGTGTAACACATGAAGGCAAGATACCTGACCAAAGTCAGGGATGTGGGGGGTTTTCTTTTTTACACAGTGTTGAAAAAATCCTATACATCCAAATAACTCAGCAGTCATAAACAGAGATGAGGATGGAGTTCCATGGCATTTACCGCAACAAGGCCAAAGCCCCGCAAAAGGATGTGACACATCCCTGACACATTTGAGCACCAAGCCTTTGAAGAACATTGTCTTCTGCAACTTAATTACAAATTCATTGCCCTGCCAGGAAGTGTCCTCACAAGGTTGTGAGAGGCACCAGAATTATTTCTCCACAGCACCCATCAATTTCAGTGGCAGTAAAAAGGACACAAAAAAATCTCAAGACTGCTGCTCCCTTAGTTAAAATGGGTAGTCGGGTACCATCTGCACATGAAGACTTTGTTTCCAATACACAATATATCCATTTTACTCATTTTGAGTAAATCAGCTTTTTCTGTGCTGGCGCCAACTGCATTTTATAGAAAAACACAAACTTTGACCATGAAAAAACACACCTCATAGAATAAATGTATAAAAACAGATTTTTGCACCATTTGTGAGAAGCACAGGGCTATCGCTCAATGGTATTATCTCAATATTTGTCATTTTGGCACTTATTGCGTTTTGGAAACAAACTCTTCATGTACTGCATTCACAGGTGGACCATACATGTTATTACAAACATATTTCAATTAGTAAATATCAAAGGAAGAAGTCCTGGAGCACACAGTTATATAAGGCGATTTATTAAGGTGCAGGTGACTAACGTTTCGACACAAGGTCTTCTTCAGAGTCAAACAAATATTTCAATTAGTATCATACTGCATGTCAATGCATTTCTTGACATAATCTTTGACAATTATGTGTAGGAACTGGCACAGTGTCATCAGCCGAATTAAATGGTCCAGTAAAATTTCAATTTATGATTTAAAATTTGGAATTCTTTGCATAAACCTGCTTGTTATTATGTATTCATGCATTATACACAGCGTGGATATGCCGTATACCCTTCCTTAAGTCGTTTTTTTTTTATTTGTAAAAAGTAAATCTGAAAGAAATATTTTACAATACTAAACAAGGATATTTGTATTGATTTCCCAACAAAATGACTTTTTTTTTTTTTTTTTCTTCAGGCCATGTAGATACCAAGTCAGTGGCAGCCATTTCAATTCAAGAACACTGATTCTTCCATTTAAACATTCGATGTCTGACAAGTGCAGCAGTGCAACTGATTAATTTCACACAGCACAATTATTTCACTAGTTATGGTCATGTCAGGGCGCCACAGCATCAATTTAGCTGGGGTTTGGTACCATCTATTCCACACTGTACCACACGTTTTTAGTGAAGCACCAGCTTTGTCTTCAAACAAAACAGAAAAAATGAAGGGTCACTAAAGTGATGCCGAAAAAAAACTATTCTCCTGTCCTCCCCCAGAAAATAAGTCTGTCTTCAGGTGCATGTGTGCCAAGGCCCGTGGGAAATTCACCCCAGACCATAAAAAATCACCACAGACTGTTACAACAGCAGAAATCTGCACCACATTCACCTTCTCAATTGTTCAAAATAGATGGGTTTTGCCTCCCCCTCAGTCTTATAATCCTTAAGAAAAATCCTCCGCAGCCCTGTTCTGTATTCACTGGGGCTGTGCGATAAGAGCTAGGTGCTGTCATGGTCAAAGCTTATGAGTCCACCTTTAACTTATTTGTGTGACCTAATCTCAGGATCCCACTGGAGCCACTCAGAAAGTTCACAATGAGTTTCCCCTGGTATAACACAGTATAATATTCTGCATTGCAAGAGCACACGACTTGTAACATTTTAATAACAACGATGGAATTTTAACTGGCAATTATTTAACTGAAAACCCCAGTCACTATACAGTATCTAATAGTTACTGAGTCAGACCCAAAACAAAATGTAATCAAGTCTAAATCAAATGTAATAGAGACTGATTTAAAAAATTATTCTGTCGTTCATAGTACGTACACTTGAAAAACAATTCATCCAATCATTTATTCATAAAAATGAAAATATTTCCAGTCTAAAAAGCGGAAATTGGCTATTCCAGTAAAACTCATTAAATAGAATTCACCCCTTTCCCATACTACAAGCCAGGCTGTGAGCTACAAGCAAAGACTTGATCATGATGTGTACCAAGGAAGGTCGAGGACCAAAACAGGGTAAAGTTCCTGGGAGAGACAGGTCAGTTTATGATTAAAGAACCTCAGTCACTAAATAGGACTTCATTACCACAATATTATGTTAGCTAAAATAATTCACCATTATTTTATTATTTCTACTGTTACCAGAAAAATAATTTTTTAAAAAGTCACCTCCCAGCACCCATCTTTCTCCTAGAGTCTTGCGCACCAGCCATCCCAAGCCCCCACCCCCCCCCCCCGCCTCCCAGAGTAGCATCTGCCCTGCATGTGAACTGCGCTGAACTTTCTCCACTATGCCCTCTCAGCAGAGATGATGACCAGCTGGCTGACAGCACTCAACACTTGAGCACAACTTCCATAGACAGCGATGTCAGGCAACTACCACCTTCTCCCCTCTACCCTCATACAGAGCTCTCATCTGGTGAAAATAACCCACCTTGATAAATGGAAGCAGGCAGGAAGGAGAGCCACGCAACAGAGAGGTTGAGGAAATATATCTTACCAATGTTGTTATCTGGTAACATGCATAAAAAAAATTATGGTTCATGGAGGCATAAAAATGGCGGTCAAGAAAACATTGTGTGGGCACAAATTAGGATATATTTCAGAAAGAAAATGAACTATGCTCATAAAGTAGTATAATAACACATGCTTGGAACGATAAAGAGGGGCTAACGGTTGGGTGTACGAGGACCACCACACCTTAACCAAACACGAGCACTTAGCAAGTAGCGGTGACCCCCCTTCAAACATTTTGAGAAAATGCAGCACGCTTCACTGGTAGGTTGACACTTAATACGTTCCTACATCCATCAAGTACACAAACCAAAACGTGGAGTTATTTTTGGTTCGGCGTGGTATGCGAGTTTGTCTAACCAAGCGGCTTCCCAATGAGACAGAAAAGGACAGGGTTCACTTGATTTTCCTGGCAGGCGTTTTAGCACGCAAGCAAGCGGTCAAGATGAGTTTGAAACTGTGTTTGTGGGTTTCAAGACGGCTGCTGTGGCGGGAATTAAACTAAAGCAGCAAGAAGACTGGCCAGTTCACAGAGAGGGCAGCAGCGATATAGAGTAGCGAGACAGTGTGACACTTCTGCTCACACATATGCTGAAAGAGTTAACTCTTTGACGGGGCCCTCCACAAATCTCCCATTACCTCAGTAACACTCCTCGCAACATTTCACCCCTATTGCAGCACCCATTATCTCTACCTTTCATACTCAGTGAGTTCACTCCCGTGTCAGGGAAAGTGGGCAGGTTCATTTATCCGGGCACTCCATCACTGCTAATAGGAAATACTGTTGCGCTCCATTGGAGAGGCTGAAACAAAGACACACACTTTAAAAGGCATTTTAAGACTTGTTGCAATTTCCCACTTTTGAGGAAAATGTTAATTATGGACAATAATGAAATTTGATGTTTAGTGTATATTGCACCAAATGGTAATTAAACTGTAGGAGTAAATCACTCAGATCAATACTGTTTTACTATTTCCTCAAGTAAAATCCAGGTGCTGAACAGAGGGGTAAGCAGGCGCGGAATAGACTCTGAAGTCACTGTGGCAGCATGACATCATTTGTCCTACATTTTAATGACAGAGAACATTACTCAGTTAAATAGTCACCTCATTTATCATTTCAACCACAATACAATCACTACTACTTCGAACAATATTTTTACTCCTAGTTTGAGCATTACCCTACTCAGTAAGATTGACACAATTTGAAGATTGGGAAGCAGTTTTGCCACTAGCAAGTACCATGGAACACCTTAATTTGAAGCCAGGAACACAAGTTTTCTCCCAGTGCTGGATGTGCCAGCTAGTGTTTACTTTAAGAAGATTCTAAACTAACAGAAATAAACCAAACTTCAATTTTTCATTTCGTAGACTGAAAATATTAGGTCCATTTGAAGGATTTTAACAAACTGACCCAAAATTTGAATTTACTGGGGAGTGGTGGTGTGTATCACTCATACTTGGTCTGGACAGAAAGACATGTAAAAGTGAATGTTTGAATGTAATTACATTATTTTTACCAGTTGGTCTGACTACATTTTCCAAGATAAAAAGTTATCTTTCTCCTTTTTTAGGCGATAACTCACTAAGAAAAATGATGAAGTTACAATCCTCAGGTGTGTATATGAGACAGCTAGATAGTGTAATATTAGCACTTGATAAAAATTTGCAATGCCCTCTGCTGTTCTGGCAAACCTATTCAACCATTATATGAATATTACAGTACACAGCCTGCACCATATAAATCCCAAATTTACCCCCCAATTTTTTTTTTGTCCCCAGCTGTGCCCAGCTAGTTCCTATAATGAGAGTTGTCTCGTTGTAAACCACAAAGATTAAACTTTGCTTCTTCAATGTGCTTAATATGGATCCAAATAGCCAAGCAGTGAGACAAGACCCCAAGAGTGGAATATAATTAAGCCACTGAATTACCACAGAGCAAATCTAGGGGAATCAGTAGTTATGAATGTGCTCTGAGTTGGGCACCAAGGCATCCCAGGTGTGGTTGTTGCTTAGCACAGGACAGACAGCGACAGGTGAAGGGTAATGCACTCACAGCAGGGGAAAAGGTCAGTTTTACAGCCTAGGATCCCTCATCAAGTGATTCTGCTCAGCCCTGTTCCAGGCAAAGACCTCTGACCTGTCCACAACCTTCTGTGATGTTAATTCTTATTTATAGCTAAATCAAACTACATTACTGGTCCTCCAGGGGGGAATCTGCCAGAGTTTGTTACAGTTTCCCATAAGGTTTTCTGTGATGGATTGTCCGACACAGGTTAATGATCAATTCACAATCTATTAAAAACTGCGTATTTAGCTAGAATGTTTCAATTGGTAGTAAAACTATGCATAAACTAAGAACAGTAACAAAACTGCAGGAAGGATGAAAAAATACTGTATGCATTCCTCAATAAGATCATATCTTAACAGCTGGCCTGACTTTTATCAAAAAAGCATAGTGAAATTTCACTGTTGATTTATTTGTACATTCTGCAGCTTTTATGAAAAAAAAAAAAACAGCCAATGAAGACGACTGCAAGCATTTTAGGTGTGTGTGTGTGTGTGTGTGTGTGTGTGTGTGTGTGTGTGCGTGTGTGGAGGGAGTTGCTCATCTGCTGCAATTTGAAGTGGTACCTGTTAAGTGCCGTCATTAACTCGGAGACAAAGCGTCTTGGCAGCAGCATTGTCCACAATAGCCTCGGCTTCCTGATAGCTCAGGACATGTTAATTGTTTGATGGTCCTCCATGAACATAATGAGTGAAAAACAAGACACAGCTTATTCTGCTTCATCTAGACCCTCATCTACACCCTTGGTTGGACTCGTAGGGCATATAACATGTACATTAAATGCTTATCCTACCCAATTTTCTGAATGTTCAGGGTCAGATATGGATCTCATAAGATGATCCTCCCCTGCCCCCCATTTGAACTTATTTTGACTCCCACTGTGACCCAGCTACTTAGCATTTTACACTAGTCTGATGCCTGATATACAGGCCATAACATGGTTCTGCTGTTATGTGGAACAGGACGACTAAGTCTGCAGGCAAATCAGGTCCTTTGGGGGGCATAAAGGTACAAGGATCAAAGAGATACACCACCATAAACACGCTCTGATATGCTAGAGTTTATGATACAGGACGCATCAACACAAGGATGGAGCTAAATACAATACATAGAGGGGCAAAATAAGAAGGGAAAACATTTCATGTGTGACATCACACATTATCCATCTAAATTAATTTAATATACTGAAACAGCAAGTATGAATATTGAATATGGCTTATATTTCAAATATACATACAAAGCACTGTCTTATTTATTATTCAAATACCCTTTTTTGAATAAAAAATATGTTCATTAATTAATAAATAAAAAACTTGGGAAAGATGAATGTCACAAATGTATTGTAATTCATGACAGAGTTCTGAATTAAAGCGTGGATACTTTTAAAATATTCTTATGGCAAAAATGAGACTTGCAGTTACAATGCAGTCATCTTATTTTCATGTAATCGGAGTATGGTTAATGTGTATTCATACATGTAATGGCGTGAAGAGCCAGTGAAAGCATTAATGAGTTTCGAGAAGATACCCCTTCAAGTCAGTCTACTTGCATGATTTCCACAAATCATCAATGAGAATTATGGTAATTCTTGTCTCAGGTACGGAACTGCCCAGTTCTTGTAAGTTGCATTAACTGTTCGTGGGGAGACCTCCCACAATCCAGTGCTCAGGGTTACATTCATCATCCATTTTCACTTTTGTTAAGGCCATGCATCACATGATCAATCATAGCATGAGTGTTTGTTTTAGCATCGCCCATCTTTCATTGTCACCATCAAAGCACCGTCTTGTCTCCTTTGTAGGAGAGAAAAAACAGCGTATCACTCTGCCCGCAAAATACCGGAGCGCTTCAAACTCCGGATTTGACTGCTTGTGACATTAAGTGTCTTTTTATGTCCCTGTTTCAACTGAAAAACTTGGGGATTATCACCAGTTTGCCCTGCAGTTCACCCTTGGAAGCTACCATCCCCAGAGCATCTGTCAGGCTGAGTGTCTCGGAGCTCCACAGTTCCTCAGTACTGTAGATGTGAACCCTGCCAAGAATCACGGGAATGCACAGGTCATGTCACAGCAAGCACAACACCCTTCTTTCCTGTTAACCATGGCTAGAGGGCTTGAAATGCATATCATAGTTATTGGAAATATCCTACCGTATACCTCATTATGATTACCAACCACCCCATTTTATGCAAATTACTTTCCCTATTCATAAACATATACAATTTATCAGTTCATGGAACATGAGCATGAGCATAAAATATTCACAATTTTATTTTTTGTTTTACTGAGCACAGAAAATTCTGGCATTCAGTTTTAAACAAATTGACACCATTACAGGTTCATTATGGATTATAAAAACACATGCTTAAAAGAGGTCCAACCACCATTACATGCAATTCATGTAGGTCTGACGTGAAGCCACAATCAGGGAGGCTAACTGCCACTGATTTTGCCATTTCTGAGTCCATAGAGCTCACTATAGCAACTGAAACAGAAGAAACAAAAAAAAAATTACATTCATCCAGCAGGTGGGCAAGACAGAAGTGCCTTCTGCGATGGGATGGTGTGAGGGCAGAAAGCAGACTGACAGGTATCAGGATGAGCCGGCTGCAGGGGAGACGTAGGAGTGTGGGACTATGAAGAGAAGAAGGTGTGATGGAGTCGAGATGGCAAGGGTCTCAGATAATGAAAGGCATTACAGCCCTGGAGTAGCGGAATGCTTTTGTAGTCTAGGACTGATCTAAACCGGGGCCGGTGCTACCAAGAGGGACATTGGCAGGATGTCTCCACATTGTCCCCTCGCACTTCCTACAAGCATCGAACAGTGTGTGAGGTGTGGGGGGGAGGGGGAACAGGTTACACTGAACAGGCCAACATGTATTTGTTAACAAGAGTAATTTGGATTAAAAGACCCATGTTTCACACACACAGGCACACTGAACTCTCTCTGACCCCTGAGGAAAAACTGTCATCATAAGAGTAGATGGGGAGCACAGCAAGTTCATCCCTGATATCACAGGCATGTGTGATTGAGCAAGGGTGACGAAATTAGGAAATGCTCTGCAACAAGTGAATTGTCCTTGCATCATCTACCATTCAGGTGCAGATCTTACACCTCTGTGTGTTCTGTAACAGGTTTAAAAGTTCACCCTCCGAAAGCTGCTCATTTTTCAGCATCCTGGCTATAAATTTTGGGGAAAATCTAGACCTCTGTTTAGTATTTACAAAACAGAGAACAGTGCCTCAAGAAGGTAGCCCTGCTTTTTCATGTAAAGGACACTTCCAAATTTGAGGCAAGCTCAGAAGCTTAATATAGCTGAATAGCTATGTCAGGCTAAGTAAGCTATTCGGCTGATGCATAAAATGCACAATAAGCATTATTTTCATATAAAGTTATAATCGTGTTACCCTAAGCAACAAATGAACTTGACAATTCATGCAGAGGCAGTAGCTGCTGTGACTGTAGCCATGGTTCATTACAAACTGACCTCAGTGAGGAGCAGAACAGTCTGCATTGTCATATCACTCCTGAAAAAATTAAACTGGGTTCAATGATGATCAAAATCTAACATCAAGAATTTATGTGCAGTCCTTCTGATCCACACTGGCAGAGTTTATGACAGTGTTATATGAGCTGACCTCTAAATGATCCACAGCGGTGATGCAACAAACTGGGCTTGCCAGCATGATCATGAACAAAAGGCTGATTGTGATGCCTCACTATTAACTAGAAAATATTGCTCTATGCGTATTGTCCGTCTTGAGCATGGTGTGAGGCTTACGGCATTATTTTAATATGGCCTACGTGTTTGAATTACACTCAAGTTCTTTTTTCTTCCGGCTTTAAAAAAAATGTTTTTTTTAATTTTCATCTTGCATAACAACCTCTGCCCCCCATCTCTCCGAATTGGTTCATGGTCCAAAGAGCTTCTCTAGTCTGTATGCCCTCAAATCATCTCCAGCAAGAAACCTTTCTCTGAGCAACAGAGAATTCACTTTGCCATCAGGGAGACTTGTGCCTCCCCTCAGAGTTTAAGGAGGACTGGAGGTGACACCAAGGGATATACTCTCAGAGCCACACACACAACCAGAAAGGTTCAAGATAGAATAGAATAGAATGCCTTTATTGTCACTATACACATGTACAATGAGATTAAAAGATGCAAGATGCACTCCACGAACGTTCAAATCACTTTCTATGCACAGGTAGCGGGAAGAAGTCTAAATCATCCTGAAACATTCCTTATATTATTGGATCGTTGGTATGCATAGCAACACAGTACTCAAACATAAACAGTGGTTGAGAAGTTTATAGATTATTCACAGCAACTAGCATTGGACTTTACTCATTAATTGGGAAGTTCTTAAATGTGTTCATTGCTCTTTGATGGAATCCAATCAAACAGCACATTTAACTCACAGCATGAGCTGATTCATTTTGGGGGCCTTCTTTCCTACAAATGTGGATCTGAAAACTAGATTCATTCAAAGCATTGGAAGGGTGTTTTTTTTTTTTAAGTTCCCAAGGTTATAGCAGTTACTGTGTGCAGGTTACTTACTACCACACCTACAGCAGTGATATCAGTACATCAGTCCTGCAGCTCACACCTCTATTCTCTAATTTGATCAAACTTCAGAGACTGACCATACCTGTGCCTAGAGGAGAACAATAATACAGACACACAGGAAAACTAGCCAGCCAGTAAACTCTTTTTATTCCAGTTGACTGATTTCACAATTTTGTCACAGTTAATATCCCTCACTGTTAAGCAAAGCAAGCCTCGGCTGCCATTCAACCAGGAAAGAAAGGGACCCCGTTGCTGGAGCCGCATCAGCAAGATGCTCCTAACACGGTGTAATTACAACCAGAAGCTGTGCCGAGTGTGAAAGCAGCAGATAACATCAGGTCACCCAGCGTGCAGGAGTTCACAGAGAGAGGCAGGGGTAAATTATACTGCCCTGACATGTTTTCGTTGCTCTGTCCTTACAGCTTGTCCAGGAGTCACACTACGCCCCACGCTGGCTCCCGTCCAGAGCTCCAGGTGGAGTTCTACAGGGTACAATTGCCACTGGGCATGGTTAGGATGAGCACGCGCCACATCTGTGCGACACGGCTCGCTATCCCCTGTACCCACCCACACGCACAAAACCCCAGGGAGCCTCTCTCACATCCATCCAGGAGGTGACAAGGTCGACGAGGGGACGGCCACAAGAAAATTCTTCTAAACGCAAGTAAGCTGGCCTCCCTCCCTAGCCTCCCACTCCCTGATACACACTGATTCCACCATCAGATTTGTTCATTTTATTTTGAGGTCCTGACCCCTCCGCCTCCGGGAATGTGAACTTTTCTCTCTCTGTCTCTCTTTTTTTTATTGGTGGTCGTCAGGCAAAGGGCTGCGAGCAACAGCTGTTTGGGGAAACTGCCTTCCATTTGGCCGGCCGTGGATTGCTCCCATCCAGCAGCAAACAAGAAGTCAGTCCCCATTTCAAACTCCATCGAAGACACATTCATACAGCCCTGCTGTTTTGCCTTCCAAGCTGCGTGCCGGTTTAAATTCAGAAAAGGGTACGCAAAAAAATAAGCTGGGATTTTCAAACTCTATCAACAGCCTGGTTCTATTGCAGTGCTAAATTTAAAAAAAAAAAAAAAAAAAAAACGACAGACCACAGGTGAAAATGACTTAGCACATGCTTGTGTATGTTAATAGATGCATTGTTTGCCAGCCCCCATCGTAATCACATGCAAAATAAGGGTCAGGAGCCACAGCTACTGGGAGTCGAGGAGGTGTACTGTCTGCTGTCACCAGGCTGAATTTATGACACATCCTCTCACTTTGAAGGGGAGTGCTGTTTGCTTAAGTCTCCTCTGGACTGCACTGCATGCCCCATCCCAGCACACGCTCGTCTGCTGCCTCGCTCTCTAAAGTCACGGTGGAGTCCTAAAGAGGTTACTGACATCAGACATCAAATTTTGAACAGTCCGAAATAGCTATACAGTAAATACTTTATTCTGCTTTATTGTTTTATCGCTAAGTTGTGCACTTCCCAGCAAAAGATGTGTCATTAAAACATTGATTTCATTCACTATATTTAAATAAGTAACTGATAACACTATATCAGTATAAAATCATATTTTTAAATGGCTGTCACTCACAAAACTAAAACCAAAAAAAAAGTCCTGAATGGTCCAACTTTGTTGAGAACATCAGAGTAGGATCTGAAAGGACAAAACCAGCAGCAGCACAGTAAACTTTGCCGCATGATTGGTACATTTGCCACACCAGGGCAGAAGACTAATGACCTTTCCACACCACTGAGAATACCGTCGCACTCCGCATTACCCCCACACTGTGCGCACGCAGACTAGAGCTACGACAGGAAGTCTCGCAAAAGTTCAGCCATGGGTCAGGGCAGACGCTAGCCCCCCTTCCCCCAAACATGCATGCACCCACGCACGAAGACACACATACGCAGACACATGTTTACAAACATTTGCACAGGCAAACATATAATCACAAACAAACTCCCACCTCCAGCTGTGAAAGATCGGAAAGGGTTGAGGAATAGACATTAGGCATTGTTGAACATTTCAGTGCAAGTGGATCTAGACAGCACTGCATAGGTGCATTACTGACCTTTACTTGAACTTATTTGTGAACTTTTGTCTCTTCAGGCGCTAGCGAGTGGGTGTGCATTGCGTGCCTTATCACACTCCGTCTCTGCAGATTCAAAGTGGAAATAAACTGTGCTATTTATCTCTTCTGGTTTATGCGATGATCCATGGTATGTTTTCAATCAGTGTTTGAAATTTGCAGAGATGGGAGCTAATCCAAACAGATGTCATTTTTATGTTAACCAATCATTGGTCTGCCAGGACTCTTTCCATTACACACCCACATAATTTGTCTTTAATAAAAATACTTGTCTGACAGTGGTAATTGGGGCTAGTTTACTATGATGGCGTGACAATGGCATTCCCATGCAGAGCTCCGCACTGATGGTAAGGTTATGGCAGGGGCAGATATGAGAGTAACAAATGAGCAGCCGTTGGGAAGACTGCACTTTTCTCCCATTAGAGAATACCGAGTGCGTCTAGCTGTCGGTATAGCACCACAGCATGACTGAAAATAGGGACACGGGTGGGGGTTGGGGGGAAATACAGGTCAAGCAGTCACGCATTATCGTGCACTTCACAAAGTCCACATTTCAAAGTTAGTTAAGACTTTGACATGACATGGCTGTGGGGCAAGGACCAGACATTGTGTTGAACACTATTTTCAAACTGATTGCTAAGGCTGCACTCTAGAATTGAATATGCAGAAAACACAGACAGGTCCATATATATTTGGATATATACAGCCAATGTTATTGTTATTTTAGCTGTCGACCATAGAAGTTGGAGTTGAAATTAAATAATGAATTTGAGTTCAAAGTGCAGACTCTTAACTTCAGTTTGAGGGTATACACATTGAATTTGGGTCAAGGGTGGAGGAATTCCAGAACTTTTTTTAAGATAAATCCCCCCCTTAAAAGGTCAAATTGTAACTGGACATCTGGCTGCTCAGCTTTTCCACAGCAAAGTGTGTTTTTTTGTCCCAATAATTTAATTTAAAAGTGAAAAAATAAAAAGTGTACACCTGATTTCAAGTATTGCATTTGCATTTGGAATCTGTTGCTATTGCTGCTCTCAATATGAAATCCAAAGAGCTATTACTGCCAATAAAACAAGCCATTATTAGGCTGAAAAATCAAAACAAAGCCAACATGAAAAAGCCAAACCATTAGTTGTGGCCAACTACACTGGTGGTAAATTCTTAAAAGGAAAGAAAGCACTGCTGAGCTCAGGAACACAAAAAGGACTTGAAGCCGTGGATAGAAACTGTGGTGGATGACTGATGAATTCTTTCCCTGGTTCAGAAAAACCCCTTCACAACAGTGGGCCAGATCAAGAACACTTTGGGAGGTAGGTGTATCAGTGCTAGAGTCAGCAATCAAGAGAAGACTTCAGCAGAGTAAATACAGAGGGTTTATCTCAAGATGTAAACCATGAGAGAGGCTCAAAAACAGGTAATTTGCCAAAAAACTTAATAGGTCTGGAACAGGGATACTCCCTCTTTTCCAGAATGAGCCAGTGTGGGTGCAGGCTTTCATTCTAACCAACCAGTCATACACCAGATTCTACTAATCAACCCTTAAAGCTTTTGCCATTGACCCTTGATTAATAGACTCAGGTGTGAAACTGCATGGTTAGAATGAAAGCTTGCACCCACACCAGCTCATTCTGGAAAAGAATGAGTATCCCTGCTCTGGAACAACATCCCATCTGTGGACAGATGAGACAAAGATCAACGTGTACCAGAAGGTTGGGGAGAGAAGAATGTGGAGAAGGGAAGTATCTGCTCATGATCCAAAGCATACCACCTCATCTGTGGAGTGGTCATGTGTAGGCATGTATGCTATACCAGCTGAGCTCCTTTTCCCTGTATTTACTGGTAATGTGGCTGTTCACAAAAGCTGGATGATTAATTCTGAACTGTACAGGGCAATAACATAGGCTGAGATTACGTCAAAACCTTCAGAACTCCCTGGACAATGTTGCACAGTGCAGATCGGTAATAACTTGGAATCATACTACAAAAGCAACCCAGGTTTTCTTTAAGGCAAAGAAGTGAAATGTTCTACAACAGAGAAGTTGATCATATGATCTGAATTCAATAAAGCATGCGTTTCACTTTCCAAAGGCAGCATGCCCTAGAAACAAGCTGGAACTGCAGACAGCTGCAGTAAAGCCCTGATAAAGCATCTTCAGCCAAGATAACCAGCATATGTTGATGTCTGTGGCTTTTAGACTTCAGACAGTCATTGACTACAAAGGACTTGCTTCCAAGTATTAAACATGAAAATTCAATGTATGATTTTTAAAAATTTGTCAGAATACTTTTGAGCCCCAAAACTGAGGGGACTATATATAACAGTGATTGCAATTCCTACATGATATATGCAATATTTTTGGAAAACCCTTTAATTAAACCTGAAAGTGTACTCTTCAGAATGCTGATTTATTCCAGATCCATTGTAGTGGTGTAGAGAGCCAAAATAATACAAATGTTGTCACTGTCAAGATACTTATGAACCTGACTGTATATACTAATTAAAATATTGGTTTACTGTAATTCAATCATACCTGGTCTACTACTTTCAAAAATACAAAATAAAAAAATGAATCAAAATATTAGAAAAGTAGCATATCAATTGAATTGCTAGCTCCTCAAAAAGAACCCCATTTTTCTGAGAATACGCAGGTTTGAAAAACTACTCCTCTATCACAAACAGTGAGCATCATAATTCATAGGACAGTGGCACGTTTTTAATTTTGGTTCTGCACTCTAGTGCTTTGAGTTTGAGAGGATATAATGAAAGTGAGGTTGAAGAGAAGACCGTAATCTTTAATTTTAGGGTGTTTCATCCATAAGAGATGATCTGTTTCGAAATGATACCACCTTTTGTCAACAGTCCCCCAATTTTAGGTGCATCAAAAATGCTTGACAAATTTCATATAGTGTAGGATAAAGTAATCATTTGTACACTGTGGTCACATCTCCTTTGCATGCAATGACTGCTTGAAGTCTGCGATGAATAGACATCACTAGACACTGGGTGTATTCCCAGGTAATGCTCTGTCAGGTCTGTGCTGCTGCTATCTTCAGTTCCTGCTTGTTTTTTGGGACTTTTTGCCTTCAGTCTCCTCATCAGCATTGACAATGCATGATCAGATGGATTCAGATCTGGTGATTGACTTTGTCAACAGAACCAAAATAACAAAGAATTTGTCACTGTCAAAGGAATAAAGGTCCTCACATTATATACACCAATGAATGAATCAAAACATGACCACTCATAGATGCAGTGAATGATGTTTGTCTTCTAACAACGGCGCTTGTCTAGGTCTGAGATATTTTAGGCGATAATCGAACAGTCAGTACTTGTAGTCTGCAAGTTGGATGCGGGATAGATGGATAAGTGCAGAAATTAGTCATTTTAACAAGGGCCAAATAGTTACGGCCATAAAACTGGGTCAGAGCATCAGTTTAATGGCAAGCCAACAAACCAGGTTCAGGGTGTAGGACGCCTAAGGCTTAATGCTCCAAGGCAACGAAGGCTATCATGTCAAGTCAGAACTGACAGAAGGGATTCTGGGGCCCATATGCTGCATGTGAGGCTGTGTTTGACCATGCAGAGCACCTACAATAGGCATGCGAGTGTCAGAACTGGAAGAAGGTCGTCTAATATGTTAAGTCCTAGGCTCGAGGTTATACAATTTTTTAGAGTATGATTTTGTGCTCAGCTCAGCTTTCGTACTCTACTCCAGACTCAGACTCACAATGCCAAGGTTATAAAACTTTCTGAGTTTGTTTTTGTACTCATCTTTGCATGGTCCGAATCTTGCTTAGACCCCAACTCAGGCAAATCTCATCATGAGCGTTGGACGGACGGAGCAGATCCAAGGGCCCTTCTAAAGCCCCACTGGTGTCTCTGTGGGCTAGGCGCATTCTGAGAGATGTAGTTTATGGTGTTAGTTGTGTTTGCAGAGCCCGAGTTTGTGTGTTTTTGCTACATGGTCATAGTAACCTGCTTTTAAAAAAAAAGACAGCTGTCAAATTGGAAAACGAAAAAACACAAGACACCTCGTACTTTACACTGAAATTACCTTAATTCGCTGAAGAGTTCTGAAATGCCACTCTCGCTGGTGCAAATTTACCATTGCTAAATGCACTCATGAAGCACAAGCTCAACACTGAGTCGTGCTCAGCGGAGTTCGATGTCAAAACGCTTACAACCTCAGACTGTGAGTAAAACTCCATGGAGTATGATCTCAGAGATTTGTGACTGACTCTGAGTTGAGTCTGAGTAAAGTTTTATAATCTCGGGCACCAGTTCCTTTTATATCATGTGGATGGGGGGATGCAGCATCTTCCTGAGGATGAGGCACCAAGATTCACTGTCAGAGGATGACAAGCTGGTGGAGGGGGTGTGAAGTTCAGGGCAATTTTCTGCTAAGAAACCCAGGGTCCTAGCATTACCTTAGACATCAATTTGATATGTGCCACCAACCTAAACACCATGGCAGACCAGATACATCCTTCATGGCAACAGTTTTCCCCAATGGTAGTGGCCTCTTTCAGCAAAATAATCAATGCACCCAACCACATTGCACAAATTGTTTGGAAATGGTCTGAGGCATATGACAAAGAGTTCAAGGTGTTGCCTTAGCCTCCAAATTCCTTAGGTCTCTAGACAAGACCCACAAGTTTGATTTGTGGCAGCGCCATCTCACAGCATGAAGGACTTTAGGGAACTGCAGCCTACGTCTTTGTGTTAGATACACAAAGACAGCCCTTAAGTCCATGACTTGGCAGATCGGAGCAGTTTTGAGAGTATGTGGAGGACTATCAGGATCAACAGCATATTAGGCAGGTGGTTATAATATTTTGGCTAATCAGTATGTGACTGCACATACACCCACAAATATGCATTTGCAGCACTTCATTGTGAACAGCACTCAAACACTAGGCTTCCATTTGCTCTTACAACAGCCTAAATTCTTTGTGGCATGAATTCTACAAAATGCACATTCATGCTCTTTCTCTACCACATCCTGAAGGTGCTCGATTGGGTTAAGATTTAGTGACTGAGGAGGCCGCCCACTGAACTCATTGTCATTTTCATGAAACCTATTTGAGACTTTCATGCTGAAAGAAGCCATTTTATAAAATGGTTAAATTGTGGTCATAGAGGATGCACATGGCGGGCAACAATACTAAGACTGGCAGTGGCATTCAAGGAAGGATTGATTGGTATTGAGGTATTTAGTAGCCTAAAGTGCGCCAAATATATTTCCCACACCATTACTCCACCACCAGCGTGAACTGTTGACAGAAGGAACGGTTGGCCCATGAACTCATGCAGATGATGACAAATTCTGACCCTGCCATCTGCATTCCGCTACAGGAATTGAGATTTATCAGACCGAGCCCTGTTTTTCCAATCTACACACCTGTCCAGTTTCGGTGAGCCTGTGTCCAAAGAGGACCCAGATTTTTGTTGATGGTTAACAGGAATGGAACCCAACATGGTTCTTTACTGTTGTAGCCCACCCATTCACCTCAAGATTCGCATTTTGCACACACCGAGACGTTTTTCTGTGCACCTCACTTTCTGTGAGGACGAGCCAGCCTCCACCCTCCTCTGACCTCAACAATGCTCAAGAATACGCAAAATGTATATGTGTGCATGCGCGTTTCAGCTGAGGCTGTGAGAGAGAGAGAGAGAGAGAGAGAGAGAGAGAGAGAGAGAGAGAGATGTACTCCTGAATCCAAAGAAAATAAAGCAAGCCGCCACAACGCAATCTTGTCGCCCTCTACTGGACATAAAACGATTTCTAAAATTATTTTCATCGTAGTGTTCAAGGGACGCGCGATGTTTTTGTGATGGCCATTGCAAGAATCACCACAATTTCCCCACTGGATAACCACAGATGACAATTTAATCAGTGGTCCAAAATAGGTTAGTTTCCACTGTAAATTTACGGTTCATTAATCCACAAAATATAAAATCAATGTCACAGTTCAGGAATTCATAGTAAATGTAAACGAGCAACTGCGCTGATACGCTTAAACGTGTTCGTACAGAGGAGTCTTTCAACTATCAAGACGATGCAAAAGGCCTTGAAAGGCTACCAAGAGCCCAGAAATGTTCACAATTAAAATCCTTTTCAATAGGCTGAAATTGCAATAAACCATGCCAAACCGAAGTGCAAATACGTGACAAAAAGAGATCACCGAAATCGGCGTTTCAAGTTTACATCAATGGACAAACCAGAGCAGAGCCGTCTACTCTATTTTAAGCGGAGAGGTTCATAATCCTTGCTTTCTGAAGTAAATTAGTCACACGTTCTGCTGGATTTTTGAGCTAGACACGGTTCAAATTATATAAAATACTTCATTTTCTCAAAAATAAGACACCAAATAACATCATGCCTCACGCAATTCTGCGCTCTTTGTGATCATTGTGAATCAATAACCGGGCCGTTCACGGAATTGATTGCCCCACTTTCCCAGCTGAAGCGAGACCCCAAGTGGCTTAGAATAGTATGACAAGCCTACAACATCACCGATTACTCGATGAGGGCGAACACTAACCCAAAAAAAGCCATATCCATTTTACCTCAGAACAACTGAAATTTAAAAGGGAAACATTCATAACTGCTGCCAACAGGTTCTAGCTGTTAACCAAAGCTACTTTGGTTGAACAAATTATCTGTTTACCTTCATAATTTAAGTCCTTTGACAATGTATGGGGAGAGTGGTGCACCATAAGCCACTTTTCAATTTTTATACCAGGTGCAATTTATGTATTTCGCAATTGATTCACATTCGATTGCAAAACGTACTACAGCATGTTCTTTATTTAATGATAAATCACTGAGCCCAGGATCTTGCTCTAAACTGGACTCATAATTTGTAAAAAAAAAAAAAAAAGTCTGTCATGGTGCCCTGACCTTGGGGTACCTTGAGCCAAGCACACTAAAACCCTGTTTTCTCCAAAACATCACTGTATTTCCTATTACGACAATGACATTACATCTCTATGATTTGTTTTTATGACTATCTTACACCTCTACACAATAAGCTTTACGAAGCAGGTAACCTACCGGTTACTTGAAATGTTTACTAACGCCACCGAATTGCCTGCCTTGTTTTCATTTCAAGTTTTTTTTCCTTTTCATGTCCTACTCGCATGCAAACTTGCCAGCACTGATTCTCTTGTACTGTCGCACCATTCTGCCCGGAAGGAGAAAAAAGGTACACTGATTTCACTGCATGGATTTAAACACAAGAACATCTTCATGATGTATTTCTAACTGCTTATGCAACAACTATCTTTGGAAAATAAGCTTGGTTTCTGGAAAATTAGAAATTTGACATATACACCAAAGCAGTTCACCACTGTGGGGCACCATGAGCTAAGCTCAAGCTGCCCCACAAAAGCTGGCTCAAGGTGTCCCGTGTAGACATTTCACTTCTCACATGTGACCTAGATATCAGAGGCCTGTTGAGATCAAGGATACATTAATTGTGCAGCACACACATATGGCTTCTTATCAGCACAGGGTAATGAATGGCTGCTATGTGTTATCATGATACCAGACCAAAATGAAACTTACCTGGTAAAGTTACTTTTGGGTGTGAAAAGCAGAAATCTTGATGAAAACACAACTTAATGAAAATACAATGGAGGGATAACGAGTGGTTTATTTCTCCATCAATAGAGGGACACTCACACTGCCATCTTCCGGAAAGAAGTTAAACCACTAGGGCTAGAGGGGCCCTGGCTCATGGTGCCCCATTCTTCCCTGCATAATTTTGCCTTCAATATCTGCAAGACAATTATACGCTACTAGAACCATCTATACAAATACTTTATTGATAAGGATTCTCGCGAAGCCGAACAATTATTTTTAACTTAAACGGCATAGGCTATAATAACATGAATCAGTCTTTTTTTAGTGTTTCATAGGATTCTAAATAAAATGAGAAAGGAGTTTTGATATCACCTGACTGAGCCATTTTGAAAGAGACCTTGATGGATGGGATGGCTTTTTGAGATGTTCTAAGCTTTCATTTAAGTCAAGTAGTGAGTCTGTTTGATGAAGAGAGAGGCAATGAGAACTCTTCAATCTGCAGCTCCAGGATTGGTCACTGCAGAGAACTATAAAGACAATGTGTTATGTCTTAATTTTACAAACCTATTATGGCCATCATTTTTTACAAAGTAAATCAAACAAAGGTAATCAGATCGTCATAGCCAAATATATCACCAAATGACAAATTAAAATAGTCGCAAAACTAAATCCCTTGCATGAACAACGATGTGATTCCACCCTTGCTTAAGTTCAGACTGTGCGAAAAAAAAAAAAGCCATCTTATAGGATCACAGCATGACACATCTTGATCGCAATATATGTCACACTATACGATCTCAAGTTCTCTGTATGTCGGACTCTCCGACTCATCTACTTGGCATATCCTGACAGTAAACTCAGAGACAAAGACTTACTTCTACAGTCGACATAATGCGTGTCATCAGTCTGTGCTGCCCTCCTGCTGAGTGTGCGAAGATTTTGAAAATTACTAGGAAGAAGAAACAACCCTTGGGTGCCATGAGCTGTGGTTATCCATCACATCTCTACACATTCGTTTATCATGCTTTTCTGTCTCTGTTTTAAATGTGTCGCTCTGGGTTGGCGTTTACACTCACCAGCCACTTCATCAGGTACACCTTGCTAGTATCGGGGTGGACCCCCATTTGGCCTTCAGAATTGCCTTAATTCTTCGTGGTATAGATTCAACGAGGTGCTAGAAACATTGCTCCGAGATTTTGGTCCATATTGACATGATAGCATCATGCAGTTGCTGCAGATTTGTCAGCTGCACATCCTTGATTGGAATCTCCCATTCCACCACATCCCAAAGGTGCTTTAATGGATTGAGATCTGGTGACTGTGGAGGCCATTTGAGTACAGCGGACTCATTGTCATGTTCAAGAAACCATTCTGAGATGATTTGAGCTTTGTGACATTTCCTCTTTTTCAGACCATTCTCTGTAAACCCTATAGATAGTTGTGCGTGAAAATCTCCGTAGATCAGCTGTTGCTGAAAAACTCAGACCAGCCCGTCTGGCACCAACAACCATGCCACATTTAAAGGCACTTAAATCAGTTTTCTTCCCCATTCTGATCCTCAGTTTTAGCTTCATCAGATTGTCTTGACCATGTCTACATGCCTAAATGCATTGAGTTGCCGCCATGCAATTGGCTAATTAGATATTTGGGTTAACTAGCAGTTGAACAAGTGTACCTGATTTAGTGGCCGGTTGAGTGCATTTTCTGAGTGGTCCCCTGTTGTTTTCCAATTAAATGCCTTCAGTGGGTTGTAGCAGCAGCAAATGAGATTGTTATCCTAAATTTCTGCCACTCACAGAATTTTGTCCCAGGTTAGCTCTTTTCTGCAGCATTGGCCATCTTTCGTCTGGCACAAACCAAAATCGAACTAAGTATGCTTGGTTGTAAGCGTAAACTTTAATACGTGCGAGCTCGTCAACCAACATTTTGCCAAGCTATAATGTAATGAGGAATGACAGTGTATCATAACGCACCTTGAAGTCCTTGGGCCAGAGCCAAAAATTTCACTTTTTGGCTCTGCGCAAAGTAGCAAAGTCTTGTTAATTTTTCTAATGGCCATATGTCTGCACATTATATTTTGGCATGATAGCTGTTGCTGAGTGTTAGCTTTTTCTGAGTTCACGGCTTTTTAACTGTTAAAAAAGTTAACCATCCAATAGCGTGAATTTGATTTTAGGCCCTGGTGCCTATCCTTTTCAAAGGACTAATTGTCACCTCCCTCGTGTGAATGCCTTCTCTGTCTCCTTCCATTCAGTGACTTGCTTGGTTTGCGTCTTATGTGTTGCTTTTTCCCCAGCTGGGTCTAATTTTCTAGTTCTCACCCCTTGTACCCGTGATGTGTATTTAAACCCTATCTCTTGTGTTGCAAGTTGCTGGATTGTAATTCGCCTAGTGTGCTTAAAGGTACTCGTTGTGAAAACATTTTGAAAAATGAATTTGTTTGTTTTCTATCTGACAGTGTAAAGGCTCATAAATAAGTCACCCTACCGATTTTAAATGGCTGGAAGTTGTCTTTTCAGTACATATGTTGAAAAGGAAGAATAAATTTGTTGTGACTTTTGGATCTACGCTAATGCTTAACAGGGAATCTACAGGTCATCTGCCGATTTAAGTCTGTCTTTGGGGGAAATGGATGTGATTAGTTTACCTTATATCACCAATCAATGTTTATGAAAGTTCACTCCATGAAAATAGCAAAATACTTGGAAATGCCAATTTTCTTATAACATGCCCATTTAACCCCAGTCAGTATTTGTTAGTAAACTTGAAAGTAAAAAGTAGTCTTTGATGATAGTAATTTCTGGAAGCTATCTTCCTTATTTAGTTAATAAGAATAAGTTCCCAAGCCTTTCTCAGCGTCCTGGGCTCAGTACTACATTTTCGCTAATTCCTGTCCCAATGTGTTCCTCTGCCCAGTTTATTATGAGCAAGCTCCCAATCCTTCTACTGTCATCAGGATGGGAAACGCGTTCCACCTAAGCAACTCCTTCCTGTCCTGGGACAGCTTGGCTCTGGAAAAGTGTTCACTCCATCTGGCTGTCATCATGGAAAACTACTGTCCAGTGATTGGCAATACCTCCTCACTTTGCCCGCAACATCTGAACCATCTTTTTCTGGGTTCCATCCCATTTTTACCAAATTACTATCAATAAACCCTACTTCTGGATTGTACTCTGCCCCCGCACTTGATTCGTGGTCTGGGTCATAACACTAATTATCATTCTATTGTCACGCATTCAGCATAATTTTAATGGGTGGTGTCCAAGCTTCCATTTCAGTCCAGTTGTCAATCTCTTTAATAAACAGAGAGGCAGTGAGATCTCTTCAAAATGTGAACAATACAGATTTTTTGCACAATTTTTCCTAAACAACAGAATAGATTTGACCACTGAACCATCTTGGAATATCCGAGACATAACAATTCAAACACCAAAATACTACCACGACTCTAAGGATTCAGAAAATGTATAATTTTGGTCATTTTATGCACAAAATGCAAACAGATTACTTTTGAAGTTATGACTTGGCCATATAAGCCACACCAAATGTGGGTATCACTAGAGTTTATAAATTTCAGTACTGGAGATATATTCATATTCTTATTAATGTACTTGTTATTTTGAAATCATTCAAGTGAGGCTGTTTTGCAACTACAAATGCCCAACAAAGCTTACTAGAGGTCAGGCAGTTTTTCTCAAACAACATAATTTTAAGGTGAACATTGTGAAAAAGAGGAATATCGACGCTATGTTGGAAAAGTGCAGTACTTGGGTTCCTAACGGACACCAACACTGCTGTGACTCATGTATGCATGTCTGATTTAAGCAGTAGTATGTGTGACTTGTCTTTGTCACTGTAATACAGTAAATGTCACTATACAGACATTTCTGAAGAAGTTTCACTACTCCCTGCCAAGTCTGTGACTACGTTGATCACAGTCCACATCACCATATCAGAGTCTGTTTGCTCTACCTCAAGCTCTTCTTCACTGGCTTCGTTATTACATATTTTTAGTTTGCGCTTTTCTGTGTATTCTAAGCCAGTGCTGAATCAAGTGCACTCTGGTAATCGGCATACACAAGTACATTTGCAGGAGAGCACCTGCAGGCAGTATCTGCTGAAGATGAATTTCACATCCACATAATAGCCAGCTTGCTATCATCATCAGTTGTCAAACAATAATCTTTGGGGCCTGTAACAAAGGGCTAGCTCGGAAGCCATCTCCTCCAGATGGCAGCATGATAGTTTGCATGGAAAACACGTATGAAAAGGCAGTCCTAACACACGTGGAGTTGGCTTGATTCAACTGCTTTGCGTCTGTCACATAACAGTTGGTATGAATGTCTATTCGCCTCAATTGTGTCAGTACCTGGAATGAACATATGGCATGTGATCTCTTACAACCTCTGGAATAGCTCAGCAGATACCTCCCATGAATGTCCAAGATTGCCGAAGGCCTCCTGTTAGGTCTAATCAGATAATGTTGTCACCTTTTCTAGCGCAGAGTTTAGTTTGGGTATATCAAAGGACCTTGTCTAGTTCTATGTTCAACTTTTTGGGTGCATGGGACTTGGAATAATATTGCTGAACCCCAGGCACATTATTAAGATATCTGTATCCTCAGAAGTGATAGCAACAGATTCAAAGCCCAATTCTGCTGCATGAAGAGCATAGAGCATTAGGCATGTCAGCTTCTTCCGATGTGGATTTTAACTGTCACGTCTTCGCATTGCTCTTTTGTTACCTTGAAGCACAAATGCTCGCAGGTAACGGAGTAGATTTTGCCAGTGAGTATGTCTATATCTTGAGCCCTTCCAATGCTTCACCATGATCCCGATCAGACTAGCTATAGTAGAAGGACAACAAAGCAACTTCCTACATTGTCAGACATTGTGTCTAGGTGCAATGTTCTTGAACTGGATACCTGTCTTTATCCCAGATGGCTTTCTGTGCCTTTAATGGACATATCGTGAACATCAGAGATTTTATTAATTCGAGCAATCGTCAATACAAAAAAAAAAAAAAAAAAAAAAAACGCCCTGATGTTGCAGTCACACCCTATTTCCGATGCTTTATGGGATAGTTCGGTCGCCAAGACACTGCCGGTCTCGCGGATCTGTGGAAAGCTACTTTAGCGTGCGTGGTTGGTCATACGGTACCTACTGCATGCGCATAATAACATTGAACAGTAGTAATCTCTATCTACATCAGCGCTTTTCAAACTTCTCCTGGAGTATCACCCCCCCTGCATGTTTTAGAGCTCTGCCTGCTCCAGCTCAGGTTAGTCAAATGATCAACTCATCACCCGTGAAGATGCTTCATAATAAGCGAATCATCAGAATCATCCATGCTAGCGGGGAGAAGTCTAAAACATGCACCAGAGGTGATACTCCAGAAGCACTGATGTACATGTACAAAAAAATTATACTGGAAATCATATCAATCACCGGAATATCGCTATGGAGGGCCCTTCTCGAAACATCGAGAAAATGACCGTTCCCCAATTGAAAGCTTCTTAATAGGCCGTTTGCAGGAATTGATCATGTGATGAATCACTCCATAGCAACAAGACCGTGGTGTGCAAGCGAACTCTACATTCCTTGACAACCATTAGTGTTCGACTGGTGGTGTGTGACATTCCCATACTTTAGTGACTGTTTTGACCTTTTGTTTTGTCTTTTTTTGGCCGATTTTTACTGTGTACATTAAAGATGACACATTTTATGCTCTAAAACCTTCATATACCTTTCAGCATTCATGGTGCTTTTTAAAACATGCAAGTGTCCCACACCATATGCACTAATGCATCCCCATACCATCAGAGATGCTGGCTTTTGAACTGAACGCTGATAACAGGAGGGGTGGTCTTTCTCCTCTTTAGCCCGGAGGACACGATGCCCATGATTTCCAACAAGAATGTCAAATTTGGACTCGTCTGACCACAGGACACTTTGCCATATTGCTATAGTCCATTTTAAAAGAGCCTTGGCCCACAGAACATGGCGGCGCTTCTGGATCATGCTCAACAATGGCTTCCTTTTTGCATGATAGAATTTTAGGTGGCATCTGTGGATGGCACAGCAGACTGTTTTTACAGACAGTGGTTTATTGAAGTATTCCTGGGCCCATTTAGTAATGCCAATGACAGAATCATGCCGGTGAGTGATGCAATGGCGTCTGAGGGCCCGCAGATCACAGGCATCCAGTAAAGGTCTTCGGCCTTGTCCCTTACGCAGAGATTTTTCCAGTTTTTCTGAATCTTTTGATGATGTTATGCACTGTCGATGATGGGACCTTCAAAGCCTTTGCAATTTGACGTTGAGGAACATTGTTTTTAAAGTATTCCACAATTTTTTTACGCAAGCCTTCACAGGTTGGAGAGCCTCTGGCCATCTTTACTTCTGAGAGACTCAGCCTCTCTAAGACATCCCTTTTATAGCCAATCATATTACACACCTGATGCCCGTTAACTTAATTACTTGCTAAATGTTCTTTCAGCTCATTCTCTTATATATTAATTGCTTTTTCAGCCCTTTTTTTTTTTTTTGTGTCCCAACTTTTTTGAGACCTGTTGCAGCCAGAAAATTTGAAATAAGCTCATTTTTTGGGAAAAAAAAAAAAAAAAGTAAAATGTCTCAGTTTCAACATTTGAAATGTTATCTATGTTCTATTGTAAATAACATATTGGCTCATGTGATCTGAAAGTCATTGCATTTTGAATGTATTCACAATTTACACTTTGTCCCAACTATTTTGGAATTGGGATTGTATTTGGTGGGCCTCAAGATCGGTCTTTGGCCACTTGTAGTGGTGCATCAGTAGCAGTTGATGGACTGACAACTTCTCCATGGTCAGGGCTGAAAGAATTCAACTAAGGGGACTCAATCAGATGAACAAGAAAGTGGACATCATCCTCAACTATGTTTATTCTTGAAAACTGAAGATCCTGGTGAAAGAAGATTGAGTTATGCTGACCCATGATGCCCCTCTACTGCCTCCTGCACATATGATCTGACATCTGAGTATAAAACTATCTAGTTACAGCTCCACCCATCAGGCTGAAACCTTTTGTACCACTAGGTGTCAGGGTGTCTTTATTAATGGTCCACAGGTGTCCGCCCATAAATACAGTATTTTGACTATTAATCTGGACTGAAATGCCACCCCCCATAAAGTGGGCATGCACTTCAGGATATTCAATGGGCAGTCGAGGCATTGTGGCACAGTCATATGTCGGGAAACAACCATATCAAGAAGCCATTGCCATTATTATCCCCTGCCAGCATGAAATATCGTTTTCAAACCAAATCAAGGTAATGACTGGTAACGCACAGACAGACAGACAGAATTTCCTTTTATCTGGGTAAAAAGTTTCTGAAAAAACTCGTCCCCACTTTTCTGGACAGATGGACGGACAGAGAGGCTCAGTTGCAATATCTCCTGCCGCACTTTGTGTCACGGCGAGGGCAATGTCCATACTAATACATGTTCGTTTGAAAATGAAAACTTTTGCTACTTTTTCACCTAGCGGCCAGCCTACCAACATTGACGACCTAGTGGTCATGCGATAGGCGTTTTTAGACGCATTAGTATGGACGGAGCTCATTTCTGAAGCTGTGCCAAAACGTACGTGGGGACAGAGATCGTTTTTGTTCCAAAGCGTGGTTTCAAAATAAAAACACATTAGCGTCGATTTACCCTTAATCTAATCATAAGCAAAACACCATCTGATAATTTCTCAGATGGCTGCAAGAGTATCCAGTCCCACGCCATGGAAGCACATATCAGGCCCAGCAAGAGCTCAGTCATATCTACCTAAAACATCCAGAGTTCTGCAAGGTTGCGTTCATATCTGAGAAAGCGTAGGCAGGCTTGAAACAAGGAAACAATACGATTGAAAATGTCATGTTGAAAATAAAACAAAAAATCTATTTGCATACAATAGCAGATCTGAAAACCAGATTGGATATGCATTTAGAATTAATAGTCACTAGCATACGGATATTAAAATGTGTCGCCGTTGAGAACAACTGTTAAAGTCCTGTTAATCAGAAATTTATTTCAAGGAACAAATCAAAACAGTAAATTTCCCATTAAGGAAAAGTTGGGTAGCGTCCTCAGCTTCAGTTTTTGGTACACATCTATAAAAAAAAAAAACAGACATCCAAGGTTACGTATATTTTTCTAAAACTTTGACTTCATTAATCCGATTCCACCTTTTGTATCAATGTCTGCCTCTAGACAAGCAACAGAAGTTCCTTGTGGGAAAAAATTAAGGACACTTAAATTCATATAAAACTGCATTCCAGGAAAAACATAGATATTTGTGCATTCTATTGTCCATTTTCTCGTTTCCCCCGTGTCCTTTTTAACTCACCGGCTGATGGGCTGTGAGCTCTTGTGGTCAGGCGGCGTCCGGTGTCATAGTTGCGATAGTCATCCGTTAGCAAAATCTTTAAAAATCGTTTTCTCCGAAACTACTGGCCTGATTCACTTTATATTTGGTACGGACCTTCCATGGGACAATGCCTACCAAGACTGTTCACAGTTTTGCGATTTTTCTTTTTAATTATTATTTTTTCATCTGGAAACTTTTGCTTAACTACTGGCTGGATTTACTTCTAATTTGATATTGAGCTTCCTTGGGAAGCTTTTCTCAAAAATGCTGAGCAATGGGCTTAATTATTAGGCTGGTGACTACAGGGCCAATGGTCCCATTTTAATAGAACATTCATTATAAACTTGTCATTTTATTCCATTGATAGTTTCAGTAGCCTAGCTTGGATATATTTCTACAGTCTACCGATATTTCAGAAGGGCTGACAGTCAGATACAGCCCTTCTGTATAGAAATAGAAGACATTTTTATTTTATTTTTTTTAAATTGGGGCCTTATCACGCTTTATTAATGGTAAAGCAGCATGCTTGTAATGTAAACATACTTAAAAATACTTCAAGTTTTTGCAGGGCAAGACTGCAAAACTCTCATAACAATGGCACTTAATTTTGCTCCAGAAGCATTTGGATGACTTCTGAAGAAAAAATGAAAGGGGCAAAGACAGACTCAAGGAGAATTGATGTAATTTATTTCCTCCGTCAACCAGGCTTGCGATTTAAGATGACAGAAAATCTTTACAAACCCACTTTCACCATCCTTTTGAGAAAGCAAGGAAATAACAGATTACATTTGTGACCTCACGGCAAGACCTTACAAATCCACATATTGCCAGTAAATTGCTTCTTTATAAAAAAAAAAAAAAAAACCCCACACAATTCTGAAGTTCAGCTAGGATTGTACTGGGTACACCACCTCAAGTGGTCTGCACATAGTAACATTACTGTACCTCTTGCTCACACATGGCATATTTTGGATTGGTCTTGAAGCATTTTCTTTATGAAAAAAAAAAAAAAGAAACCTTTTCATCAGAAATGATTAAAAACAGAATCCGCCTATTTAATTCCTTTCTGCAAAGTTTCATTCCCAAAATTATACCCCTAATTTGTGCCCAAATTTCGAATGGAGAGGACTCCAGTGGGAGAACTTGCTAAAATACATAAGCATAAATTCCTCTTACCTTAAAATTTGAGTCAAAGAAATTATTTAATTCATTCCCCCCCCACCTCGCCATCCTGTCCCAGCCCACTCGCCCCCCACCCCCATCCCAGCTCGAATGCCCAAAAC